>CM077080.1:124692452-125970232 GCA_039513925.1 Platanthera zijinensis
ACTCCGGTGTAAAACAAGTAGGGAAAAATAATTACAAGCATCTTGAGAAGTTAGAAGATATTACCTGGCTAAACAATTCCGGGTACTTCTCTCGCATCAAGTCCTCGGGTTCCCAAGTATGCTCCTCTTGCCCATGATTCCTCCACAAGACCTTGACTAGCGGGATCTTCTCGCACCACAAAACTGCACTACTAAATCAGGGTTTCCCCAACTACCTCGCTCAATCTATCCTCGAACTTCCACTCTAACTCTGGAAGTGACTATAATAGTTCTTCAAAACCCTTATACTTGCCTATACCATTCGGCAAACCTCACCGTGCGTAGCCAAATCCATGACGTCTTTCTCATTCCGGGGAAAGACAAGTTCTAATACACACAATCTTCTTCTAGTAAATTGAGTTTTTGTTTGTAACGGTAGACAGCGACTCTATAAACCTCCTCCACGCGATCATGTTCCTATTCCTTCATATACACCCGAGTAATCAATCAATTTGACCCTATGATTTATCCAACTCTGGTCGTTAACAGGAAAGATTACTTCGTCAAATGACCCGTCGTCCGCAAGATTTAAGGGGTCTACTCATGCATTTTTGGAGGTTGTCATTTATACTTTTTAATTTGTTGTGCCATTCTGCCGTAGTTACACTTGATTTTCCAAACATTTATTTATCAAAGCCGCGACCCTTGCTAACCATGTTTGTGTCATCAAAAGTATCTAATCTTGTTTTGATGCTATCTGAATCGAGTCTGTAAGGTCATACCTAAGATATATGTTTTCGATATATCGTCTGGTAATTTCTTTCAAACTCTTAGTGTTATCATACTCATGATGTTACATCATAGTGTTTCAGTCTAATCTTCCCAAATCTACTTATTCTTACTACCCGTCATCAAATTCACATGGTATCTTCTAGTAGTTATGTCTCGTAGTTACTCCTCATTATTACTATGACATCATTCGAGTGGCGTCGAATAAGACCAACCTCAACATTACTGTGTTTGGGGCAACACACTTTCTAAATTAGGTCTAGAAGATCTAAGCCATTAACTCACTTGCCCAATAAACAAAAGATAAGCCCCCAATAAACAAACGATAAGCCCATATCTTCTTTGGGCTAATTTTCTTTTATCTTACCATATTATATCCGTCCTAGCTGAGTGTACAATCCCTAGGGCATCAATCTATGACTTGGGGTTCCAAACTGACACTTGTAGATATACTCCATACTTTAAACCCTCCGAGTCAATTTACGACACGCTTATCAGGGTTTTTCCCACTCCCAATTGAGTCTGTTTCGAACTTGAATTCCTACCCGACCTTCAGTGTTTATCTTGTAGTTGTCCCTGAGAAATCTTGTTACTGGTACGGGGGTTAATACTACGTGTCTTCTACCATTCTGATAATGAATTATTGGTCAGTCCCAATAGATTGAGTAATCCTTGTTAGGGACTATAGGGACACCAGAGTTTATGTCTTAGGTATCCATTCACCTATTAAACTCCTCCTTTAATCTCTTTAGGTATTTCCTTACCTAACCAAATTCATACTTAAGGTCTGTTTCGGATTAGGGCACAGTATAAGTTGTCGGGTTAGTCACGTATCCTAGCGGTTGAGTCTAACCTATTGACTAGAGAATTACAAGAAGAGGTCTTTGCAACCGGAGGTGCTCCCTGCTGGGGACAGGGTTTGCCGCAGGCTACAAAGAAGAATTCCAATTGTTAGCTAATGTACAAATGGAATGGATGGAAAGTGGACAATTTACATGTGATTCCCCATATGGGCACACCACTGCTTCCGCTGCTTAGTTTGTCCGCAAACTAAACTCGCGCGGAGGTGACCCAGGGATTTGTGGACTGCTACTAATCCGATCGATGTTTCCTCTGATACCACTTTGTAAGACCCCATTTTTTTTTTCGATTCCAATTCCCGGGGTCTTATGCCCAGAACCGCCGCTTTGCGGTGACACCTTCGCACCCGGGAAGGTAGTCACTACAACGCGCCGATACTGCCGGCCTTTTCGATCACAATCAAGTAGCAAGTAGAACAGTAAAGAGAAATGCAGTCCACAATAATAAATCACATATATGTAAACTCCACGAAGGGAGTGTCCACAGTATAACATCAGAGTAAAAATAGAGTACTGAAAGGAAGAGGGCTTAAGCCCGGTACAACAACACCTCACTACATAGTCACTCAAACGGAAGCTGAAAAACAAACTGCTACTAAGGAACGGAACTCACGGTCCCGGCTGTCTGAACTCCTGAGCTAGACTGCCCTGTCTCCAAGCGCACCGGCCTCCTGGGCTGCTCCTCCGGGTTGGGCTCCACGATTCCCTAAAATGATGTGGTTCGAAAACCGTTAGTCTATAAGACTAAGCCCTATCATCCCCCACCCCTTCCCCCATGCTCTAAGGCACCGAGCGGAGAGGAAGAAAGGGTAGGACATGAAGGTGGAGAGTAGTCAAAAACAAATGACGGTGGTCCTAACTTGCAGTTGTGTAATCGGGGAGCAATTAATCATAAGTGTTGTAATAGGTCAGACAAGAAGGAAAATAAGTAAGGTAATTTAAACCTTCACTTATGTGAGTACACATAAGCCAAGGGATCTTTTGCAAGGCTCCCATCGTATAAAGTGTCCCATACCACTTATACGTTGGGGTGTCGGTTATCAAACAGCAGCATATATATATATTGAAATTAACCTTTGATTTATAAACTTGCCCACACAAGCTTATAGACCAAGGGGTCGTTTTGCAAGTCCTAAAGTATAAGCGTCCCATTCCACTTATGCTTTAGGTGTCAAGGTTGTTATGAATGATTATGTATGCAACTATATGGTGGGTTAATGATGTTCATGCAGTGCAACTCACACACACGACTTTGTGTACACAAACCTTTAGTTCCCCCTTTCAGAGCCGTTACCTCCCAGGATACCTCCGTAGTGGCAGACGGAAGCGGTGGGTTGGGCCTCGCCCACCTCAAAACCAGTAAAAGCACCACTGGTCTGACCTATCGTACGCCCTCAACGCTTGGTGCACAAAGCGGACTCCTGCGTACTCTTGCCGACTGGACCGCCGGACTTAACCTTGGCTAAGTGCTAGTCACCTTGCCGAGTCAACGATATCGGTGTCGGTGCAATCGAACTCCCCGATATCGAGAACCCACCACCTTAATCTTTCCTATTTTTATGCACATGCAGCAGTTAATATAAGAAGTCAAGAGTAAAGCTCCTGGACCAAACCGTCCGGCTCAACCACAAACCGAGACTAAGCTCCCCGGACTAAACCGTCCGGCTCAATTCCAAACCTCATCCCTTGAGCACCGCGGGATGGCGCCCCTTTGAACACCTCGGGACGACTTAACCTTTTCCAAATGTCTATCTAACTAGTGTGTGAAGTGTAAACTTATTTCAACTAATTATTCTTACCCTTTCCCTTAATAAATTACATTAAACTAAACCTAGGGTGAATTTGACTCTTCACTCTTACGGGGATGACGATCTTTCGTCAAGTCCGTGCTCCTTCTACCACAACCACTCACTTCTCGTCACTCCTTAGAACCTTCCATGACAACCTATCTAAATCCATCCCAATCTGCATATTGAGAAACTCCAACATTGCCCTATGTCGTTTCCAAATGCGATCTTTTACGAAAACACTAAATGCAGACCAACCTACACTATATGATGACCTTGATAGGATGTCCTTTGTGTCTTCTTCCATACAGCCTAAGTTAATTTCTGGGGGCCTATCAAGACATTATTGAATCGATTTTTCTGATAATAACAATTTTTCCAATTAACCTAATAATTAATTAATTTTTATTAAATCCAAGGTCTTCCAAATTTGTACAAGGATCATACTTTTCAGTCATGTATAAATCATAATAAATTTAAGACAACTATTAGTGTATCTAAAAATAACATATCCAAGGTTTGGCAATTTTCCCTATGGTCTAAGGGGCCTAAACTTAATTTTGCAATAATCCAATTTCTTCATGTCTAATGAATAAACTACATCAAATACTCTTTCAAATAGTTTAGATTAATTACAGGGTACTAGAAATACTATGAAAACAGTACTATAAAGGTTTCATAATTTTCTTGCTGGAAATTAATTTATAATAAATCATTTACCAAAAACCCTAATCTAGCATGCTTGTGAACCAAGTACAAAATCCATAACTCCAAAAATCCAGAGAAAAATCCCACTGATTCATAATGATTTAAAAACACCAATTACCAACTTTCATAATTTTCCAGAAATTATTTATGCCATAAAATATTTTTGAAACATAGAGCCCTTTAATAATACTTGTGAATGAACTATTCTATTTAACCAACATAAAATTGAACTAAAAATTCATGGGCATTCCTACTGGCCAACAACATCTAATTCCAGAGTTTCAAGGGGGCCTTATTTGAATTAAAAATCTTTAATAAATAAAACATCAAAAAGGGCTATAACCACATTCATGAATGAAGTACTATAAATACCTATCCAAATATTCTAGGAAAATTATCCAAGGGTCCTAACTACCCTAGAAACACACTACCCAAATTTCATGGCTTTGTAAAGAGTTTAAAATACTGTTTTGACCTAAAAACCCTTCTGCCCTAAAATTAGGGTTTAGGTTTTGAGGTAGCTACCTACCTCAAAACTCTCTAAAATTAAATCCAGAGAGTTACAAACTCCTTAAAAAAACCTCTCCACCAAAACTCAAGGCCATACAAGGGCATTTGCCCCTATGTCCTTCACAAACCCCCAAAGTCCACATTTAGGGTTTGAACTTGGGCACTAGGGTAAACTTACCCTAGATCATTCCATCCTCCCTAAGGGTAATCTTAGGATCAAAATAAACCAGTGTTCAAAATCTCATCCTCTGTTGAGGTGAGATGATCACACAAGAGTCCAAAGAACCTCTCACTAAACTTCCTTCTACTAGGTCAAAATTAGGGTTTAGAGTATTCCTAATCAAAACTCAACCAAATGAGTTGAGATTTTAACCAGACCTAAATACCTATACCAGGGACACCTCACCAAAATTTGGGAGGGTTTGGAGGTCATTTGACCCTTCAACTACCTTAACCTAGCTTTTCTAGGTTTAGGGCAAAACCCTAGGTTATACTTCTTTAAATGGATTCCAATTTTTACAGGAGCTAGATCTAGGTGATATTAAGCCTCTGTACAAAATTCAAAGCATTTGGACCAAAGGTTAGGTGTGGGGAATTTTTTCAAAGATCTGCCCTAATTGTAGGACCTACCCTAGAATAATGACCCTACAGGTCAGAATACTTGTCATAAAATTTTCCATAACATATCAAACTGTAGATAATTAAATAGCCTACAACATTCATGTTGATCAAAATCGATGAACAAGCCTCTAAGGGGCCTAAATAATTTTTATAGTAAAACTGCCCTAAACTTAGGACATACCCATATTAAAATGGCCCTACAGGTCTAGGTACTCTACCAAATTTTCACCACAGCATATCAAATTGTAGGTATTGAAAGGACCTACAACTTTCATGCTAACAACTTTTTCATCAGGTGCCCATAAGGGGCCTAAAATCCAAAAACAGTGAACTGCATATTTAAACAAAACAGAAAAACAGAAAAAATAGAAATAAAGATCCTGCACGAATCTTAAAGCGCATCAGACGGCAACTGTTCATCTTCTCCGATTGAGGCCGAAATAGTGCTTGCGCAGGCCATTTTTGCGGGCCACCTACCGTCGGCCTGAGGCGGCGCCACCACCGGGAAACTTACCCTAAATGTTCCCGGTGGTGGGGGCTATCACCGGCCGGAGCTAGGGCGGCCGGAGGTGGCGGCGCCGCCCTACCCGAGAGCTCCAAAAAACCAAAAAAATGGAGATTTTCAAAAAAATAAAAACCAAACTCGGTTTTGATGAGCATGGAAATGGATTCTAAGCATTCCTAGGATCTAAGCATGAGAGAAGGAGAGGAGGAGGACCTTATTTCGGGCTTGGATGCGAGTTGAACGGCGGGATGACATGGTGGCGGCGGTGGCGGCGGTGGCGGCGTTTTTCTCCTTGGTGGCTTCGGCAAGGGTTCACCCCTCCTTCTCTGATTTCGAAATGGGTCTCCCCTCTCTCCTAAGTGAGTATATAAAGAGGAGAGGGGGAGAGGGGCGGTTTTCTCCAAGAGGCAAAACACCTCTTCATGTGGGGGGGTGGTTAGAGGAGAGAGAGGGTGGAAACACCTCTTGATGGCCGGGAAAAGGGTGGGGGGAGGAGGTGTCAACCTCTAGGTGGCTGTTGGCCCCTCTTTGGCCGAACTCATGCCTCCTCCCTCTTCAAAACACCTCTTCACCTCTCCACCACCTTTTCTCTCTCCTCTATATAACCAAATACTTATTTTTTTCTCTCTCCTTGTCATCCTCACGAATTTTCTTCCCCTAGAAGCCTAAAGGCAGCCCATAAAATTAATATTAAAACCTTAAATGCCATATGAGAGGGGGGCTCACCATTCTACCATGAAAATACCCTTAATTCACACTTTCTCTCTCCTATATTTAGCCTATTTCTCTCTTCTTTCTCTCTCCTAGTCAACATGTTGGCTAGCCTAGGGTTTAGGCTATAGGCAGCCATAATAACTCCTAATAAAACCCTATGAGTCTACATGAGGCGGCTTGAGCTTGAGTTAACCCAATTGAGCTAGGTTTGACTTGATTTGGGTTTAGGGTTGACTTGGTCAATTTGACCACTATGGTTGACCCAAGTGGGTCCTTGGTGACTCCTTGAGCCCACATTATGTCTAAGGGGATCTTTAGAGTAAAATGAACCTACTAAGCCACCCAAAATTCAGAGTTTAGAAAATTACTATTTGCAGACCAAGAGGGTCTCAATTAGGTTTTTAGGTTACTTGGTCTCCTGGGTTCACCTAGGTTAATTCATAGGACCTAGTTATGCTCAAGTCACACCTAGGGGGGGTCCAATTGAAAAATGGGATGTTACACCGTGTTCCCCAGTCGGTTAGCAACCGACTCGAAAGATACCAGAACACGGGCTTTGACACGCCCGTGTCGAACCTGACACGCCCGTGTTCAAGGCCGTGTTCACGGCCGTGTTCAAGGTCGTGTACCTCTCTGACTCAAACAGGCCATTTTCCGATTTTATTGAGTGACACGCCCTGGGACACGCCCGTGTCCCAGGCCGTGTCACCGCTTGACGACCGCTGACCATCTAATTGACACCGCGACATGCCCAGAATGGATACGTGTCGGACACGCCCTGGGACACGCCCGTGTCCCAGGCCGTGTCGACCGACACGCCGCCCGACCTTGCCGCCTGCAAGTCACTGGCCACTCAACACAACACCTGGCTGGACACGCCCGTGTCGAAGGCCGTGTCCCAAGCTCGACGATCGTCGACTATCAATCGTCGACTAACCTGAACACGCCCTGGGACACGCCCGTGTCCCAGGCCGTGTACCCTCGACACGCCCTGGGACACGCCCGTGTCCCAGGCCGTGTCTAACAGCCTCCAAGCCAAAACTGTTTACAAACATATTTTGAGATTTCTGGGGTGTTACAACTCGTGCATCGTTGGTGGGGAGAGCTTGCGCTTCCACCCACCTTGATACGTAGTCGACCGCCACTAAAATATAAATATTTTTAAAAGAAGGAGGTAGGGGGCTGAAAAAATCGATGCCCCATAAATCGAAGACTTCGCATTCTAAAAATAAATTTTGGAGCATCTCGTCATGATGAGAGATGTTACCCACCGCTGGCAGCTATCGCAAGAGTGCACAAAAGTGTGTGTCTTTGAAAAGAGTGGGCCAAAAGAAGCCCACCTTCAGGGCCTTCTGCCCGGTCTGGTTAGCTTGATAATGCCCACCAGTCGGACCCTCGTGGAAGTGCCTAAGTATTTGTGTGCACTTCACTCCCGCGATGCATCTTCGGATCGCCTAGTCCGCGCAGATACAAAAAAGAAAAGGGTCCTCCCAAAAGAAATTTTTCAAGTCTTAAAAGATTTTCTTCTTTTGCTAGCTGAAAAATTCTTTTGGGAGTACCCGCGCAACTAAATAGTTCGCAAAATATGTGAACCAAGGCGAACAAGACAAAATGGTATTTATTGCTAAGAGGCGTTCCTCGGGGAATCTATCATTTATGTTAGATTCGACGAGCACTTCCGCATCCAGATTTTCCAAACGGGAGAGGTGATCGGCGACTAAATTTTCCACGCCCTTCTTATCCCGGATCTCCAAATCAAATTCTTGAAGGAGGAGAACCCATCGAAGAAGGAGGGGCTTGGCGTCGGTTTTAGCGAGTAAATATTTAAGGGCAGAGTGGTCGGTAAATACGATAACTTTAGATAGCATTATATACGAGTGAAACTTATCAAAAGGGAAAATGACGGCTAAGAGTTCCTTTTCCGTCGGTGTGTAATTTATTTGTGCGGAAGTGAGCGTCTTGCTAGCGTAATAAATTGGATGAAAGTGTTTGTCTATGCATTGGCCAAGAATGCCACCTAAGGTAATATCACTAGCATCGCACATAATCTGGAACGGTAGGGACCAATCGGGCGCAACTACAATCGGTGAATTGATTTATTTTTGTTTTATAAAGTTAAATGCAGACTCGCATTTGCTACTAAATACAAAATTTGATTCCTTTTCTAAGAGGCGAGTAAGAGGCTTTGTTATTTTTGAAAAATATTTAATGAAACGACTATAAAAGCCCGCGTGGCCTAAGAAACTCCTAATGGATTTAACTTTGGTTGGCGGCGGAAGTTTTTCTATAATTTCTACCTTGGCCTTATCTACCTCCATCCCCTTATATGAAATCATATGGCCGAGAACCAAACCTTCTCGAACCATGAAGTTACACTTTTCCAAATTTAAAATGAGATGCGTGTCCTTGCATCGCTTGAGGACACGATCTATATTTCAAAGAAAAGACGGGAAAGAGCGTCCGAAAATAGAAAAGTCATCCATAAAGACTTCAATAATCTCTCCTACCAGCTCGCCAAAGATTGCCAGCATACATCTTTGGAATGTAGTCGGCGCATTGCAAAGGCCAAATGGCATTCTTCGGTAGGCGAATGTGCCAAACGGGCACGTAAGAGTTCTTTTCTCCTGATCATCGGGGGAATGGTGATTTGGAAAAACCCCGATAAACCATCAAGAAAACAATAAAATGGATGACCAAATAAACGCTCCAAAACTTGGTATAAAAATGGAAGTGGAAAATGGTCCTTACGGGTGACATCATTTAGTTTTCTATAATCGATGCACACCCGCCAAACCGTAATAGTACGAGTTGGGACAAGTTCATTGTGCTAATTTTCCACTATTGTTAGACCGCCCTTCTTAGGCACGACATGAACAGGAATAACCCATGCACTATCAGAAATTGGATAAATAATCCCCGCATCTAATAATTTAATTATCTCGGCTTTGACGATGTCTTTCATATTTGGGTTAAGACGTCACTGTGGCTGAATGGTTTTGCGGCAATTATCATTGAGGAAAATCCTATGAGTGCAAAAAGAGGGGTTAATCCCCTTAAGATCAGAAATGGGCCACACAATTGTGTGGCGATGTTTGAAAAAAACTTCCTATAAATCGGAAGTCTCCGAATCACTCAAATGCTAAGAAATGATAACGGGAAGGGTATCATTTTTCCCCAAAAGGCGTATTTGAGAGATTCGTGTAGGGGTTTGAGGTCTAGGATGGGCGGTTCTTATAACGAGGTTTTAATTCTAATGTCTTTCGAACCAATTTGCTCGAAAGGAAAGCTTATAGATTTATCCTTGTCGCAATAAAAATTTTCGAGCGCAAAAATACCATAGTTAAGAAAAATTGACTCAAAAAAATGTGAAGAACGATCTTCTAAAAAAGAATCTAAAGAATAGTAGAAATCGTCGCTCGATGACGAGTCTTCCATTGAGGGATTAATAGAGAGAGTAGCATCATCATCTCCTACCTGAAGGAGGAGATGACTGTTACTCAAATCTATTAGTGTGCAGGAGGTGGCGAGAAAAGGGCGATCCAGTACTATTGGTACCTCGGCGTCCTCCTCGATGTCCAAGATGATGAAGTCTGCCGGAAAGATAAACTTGTCAACTCGGACAAGGATGTCCTCCACTACCCCGATGGGGAATTTAACCAAGCGATCCGCAAACTGGATGCCCATATTAGTAGGGGCCGGAGTGTCCAAACCTAATTTTTTAAAGAGCGAGAACGACATCAAATTAATGCTCGCGCCTAAATCTGCAAGAGCGTATTTTACTAATATATTGCCAAAAAGGCATGGGATGGAAAACTGTCCCGAATTGTTTTATTTTGCGGGCAATTTATTGGTAAGAGCCACCGAGCAGTCCGCGTTGAGAGAGATATGCGAATTTTTTTCTAATTTTTGTTTATTAGAAAGAAGTTCTTTCAAATATCTCGCATACTTAGGCATCTGCGAGATCGCCTCGCAGAAGGGAACATTAATATGAATTTGTTTAAATATTAAAATAAATTTATTGTATTGTGCGTCCTTACGCTCATTATCTAACCTATGTGGATACGGCAGGGACTTGTTTAAAATAATTTTTTCATTTAAAATAGGTATAAGTGGCGTAATCGAAGAAGGGGGAAGAGGGGTCAGAGGTGAAATATATTCCTGAGGATCAATCCCTTTTGGATCAACCACCTCCTTACCTTTACGGAGGGTTATAGCATTGGAGTTCTCCTGAGGGTTAGGCTCCGTGTTTCCTGGCAGTGCCCCGAGCATGCGCTCGGATATCATTCTGCCCAGTTGTTCAACCTGTTGTTCAAGAGTTTTTAGCGATCCGGTGATGTTCTGGATATTTGATTCGTTGGACGCTATGTTATTTATAAAAAATTTCCTCAACCGGAGAAGGTCTCGGAGGAGGTTGCGGGAAAAATGCGGGCACAAAAGAATTAGGGGGGCACTGCGCATTGTTCGGGTTGCTCCAAGAGAAATTGGGGTTATTCTGGCAACCCGGGTTATAGTTATTACTATAAGGGTTATTGTTGGGGTTGAAGGAAGGATTACCCGAATTTCCTTTGATGTCCATGAACTCTTTAGCCACGCAGACGTTTGGGGGAATAAAACAAGGCAGAGTTGAGGAGGAAGCAGACATCTCCACCACATGCTTAGTTAACCTTTCAACTTAAATGGTTAAGAGAGCAGTGGCATCCACTACAAAAATACAGGCCGCCTCCTTTGGGCGTCCACGCGAGACGTTCCACTGGTAGGTGTTCAAATCCATTTCTTCGAATAAAGCCTTAGTGTCCTCGTGGGTTTTGTATTTTAATGTGCCCCCGACAATCGCGCCAATCATTTGACGTGTCTGAAAATTAAGGCCATTACAAAAAATTTGTACTTGCAACCACGTTGGCAGCGCCTGGTGCGGGCACCGACAGAGGAACTCCTTAAATTGTTCTCATGTCTCATATAGAGACTCTAGATCGTTTTACATAAACGAAGAAATGTCTGCCCGTAACATTGCAGTTTTTGTAGATGGAAAGTACTTTGTCAGGAACCGCTCCGTCAACTCAGCACAGGTGGTGATACATCCTCGCAGGAGGGAATTCAACAACACCTTAGCTTTGGATTTAAGGGAAAAAGGAAATAGGTGCAAGAGAATGGCATCATTAGTGACACCATTAATTTTGAAGGTGTCGCATATTTCCCTAAAATTGGACAAGTGGACATTCGGGTCCTCATCCGGCAGTCCATCGAACTACACGTCATTTTGGACCATTTGAATGACACTATATTTTATTTCGATATTATTATTCGCCACCTTAGGGCGAATAATACTAGACCCGATATCTTCCAGGTTAGGCCGGGCGTAATAAGAAATAGTATGCTCGGCCGATTGGGCAGGGCTAGGGTCGGCCATAACTACGGCAGAGGGTTCTCCGATAAATTCTTCGAGGTCTAAAAAAGGAATTCGGCGTTGAGATCGAATACGTGCAAGGTAGCGTTCGATCTCAAGGTCAAAATCAAAATTTTCAGACTCTGAGGGTTGTCCACGGGTTATACACCCTAAAATATAAACTAAATAAACTCATTTTTTTTTATTTTTAAATAGATTTTTAAGTTTTTTTTTATTTTTTAAAAAATTTGCAAAAGTAATAGACTCCGAAATTTGAAATAACAACTCAAGAGACTCCCCGGCAACGGCGCCAAAAACTTGATGGCCTGCGAACAGACTCTTATTTAGGTGGTTGATGCGATGAGCCGAACATTGCGGACTTGCTAAAAAGCGAGTTTTTAACGAAAGGAGGCAAGTGCACCTATCGCATGTAGTACTCGATATTCGGGGAAATACCGAGATCGTATTATTCTCGGGGTCGGGTAGATTTTCCCTACTACTCCAAGAGTAACTATTATTTAACTGAAAATTTGTTGAAGATTTTAATTAATTAAGGCGGATAAAATAAAGACGCCAAAACGATTTAGAAAAATCGATGAAGGGTTAACGCTCGACACCGAATCAGATCTAAACTAAAACGACTCTCAATAATTATAGAACTTAGTTTCCAAATTAATTAAAGGCAACTTGGTCGTGGATGTTCCACAAATCTGAGCTCACCTAACTATAGGGATATCACTCACCTGAACATTAAGACTATTCGACCGAACTCTCGTCCGACAAAGGATTCCTCTTAATGCCCGCATTATGCTAAGAACCCCGCTATTGGGTGGGGAACCAAATCCGGTAGAATTACGCTTCTCCTCTCTCGAGGGTATGCACGCAACTCTTTTTACCCAAAGCCTTCAAAGAGTTGAAAAAGAGATTTTGTACTGCTCTAGTTTTAACTTTACCTACCGAAGGAGTCGAGTACGCTATGTGTGTGGATGCATCACACATTGGACTTGGTTGTGTTTTTATGCAAGAAGGAAAGGTGATCGCATAAGGATCTAGACAATTAAAAATTCATGAAAGAAACTATCCTACGCATGATTTGGAATTTGCTGATGTAATCTATGCACTGAAGCTTTGGAGACATTTACTATATGGCGCGCTGTGCAATATCTATACAGACCATAAGAGTTTGAAGTACGTATTCACTCAGAAGGAGCTGAATCTGCGCCAGCGTAGGTGGTTAGAGTATGTGGCCGATTATGAAGTGGAGATCCTTTACCATTCAGGAAAGGCTAACATAGTAGTCAATTCTTTGAGTAGGAAGACTGCCAAAATCTTCAATCTATCTGTGCAATCCTTGGTGGAAGAATTTTTATTGATGGACATAGAAGTTTGGAATAGTACTATGTCTGCTAGTTTTGAAGCAGAAGAGCCCTCTTGGATTTCCCTTACTAAAGTGCACCAGAAGGATGACCCTGCTTTGTTACATCTCCGGAATAAAACTGAGAAGGGAGAGCTACCTGATTTTTCCTTGGATGAGTTTGATACTCTGAAATACCGTGGTAGATGATGTATTCCCGCATTTGGTGACATTCGGGCTAAGATTTGCAATGAAGCCCATGGTTATAGTTTTGCCTACCATCCTGGCTCTACCAAAATGTATAAGGATCTGAAGAAAATTGTTTGGTGGTCGGGAATGAAGAACTATATAGCAAGGTTTGTGTCGAAATGTTACACGTGTCAGCATGTTATGGAAGAACATAGAAGGCCTGGTGGTAAATTAACACTGTTTGATATTCCAAGTTGAAAATGGGAGAGTATTTCAATAGATTTCATCACCGGTCTTTCGAAATCTCCCCGTGGGCATGACTCTTTTTGGGTGATAGTTGATAGATTGACAAAGTGTTCTCACTTTTTACCCTTTAAGATTGGGTATTCTATGAAGAAGATAGCTGAGTTATAGCTTGATGAAGTCATCAGATTGCATGGAGTGCCTGTTAGAATTGTATCGAATCGAGACTCTAGATTTACGTATTGCTTTTGGAAGAGTTTACAAGAGGGTTGGGTTCAGATTTAAGGTATTCCACTACCTATCATCGGCAGACTAATGGTCATACGGAAAGGGTAAATCAGATCATGAAAGATATAATCAGGTGTTATATATTGGATCATGGTGGTGCTTGGGATGAACGCCTCAGACTCATGGAATTTGCTTATAATAATAGTTATCAAGACAGTCTGCAGATGGCCCCGTTTGAGGCCTTGTATGGCAGTCGTTATAGGACTCCTTTGTGTTGGGCTGAAGTTGGTAGAGACTATTGCTAGGTCCAGAAGCCCTTGAAGAGATGAATTGTGTTGTGACTCATATTTGAGAAAAGCTCTGTATAGCACAAGAGCGTTATGATAAATATACTAATCGACGAAGGGTCAATCTGGAGTTCGATGTTGGGGACATGGTTTTTCTCAAAGTCTCTCCGATGTCAGGTGTTAATAGGTTCGGAAGGAACCACAATTTAGACCCCTGGTATGTTGGGACCTTTTCAAATTTTGGAGTGCAACGGAGTGTCAGCTTATAGATTGGATTTGCCTGTTAACTTCCCTGGTGTCCATGATGTGTTCTATGTGAGACAGTTATGGAAGTCTATTTGTAGTGATCGTCAAGTCCTTGACTCGGTGCCCTAGATTAAGCCCAATCTTTCGTATGTGGAAGAGACTGTCCGTGTTTTGGAATCTCTAAGTCGAGTGTTGCGAAGGAAGACCATTCCTATGGTGAAGGTTCTTTGGAGAAATCAAGATGTCGAGAGCGCGATGTGGGAATTGGAGTCGGCGACGAGGGAATCTTATCCTAATCTCTTCTCTTAGTGTCTTGTATGTCTTCCTGTTTTTGGTGAATGTTGGTTTTTATCGTTTTGGTTTTATTTTGGAAGTTATAATAAGTTTCGGGACGAAACTTCTTTTTAGGGGGAGTGACTGTAATGCCCCCGATTGTTTTCGATAATATTATTTAAATTGGTATCATCATATTTATAACATCAAGGCATTACTTGTTCTGCGTCATGTTGACGCCGCTGCACCGTTAGTGCATTTTCGCGTCTGTTGGGACTATTTGACGAGATTTTTTGGATTTTGATTGCATGTTTTTCCCTTATTAAAAAAGGTGCAGTTTTGAGATTTTTTAACTTGTCCAGTTTTTATTGCGATCCGAGCATTTTTGGAGTCTCAACGCGTGTTTGGATCTTTGTGATGATTTTGCTAGAGTAGTCATTTGATGATTATGTCTCAAGATTGGTGTGTTGGATTCTAGGGTCGTCTATATTGTTAAATTCATCGAGCCGACATTTGTTATCCTAAATTATTAGATAGTCTGAATTTTCTAAATTTTTTACTTCTAGTTCTCGAGAAGCTCTTAGTTCTCGAGTAGACTGATCTTAGTTCTCGAGAAGCCCCAGTTGTTCTCGAGAAATTTGTCCCTTGCTAGTTATCGAGAAATCTCTCTTTCAGTTCTCGAGAAGCCCCTTCTTATTCTCGGGAAATTGAGTCTGTTCTCGAGTAATGCTCCTTATACTCAAGAAATATCTTCATCAGTACTCGAGAAGTACTTAGCATTTTAACTCGAGTAGTCTTGACTTTATGGTCTCGAGAAGTCCTTCTTAGTTCTTGAGAAGCCTTCTTCAGTACTCAAGTATTGCTTACCTTGTACTCGAGAAGTCCTTTTAGTACTCGAGAAGTCCTTTTAGTACTCGAGAAGCCTTGCATTGTTCTCGAGAGGTAGTACTCGAGATCTACCCTTGTTCTTGAGAAAGCATTCATGTTCTCGAGAACTGTCTTTTGTACCTGAGAGCCTGCCTTCCACTCGAGTAATCTGCTCTTCATTTTGAGTTTCCCAGTTCAGCCAAACCCGATTCGTTTCCTTAAGTATAGTTATGATAATATTACACTTAGTATACATACCTACTTCTTCTTCCACTTTAAGCCGACCGAATTTTTGTTTATCTCCCGAACAAGAGTGGCGGGAGCGAGAGAGAAAGATATTCTGTGATTCTTCCGTGGTCGCCGACGGTGCTCCAGTGCTAGAAATCGTGAACTGATAATAGATCCTGAAAGCTCTCAGCAAGAGCTTTGTCATCGTGGTAAAATCTTCCTTATTTCTTGAGTTTTTCTCGTTAGGGTTTTTGGCCCTAACCTCTATTTTGGCAAATTTTTTCAGATTTCTACTCCTCTCGTCTTCTTTATCCCCGATCTATGACGAGCGATTTGAAGAATTTTTCTGGCAAAACCAAGGCTAGTGGTGGTTTCCCCTCTTTCCTGATTTGGATGGTAACTGTTTCACTTTTGTTCTTTAATCCTTTTGCACTTTTGCCCTTCCAACTGTAGATATGTTTAATCCCCCTTGGAATTACTTGAATTTATAAGTTCTTGTCATGATTATTCAACTTCGTAGCATTGTATTGATTTGATGAAATATTATATTGTTGGCTTTAATCGCCCTTAGATATTGTTGTAGAATGTATTATAGTTTATCTAGGATTGTAAATCCTTTCTGAAGGTTGATCAACCGCTTTTTGATCTAGAAATGTCTAGAAGAATCTGATGTGCCGAGTCTTGAGATATATCATGATTTCTCTGGTTGCGGGAGTTAGTGTACGTAACCACCTCCGCGATGTCTGAGATTTATATCATGTTTTTCTTTTGTTGCGGGTGTTAGTGGGCGAATCCACCGCCGCAAGGTTTGTTTCCCTTATTAGTACCTTGTGGAACTCTCCTGGGTGTTTGGGCGACTGCGGTGAATGGTGGAGTGTATGAGTCTCCCCCACAGTTAGACAGATATTATATATTTTTGAGGGTTTGTCTATATGAGTGACCACCTCGCCTGTGTTTTAGGTAGAGTTTACCACATATGGCTAATAAAGTTTTTGAGTATTCCTTCTTATGGTTTAATCTTGCTTTCCACCTTTTTAGCCTTTCGTATCTTGTGTGATTTGTTGTATGTGATGATTCACATAAGTTCTATGTTTTCGGTTTTAGTTCTTTACTTATGTACTTTACTTATGTACTTTACTTCAGTACTTTTGGTCTTGGGTTGGTACCCCTTTTGACCGTTGTTTACTTTTTGGCTTACTTTTCTGCCACCGCTTGTGCCTTCTTACTGGGGTGTTCTGTGTTTGGAATGCCTCAGGTTCAGAGCTTTAGCAGGTAGTGGAGCTGGTTTTGGAGTTGCTGAGCAGTAGAGTTGGGTGTGGTTTTCACCTCGCCGTTGCAAGGAAGTTGTCGTTTTGTTGCTTTACTTGGTTAGACATACTTTCTCTTGATGTGGATTCGTGTCAGATTGTTGACGCCCACAAGATAGTTGATTTCTGGATATTTTCTTAGCTGCTAGTTGTTCTCTTTTAGAGGAATTTGATTACTTGCTCTCTGGGATGATTTATGCTAGGAATGTATGTTAGGTATCTTCAAGTATAAAACCTACTATTATTATATCATGCATAGCATATTTTAAAACACTAACTCATTATATTTGGCAACCGTAAAAGCTATTTTTAGTACCATTATCAACCTAGAGTCTTGCATACCCTGATTTGTTCCCTGGGGAACGTCTACACTCATGTAGGATGTTTAATCTTATGAGGAAAATATTTTCTGCAGCGTATAAACTATTTTCTTTCGTGGACCTGATGAGCCACTAAGCCGAGGGATACAGTTAATTGCTTAACTTAAATTGGATTTTCACTAAATAGCTTAAAGATCTCTCTTTTGTGTATAGTAGGAGTTTTTCCTCAGCGTCCGCAGTTATCCCCTACTGACGTGGCATCATGACGCACATTTCCCCTTACTCTGATTATCTACTATATGAGGTAAAAATGCGGGTTATGACATATGGTAGCTTCAGAGGCGGGAAGAGTGAAGCGCTTCCTCAGAGGACTAAGAAGCGACGTCCAACAGTTGGCATGCGTTTATAGAGCGAAAAGTTATGCTGAGGAAATGGAAGCCGCTCTGAAAGTTGAGGCTATCGACAACACCAAGAATCGGGGTGCATCGTTAAGGAAAGAAAAGAGAAAGGCTGAAGATGATGGAAGTTATATGGCATCTGGCCCTACTTTCAAGAACAAAGGTGGAGAAATATGTAGCTTGTATGGTCGATCTGGCCACCCTTACGAAAGGTGTTACAAGAGGAGTACCACTCAAAAGCAACAACGGGTGCTTGCCATCCAAGGCACACCCAAGGGAGATCTGGTGTGCATGTTCTATACAAAAAAGGGACATGACGTGAGTCGCTACTGGTCGAAGGAAAAGGCTTGCTTCTAGTGCGGGCAGAAGAGGCACCTGAATTCTTCATGCCCTCGGTCTAAGTCTCCACTGCAGCCTTCCCTGCTTCGAGCTCTGCCGCCGCCACAAAACTAGGACAAAGGGAAAGGAAAGCTGAATGTGGTGACCAGGGAGGAAGCTCAGACCTCTACTCAAGTGATATCATGTTAGATTCTAGTCTAGCTTTTAATCTTCATTATTGTTCTAGTTCCTCATTCGCTTTAGTTACGTATTCTGCAGTTATATGGGAGTTTAAGGTGCGGAATAGGTGGGTGTGCGTTCTCTTTGATTAGGGTGCCACCCATTCCTTTGTAGCAAAGAGAAAATGTGAGTTGTGACATCTCTGCATTAGATTGATGGTCCTCGGGGTCGGCGGGAATGTTGACAACTACTTTCCCCTTGAGGTCGGCAGCCGGTTTGGAGGAGGCAATCCCAGGAGTCAAGGTAGACTCCAGGTCGCGGTAGATGGATTCAGCATCCTTTGGGATGGACTTGGTCTTCTTTGCAGGATTGGATATCATTGGCTCGCGCAGTGCTACGATGGGAGGCAAGCCGATTAATGCGTCAGCGCGAGCAGCATTGAGCTCGCGAGAACGGCTGAGCTTCTCTTGGAGTTCTTTGGAGAGAGGCATCTAGGCAAGGCTCAAGTAAGAGGGAATGGCATAGGTTGCCCAGGTACATGGAACTATATATATAGCCATTGGTGGAGCCCACTAAAAGAATTTCTAGCCCCTGTTGCACTCGCTGCATATTGTGGGGTTGGATGTTTTTTTCCGAGATTGGGCCAACCTCATAAAGAGCGGGGATTGTGTACAACCCTATATCTTGCGAGTAGTGCTCGACAGGAGCCAGATCGGCCAAAGTCCAGCTGTCCGGCTTGCCCAAGTGGGGTGGATCATTTGAGTGGCGAGTGGAGTGGGATGGCTCGCACTCTTACCAAGGGTCCCGCGAGCAGCAGGCGAGTGGAGTGGGTCAGCTCACACTCGCCCAGGGGTTTCGGCGTGCAGCGGGCGAGTGGGGCAGGCCGGGCTCGCACTCGCCTAAGGCTGGAAGAGGCGGTGAGTGCCAGCTCCATCGAGCACTCGCCACCCCCGGCGAGTGGAAGCTATATTGGGCCACTCACCCAGTCTCTTATGATTTATCTTTACTATTTTGCCCCAGTTGGCCTGCCTATAGCCTGCCAGAACAGCGAAGTTACGCTGTTGGCAGACCCAGTTGGGCTGCGCATAACTGTTTAGAACAGTGGAGGTTTGCTATTTGCAGGACGTTTTCAGAAATCTATAAATATACCCAAGGGGGTACCTTAGAAGACATGCTTACTTGAGCCCTGGTCTTCTTGCGCTTTCTAAGGTATCCTTAGCTCGGCATTTGGCTAGGGAGGGGAAGCGCTCTAAGATCTTCCGAGTGTGTGGTGGGACCTTCACGCCGAGCCCTTGGGTCTGTTCGCTGTTCTTTCTCCTTAGTCGTTTGGCTCGCGAGAGAGAAGTAAGTGTGACATCACCCCTTCCCCAAGGGTGAACTCTGCGGGGACCGAGTTTTCGGTTTCAACACTCTTGGCACACATGTATTGTGTCGACAATCTGTAGCATAGTGGCCCACTTTTCCACAATACCAGCACTCATAAATATTGTACCTACTTTAAGAGCTGGTCTTATAGCAGTGTTGTTAACAGCTCTCAGTCCAGAAGGTGCGGCAGTAGCCCTGTTCTTTTGTTTCCCAGCCCCAGTCTGACTAGTTGTGGGTCTGACAGTAGAAGTTCTTGGGATATC
This sequence comes from Platanthera zijinensis, assembly GCA_039513925.1. Taxonomy (NCBI): domain Eukaryota; kingdom Viridiplantae; phylum Streptophyta; class Magnoliopsida; order Asparagales; family Orchidaceae; genus Platanthera; species Platanthera zijinensis. The sequence goes on from CM077080.1 coordinate 124,712,375, forward strand.
TTGAGCCTCACTTGTAGCTGCCTTCTTTTCTGAAAGCACACTCTTGATGGCCTTTGAGATGCCCAAATCAGGTCTACTGACAGACTTGCCCTTAGTCTTGGAGTGCGTTGGAATATTCTGAGAATAGTCTGCAGCTGCCATGTTCTTGAGTGTTGGGGAAGATGCACCAAATACAAATTGTCCATGATGGGCCATTTGAATCTCCTCATTGGCTGTCATGAAGGCACTTGTACCCTTGCTATATCTACCACCATAGTATGGAGCATCTTTGCTCACACTAGTGGAACTACCATTCTTCTAGTGACCATAGGTGCTCTCCTGGTCATACCTGTTGGAAGGTAGCACCATTCTCTTGAATGGAATAGGAGGCTTTAAGGCCAGTGGTTGTGCTGGAGCTTTGCCATTTCCTTTGGGATTGGCAACTCTTGTGGATCCCTTGAATTCCAACCCCTTATTACCCTTCTAGGAAGTGAAGGTGTCTATCAAGGGAAGAACTGAACTGGGCTTTGAATAGTTAGCTACTATTCTCTTCTCCCTCTCCAGCAACACTTCTAGGTCCCTTATTCTATTTTCCTGGTACTCTATGGTACCTATCTGAATGAAGGAAATGGTTTCCAGCTCACAGATCTCTTTCATGTTCTGATCAAGCAGTAAAGCTGAATCAGCATGCTGGGAAGTAGCAAGCTGAAGGGAAGCAATTTCCTTAGCTTGCTTCTTAGCCAGCAGCGTGCTTTCCTTGAAAGCATTCAGAAGGATACCATATTTATCAATTACAGAATTGATATCTTCCTCAGACCCAGAATCTCCTTCATCTCTTGATGATTGAGCTTCAGAGTCTTGGCTGGTCTCATAGCCTGACTCAGAAGAAGACTTGGACAGAGAATTTACCTTTAGTTGACCAGGTTGTTCCTAGCTGGATTCTTCATCAGTCAGAGCCATCTGTCCATGGCAGTAGTTGTCTTCTTATTCTTCCAGCATAGTAGAAACACGCCCAATATAGGCTTCATCATCCTCTTCTCTTTCTGACTTTGAAGAGGAAAAGTCAGTCCAGCTCTTCTTCTTCTTAGAAATGAAGGATTTCTACTTCTTTTCTTTTTTGCTTGTGGTCCTTTTTCTCACCATATTCCTTTATTTTGATAGGGCAGTCGGCTATTACATGCCCTGACTTGCTGTAACAATAGCAAACCACTTTAGATGAAACATGTTCGCTGGGTTTAGAACCATATATGTCCTCATTAGAGGATTTCTTCATGTCCTTGTAGTAGTCTTCTTTGGGATGAGAGAAGGAGGAGGGCATTCTTTTCCAGTGTTTCTCCTTCATAAACTTCTGGAACTGCCTGGATAATGCAGCAAAGTCTTTGTCAGATATATGGCAGTCTGATGTGCTGGTCTCTGATCTTTTTGAGTCAGATTCAGCATCCCTCCTTGGTGGATAAGGTGTCTTCCTTCTGCTCCTCCTTATGGCTTTAGATTTGAAGGCCACAGATTTTTCTTTGTCTACAGACTTGTTGTTTTTCTCCTCCTCTTTTCTGGCAATTAGCTGCATTTCATAGGACAGCAGCTTCCCGAACAAGGTTAGTAGTGGAGTGTCAGCGAACTTGGACACCTCTCTAATGGCACAGATCTAAGTATCCCAATCTCTGGTTAGAGATCTGAGAAACTTGTCATTCAGTTCATAAGTGCTGAAGATTCTGCCATATGTCCTCAGCTCAATGACAATCATGAAGAATCTTTTATAGCACTCAATTATGCTATCAGTCTTGCTCTATCTAAAAGCTTCATACTCTTGATTGAGCATATAATTTTTGTCATCTCTCACTTCCTCTGTACCCTCCATGTAGACCACTAGTGTGTCCCACATCTCCTTTGCAGTTCTGCAGTGTACCATATTTTGGAAGGTGGAGTCGTTTATGGCACTGACAATTATATTTTGTGCCCTCTTATCCATTATGTACAGAATAACTTCATCCTTTGTCATCTCAGAGTAGGTCTTGGGGGTCTAGACATTTGCTTCCAGAGCAGGCACTTTTATAGGGATTACGGGCCCTTCCTTGATAGAGATTAAGATCCTAGGGTCGGCAGCCTCCATGAACAGCCTAACCCTCTCCTTCCAGATGACAAACCCTTCCTTCCAAAATATGGGGAGCTTCATGGAACCCAACTCCTTATAGTTAACTCTTGAACCCATAAGGACAGATTTTCTTGCTGACCTTAGAGATCTACTCAGATTATTGTGTCCTTAAAGAGCAACGTCCCTCTGATACCACTTGAAAGACTTTGTTTTCAAGGTTAGCTAACACCTAGAGGGGGGGGGGTGAATGGGTTTTATGTCTTTTTTAAAATTATATAGACTTATACTTTGCTTTGCTGTACTTGGTGATTTGTTTGTTAAGCTTTCAAGACAATCAACAAAAAGACAGTAATTTTATAGTGGTTCCCCAGTTTATGGGTACATCCATTATCCCTCTGTGCCCTTCTAACATTATGTTAGACAAGGCTCTTCCCCCAATACTCGGCTACAAGGAGCTTACAACACGATCTCTCAGGACCAATCAGTCTTCTTCAAGACTTACAGCTCAGTAAATATGCCCTACCACTCAGATCCCAACTGGATGCTACCTCAGCCTTTATAACACATGCCTACCACTCAGATTCACACGTGAATCCTACACTCAGATCAACAACAAATCATACCTAAGCCTTTATAACACAGGCCTACACTCAGATTTACTCAAGAATCTTAGACTCGGATCCAAGGATGGATCCTACAAAAAATAAAAGTAATTTTAAACAGTTAGACACCAGAGAAAAATATCAGTGTCTGTCTTCCTAGGCAGAAACTGAGTCTCCCCTAATCTCTTCTTCACAACAACAAGTTGACAGATATCTTAAGATGAATCACAACTTATTCTGGAAGTAGCTTGTAGAAATCTCTGTCTCTTCTCTTTCAGGAATCAATCCTTACCTTGCTGTCACAGATGAATATCGCAGCAACTATCACTTTTCGCTTTCAGGTTCTCTGATCAAAACTTGTGCTTCAGGCTCGACGTTAATGGCAAGGAAGAAGACGAAGTTCAGCCGCTTTGCGTTTTCAAAAAACCCTAAATGCTTGTTGTCGATTCAATCAATCTTTCCCTTTTATTGATCATCGATCAATGGCTCTTTCCGCTGTGGGGCCCAGCCTTATTGTTGATTTACCACCTACCATTTGTAGAATACGACAAAAGCTAGCCGTCGACGCCATCAATGGCTTACTTAATCTTTCCCGCAACGAATTTGAACTGCATTGACTTTCTTGACTTTTGCTGACTAATGCTGACGTCAGCTATCTGTGTACTTAGCCAAAATCAAGCAACATTAGTATAGGTGTTGAGTGAGTAAGCATCACTAAACGCCAAAACACTTAGACATAATTTTTGTCACTAGGCGTTGAGTGAGCAACCTTCACTCAATGCCAAAACACTAAGAAGAAATTCTCTATCATTAGGCATTGAGTGAGTGAGCTTCACTCAACGCCAAAACACTTAGAGAATATTTCAGTCATTAGGCGTTGAGTCCACTCAATGCTTTTTGCCTTAGAAAATGTTTCTATTACTAGTCATTGAGAGCGTTGAGTGTGTCTTCATCACTCAATGCTTTTTGCCTTAGAAAAACTTTCTGTCTCTTGGCGTTGAGTGAGTAAGCTTCACTCAACACCATATCACTTAGAAATGATTCTAGTCACTTGGCATTGAGTGAGCATGTAACACCCCAAAAATCCTTGTACTGTAGACTGAGTAACATGGCCAGGGACACACGTGTGTCCAAGGACATGTCCTGCTCTATGTACTCAAGTGGGTCTCGAGTGTGCCACAGTGGGTCTCGAGTGAGGCATATGGTCTGTGATACGGGCGTGTCCAGGGCCGTGTCCTATGAGTGCGACAAAATGATCTCGACGAAATACAGTCGACGATCTTCGAGAGGCAAGTCGGTTGGGCACACGGCCTGTGACACGGGCGTGTCAAAGGTCGTGTCCTTCTTGGGTTGTGTCCAGGTCTGTATAGACAGATAAACATGGGTTGGACACTGGCATGTCCCAAGCCGTATCTAGCACACAGCCTAGGACACGGGCATGTCCCATGGCCGTGTCCTAGTCTATCGAGTCGGTTCCTTTGCCGCTTAAGGAACACGGCCTATGACACGGGCATGTCACAAGCCGTGTCAGCCCAAGAAAGTGCTTTTCTGGGCGATTCGTAGCCGTTCATTTCCTTCACCTATGATCCATTGGTCCAGGACTTTCCCTGTTGTATTAAGTCCAGGAATTGAGAGTATCTCTCATTCATCTTGGCCATTCTCTTTCTAAAAGAGATAAAGAGAAGGGAGAGCAAGGAAGGAAGGAGGAGAAGGGATCCGGCCGCCGGTGGAGCCTCAACGTTTGGAATTGTGAGCCGAGTCTAGATTTTTGGAGGCAAGAGAGTTGTGGTGCTTTCTATCCGGCTAGATTTCCATGGCTCTAAAGAGATCGTCAAGGGTAACGGTCTTCCTTCTTAGACATGTGAAGTCCTTCTTTTGGCATGTTCATGGATTTCCCCCACCAAAAGGTGGCTTTTGAGGGATTTACTTGGGTTGATTCTTGAAATTCCCTATCAGTTTTGCATATAAATACGGAAATGTGTAGTACGGAATAGGCATGCTGTGTGAAGCCCATCTGGACAGGTTGGTCGGAATTGGTGATGTTTCATTTGCACACCAGAGAAGACTCCGCGTATAAACGTGTATGTTGTGGAGTCGATGGGTTGTGCCTGTGAAGTTTAGTAATAGGAAGTACTGGAGTGGAATTCCAGGAAAATACCCTCATGATTCTTGTGTTGTATGCTATATTGGGTTGAGTTTGGGTGTAGAAAGAGAGTTCCGTTGAACCCGCCAAGCGACCGCGAGGAACACTGGCATTAACTCCCCTTTTGGATAGTGAAGCCAATCCTTGGATGATAGTGTTGCTAGTGTGAGTTGTGTGCTCTTAAAAAGGCTTAGTGTCGAACATGAAAGGTGAAACCGACCCACGCCTATAAATTGGCCTCCAGTACTTCGATATTCGGTGATGGCAAGGCGACTTGAGCAACGGGGGGGGGGGGGGGGGGGGGGGGGGTAGCGGATCTGTACCTGCATTATGTCGACTGTACAAGGGAGTGTCAAGGCATTGTGCTTTCGTCAGTGGCATAATGAGAGTCTTGGGCTTGTGTGCCATTAAGACTAAATGCTCAATACAGTTGGGTTTGGTCCTTGAACGGTGGTGGGACCCTGGTTCGCCGGTATACCAAGAATGTGCCCTGAGTGCACGGATCGTCGGGCTGCGTGGCTGACGGTTGTGATATGTTGATTGTTTATGAGTGCACATTGTATGATATATCTGCTTGTGAAATGCTATGCCTGTAGGGAAGAAGTACCACTGTCCCGAGAAAGGGGTAGGGTCGTTATAAATTGGTCAGCTGAATGCTGACCGTTGCTTTGTTTGCCACCATTATAGTGGGCTATCCCTATGCAGGTGTTGGAGAGTCGAGCGGGAAATAGAGGGCTGAAGCCCCTGCTGCTGTTGTTGCTGGCCCTCGAAGGCTGAGCAAAGACATTTGTTAAGTTCTTGTGTGGTTGGCCTATGCGTCGATGTTTGTAATCCACACTTGTAAAGCATAATTGTAAGGCCTTAAGGCCAAACTCTTGAGTATTTGTTATACATTCCTTCGTGAGTATATATAAATGTGGTTGTTTATATATAGTAGACATTCATGGTTTGAGTTCAGTTTAACGTTAAAATCTTCCGCTAGTATGCTCTGTGTTAGGATACGTACCTGTTTTGGTATTAACCTGTGACTTCGCCGCCTATTTGTGGCATATAGTATGGGGCCCGGCCGGACCTTCTATTATATGTTATTTAACGGATGGGGTCGTTACATTTTGGTATCAGCTTGTCTCGGTCTTCCTCTTTCGAATTCGTGGTCGAATTCTTTTGTGGGGGTGGCGAGCACGTGTCAGTGCGACCCGCTTTAACATTAATGAACTCTGGAATGTCCACTAAGGAATGCAAATACACCTGTTTGAGGAACATGCGTGCTCCTATATTGTTGTTATTGTTTGTGCAAGGTCGCTAAAGTGTGTCTTGTTCACCTAAAAGTGACTCGTAGTGGTGTTGGGCAGTATGAGCCCTAGCGTTCTGATGAGAGTGTGGCACCAGCTGAGGTGCCTACACCTCCTACTTCCGCGGAAACAGTCCACTTAGTTGCTGAGGCGCTATTTGCCATGAGCATTTGTGGTTGTATACATTTCGGGTGATATATATAAATGTGTTATTTATATATTTAGTGGACATTCAATAAGATGAGTTCTTGCAAGTTAAAATCTTCCGCTAGAATGCTCTAAGTTAAGATATGAGTAGAAAGTAATTTTGATATTCATACATGATTCCACCTTTTGTCTGTGAAATATGGCGTGGGGCCCCGGCCGGACCCTCTGTTATATTCCATGTGACGGATGGAGGCGTTACAGAGCAGCCTTCGCTCAATGTATTTGGACTTAGCCATTTTTACTTCTTGGGAAGCGTTGAGTGTTTCTTCTTCACACAACGCTTTCAGCATCTATCAATTATATTGACAAGGCGTTGAGTGAGTAGACTTCACTCAACCCTTTTGTACTTAGACAAAATCTTGTGTTGGAAAACACTATCTCTGACTGACAAAGGTTCCGTCAACACTTTTTATCACATGGCGTTGAGTGAGCTTGCCTCACTCAATGCCTGTGGACTTAGTCAAATATCTACACAGATTTTCTGTGGCATTGACTGTCTGAACTATACTCAACAATTTAGATGTTATGGCGATGAGTGAGTGGACTTCACTATATGTCTGCGGACTTGGCCACATTTCAGCCAGTTTCTCCTTAGGCTATGACTGTCTCAACCTGTCTCACAGCTTTTTGCAGTATGGCGTTGAGTGAGTAGACTACACTCAACGCTTGTGGACTTAGCCACTTTTCTGTCTAGCCAATAGTTTGGCTTAGACCAACCAAGTTATACTCAACGATTTTACTTACCTAGCATTGAGTGAATAGACTTCACTCAATGCTTGTGGACTTAGGCGATTTCCAGACTATCCGGCATCTTCCATTGCATCTGGCATTGAGTGAGCAGACTTCACTCAACGCATGCGGACTTGGTAATATTTTTCTGTCCTGCATCCTTTCTTAAGGCAGTTAGCGTTGAGTGAGCTTACTCCACTCAACGTGTAATGCCCAAAAACCCAATTAAGGTCACATGGACTGGGACACGGGCATGTCCAAGGCTGTGTCTTGCACTGTGTTACCCTGGCTGTGTCGAGTGTGGTACACGGCAAAAAACACGGGTATGAACAGTGCCGACACGAGTGTGTCGATTGGTTATACAGGTGTGTCAAATACTTGTGTCTTGCTCTGGTTGTGTCGGGCGGTGCCGACTGAAATATACGGCCTGGAGAACGAGCGTGTACTGGTCGACACAGGCATGTCAAAGTTGACACGGGCCTGTTGGGGACCCGTGTCCCTTTCAGGATTTGTTGGTCCTGTGTTGATTGTGGGACACGCCCCTCAACACGGGCGTGCACTAAGTGACACGGGTGTGTCAGGAGATTGATACGGGCGTGTCTAAGCCTATGTCCTTGTCTAGTTTGAGTCGGCTTTGTGCCGCTTAAGGTACACGCCTATGACACGGGCGTGTCACAAGCCATGCTCGGCCCAGGAAAGTCATTTTCAGAGCAAATATGAGTCGTTCGTTTCCTTTGATGAAGATCTAACGGCCCTGGGTATTTCTTGAATAGATAAGTGCGGGAATTGATGAGTTATTTCTCATTCAATCCATATCATTCTCTTTCTAAGAAGAAAAGAGAGAGGAGAGCAAGGGAAGGAAGGAAAAAGAAAAATCTGGCCGCCGGTGGTGCTACGGTGGTCCAAATCGTGAGCCGAGTCCAGATTTGCGAAGGCAAGGCCATTGCGGTGACTTTCATCCGTCTAGTTTTTCTCCATGGCACCGAAATGTCTTTTAAGGGTAATGATTTCCTTCTTGGACAAGTGAAATCCTTCTTTCCTGCATATGCATGGAATCCTCCACCAAAAGGTGGAAATCGAAGTAATTCCCTTGGGATGTTGTGTTTCATCCCTTTTTATGATGCATTAGAGCCGGAAGTGAGTAGTACGTTTAGACATGTTGTGTGATGCCCATCCAGACGAGTTGGTATGGATTGGTGATGCTTTGTTTGCAAATCAGAGAAAACTCCGAGTAAATTGATTGTTTGTATGGAATCCTTGGTGGATACCTGTGGCATAGTGCAATAGGAAGTACTAGAGGAAATCCAGGAGAAATCTTTGAGAGTTGGTACTTGGTGTTCAACTCTTGTGGTCGTGAGTGTCATTCTGTGTGAAGTTGAGCCATTGGGCTGCAACTGTGGAATGCCTTTGTGGCGAATGGGAAAGGTGAAGCCATACCCATGTCAGTCCAGGCTTGAGTCTGACGAATTTGAGTAACGGGAAAGTTGGATTTATACACGCGTTATGGTTGTCTAACCATGGGTGTTTAAGGCCCTGTTAGGATTACAAAGCGAGAGTCTCTGGCCTACGTGCTGTAAAGACTAGGAATACTCATAATGGACTGTCATGTCTGGGACCTCTGAATGATGGTGGTACTTGGTTTTCCAGTACACCAATAATGTGCTCTGAGTGCACGAAACGTCGGGTCGTCGTGCCAGTGTTTATGATATGTATTGACTTGTGCGGTTGTGCACATCCTTGGTGGATTGTTATATATATATATATATATTGTGTGAATAAAATGCTTTGCAGGGAAGGAATTCTGCTGCCCCGTGCCAGGGGCAGGGTCGTTATAATTGGTCAACTGAATGCTGACCGTTGCCCTATTTGCCACAGCTTGGTGGATTGTCCTTTTGCAGGTAATGAAGGACCAAGCGGGAAATAGCGGGCTGAAGCCCTGGTTGCATTGCTGGCCCTCGAAGGCTATGCTTTGTTTACTCTTGTTCATGTGTGGCCAGCCTGCGCGCCGATGTTTGTAAACCATATTTTTGTTAAGAGGAACCTGTAAGGCTATAAGGCCAAGTACTTTGTGTATTTTGTATACATTCCTTTTTTCTTATTAGTGGACAATCTTTGTGATTCTTGAGTTTAAGTTTTCAACCATGAAGCTTCCGCTAGAATGCTCTGTGTTAGGGTTCAATGGTCTTTGATATTATTTAGCAACTTCTCCGCATGTTTGTGAAATATGGTATGGGCCCCGCCCGGACCCTCTATTATATTACACATGACGGGTAGAGGTGTTACAATTTGATATCAGCATGTTGGTCTCTCTCTTTCGAATTCGTGGTCGAATTCTTTTGAGGGGTGGCGAACACGTGTAAGTGCTGCCATTATAACACATAAAATGATCTCAAGAATGTCCACTTAGGAATGAAAATACACTTATTTGCCTATCCCTGTGTGGGTACTTACTTGCACGAGTTTATAAGGTTGGGCCGTTATGCGGGGTCTTTCTTCGCAAATGAACAACGGAAAACCAATAGGTTCTACGAAGGGTTGCGGGATGAGTTGAGATTCCTGCTCTCTAGTTCAGTGAACCAAGGATTTCAGGCGTTGGTTGATACTGCTCGTGCGTTGGAGAGTGATATGAAATGGGTGCAAGGAAAGAGGGAATTGGCTATGACGAAGTCTGAGTTCAAAGTGCCCTGTCCAGGAAAATCAAACTACAAAAAGAAGTGGAGCAAGAGAGCCAAATCTTCTAGACAGGCCCCTTCTTAAGTTGCGTCGGGAGCAACGTCAAAACAAGAGTCTCGTACCTGCTTTACATGTGGCAAAGTGGGACATATAGCCCGTGATTGTCGGGTTGGTCCGCCAAAGGTGGAAAAGAAGACGGGAGCGTCTTATGCTGAGAAGGGAAAAGCAGTGGTGGAGTCCTCTGCATCGAAAGCACAGCCCCGAGTCTAAAACCTTTTCCAGCAAGAGGCCATAAAGCAAGGTGACGTCATCACCGATACGAGTTAAGAATATTTAATGCTTTTTATATTGCATAACTTGTGTATAGCTTGTATATGATATTTATCTTAGGCTTTGTCCTGATTCAGAACAACCCGGCGAGAGCACTATTCGATACGAGTGCTTCACATTCTTTCTGTCTAAGGACTTCGTAGCTCGAATTGGTGTACCTAGTTATGTGATGATAGATAGTGTTAAGGTGTTATTACCGAATGGCTATATGGTGCTTACGGATAGGGCTTGAGATGTCGTAGTTCAAATAGTAAGTCGGGATTTCGGCTTGAGCGCATCTATGCTACTGATATCGGAATTTGATGTGATCTTTGGTATGGACTGGCTTTCGGAGCAGCGTGCCTTTACTGATTGCAATTTAAAGGAGATCACACTGGGCCATAATACCGAGCTTGAGACTAAGTTCGCTGGTATATGAGGAGTAGGCAGGACCTTGATGTCTGCTCTCCAAGTCGTCAATATGGTTCGGATGGGCGCAGAGTTATTCTTCACGCTTATTCAGGTTGTTGAGCCAAAGGCCAGTGTGAATGATGTTCCAATTATGTCGGAGTTTGCCGATGTGTTTTCTAAGGATCTTCCAGGGTTACCACCCCAGCGGGAGATTGACTTCTCTATTAAGTTGGTGGTAGGTGCGAAACCCGTGGCCCGCTCTCCATATCGTGTAGTGCCAAAGGAAATGGCAGAACTGAAAGTTCAGCGGCAAGAGTTGCTAAAACAGGGTTATATACGCCCAAGTATGTCAACTTGGAGCGTACTTGTTCTGTTTGTGAAAAAGAAGGACGGTAGTTTACGATTGTGTATTGACTATCGTGAATTGAATAAGCTGACAGAGAAAAACAAGTATCTGATTCCACGGATAGATGACTTGTTCGATCAGCATTTGGAACACGCTACGGTCATTATGAGTTCACTGTAATGTCGTTTTGCGATATGTAATGTGCCATCGGTATTCATGGATCTAATGCACCGAACGTTCCGAGAGTACTTGGACCTATTTGTGATAGTATTCATTGATGTACTCTCAATCTAAAGTTGATCATACAAACTATTTACGGTTGGTGTTGCATACCCTGAGGAGAAATAAGCTTTATGCCAAGTTCTCAAAGTGTGAGTTTTGGCTGTCTTCAGTGGCTTTGTTGGGCCACATGGTAAGTTGAGAGGGCATTGAGGTGGATCCGGTAAAGATAAGTGACATACGAGAGTGGCCAGTGTTGTCTTCGATGGCCAAAGTCAGGAGTTTTCTTGGACTGACAGGCTACTACAGACGTTTTGTGGAAAACTTCTCATAGATCGCTTTGCCTCTTACCACATTAACGACATTAACGAGGAAGGATCATAAGTTCGTTTGGACGCCGAAGTGCGCGTGAGCTTTTGAAGAGCTAAAGAGTCGTTTGACCATGTCGCATGTGCAAACATCGCCATGTGGTACAGACGGCTATATGATTTGTAGTGATGCTTCAGGGAGCTGCTTAGGCTGCGTTCTTCTGCATTTTGGCAAGGTGATTGCTTATGGCTCACGCAAGTTGAAAGTGCATGAGCAGAATTATCCCGTCCACGACTTGGAGTTAGCGGTGGTGATCTTTTCACTTAAACTGTGGCGGCACTATCTATATGGTGTAAAAGTTGATATCTTTATAGATCATAAGAGCCTAAAATACCTATTGGATCAGAAGGATCTCAATATGCGACAACGGAGGTGGATGGAGTTCCTCGGGGACTACACCTTTTATATTCATTATACTCCCAGAAAGAGAAAATTGGTCGCAGATGCCTTGAGTCGTAGGACTCCGGTAAGAGCAAATTGGTTACGGATGCACGATGAGCATCTGATCCAGGAGTTGGAAGCGTTAGAGATTTCTTGTGTTGACAAGAATTCCACAGTCGATGCATGCTTGAACTGGACGGAGGTTTAGTATGACCTAGTGGATAGGGTTTGGCGAGAAACAGAGCTTGATGAAAGTCTCCAACGCTATGCAATGGATGGTTCAAATGACCAATTCTCCTGGGATGACGGCCTTTTGCAAAAAGAGGGTCGTTTGTGCGTCCCAAGTATGGGTAAGTTGAGGGAAGAGTTGATGTATGAGGCTCACTTCACTAAATACTCAATTCACCCAGGGAGCACAAAGATGTACAAGGACATGAAAAAGTTGTTCTAGTGGCCAGGATTAAAGAAAGACATAGCATAGTATGTGGCTAATTATCAAACATGTTCCTTGGTGAAGGATGAATGCCAGAAGCCCGGATGTTTCCTGAAGTCGTTACCTATTCCAGAATGGAAGTTTGATGATATTTCAATGGATTTCGTGCATGGGTTGCTGAGATCTCAACGCAGGAATAGTTCGGTTTGGGTGATCGTAGACCGGTTGAATAAAGTGGCTCACTTCCTACCGAACAAGAGGGACGATTTAGAGGAAGTTTTGGTGAAGCTCTCTGTGGATATTATTGTACGATTGTACGGTGTGCCCCCATAGCATTGTTAGCGATCGAGATGGGTGTTTCACTTCGGGAGATTGGAGATTAGTCCACCAACTCTTGGGTATGAAATTATATTTCAGCACGGCCTTTCTTCCTCAAACGGATGGTCAGACCAAAAGAACCAACAGGTCGTGGGAGGATATGCTCCAAATGTGTACGCTGGATTTTGGGAAGAGTTGGGAAGATCATCTCTTTATGATTGAGTTTGCCTACAATAATAGCTACCAAGCTATTATTCAGATGTTGCCCTTTAAGGTTGTATACGGTAGGAAATGTCGTACACCTTTGGCTTGGGCGGAGACAGGAGAAACAAAGTTGTACAAGAGAAAGGAGATGGATGATGCTAACTCAACTATACGGTTGATACGAGAAAGGTTGTTGGTGCCTCAAGACAGGGAGGCTAACTATTACAATGCCAAGCACCGAAACGTGGAGTTTGCGGTAGGAGATTGGGTATACTTTAAGATTAAACCCTTTAAAGGTGTTTCCAGGATACGGCGTCTGAAAAAGCTGAGCCTGAGGTATCTGGGACCGTTTGAAGTGGTAGAGCGTGTTGGTGAAGCTTCCTATCGGTTAGAACTTTTGCTAGAGCTGAGTGGTTTACATGATGTGTTTCATGTCTCGGTGTTACAGAAAGCGGTGAAAGAGTCATCACAGGTGGTTGTTGCAGATCAAGTATCAGTCGACAGTGGGCTAACGATGAAGGTTAGGCCTATTCGGATCGAGGATACGGCGGTTAAACAGCTACAAAACAAAACTATCGGGATGGTCAGGGTCTGGTGGGATAATTGTGGCTGTGAGGAGTTGTCATGGGAGCAAGAACAAACCATGCGTACTGAATTTCCCGAGCTATTTATGTGAGGTTGTTGTAACCTTATTATTTGAACAAAGAGAATATTTTGTAAAATATTTTGTTTGCTGTGAACTACGTGCTTTATCTATTTCGGGCCGAAATTCTCTTAAGGGGGGAGAGTTATAATGCCCCAAAAGCCAATTAAGATCACATGGCCTGGGACACGCCCCAGATGTGTCCATTGCAATTTCCTGCTCCGTATTAGCCTGGTTGTGTCGAGTGTGGTACACGGCTGGAAATACGGGTATGAACAGTGCCGACACAGGCGTGTCAATTGGTGACACGGGCGTTTCAAATACTCGTGTCTTTCTCTGGTTGTGTCGGGCGGTGCCGACTGAAGTACACGGCCTTGAGCACGGGCGTGTACTGGTCAGTACAGGTGTATCAAAGTTGACACTGGCGTGTTGGGGACCCGTGTCCCTTTCGGTATTTATTGGTCTTATGTCGATTAAGGGACACTCCCCTCAACACGGGCATGTACTGAGTGACATGGACATGTTAGGAGATTGACACGAGCGTGTCTAAGCCCGTGTCCTGGTCTGGTTTGTTTCGGTTGTGTGTCGCTTAAGGTACACAGCCTGTGACACGGGCATGTCACAAGCTGTGTTCGGCCCAGGAAAGCGATTTTAAGATCAAATCTGAGACGTTTGTTTCCTCTGATGAAGATCTAACGGCCCTGGGTATTTCCTGAATAAATAAGTGCGGGAATTGATGAGTTATTTCTCATTCAATCCATATCATTATCTTTCTAAGAATAAAAAAGAGGGGAGAGCAAGGGAAGGAAGAAGAAGAGAAATCTGGTCGCCGGTGGTGCTACGGTGGTCCAAATCGCGAGCCGAGGCCAGATCTGTGAAGGCAAGGCCCTTGCGGTGACTTTCATCCGTCTAGTTTTTCTCCATGGCACTGAAACGTCTTCTAAGGGTAACGATTTCCTTCTTGGACAAGTAAAGTCCTTCTTTCCTGCATATGCATAAAATCCTCCACCAAAATGTGGAAATCGAAGTGATTCCCTTGGGATGTTGTGATTCATCCCTCTTTATGTTGCATTAGAATAGGAAGTGAGTAGTACGGTTAGGCATGCTGTATGAAGCCAATCCGGATGAGTTGGTCTGGATTGGTGATGCTTTGTTTGCAAATCGTAGAAAACTCCGAGTAAATTGATTGTTTGTATGGAATCCTTGGTGGATACCTGTGTCATGGTGCAACAGGAAGTACTAGAGGAAATCCAGCAAAAAGATTTGAGAGTTGGTACTTGGTGTTCACCTCTTATGGCCCTGAGTGCCATTCTGTGTGAAGTTGAGTCGTTGGGCTGCAACTGTGGAATGCCTTTGCGGCGAACGGGAAAGGTAAAGTCGTACCCGCGTAAGTCTAGGCTTTAGTCTGACGAATTTGAGCAATGGGAAATGTGGATCTGTACCCGCGTTATGGTTGTCTAACCGTGGGTGCTTATGACCCTGTTAGGATCACATAGAGAGAGTCTCTGGCCTGCGTGCCATAAATACTACTGTAGGATCCCTAGTTTGATTTGGGCTTGGTTCACTTACTAGGATAATTGACCCAACATGTATATCCAGGGTCACGTATGTGTCCTAGAGTTTAGGCTAAGTCCTTAGAAACAACTACACATGGACCAGCACACAGAAGAAATAAGAAGATTCAAGACTTAGAAGGAAATCAAGTTCAGGAAAGTGAGTTCGACGTTCGTCGAACTCAGCTCGACGAAAGTCGTGCTCCGCTCGACTAACTCAGAGAGTCCTCTGAGTTGAGCTCGACGATATTCGAGCTCAGGTTGACGAATTCTGGTAGTTCATCTTCAACTGTCCAGAATCCTTTCTCTGAACTCAGGTCGATGAATTGGCATTCTTAGATCGACGATCTTGGATCTCTGGTCGACTAACTTTGGACTCGGGTCGACAAAATCTGCTCCCTGCTCAACGAATTCTGTGCAGTCCCAGACTTGGAATTTTCCCTCATTTTGTCCTTATTCTCTTGCAGTAATTCCTGAATAATCAATGATTATATTCTCTGAATATAGTCGTTAAAAATAGCATTGATTATGGTCTTCATCAGGAATATTACTTGTCGTCTTTAATGGGATAGTTGGGTAAATCCATTAATGCTGATATTCTCTCAAAGCCGTTTTCCATTCTCCAGGCCACCAGCAATTAATGCAACGGAATTCGAAATTCAAAAGCAGAATTTGAATGAAGATATAAAATAAAAAATACAGCATACATAGAGACATACGAATAGTGAATACAGAGCACACAGAGAAGAGAAAAACATCAACAATACTCTGAACCATCCATGTACTGAAAAGAAAACTATTTTCTCCTTGACATTGCTGAAGAAGAAGAACAACAATCATTCCAAATCAAGAGTCTTCTTCAACCTTTATTCCAGGATTCTTCAACAACAACAAACTTCTATTAGTCAGAAGTTCCTGGATCTATCTCTGAAGTCAAGGCTGAAGACTGAAGACCTGCACCCTGAATCAAAGCTCCAGTTTTCTTGAACCTTCAACAACTCAGGGGGAGCTTTGACACCAACAAGGATCCACAAAGTCTTCTCAAGTTATTTTTGAGAAAATAGAAGACTAACATCATCCTCTTTCCAACCCATTAAACAGGGTTTTAACTCCCTTCAAAAGTTAGTTTGGTTGTAAGTCTCCGGATCAAAAGACTTGAGATTGGTTTTTGAGCACCTGATCAAAAGCTCAAAGGTGGCAGTCACCTGATCAAAACCTATTAGTGGATTTCTACCACGGTGGTAGAAGAGTGGATGTACCCAGGTTGTGGAACCACTATAACAGTTCTTGTATTATCTTGTTACCCTTATCTAATTGTTCTTGTTGTGGCTGTGATAGCTTAGATCTGTGTTCTATGTTATATTAGTTTTACTTAGATTGTTTTCTTGCTTATTGATAATCTTGGTATTCATTATTCTTTCTACTCTAATTATTTTTTAAACAACAAAAGTTTTTAACTACTCTATTCACCCCCCCCCCCCCTCTAGAGTAAATCATTTCTAACCCTCTCTTTCAATTGGTATCAGAAGAAGTTTTCTTTGGTTATACAAATTAACCCTTGAACCAAAAGATCCTGTGTTAGATCTGATCTTTTATTTCTCTTAGTACTATTTTAACAGCATGGCACAGAACAAGGATTATACAAACACCAGACCTCCAGTTTGCAAATTATCTTAGTTTGCCATCTAGAAGGCAAGAATAAAGTTATACATGAACTCTATTGATGAAGACATCTTTAATTCAATTTTGACTGGACCACCAACTCTAGTGGCCTCCACTCCTTCAACTTCAACAAATCTGAGTGCATTCCCACCTCCATATTGGATAGATGCACAGATGAAAGCAAAAATTGCAGATGCCAAAGCCATGAACATATTGGCTCAAACCATGTCAGATGGCATCTTCCAAAAGGTGGATGAATGCACCTCTGCAAAAGCAATCTGGGATTCTCTAAACCAGATTGTTGCTGGCTCAGCAGATGAGAGAAAGGATAAAAGATCAACTCTCATCTCACAGTATGAGAATTTCAAGAAAGATGAAGCTAAATCTGTTAGTGACATGTACAACAGATTAAGCTCCATCATTAGTGAGTTGAAGACCTTGTATAAAGACATCTCTCTCACAGAGGTGAATGACAAGATCCTAATGTGCTTCCCAAGCTCATGGGACTCAAGGATCTTGCCAATCAAGGAGGCCAGAAGCTTGAATGAGATTTCCACAGAATCTCTCCTTGGAAAGCTCAAATCCTATAAGAAGTTGATCAAATCCAGGGAAGCTGTAGAACAAAGGACTCCTCCACCAGCAAGAAAGGAGCAAAATATAGCATTTAAAGCTACTGAAGAGACTGAAGCTTCAATAGTCAATGAAGAATTGATGAGTCTCTTTGCTAAGAGATTCTATAAAATGGCAAGAAAGGACTTCAAGAGAAAGTCATCCAGGAATGATGACAAGCCCAGGTATGATAAAACTCCTAGTAAAGAAATAGTGTGTTTTGGATGTAGGAAACCTGGACACTTCATTTCTGAATGCCCTGAGAATCAGAAGAAGGAGAAGAGAAAGAGACTCTAGGAGAAAGCACTACAGCAAGCCCTCCTCCAGCAAACACAAGAGGAAGGAGAAAGGATTTGTTGCAAAAACCTGGAGTGACACAGAGGAAGAGTCATCCTCTTCCATCACTAGTGATGTTGAAGAAGAAGAGAAGGCAAAAGAGGTTTGCCTAATAGCAATCGATACTTCTAGCAGTCAGTCAGATGTTGAATCAACAGAAGATGAAGAATCACTGTCTGTGGAAGACCAGGTAATTGCATCTTATGATTTTAATTCAGAAGAATTTAAAACTAAGTTTAAAAATCTATGCTTAGATCTAATAGGCTTTGAGAAGGAAATCAAACTTCTTAGAGAAATATTGACTGATCAAGACAAGCACATTGCTGAAAATACTAAACAAACAATTGAACTTAACTCAGCAAATGAACAAATTGTTTTCCTAAAATCTAAACTAAGGCCAAGAAATTAGAAGAATCTCTCAATGGTAGAAGCTTACAACTGTTAGACATAACTAGTACTATAAATGCTATGACTAATAACAGTAAACTAGGACTAGGTGCATCATCTAGTAAACCACCGATAATCCAGAAGAATCAGTTATCTAAACCAGTAAATTTCATTTCAGATAAGGGTAAGAAGAATACTGAATAAGTAGATAAAGTAAATGAAGTATTAAAGAAAATGGAACTAAAACAAAAATCCAAGAATTAGAAGAAAAACAACTACAACAATGTTCAACAGTTTTTGTCGAACTCAGATCGACGAAATGTGAACGGTTCATCGACCTCTGAACGACGAACTCTGAACGCAAACCATAACAACAATTATTCTTTGACCTACGATAGAACAAACCAGTATGGTTCGTCGACCAGAGATCGATGATATTGGTGCCCTAAGAATGAATACCTTCATTCTTAGAGCAGAGATCGAAGATCTTATCCAAATTCGTCGAGCTCAGGTCAATGAACTTACCAGAGTTCGTCAATCCCAGATCAGTATAACAGAAATCTTAATCCTTTTGAAACCTATAATTAACCAAGAACATTTAATAATGAATTTAATCAATGGATCATCCCACCTAGGAAATATCACCCTTTAGGATATAAGAGCCAACCTGAGTATTCATTTATTTCCAGTTTTAGTTATGTGAAGGAAGAAGGACCCAAGGTAACCTTGATGTAGGCTTGCACGTTTCACACCGAATAGAACTACGGTCCAACGCCACGTCACTCTTCGATCCAATCCCTACACTCGCACAATCGCTCTACGCGACACCACGCAATTAAGTCTATCAATTTTATGCTAACATACGGGTAGCCAATCCAATTTGGATCTAACAAGGGCTATAAGGCCAAGGTTCGATCGAGCTAAAAGGACCAATATTGGGTCCGACCGAGCAGTGTTGTACCAAAAGAGTTCTACAGAAAAAGTTCGATTCAGAATGGGTAGATCTCTCCCAACAAAAGCCAAATGAGGTTCGTCAAACCTTCTCGAATATAAAACGATAATAAAGGGAATTACAAAGCATGCAAATAAATCCACGATACCATTCAAGGTTATCTAAAACAACACCAAAGATAAATCCATCACATGACTTAATCTAAGAAATGAAATCATACGGGAGGTAGGAAGGATTCGTTACCCAATCGGAATGGGTGATTCCGATTACTCTCTACTTGGATCGTCCCTCAACGGCTCCGCCGGAGTTGTGCCAGAAGTAGATGAAAATCTTGCTCGCCCTTGTCGCTTCACGCCGGTGTTGGAGATCCTCAAGGGGAAGTTATTCTTATTGGTGGTCGAGTAGGGTTGAGGAATAGTGGTCAGTTTGGTGGTTTGGAGGAGATGGAGGGTCGGGTAGGGGGAGGTGGTGGCCGAGCCTATAGAGAGGTGGAGTTGAGAGGTGGCCGGCGGCTTAGGGGAAAGAGGGGCTCCGGAAATCTGATTGTGGAGGGATGCTCGGTTTTGTGAGGGGGATAAGGAGTGTGGCCGGTCTTTGTGGAGGAGGAGGAGGTAGTTGGCGGCGATGGTGGAGGAAGGCCGAGCTTGATGTTTATGGAGGAGGGAGATGTTGGCATCTTGAAGGAGGAGAGGGAGAGGAGTAGAAAGAGGAGAGCGAGAAGCCAAAGGGGGGAGGATTAGGAAGGCCGGTGGCCAAGAGGAAGAGGGAGAGAGGGGGGAGGCCAAGGAGAGAGAAGGAGAAAGAGAGGGGGCTGCTCAAGATAGGATTAGGGTTTTCAATATTTTATCATTCACTAATCCATAATGAAAACATACTTGCCTATATATAGGCTACATCAAGAGTTCGGCTATTTGCAGCCCATAATAAATAAATAAAAACAACATTAAACTAAAACACAACATGGCATAAACATTGCCATAGACATTGCAAATTAAAGAAACATAAAAATGATTTAATTAAGCTATCATTAGATCGGTTTGCGCCGCGGGCAGATCTTTTGGCGTAGCTCCACTTGATCGTCACGACGCCGCAAATATTTACTTGGAGGCGGAGAGATAACTTCCGTAAGCATGCCGTCTTCGTCTTCAACTTGTTGAGGGTCGTCGTCTCCATCAATCCTCCCCCTTTTAAAAGTACTCATCACCGATGAGTAGGTATGAAAGTACCGGTGCGGGAAAGCATCATCCAATAGATTCTCAGAGTGGCAGACAACCCCACTAGGAGAGAAGAGCACCACAACCTTGAGTATCCTGTCATGCAAAAATATGTTCCTAGGGAACCTTGGAGAAGCATTATGCAATAAAGGAAAACAAAATTCAGCATCAACAACCAACGTACCTCCAGGGAAGACCGAAGAAGAAAACAATCCAAGCATAAACTCACAACCCAACCCCAAAGAGAACAAAGTGAACCCAAACGGATAGACAGATAAATCAAGTGGTGGAGAATCATAAGGCGTTAAATTAGAAACATTAAAATTAGGGGTGATACCCAAATCAATGGAAAGCTTCAAATGATATGCAAATTCTCCAAATTTCATTAATACCCAACAAAGGTCCAGCTTACCAAATTGCCAACTTTCTAAAGTGCCCGAAGGCATCCGTTCAGGGTCGAGACGCACCAAAACTAAATCGATCACCTTATAGTGAGATGCTCTTTTATGTAAGCTAGCATGAATATGATACGAAATAATTGGAATGGCTAGCGCTTTACTTGTGTGCTTATATAAGAGGGGATCATAATGAGCATAATCTGAAGTGAGTTTCGCCGACAAACTAGAGGGTAAGTAATGAGACGCCACCAGAGTGATTAATTCTATTAAAATGGGCTTAGATAACTTGCTACCGTGTGGTGTGAACCCATGCGCTATGTGGCTCACCCCAAATTCAGAGAATAAAGGAGTTAAGTCCGGAGGGATGGGAGCCTTAAAATCAAAGATGATTTTCATAGGCGTGAGCGTCGCAGTTCTACTTTTATAATTAATATAATCACGCTTGGCATGAAGATACGCCAAGGGAAACCACTCATCATAAATACTAGTAGAGCTGAACGCTCCCGGGTGTAGCAACAGGTGCGAGCGATACAACTCATGTGGCCTAACCGTGGTCACTAACGAGTGGGAAAAGGGGTCATCAAATGGTGGGGGGTAAATTCGCGCGACCGGGTGTGGAATATAAGTTCACCACCTCCAGTGTAAAAATAGACAAAGAATGAGGAGTACACGAGGGTAAAGGCGTAGTCGGACACGCAGAGAATAGCATAGTCAAATGTGTCGCGTCGTCAGATCTACGCAGAGCGGCGAACACACCAGAAACTAGCACGCTCAACTGACTAAGACCTAAGCACGGAGACATCGTCAATACAGGAACTAATATAGTGGGTGTGTCACAACAAATCATCCTAGGCCATCCGATTCCACTGCCTAAAACATCTACAAAAGCGGGCACAAAAATAGTAGGAAGGGTTGGTGAAATCAAACCCGGAAAATCCAAATCAGAATTAATTTTACCAATCGAAGCTAACATCAAAGAACTTTCAACCGGGGGTAAGACTAAATAATCATCCAAAAATACCACTTCCTCGCTTACCATTTTGTCTAACACGCTAGTCTCATCGATTAATTTAGAATCGGTAATGGTCTCATAAAAGGGGAAAATCAAGCCCGACGGAAATTTTAATTCAGGAACTTTTGATAAAGGTGTTTTCATCAAGGAGCTATCGTTCGGGCTCATATCGCAAAAATTATCCAAACATAATTCATTCACAAACGGTAAATCTTCCCAATCAGTCGGAATGTCCAATACAACAGGGTCATCAGAACAACCTTCAACATATCTCGGCCTAAAAGGAACCAGCTCGAGTCCGAACAGGTCATCCTCCAAGTCACTACTATGTAAACTCTCAATGTAAGGTGACTCTACTGACTCAGCCAAAATGTCTACCGACTCAGGCATTTTCTCAGCAGGTGTAATATTACACTCTAACACGACGGGGATCATAGTTTGGAGAGGGATCTCAAAACTAGGGTGAACAGACACAAAACTAGTATGGCTAAAAATAGGCAAGGTGTTATTCTCATATATAAGGCTATCTTCACCCCAAAGATAAACTTTCATCCCCGAATACTCTTCCAACACTGTTGAAACATCTAACAACACTGGGTCAACCGAAGACTCCATAATAACCAAGGGAGACGACTCCAAAATATCGTCGACGGGGAGTGGAGAGGATTCCTCATAGGTGAAATCCTCATCCAGGTCACTAGGGTAACCAATAACCTCATCATCGCTATAATCGTCATAGGTAACAGCCTCATCCTCAGTGACGGGCACGATCCTAGACATTACCTTAGACTCAACAGGAGAGTCAACAACTAGATTAGATAACTCAGGGGGCGACTCAAAAAGTTCTACAGGCATAATCGGCGGAGATCGCTCAATAGATCCAAAATCAGATATGCAACTAGACTCATAAGTAGTGGTCGTCCGAAACGAGGAAACCTTAGGCCAAGGAATATGGTGCTTCTCAATTTACAATGCTGTACTAAAGGTGGTGTTTAGGTCAGTGTGCAAATAACGCAATAACTTACTCTGGATGTAAGGGTTTAACCCCCTACGAAACCTAGATAGGATCATCTCGGGCAATTGCTTCATACCGCTCCTATCTATCATATCCATAAATAGTTGCATGTACTCTGAGACCGACTTATTCCCTTGTTGTAGGGGAGCCAAATCATCAGTTATGTGTCGTTTGATCTAGGCTCGACCTATTAACCGCTCTCGGGCGAAGTGAACCTTTTGGAGGTCCTCCCATTCGCGACAGTCAAAATGAAGTTCTATCTCCTTAAGCCAATCCCTAAAATTTTTAGGATTCCCTAAACCGTCATAGGTAAGATAAATATGGCGTTGCCTAGGGGGAGGCTAAGCCATGGATTTTTTATACTAATAGTCCAAACGGGAAACGTGAACGTCATAGGCCATAATCGTAAGAACCGGAGAGAAAACTCGATCTGATACTTGTGCACATGCAAAGAAAAGTAAACTGACCCAAATAAAATAGGATGGTCGGAATTGTTCCCGCTTAACCACTAGGGTAATATTAATATAAAATATATTTTCTTGCAAAATAAAATATGAAGGTTATTAATTAATTTTTTTTTTATTTTTTTGATTAAAAATAAGAAATTTAAGCCGCTATTGGCAGACCAAAAAAATAATAATTTTTTGTGATTTTGACAGCTAACGTGCAAACAGAAGTGCAGGTAACGTGCCACAAGATGGGGGAGGGGTGCCAATTAGGAAATTGATGTGAACCTCCCTCTGATACCAAATTGATGTAGGCTTGCACGTTTCACACTGAATAGAACTACGGTCCAACGCCACGTCACTCTTCGATCCAATCCCTACACTCGCACAATCGCTCTACGCGACACCACGCCATTAAGTCTATCAATTTTATGCTAGCATACAGGTAGCCAATCCGGTTTGTATCCAATAAGGGCTATAAGGCCAAGGTTCGATCGAGCTAAAAGGACCAATATTGGGTCCGACCGAGCGGTGTTGTACCAAAAGTGTTCTACCAAAAAAGTTTGATTCGGAATGGGTAGATCTCTCCCAACAAAAGCCAAACGAGGTTCGCCAAACCTTCTCGAATATAAAACGATAATAAAGGGAATTACAAAGCATGCAAAGAAATCCATGATACCATTCAAGGTTATCTAAAACAACACCAAAGATAAATCCACCACAAGACTTAATCTAAGAAATAAAATCACACGGGAGGTAGGAAGGATTCGTTACCCAATTGGAATGGGTGATTCCGATTACTCTCTACTTGGATCGTCCCTCAACGGCTCCGCTAGAGTTGCGCAGAAAGGAGATGAAAATCTTGCTCGCCCTTGTCGCTTCACGCTGGTGTTGGAGATCCTCAAGGGGAAGTTCTTCTTGTTGGTGGTCGGGTAGGGTTGAGGAATAGTGGCCGGTTTGGTGGTTTGGAGAAGATGGAGGGTCGGTTAGGGGGAGGTGGTGGCCGAGCCTATAGAGAGGTGGAGTTGAGAGGTGGCTGACATCTTAGGGGAAAGAGGGGCTCGGGAAATCTGATGGTGGAGGGCTGCTCGGTTTTGTGAGGGGGATAAGGAGTGTGGTCGGGTTTGGTGGAGGAGGAGGTGGTTGGCGGTGATGGTGGAGGAAGGCCGAGCTTGATGTTTATAGAGGTGGGAGATGTTAGGATGCTAGGAGGAGAGAGAGAGGAGTAGGAAGAGGAAGCCGAGAGGCAAAAGGGGGGAGGATGAGGAAGGCCGGTGGCCAAGAGGAAGAGGGAGAGAGGGGGCGGCCAAGGAGAGAGAAGGAGAAAGAGAGGGGGCTGCTCAAGATAGGATTAGGGTTTTCAATATTTTATCATTCACTAATCCATAATGAAAATATACTTGCCTATATATAGGCTACATCAAGAGTTCGGCTATTTGCAGCCCATAATAAATAAATAAAAACAACACACATTAAACTAAAACATAACATGTCATAAACATTGCCATAGACATTGCAAATTAAACAAACATAAAAATGATTTAATTAAGCTATCATTAGATTGGTTTGCGCCGCGGGCGGATCTTTTGGCGTCGCTCCACATGATCGTCACGGCGCTGCAAATATTTACTTGGAGGTGGAGAGATAACTTCCGTAAGCATGTCATCTTCTTCTTCAACTTGTTGAGGGTCGTCGTCTCCATCAAACCTGGGTCAAAAATGACTAATCTGTTTCATTGCAGGAGAAAGACTTTTCTACCACAGAGCAACAGTGGTATTTCGATAGTGGTTGTTCTAAGCATATGACTGGAAATAAGGCCAACCTAATACATTACAAGGCAAAGCTAGGACCAAAAGTAATATTTGGTGACTCTAATTGTGGTCAGACTGAAGGCTATGGAAAAGTTAAAGTTGGAGATGTCACCTTCAGAAATGTAGCATATATAAGTGGACTGAAGCACAACCTTATCTCCATAAGTCAATTATTTGATGAAAGGTTTCAGGTATCATTTACTAAAACCTCATGTATTATCACTTCTTTGGACAATAATGTAGTATTGACTGGCACTAGAGTAGGAAACATTTACTTAGTCAACTTCCAGTCAGCCAAATCTTAAATTTTCCTATTTAATTCAACTAGTAATAACAATGACGTTTGGCATAGGAGATTAGGTCATGTTAACTTGAAAAACATTGCCAAATTATATAGGGACAACCTTTTCAGAGGTTTGCCTTTTTACCCCTACAAGAAGGAAAGCCTTTGCAGGGCTTGTCAATTAGGCAAGCAAACTAAAAATAGTTTTAAATCATTAAACAAAAGTGACTCACCTAGGATTTTGTACTTACTATATATGGACCTTTTTTGCCCTATAGCAAAACAAAGTCTAGGAGAGAAATCTTATACTTTAGTGATTGTTGATGACTTCTCTAAATTCACTTGGGTTTTCTTTTTGAGATCTAAGTTTGATAACTTTAAGATTCTTACAGATTTTCTCAAGAACATACAGATTGAGTACTCTACTCTAGTTGCATTGATCAGAAGTGATCATGGTACTGAGTTTGAGTCCCTTCTTATGCAAGAATTCCGTAGGAAGGAAGGTATCAGACATTGATTCTCAGTTCCTAGAACACCTCAACAAAATGGGGTTGTTGAAAGGAAGAATAGAACACTAATTGAATCTGCAGGCACATTACTTGCAGATGCTTATTTTCCCCTATCCTTTTGGGCAGAGGCTGTAAGCACAGCAAATTATGTGCTGAATCGAAGTCTTATACACAAACTTAAGAATAAGACTCCTTATGAGCTACTGAAAGGGAAGAAACCTAAAGTAGACTACTTTAAAATATTTTGATGTTTATATTATATACACAACAACAATAAGAAACACATTAGAAAGTTTGAAGCCAAGTTTGATATGGGAGTGTTTCTTGGATATTCCCAAGTAAGCAAGGCTTATATGGTATATAACAAATCTACCTTAAAAATTGAAGAGTCTATTCTTTTTTCTTTTGATGAGACTAACATGTTTTTCAAGGAGAAGACTTCTTCTACCAATGAATCTTTGTAGGAAAATAAGTTGTGTGAGAAGCTTAATGACCTGACCTTCACTAATGAGGCAGCTAGCCATTCTTCTCCACAATGTGCTGAAAAAAGTGAAGAAGAAGACACTGTAATCAGTGATAAACCAACAACAGCTAACTTAATTTCATAAGAGGAATTTATTCCCTAAGCTATTGAACAACCAACTCCACCCACTGACTTTGTCACACTTAGAGATCACCCCATATCTCAAGTAATTGGAGACATGTAAGCTGGTGTGCAGACAAGGCATCAACTCAACCAAGATTTGATGTATGCTTGCTTCATATCTCAAATTGAGCCCCAATCAATTAAAGATGCAGAGCAAGATCCACACTAGATCATTGAAATGCAAGAGGAGCTCAAAAAATTTGAGAGATGCAGAGTTTGGGACTTAGTTCCAAGACCCAAAGACTATCCAGTCATTGGAACTAAGTGGGTATATAGAAACAAGCTTGATGCCCAAGGTGTCATCATAAGGAATAAAGCAAGACTTGTTGCTCAAGGTTATAGGCAAGAGGAATGGATTGACTATTACCAGACTTTTGCACCTGTTGCAAGGATGGAAGCAATCAGGATCTTCCTTGCATATGCTGCCTACAAGAAATTCAAAGTTTTTCAAATTGATGTCAAGAGTGCCTTTTTGAATGATGAACTAAAAGAAGAGGTTTATGTTGAACAACCTCCAGGTTTCATCTCTCCAACTCATCCCTCTTATGTCTAAAGATTGCATAAAGCTCTCTATGGTTTAAAGCAAGCTCCAAGAGCTTGGTATGATACCTTAGCTAGCTTCCATTTAGAACATAAATTTTCTAGATGCATTGTAGATAGGACATTATTCACTAGGCACCATAAGGATCAAATTCTATTAGTACAAATTTATGTAGATGATATTATATTTGAGTCTACAGATTCCAAACTATGCAAGGAGTTCTCTGACCTCATGCATTCAAAGTTTGAGATAATCAGCATGGGTGAGCTCTCTTACTTCCTTGGTCTCCAAGTGAAGAAGCTACCTGATGGTATCTTTATATCCCAATCTAAATATGCTAAAGAGCCGATCAAAAAGTTTGGGATGCCAGATTCCTCAGTTAAGAAAATACCTATGGATATAAATGTTGTAATTGACTCTGATGAACATGGGAAACCTGTTGATCAGAAATTATATAGGGTCATTGTTGGATCCCTACTATACCTTACAGCAAGCAGACCTGCCATAATGTTTTCTACATATCTTTGTGTTAGGTTCCAATTGAACCCCAAATAATCTCACCTTACTTTCTTAAAAAGGATTTTAAGATATATAAAGAGTTGTCCTAGTCTAGGACTTTGGTATCCTACTGAGTCAAAGTTTGAGTTAACTGGATACTCAGATGCTGACTTTGCTGGATGCAGAGTAGACAAAAAAAGTACCTCTGGAACATGCCAATTCCTTGGTACTAGAGTAGTCTACTGGTTCTACAAGAAACAGTCATCTGTGTCTACATCAACTGCTGAAGCAGAATATACAGCAGCTGGCAGTTGCTATTCCTAGATGTTATGGATCCAGAATAAACTTCTGGACTATGGGTTAAACTTATATAATTCAACTCTATTATGTGATAACACAAGTGCAATTTCCATTACACAAAATCCAGTCCATCACAGTAGGACTAAGCATATAGATATTAGGCATCATTTCATTAGAGAGTGTGTAGACAAAAATTAAATTAACCTTGTCTATATATACACTTATTTGCAAAGAGCAGATATCTTCACCAAACCTTTGGATGAGTGGAACCATCTGTTCTTCATAAATCATCTTGGTATGATAAATGGAGAAGCCTTAATTTAATTTCTGTCTATGGTCGAAGAATTTGCCAAAATTTGTCGAACGGAGCTCGACGAACTGAGGAAAGTTCTAGAGATTTTTCGTCGACCTGAGATCGACGAACTCTCTGTGTAAGTCATTTTTTCGTCAACCAGAGATTGACGATCTGGCTTCAGAAAATTTTCGTCGACCTGAGTACGACGAAATATTTTCACTTCTTCTGACTGAGATCGACGAACTCTTTTGTCAATAAAATATTTTGTCGACCCCAGATCGAAGAATATTTCTGTTCTCGCAGGATGGAGTTTGTCATTTCATATTCTGAAAAACCTTATAACTAGGTTTTCTTCGACCTCCATCCCGCGCTTTCAGTTCCCTCACACTTGATCTCTCTGTTTTCTTTGTTGCAGGTGATTATGGCGATTCCAGCAAGTGCTCTCGCAAAAATGAAATTTAATATGGGTTTTGATATTGATTTTGAATCATTTCAGCACCCAGATCAAATTTTTCTTGATATTCTGCAATTGTTTGAAGATTTGTACTTGAAGAACTTAATGACAACCAGAATGAAGATAGCAGCGACCGAGATTAGAGAGTGGGTTTACACGTTATCATCTCCAGATGCTGATACTTTGGTTGGAACCATAGCGGGTAACGCCGTCCCTCTCTCTCCTGAAATTTTTTCTGAAATTTTTGGCTTAGTGAATGGAGAAGATGAATTAGAAATTGATTCTTCTAAATTTGATGCAATGTTGAGTATAATAGGTTATTCTGGAGACAACCCTAATAAGCTGCTGAAGAAATATCTGTCTGCCGAGTACAAGTTTCTCGCAGACGTTATAGGAAAAGTTTTGCTGGGCAAGCATACCGCCCACGATCATATTACTAGCCATCAGTTCCTAGTAATGTGTGTTGTGGTTAACAAGAAAGCAGTCAACTGGGCTAGGATTCTATTTGATTTGATAAGGAAGAAAAACACAAAGAAAGAAGTGTGTTTTGGAAGAATACTTGGAATCTTCCTCCAGGCCAAGGCCACTGAATCACTGGTCACCCCGACCATATTCATCAATGCCTCCAAGAGTCTAACCTGCGTCTTATTTGGCAGGTGGGAGAGGAACATCCCTAAGCCATCCAGGGCTTCCTCCTCCAAAACTTCTGAGAGTACAAGGGCTGTTCAAGTCACTTCCCACCCTACTGAGGACATTTCCATTCCTCCTCCTCCACCCCTTGTTCAAACTCCTTCAACATCCCTCCAAACAACCCTCACAACTCCAGCACATCAAGCTATACCTACTGCTTCCCCCATCCATCCTTCTTCACCAGCTCAATCACCACTACCTCAAAATTCCCCAATCTCTTCTCCAGTACAACACTCAATACATCTATCTCCTGAGCATGATCATTCACCAGCACCTGTTACTCCTCCTCAGTCCCCTCTTTCTTCTTATCTTGCTGAAATTCCTCATCTTCATTATCTATCATCCCTATCTTCATTCATTCTTCTTTTATCCCCTAGTCATTCTCCATCCCCTCCAGATGAACAAATGCAAGATTCTCAGCCCTCCTCTTTCACATCCAATCCATCTATCTCTACTCAAACCCCACCAGAATTCATGGACATAACTTCACCCTCCTTGTCATCCATTCTACAATCCATCACACCATTTCTTAAACAACTCATAGCAGAGGCCATTTTACCTCTTTCTTCTTCCATCTCTACTTTTGCTGCCAGCTATCTGTCCTCCCTGCCCCTCCTTCTTCAATCAGGGGCCTGGCTCAAGTGGTTATTGAAACCAGGTAGGGGGAAAATACTCCATGAATAAGTAGCTCCAGCAGTAATAGCAGCAGCAATAAAAATACCAGAAGCAGATATACCCGATGAAGTAGAGAAAGATATTGTTGATATAGATATACCAGATGCAAAACTTACTGAATTTTTGGATACTGACTCTGAGACAACTGATATAGATCATTCTTTGGATATTTATTCTAGAGACTGCTTCATCTCTCCAGCAGTTGACATGTTATCAGTTCTAGGTTCTTTTGACCTCCTACATATAAACATTATTTTATTTGTTTCCAGTCAATTTTGTACAGATATTATCTGTTATACTGCTCTAGTGAGCATAGAAATCTTGCAGCTTATTCAGAGCAGCTTTACATCTCTAGAGCCTGAGCTTGCTCTAGCTCCAGAGGCTGAACCTTTTAAGCTTGCTGTGGATAAATTCTCTGAGCCCAAGGAATTTCTCCTCCCACCTTCGTCTTTTCTACCTCTCCATTACCAGATATGTATGAGATTTTTGCTGCAGACATGGCTTAGGAATCTGAAATGGTTTCAGATGCAGTAGTTCCTCCTCCAGTTATTCCTCCTCAAGAAGACAAGCAAGTTTCACAGGAAATAATTTAGGAAATAGATGCTTTATATGACAATCCACAAAGTTCTTCTAAAGAAGACTTAGCTAATGATTCTGATGTTTCTGAATCTAATGATTCCAAGAAAGCCAAATCAAAGAAGAGAAAAGCTCCAGCTGCTCCCAAACCAAATCCTGACAATGATGTACCATACTACATTCTGCAAAACATTCCTCTCACTTCCAAAACTCCTTAGTGGATGAGGATGTCTAGAAATCAAGTCAAATCATAGAAGAAGAAGAAGAAGAGTGTGGATCCTCTCCAGTGAAGAAATTCAGTAAAGATCCACCACCTTCTCCTCCTCCTGCAGGTGCTTCAGGAAATATGACAAGATCTTCTTCCAGTGCTCCTCAACCTCCTTATCAAGCTCCTTATCAATACTCCAGACGATCTTCTAAGCTTTCTCCTTCACAATCAAAACAATCTTAAAGATCATCTCAAAGGCAATCTTCCATCCCTGCTGGTAAATATAGTGAATGCAGACCACCAAACTCTTTCTATGCTGAACAATCTGTAAAGGATTATCCTTCCACAAATTTTCAGCAACAGACTTTTATTTTCAAAAAGTCTAAAAGGACAGCCAGGATACTTCAACTGATCAAGGATATGAACCAGAGCTTGGTCCTAACTTTAGGAT
Source organism: Platanthera zijinensis (assembly GCA_039513925.1). Classification (NCBI taxonomy): domain Eukaryota; kingdom Viridiplantae; phylum Streptophyta; class Magnoliopsida; order Asparagales; family Orchidaceae; genus Platanthera; species Platanthera zijinensis. Next base: position 124,743,246 of record CM077080.1, read on the forward strand.
GGCTAGATTTCATGAGTTGATTAGTTTATCAAAGATAAACAAGGCAAATACAGAAGGAACAGATCCATCAAAATTTACAACTATGTCTTCCTTCAGACAGAAAGAACTTGATAAGTTTGAAATTGACAAAGAATTATTTGATCCAAATGCTTATATGTAGGTCCACCCAGAAGCTGTTGTGCCTAGAGCTTCTACTATAACTCTTCTGTGAGCCCAAGAACTGAAGATTTCAAAGCGTGGAGCAGAAGATCCTCTCAGAACTATTTTGTTCACTAAATCCTCTTCTGCTCCTCCTCCAGATAGACTCTAAAATATTTTACTCTTTGAGAATATTCTCTCTATCTTCTATATTGTGATTGTCAGTTACTTACTTTCATGTTGTATGTCTGTATTTTCTTTTATTTTGCATTATACTTAGTGACCTCACCCAAATAGGAGGAGATTGTTGGATCCCTAGTTTGATTTGGGCTAGGTTCACTTACTAGGATAATTGACCCAACATGTATAGCCAGGGTCACGTCTGTGTCATAGAGTTTAGGCTAAGTCCTTATAAACCACTACATATGGACCAGCCAACAGAAGACAGAAGAAGATTCAAGACTTAGAAAGAAATCAAGTTCAGGAAAGTGAGTTCGACATTCGTTGAAATCAGCTCGACGAAAGTCGTGCTCCGCTCGACGAACTCAGAGAGTCCTCTAAGTTGAGCTCGATGATATTCGAGCTCAGGTTGATGAATTCTGGTAGTTCATCTTCAACAGTCCAAAATCCTTTCTCTGAACTCAGGTCGACGAACTGGCATTCTTAGATCGACGATCTTGGATCTCTGTTCGATAAACTTTAGACTCGGGTCAACGAAATCTGCTCCCTGCTCAACGAATTCTATCCAGTCCCAGACATGGAATTTTCCCTCATTTTTTCCTTATTCTCTTGTAGTAATTCCTGAATAATCAATGATTATATTCTCTGAATATAGTCGTTAGAAACAACATTGATTATGGTCTTCATCAGGAATATTACTTGTCGTCTTTAATGGGATAGTTGGGGAAATCCATTAATGCTGATATTCTCTCAAAGCCATTTTCCGTTCTCCAGGCCACCAACAATTAATGCAATGGAATTCAAAATTCAAAAGCAGAATTTGAATGAAGATATAAAAGAAAAAATACAGCATACATAGAGACATACAAATAGTGAATATAGAGCACACAGAGAAGAGAAAAACATCAACAATACTCTGAACCTTCTCTGTACTGAAAAGAAAATTATTTTCTCCTTGACATTGCTGAAGAAGAAGAAGAACAATCATTCCAAATCAAGAGTCTTCTTCAACCTTGACTCCAGGATTCTTCAACAACAACAAACTTCTATTAGTCAGAAGTTCCTGGATCTATCTCTGAAGTCAAGGCTGAAGACTGAAGACCTACACCCTGAAGCAATGCTCCAGTCTTCCTAAACCTTTAACATCTCAGGGGGAGCTTTTGCACTATAAAGGATCCACAAAGTCTTCTCAAGTTGTTTTTGAGTAAAGAGAAGACTAACATCATCCTCTTTCCCACCCCATTGTACAGGGTTTTAACTCCCTTCAAAAGTTAGTTTGGTTGCCAGTCTCCTGATAAAAAGACTTGAGATTGGTTTTTGAGCACCTGATCAAAAGCTCAAAGGTGGTAGTAACCTGATCAAAACCTGTTAGTTGATTCCTACCAGGGTGGTAGAAGAGTTGATGTACCCAGGTTGGAGAACCACTATAAAATTTCTTGTGTTGTCTGGTTGCCCTTTTCTATTTGTTCTTACTATGGCTGTGATAGCTTAGATCATTGTTCTGTGTTACATTAGTTTTACTTAGATTGTTTTCTAGCTTACTGATAATCTTGGTATTCATTAGTCTTTCTACTCTGATTATTTTTTAAACAGCAAAAGTTTATAACTACTCTATTCACCCCCCCCCCCTCCTCTAGAGTAAATCAGGTCTAACCCTCTCTTTCAAAAAGGAATGATCATAATGGACCGTCATGCCTGGGACTTCTAAACAGTGGTGGGACCTAGTTTTTTGGTACACCAATAATATACCCTGAGTGCACGGAACGTCGGACTATCGTGTCGGCGTTTGTGATATGTATTGACTTGTACGGTTGTGCACGCCCTTGGTGGATTGTTATATACATATGTTGTGTGAATAAAATGCTTTGCAGTGAAGGAATTTCGCTGCCCCGTGCCAGGGGCTGCGTCGTTATAATTGGTCAGCTGAATGATGACCGTTGCCCTGTTTGCCACCGCTTGGTGGATTGTCCTTTTGCAGGTAATGGAGGACCAAGCGGGCAATAGCGGGCTAAAGCCCCTGTTGCACTGCTAGCCCTCGAAGTCTATGTTTTGTTTACTCTTGTTCACATGTGGCCGGCCTACGCGCCGATGTTTGTAAACCACACTTTTGTTAAGAGGAACCTGTAAGGCTATAAGGCCAAGTACTTTGTGTATTTTGTATACATTCTTGTTTTCTTATTAGTGGACAGTCTTTGTGATTCTTGAGATCATGTTTTCAACCATAAAGCTTTCGCTAGAATGCACTGTGTTAGGGTTCGATGGTCTTTGATATTATTTAGTAACTTCTCCGCATGTTTGTGAAACATGGTGTGGGGCCCCGGCCGGACCCTCTATTATATTACATGTGACGGGTAGAGGTATTACACAATGCCTGTGGACTAGTATAATTTCTGCTTGATCACCAGCTTGCTTGGTGTCCATCTGTCCAATCAGTGTAATATGGACTGACCTGCATGCATAAACTCAAACACACATCAAATATAACTAGTGTGTGTGTCATTGACTTGTTTGACTTCATACAAATCTTGGCCATTTAGATCAATTGACCCAAAAGTATTCAGCTCCTTTTGTGTTATGGCATTGAGTGAACTATCTTCACTCAATGCTTGTGGACTTAGGCACTTTTCTATCAATCCAGCCCATAACTTTGTGTCCACCTGTCCAATCAATGTGAGAAGGACTAACATGTATGCATGAATTTACATACACATCAAATACAAATATGTGTATATCATTGACTTGTTTAACATCTTCAAATCAGGGCTATTGGGATCAATGGACCCAACAATCTCCCCCTATTTGAGGATATCAAAACCATTAATCAAATTACTTAGTCAATGAAATACACACCATATAGGCAGCAATAACATATTTTTGTCAATTAGAGGAAGGTTACCTACTCCCCATGGAGGGTTACCTCTCCCCCTATTTTCTTGCATTTTTTGTATTTATAACTTTCTCCCCCTATCTTTTTGTCATATTTGAGCTTGATCAATCCTTAGGCCTCTGTCCTTGATGCCTCTTAATCAATCCTTTCTCTCCCCCTTTTTGACTGCTTCAGATTGTCAGGGAGGTGCTTGAATGCTTTTATGTTCTCCCCCTAGCTGATTGTAGCTGACAAGCTGATGCAGATACTAGCTTCCTCTCTTTATGAGGCCAGAAATACCCCTGCAGTTGTTGGACTTTCTCCCCCTCAACAAGAGCAACTTCTTTCACCATCTTCCGATAGACACCATGGTCTACACAATCTCCATATCACTTGAAGTCTTCACAACCTGCAAGAAGAACAAATCCAGTAACAAAAATACTATAGGGAGTGACTGAAGCTACACCAGGTTCAACATGCCCAATTCAAACTTGAAGGTGTTGAAATTTGCTTCATCTAGTGGCTTAGTAAAGATATCAGCCACTTGCTTGTCTGTGGGGACAAACTCGAGGCTGATATCTTCCTTTTCCACATTCTCCCTAATAAAGTGATACCTAATTTCTATGTGCTTAGTCCTGTTGTGTGAGATAGGATTCCTAGCAATAGAAATAACACTAGTAGAGTCACAAAATAGAGGATTTATACTTATCTGGAGGTTGTAATCAAAAAGCTGATGATGGATCCATAGTAACTGAGCACAGCAGCTACCTACTGATATGGACTCTAACTCTGTAGTTAAGATTATCACGCTGGTTTGCTTCTTGTTGCTCCAAGATACTAGTCTACCACCTAAGAACTGACAGGATCTTAAAGTGTTTTTCATATCATCTTTGCAGCCTGGAAAATATGCATCTGAATAGCTTGTTAGTTCAAAATCCCTATTTCTAGGGTACCAATGGACAAGATCTTGTGTGCCCTTAAGATACCTTAAAATTCTCTTTGTAGTAGAGTTAAGAGATTCTTTAGGGCTGGTCTGATACCTAGCACAGACACATATAGCATACATGATGTCAGGCCTACTAGCAGTTTGATATAGAAGGGAGATAATTATCCCTTTATACAAAGTCTCATCAATAGGTTTCCCTGACTCATCTTTGTCTACATACATACTTGATAACATGGGATTTTTCATGGTGGAGGCCTTCTCTATACCATATTTCTTAATCAACTTCCGAGTGAACTTGGACTGGGATATGGACAAGCCATCATCAGTCTGTCTAACTTGGAGTCCAAAGAAGAACTTGAGCTCACTCATACTGCTCATCTCAAACTTCACTTGCATAAGTTTAACAAACTTCCTGCAAGGGTTGTCATTAGTAGATCCAAAAATAATGTCATCAACATATATCTGGACTAGGATGATCTTGCCCTTAGATTCCCTTAGGAATAGGGTCTTGTATATTTCCCCCTTGTGAATTTGTTCTCAATGAGGAAACAAAACAAAGTCTCATACCATCCTCTAGGGGCTTGCTTTAACCCATAAAGAGCTTTCCTAAGTTTATAAAAAAATCAGGAGAGTTAGAGTCAACAAAACCTGGAGGATATTCTACATAGACTTCATCTTTTAAGTCACCATTAAGGAAGGCTGACTTCACATCAATTTGGTAGACTTTGAATTCTTGGTAGGAAAAAAATGCAAGGAAGGATCTTATTGCTTCCAATATGGCTAATGGGGCAAATGTCTGATCAAAATCGATCCCTTCTTCTTGTTTGTATCCTTTAGCCACCAGTCTAGTCTTATTCTTGACAATAATACCTTTCTCATCCAAATTATTCCTTTAGATCCACTTGGTCCCTATGACATTATGTCCTTGTGGTCTGGGAACCAGCTTCTAGACCTTAAACCTCTTAAACTGGTTCAGTTCTTCCTGCATTGCTCCAATCCAGAACTGGTCTTTGGTTGCCTCTTCAAACTTCTTGGGCTCTACTTGTGACAGGAAACTTTAGTAGAGTGATGTGTTGATACTCTTGCTTCTGGTCAGGACTCCTTGGCTTGCATCACCAATGATCTGATGTGTTGGATGATCCCTCGGATGCCTTATAGTTGGAGGCAACCTTGCTTCACCTTCTTGAGCATCAGTGGCTCTATCTGGCTGAACTTCATCCACAAATTTTGTGTCTTGTGCATCCTCTAGAAAACATATATTCTCATCATTATCCTGGACTACTGGATCATCTTCCATAATGTTTAGCTTGTCCATTACCTTCTCTTTGGTTACAGATCTAGAAGAAGAGCTAGGTATTTCATTGTTAATCATGTTTGATTCATCAAAGACAACATGAACTAACTCTTCTACAACTTAACTTGCCAAGTTGTAGATTCTATATGTCTTACTATGGTTGTTATACCCAACAAAGATCCCTTCATAAGATTTGGCAGCAAATTTAGTCACATAAGACTTTCCATTATTCAGTATATAGCATTTGCTGCCAAAGATCCTGAAATAGTTCAGATTTGGTTTTCTGCCCTTTAAGATCTCATAGGGAGTCTTCTTGTGGCTCTTTGTGATAGAAGCCCTGTTAAGGACATGACATGCAATATTAACTGCCTCAATGCAGAAGTATTCTGGGAGAGATGTGTCACTTAACAAGGTCCTACCAGCTTCTAAGAAAGTTCTATTTTCCTCTCCGCAATCCCATTTTGCTGGGGTGTTCTAAGAGAGGAGAATTCTTGGTGAATCCCTTGCTCGTCAAAGAACCTTATCATGCATTTAGACTGAAATTCAGTCCCATGGTCACTTCTGATTTTTACCACAATACTGTCAAATTCATTCTGAATTTGCTTGACAAATGTCTTTAAAACATTAGAGGTTTCTGATTTCTTCCTAAGAAAGAACACCCAAGCAAATCTGGAAAAGTCATCAATAACCACAAGAGTGTAGACTTTCCTACCTAGACTTTGAACTAGCATAGGAACAAACAAGTCCATATACAGGAGATATAGGCACCTCACTGAGTCTTTGACCCCAATGCTCTTGAAGGAGGTCTTGCTCTGTTTGCCCTTCTGTCATGCAGAGCAGACCTTAGTGCATTTGAACTTGGGACCATTCCTAACTAGCTCATCACAAAAGAGCTTGTTTGTTGCCTTATAGTTCAAATGAGTCAGCCTCTTGTGTCATTGGACACAATATGATACTTTGTCATTTATAACTAGGCATATATGAGAGTCCTTTCTTACACATAAAAAAATTTAGAAAATAGACATTTCCTCTCCTAGTGCCTATCAAGATGACCCCTTGGTAACTTGATCTCCTAATTTGGCACTCATCCTTGAGGAATGAAATGTCATAGCTAAGATCACATAGTTGACTTATGAGGTTGTGCTGCAAACCTTCCACATAAGCTACCTGTGTGATAGTGATTATGCCATTTGTTATCTTACCATACCCTTTAGTCCCTCCCCTATCTGAACCACCAAAGATGACTTTGGGTCCATTCTTTACTAGAGTGTAGTCCTTTAGAATGCTCCTTGTTCCAGTCATGTTCCTGAAACATCCATAGTCAAAGTACCATATAGGGGTATGGCCACTTGGACTAACCTGCAAGACATAAATCTGTTAACCTTAGGACCCCAATTCTTATTGGGTCCTAGGTGCAAGTTAGTCTGATAATGAACCTTCCTGAAAGTCCATCTAGTGCCAACTACCTTCACCTATGGGGGGGGGAATAGGTGTCTTGCAGCGATTTTAGCGGAATTAAAAATCTACCTACACAAGTAAACAAAACAACACAGCACAAACAGACACTAGCAGTTATAGTGGTCCCTCAATTTGGGTACGTCCACTTCCCCCTTTGACCTATCTCCCAACAATGGACGACTCGGTCTCTTCACCAACCGGATTGAAATCCAATCCTCACACTAACGGAAGGAACCCTTCCAAACGAAGGAGTCACCACTCCTCCACCACGGGTTACACCCAACCCTTACAACGAGGAACCTACGTTCCTTTACAACAAAAATAAAATGGAATGTATAAACTATACAAACTTCTTATGGAGTGCTCGGTGTCCCTCTTCGTTCGATGACACGTTCTTGACGAAGACGAAGTGTCCACGACCTAGATCTCACTTAGAATGAATCTCCACGAAACCGGCGGCAGCAAGAAGAGCGGTGGCTTGACGTTCGGGATCGGTGGCGGCAAGAAGTGCGGCGGCTGAGCTTTAGAGATCCAACCTTCGTAGCTAAGCTAGCAAGGTCTACCAACGGTCACACTAGGATCGATCGTCTCGATCGATTTGAAAAGAGAAGGTATTCCCAATCAACAAACCAAGAGACAAAAGATCTCTGGATAGACACGTGAGACGCGTTGCTTGGCTGAGCTTCTGTCGCCGGGAGATCAGGAGGTATCCATGATCATAGGCGGCGACAATCTTCCCGAGCGACGGCGGCGGCGGAAGGGAAATCCGCGATCTAGGTCACGTCGGCGGCTCGGTATTCTTTATTGTATCTGCGTTATAATTACTGTTCAAAATACCGATGTATTTATATAGTAGGTCATACAATATGGCCGTTGTGGGCCCCGCCAAAAGAAACCCTAGCTCCGGTTTCAAAATAGCGCCTGGAACTTGGTCCGGTCCAGCGAGCACAAAAATTTCGCCCAAGGCAAATTCTGCGAGAATCATAGGTGATTCTCGACGAATCGGCGAGAATCACTTATGATTCTCGCTGAATTCTACTTGGCAGAATTCTGGCTGAAGATAAAGCCATCCGGAGAGAATCGGCAAGAATCAATATTCATTCTTGACGGATCGGCGAGAATGCAAAGTCATTCTCGTCGATTCGGCGAGAATCAACTAGTGATTCTCGACGATTCTGCCTTAAGCAGAAATCAAGACGGCGTTGAGACAGCTGGCTGCAATCGGCAAGAACCAGCGAGTGATTCTCGACGATTCGGCGAGAATCACCGAATCGGCGAGAATCACTAGTGATTCTCGTCGAATCGGCGAGAATCACTTAGTGATTCTCGACGATTTCTACTTTGACAATTTTTCGTCTTTCCACCCATGAGCTGCTCTTTGGCCCATTCTTGCTCCTTGTCTGCTCTTGATCTTTCTCAGCCCTGTACTTGAAAGTAAGTACACTCCAATAGAGAGAGTACACGTAGGCCAACACACTGATCTGCTCAACGAGGGATTACGTTGCGCAGACCCGTATATATTGACCCACTGCACCCTGACATTGGTGTATACTTAGCGTGGAATAACTGCAAGCACATCTTGATGAAAATCATCAAATACAATGTCTATTTACCTTAGCTTGTACAGGGGCTTCTTCAAATCAGGTACATTGTGGATACAATACCCAACAATCTCCCCCTATTTGAAGAAGCCTAAACCCTACAAGCTAAGGTACATAGAACATATGGGAATGAAAACCATAAACTTAAACTTGAGTTGAGAGTGAAATTCATTACCATTTTCCTGAGAGCATACTTGGAGCCACCTTAGCTCCCGAGAGGGTAATCTCCCCCTTTTCGTCTTCTGTAACATTGGGACTTCACTTGGAGCCACATGCTCCCCCTCAGATCTTGCATCCATGCTCGAGCTTAAGTTCCTTGCTGATGCTCCCCCTTGATCCAAGAGCCTTGAGCCATACAGTCTTCACTCTTCATAGTTCAGCATGCCGAGTTCAGTTTTGAAGAGACTGAACTTGGCCTCGTCTAGGGGCTTCGTGAAGATATCTGCGATCTGCTTATCCGTGGGGACATAGCAGAGAGAGATATCTTTGTTTTCCACATGCTCCCGAATGAAGTGGTAGCGTACTTCAATATGCTTCGTTCTACTGTGCGACACCGAATTGTTCGCAATTGCTATTGCGCTCGAGGAGTCGCAATACATCAGAACTTCGCTGAACTGCAAGTCATAATCTTTGAGCTGATTTCTGATCTATAGAAGTTGTGCACAACAGCTGCCTGCTGAGATGTACTCAGATTCAGTTGTGGAGGTGGCGACACAATTCTGCTTCTTACTGTTCCATAAGATAAGCCTTCTTCCGAGGAATTGACACGTCCCGGAAGTGCTTTTCCTATCATCCCTGCTTCCTGCAAAGTCAGCATCTGAAAAGCCTATTAGCTCGACATCATTGTTTCTCGGGTACCACAAGCCAAGATTAGGGGTACCTTTAAGGTATCTAAGAATTCGCTTTGTAGCGACATAGTGAGATTCCTTAGTGTTCACCTGATATCTGGCACAAACACATGTGGAGAACATGATATCCGGTCTACTTGCAGTAAGGTAGAGCAGGGATCCAATGATGCTTCTGTATTTGGTTTCATGAAAAGGTTTCCCTTTCTCATCCTTATCCAGAGACATAGTGGATCCCATTGGAGTCCTCATCGAGGTTGCATTCTCCATTCCGAATTTCTTGAGGAGTTCATTTGTGAACTTCGTCGGAGAGATGAAGATTCCATCCTCAGACTGTTTCACTTGAAGTCCCAAGAAATACTTTAGCTCTCCCATACTGCTCATTTCAAACTTTCCTTGCATAAGTTTAGAAAACTTTTTGCAAAGATTGTTGTCCGTTGAGCCGAATATAATGTCATCGACATAGATTTGCACTAGCAAGATCTTGCATTTGACCTCCCTAAGAAACAATGTCTTATCTATTTTTCCTCTAGAGAACTTGTTCTCAAGAAGAAAACTAGACAGAGTCTCATACCAAGCTCGAGGAGCTTGTTTTAAGCCATATAAAGCTTTATTAAGAAAATATACATGATTGGGAAATGTAGGATTAACAAAACCTGGGGGTTGTGCGACATATACTTCCTCTTTCAGATTTCCATTGAGGAAAGAAGATTTCACGTCCATCTGATAGATAGTGAATCCTTTGTGCGAAGCATACGCCAGGAACAATCTGATTTCCTCGAGCCTTGCCACTAGTGCAAAGGTCTGGTCGAAGTCGATCCCCTCCTCCTGTCTGTAACCTTGAGCCACCAGCCTGGCCTTGTTCTTTATGATTACACCGTGTTCATCCAGTTTGTTTCTGAAGATGCACTTGGTGCCAATCACATTCTGATTTTGTGGTTTGGGAACCAGCGTCCAGACGTTGCATCGTTAGAATTGATGCAGTTCATCTTGCATGGCCAATATCCATGCCGCATCTTTGTTCGCCTCGTCGAACTTCTTTAGCTCAACCTGTGACAGGAAACTAAGATGTAAAATCTCGTTTATAGTACCTCTTCGAGTTCTGACACCGTCACGAGGATCTCCGATGATCTGATCTCTAGGATGATCCCTCACGTGTCGGAGCTCTAGGAGTCTGGCATTAGGAGCTCTGACATCTTCTTAAGCTTCTCCTTCTTCTAAGAGGTTTGCTCCATTCTGATCTTCAACTTCTCCAGTTGACGTTGAGGTAGAAACCTTGACGTACTTGGGAGTTACATCTTTAGCGGTTTCATCGAGACTCAGCTGTTCAAGTATTGTACCTGCATCTTCAAGAATACCGCTGGAAGAATGTTATTAAGCAAGCTTTCTTCATCAAATACAACATTAATTGATTCTTCAACCACTAGGGTTTTCTTATTGAAAACCCTATATGCCCGATTATGGCTACTATAGCCCATGAATATGCCTTCGAAGCATTTTTCACCAAATTTAGTACGCGGGTACTTCCCGTTATTGAGTACATAGCATTTGCAGCCAAAGATCCTTAAATAGGACATGGTTGGTTTCCTGCCTTTCAGTAGCTCATAAGGCGTCTTACGATGAGTCTTGTTGATCAATGCTCGGTTTTGTACATGACAAGCTGTATTGATAGCCTCTGCCCAGAAGTATTCTGGGAGAGAAGCGTCATTCAACATTATCATGCAAGATTCAATGAGAGTTCTATTTCTCCTCTCCGCAACCCCATTTTGCTGAGGATTATGCGGGGAGGAAAACTCATGAAAGATACCATGTTCTTCACAAAACTCTGACATAGCACCAGATTCGAATTCTGTTCCATGATCATTTCTGATTTTTACCACTGAGAAGTTAAATTCGTTCTTAACCTGCTTGACAAAATTAGTGAAGATGTCAAACGTATCTGACTTTCTTTTTAAGAAGAACACCCATGTAAACTGAGAGTGATCATCAACAATCACTAGCGTATAGGACTTGCCTCCCAAGCTGTGAACTTGCACTAGACCAAACAAGTCCATATGCAGAAGATAAAGACATCTGGAAGAGTCTTTGTCTGCAATACCCTTAAAGGTAGCCCGTGTCTGTTTGCCCTTCTGGCATGCAGGACAGGGGCTATCTTTGATGCACTTAATGATGGGAGCATCCCTTACTAAGTTTTTAGAAAACAGCATACTAATTGTGTTGAAATTAATATGTGTCAATCTCTTGTGCCATTGTTCACAAAGAGATGCACTGCCTGTTGCTACTAGGCTTACGGGGGTAGATGAATCTAAACTAAGAAAATCTAAGCAGAAGATATTTCTGCTCCTAATGCCTGTTAATACTGTCTACGAAGAGGCACACAATATTATCAGGCATTTATCCTTGCAGAACTTAACGTCATAACCTTTATCACATAGCTGACTTACACTGATTAGGTTATGATTTAACCCTTCAACGTAAGCCACGTTGGTGATAGAAATTATACCGTTCGAAATCATACCGTAACCCCTGCTGACTCCTCGATCTGATCCCCTAAAGATGACTTTGGGTCCATTCTCGACTGGAGAGTAATCATGCAGCAGGCTTCTTGTCCCGGTCATATACCGGGAGCATCCACCGTCCAAGTACCATATGGGAGTTTTGGTGGCCTTTGGACATTCCTGCAAAACAGAATTTATTTCCCTTAGGAACCCAATCGAACTTGGGTCCTAATTCCTTGTTAGCATACTCCAACTCGGATGGTTAGCCCTACAAGTGTCCCTCCTCGCATTGCCAACATGAGGGTCTCGTTATTCCTCAGATTAAACAAGCAATCCACGGCAAAAAACCAACTTTTGCCACAGCAAGCAGTCAACTCTGTTATACTTTCCCTAGGCAATTGCTTAACCCTTGAACGGACCTTTTAGTCCGGCCTCGGGCATCAGATTGGAGTGGAGGCATCATGATGACAACAGTCACATGATTTCTTCACCTCCTGGTTTCTCAGTGTAACAGGCTTGGCCTTGGGTGCCTGCTTCCTATTATGGCCGCTAGAGAAGTGTTCATAATCATCCATTTGAACTTCCTTATAAGGTGCCTTGAAGACACTCTCGCCAAAATTGCGGGGGAAGGCCCACCCCTCATACCGGCTCTTGGGCTTTTTAACCGAGAGCCGGAAGAAGTAGCCATAGGTTGACTCAAAATCCTGTTCATTGCAGGGATAACCAGGCTTCCTGAATACAACAGGGTTGAGTGGGGCCTTTCCCTTTTCTGCAGTAGAGGCCTTCTTAGCAGCCTTATTTCTCCTCTGTTTTTTGTTTCTCCTGGATGATTTACCAGGCACACCCACATGCCCCAAGCCAGCCCCCTTAGCCTGAGCAGAGAAGGTATCAACTAGTGGGAGAACAGTCTTTGGCATAGAGAAGCTTTGGACAATCTTCTTTTCTGCCGTAAGTTGTTCTTCCAACTTATTGATTTCTTCCTGTTTAAGGTCAAGGAGACTTAGAGACTCCGAGTGCTTAGAGATCAGGTCCAGGTGCTCCTGTTGGAGAGAAATCAAGCTAGTGATCTCTTCCCTTAGGGAGACACCCTCGACCTAAAGGAATTTGACTTCCCTTTTCTGAGCCCTCAATCTCTTGCAGCATTCCTCTAAGGTGTTAAGCAGAAGCTCATACTTTTCGAGAAATTCAGCTACTCGGGCAGATAGGATGTCCTCGAGATCATCATCAGGAGACTCATAGTCAGAGTCGGATAGGGGGTACGAGCTTTTACCTTCCCAGTGAATGGGGGGCATTCTCCTTCTGAGTCAGAGCGACCCACCAGCCCAATGTAGGCTTCCTCATCATTACTGGAGTCTGAGGAATCAGACTCACTCAGTGTCTTTGACTTTTTGGCGATGTAGCTCCTCTCCTTCTTTTTATCTCTAGAGGTTCTGTGCTCTTCTCCCTTCCCCTTCTCTCTCTTGCCTTAATGGTAGTCGGCCACGACGTGTCCTGGCTTATTGCATCCAAAACAAATGATGTCAGTATTACGATGTTTGTTCGGTTTTGATTCATACCAGTCAGAAGAATAATTCTTCTTCTCATTTCTGGAGGAGGAGCCGTCTCTCTTTCTTTGATTCCTCATCTTGAGGAACTTCTTGAATTCTCGGGTGATGAGGGAGAAGTCTTCTTCAAACAACTCTGAGCCGGAGGAGCATGGCTCGGAGTCTTCCTCCTCATCCTTTTTCCCCGCACGGGATGAAGCCGCACCCTTGCCCTTCCTGGAGTGAATGGCTTTTAGGGCCACAGTCTTTTCCTTGGCTGCGGCCTTCTCTGCTTCTTCTTCAGCTTTCCTCATGTTCAACTGGAGCTCATAGGACATGAGATTCCCAAAGAGTATCTGAGGATCAGTTTCAGCTAATCTGCCAAACTCTCAGATGGCGAAGATCTTCGTGTCCCGTTCCTTAGTAAGGGACCTAAGGAATTTATCATTAAGTTCACCATTAGTGAACACTCTTCCATATCCCTTGAGAGCATTGACGATCTTGAGGAAGTTCTCGAAGGTAACTCTGATCTCTTCCTTGGGCCCCTGCCTGAAGGCCTCATATTTCTGATTCAGGAGGGATCTCCGATCATCCCTCACTTCATCTGTGCCCTCCATCAGGATAATCAAGTTGTGCCAGATATCCTTGGCTGTCCTGTAGTTGCAGAAGTTCTGCATCATGGAGTCATCGAATGCGCTGATTAGTATGTTATGTGCCTTCTTGTCAAGTCCGACCAGCACCATCTCGTCCTTATCCATTTCAGAAAGCTTCTTTGGCACCTTTTTGGTAGGATCAATGGTGGAGGCCTTAGTGGGAATATAAGGTCCCTCCTCCACGACCATGAAGAGTCGAGGGTCGACTGCTTCCATGTAAAATCTAATCCTTTCCTTCCAGATAGGAAAGTTTAGCCTGGTGCACACTGGGATCTTTCCTGAGTACTTGAGTCCGTCCATAGTAGATATCTGTCTTCTTCTTGACACTAGTTGCAGGAACTTACTCGACGTGTTAACCCCTTTGATGAGTAACCTCACTCTGATACAACTTGAAAGTCCACATAGTGCCAACTACCTTCACCTATGGGGGGGGGGGGAATAGGTGTCTTGCAGTGATTTTAGCGGAATTAAAATTCTACCTGCACAAGTAAAAAAAAACACAGCACAAACAGACACTAGCAGTTATAGTGGTTCCCCGATTTGGATACATCCACTTTCCCCCTTCGACCTATCTCCCAACAAGGGACGACTCGGTCTCTTCACCAACCGGATTGAAATCCAATCCTCACACTAACGGAAGGAACCCTTCCAAACGAAGGAGTCACCACTCCTCCACCACGGGTTGCACCCAACCCTTACAACGAGGAACCTACGTTCCTTTATAACAAAAATAAAATGGAATGTATAAACTATACAAACTTCTTATGGAGTGCTCGGTGTCCCTCTTCGTTCGATGACGCGTTCTTGACGAAGACGAAGAGTCCACGACCTAGCTCTCACTTAGAATGAATCTCCACGATACCGGCGGCAGCAAGAAGAGCGGCGGCTTGACGTTCGGGATCGGAGGCGGCAAGAAGTGCGACGGCTGAGCTTTAGAGATCCAACCTTCGTAGCTAAGCTAGCAAGGTCTACCAACGGTCACACTAGGATCGATCGTCTCGATCGATTCGGAAAGGGAAGGTATTCCCAATCAACGAACCAAGAGACAAAAGATCTCTGGATAGACACGTGAGACGTGTTGCTTGGATGAGCTTCTGTCACCGGGAGATCAGGAGGTATCCATGATCACAGGCGGCGACAATCTTCCCGAGCGACGGCGGCGGCGGAAGGGAAATCCGCGATCTAGGTCACGTCGGCGACTCGGTATTCTTTCTTGTATCTGCGTTATAATTACTGTTCAAAATACCGATGTATTTATACAGTAGGTCATACAATATGACCGTTGTGGGCCCCACCAAAAGAAACCCTAGCTCTGGTTTCAAAACAGCGCTTGGAACTTGGTCCGGTCCAGCGTGCACAAAAATTTCGCCCAAGGCAAATTCTGCGAGAATCATAAGTGATTCTCGACGAATCGGCGAGAATCACTTATGATTCTCGCCGAATTCTACTTGGCAGAATTCTGGCTGAAGATAAAGCCATCCGGAGAGAATCGGCAAGAATCAATATTCATTCTCGACGGATCGGCGAGAATGCAAAGTCATTCTCATCGATTCTGCGAGAATCAACTAGTGATTCTCGACGATTCTGCCTTAAGCATAAATCAAGACGGCGTTGAGACAGGCGGCTGCAATCGGCATGAATCAGCGAGTGATTCTCGACAATTCGGCAAGAATCACTAGTGATTCTCGTCGAATCGGCGAGAATCACTTAGTGATTCTCGACGATTTCTACATAGACGATTTTTCGTCTTTCCACCCGTGAGCTGCTCTTTGGCCCATCCTTGCTCCTTATCTGCTCTTGATCTTTCTCAGCCCTGTACTTGAAAGTAAGTACACTCCAATAGAGATAGTACATGTAGGCCAACACAATGATCTGCTCAACGAGGGATTACGTTGCGCAGACCCTTGTATATTGACCCACTGCACCCTGACATTGGTGTGTACTTAGCGTGGAATAACTGCAAGCACATCTTGATAAAAATCATCAAATACAATGTCTATTTACCTTAGCTTGTACAGGGGCTTCTTCAAATCAGGTACCTTGTGGATACAATACCCAACACTTCCTACCTGCAGTTCTTCTGATAGGTAAGCTCTCTCTTGCTCTTAGCATACTTGGGTTATGCCAGCAATCAATAGCATAGTGGCTCACCTTTCCACATCACCAACACTCATGGATATTGTACCTTCTTTTTAGAGCTAGTCTTGTAGCTGTGCTTATAACATCGCTTAATCCAAAAGGTACAGCAACAGTCTTATTCTTATATCTTCCAACCACTATTTGAATTGAGGTGTGTCTGATAGTAGAAGTACTTGGAATATCTTGATCCCTACCTGCAGTAGTCTTCTTTCTAGAAAACATACTCTTGATGGCCTCAGATATGCCCAAGTCTGGCTTGCTGACTGATGATATTTTTACCGAGCATGTTTAACCATGTAGATAGGAAAAAGCTTAAATAGATTTTACTCTCAGGCAAGTGCACCTATCAATCATAGTATATGATAAATCTATATCTCATGTCGTATTCCACAGGGCCATTTCAAATACTCGTACTCACCCTCACTCTATTATCATACCTATAATTAAAATTGATTTTTACTCTAAATAAATCTAACTATGACTAATTGGATAAAGTACATTGGAGGATTAAAGATGATAAAAGACTGAAAGTCTAAGAGCATTCACATGAACATAACCACTTATTAATTCAAATTTATGTAATCATGAAATAACAAAGCTATCAAATTCATTGTATTGTAAAGGGTTAAATATTTATCAAATTCTCTCTCGAGCAATTCAAAATCTAACCTAAGTTGAGTAAATTTTCTCTCGAACAATTAACAACACTGAAATTTGCATCAATTACAATACCCTATCTCCTACATAAATTCATGAAATCTTATCTCTAAAATACCATGAACCCATTTATTCGTACTACAATTATCCAAATAGCATATCTCTCGATCACGAAATTTGAAATACAAAGAGAAATGCACCCAAATATGAACATTCAACCATCATCCCAAGCATCCAATTTTTCAATCTAAAAGTTTGGAATTCATGTAAAACAAAAGCTACATTCATAACTAGGACAAATCTCTTTGTTTGCAAGCCTCTATACGAATAAAATACCATGAATTTGATAAAAACAAGAAGATCCATGATTACCAAATTGTTCAAAATAAAAAGTTCAAGCGAAATAAAAGATAAATAAAATCACCAAGAGAAAGGAAATATTAAGAGAGATACATGAAAGATTAAAATGCATACAAAATCTCCACCAATTCCTCCTTCTCTTGGATGATCCACTTTCGTCCTCCAGAAGTGCTCCAAATGAAATAATCCAAAAGTCCAGAATAAAATTTTCACACGGGTTATTATAGTCTCCTTTCAAATAGGGTCGGATACGGGTTCCAACACGACCGTGTCACAGACCGTGTTGACGGTTCTAGGACGATTCCACACGATTTGGCATGTCTGTATGTGGGCCGTGTTAGATGACACGGGTACTGACACGGCCATGTATATAGCCGTGTTCTATGCAAACGGGTTGGTTGGCTCCAGGCGTCGAGATCTCCATAAAGGGACACGGGTGACCACACGGGCATGTTCCAACCCGTGTGGTTCTCTATAATTTCTTCCAAAATCTTCAGCTCCATCCTGAAAAGGACAGGGGTAGGCACACGGTCGTGTTCCTACCCGTGTTTGCCCAAATTTTGTCCTGTCCTCAGCCATGTTGACTCCATGACCTCCTCTGTTTGCTCCGAGACTTTTAGTTCCACTTATTAGCCATACCTGCATTAGGAAAATGATTGAATAAGTACATACCTAAATACATGAAATAATATAAACTCCTAACTGTGCTCTTCTATGAATGATAATACGAATTCTTAACTATTCTTGCAAAATTACAACCTAGAGAGGTGGAAAATAGTGGACATGATTACAATTATGATAGTCAAAATCCTATCATAATTGTACTCATCAAATACCCCCAGACTTAGATGTTTGCTTGTCCCTAGGCAAACTAATTCAAACACTTGGGTTACCAATAAAAAAAATTTGCTTCCTCACACTGGTTGCTATGAATTTAAAGCAAACTTTGATGATGTAATTGTATAGGAAATAGTGTAGCAGACTTTTCTAAATATACCTTTACCTTTAATATCCTCCAATATATTTTTTAACTATCTTTCACTCTTTCTTAGAAACAGAAGTATAGTCATCCATAACAATCGTGAGGAGAAAATAACAATTTCAATAAGATATGCATTAGTATTTCAATAATTATATGTATGAATATTGATAGTCATGAGCTTACCTTTTCACAACCTCTCCACGGAACTAGTTAGAATTACTGAGGTTGGATCCTTAGGACTTGTATGGTGGTGTAACCTTTTTGTCTTTGGATAGGCGATTATAGGTGGGGTAAATAAATTTGATGGTTTTATCACACCTAGATCACAATTGAGCCCTTTGTATGGTAAATACCTTAACATACATCAATATTATAAGAGCACCCCCAGACTTTGCACTTATTATGCTTCCCATATTTTTTTTTTGATGATGGATACTCTATATTTTTTTTCTTAATCAAGGGTCCATAGTAGGGATCATTCTAAGTGGGTGCCAGTATACACGCACTCAGGCCACATATCACTAAGTTTTCTTTTAGGATTCATAGTAGGGATCATTCCAAGTGGGTGCAAGTGTACATGCACTCAGGCAACATATCACTATGAATAAACTCATTTCATGAAGATCTTAATGATAGGTGTGCTAATAGGTAAGGATTGGCCTTGGTGGATTTTAGTGGTGGAGTATCAAAAGGCATAGGGAATAGGTTCAAATTGGGTGTGCAAGGGTATGATGTTAATGGTTGTAGGGTTACAAGGCTCAAACTATCCAAAATGAGGCCTAAGTCATTTCTGCCCTCACTAAATGTAACACCCCTATCCGTCACATAGCATATAGCAGTAGGTCCGGCCGGAGCCCAACGCCATATACTACGGATAGACCGGTTGGTTACGCGTTAAAACCATTCAACCAATCATGTCGTCCTACACAACACCTAGCGGAAGCAAATTATTTAGTTGAAAAAGAAATAAGAACCCTGCTACAAAGCATGAATGTCCACTACCAACTCAGGAATGTAAACATGCACAAAAGAGAACTGGCCTTAAGGCCTTACATTGTTCACTTAACAAAATAGTGTTTTCCAAACTTCGGCATGCAGGCCGGCCATACATGAAAACGGGAAAGATACAAAAGCAATTAGGCCTTCGAGGGCCGGCACAGCAACAAGGGCTTTAGCCTGCTATTTCCCGCTCTGCTCCGCAGCACCTGCAAGCCACAAACCACCGCCCAGTGGCAAACAATAGCAACGGTCAGCAATGCTGACCAAATTATAACGATCCCGCCCCCAAAATCGGGGCGGCGATGCTCTTTCCCTGCACTTTATTAGTATAGGCAATATATTAATGTGAACACACATCAACACAGGCGTAGGCTCGCACGGCCACACACCCCGTGCACTCAGGGCACATTCTTGGCGAACCGGCCAACGTCACGTCAATTTAAGCCATAGACGTTCCCAATCCACCACCGCCTCTTGGACGGTCATCCATATGAGCATTTTGCCTTCCTGGCCTTGGTCACGGCAATTTAAGCCATAGACCGCCGAAGACCCTCATCCATGCCAATGGTCCTACCGAACGACATAGACCGGGTACGGTTCCGCATGACCCGTCCTCATACCTCAACAACAATTTAAGCCATATGCGCAGGTCAAGACTCACCGAGTCCCGTTTCCGCCACAACAATCACATAACCCGGTTATGTTCACGTTGGCTCCCCGGCCACCGTGTTGGCAAAACCCGCCTTTGCCCAGTTTTCCGGGTGCACCTTGGAGTTAATCTCCAAGGCTCCCTGATGCAATCTACCACATAGAAAACCCGAAAAACACCCAATCACCCGGAGTCTTCCCCGGTACATATGCAATGCAACATCACCGATCCGGCTCTACTTGTCCGGATAGGCTTCACACACAATGCCTATTTCCGTTTTCGCATACGGACTCTACACAAGGGGGACTTCACATATCTACCCCAAGGAACGCTCCAACTCTTCGCTCACTCGCGAGAGCGGGCTTCCTATGCAAAGGAAAAGAGGGCTTCACATGCCCAAGGATGAGAAATCGTTACCCTTGCATTCTTCCGCGGCGCCATCAAAAACTATACGGTTGGAAAGCACCGCAACGGCGTCGCCTCCGCGGATCTGGACTCGGATCGTGATTCGGAACTCCAAATCTCCTCCGGCGGCCGGATCTAGCCCTTCTTCCTCCTCCTTGCTCTCTCCTCTCTCTAGCTTTAGAAAGAGAACCACTCAAGAGAAAATGAGGGTTTCTAAACCATATTCCCGGGTAAAACCATCCAGGAGCATCCCCCCACCGTCGGATCCAAAGCCAAGGAAATGAGCGGCCACGATTAAGCCTCAACTTATAAAATTTGGGCCGAACACGGGTTGGCACACGGCCGTGTGCCTGGCTGTGTAGCTCATTCGTCGTCTCGATCCAGATTGAAAACCAGCACACGGCATGTGACACGGCCTCCAACACGCCCGTGTCGCCTGTGACACGCCCGTGTCGGGATCCGTGTCACGCCCCCCCGTGTGCAATAAATCGACACCTTGCAGTCAGAGTGGTACACGGCTTGGTGGCACGGCATGGGACACGCACGTGTCACATCTGACACGCCCGTGTCTGTGCCCGTGTCACGGCCCGTGTACCACTTCGACGATTTCCTTGAGTGACACAGCCTGGGACACGCCCGTGTCCTAGGCCGTGTCCCTCCACACGACCAACGTCGACCAACACTGGTCGACTACACGGCCAGTTCGACGATTCGAGCTCGACACGCCCGACACGGCCTCCGACACGCCCGTGTCGGGGGCCGTGTCACCTGCACCAAAAATCAGACTTGGCCAAAAACGATCCCCGTCGCTCCTATGACAAATTGGGGTGTTACAATTCTACCCCCCTTAAAGAATTTCGTCCACGAAATTAATAAAGGAAAACAGGACTTCACGTAAAACAGTACCTGAGCAGAATAGTTCCGGGTACTCCTCGAGCATAGTCTGCTCCCGTTCCCAAGAGAGCTCCTCACGCCCGCAGTTATCCCAACGAACCTTAACCATCCGGATCTCCTTGTTACGAAGCCTCTTGACCTCAACCTCTTCAATGCGAACGGGCTTGACCCTTGTCGTCAACCCTTCGTCCACCGGCACTTGGTCAACCGCGATCACCTGCGAAGGCTCTTGCACCGCCTTCCGCAACACAGAAATGTGGAACACATCATGTAATCCACTCAACTTCACCGATAGCTTCAAACGGTATGCAGCTTCGCCGACTCGCTCCAGAACCTCAAAAGGTCCAAGGTATCTTGGGCTCAGCTTCTTCAAGCATCTCACCCGCGAAACCCCCTTGAACGGCTTCACTTTCAGGTATACCCAGTCGCCTACCGCGAACTCCACGTTCTGGTGCTTGGTATTGTAATACTTCGCCTGCCGGTCCTGAGCGATCAACAAGCGCTCCCGAATGATCCGTACTAACGAGGTAGCACTCTCCACCTCCTGTTTCTTGTACAACCTTGCCTCACCCGCTTCAAGCCACGATAACGGCGTGCGACACTTCCTACCATACAGGGCCTCGAAGGGCGCCATTTGTATACTCGCTTGGTAGCTGTTGTTGTACGCGAACTCCACCAAATAAAGGTGGTCTTCCCAATACTTCCCGAAGTCTAGAACACACATGCGGAGCATGTCCTCCATCGTTCTATTGACCCTCTCGGTCTGCCCATCCGTCTGCGGATGGAAAGCTGTGCTGAACTTTAACTTTGTTCCCAGCATCTGCTGCACCAACCTCCAATCATTTGACGTGAACCGCCCATCGCGATCACTCACAATGCTACGGGTCACACCATGCAGCCTAACAATATTGTCGACATACAACTTTGCCAATTTCTCCACTGGATCATCCTTCCTATGCGGAATGATATGCGACACCTTGGTTAGACGATCTACGATCACCCAGATGGCGTCGTTCCCCTTCTGCGACCTTGGCAACTCGTGCACAAAGTCCATAGATATATCATCGAATTTCCACTCTGGTATAGGCAAGGACTTCAGAAATCCTCCTGGCTTTTGGCACTCCGCCTTCACCAAGGCGCACGTTTGGCATTTAGCCACGTACAACGCCACATCTTTATTAAGCCCCGGCCACCAAAACAGCTTCTTGAGATCACGATACATCTTCGTGCTCCCTGGGTGGATTGAGTACTTGGTATGATGAGCCTCGTACATCAACTCCGCCCGGAGGTTACCCCCACACGGGACGCACAACCGATGATCCTTCCTTAACAAACCATCATCCACCGAGAACTAGGAATTTGACCCATCCAGAGCGGCCTCCAAAAGCTCCTTCATGGAGTCATCTAACTCCAATGCCTGTCGAACCCGGTCAGCCAGGTCATACTGCACCTCTGTCCAGTTTAACATTGCTTTGGCGCTCGTCTGCTTGTCAACGCAACAGATCTCAAGCTCCTCCAACTCCCGCACTAGCCGCTCATCATGCACCGACAACCAGTTGGCTCGGGTGGGAGCCCTGCGGCTCAGCGCATCCGCAACTACGTTGCCCTTCGCGGGTACATAATGTATCTTGAAGGTGTAGTCCCCCAGGAACTCCATCCACCTCCTCTGCCTCATATTAAGGTCCTTTTGATCCAACAAGTATTTTAGGCTCTTGTGATCGGTGTATATATCGACTCTTACGCCGTATAGGTAGTGCCTCCACAACTTGAGTGCAAAAATCACGGCCGCCAACTCCAAGTCGTGCATCGAATAATTTCTTTCATGCACTTTCAGCTGACGCGATCCATACGCGATCACACTTCCATGCTGCAATAACACGCAGCCCAAGCCACTACCCGAAGCGTCGCTATACACCTCAAAGCCCTCGGTCCCACTTGGCGAACTAAGCACTGGCGCCGTGGTCAACCGCCTCTTCAGCTCCTCAAAAGCTTGCACGCACTCTTGCGTCCACAAGAATTTCTGATCCTTCCTTGTCAACTTCGTGAGAGGTAACGCTACCCGCGAGAAGTTCTCTACGAAGCGCCTGTAATATCCGGCAAGCCCGAGAAAACTACGGACTTCCGCGACAGAAGATAACGCAGGTGAAAGTGAAGGGATAGATACTACTCTAGAGGGGGGGTGAATAGAGTTATCAAATTTTGCACAGACAAAACTTAATAGTCTACCCAACTCCCTTGGAGTGAAGTGCGGAATGAAAAGATTATAGATATTGATTTAACCTTAAAGCCTAACACAAGTGATGTGTACAAACACAAGCTAACTGTAATTACAGTTAAGCTTGGAAAAACCTAATCAGCAACTAGCAACCTAGTTATATCTAATCACAGCCACAATGCAGGAATTAAACAATGGAATCCAGACGACACAAGGAAATTTATAGTGGTTCCCCAAACAACTTGGGTACGTCCACTCTTCTACCCACACGGTAGGAATCCACTCAGGTTTTTGATCAGGTGCCCTGCCACCAACAGGATCTGCTTCAGGTAGATCCAGAAACCCTTTAGACTTTTGATCAGGTGTCTAAAAACCAAGCACAGGTTTTTGATCAGGTGCCCTGCCACCAAGGGATACTTTTGAAGGGAGTAATAACCCTGTACAGGAGGGGGAAGAAGGTTAAGATGTCTTCTCTATTTTACAATAGATTAGAGAAGCACAAAAACTTGCACTGAGCTAGAATGCTCTAAAGAATCAAGGCTCCCCCTGGCTCAAGAATGTCCAGGTGAAGTCTTGCTTCAGTGCAGAGAAACTCTTCAGAAAGTTCTGAAGGAAAGAGCTACAGGAAGAAAGTAAATAATAAAATCAAAGTTCTTCAAGCAGCTATCTTCTTCTTCTTCTTCTTCAAAGGAACTCTGAGTTGAACTTCCTGAAAGCAGGAGAACTCAGGTGAAGAAGAGATGAAGATCTTAACACTTCTCAGTTAGATGGAGATTGCTGAGAGCAGGAAGCTTGAACTAGATGAGGGCTTGAGAGCTTGAGAATGTGTGTAACTCTGGTTCGCTATTAGCTAGCTTGAATCCTTCTTCAAAGGGTCCTTTTTATAATCATCAGCAAGCAACGGCTCTCTTCCATTTGAATTATTTGTCTTCTTCTGAGCCTTGAGACCTGGGCTGTAAATATCAAGAAGACAGAAACATCTCTGCAGCAAAACATTCTATAAAGGGAATAAACCACTTTCTAAGAAGCGCAGGCTTAAATCAGATAACAGAAGGACTAAATAAAGTCACATCAGAAATAATCTCTTTATAGCAAAAGAAGACTTTTCAGTCTAACGGCTATAAAGGACTGACAATAGATAAAGTAAATTAAAATGACAGCTAATGAGACAAACAACTTTATCTTAAAAAGATTTGACTCAGGCAAAAGAGATGGAGCAAATATTGCCTGGTTATTTTATCATACAGCTTAAAATACTGTGCCAGAAAATGTATTAATTAATTAAATATAATAAATAAATACAAAATACAAAGGCAGACAGAAAACGTCGAACGACCTTCGAAGATCGTCGAACGACGCACGGAGATCGTCGAACTATCGGGCAGATAGTCGAACGATCCAGATAGTCGACCTATCGAAGAAGATAGTCGAGCTACCCCGGCAGATAGTCGAACTATCAGAACAGATAGTCGAACTATCAGATAGTCGATCTATCAAGGACAGATAGTCGAACTATCAAGCGCACAGAGATAGTCGACCTATCAAGCGATAGTCGACCTACCTCAGAAAACAGATAGTCGATCTATCAAAAGATAGTCGAACTATCAAAACAAACTAGATAGTCGATCTATCAGCAGATAGTCGAACTATCAGATAGTCGAACTATCAGGACAGATAGTCGAACTATCAAAGGCAACAGATAGTCGAACTATCAACAGATAGTCGAACTATCAAGACGAAACAGATAGTCGATCTATCAACAGATAGTCGAACTATCAAGGCGGAACAGATAGTCGACCTATCAACAGATAGTCGAACTATCAGATAGTCGATCTATCAGAACAGATAGTCGAACTACCTCGCCAAGCAGATAGTCGAACTATCAACAGATAGTCGAACTATCAACGCAAAACAGATAGTCGATCTATCAACAGATAGTCGAACTATCAACGCAGACAAAGCGTCGACCAACTGATAGACGATCGTCGATCAGCCGATAGACGATAGTCGAGCGGCGTTCGACTATCGTCGAACGAAAAACCTACTTAACCAAATTCTCAATCTGGAAAAGTGAGGACTCTACAACTAGACTCCTAACCATTGACCATAAGTATTTCTTGGGTCAAGGGGCACAAAGGAGAGGACTAAACTCAAATCAAAACTAGGGTACCAACAATCTCCCCCTATTTGAGTTAAGTCTCTCAACATCTAAAAACATAAAGCTAGCTAAAGAGCAATAAAATAATACAGTAAATAGTTAACAATTAACTGGCAGATTATCAAACAGATAAACAAATATAGCACAGCAGTTAATCAAATTATTAAGAATCTTTAGAGTCTGGTAAAGGATCAGAAGAACTAGAAACAAAAGAAATTTTTCTTAGAGGGTCATCTGATTCTTTCTTTGACATTTTCAGGTCCTGCGCACCAATGATCTTCAGTTCTGTAGCCCTTGGGACTACAGCTTCAGGATGCTTTTCCATGTATTTTGATGGATCAAAAATCTCAGGATTGACCTGGAACTTTTCAAATTCTTTCTTTCTGTAAGCTGACATGGTAGTAAGACCAGTCGTATCTTTACCTTCGGCTCTTGCTTTTCTTATTTGGGCTGCTCCAACTAGCTCTTGAAAGCGAGCCATCCTAAAGTTAGGATCGAGCTCAGGATTTTCATACACAGGCTCAGGAGAAGCAGCATCAGCTATTTTATCTTGAATAACTAGATAAGACATTAGAAGCAAACTTAGCAGAGAGGTTCTTGCTAGATATTTTAAAGCAAAGTGAACTATTTACCTTTAGAAACAATTTCCTCAGTCTGAACTGGTGTTGGAGATGTAATTCTCTTCTTTGGAGAAGGAGGTGGGGAAAAGGTTGGTCTTTGAACCACATTCTCCTTCATTTGTCTTTAAGAACCAGAAAATGATTTGCCTTGAGAGCTTTGATAACCTTGTCTTGGCTGGGGCTGAAAAGACGCAGATCTTCCAGAGGAAGCAGCAGGATAAGCTGATAGGTTCCCAGAGGCTCCTGCACCTGGAGGAGGAGGAGGACCTCTGGGAGTCCATCTTGAGACAGGACTATCATACCTCTTAGTCCTTTTTCTTTCTTTTTGCTGATTCTTTGAAAACCTCATCCAGTGCTGAAAATCCTTGGATTTAGGGTCAATGCCCTTCAAAATGTAATAGGGAATATCATTATCCTTACTGGGAGGTGGAGGAGGAGCAGCTTTTCTTTTCTTTGAGGCAGCTTTCTTTCTCTTTGACTTCTCAGAAACATCAGAATCATCATCATCATCAGAATGAGATGAGGGAGGATTTTCATAAGGATCATAGGCTTCTGAAACAGCCTTTTCTTTAAGCTTTGAAGCAGATTTCTCCCTTTCCTCTTCCATGGCATCCAGAGCCAGAAGGGAATCTAAGTCCAACCCTGGAGAGTCATCCCAGATGGTTGACTTTTCAATTTGCAAATCTTTCTCTTTCTCTTTTAAAGATTGAACTCTTAAATCCCAGGCTGCTCTTGCTTGAGCTTCTTCCAAACTCAGAACAGAGTCAACTTTGACTTCATCTTTCTCAGACTCATCTTCTTTATTATCTAAAAAGAATTCTAATTCAGGATCTACTTGAGTATCAGAAATGCTTGGATCAGCTTCAGAAACAACTGCTACAATCTGAGTAGCTAGATCTTCTTTAATAACATCTGTAAAATTATGAATACATATCTGCTAAATAAGCGATAATCATTCCCTCAAGGTATTCACAAACTATCAAATTAATCGACTCATCAACAAAACGAATGAAAGAGTTACCTTCATACTTAACCATCTCCCATGATTCATTCAGATATGAAGTTATAATTCCTTCTAGGAATCTAACAATCATAGGAGTGGTAAGATCTTCTAAGCAGACTTTAACTGCAATCTCAGATAGTAGGATTCCATCTGCTATTTCCTTCTCAGACAAAACTGGAGCTATAACTTTCTCAGCAGGAGCTATTTCTTCCTGGGCTGGAGCTATCTCTTTCTCAGCTGGATCTATCACTTCCTGGGCATTCATGACAACATCTGGAACTATTTCTTCCTGAGCAGATTCTTCCTGGGCAGACATGACTGAATCTTTTATAGCAGGAGGGGAGGCAGGATGGTCTGAGGCATCTTCATTGAACATCTCCCCCTGCCTGATTTCAGTGGATACTGAAACCAGGCCCCTTGAGGAAGATGGCTCAGCTGAGTTTGAAAGGGATTTGATGGAGACAGATAAGAGATCAATAGAGGCAGCAAGGGGAGCGATTGCCTCTTCAATCATGGTTTTGATTGATGGGGTAATCAGCTCCACAATGCGGGAGATAAGCTCAGGAGAGATCTCAATAGATGAAGGATGTGAGGTGGATGGAGCTGCAGCAGATATGGTAGTGGTGCTGGGATGAGAAATGGTGTGGACAGGGGATCGAGCAGGAGATGGAGCAGGAGAGTTTATTGGGGAATGAATTGGGGAATGAGCGGGAGATATAGGAGGAGTGGGAATTCTCTCTGATCCTAACAAATCAAAGCTAGGAGCAGATATCCTAGCCAGATGAGCAGGTAGAGGAGAAGCTGGAGGGGAAAGAGGAACAACCGTAGTTGTTTCTGGAGCAGCAGAGGAAGAAGGTCGTACCTCAGCTGAAGTTGATGGTACTTCAACTGAGGCAAACAGCAATGCAGAGGAGGAGGAAGGAAGAGCTCAGCCAGCTTCAACATGGTGAGGAGCGACTGATTCAGTCCTTGTGTCCTCAGATGTTGCTGGAGCAGGTTTCACAAATGTTCTCTTCCACTTAGAGAACAAGTTGGGGTCCATCTTCTTGCTCGCATTGATTGTTGTTGCAGTTGAACTTAGCAGCTGGGGGTATTTCTCCTTAAGGAAGATTCCAATGACCCTGTAACATCCCATTTCCAACTAGACCCCTAAGAGTGATTTTGTCATGGCAAAACCCTAGAAAGCCCAAGGAAGAGCCAAGTGAACCTGGTAGTGTGAATAGGGCCACTGTGGTCTGCACTTAGCAGATCCCTGAACCTTGATTTAAAAGTGATCATGAGGCTTCACTAAGACTCCAAGACCCCACCCATACCCTCATAGACCTAGTGAGAGGTCAATAGGTCACCAAAGACCCATGGAGGGCATTCAACAGACCCAAGTTGACCAAAGTCAACTATAACCCTAGCTAGGTCAAATTGACCTACACAGGGGTCCATTTCAGTCCATTAGCCAAATATACCCCACCAATACCCTTATAACCCTAGGAAGAGGTCAATGGGTCACTAAGGACCCATGGAGAGCAGTCAATGGGGCTAAGTTGACCAAAGTCAACTATAGCCCTAATTGGGTCAAATTGACCTACACAAGGGTCAATTGCAGTCCCTTAGCCCAATAGACACCACCTCTACCCTCATAAGCCTAGTGAGAGGCCAATAGGTCACCAAGGACCCATTGGGACCAATCAAAGGGGCTAGTTTGACCAAAGTCAACCCTTAACCTGAAATGGTCAAAATGCCCTAGTTAAGGGCCAAGTGACCTTCAAGGGCCAATACAACCCCACCATGACCCTAGGGGAGGCTAATGGGTCACCAAGGACCTATTAAGGAAATATCAAGGATCAAATTGACCTAGGTGGGCCCTAGTCCCACTTTGGGTCAAGTTAGCCCAAATGGGCTAACTCAAGCTCAAGCCTATTTCATTAGGGCTAACCTTGACCCAAGTGGCCAAATAGATTGGTAGGCTGACATGTGACAGGTAGGAGCCCAAATTTCAGGCTTGATGACTAGGAGAGAGAAAATCATCCATGGAGGAGAGAGAAAGAGAAGGAAGAGAAGGAAGGAGGACTTTGTGCTCCTCCTCCCCCCTCCCCAACCTCCCCATTCATTTCAGAAGGACAAGGGGGAGTCCAGCAGTTTTTTTTGACTTGCTGGAGCAAGCTCCACCACCTCCACCACCCCT
Organism: Platanthera zijinensis; assembly: GCA_039513925.1. NCBI lineage: Eukaryota > Viridiplantae > Streptophyta > Magnoliopsida > Asparagales > Orchidaceae > Platanthera > Platanthera zijinensis. Next base: position 124,772,508 of record CM077080.1, read on the forward strand.
AGCCGCCAACCTTGACTTTGCCAAAAATGGCACATGCCATTTCAGCCACCTAACACCTCCCCTCACCTCTTTAAAAGCTCCAGCAAGGTCCAAGGAGTAATCCCCACCATTTTCCTGAAGAAACCAAGCCCAATCCTGCATCTTTGAGCAATCCGACCACCACCGGCCACCACCATGCCAAACCGACGATCCTCCCGACTTCAGGCCGCCAAACAGGTCCTCCTCCACTCCTTCTCTCCTGGGTAGATCGTAGAAATCAATAGGGCTAAGGTTGGGGCTCAATTGAGCCCAATCGGGTTTTCAAAATCATGGAAATTCCATGAAAAATCCAACCATCGGGTTCGCCGGAATAGGGCTTCCCGGCGGCCGTGCCGCCGCCTGGAGGTAGCCCCGACCACCACGAAGGTGTCGGCGGCGGTGGCAGGCCGGGGAGGTGGCCGGATCACCGGCGGCAGCCGCTGGAAGTTGGCCCAGGCGGGAGTAATCCTGGCCGTCGGCTAGAGCTAGGAGATGACCAGATGCCGTCCAAGGCGCGCCAAGATTCGTGCAGGGGATGATTAAATACTATATGATATATAATTCTGATTTATTTCATTTTGTCACAGATTTGGTATCTATTGATTTTAATTATTAAAAATAGTTAGAGCCTTCTGATGAGAATATGGTCAACATCAAAAACCTAGCCCTATGAGTCTACTGTCTGGTAAAATTGGTTTGAACCAATTTGGGTGACTGGTCTGACCAGGGCACCCATTTTGGTGGGGTCTATACAAATGAGTAGGCAGACATTAAACTAGCTGCCCACTCTTCATCCTTGGTCCAAATAAGCTGAAATTTTGGCAGGGGCTCACCCTACCCTATACCTAGATTCTGCCCAAAAATGGGAATTTTTGGGAATAATTTTCCTATAGTTTTTGTAAATAATTTAATTATGCTAGGGCAAATTAAATTAGTGGTCAAATGAAGTCTAAATTCAACCAAATTTTGGTGGGATGGTTATGAGGTCAATATAGACCTCTGGTTAAAATTTCATTAAGTTTGGAGTTGATTTGAATATGATTCAAGCAAACCCTAGCCTTGCCCTAAGAAGGGTATTTTGGACCAAAAAAGTAATTTTGGCTTTTAGTGACCTATTCAACTAAACAGAGGCTCAAATTTTGTACACTAGTTTGGAATGACAAGATACACCTCCCAAAGGAAATTTGGTGGCAATGGAGTTGGTTTGGCCCAAGCTCCTAGGTCAAACCCTAAGGAAGGGCTTTTGTACCTTGTGAAGGGCATATGGCCAAATCACCTTGTATGGCCATGAAATTTTGTAGGGATAGAGTTTTGGTAACTATAACCCTCTGTTAAAATTGTTAGGACATTTTGGAAGGTTTAGGACCCTAAAATCCCTAACCCTAGTTTAGGGCACAAATATCCTAGGGTTGAAATGGGCTAGCTAAACACCTCAAACTAAGATGAAACTTTGGTAGATTGGTCTTAAGGACATTATGGGCCTCTGGTATTTTAATGGGGAATTTTGGGTCAATAATTATAGCACATCATTTGTAACACAAGAAAGGCTTAAATTAAGTAATTAATTTATTATGCTACCTCTGACCATTGAGAGGTCATGAAATTTTGGCAGAGGATGTTTGAAAGCATATAGAGTTTATATAAATTTTATAAGAATTTTTGGACAAGTATATGAGGTAGTTAGTTCACAAATTGTCATGTGATGGAATTATTCAAAAATTCATTTAGGCCCATTTACAAATAAATAAATTATGAAATTTGGCCCAAACCATGTATATGACATTAGATTCATAATTGAAATTTCCCTGAATTTTTGGAAGCAATATAGTATTTTATAGTTATTAAATGAATTTCCAAGGATTTAAATGATTATTTGATTTAAAGATAAAGCTTTACTGAAAAGAAATATATATTTTGGAAGATAGGTTATATCATTATTCTGAGTAACATATAAAATTTGTAAAATGATTCCTTGAATGAAAGTAGTACTTCATGTTCATTTTTGGAAATCTTAGACATTAAAATAATTAAATAAATTATCAAATAAGTAAGGAAAATTTTGGAACTCTGGATTTAGAACTAAAAGGTCATAATGAACCTCCATTAATTATTATAGGGGTGTAGGATGATTATTTTATATACATCCCATTTTACATGAAAAATTGGCTTGGTGGTCTGCAATTAGCAATTTTGGATTTAGTTTGTTTAAATCATTTTGAGCAATTTAACTACTGTATAATTATGACGTTTGGCCAATGAGATTTTTAAGACAATATATACTATAGAAAATTAATTAAGAATTTTCGGATGAATATTTATTGCACTTACTTCAATAATAAAAGGAAATGGATATATTATCAAAATTAGATTAGTGTCATCTGAATACTTGAAAAATTGTCATGTCTTGGATTTATTGTTAAATGGTTGAAAAGTGCACTTCATGCTCAATGGGTAGCCCTTAGAAGCTTTACGAGAAATTAATTAAATATCAGAATACTTAGAAAAATTACAATATTTTGGATTTAGTCCATTTGCATCATGATATGTCTCCAGAAAATAATTCAGGACATTTGGATGATTATTTAGAATACCCCATATCCGGTTTAACGTATCGTCTAAGTTGGTGTGCATATAGCAAAATTGCTAAATTGGAATAAGTCAAGGTCGGGGATAGTTATTGGAGTTAGAACTGTTAATGTGGATGATTTCCCATTAGAGAGAAAAGAAGAGGAGTGAGAGTGGGTTGGCTAGTATTAGGTGGTGCGTGTGATCGACGAAAAATCGTCTTTCTCGTAGTAATTAGGGAGAGTCAAAACTTCGTCGTAGGCATAGAGTAAGTAGTAAACTTAGGGTTTCACACTTTCCCACCACAGTGTCCCGGGTGATAGTATAGGTTACTTGGGCAATAAGCCCAGTAGTTGTGATAGTGGTCTGGCGAGCTTTGGCTCGGTAGTAGATTATGACGGACGGGTTAGTCCGGGGAGCTTCGGCTCGGTGGTAGATTATGACGGACGGGATAGTCCGGGGAGCTTCGGCTCGGTGGTAGATTATGACGGACGGGATAGTCCGGGGAGCTTCGGCTCGGTTGTAGATTGTGACGGATGGGATAGTCCGGGGAGCTTCGGCTCGGTTGTAGATTGTGACGGACGGGATAGTCCGGGAAGATTCGGCTCGGTTATTTATTGGACTCATAACTATTGCATGTGCATAAAAGGTATAAGGTGGTGGGTCTTCGATGTTGGGGAGTTCGTTGCACCGACACCAATATCGTTGACTCGGCAAGTGTGGTTTTACACTTCGCCAACAGAAGTCCGGTGCGCCAGCCGGCAAGAGTACGCAGACGTCCGCTTAGTGCACCAAGAGTTGAGGCGTACGATAGGTCAGACCGGTAGTGCAAATACTGGTTTTGAGGTGGGCGAGGCCCAACCCACCGCTTCCGTCTGCCACTACGGAGGTATCCTGGGAGGTAACGGCTCTGAAAGGGGGAACTAAAGGTCTGTGTACACAGAGTCGAGTGGGTGAGTTGCACTTGCATGTTCTCATCATAGCATAATTGTATTTCATAGCATAACCATTGCATAAAACCCGACACCTAATGTATAAGCGGTATGGGACGCTCTATACATTAGGCCTTGCAAAACGACCCCTTTGGCCTATAAGTTCGTGTGAGCGTGCTTATAGGTCAAGGTTCTCTTTCAATATTATAAGCCTGCTAATAGAACCGACACCCTATCGTATAAAACGGTATGGGACTTTTTATACGATAGGAGCCCTGCAAAAGATCCTTTAGCTTATGTGTACCCACATAAGTTAAGGTTACTTATTTAATTTTGTATATATATTATCATGCATACACTGTTAGTTTAGTTCCGCTACCATCTGGAATTTGACTATTCTCCACCTTCATGTCCTTCCCTTTCCTTCTCCCCACTCGGTGCTTAGGAGCCATGGGGGAAGGGGTGGGGGACGATAGGACTTAGTCTTTTAGACTAACGGTTTTCGAACCACATCATTTAGGGGACCACGGAGCCCAGCATGGAGGAGCAGCCCTGGAGGTCGGCACGTTTGGAGATCGGACAGTCTAGCACTGGAGTCCAGACAGCAGGAACAGTGAGTCCCGAACTATAGTAGTTGTATTAGTTTGCTTCCGCGATGAGTGAATTGTAGTGAGGATTTGATGTACTGGGCATAAGCCCGAGATTTTCATTATATGTACTATCTGTGGACACTCCCTTCGTGAAGTTTATTTCTATATATGTGATTTTCTTTGTGGACTTGCTACCTTCTTAAGTATATTGCTACTGTTATGATCGAATTGGCCGGCAGAATCGGCGTCTTGTAGTGACGACCTTCCCGGGTGCGAAGGTGTCACCGCAAGGCGGCGGTTCTGGGCCTAAGACCCCGGTGTCGAAAAAGAAAAAAAAATGGGGGTCTTACAAGTGGTATCAGAGGAAACCTCGATCAGAAATGTAGCAGTCCACCAACCCTGGGACACCCCCGCTCGAGTTTAGTTTGCGGACAAACTAAGCAGCGGAAGCAGTGGTGGGCCCAAAGGGAAAAATCACATGGAAAATTGTCCACTTTTAGTTAAATCTGTGAGACTTCTTATAATTGTCTTCTATAACGCAGCCCCCAGCGCAGCCAACACCACAAGGCGGAGTTCAGCAGACTCCGACTGTTGCACCACCTCCCCCGGCCCCCACTCCATTCTTACACTCGGAGATGGGTCAAACGCTGACGGCCATTCTAGATGCTTTCAGGGCTCAGCAGGTTCCGGCTCCGCAGCCGAACCCGGGGGCCAATTGGCTGAGCATTTTTCGAGGACTCTCTCCTCCATCTTACTTGGGGACAGAATCCGCTGTACGGACAGAGGAGTGGCTAGATATTATGTACGAAATGCTGACTGGGATACGATGTCCCTGGGAGGAGAAGGTGGCCTTGGTTGTCTCCTGCCTAGAGTCTCATGCAAAGAGGTGGTGGAAGACGCTGCTGGATACAACATTTGTTGATAGGGAGGTTACAGAAATCTCCTGGGAAGAGTTCAGGACCGCTCTCCTGGAACATTTTGTTCCACAATCAGCCAGGGATGAGTTGGAGGAACGGTTCTTACAGTTGAAGCAGGGTACCAGGACGGTGGTAGAGTACCATCGGGAGTTCGACCACTTGGCTCGCTACGCGGATTCGTATCAACTAGATGAGGCGGGCTACACAAAAAGGTTTTATAAGGGTCTACGAGAGGACTTGAGGGAGGCCCTTCTGTTCGTTTCTAACGGACCTATCTCTCGGATCTTGGAAATGGCCAAGAGGATTGAGGCCGATTGGCACACCACTCGGGGTCGAAAAAGGCCAACAGAGGACCAGGGCCGGGGAGCCCGGAATGATCAGCGGCGTGGCCGCATCACAGATGGGAGAGAAGGAAGAAGAACAGAAGACCAACCTCGTCAGGAAATAAGACGAGAGCCGAGGGAGCCGGTGGTACTAGCTCCTCAGCCTCTTCAGATGAGGGAGGCACCAAGACCCGGGGGCATGGCATATCCCCCACCAGAGTGCTACAACTGCCATCAAATAGGGCATATTCGGAGAAACTGCCCCATGAGGGAAGCACCTCTACAGGCACCACAGGTTGCCCCACATGTCCAGCAGTTTGGAGGACGAGGACGAGGTCGAGGACGTGGCTTCCAGGGTGCAGATCGTAGGCAGCAGAGGGAGCAAATCTATGCACTGGATCTGGCTCAGCCCCGGAACCCGGAGCAAGTAATCACTGGTATGTCTGAAAAATTTTGGTTAAAGTTATTTCCTCATGAAGTTAAATTTGATATAGAAGTGACCATCTAGGAAAGAAAACCATGGCTAGAATTCTGAGACATTTAATTTTTCCCAAAACCCCAGGAATAGTTTTCATCAGCGGCAAACCCGCTTATACGCTATTTGATACGGGTGCTTCGCACTCATTTGTATCGGAGGCCTTCATAGAAGGATTGGAAGGCGTGGAACGATTCACGGGTCTGATGGTGAGGATACGACTACCCGACGGATCGGAGTTGTTCACCTCTGCCCACTGCAACATGGAGGCAGAGATCGGTGGAAGGATATTTGAAGCTCCAGCGACGATCATAAAGATGCCAATCTTTGATTTGATCTTAGGGATGACGTGGTTGAACTGGAATCATGCTCAAATTGACTGCACGTCCAAAAGAGTTACCGTAAGACATGGGGATTCATACCTCGTCATTGAAGGTATAAAATCTATTCCCCCTCTCATACTATCGTCTGTACAAGCCGTCAAGGCTCACTTATAAGGAGAAGAAGTGTATGAAATAATATTTGAGATGACTGAAACCAAGATCTCCACCTCGGATATTCCGGTGGTGCGAGATTTTGCCGACGTATTCCCGGAGAAACTGCCTGGGCTACCCCCGCACCGGGAGCAGGATTTCCAGATACAGCTGGTGCCGGGGGCTAAGCCAGCAGCTAGGGCCCCTTACCGGATGGCCCCGAAAGAATTGACAGAGTTTCGAAGCCAACTCCAAGAACTGGTGGAGGCTGGATTTGTCCGACCGAGCTCTTCGCCTTGGGGAGCCCCGGTCTTGTTTGTTAAAAAGAAGGACGGAACTCTGAGACTGTGCATCGACTACCGAGCTCTAAACCGATTGACAGTCCGAAATACATATCCGTTGCCAAGGATAGATGAGCTATTTGACCAGCTAGAAGGGGCGCACTTCTTTTCCAAATTGGATCTGAGATCAGGCTACTACCAGCTACGGATCCAGGAAGAGGACATTCCGAAGACTGCATTCAGTAGCAGATACGGACTATACGAATTTACTGTAATGCCCTTCGGGCTCACAAATGCGCCGTCAGCATTTATGAGCCTTATGAATCAGGTGTTCAAGGAGTATTTAGATATATTTGTCATCGTGTTTATCGATGACATCCTCATTTACTCAAGGACAGAAGAGGAGCACACGCAACATCTGACGCTGACTCTGAGGAAACTACGGGAGCACAAGCTCTATGCAAAGATCAGCAAGTGCCAGTTTTGGTTGAAGGAGGTGGCCTTCCTAGGCCATATCATCAGTGGTGCTGGGTTAGCAGTGGACCCGGCCAAGATCCAAGCAGTTCGGGACTGGCCACAATTAAAGACGGCCACAGATGTACGAAGTTTCCTAGGGCTTGCCGGATATTACCGGAAATTCGTAGAGGGATTTTCTCGTATCGCCCTCCCACTCACATCTCTGACAAGGAAGGAGGTGCCCTTTACCTGGACCCCACGGTGTGAAGAGGCTTTTCAAGAGCTAAAGGGGCGACTCACTTCGGCCCCTATACTTACCCTCCCTTCAGGGAAAGAAGGATTCCAGGTCTACACCGATGCCTCCTACCAGGGCATGGGTGCAGTACTTATGCAGAATGGCCATGTGATAGCTTATGCTTCTCGGCAGCTGAAGAAACATGAGCAAAACTACCCAATCCATGACTTAGAGATGGGAGCTGTTATTTTTGCATTAAAGGTCTGGCGTCACTATCTATACGGTGTCCACTGCGACATATACTCCGACCACAAAAATTTGAAGTACGTGGACACGCAGAAGGAGCTAAATATCAGACAGAGACGATGGGTGGAATTTTTGGCAGATTATCAGTACGAGATGCACTACCACCCAGGGAAGGCGAATGTGGTAGCAGATGCATTGAGCCGAAAGACCGCAAACACTGAAGTAGGAACACCATTGATGGCCTTGGAGTTGATTCAGATATTTGATAAAATGCAAATATCCCTAGTATCCGAGGATCACCCTGGGCTATACCGGGAGTACCTGTCATCATTAATCGCCACGGATGACATACAAGAGCGGGTCAAGGGTGGACAGAGGCAGGATGCCCAGTTAGATCCGATATTCCGGTCCTTAGAAGCAGGCACTGCGGGAGAATACACGCTGAGAGATGATTTAGTATGCTTCAGAGGACGGGTCTACATACCAGAGGGAGGCCAGATCCGGGAAGACATCATGACGGAGGCTCATTGCAGTCGATATTCAGTACACCCGGGGATTACGAAGATGACTGCAGATCTGAAGAAGACTATGTTCTGGCCCGGCATGAAGAAGGATATCACCTACTTCGTGACCCGTTGCAAGGCGTGCCAATTAGTAAAAGCGGAGTGCAAAAACCCCGCAGGATTATTACAGCCCCTCCCAGTACCAGAGTGGAAGTTTGATGATATCGCCATGGACTTTATACATGGACTTCCTCGATCCAGGACAGGGAACGATTCGATATGGGTAATCATCGACCGACTGACGAAGGTGGCGAGGTTTATTCCAATCAGGAAGGATGACTCGGTGGGAGTGTTAGTCCGGAAGTTTGTGGAGCAGTTCGTTCGCTATCATGGCGTCCCCAAGTCGATTGTGTCAGACCGGGATGGACGATTTACATCCAGAGAGTGGAGGTCAGTGCAGACTTACTTGGGCACTCGACTAACATTCAGTACGGCTTTTCATCCCCAGACGGATGGACAGACGGAACGGACCAACCGGACGCTGGAGGATTTACTACGACTCTGCATATTAGATCGTGGTGAACCTTGGGAGAAATTGTTACCATTGATCGAGTTCTCATATAATAACAGCTACCAGTCTAGTATAAAGATGGCTCCTTATGAGGCGTTGTACGGACGAAAGTGCAGGACTCCGCTGTCATGGATACAGGACGAGGACCCTAAGGCATTGGATTCGGAATTTGTTGAGGACACCGAGGCTCAGGTGAGATTGATACGGGATAGGATGCTGGAAGCACAGAGCCGGCAGGCTAAGTATTACGATGCTCGGCACCGTCAGGTGGAATTCCAGGTAGGAGATCAGGTGTTCTTGAAAATCCGACCCATGCATGGAGTTACTCGGGTACGCGGACAAAGGAAGAAGCTCAGCCCAAGGTACATGGGACCTTATAGGATCCAGGAGCGGATCGGTCCCTTGGCATACAGACTGGAACTGCCACCGGAGCTGGCGAGTCTGCACGACGTGTTCCATATATCCTCTCTTAGGAGAGCTCTACTACGTCCAGAGCAGCAAGTTTCAACCACAGATGGACCGATAGCATCTGATCGGTCAGTTCACCTAGAACCAGTCCGGATTGACGACAAGGGGGTACGAGTTCTACGCCACAAGAAGGTCCGGTTAGTCAAAGTCCTGTGGAGAAATCACGGAAGAGAGGAGCACACATGGGAGCCCCAGGACTTGATGCGACAAAGATACCCGGAACTCTTCAGTCAGGTATTCCTCGCAACCGCTCAAGATGTTCAGTTCCCTTCATATGTTTAATTAGTAGAACAAAAATTTCAAGGATATGGGCTAATCTTTTGTTTATTGGGGTCTAGATTTTTGCCATTTGGGCTAAACTTTAATAAACGCCCTAAACCTCACAGGTTAAACACAGTGTCGTGGCATAAAACCTTCAACTCTCATGGGATGTTACAAGTTTTTCCTCCCCGATAGGAGTCCCCGTAGGCCCAACCTGGATTTCGGGGACGAAATCTTTGTTTTGTTTATTGGGATTTGTAACATCCCATTTCCAACTAGACCCCTAAGAGTGATTTTGTCATGGCAAAACCCTAGAAAGCCCAAGGAAGAGCCAAGTGATCCTGGTAGTGTGAATAGGGCCACTGTGGTCTGCACTTAGCAGATCCCTGAACCTTGATTTAAAAGTGATCATGAGGCTTCACTAAGACTCCAAGACCCCACCCATACCCTCATAGACCAAGTGAGAGGTCAATAGGTCACCAAAGACCCATGGAGGGCATTCAACAGACCCAAGTTGACCAAAGTCAACTATAACCCTAGCTAGGTCAAATTGACCTACACAGGGGTCCATTTCAGTCCATTAGCCAAATATACCCCACCAATACCCTTATAACCCTAGGAAGAGGTCAATGGGTCACTAAGGACCCATAGAGAGCAGTCAATGGGGCTAAGTTGACCAAAGTCAACTATAGCCCTAATTGGGTCAAATTGACCTACACAAGGGTCAATTGCAGTCCCTTAGCCCAATAGACACCACCTCTACCCTCATAAGCCTAGTGAGAGGCCAATAGGTCACCAAGGACCCATTGGGACCAATCAAAGGGGCTAGTTTGACCAAAGTCAACCCTTAACCTGAAATGGTCAAAATGCCCTAGTTAAGGGCCAAGTGACCTTCAAGGGCCAATACAACCCCACCATGACCCTAGGGGAGGCTAATGGGTCACCAAGGACCTATTAAGGAAATATCAAGGATCAAATTGACCTAGGTGGGCCCTAGTCCCACTTTGGGTCAAGTTAGCCCAAATGGGCTAACTCAAGCTCAAGCCTATTTCATTAGGGCTAACCTTGACCCAAGTGGCCAAATAGATTGGTAGGCTGACATGTGACAGGTAGGAGCCCAAATTTCAGGCTTGATGACTAGGAGAGAGAAAATCATCCATGGAGGAGAGAGAAAGAGAAGGAAGAGAAGGAAGGAGGACTTTGTGCTCCTCCTCCCCCCTCCCCAACCTCCCCATTCATTTCAGAAGGACAAGGGGGAGTCCAGCAGTTTTTTTTGACTTGCTGGAGCAAGCTCCACCACCTCCACCACCCCTAGCCGCCAACCTTGACTTTGCCAAAAATGGCACATGCCATTTCAGCCACCTAACACCTCCCCTCACCTCTTTAAAAGCTCCAGCAAGGTCCAAGGAGTAATCCCCACCATTTTCCTGAAGAAACCAAGCCCAATCCTGCATCTTTGAGCAATCCGACCACCACCGGCCACCACCATGCCAAACCGACGATCCTCCCGACTTCAGGCCGCCAAACAGGTCCTCCTCCACTCCTTCTCTCCTGGGTAGATCGTAGAAATCAATAGGGCTAAGGTTGGGGCTCAATTGAGCCCAATCGGGTTTTCAAAATCATGGAAATTCCATGAAAAATCCAACCGTCGGGTTCGCCGGAATAGGGCTTCCCGGCGGCCGTGCCGCCGCCTGGAGGTAGCCCCGACCACCACGAAGGTGTCGGCGGCGGTGGCAGGCCGGGGAGGTGGCCGGATCACCGGCGGCAGCCGCTGGAAGTTGGCCCAGGCGGGAGTAATCCTGGCCGTCGGCTAGAGCTAGGAGATGACCAGATGCCGTCCAAGGCGCGCCAAGATTCGTGCAGGGGATGATTAAATACTATATGATATATAATTCTGATTTATTTCATTTTGTCACAGATTTGGTATCTATTGATTTTAATTATTAAAAATAGTTAGAGCCTTCTGATGAGAATATGGTCAACATCAAAAACCTAGCCCTATGAGTCTACTGTCTGGTAAAATTGGCTTGAACCAATTTGGGTGACTGGTCTGACCAGGGCACCCATTTTGGTGGGGTCTATACAAATGAGTAGGCAGACATTAAACTAGCTGCCCACTCTTCATCCTTGGTCCAAATAAGCTGAAATTTTGGCAGGGGCTCACCCTACCCTATACCTAGACCCTGCCCAAAAATGGGAATTTTTGGGAATAATTTTCCTATAGTTTTTGTAAATAATTTAATTATGCTAGGGCAAATTAAATTAGTGGTCAAATGAAGTCTAAATTCAACCAAATTTTGGTGGGATGGTTATGAGGTCAATATAGACCTCTGGTTAAAATTTCATTAAGTTTGGAGTTGATTTGAATATGATTCAAGCAAACCCTAGCCTTGCCCTAAGAAGGGTATTTTGGACCAAAAAAGTAATTTTGGCTTTTAGTGACCTATTCAACTCAACAGAGGCTCAAATTTTGTACACTAGTTTGGGATGACAAGATACACCTCCCAAAGGAAATTTGGGGGCAGTGGAGTTGGTTTGGCCCAAGCTCCTAGGTCAAACCCTAAGGAAGGGCTTTTGTACCTTGTGAAGGGCATATGGCCAAATCACCTTGTATGGCCATGAAATTTTGTAGGGATAGAGTTTTGCTAACTATAACCCTCTGTTAAAATTGTTAGGACATTTTGGAAGGTTTAGGACCCTAAAATCCCTAACCCTAGTTTAGGGCACAAATATCCTAGGGTTGAAATGGGCTAGCTAAACACCTCAAACTAAGATGAAACTTTGGTAGATTGGTCTTAAGGACATTATGGGCCTCTGGTATTTTAATGGGGAATTTTGGGTCAATAATTATAGCACATCATTTGTAACACAAGAAAGGCTTAAATTAAGTAATTAATTTATTATGCTACCTCTGACCATTGAGAGGTCATGAAATTTTGGCAGAGGATGTTTGAAAGCATATAGAGTTTATATAAATTTTATAAGAATTTTTGGACAAGTATATGAGGTAGTTAGTTCACAAATTGTCATGTGATGGAATTATTCAAAAATTCATTTAGGCCCATTTACAAATAAATAAATTATGAAATTTGGTCCAAACCATGTATATGACATTAGATTCATAATTGAAATTTCCCTGAATTTTTGGAAGCAATATAGTATTTTATAGTTATTAAATGAATTTCCAAGGATTTAAATGATTATTTGATTTAAAGATAAAGCTTTACTGAAAAGAAATATATATTTTGGAAGATAGGTTATATCATTATTCTGAGTAACATATAAAATTTGTAAAATGATTCCTTGAATGAAAGTAGTACTTCATGTTCATTTTTGGAAATCTTAGACATTAAAATAATTAAATAAATTATCAAATAAGTAAGGAAAATTTTGGAACTCTGGATTTAGAACTAAAAGGTCATAATGAACCTCCATTAATTATTATAGGGGTGTAGGATGATTATTTTATATACATCCCATTTTACATGAAAAATTGGCTTGGTGGTCTGCAATTAGCAATTTTGGATTTAGTTTGTTTAAATCATTTTGAGCAATTTAACTACTGTATAATTATGACGTTTGGCCAATGAGATTTTTAAGACAATATATACTATAGAAAATTAATTAAGAATTTTCGGATGAATATTTATTGCACTTACTTCAATAATAAAAGGAAATGGATATATTATCAAAATTAGATTAGTGTCATCTGAATACTTGAAAAATTGTCATGTCTTGGATTTATTGTTAAATGGTTGAAAAGTGCACTTCATGCTCAATGGGTAGCCCTTAGAAGCTTTACGAGAAATTAATTAAATATCAGAATACTTAGAAAAATTACAATATTTTGGATTTAGTCCATTTGCATCATGATATGTCTCCAGAAAATAATTCAGGACATTTGGATGATTATTTAGAATACCCCATATCCGGTTCAACGTATCGTCTAAGTTGGTGTGCATATAGCAAAATTGCTAAATTGGAATAAGTCAAGGTCGGGGATAGTTATTGGAGTTAGAACTGTTAATGTGGATGATTTCCCATTAGAGAGAAAAGAAGAGGAGTGAGAGTGGGTTGGCTAGTATTAGGTGGTGCGTGTGATCGACGAAAAATCGTCTTTCTCGTAGTAATTAGGGAGAGTCAAAACTTCGTCGTAGGCATAGAGTAAGTAGTAAACTTAGGGTTTCACACTTTCCCACCACAGTGTCCCGGGTGATAGTATAGGTTACTTGGGCAATAAGCCCAGTAGTTGTGATAGTGGTCTGGCGAGCTTTGGCTCGGTAGTAGATTATGACGGACGGGTTAGTCCGGGGAGCTTCGGCTCGGTGGTAGATTATGACGGACGGGATAGTCCGGGGAGCTTCGGCTCGGTGGTAGATTATGACGGACGGGATAGTCCGGGGAGCTTCGGCTCGGTTGTAGATTGTGACGGATGGGATAGTCCGGGGAGCTTCGGCTCGGTTGTAGATTGTGACGGACGGGATAGTCCGGGAAGATTCGGCTCGGTTATTTATTGGACTCATAACTATTGCATGTGCATAAAAGGTATAAGGTGGTGGGTCTTCGATGTTGGGGAGTTCGTTGCACCGACACCAATATCGTTGACTCGGCAAGTGTGGTTTTACACTTCGCCAACAGAAGTCCGGTGCGCCAGCCGGCAAGAGTACGCAAACGTCCGCTTAGTGCACCAAGCGTTGAGTCGTACGATAGGTCAGACCGGTAGTGCAAATACTGGTTTTGAGGTGGGCGAGGCCCAACCCACCGCTTCCGTCTGCCACTACGGAGGTATCCTGGGAGGTAACGGCTCTGAAAGGGGGAACTAAAGGTCTGTGTACACAGAGTCGAGTGGGTGAGTTGCACTTGCATGTTCTCATCATAGCATAATTGTATTTCATAGCATAACCATTGCATAAAACCCGACACCTAATGTATAAGCGGTATGGGACGCTCTATACATTAGGCCTTGCAAAACGACCCCTTTGGCCTATAAGTTCGTGTGAGCGTGCTTATAGGTCAAGGTTCTCTTTCAATATTATAAGCCTGCTAATAGAACCGACACCCTATCGTATAAAACGGTATGGGACTTTTTATACGATAGGAGCCCTGCAAAAGATCCTTTAGCTTATGTGTACCCACATAAGTTAAGGTTACTTATTTAATTTTGTATATATATTATCATGCATACACTGTTAGTTTAGTTCCGCTACCATCTGGAATTTGACTATTCTCCACCTTCATGTCCTTCCCTTTCCTTCTCCCCGCTCGGTGCTTAGGAGCCATGGGGGAAGGGGTGGGGGACGATAGGACTTAGTCTTTTAGACTAACGGTTTTCGAACCACATCATTTAGGGGACCACGGAGCCCAGCATGGAGGAGCAGCCCCGGAGGTCGGCACGTTTGGAGATCGGACAGTCTAGCACTGGAGTCCAGACAGCAGGAACAGTGAGTCCCGAACTATAGTAGTTGTATTAGTTTGCTTCCGCGATGAGTGAATTGTAGTGAGGATTTGATGTACTGGGCATAAGCCCGAGATTTTCATTATATGTACTATCTGTGGACACTCCCTTCGTGAAGTTTATTTCTATATATGTGATTTTCTTTGTGGACTTGCTACCTTCTTAAGTATATTGCTACTGTTATGATCGAATTGGCCGGCAGAATCGGCGTCTTGTAGTGACGACCTTCCCGGGTGCGAAGGTGTCACCGCAAGGCGGCGGTTCTGGGCCTAAGACCCCGGTGTCGAAAAAGAAAAAAAAATGGGGGTCTTACAGACCCTTCCTAGGGTGACTTCCTTCTTACCAGTCTTTTTCCTGATTAAATCAAATACAACTGCTGCCCAATCGATCCTTTTTCGATTAACAATTGCACACATGAGTGCGAATTGCTGCCTTGTTATATTGTCGTGGGCAGAGTGCTTACCCAGGAGCACTTTTCCAACTAACTCAGCCAAAAACTTGATCTTGAAAGGAAAATTCACTTTGAGCAGCTTCGTGGGAATGCCCTCAGCATGTCCCAGCTCAACCAGCATTCTTCCAAATTCCTGAGCGTCTTGCTCATAATCCTCATCACCAATAACTAATTCAAAAACATCAGATAAAACGGTCGGAGTCAGGATTACCTCTTCTCCGCCGATGGTACCAATCATCGATTCGTCTGTGGAAGACGACGTGAAAGCCCATTCTTTGATTTCCGGAATGTTGATCTTAATCCTTTCAGACATTAACTTCTCTAAACCCTGATCCCTGCATAGCTATAGAACTTCTACTATTCCTGCATCGCAGTTGCTGAATGCGTCGAAATCCACGCTGAATCCTGCATCAAACTTCACGATGGCTAAAACTGCTGGAGAGACTGCCATGGATTCGCCGGAGAAAGCACGAGAAAGCTGCAGAGAACGAAGAAGACGAAACGCCCGGAAATCGCAAGCGGGAAAGCAGAATGCGAAAGGGCACGCTCCGTCGACGATAAGACACAAGATCTTTTAACCTAGGTCGACTATCGGCTTTATATTGGACCGGAAATAGTCGATCTATTAAAAAGATACTTGAACCGATAGTCGAACGGCCGTTCGACGATCGGCTCAGAAGCAGAGTAGTCAAACCATCGTTCGGCTATTTCTGGCTTCACAAGCAACAAGCTGTCGTCGTTCAGAGATCGACGATGAGCTCAACCTGTTCGACGATGGTCGAACATCGATCGACGATCTTCAAACAGATTTCAACATAGGCAGATATTGTCACACTTAGTCTCGTCCATTAATCATGCCTAGTTGAACTAAAAAGAACAGATGCTTCTGTTCATCTAAAGGCTTGGTGAATATATTACCTCTCTGAAACTCAGTGGATATGAACTCAAGACAGATCTTGTTCTTTTCCACACAATCTCTCAGGAAATGGTGCCTAATCTCAATGTGCTTGGTTCTAGAGTGGTGCACTGGATTTTGTGCAATAGAAATGGCACTGGTACTATCACACATGATCTTGGTGTTCTTGTGTGAGTAACCATAATCCACAAGCTGGTTTTGAATCCACAGGATCTGTGAACAACAACTGGCAGCTGCTATATATTCAGCCTCTGCAGTTGAAGTTGAGACAGAAGCCTGCTTCTTACAGAACCAAGAGACCAATCTCTCTCCCAGGAACTGGCAAGTTCCTGAGGTTCTCTTCCTGTCAACTCTGCATCCAGCATAATCAGAATCAGAATATCCAATTAATTCAAACTCTGACTCAGCTGGGTACCAAAGTCCTAGATCTGGACATCCTTTCAGGTATCTCAGGATCTCTTTAGAAGAATCAGATGAGATTCCTTGGCGTTGACCTGGAATCTAGCACAAAGGCATGTAGCAAACATTATATCTGGCCTACTTGCAGTTAGATATAATAGGGAACCAACAATGGCCCTATAATTCTTTTGATCAACTGGCTTGCCGTGATCATCAGAATCAATAACTACATTAGTAGTCATGGGTGTAGGCATTGCTGAAGCATCAACCATCCCAAATTTCTTTACCAATTCCTTGGCATATTTGGATTGGGAGATGAAGATACCATCAGCATCTTGCTTAACTTGGAGACCAAGAAAGTAAGACAACACACCCATGCTACTCATCTCAAACTTGGAATGCATCAAGTTGGAAAACTTTTTGCACAGTTTGGGATCAGTGGAGCCAAAAATAATATCATCTACATACACCTGAACTAACAGGATTGTGTCCTTGTGATGCTTGACGAAAAGGGTTCTATCAACTACTCCCCTAGTAAAGTTGTGCTCTAACAGGAAACTAGCTAAGGTCTCATACCAGGCCCTAGGAGCTTGCTTTAGTCCATAAAGAGCTTTCTGCAACTTAAAAACATGAGAAGGCTGAGTTGAAGAAACAAACCCTGGTGGTTGTTCAACAAACACCCCTTCCTTAAGCTCACCATTTAGGAATGCACTTTTGACATCCATTTGGAACACCTTAAACTTCATGAAGGCTGCATAGGCCAAGAAGATCCTTATTGCTTCTAGCCTTGCAATAGGAGCAAAGGTTTGGTCATAGTCTATACCTTCCTCCTGTCTGTAGCCCTGAGCTACAAGCCTAGCTTTATTCCTTACTATAATTCCATTTGCATCTAACTTGTTTCTATACACCCACTTGGTGCCTATGATCAGTTGGCCTTTAGGTCTTGGAACCAAGGTCCAAACTTTACATCTCTCAAACTGATTGAGCTCCTCTTGCATTGCAATGATCCAATGGGGATCTAGCTCTGCATCTTTAAAGGTGAGGGGCTCAACCTGTGAGAGGAAACAAGCATGCATCACATCCTGTCTTAATTGATGTCTTGTTTGCACACCAGCTGATATGTCTCCAATCACTTGAGATGTGGGGTGATCTCTAAGTGTGACAATATCAGCAGGTGGGATGTGATCTTCAGCAACAGTTGGGATTAATTCCTCAGGAGGAATTTGATCTACTGTTGGTGGTACAACAACAGCTTCAACAGCTTCAGCAATGTCTTCATCACTGTCTGATTCAGTGATCTGAAGAGTTGATAGTTGAAGAATTTCTTGAGGGGCATCAGGTACCTGCAAAGAACTGGAGGAAGGAGAATTTTCCTTCTCCTTGTAAAACATCTGAGACTCATCAAAAGTCACATGCACAGATTCTTCTATCTTACAGGTAGACTTGTTATAAACCCTATAAGCTTTGCTTACTTGGGAATATCCAAGCATAATTCCCATTGAAGCTTTTGCTTCAAATTTTCTAATATATTCTTTATTATTATTATGAATATAAACAGTACAGCCAAAAATTCTAAAGTAATTAATTTTTGGTTTCTTTCCTTTAAGCAACTCATAAGGAGTTTTACACTTAAGTTTGTGTATCAAACTTCTATTCAAGACATAGTTGGCTGTACTAACAGCTTCTGCCCAATAGGATAGAGGCATGTTAGCATCTGCCAACAATGTACTAGCAGCTTCAATTAGTGTTCTATTCTTCCTTTCAACTACCCCATTTTGTTGGGGAGTTCTAGGAGCTGAGAAGCTATGTTTGATACCTTCTCTCTCACAGAATTCTTGCATGAGAAGAGAGTCAAACTCAGTACCATGATCACTTCTGATCAAGGCCACATGAGTAGAGTACTCAGTCTGCACACAAAGTAGAAAGTCTGTAAGGGCTTTGAAGTTATCAGACTTAGTTCTCAAAAGAAAACCCAACTGAACCTGGAGAAGTCATCTACAATTACTAATGTGTAAAACTTCCCTCCTAAACTCTGTACATTTATTGGGCCAAAAAGGTCCAAATGTAATAAATACAGGATTCTAGGAGAATCACTTTTATTTACAGATTTAAATGAATTCTTGGTTTGCTTGCCTAGCTGACAAGCCTTGCATAGGCTCTCCTTCTTGTAGGGGCAAGAAGGTAAACCTCTAACAAGGTTGTGCTTAGATAACCTAGATATATTTTTAAGGTTTACATGACTAAGCCTTTTATGCCATAGGGAATTATTATTAAGGGTTACTTCATTAAACAGGCAGATTTCAGAGTGAGATGAATTAAAATCTACTAAATAAATGTTACCTATTCTAATACCTACTAAAACAACATTATTATTTAAAGTAATATTGCAAGAGAAATTAGAAAATGAAACCTGGTAGCCAGCATCACATAGCTGGCTGACTGAAATCAGATTATGCTTCAGTCCATTGACATAAGCAACTCTCTTGAAAGTAACTGCTCCAATTGTGATCTTGCCATAGCCTTCTGTCTGACCACAGCTGGAGTCTCCAAAGATAACCTTTGGGCCAAGCTTAGCTTTGAACTTTGACAGTAGATCTTTATTTCCTGTCATATGCTTAGAGCATCCACTATCCAAATACCACTTATTTTGAGTGATTGGATAGGCCTTCACCTGCAAGACAATTATTTAGACAGAGTGGACCCAGGTAACCTTGGGTCCCTTGTTTTTCACATAAGAAAAACTGGAAATATAAGAGACTGCAGGCTGAGGGTGATAACCTAGTGGGTGAGATCTCCTAGGTGGGATTCTCCATGCTGATGATGGGTCAACAAACCTAGGGTTTCTATTCTCATTTAGGTTTCTATGGAATTGATTATGATTTTGAAAATCATATTGAAATCGTCGATCGACGTTCGACGATGGGCGCTCAGATCGTCGAGCTTCGTTCGACCATGGAGCATCCGATCGTCGAGCGGCGTTCGACGCTCTTTGCATTTCTTTGAAAAACTTCTTTCTCTTTTCTCTCTTAGCTTTATTTAAGGTTTTATTTACCAGATTTACTTGCTCAGTGTTCTTCTTTCCACTAGCTGAAATGAAGTTCACTGGAGTTGAAAGATTATTTTTAAGAAGGACTGGGGGTTCACTGGGAGAAGCTCCTAAGCCTAGTTTATCATTACCTGACATAGTGTTAGTCATGCTGGTAATTTCTAACAGCTTAAGGCTTCTACCATTAAGGGATTCTTCTAATCTCTTAGACTTAGCTAACTCTATTTTAAGGAATTTAATTTCTTCACTACAAGTAGTGAGTTCTTCCTTTAACCTAATATTTTCAGAGGCTATAGATTCTGAGTCAGCTAACCTATTTCTAAGTTCTTTTATTTCCTTTTCTGAGCTAATTAAATCTAAACATAAAGATTTAAATTCTAACTTAATTCTTCTGAAGTAAAATCATAAGAAGAAAGTACCTCATCTTCAGTAGGCATCTCTTCATCAGAATCAGAACTCTCTGCAGCAGAGTGGTTGCTGCAGGCATCTATTGCCATTAGGCAAACTTCTTTTGCCTTCTTCTCTTCCTCATCTTCACTGGAGCTTGATGAGGAGGATTCTTCATCAGAATCACTCCAGGTTTCAGCAATGAAACCTCTCTCCTTCTTCTTGTTTTTGTGGGAGGATGGCTTGGAGTGCTTCCTGTGTTGTTCCTTTTCTTTTCTCTTTTCTTTGTTCTTCTCCTCTGGACATTCTGGCAAAATGTGTCCAGGCTTCCTGCAACCATAACAAATGATTTCTTTAGCAGGAGAGCGATCATACCTTGGTTTGTCTTCATATCGTGAAGACTTCTTTCTGAACTCCTTTCTTCCCATCTTGAGAAATCTTTTGGCAAACAATGCCATAAGTTCCTCATTAGATTGGCTGCCTTCAAACACATCTGCAGCCTTAAGAGCTAGAGATTGCTCTTTTCTTGTTGGAGTGGGGGTCTTGGCTTCAGCTTCTGCTTCTCTGGTCTTCAGCACTTGCTCAAAAGACTTGAGCTTGCCGAGGAGAGCTTCAGTTGAGATCTCATTAGTACTTCTGGCTTCCTTGATGGGCCAGATTCTTAGATCCCATGTGCTAGGGAAGCACATAAGAATCTTATCATTGACCTCTGTCAATGATATGTCCTTGTCCAGGGTCCTCAGCTCATTGATGATTGAGCTGAGCCTGGTGTACATAGCTTCAACTGATTCAGCATCAGTTTTCTTGAAGTTCTCATACTGTGAGATAAGGTTGGACCTTCTGTCCTTCCTTTCATCAGCTGAACCAGCTACAATCTGGTTCAGTGTGTCCCACATGGCCTTTGCTGAGGAGCAGTCAGCCATCTTCTGGAACACCTCATCAGACATTGTCTGAGCCAGTATGTTCATTGCCTTGGCATCTGCAATTTTGGCCTTCTTGTATTCATCATTGTAGTCTGGAGGAGGCACTGCACTCATATCAGATGATGAGGCAGTGGCAGCAGCAGGTGCTCTTGGGGGACCTGACAAAATAGAAGCAAAGATGCTTTCATCAATAGAGTTCATATATAATTTAATCCTTGCCTTCCAGATACCAAACTTTGCTAAGTTGCATGCTGGAGGTCTGGTGCTAGAATAATCCTTAGACTGGGCCATGATAGTGAATATCTATAAGCTCTTGGTATCTATCAGGATCTTGTGACTTAGGTGTTAGCCTATACAGTCAGTCAACCTCCCTCTGATACCAATTGAAAGTGAAGGGATAGATACTACTCTAGAGGGGGGGTGAATAGAGTTATCAAATTTTGCACAGACAAAACTTAATAGTCTACCCAACTCCCTTGGAGTGAAGTGCGGAATGAAAAGATTATAGATATTGATTTAACCTTAAAGCCTAACACAAGTGATGTGTACAAACACAAGCTAACTGTAATTACAGTTAAGCTTGGAAAAACCTAATCAACAACTAGCAACCTAGTTATATCTAATCACAGCCACAATGCAGGAATTAAACAATGGAATCCAGACGACACAAGGAAATTTATAGTGGTTCCCCAAACAACTTGGGTACGTCCACTCTTCTACCCACACGGTAGGAATCCACTCAGGTTTTTGATCAGGTGCCCTGCCACCAACAGGATCTGCTTCAGGTAGATCCAGAAACCCTTTAGGCTTTTGATCAGGTGTCTAAAAACCAAGCATAGGTTTTTGATCAGGTGCCCTGCCACCAAGGGATACTTTTGAAGGGAGTAATAACCCTGTACAGGAGGGGGAAGAAGGTTAAGATGTCTTCTCTATTTTACAAAAGATTAGAGAAGCACAAAAACTTGCACTGAGCTAGAATGCTCTAAAGAATCAAGGCTCCCCCTGGCTCAAGAATGTCCAGGTGAAGTCTTGCTTCAGTGCAGAGAAACTCTTCAGAAAGTTCTGAAGGAAAGAGCTACAGGAAGAAAGTAAATAATAAAATCAAAGTTCTTCAAGCAGCTATCTTCTTCTTCTTCTTCTTCAAAGGAACTCTGAGTTGAACTTCCTGAAAGCAGGAGAACTCAGGTGAAGAAGAGATGAAGATCTTAACACTTCTCAGTTAGATGGAGATTGCTGAGAGCAGGAAGCTTGAACTAGATGAGGGCTTGAGAGCTTGAGAATGTGTGTAACTCTGGTTTGCTATTAGCTAGCTTGAATCCTTCTTAAAAGGGTCCTTTTTATAATCATCAGCAAGCAACGGCTCTCTTCCATTTGAATTATTTGTCTTCTTCTGAGCCTTGAGACCTGAGCTGTAAATATCAAGAAGACAGAAACATCTCTGCAGCAAAACATTCTATAAAGGGAATAAACCACTTTCTAAGAAGCTGCAGGCTTAAATCAGATAACAGAATGACTAAATAAAGTCACATCAGAAATAATCTCTTTATAGCAAAAGAAGACTTTTCAGTCTAACGGCTATAAAGGACTGACAATAGATAAAGTAAATTAAAATGACAGCTAATGAGACAAACAACTTTATCTTAAAAAGATTTGACTCAGGCAAAAGAGATGGAGCAAATATTGCCTGGTTATTTTATCATACAGCTTAAAATACTGTGCCAGAAAATGTATTAATTAATTAAATATAATAAATAAATACAAAATACAAAGGCAGACAGAAAACGTCGAACGACCTTCGAAGATCGTCAAACGACGCACGGAGATCGTCGAACTATCGGGCAGATAGTCGAACGATCCAGATAGTCGACCTATCGAAGAAGATAGTCGAGCTACCCCGGCAGATAGTCGAACTATCAGAACAGATAGTCGAACTATCAGATAGTCGATCTATCAAGGACAGATAGTCGAACTATCAAGCGCACAGAGATAGTCGACCTATCAAGCGATAGTCGACCTACCTCAGAAAACAGATAGTCGATCTATCAAAAGATAGTCGAACTATCAAAACAAACTAGATAGTCGATCTATCAGCAGATAGTCGAACTATCAGATAGTCGAACTATCAGGACAGATAGTCGAACTATCAAAGGCAACAGATAGTCGAACTATCAACAGATAGTCGAACTATCAAGACGAAACAGATAGTCGATCTATCAACAGATAGTCGAACTATCAAGGCGGAACAGATAGTCGACCTATCAACAGATAGTCGAACTATCAGATAGTCGATCTATCAGAACAGATAGTCGAACTACCTCGCCAAGCAGATAGTCGAACTATCAACAGATAGTCGAACTATCAACGCAAAACAGATAGTCGATCTATCAACAGATAGTCGAACTATCAACGCAGACAAAGCGTCGACCAACTGATAGACGATCGTCGATCAGCCGATAGACGATAGTCGAGCGGCGTTCGACTATCGTCGAACGAAAAACCTACTTAACCAAATTCTCAATCTGGAAAAGTGAGGACTCTACAACTAGACTCCTAACCATTGACCATAAGTATTTCTTGGGTCAAGGGGCACAAAGGAGAGGACTAAACTCAAATCAAAACTAGGGTACCAACAGCAGGCCACTCCCGTATCGCAACAATCTTCGCCGGATCCACCGCTATACCTTCCCCACTCACTATATGACCAAGGAACGCTACCGAGGGTAGCCAGAACTCGCACTTGGAGAACTTTGCGTAAAGCTCATTCCTCCTCAAAGTCTCCAACACCAAATGCAAATGCTTGAAGTGGTCTTCTTCGCACTGCGAGTATACCAAAATATCGTCAATAAAGACGGTCACAAAACGATCCAGGAAATCTCTGAACGTCCTGTTCATCAGATCCATAAACACCGATGGCGCATTCGTCAGTCCAAACGGCATGACCGTGAACTCGAAATGCCCATACCTCGTACTGAACGCCGTCTTCGGGATATCACACTCCCTGATCCTCAGCTGATAGTACCCCGACTTCAAGTCCAACTTGGAGTATACCGACGATCCGACTAACTGATCAAAGAGATCATCAATCCTCGGGATCGGGTACTTATTCTTCTCCGTCAGCTTGTTCAACTCTCTGTAGTCGATACACAGCCGCATACTCCCGTCCTTCTTCTTAACGAAGAGGACCGGTGCGCTCCAAGGCGACGAGCTTGGACGCACATATCCTTGCTCCATCAGCTCCTCTAGCTGAACTTTCAACTCTGCCATCTCCTTAGGCGCCAACCTATACGGAGCACGTGACACCGGTTTGGCCCCCGGTACGAGCTCGATGGTGAAATCAATCTCCCGCTGCGGTGGGGCTCCGGGAAGGCTATCCGGGAACACATTGGGGTATTCGCAAACCACGGGGATGCTATCCAACGGGGACTTTGGCTCCACAGCCCCCACTATTGCAAAGAACAGGTCTGCACCAGCACGAACTGCCTTCACCACCTGAAGAGCAGACATCAGTGTCCTGCTCGACCCCTTTAACCCCTCGAATGTAGTCTCCCGCCCTACACCCAGCTTGACCTCTTTCCAGTCACAGTCAATCCAAGCTTTCTGCTCTGACAGCCAATCCATTCCAAAGATCACGTCGAACTCTATTAGCGGCAGCAATGACGCTAGCAAGTCGAACTCTTGGCTCCCAATGTGAACCTTTACGGCACACACCCTGTCCGCACGCATCGAGCACCCATTCGGTAGCAGCACATCCAACTTGTCCTTCGCCATCGAAGAAGGGACTCCGATGCGCGATATAAAGCTTTCGGACAAGAAGGAGTGTGAAGCTCCCGTATCGAACAGTGCCCGTGCCGGACTATCGCTAATCACAACAAAGCCTATACAAACAATATTAGGCTAACAAGCAATAGATAACGGTATTAAAGCTAACTTGCTATAAATTAACTCATACCTGTCACCACATCTGCTTGCTTGATGGCCTCCTGCTGGCCCAAGTTATAGACTCTAGGCTGAGTCGGAGCATAGTGGGACGCGGTCGACTCCACCGCTTTGCCCTTCTCCTCGTAGGTAGCTCCTTGTTTCCTTTCGGACTTTGAGCGTCCACTCCAGCAATCACGGGCAAAGTGCCCCGGCTTCCCACACGTGAAACAAGCGCCCGGGGTTCGATTGGTAGTTGTCCCCGAGGCACCTGAAGCAGCTGGACCCGACTTCTTAGCTTTCTTAATGAATCTGTGGTAGCCCGACTTCGACGTACTCGGTGCCTTGAACTCCGCTTTCTTGCTACCGGATTCCTTCTTCGCTTGGACATTCTTCATGTCCTTCTCCAAGGACCGGGCCGAACTGACCAGGGTCATGAAACCCTGCGTCTTGGGCCCCGACAGTAGCAACCTTAAATCATCTCTTAGCCCTTCATAGAAGCGACTCGTCTTGCGCTCCTCGTTTGTGAAGGTAGCGCCGGCATATCTCCCCAACCGAGTAAACTCATGGAGGTACTCATCAACGGTACAATCCCCTTGCACCAACTTCTGAAATTCGCTTTCTAGCACAATCCTTTGCGCCGAGGGGAGGTATCGAGCCATGAACAGTCTCGCAAACTCCTCCATCGAAACTTCGGCCAACGGCCTTCCCCGCAACTGATGTAGCTCTAGGCCTTCCCACCATAACCTTGCGTCCCCATCCAAAAGGAACGTCGCTATAGTGGTCTTCTGCCACTCTTCCGTCTCCGTCGCAGTCATCACCCTGTTGACCCTTGAGAGCCAATCCTCTGCTTGGGTCGGGGTTTCTGCGCCCGTGAATATAGGTGGGTGAAAGCCCATCACGTGCTTCAGTTATCTTTCCATTGCTCTCCGAGGCAACTCTGGCTCCAACACTACTTGCTCAAACCTCCTTTGCTCTGCCGTCTGAAGCGGTACTTGCTCCATAGCAGGAGCGGGCTGCTGCACCTGCCTTGCAGGCTGCGCATTGATCATTGCCATGACCGCTTCTGCCACCAACCTAATGGTCTCGGCAGACGGAGGTGTTGCAGGCGCATCGCTTGGCGCACTGCTCGCCTCAGAACCTGGCCGTTCAGACGGCCCAGCACCACTTCTGGTCACCTATAATCGTGCAAAACACCGATAAGCGACCCAAAAATTACTGCAAACAGCAATTATAGGAACACGCAGGTTCCTCAAACATGTATATTTTCATTCCTAAGTGGACATTCATGGGTTCTTTTCATGTTATAACGATGACACACGCATGTGCTCACCACCCCTTAAAGTGAATTCGTCCACGAATTCATTTAAGCTTGACCGAAACCAGTAGTCTGATACCAATTTGTAACACCCCTATCCGTCACATAGCATATAGCAGTAGGTCCGGCCGGGGCCCGACGCCATATACTACGGACAGACCGGTTGGTTACGCGTTGAAACCATTCAACCAATCATGTCGTCCTACACAACACCTAGCGGAAGCAAATTATTTAGTTGAAAAAGAAATAAGAACCCTGCTACAAAGCATGAATGTCCACTACCAACTCAGGAATGTAAACATGCACAAAAGAGAACTGGCCTTAAGGCCTTACATTGTTCACTTAATAAAATAGTGTTTTCCAAACTTCGGCACGCAGGCCGGCCATACATGAAAACGAGAAAGATACAAAAGCAATTAGGCCTTCGAGGGCCGGCACAGCAACAAGGGCTTTAGCCCGCTATTTCCCGCTCTGCTCCGCAGCATCTGCAAGCCACAAACCACCGCCCGGTGGCAAACAATAGCAACGGTCAGCAATGCTGACCAAATTATAACGATCCCGCCCCCAAAATCGGGGCGGCGATGCTCTTTCCCTGCACTTCATTAGTATAGGCAATATATTAATGTGAACACACATCAACACAGGCGTAGGCTCGCACGGCCACACACCCCGTGCACTCAGGGCACATTCTCGGCGAACCGGCCAACGTCACGTCAATTCAAGCCATAGACGTTCCCAATCCACCACCGCCTCTTGGACGGTCATCCATATGAGCATTTTGCCTTCCTGGCCTTGGTCACGGCAATTTTAGCCATAGACCGCCGAAGACCCTCATCCATGCCAATGGTCCTACCGAACGACATAGACCGGGTACGGTTCTGCCTGACCCGTGCTCATACCGCAATGGCAATTTAAGCCATATGCGCAGGTCAAGACTCACCGAACCCGTTTCCGCCACAACAATCACATAACCCGGTTATGTTCACGTTGGCTCCCCGGCCACCGTGTTGGCAAAACCCGCCTTTGCCCAGTTTTCCGGGTGCACCTTGGAGTTAATCTCCAAGGCTCCCTGATGCAATCTACCTCGTAGAAAACTCGAAAAACACCCAATCACCCGGAGTATTCCCCGGTACATATGCAATGCAACATCACCGATCCGGCTCTACTTGTCCGGATAGGCTTCACACACAATGCCTATGACCGTTTTCGCATACGGACTCTACACAAGGGGGACTTCACATATCTACCCCAAGGAACGCTCCAACTCTTCGCTCACTCGCGAGAGCGGGCTTCCTATGCAAAGGAAAAGAGGGCTTCGCATGCCCATGGATGAGAAATCGTTACCCTTGCATTCTTCCGCGGCGCCATCAAAAACTATACGGTTGGAAAGCACCGCAACGGCGTCGCCTCCGCGGATCTGGACTCGGATCGTGATTCGGAACTCCAAAGCTCCTCCGGCGGCCGGATCTAGCCCTTCTTCCTCCTCCTTGCTCACTCCTCTCTCTAGCTTTAGAAAGAGAACCACTCAAGAGAAAATGAGGGTTTCTAAACCCTATTCCCAGGTAAAACCATCCAGGAGCAGCCCCCCACCGTCGGATCCAAAGCCAAGGAAATGAACGGCCACGATTAAGCCTCAACTTATAAAATCTGGGCCGAACACGGGTTGGCACACGGCCGTGTGCCTGGCCGTGTAGCTCATTTGCCGTCTCGATCCAGATTGAAAACCAGCACACGGCATGTGACACGGCCTCCGACACGCCCGTGTCGCCTGCGATACGCCCGTGTCGGGACCCGTGTCACGTCCCCCGTGTGCAATAAATCGACACCTTGCAATCAGAGTGGTACACGGCTTGGTGGCATGGCATGGGACACGCCCGTTTCACATCTGACACGCCCGTGTCCGTGCCCGTGTCACAGCCCGTGTACCACTTCGACGATTTCCTTGAGTGACACGGCCTGGGACACGCCCGTGTCCTAGGCCGTGTCCCTCCACACGACCAACGTCGACCAACACTGGTCGACTACACGGCCAGTTCGACGATTCGAGCTCGACACGCCCGACACGGCCTCCGACACGCCCGTGTCGGGGGTCGTGTCACCTGCACCAAAAATCTGACTTGGCCAAAAACGATCCCTGTCGCTCCTACGACAAATTGGGGTGTTACACTAAACAACTTATGCGAATGTTTTGAGGATTCCTAGAGGGTAAATTCTAGATATCAATAGAGTATTTTTTCTTGATTCCCTGATACAAAACTATCTAAATGTTACACTCATCAACTCACTTTCTTATAGATAATTATATTTTTTAAAATAGAGTGATTGATAGTTAATAATATAGAGGACTAATCTTAACAATAAATTATTTAGAGAAAATTAGGCTAATTAATTTATATACATAAACTAGTCAACAAAGTTGAACACTCAATGAGTCTAAATAAATTCATTTTAATCAGCGTGTGAAAGTAAATTAATTAGCTATAATCCCAAATGAATGAATTAATGAGAGATTTAAGGAAATAAAAGAAATTAGGGGTGCTTAACAATCATGAGTACTATGATAGCAAAAGTAAAATCAATTGTAATCATGTCCATCACAGAAATAATATAATTGACGAGCATGAGCATCCACCCCCAGACTGAATAATTGCAATGTCCTCATTGCAAAGTAAAGAGTTCATCAATTTCACAAGAATAGAACAAACTGACTATCATGAATATAACTGGGCACACACAATAAAAGGGAGCAGGTGTGATCATATAAAATAAAATGAGAATACATGTACAAATAGTTAATACAGTGATACATGTATCATAAAAGAAAATCATATAAATCAGAAATAGCTAGGCTGGTCGTCCTTGTCGTCTTGGTCGTCCTGGTCGTCCTGGTGGCGAGGTGTTCGAGGCTTTATCTGTCGTGATGGGCTGGAGATCCCCAAATGAGCTCTGATCTGCACAATTGTGTCCTCTATCCTCCTCTAGGACTCCTCAATACTTTACAGGTGCGGCGAGAGCTGGGTGTCATAGAAATGTTGTAACTCGCACGCGTACCGAGACTGTGGTGGAGGCTGGGCAAAATAAGACTCGCCCCGAGTGTAGGTAGAGTGGGCTGGGGGAATCAAAGGCTCATTGAGGTCAGGGTCTACCTCATCATCGTCGTCATCAGTAGCAGCATGAGGTCCACGTATCGCAATGGCATAAGTAATCCCGCCCCGGCCCTGACGGGCGATGACGAGGCGGAGAGATCGTAGACTTGCCATGGTGATGGGCATAGTATTTGCCACTATGGTCATGGGGGGAAGAGACGAGAATATGCCCATATTCTTCGTCAGGCGCGTGATGTAGGGGGCTACGCAAATAGACCCGATACGCGAGTTGTCCGCATGATGAAGTATGAACTGGGTGAGCTTAAAGACCAGGTGGAGGGGGTAACGAGACGATATACTATATAAGTATAATATGTACTTCCTGCTAACTACGCCAGAGCTTTCGCCCAAGCCGCTCAATGTATGGCTAAGGAGGTGGTGGATGTAGTGGAGGGCAGGAGAATACAGCTTTGAGGCCTTAGACCTCTTGGCTTCATAAGGAGAGACGTCGAAGGTAAGCTCGGTCCAGATTGTGTCGGCTTGGTCACAGTTGGGGAGATCAAAATTTAGCGCGAGGTAGGCGGCACTAAAGAGAAATGACTCCTCATAAACCCCTTAAGTATTGGGTGAACTGGAGAAGGGTGAGTGTGTGAAAAGTGCCCGCTACCCGAAATGAGATGATTCCCTCGCGCGAGTTTCCATTCTCCATCAAGGAAGGTCTAAGGTTCAAATAAAAAGTAGACAGGAACTCAAGTGTGAGTTCCCTAAACTCGAGTTCCTCTATATCAAAGAACTCTTTCCACCCCACTATAGAGATTAACTCACAAACATCTCCCTCCAGACCTATAGCTTCCAAGACATCCTAGTCTATCGTGCGTATGTCTTTGAATTTTTTTGATTGGAGACGGTTGTAGCGGTTGATGTATAATGGATCCATGAATACTAGCGACGCAGCAGCATCGCGCCTTTCCATTGACAATGCTTGAAGCTTCGGGCAACGTCGGCGACCACCTTGGCTACGTGATGAAGAAATGTTCTACGAGAAATAATTTGGAGACAGAGGAATTGGATCCACCAACTTGAAGGGGAGGATGTTGTAGCCGGCTCTGGGCTGAGAAGGAGCAGGTTTGCAAAATGGGAAGGCTGAGGGTGTTGGTGAAGAAGCAGAAATCGGCCCCTATTTATATAAGACTGACACAGGTGCACACACGGTCGTGTGTTCACCCATGTTAGGGAATCAATTAAGGCGGGAAACACGGTCTCCAAGGAGACGTGTGGTCAAACAACAGGAAAAGTGCACATTAGTTAGACACGGTTAGGCACACGGCTGTGTCCGAGACCCGTGTTCTGACACGTTTTTAGAACTCTTAAGTCCACACGGCATAGAACACGGTTGGGTAAGCAGCCGTGTCCTGCTCTGGAACAAATATGTCAATCCTGCGACACGGTGGAAAACACGGCTGTGTGAATAAGCCGTGTCCTTCTCGGGACATGCATGATCAAATTCAGAATAATCACACGGGGACCAACACAGGTGTGTGTGTACCCGTGTCCTTTTCTGGATAGATATGGGAAAAATGAACCGATTCGACATGGCAAGCCACACAGGTGTGTGTTAACCCGTGTGGTGATCTAGACAAATATGGTTAATTGAATGCTTCAGAACACGGCATACACATGGGTGTGTGGGTAGCCGTGTTGTGCTCAGGAAAAAATTATGTTTTCCTAGGTTTTATATCGGACACGGCTGGCTGAGTGGATGTGTGATGGACACGGCCAGGCACACGGTCGTGTGCTTGGCCGTGTACTCCTCTGACTTGGAAATTTTCCCTATGTGATTTTTATTACTAATTTTTCGGTTAAAATTTTAACTAAACTTTTTACTTAAATTTTTATAAACTATATAGACAATATACTATACTATATGGATTCCTAGTCTAGAGAGAGGCAAGATTCTAGATGAGCTAAGTCTTGAGTAAGCGCACCATAGTAAAGTTTTAACCGATGTCCGTTGACTTTAAAATCCCCCTTCTCAGGGTGAGTTAGCTCGACAGTGTCGTAGGGAAAGACTTCTTTCACTTGGAAGGGTCCGGACCACTTAGACCTTAACTTGCCTGGGAATAAACGTAGTCTGGAATTAAAAAGGAGGACTTAGTCCCTCTTTTTGAATTACTTGGGTTTACGAAGTTGATGGTCAAGAAATAGTTTAGTCTTCTCCTCATAAATCCGGGAGTTCTCATAGGCCATAGTTCTCCACTCATCTAATTCGTTAAGTTGAAGTTTACGTTTCTACCCTATAGAATTGGTATCAAAATTTAAAGAGTGTATTGCCCAATACGACTTATGTTCTAATTCTATAGGTAAGTGACACGATTTACCATAGAATAATCTAAAGGGGGTGGTCCCTATAGGTGTTTTGAAGGCGGACCTATAAGCCCACAAACAATCGTTTAGTTTCCTAGACCATTGCTTCTTATTCCCTTCTATAGATTTTTCTAGGATCCTTTTAAGTTTTTTATTTGATACTTCAACTTGACCACTGGTTTGTGGATGGTACGGTGTAGCTATCCTATGTGTGACTCCATATTTTTGCAATACTTTGTCTAGCTGTAGATTAAAAAAATGTGAACCCCTATCGCTAATAAGTGCACGTGGTGTGCCAAATCATGCGATTAGAGATTTCAAAAACTGAATTACTACTCTACTATCATTAGTAGGCATAGCTTTCGCTTCAACCCACTTTGATACATAATCTATCGCTACCAAAATATATTTATTCCCATACGAAACTGGAAAAGGTCCCATAAAATCAATTCCCCAAACATCGAATACTTCACATTCAAGAATAAAATTTTGCGGCATTTCATGTAACTTAGAAATATTACCTGATTTCTGACAAGATTCACATGAAAGCACATACCTTTGGGCATCCCTGAATAGAAGGGGCCAATAAAAATCAGAGTCAAGAACCTTTTTGGCAGAACAATTTGCTCCATAGTGACCACCAATAGGGCTTGAATTGCACTGCTCCAAGATTCTCCAACCTTCCTCCGTTGATACACGCCTTTGAATAACGGAATCTGCACATATACGAAAAAGAAAAGGGTCCTCCCAGAAGTAATATTTCAAGTCAGCGAAAAATTTCTTTTTCTGCTGATATGAAAAATTCATTGGAAGGACCTTAGCCACGAGATAGTTTGTATAATCGGCAAACCATGGATAATCAGGATTTATATTTGTAGATAAGGCAAATAACGATTCCTTAGGGAATGTATCAGAAATCTCAGATTCATCTAACATTGTTCGTAGTGGATTTTCTAAACGTGTTAGATGGTCTGCAGCTAAGTTTTAAGCTCCTCGTTTATCCCTAATTTCTAAATCAAATTCTTGTAATAAAAGAATCCAACGGATTAAATGAGGTTTTGCTTCTGCCTTGGCTAGCAAATATCTAAGGGAAGAATGATCTGTGTATACTACCACTTTAGACAATGTTAAATAAGATCTAAATTTGTCAAAGGCAAGTACCACTGCTAGGAGTTCTTTTTCAGTAGTGGTATAATTCTCCTGCGCATTATTAAGTGTTTTACTAGCGTAAAATATAGGATGAAAGTGTTTGTTTTGGTGTTGTCCTAAAACAGGTCCTACCACAAAACTACTAGCGTCACATATGATTTCGAACGGCTGAGTAAAATCAGGTGTGATCATAATAGGAGAATTAATTAATCTTTCTTTTAAGAACTCAAAGGCATGTAGAAACTCTTGATTGAAAATAAAAGGTGTGTCCTTTTCTAAAAGTCTAGTAAGTGGTTTAGCAATTTTGGAGAAGTCTTTAATAAACCGGCAGTAGAATCCGGCATGTCCTAAGAAGCTTCGTACTGCCTTAACGGAGGTTGGTGGTGGTAACTTTTCTATGGTTTCTATTTTGGCTCTATCGACTTGAATTCCTTGGCTAGATATTTTATGGCCTAATACTAACCCTTCTTGTACCATAAAATGGCACTTTTCCCAACTAAGGACTAGGTTTGTTTCCTCACACCTCCTAAGAACTTTTTCTAAATTATTCAAACACAAATCAAACGAATCTCTAAATATAGAGAAATCATCCATAAACACTTCCATGATATCTTCAACATACTCGTTGAAGATGGCTAACATACATCTCTGAAAAGTGGCGGGGGCTTTACATAGACCAAATGGCATACGCCTATAGGCAAAAGTACCGAATGGGCAAGTGAATGTTGGTTTCTCTTGGTCTTCTCGTGCTATAAGAATTTGGAAATACCCAGAAAGTCCATCTAGAAGGAAATAATAAGAATGTCCTTATAATCGTTCTAATATTTGGTCAATGAAAGGTAAAGGGAAATGGTCTTTCCTAGTGGCATCATTTAACTTCCTATAGTCAATACAAACACGCCAACCCGTTACGGTTCGCGTTGGAATTAACTCATTCTTATCGTTTGCTACAACAGTTAGGCCACCCTTCTTAGGAACGACCTGTACAGGACTTACCCATGAACTATCCGAAATAGGGTATATCATACCAGCATCTAACAACTTAACAATCTCATCCTTAACTAACTCTTTCATATTTGGATTTAGCCTACGTTGCGGATGAATAGAGGATTTATACTTTTCTTCTAAAAGGATTTTATGAGTGCAAAAACTAGGATTAATACCTTTTATATCAGATATTTATCATGCTATTGTACCTTTACACTTCTTCAACACAGTTAATAATTTAGCCTTCTAGGTATTAGAAAGATTAAAATAAATAATTACTGGGTACGAAGAATTAGTTCCTAAGAATGCATACTCAAGATGTCCGGTAATTTTTTAAGTTCTACTAATGGTGGATCCGTAGTATTATTCTTATGAACTTCATAATCTCGTTCGGTAATCAAACTATACTCAGCCATTCTATTCATCGAAATAGAATTATCTAGAAAAAATAAATGCTCAACAATGTCTACATTCTTTTCATTCTTCTAGATAACAGTTAGTTATGCAAATTTATAAAGGATCTCGGTAACAAAAATTAGAATTCATAGAAGTCATAAAATTATCAACACCATGAGAAATCTAGCAATAATCATCATTATCTACGGATTGTTTCATAGTATTGCCTATTTGAAAAGTGACTTCATCTTCCCCTACTTGCAAAACTAATTTACCATCAAAAACATCAATAAGAGCTCTAGATGTGGCTAGGAATGGACGGCCTAGTATAAGTGGCACTTCGATATTTTAGTCCATATCTAGAATAATAAATCAGCAGGAAATATAAACTTATCTACCTTAACCAATACATCCTCAACTATGCCTCTAGGATACTTAACCGACTAATCTGCTAGTTAAATACTCATTCTAGTCGGGCTAAGTTCTCCTAGACCTAGTTTCAGATATAGTTTATAAGGCATTAAATTTATACTAGCTCCTAAATCTGTTAAAGCTTTATTAACTTGTAAATCACCGATTAAACATGGAATTGAAAATGAACTGGGATCCTTAAGTTTTTTTGGTAATTTATTTTGTAAAAAGGTGGAACATTCTTCACTAAGTGTCACTAAAGATAATTCTTCTATTTTCCTTTTATTTGAAATTAAATCCTTCAAAAAGTTTGCATATTTAGGCATTTAAATTATTTATAGAAAAAGGTAAATTAACGTGCAATTGTTTAAACATAGATAAGAATTTACCATATTGCGCATCCATGCGCTCCTTATTCAGCTGCACTGGATATGGTATTGCTGGTTGATACTCCATTGGCTTCATGTTTATGTCATTTGGTGCTTCGCCGCTAGACTCCTCTTGGGGTGCTTCCTTTGTAAGACTTGGGTCTTGTAACTCCATTCCGCTCCTCAACTGGATTGCTTTTGCATGCTCCTTCGGGTTTGTCTTAGTATTTCCTGGAATTGTTCCTTGTTATCTTTCAGATACCATCCTTGCGAGCTGACCAATCTGATTCTCCAAATTACGAATTGAACCTTCATGGTTCCGGAAGGCGACATCATTAGTTTGCATGAACTTGGTAAGGACATCTTCCAATGTTGGCTTCCTTTTCTCTGATTGTTGTTGTCCAAACATAGGTTGCTTACCTTGCCCTCCCCAAGAGAAAAGTGGGTGGTTCCTCCATCCAGGATTGTATGAAAGACTATATGGGTTATTTGCAGGATTGAAAGGTGGTCTGGGATTGTTACCCATATAGTCAACATGCTCTTGCACTAGAGGTTCACCACTAGGCATTCCACAAAGTGAAGGGTCCCATTGTTGAGGTACCATGGAGGGTGATGCTAAAGAAAGGTTGTCCTTCTTTTGGTGAAGCTTCTCCGCTTGAATGGCTAAGGCAGTAACGACATCCACTTCATACATCCTGCAGGTTTTGTAGGCTTTGGTCTCACTGTAGTCCATTGATAATTGTTCATATCCATGTCCTCTATCAACTATTGAGCCACTTCAGGTGTCTTATTATTCAAGGAGCCCCTATTTAATTTTTCAGATCTTGGAATGAGCAGGGGTTATCTCAACTTAGAATGCTAAACACAACCAGAGACACATGTAGTAACAAGAATATTTATTGATCACAACAATCTTCTTACAAGGCGAGACATGATTTTGCCAATGTACTAAGAAGAACAAAAATAGAAGGCAAATCTAACCGCGTGGACTCAAGGAGTAGCCGCCGATTCTACTTCACTACGGAGTCCGCATAGACCGCCTAGTCCGCCAAACCGCGAACTAATCGAGCGGACAAACCATTATTCCAATGCAAGCTCTACTCGCCGATCAGTAAGCCGCCAAGCTGCCTGACCGCGCAATCTGCTGCTGCCGAGCTGGAATAGGTCACCTGAATCAGACGACTTATTGAACTTAAAACAAGTTGCCAAAGAAAAGACCGCCAAGTCGCTGTCCGCGACCTGCTGTTTACCGTCGGTTGCTTAACCGCAGAGTCTGCACTGTCCCTGACCGCAATCAGAGCCATGTCCTGGCTTTCCAGCGCTACCCGTACTACTTGCACAACACAAACCAGTCAACTCCATTAACCCGGGCGGATACCAAAATCAGGTCCGCAGCAATGGTTCGCGGGCTCACTTACTTTTCATTCTCACTATACTTAACGTGATAGAGGGGCCCTATTTATAGGCATGATGAGGAGTGTGGTCACCTCCCTAGCCAATATGATCATCGCCACCATCCCGTGACAAACATCAAGTAGTCTGCTTAGTCCGCCTCGACCTTGTGCGATAGCCAGCTCGCCTTAGCATCACCAAGGCCGAAATGACATCCCAGTCCGCCTTGTCGCAAAAGGCTGCCAGACTTGGTCGACATCCCGCAAGACTCTGCATCAACATTGCATGTCCGCCATCCCGCGAAGACCGCACAGTCCGCTCTCCCTAAGTTCGTATCCAAGGCACCTAGCCAACTACTGAACTCGGCGGACAATGAACGCAGTCTGCCCGCCTTGCGGACACAGCATCAGTCCGCATAACTATGAGTCCACAGCTAGGCATCAAGATGACAGCTGTCGTACTTAGCGGACAAGGCTCCAGTCCACGCGCCGAGGCAGACACTTCTCTAGTGAACATTCGCCAAGCAAGCAGCAAACCCACAGGGAAACACCTGCCGAGCTTGGCGGACTTAGAACACTCTGCACACTACTGCGCGATATCCCCGGACTAAGCCAACCATGGACTTGGTTAAAAACAAACCAAGTCCACACCACTGGCCACCAGGGCCAGACCGCACTTAATGGAGGACACTAGTACCAGTCCGCTAAGCTCGGTGAACTCCAGCATCAATCCGCCCTGACCGGCGAACTCTACGGCTACCACCAGCAGCACCACAAGAGCTAGACCAAGGCATCTTCCATGCCAGTCTGTCGAGCTTCAGTCTAGTCCGCACCTTGTCGGATACCACGGATAGAAAACCTATTCACTCGATTACTATCTGGAAACATCCTGCTGTCTGAGCAAAAATCGATCTGGCTGGCCACCTCCTCTGTTCGTACAGACCGCGCGAACTGACCTCCAAGGCTGCGAGTTCTAGCACATCCGCAGACTTGATTAACTGCCAGTCCTGTCCGCGCGGACAGATCACCCTTGTTTCCTAACCATCAGCTAACCGAATCCTTATTGCCGACCTGTCTATCCGCCTATCCAGACTGCACATGTCGCGCGGATAGAATTCCCAAGTCGCGCAATCTGCCACTTTCACTTCACAATTTTCAACACCCCCACTAGCTGCATCGATCATCTATTTGGTGGCTGGATTAAGACCATTGTAGAAAGTCTGAATCTGAAGCCATGAAGGTTACGCATGATGAGGACATCTCCTAAATAGAACCTTGAATCGTTCCCTTGTGTCGTGCAATGATTCAGACTCCAATTGAATATAAGTACAGATATCATTCCTTAACTTTACAGTATTCGTCGGTGGAAAATACTTCATCCAAAACTTCTCAACCATCATGTCCCATGTAGTAATCGACCCTCTAGGTAAAGAGTTGAGCCACTGCTTCTCCTTATGCCTTCGTGAGAATGGAGACAATCTCAATCGAATGGAATCATTGGAAACACCATTGATCTTAAAGGTATCGCATATCTCTAAGAATCCGGCTAAGTGTGTGTTGGGATCCTCATCTTGCAAGCCATCATATTGGGCATACTGTTGAACCATTTGTATAACACTCGGCTTCAGTTCGAAATTGTTGGTGGGAATAGGTGGTCTAACGATACTCGGCCTAATACCTTGGAGATTGGGCCTAGCAAAGTCAGACATGGTTTGTTCATTCTGGTTCTCCATGGTATCTAAATTCTCTGGATGATGTTCTCCTTGGTTTACTGTTTCCTCTTCTAACAGTCCGTTTGAAATATCTGTGGTATTAGTTCCCACGTCCCTTTGGTTAGTGTTACGAATAATTTGTTCCGGGTCAGGATGAAATGGTGCTAGCCCATAATTTCTTCTCGTTGTCAAAGACTAACAGATAACAAAATAGAGATTAAGTAATATAATTATACTATAAACTAATTTACAATTATTTTTTAGTAATCAAAAATGGTAGATTAATAGAGTTTAAGCTTTCAAAATATTGAAAAAAGAGTCCCTGACAACGGCGCAAAAAACTTGATGATATTTTTACTGAGCATGTTTAACCATGTAGATAGGTAAAAGCTTAAATAGATTTTACTCTCAGGCAAGTGCACCTATCAATCATAGTATATGAGAAATCTATATCTCATGTCGTATTCCATAGGGCCATTTCAAATACTCGTACTCACCCTCACTCTATTATCATACCTATAATTAAAATTAATTTTTACTCTAAATAAATCTAACTATGACTAATTGGATAAAGTACATTGGAGGATTAAAGATGATAAAAGACTGAAAGTCTAAAAGCATTCACATGAACATAATCACTTATTAATTCAAATTTATGTAATCATGAAATAACAAAGCTATCAAATTCATTGTATTGTAAAGGGTTAAACATTTATCAAATTCTCCCTCGAGCAATTCAAAATCTAAACTTAAGTTTAGTAAATTTTCTCTCGAACAATTTACAACACTCAAATTTGCATTAATTACAATACCTTATCTCCTACATAAATTCATGAAATCTTATCTCTAAAATACCATGAACCCATTTATTTGTACTACAATTATCCAAATAGCATATCTCTCGATCATGAAATTTGAAATACAAAGAGAAATAACACCCAAATATGAACATTCAACCATCATCCCAAGCATACAATTTCTCAATCTAGAAGTTTGGAATTCATGTAAAACAAAAACTACATTCATAACTAGGACAAATCTCTTTATTTGCAAGCCTATATACGAATAAAATACCACGAATTTGATGAAAACAAGAAGATACATGATTACCAAATTGTTCAAAATAAAAAGTTCAAGCGAAATAAAAGATAAATAAAGTTAGATCACCGAGAAAAAGAAAAGATTAAGAGAGATACATAAAAGATTAAAATGCATACAAAATCTCCTCCAATTCCTCCTTCTCTTGGATGCTCCACTTTCGTCCTCCAGAAGTGCTCCAAATGAAATAATAAAAAAGTCCAGAATAAAATTTTCACATAGGTTTTTATAGTTTTTTTGTAAACGGGGTCGGACACGGGTTCCAACACGGTCATGTCACATGTCATGTTGACGGTTTTAGGGCAGTTCCACATGATTCGGCATGTCTAGACGTGGGCTGTGTTAGATGACACGGGTACTGACACGGCCGTGTATGTAGCCGTGTTCTATTCACACGGGTTTATTGGCGCCAGGCGTTGAGATCTCCAAAAAGGGACACGGGTGGCCACACGAGCGTGTTCCAACCCGTGTGGTTCTCTGTCATTTCTTCCAAAATCTTAAGCTCCGTCTTGAAAATGACATGGGTAGGCACACGGCCGTGTTCCTACCCATGATCCCCCAAATTTTGTCCTATCCTCGGCCATGTTGACTCCATGACCTCCTATGTTTGCTCCGAGACTTTTAGGTCCACTGGTTAGCCATGCCTGCATTAGGAAAATGATTGAATAAGTACATAGCTAAATACATAAAATAATATAAACTCCTAACTGTGCTCTTCTATTCATGATAATACGAATTCTTAACTATTCTTGTGAAATTACAACCAAGAGAGGTGGAAAATAGTGGACATGATTACAATTATGATAGTAAAAATCCTATCATAATTATACTCATCACTAACAGACTTGCCCCTGGTCTGATTTTGGGCTGGGAGATCCTGAGAACAGGAAGTTGCCTTGTTCTTGAGTGTAGGGGCTGGTGCATCAAAAATAAATGGTCCATGATAGGCCATTTGGATTTCCTCATGGGCGGCCTTGAAGACAATTATTATTGAAACCAAAAATT
This sequence comes from Platanthera zijinensis, assembly GCA_039513925.1. Classification (NCBI taxonomy): domain Eukaryota; kingdom Viridiplantae; phylum Streptophyta; class Magnoliopsida; order Asparagales; family Orchidaceae; genus Platanthera; species Platanthera zijinensis. The sequence continues at coordinate 124,812,599 of CM077080.1, forward strand.
CGGTCTCTGTGGAATCCGCCCTTGGGGAAGGGATGATCGCACACCTACTTCTCTCCTACAATCCAAACAACAAAGGAAAAGAAAAGGGAACTGACCCTAGGGGTCGGCGTGGAGGTCCCACCACACACCTGGAAGATCATTGAGCGCTTCCCCTCCTTAGCCAAAAGTCGAGCTAAGGATACCTCAGAAAGCGCTAGAAGACTGGGAGACAAGTGAGCATCCCTTCTGAGGTACCCCTTGGGTCCTATTTATAGATTTTTGAAAACAGCCTGCAAATAGCCAACCTCCGCTGATCTGAAAAGCTATGTACAGCCCAGGTTAGTCTGCCAATAGCATAACTCAACTATTCTAAAAGGATATGGGTAGGCCTATGGGGGAAAAAGGGTAAAAATCATCACAGGTTACTGGGCGAGTGGTCCCTAAAAATCTCCACTCGCCCTGAGCGGCGAGTGTTCGACAGAGATGGAACTCGCTGCCTCCTCCCTGACTTTGGCGAGTACGGGCCCGACTAGCCCTACTCGCATGCTACATGCCGAGCTCCCTAGGGTGAGTGCGAGTCGATCTGCTGCACTCGCCCCTCACACGGTCCGCCCCACTTGGGCAAGCCAGACTGCTAAGCTCTGGTAAACTTGCTTCCCCAGTTACTAACTGCTCTACTCCATCCCACCTGGGCGAGCCGACGGATGTCGAGATATCACTCAATGTTAAGAATGAAAAGCGTTGATAGAGATCACCTCACTCAATGTCGAGGCGAAAAGCGTTGAGTGAGCTTGCCTCGATGCCTAGGCTGAAGGCATTAAGTGAGCTCGCCTCACTCAATGCCGAGGCTGAGGGCGCTAAGTGGACTCGACTCCAGGGGCACGGCTCGCCTGGGTCTTGGGCTGGACTTGGCCGATATGGCTCCTGTCGATCCCACTCGCCGGATATGGGGTTATACACAATCCCTTCTCTTTGTGAGGTTGGCACAAGCTCAGAAGAAACATCCAACCCCACAGGATTCGGCGAGTGTGGAAGGAGTCAGGGGAAACTTTTGGTGGGGTCCACCAGTGGCTATATATATATGTCTGCGTAACTGCGTGACCTTTGTTATTCCCTTTGTTCTAAACTTGTCCAGATGCCTATCTTCAAGGAGATCCAAGAGAGGCTTGCCAGAGCTCGCGAGGTCTCATCTACTCGTGTTGCCAGCCTGATCGCGGTTCCCTACAGCACCCCATAGAGCGGTCTGGCATAGCCTAATCCCGCTAAGAGGGCGAAACTGTTTCCCCAAGCGGTCGAGCCCATCTTCAATGACATGAAATCCACTCTAGAGCATGGGGTCAACTCCTCTACTCTCCCTTCTATTAAAAAGGATAAAATATATCATCGATCTTTGCGCCGACCCGGACAGCCAACGGGAAAATGGCGAGGCCTCCTCTCCGCGAGTCAAGACCTTCCTCGACGAATCGCAGCTTAAAACACCAGAGAACCGCCCGCGAGACCCGTCACCCACCTTTCGGACCCTGGGGCTAGACTCGCAGAGGCTGGGGTCGCCATCTCGCATCCCCCCACAATAAAAATTTCCTGCCGGGGTCGTGGGGTAGGCGTTGAAGCCATCCTCATGCCGGGATTCAACCTCCTCTCACCAAAAACGCACCGCCCGGGCCGTAGCAAGAATCTGAGCTTGGCATACCCCTCACTTTCTTGGGGGCGCCAAGCTCGTCAGGTAAGCTAACCTTCAGCGGTTCATATCTCGTTGTTTTCCTGGGGTACTCGCCTTACATGATGATGTTTAACTGTCTTTGCAGCTCTTCCCAGTCAGTCTGATGTTGATAAATCTTCGGGGCCAACCTGCTACTCGCCCCTCCCTTCCCCAAGCTTGTTGGACTCCTTTCTGGGTTCTGAAGTGGAGAAAGGCGAGCTGACGAGGAGGGGGATCAGGCTCTTCAAGAAGCTAGTGCACGGGCTGTGCAAGGTGCAGGAGGAAAACGAGGCATTACAGCGCGACTATGTACGGCTCGCTGACGATCGAGGTGAGGAGCAACCCTGCAGGAGAGGCGATGTCCCCTTCTCGGCTCCTGGATGAGATCGATGAGAGCCTCCAGATTGCCCAGAGGAACTTGGGATGAATTCGCGAGCTCCATAACTCGCGATGACCTGTGTTGATGGAGACGCGTGGCTGGGGTAGATAAAAACGGCTCTATTACTGAACCTACTGGCACTCGCCTATTGCCCCCTCAACTCGCGCATATTGAACTTATTGCTTTTTATTCATCAGCATTTAATTTCTTTGAACTATATCCTACCCCTGGTCTTTAATAACTTAGAATTTTTTTTAGATTTCATGCTCACTATTTGAATATACTATTCTTTAGGTTCAGTTCGGCACGTGATGGGACAGGTCTCAGAAGTCGGCGAGCTGGGGTTGGCGAGCTAAGTCAGGCAAGCTGGACTGATCAGTCGGCTCGGCCCTAGACTTCTTTTTCTATAAATAGGCCACCCTCACCAACCCCGGTCCACCGCCTTTATTGCTTTCATACCCCATCTCCTCGCTTTCTCTCCTACCCGTACTCGCGCCTTAACCTTCCTGCAAGCATGGTTAAGAATAACCCCGACGCTGACGGTCGCTCGAAATGTGGTCAGCACTTCGCGGACTACTTCTTCTTCGAGGGGAATACAACCGAGGGGGAGTTCGCGGAGTTCATTACCGACTACGTGCCCCCCGGCTTTGAGGTGCGTCGGTCCAGGGAGGGAGAGTCCATCAACACATTTTACCCTGACGAGCTCGCCTTCCCCATCTCACATTTCGAGGTGGGGTTGCGCCTACCACTCTGGTCGGAGGTCTTCCATATCCTGAAGTACTATGCCGCAATGCCCGCGTAGCTCAACTCGAACACCATCGCCATGATGGTGGCGTTTGCGTGCTTCCTCCGCATGGAGCGAATAGAATTCAACCTGACTATCTTCAGGAAACTCTTTACCTACAAGGCGACTCCAGATGGCGTCGCCTACTTTGGTGGCACCTTCATCAAAGTTCGCGAGATAGCGAACAAGCATCATAACTGGATGACCAAGATCGTCTTCATCAAGGGAGATCTCGGGAATGTCCCCTACTCACACTAGCAGAAGGGCGAGGAGGTGTAACGACACCCCGCCGTATCCGGCAACGATGCCGAGCTCCACAAATTTTTCCTTCACAAAAACTTCGAGGTCTCCTTCCTCAAAAGGGGCCTCGACTCGCTCCTCCCCGTCTATCCCGGTGAAGGTATACCTCTCACTTTTTCTTCTTGCCCAGCTCGCCGGATTAATAAAAATTTTAACTAAGTTTTTCATGCAGGGGAGCGGCTGATTCCTGAGAACCCGCCTTTTGCGGACTCGGGGCTATTCCCTGACCCACTCACACGCAGGAGGGCGGCCGCAGCCGCTTGCCAAGATGAGATGGCTTCATCCAAACCTTCATCCAGTAAGAAGCGGACTGATCCCGCAGGGTCCAGGTCGCCTCATCATCAACCGTCGCAAAAGAAGTTGAGGCGGTGGCAGTCCCCCGGGCGAGGCAACAACAACAACAACAAAAACCAAAGTACATGAGCTTGCCCAAAACCACCCCGAATGGATCACCGGAGAGCACTTTGAAGGAGACAGCAGACAAAGGGCAGGGGGTGGCGAGTCCTCTGCTCCCCCTGCTGCGAAGAAAGCGGCCCGCAAGCCAAGCGCGCCGAAGAGTCACCCCCTCTTCGGCTTTGGGGGAAGGTTAAAAGACTCGATCGGCGAGCCTATGGTTCAGTGGGACGAGCTGGCCCACCGAGCCTCAATCTCCACCCTCCAGCCTTCCTGGTCAGACCGCCAGCTCTCCATCGATCACGCCTATGCGCTGGGCTTCAGCCTCTATGGGCGCGAGTATGTCGAGACCTACAAGGGCATGACCCTTCTCCAACTCGGGCATAAGGGCTTGCAAGCCCACCTGCGGGTCATAGAGCTGCACCACATGATGGTACTCCGTAGCTTCAACCTCAGGCACCTCCTGCAGAAGGCTGAGCAGAAGCGTGATGTCACCAAGGATAAGGCCATCTTCCTAGCGAGATAGCTCAGCATTGCCGAGGAATTACTTGCCAAAGCCTTTGGCGGGTTGGTAAGTACAGGGAACCTCCTTCTCTTTTTATTTGTTATTTTTCGCATTTCCTACAAAAGATTTTCTTACCCTTTTGTTTCACAAGATGCTGAGGCCGCTAGAGATCTGAGGGCTCGCGCCATCGGGTTGGATGAAGAAAATACCCAGATGCGTGCCTGCGCCGCCGAGGTGGAAGCTTGCGCCACCGGGCTGGAGGTGGACAATGAAAAGCTGAAGGACCGGATCAAAGGGCTCTACAGCGAGATCATCCGCTAAGTGGATGCCTTCCTCACCCCGGGTGGCAGCGAGCCCCCCTTCTCGTTCTAGAGGCCGAGGTTGTTGAACGGTTGCGAATCAACTCGATTGAGTCCGCCAAATGCACCATGTAGATTATGAAGGACACGTGGGTATTGATGGAGGGCTGAGAGGAGATCACAGACTGGGACCTCATTCCGAGCTTATTCCCGTCCATGCCGACCAGCGAGAAGGATGATAGCTTCAACCTACTCTTCGGGAAAGGCTTCAAAGATGATTTATCTGGAGGAGTGGGTGAAGACCTCCAGTCTGGGGGGATGCGAGAGCTGACCCGCACCGTTTTTCTCTTTTCTCTATATAATCCTTTCCCCCTCCTTTTTGCAACCTCGCCTAGGCGAGCTCCCTTTTTGTAACAAAATTATAGTTAATACAAAACAGATTTTTCTATCTTCTTTTTCTTGAACCTTCTTACTGTGATGCGTTCGCATGCGAGCTTTCACCCTTGAGTGATCTCGTTATGACCTAGCTCTCCGCTGGAATAGACGTTAGGACTCGTACCCTTGAAAAGACCTTCAGAGCTCGTCTAACCTAGGCAATCTAGAGGTGGACCACTCGTCGTACTGGGCTCGCCACCTCCTAGTTCGTGCAGGCCTTTTTTCCATTGTCAAATAAAAACCAGAAAATCTTGCAAGTAAAACCTGAAGGGGTGGAATGCACTGTCGGATCTCGCCCTCCTCGCCAAATGTCGAGGACTCAGCTCGCCACCCATCTATTGAGCTGAGCTTGTGAGCCCTGACTCGCTTGTGAGGACTTTCTCTCCCCTATCCGTAAGGAAAAGTCCAATCTTTTCAAGTAATATTCGGAGAGGGTTGGACTCTCTCGAGTGACATCCAGCCCTGTAATCTAAAGTGAGAGCCTGGCAGCGAGATCTACTCGAGGTTTTGGTAGACTGTCTCGAGTGACATACAGCCCTACCAGCTAGGTGAGAGACTGATAACGGGATCTGCTCGGGGTCTGGGTAGACTCTATCGAGTGACATCCAGCACTGCCAGCTAGGTGAGAGCCTGACAGCGGGATCTGCTCGGGGTCTGTGTAGACTCTCTCGAGTGATATCCATCCCTACCAGCTAGGTGAGAGCCTGACAGTGAGATCTGCTCGAGGTCTGGGTAGACTCTCTCAAGTGACATCCAGCCCTGCTAGTTAGGTGAGAGCTTGACAGCGGGATCTGCTCAGAGTCTGGGTAGACTCTCTCGAGTGATTTCCAGCCCTGCCAGCTAGATGAGAGCCTAACAGCAGGATCTTCTCAGGGTCTGGGTAGACTCTCTCGAGTGACATCCATCAGTTCCAGTTAGGTGAGAGCCTGACAGTGAGATCTGCTCGGGGTCTGGGTAAAATCTCTTGAGTGGCATCCAGCCCTACCAGCTAGGTGAGAGCCTGACAGCAGGATCTGCTCGGGGTCTAGGTATACTCTCTCAAGTGACATCCATCCCTGCTAGCTAGGTGAGAGCCTGACAGCAGGATCTACTCGGGGTCTAGGTTGATTCTCTCGAGTGACATCCAGCCCTACTAGCTAGGTGAGAGCCTGACAGCGGGATCTGCTCGGGGTCTGTGTAGACTCTCTCCTGCCAGCTAGGTGAGAGCCTTACAACGGGATCTGTTCGGGGTCTGGGTAGACTCTCTCGAGTGACATCCAGCCCTGTCATCAAGGTGAGATCCTGACAGCGGGATCTTCTTGGGGTCTGGGATGTGGAGCCAATGCTCTGGCGGTATATGGTGTAGATACTTGCCTTTCGAGAGGCCTCGACTCCAATCCCCACCCCCACCCCCACCCCCATGGATCACTCTGATCCCCCCGGGCCCCAACATCGGCCCGGTCCTCACATTTGTCCTCCTCTGCTCGAGGCAGGACCTCCTCGATCCGTACTTCCTGGCAGTCTTGCTGCTGCGACTCCCTGTTTCCTCTCATCTTGAGTAACTCCGGGCATGTGGCTGTAGCGTGCCCTTCTTCTTGGTAGAAGTCATAGTAGGGCAAATCCACCCTAACATCTCTTCTCCTTCTCCGTACAGCTCTCCTCCTCTCCCCCAGGGCTATAGTCATAGCTTGGTTTTGATCATGGAGGGGAGGCCTCTTGCCCTGCCTCCAACCCGGAGGGTGGAATTGACCCTGGCCCCCCTGGCGGTTGTCTCCCCCATGAAAACCTCTCCACGGCCCCGAGTCCTACCACTCCGGCCTCCAACCTAGCCGATGATCCAACTCTTGACGCCCCCACCCAAGTTGTTGTTGTTGCTGTAATTGCCATTGTTGCCTTTATTGGGGCTCAACTCTCCTCTCCTCCTGACCTCTGCCACCTCTTGGCTCCTTCTCCTACTCCGTGGCCCACCTGGCCAATTTCGGGTGAACTCCGGGTTCGATGCCTCCCCTTCGACTTCCCCTGCCACCCTCTCCATCAGCTCCTCATAGGAGAGGGGCGGCACCCTCTTTATTTCTATTTTAAAGAAACCCTACTACATCCTAAGGGTGAAGGCCATCATTAGGGTGTGCCCTAGCATCTCTTGGACCTGGGTGACCTCTTCCTGGAATTGGTCGACGTTACTCCCTAAGGTCTCATTCACCCCCTGCTTGATGTGGAACAGGGACTCCGACTCCTTCTTCCTCCCCTTGGAGGTGGTGAACCTCAACATGAACCCCCTACGTAGGTCCTCAAAGCAGTAGATGGAGTAGGTCAGAAGCTGGTGGAACCACTATATCACCTTCTCCTTGAGAGTGATGGTGAAGAGCCTACACTTGAACCTATACGACATATGTCGGATCGAGACCACATCCTCAAACCACTAGACATGTTGTACCAGGTCTCCCTTCCCGGTGTAGTAAGACATCTCAAGCTCCCTGAACCCCTCGAGGACTGGGGCAAAAGAAACCAACTCACTGAAGGGGCTGCCTCCCCCTACTGGGCGAGCAGGAGGGTCTCACACCTCCATCTCGTTAAACCAACCTCCGCTCACCGAGCCTGAGAAGAGCACTCGTCCGAGGAGCTCGCATCCTCTCCCTTTCTCTACAACTGCCTTCCCAGCTCGCCTGTCGGGAGTGTCCTTGCCAAGGGCTGGCACCACGAGTACAGGTGTTGCTAGAGTCGAGCACTCAGCACGCGCGCCGAGTGCAAACCTGATGAGGTCGAACACCTTCTGCCTGAATTATTCGAACATCCCAACCGTGGCGAGAGGGGGAGGGGGTGGAGAGTCAGACCTATCCGAGCCTTGCCCTGATCCTCCCATAATTGAGCTCGCCAAAGATTTTTTGTGCTGACCACGCTCACCGCACCAAAATGTTGAAACCAAAAATTCGGTCTCTGTGGAAATCGCCCTTGGGGAAAGGGTGATCCCATACCTACTTCTCTCCTGCAAGCCAAACAACAAAGGAAAAGAAAAGGGAACTGACCCAAGAGCTCTGCGTGGAGGTCCCACCACACACCCAGAAGATCTTAGAGCGCTTCCCCTCCTTAGCCAAAAGACGAGCTAAGGCTACCTCAGAAAGCGCTAGAAGACTGGGAGACAAGTGAGCATCCCTTTTGAAGTACCCATTGGGTCCTACTTATTGATTTCTGAAAACAGCCTGCAAATAGTCAACCTCCGCTGTTCTGAACAGCTATGCGGAGCCAAGGTTGGTCTGCCAACAGCGTAACTCCGCTACTCTAGAAGGTTATGGGCAGGCCTGCGGGGGTAAAATGGTAAAAATCATCACGGATCACTAGGCGAGTGGTCCCTGAAAATCTCCACTCTCCCTGAGCGGCGAGTGTTTGACAGAGATGGAACTCGCCACCTCCTCCCTGCCTTTGGCGAGTACGGGCTTGGCTATCCCTACTTGCCTGCTACCTGTCAAGCTCCCTAGGGCGAGTGCGAGACGATATGCTCCTCTCGCCCCCTCAAATGGTCCGGCCAACTTGGCCAAGCCAGACTACTAAGCTCTTGTCGACCTACTACCCCAGTTGCACCCTGCTCTACTCTATCCCACCTAGGCAGGCCGACGGATGCCGAGATGTCACTAGACGTCAAGAATGAAAAGCATTGACAGAGCTCACCTCACTGAACGCCGAGACGGAGGGCGTTGAATGAGCTCGCCTCACTGGAAACCTAGGATGAAGGTATTGAGTGAGCTCACCTCACTCGATGTCGAGGTTTAGGGCACCGAGTGGACTCGAATTCAGGGGCCCGACTCACCTGGGTCTTGGGTTGGACTTGGCCAGTCTGGCTCCTGTCGATCCCACTCGACGGATATGGGGTTATATACTTATTCCTCATCTATATCTTCCACCATAGTGGTGAACATCTTTGTTCCCTTAATTTGGTGGATCTACCATTCATCCAATGACTATAGATGCTTTCTTGGTCATACCTGTTTGAAGGAAGCAGCACTCTCTTGAATGGAATAGGAGGCTTGGAGGCTAGTGGTTGTACTGGTACTTTACCCTTTCCTTTGGGATTGACAACTCTTGTAGGTGCCTTGAATCCCTACCCCTCCTTACCCTTTTGGGAGGAGAAGGAATCTATCTAGGGTAATACTGAACTGGGCTTGGAGTAGTCAGTCACTATCCTTTTCTCCCTCTCGAGCAATACTTCCAGGTCCCTTATTCGGTGTTCCTGGTACTCTATGGTGCCTATCTGGATGAAGGAAATAGTTTCTAATTCACTAATTTCCATCATTTTCAGATCCAACAAGGAAGTTGAGTCTGTATGCTGGGAAGCAGCAAGCTAAAGAGAACAAATCTCCTTAGCCAACTTCTTAGCCAGCAACTTGCTTTTCTTGAAAGCATTCAACAAGAAACCATACTGGTCAATAATAGAATTGACATCTTCTTCTGATTCACACCCATCTTCATCACAGGATGGAGATTCCTCTGACTCAAGACTGGTTTCATAACCAGTTTCAGTGGAGTGATTTGACTGAGAATGTACCTTGACTGGACCAGGCTGATCTTGGCTAGATTCCTCATCTATCATGGCCATTAGTCCATAACAACAATTGTCTTTTAATTTATCTTCATCTACCTCTAAGGTAGCGTTTGGTTCGGCTGTTAGGCTGCGGTGTGGTTTGACCGCACCATGATTTTAGTAATAAGTATCATTTGAATTGGCTGTTTTCCAAAAATCCATTTCCTAAATTCCACCATTTTCTCCTATTCTCCATCCGCAAGAAAATTCTGCTTTTCCTGTTCTTTTCGCGGAAGGCCCGAATCCCCGCCCCGCCATGAACTCTCTCCGCCCAATCCTTTCCACTACAGAAGGTTCGGCCTTTCAACTCCATATTTTACGCTCACCAAAACTTTGGCCGTGTCACATTGCCGGCATCCATTCGCTTCCCCGCCGACTATCGTCGGCGCCACCTCACACAAGTCGGCTAGTTCTGCCACGGCTTCTCCTCCCAGTGTCTCTTCCGTAATTCAATCTGATGTCGGTGGTTCGGGTTTCACGATTTTGCTGCTGTGGGAGGAGCACATCGAGAAGGTTTTCAGCTCCATGTCTCTTTTAATGCCTCATTTCGTAGACTGATGATATGGTTTTCTTGCAGGTGATATACAGATGCCGATTTTTAACTTTCCTTGGAGTTTTTTGTTCTCTGATCAGTCCTCTGTTACCTGAAGGTATGACTTTGAGTTTGTTGAGTGTAGCTAAATGCCCATTAGGATTTTGCACTCCAACTGTTTGACATTTTTTCCAACTGAAGATTAACATGCCACTTAGGCCCACGAGTTTGGACAAAATGCGCCACTGTCATAGATGCTCCTTAGGTGTGGGGTTATCACCGCCACCAAGGAAAAAAAAACTAGTTTTGAACATAAAAGTGGATAATTTTCCTTAGGTGGGGGGTCGGGTGTTCATGAGGGACGGTTCACAACCCCCGCGTTCACGACCGCCGACACCGCCGCCCCAAACGGAGCCTTAATTTGATTTTCTACAAAAATGAGGTATATATGTGTGTGTGTGTGTGTTATATATGTGTGATTTATGTGTGTGTGTGTGTTATATGTGTGTGTGTGTGTTATTATATGTGTGTGTGTGTGATGATGTGTATGTTATATATGTGTGTGTGTTGTTATATATTTGTGTGTGTTATATATGTGTGTTGTTATATATGTGTGTCTGATTGTGTGTGTGTTTGTGTGTGTGTGTGTGTGTGTATATGTGTGTGTTTGAAGCTAAAGCATAGACCTAAAAATTATCTGGATGAAAAAAATATTTTCGGCATTAATTATTTTTTTTAATTCAAAACTCTGTTTTGTATCCAAACAACTTTTTGAAAACTCCGTTTTGTAAACTCTGTTTCACCCAAACAGTTTTTTAACAAAACTCTGTTTTCTAGAATCAGCACTTTTTCTATCAGCAACAGTTCATAAGCAGCTTTCTATCAGCAACAGTCCAACCAAACAGAGCCTAAATCACTATCTAGCTGTGATAGAGGGGCCCTGATTTCTAACCTGGCAGCAGGATAGTCTTTATCTTCTGCAACAGCAGCTAGCCCAAAGAAGGCTTTCTCTTCTTATTCAGATTCTTAAGAAGATGACTCACTATCAGGCTAGCTCTTCTCCTTTTTAGCCACAAAGGACTTTTCCTTCTTTCCCTTGTGTTGATGGTGGTGCTTCTTCTCTACATCCTCTCTTCTCTTTACTGGGCAGTTGGCTACAACATGCCCTGGCTTGCTGTAGCAGTAGCAGATAACATTAGTAGAAATCAGTTTACCAGGTTTGGAACCATACCTGTCCTCCTTGAAGGATTTCTTCTTTCCCCTGTAGTAGTCCTCTATATGATGAGAGGATAAGGAGGGTATGCTCTTTAACTGCTTCTTCTTCATGAACTTCTGGAATTGTCTGGAGAAGGCAGCAAAGTCTTATTCAGACATGTGGTTGTCTGATGTGCTTGTCTCTGAGTCATCTGATCCAGACTCAGCATCCCTCCTTAGTGGAGAAGGATTCTTTCTCCTACTTCTCCTTGTGGCTTCAGCTTTGAATGCCACAGACTTCTCTCTGGCCTGGGACTTGTTTTTGGTCTCCTCTTCTTTCCTAACAAATAGTTACATCTCATATGACAGCAGCTTTCCAAATAGGGTGTGAGGTGGAGTGTCACCCAGATTTTCCACCTCTCTGATGGGACATATTTTTGTGTCCCAGACTCTAGTGAGAGATCTTAGGAACTTTTCATTGAGCTCATAATGACTGAAGACCCTCCCATAGGTCTTTATCTCATTCACAATCCTAAAGAACTTTTCATAGTAGGTGGCTATGATGTCTCCTTTGGACTGCCTAAAAGCCTCATACTCCTAGTTGAACATGGAATTTCTATCATCTCTTACTTCTTATGCCCCCTCCTGTAGATCACTAGTGTGCCCCACATTTACTTTGTAGTTGTGCAGTGGATCAGATTCTAAAGGGTAGAATCATCAATAACACTGATAATGATATTTTGAGCCCACTTGTCCATGGTGGCAAGGATGACTTCATCCTTTGTCATCTCTGCATAAGTCTTAGGTGTCTGATCATTTGCATTATGAACTGACACTTTCATGGGGATGAAAGGTCCCTCCTTGATAGTAATAAAGATCCTAGGGTTAGCTGCTTCCATGAACTGCCTAACCCTCTCCTTCTAGATGTTAAATCCTTCCTTCCAACATATTGGAAGTTTCATGAAACCTAGCTCTTTATAGTTCACTCGTGAACACATAAGGATAGACTTATAGCTAACCTTGGAGATCTGCTCAGACTGTTAAGCCTTTCATGAGCAACCTCCCTCTTATACTACTTGAAAGTCTTTGTTTTTGATAGTTTTACTTTCAAGACAGCCTAAACACCTAGAGGGAGGGTGAATAGGTTCTTATGCTTGTTTACACTTTTAGGCAGAATTCAATTACAAAATTAATACACTCAGCACAGGAATCACAGAAAATCATACAACACAGATTGCACACAGTTTTATAGTGGTTCCCCAAGGTTTGGATACGTCCACTTTCCCCCTTCACCTATCTAGCAGTATACTAGATTCGGCCAAATTTCCTCTTTACTCAGATCCACAGATCCTACAGCTCAGAACCTGAAAAGGTTCCTACAACTCAGGCTCAACAGCCCTACCTCAGCCTTATCACAAGGCCTACAACTCAGAGAAGAACCTTCTCCTACACTCAGGCAAACAGCCCTACCACTCAGAGATCAACTCTCCTACACTCAGCCTTTATAACACAGGCTTACAACTCAGATCTGTATTGACAGATCCTACAGAAATTAGAAAAGAAGTTTGTATTAACTTGCCCTTGATGAGAGAGAGAAGAACAAGGCAGTTCTTGATCAGCTGAAGAATGAAATCAACTGAATCTGAGCTTTCTTCAAAGCTTCTTGAATCTGAACTTAACTGAGTTGATTTCCCAAACAGCTTCTTGAGAAACCAGTGATGGCTTCCTTCTTCTTCTTCAAATGGCTGAATCTCTCTCTATCCAACACCTTTGATGACACTTCTGAATTCTTGATAGAACTCTTCTTAGATCGATCCTGAGATCGTCTTCTTAGATCTTCTGATGAAGATCTTCTTTTGTGTATTACTCCTTCTTGATTTGATTTCTCAAATTGATTGCCAAAATTCAATCTCTTGTTACTTCTCTCTGAATCTGTCTATTTATAGACCTTCTTAATGGTAACTGGCTGATCCGATTTATAACTGTCTTCTGACGAGTCTGACAACATCAGTTAACTGGCTGCAACCCACAGCTGTCAAGCCTTCAAATAGATCCTGTGCCTTAGTCTTGGTCAGCAAAGTGTTGAGACAGACTGTCAGTAAGTGTCGAGACCAACTGTCTATATGTGTCGACACAAGTAACTTTGGTGTTGACACAGCCTTTGATGATGTCGACAAGTTTGCTTTTAAGTCGACACAGCTTCTTCAGAACTTCATCTTGAGAATGAGTCGACACAGAGAATTTATGTCGACTCAACACTTCATCTTTCTTCAGAAAATAACTTGGTCTTGACTTTGCAGTGTGTCGACACAAGTCCTGTGTGTCGACACAGTTGTTGTAGATTCAGAACTCAATATGTGTCGACTCTGCCTTCAGGTGTCGACTCAGCAAATGTCAATCCTGCCAATATGTGTCGACTCAGTCTTCTGGTGTCGACACAAGTATTGTTGACTTCTGCCAATGTGTGTCGACTCTGTCTCAATGTGTCGACACATCCTCCCAGTGTCGACAAAGTTGAGATCGACTATCTTTCAGCTAGTCGACACTGCTTCCCAGTGTCGACACAAATGTGGTCGACTATCTTTCTGTGAGTCGACACTGCTTCCCAGTGTCTACACAAATGTGCTCGACTATCTTTCACTGTGTCGACACAGCTTCCTTCAAGTGTCGACACAAATGTGGTCGACTATCTTTCTCTGTGTCGACACAGCTTCCTTCAAGTGTCGACACAATTATTCTGAAGTGTCGACACAATTTCTTCAGGTGTCGACACATGGACTTAGAATAATTTCCTGTATTCTTTAATACTTCTTCACCTGCATATGTCAACTTAAAACAACATCAAATACACCTTGATGTATATCATTAAGCTAAGTTAGGCTTCTTCAAATCAGGTACACATTTTCCAATATACCCAACAATCTTCCCCTATTTAAAGAAGTCATAACCCTTTTAGTTAATGATATACATCATTTATATAAAAAATAATAATATGATGATGTATGACATTACAGGAATACTTAATATAAACAAAATATTAACAATTCATCACAGAGTGAACATGAATATGTGATTCCAAACAAAATTTTGTTTATAACTTGGTAATGTTTGATTACAGATGTTTACATTGAATGATTAAACAAAACATTACAAAACACATTTGAAAGAACTTAGAACTAAGACTGATCAGGCTCTTTTATGACAATTCCTTTGCCAGATTGGATTTGAGCCTTCACAGGAGCTTCAGCAACTTCAGCTGGATCCTTGCCTTTTAGCTCAGCTTTCTTCTGTGCTTCTTCCTTGAGCCTTTGCCTTTCAAAGTAATGAAAGGGCATTGGAAAGTACTTGCTCGGCTCCTGAGCATCTGGTGGCAGCCTTCCCATCTTGGATTTTCTCCTGAACTGTACTATGGCTTCCTGCCTAGCTTCAAACTTTTGCCATTCCATTTCATTATACCACTTTCCTCTTTCATGTTCTTGGTCCTTTACAGCCTTCCATGCAGTTAGTATAATATTTCTTGAAGTAGGGCTCCACTGCTCAAAATCTGGCTTAAGTTCAGCCTGCTCTCTAAATTTTTTCTTGGATAGTAGAGCATCTTGCTGTTCTTTCAAGTTGGCATCAGGCTTATCAACTTTTTCAATAATAACCTTGGTAACCTCCTTTGGAGGACTATACATATCCTGAACTTGCTGATCAATCATATCAAAATCTGGAGGAGGGTAATTGACTTGGGCAATCTCAGGTTGATTGCCTTCAAGTAGACCTATTTGAATTCCTGACTCAGCCACCATAGCATCATCACACAAAGGTGGATATCCCAATGTGGCTCGAATACTATTTGTCACCCATTTGGTGTGCTCTGAGCCAGCATAAACTAACAACCTCTCCCCCTTTATGACTTCTCTGGTAATATGATCTCTTAGATCTTCCTTTTGAAATCTGATCTTGCCATCCAGATAATTCACACCCTCTTTAAAATAGGGTTTCAACCTTTGAAGCTTGTCAGATATGTCCTTTTGAGATGTGGTGATAGCAGTTTTAACTGATTCAATGGCATCTTGAAGTTTCTTATCAAACTCTTCCATCTCCTTTGCTCTTGCTTCAGTCAGCCCTGTAGTAGTCTTTTTCAACTCATCAATAATTTCTTGGTGAGATTCAGCCAAATTATCATTCATCCTCAGCTGATTCTCCAGAACATAACCTTGCTTTAAAACAATATCATCCACTTTAGGGATGATAGACTGTTGTTTAGCCAAAAACACCACAGCATTACCTCCCTTATGGAAGCAATCTGTCTTCTCCTTCTTATTCATATTTACTTCAAATCTAATAGATTTAATATCTTGAGCCAAGTCAAATTGAAGGGATTTATTGCTCTCATCAACATACTTCTCAACAGCCAACCTGTGGTCATCTAACTTAACTTGCAAATCTACCATAAACTTGTTATAATTGAATTCAGAAGGAGATTGGAGAGTTGTAGTCTGTAGAGTCTGCTTATAGCTTTTGCTCCTTCTCTTAAAGACCATGAGCTTTTTCTTCTTAGCCAGTCTGGCTTCTTCATTCTCAAAATCAGATGAACTGTCAATTTGAACTCTGTCAGGAGAAAGAAGAGGAATATCTGTCTCAGTGCCTTGTTGTTCAGCCTCAACATGCACAGGCTCCCCCTCAACTTCTTGCTCCTCCTCAATTTCTTGCTCTTTCTCTATTTCTTGCTCTATCTCCATGTCTAGTACCTTCTCAATATCTTGCTCCTCCTCTACTATATCAGTAGCAATTTCAGAAATAACTCATCTAGAGTGTATTCCTTCTGAGCTGGAACAGATGTTGAATCATCCAGATCTGCAATATTCAAATCTTTTGATAGATCAATTTGGTCTTCCTCTTGCACATGGTCAGACATTTGCACCTCCTGCACTTGTTCAGTATGTCGAATTTCCTGGGTAGGAGAATGCACTTGCTCCCCCTGTACCTGTGCAGGAGTAAAAATATTAGGAATGACCTTGGCAGAAAAACTCACTTGCTCTCCTTTTACCTGTTCAGAAGTAGATACATTCTGGGCAGGAGTGTGAGCTTGAACAGACTCAGGCTGATCTTCAACCTGCTTTCTCACTTGCTCTTCTTGATGCTGGGCAGTGCTTAGATAATGTGCAGGGGATCTCACAGGGGTATCCTGCCTGCTCTTATCAGGCACATCTTTAGACAGCACCCTATCCCACCTTAAAAATAATCTTGTATCCATTTTCCTCATGTGATTAATCTTTGTCTCAGGCAATTGTTGCATAACCTCAGGGATCACTCCAATCAGGTATAAACTCATAATTCTAGCCAGATTTGGCTTCTTGATTCCTTCCTTGATTTTATCAAATATTACAGCTGACCAGTCAGTTGGAATTGTAAACACAATTCTGGTCATTAGGCAGAACATATAGGCTGAAATCCTATCATGTCCACCTGGTTTGCACAGAATCACCTTGCCAACCACTTCAGACAAAAATTTTCCTTGTTGATTCATCCCTTTTCTGTTGAAAGCAGCTCCAATCTTCAGGGTTGGTTCCAATCCACACCATTGGAGAGCCTCTCTTGACTTAGAAGCAGAGACTTCTTCTTCATTCTCAATGATAGGTAATTGGAGAATCTTTCTTAAACTTCTTGGGGTAATTTTCACCTTTGACCCATGAACTGTGGCTTTGATCTTGAGACCATCTGAATCCACTGATGCAGAGGTAAAGAATTCAATCACCTCCTTCTTCCAGATCTTTGTCGGTTCAGAAACTAGAAACTCTAATCCAGACTCAGAAATTAGATTGACAATCCTTTGAACATCTGTTGGGGCATCCGCAAAGCCATTGCGCACCAACTCATATCCTTCATTGACGTTATCTGCAACCTTTGGCGCCATTGATCAGACGAGAAAGCTTGAGAGAAGAGAGAGAGAATGTTGACACAGGGTTTCAGTCTCGAAAACCTTGTAAGCATGTCGACAGAATAAGTTCTTGACCTATTTATACCTTCTATTGAAAGAAGATCAAAAGGCGGGCAAAAACAGTCTATATGTGTCGATACAGATGGAATGTGTAGACACAAACTTCTATTGTCTCGACAACAAATCTGTCTACTATGTGTCGACACCAATTGTGGATATGTCAACACCTGAGAGACATAGTAGAGCATCAGAAATTCTGTGTCGACTCTTAGGATAAGTGTCGACACAAAATCTGTAAGTGTCGACACCACTATTCTGGTGAAGTCGACACTATATTCCTGGATGAGTCGACTATTTGATTCTTAAGTGTCGACACAAATTCTCTGTGTCGACACATATTCTCTGACTAGTCGTCATGACTTCACTGAGTCGACACATTATCACTGAATGTGTCGACACTATTTTACTTAGCCAATTTCTGTTTTTGTCAATACCACTTGAGACCACTTGATAATCTAATATGTTACTTGTAAGTTTGTTGATAAACTAATCAATGGTCAGCATGCCTAATTCAATTTTAAATTTATTGAATTTTGTTTCATCCAGTAGCTTAGTAAATACATCTGCTATTTGATAATCTGTTTTAACAAATTCCAATGTGATGTCTTCTCTTTCTACATGTTCTCTAAGAAAATGGTATTTAATTTCTATATGCTTAGTTCTACTATGAGAAACAGGATTATTAGCAATAGAAATTGCACTCTTAGAATCACACAAAAGAGGTGTTCTACTTACTTGAATACCATAATCTTTAAGCTGATGTTGTATCCACAATAGTTGTGCATAGCAGCTGCCAGCAGCAACATATTCTGACTCAGCTGTGGATATAGCCACACTGGTCTGCTTCTTACTACTCCAAGATATCAATCTTCCTCCCAAGAATTGACAAGTACCTGTTGTACTCTTTCTATCCTCTCTACAGCCTGCAAAGTCTGCATCTGAATAACCTGTTAGTAGAAAATCTCTATTCCTAGGGTACCAAAGGCCTAGATTAGGTGTGCCCTTAAGATATCTCAGAATCCTTTTGACTGCAATATAATGAGATTCTATAGGGCAGGCTTGGTACCTAGCACAGACACATGTAGCATACATAATATCTGGTCTACTAGTAGTGAGATATAGTAGTGAGCCAACTATTCCTCTATACAAAGATTCATCAACAGGTTTACCTGCATCATCTTTGCATATAGGCATACTTATTCCCATAGGAGTTCTCATAGTGGAGGAGTACTCCATACCATACTTCTTAATTAATTCTTTGGTGAACTTAGACTGGGATATGGATAGTCCATCATCAGTCTGTCTTACTTGGGAACTTAAGTTCCCCCATACTGCTCATCTCAAACTTCCCTTGCATAAGTTTGGCAAACTTTTACAAAGGTTGTTTTCAGTAGATCCAAAGATTATGTCATCAACATAGATCTGAACTAAGATGATCTTACCTTTGGATTCCCTAAGGAATAGAGTTTTGTCTATTTTTCCTCTTGAGAATTTATTCTCAATAAGGAAAGTAGACAGGGTTTCATACCAAGCCCTTGGGGCTTGCTTTAACCCATTCAAAGCTTTTCTAAGCTTATAGACATAATCAGGTTTAAGAGGATCTACAAAACCTGATGGCTGCTCTACATAGACTTCCTCTTTTAAATCACCATTCAGGAATGCTGATTTCACATCCATCTGGTACACTTTGAAGTCTTGATAGGCTGCATAGGCAAGGAACATTCTGATTGCCTCCAGCCTTGCTACTGGAGCAAAGGTTTGATCAAAGTCAATCCCTTCTTCCTGCCTATATCCTTTTGCAACCAATCTTGCTTTATTCTTCACTATTATTCCACTCTCATCCAATTTGTTCCTATAAATCCACTTTGTGCCAATTATGTTGTGGCCTCTTGGTTTAGGAACAAGCTCCCAGACATTGCACCTTCTGAATTGATTCAGCTCCTCTTGCATAGCATCAGTCCAGTGCTGGTCTTGGATGGCTTCTTCAAACTTCTTAGGCTCCATTTGAGACAGGAAACTTGAATGCAGGTCTGTGCTTTGATTTCTGCTTCTAGTCTGCACTCCCTGTCTTGGATCACCTATAATCTGATCAGCTGGATGATCTCTTAAATGTCATGTAGCTGGAGGTAGATTCCTTTCTTGTTGAACATCTCCAGCTCCTTCTTCATGCTGAACCTCTAGGTTTTCATCAGCTCCTATTGAGTCTTGTACTCCCCCTGGACAATAGCCTTCATTTTCCAATGCTTCATCTTCCTTTGTTGCTTCAGCAATGGAGAGTTTGTCTATACTTTTGCTTATACCTGTTGAATCATTTGATCTACAAGACAACTCACAGTTGATTAATCTTATTTCATCAAATACAACATGAACAGACTCCTCTACAACTTGAGTGGTCAAGTTGAAGACTCTATAGGCCTTACTATTTGTGTTGTACCCAACAAATATCCTATCCTGGGATTTGGCAGCAAACTTAGTCAAATATGACTTGCCATTGTTAAGTACATAACACTTGCAACCAAAGATCCTAAAGTAGGATAGATTTGGTTTTCTGCCTTTCATAATCTCATAGGGAGTCATTTTGTGGCTTTTGGTGATAGAAGCCCTATTGATTACATGACAAGCAGTGTTTACTGCCTCAGCCCAGAAATATTCTGGAAGAGAGGTGTCACTCAATAGTGTTCTACCAGCTTCAATTAATGTTCTATTCTTTCTTTCAGCAATGCCATTTTGCTGTGGTGTTCTCGGTGAGGAGAACTCTTGGAAAATCCCAAAGTCTTCACATAACTTTTTCATGCTTTCAGATTGAAACTCAGTACCATGGTCACTTCTAAGTTTGACCACTATACTATTCAGTTCATTCTGAATTTGCTTCACAAAATTGAGTAAGACACTTGGGGTTTCTGATTTCTATCTCAGAAAGAATACCCATGTAAATCTAGAATAGTTATCTACAACCACAAAAGTGTAGACCTTCCTACATAGACTATGAACTGGCATAGGACCAAAAAGATCCATATGCAAGAGGTATAAGCACCTCACAGAATCCTTGTTTTCAAGGCTATGAAAGGAGGATTTTGTCTGCTTGCCCTTTTGACAAGCTGAGCATATTCCTTCCTTTATACACTTAACTTGAGGACCATTCCTCACTAACTCTTTGCTAAAGAGTTGGCCAATTGTCTTGTAGTTAAGATGAGCCAATCTCTTGTGCCACTTAACACAATGAGAAGCATTGTCATCAGCTACAAGACAGATGGGAGAAGCCTTATTCTCACATACAAAATTAAGACAATATACATTTCTCTTCCTATACCCAGTCAATATGATCTCTTGATCACTTGACCTTTTGATATGACATCCATCCTTAACAAATGAAATGTCATATCCTAAATCACTCAGCTGGCTTATGCTTATTAGATTGTGTTTCAAACCTTTTACATAAGCCACTTGGGTGATAACAATTAGGTTAGAAGAAATGTTACCAAACCCTTTGATGATTCCTTTTTCAGATCCACCAAAGATCACTTTGGGTCCATCTTTGACAGATGTATACTCCTTCAGCAGCCCCTTTGTCCTAGTCATGTGCCTGGAACAACCACTGTCCAAGTACCAAATAGGGGCATGGCCACTTGGACTTTCTTGCAACACAGATTTACTTACCCTTAGAACCCAAGAAAGTCTTGGGTCCTTGGTTCAGGTTAGCATTAACAAAGCTACCATTATCTCTTCTAACAGGTAGACTATTGTTCTTTCTAACACTTGTGTTATGCCAGCAGTCTAATGCAAAATGGCCTCTCTTGCCATAGCACCAACATTCAAACTTATTGTATCTAGATCTAGATACACCCTTGACAGAAGAATTTCTGTCCATTGCTGGTGCTGCAGCAGCTTCACCCACTGATTTCTTATAACCATTGGGTTTATGAACATGGATAGGCCTGTTGGCATTTACACCCTTGTTAATCAGAACATTAGTCTTAAAATGACCATGAATATTTTCATGATCATATTGGTTAGAAGGCACTTGCATCTTTCTAAACTTAATAGGGACTGAAAGGTTTAGTGGCTTGACAAGAGCTTTGCCTTTCCTCTTGAATTGGGCTGCCCTGGGGTTATCTTTGAATTCTAATCCTACCTTACCCTTTTGAGTCACAAATTCATCTATCAAGGGTAAGACAGACTTTGGCTTAGAGTAACTAGACACTAAATCTTTTTCTATTCTTAGTCTGGCCTCCAGACTCTTCACTTGATCATTGGTATAATTAATTGTGCCCATCTGAATAATAGTTATATTCTTCAGCTTGGCAATATCATTTAACTTCTGATCAATTACTTTCTCTAACTCAGTTGCAGCTACCCTTAGATCAACAATTTCCTGAGCCTGAGATTTAACCAGGTTCTTGCTTTTCTTAAGGGCCTGCAACAAGTCCCCATACTTATCTATCAATTGATAGACATCTCCTTCAGATTCAAATGCATCTACATCACTTGTTGCAGATGTAGTTGATTCTGCACTTGTACTACAAACAGATTTTATTGAAGGACATAGTACCTTACTAGGACCAGACTGATTCTGGCACATGTATTCTTCCACTCCTACCATCAGTCCCATGCACTGATGATCCTCTTGTTCATAGATGGAGTCTAGCAATTGCATGAACTCCTCTTCTTCAGTAGCAGCATACAGTCCAATATATGCTTCAGCTTCAGATTCTGATTCTGAAGTTGATTGATCTGTTAGGCTCTTTTCCTTCTTTGCAACAAAGGATTTTTCCTTCTTGCCCTTTTGATAAGTCTTCTTCTTGTCTGATGACTCCTTTCTCTTATCAGGACAGTCAGCCACTACTTGTCCAGGCCTATTGCAACAATAGTAGACAATCTTTGAAGTAGTGGCCTTGCTGGGCTTTGTTCTGCTCTTCTCTTTCCTTGATGACTTTTTCTTCTGATAATAGTCATCAACTTGCTGTGATGAGGAGGGCCTAGACCTCCACTGCTTCTTCTTTAAGAATCTTTGGAATTGCCTTGTAAATGCAGCAAAATCTGCATCTGACTCATAGCTTTCTGAACCCTGATTCTCTGAATTTTCAGAACTAACTTCTTCAACTTCCTTAGGAGGAGATGATGATATCCTCCTATTCTTTTTAGTGGCTTCTGCCTTGAAGGCCACAGTCTTCTCTCTATGCTCCCCTTTTGAATTCTTTTCCTCCTCCTTCCTCACCATAAGTTGCATTTCATAGGATAGCAACTTTCCAAACAAGGTTGGAGGAGAAATCTCTGCCAGTTTAGCCACTTCTCTTATGGCACAGATCTTTGTGTCCCAATCCTTTGTCAAGGATCTTAAGAATTTGTCATTCAATTCATAGGTACTGAAGACTCTTCCATAGGACATTAACTCATTCACAATTCTATAGAATTTCTTATAGCATTCAGTTATGCTATCAGTTTTTCCTTGTCTAAAACTTTCATATTCCTGGTTGAGCATAGACTTCCTATCCTGTCTTACTTCTTCAGATCCCTCCATGTAGACAATCAAGGTGTCCCACATTTCTTTGGAGGTCTTGTAGTGAATCAGATTCTGAAATGTAGAATCATCTATGGCACTCACAATAATATTCTGAGCTCTCTTGTCCATGGTTGCCAAAATGATTTCATCCTTGGTCATTTCAGAATAACTCTTTGGAGTTTGAATATTAGCATCAAGAACTGATACCTTCATTGGAATGAAGGGTCCTTCCTGAACTGTGATGTATATTCTTGGGTCAGATGCTTCCATGAACAATCTGACTCTTTCTTTCCAAATTCCAAAGATTTCCTTCTTGCAGATGGGTAACTTCATTGACCCTAACTCCTTGTGATTTTCTCCAGAACCCATCTTCTTGAATCTTGATTCTGCCTTTCAGATCTACCTCAGACTGTTAAGTCCTCTTTGAGGAACCTCCCTCTGATACCACTTGATAGTTTTACTTTCAAGACAACCTAAACACCTAGAGGGGGGGGGAATAGGTTCTTATGCTTGTTAACACTTTTAGGCAGAATTCAATTGCAGAATTAATACACTCAGCACAGGAATCACAGAAAATCATACAACACAGATTGCACACAGTTTTATAGTGGTTCCCCAAGGTTTGGGTACGTCCACTTTCCCCCTTCACCTATCTAGCAGTATGCTAGATTCGGCCAAACTTCCTCTTTACTCAGATCCACAGATCCTACAGCTCAGAACCTGAAAAGGTTCCTACAACTCAGGCTCAACAGCCCTACCTCAGCCTTATCACAAGGCCTACAACTCAGAGAAGAACCTTCTCCTACACTCAGGCAAACAGCCCTACCACTCAGAGATCAACTCTTCTACACTCAGCCTTTATAACACAGGCTTACAACTCAGATCTGTATTGACAGATCCTACAGAAATTAGAAAAGAAGTTTGTATTAACTTGCCCTTGATGAGAGAGAGAAGGACAAGGCAATTCTTGATCAGCTGAAGAATGAAATCAACTGAATCTGAGCTTTCTTCAAAGCTTCTTGAATCTGAACTTAGCTGAGTTGATTTCCCAAACAGCTTCTTGAGAAACCAGTGATGGCTTCCTTCTTCTTCTTCAAATGGCTGAATCTCTCTCTATCCAACACCTTTAATGACACTTCTGAATTCTTGATAGAACTCTTCTTAGATTGATCCTGAGATCGTCTTCTTAGATCTTCTGATGAAGATCTTCTTTTGTGTATTACTCCTTCTTGATTTGATTTCTCAAATTGATTGCCAAAATTCAATCTCTTGTTACTTCTCTCTGAATCTGTCTATTTATAGACCTTCTTAATGGTAACCGGCTGATCCGGTTTATAGCTGTCTTCTGACGAGTCTGACAACATCAGTTAACTGGCTGCAACCCACAGCTGTCAAGTCTTCAAACAGATCCTGTGCCTTAGTCTTGGTCAGCAAAGTGTTGAGACAGACTGTCAGGAAGTGTCGAGACCAACTGTCTATATGTGTCGACACAAGTAACTTTGGTGTCGACACAGCCTTTGATGATGTCGACAAGTTTGCCTTTAAGTTGACACAGCTTCTTCAGAACTTCATCTTGAGAATGAGTCGACACAGAGAATTTGTGTCGACTCAACACTTCATCTTTCTTCAGAAAATAACTTGGTCTTGACTTTGCAGTGTGTCGACACAAGTCCTGTGTGTCGACACAGTTGTTGTAGATTCAGAACTCAATATGTGTCGACTCTGCCTTCAGGTGTCGACTCAGCAAATGTCAATCCTGCCAATATGTGTCGACTTAGTCTTCTGGTGTCGACACAAGTATTGTTGACTTCTGCCAATGTGTGTCGACTCTGTCTCAATGTGTCGACACATCCTCCCAGTGTCGACAAAGTTGAGATCGACTATCTTTCAGTTAGTCGACACTGCTTCCCAATGTCGACACAAATGTGGTCGACTATCTTTCTGTGAGTCAACACTGCTTCCCAGTGTCGACACAAATGTGGTCGACTATCTTTCTCTGTGTCGACACAGCTTCCTTCAAGTGTCGACACAAATGTGGTCGACTATCTTTCTCTGTGTCGACACAGCTTCCTTCAAGTGTCGATACAATTATTCTGAAGTGTCGACACAATTTCTTCAGGTGTCGACACATGGACTTAGAATAATTTCCTGTATTCTTTAATACTTCTTCACCTGCATATGTCAACTTAAAACAACATCAAATACACCTTGATGTATATCATTAAGCTAAGTTAGGCTTCTTCCAATCAGGTACACATTTTCCAATGTACCCAACAGTTTTCAAGGTTAGCTAAACACCTAGGGGTGAATAGGTTTTTAGTCTTTCTTTAAATCTTTTACACCTTTACCCGATTTTATTTTACTTAGTGATTAGGTTATTTTAGCTTTCAAGATTAATCATAGATGACACAGTTGTTTTGTAAGACCCTCCTCCCGAAACACAAAACACGGCACGAGAGGGGTCTTATGCCCAGAACAGCCGCCTTGCCTTAACACTAGCACTCGGGCCAGCCTGTACCACAAGACGCCTATCCTGCCAGCCACAACCAATATCAACATATAAATGCCAACCCAACCATAATAATATAAAGAAGTCAATCCACACTAAGCATAAGTCCATAAGTGCAGCAAAAGAGAAGCAAAACATGTAACGTCCCAATTCGCGCTAGGCCCCTCGCACGAGTTTTGAGTCAAGAGACTAGACTCGGGCTCTAGGTGCGCTGACGCGAAGTGTCAGGTGCGTCGGATGGAGTGTAGGGTTGAGTGATGACTAACGAATCGAAAGGAAATCAGCCAAGTGGAAATCGACGAGAATGGAGGTCGATGCACGTCGATCGACGGGTATCAGGAATGATACTCGCCGATTCGACGGGTATCGGGAATGATACTCGCCGATTCGACGGGTATCGGTGGTCGATACCCGCCGGACACAGAGCTGCAAGTAGACTAAGGGAAATTCGGCGAGAATGCTCGGCGATTCTCGTCGATCGTCGAGAATACCCGGTGATACCCACCGACCGTCGAGTGTCGCCAACTGATACTCAACTCACACAACGACAGGATGTCCGATAAAACGGCTAAGGGAAAATCGTCGAGTATCATTGTTGATACTCGACGAATTCGTCGAGAATGACCCGCTAATACTCGCCGATCGACGGGAATCACTGGCTGATTCCCGCCGAATTTGACTTGTGCGTTTTCTACACCCAGGCAAATTCACCGGCTTGTACAGGCGGACCGAACCGGACTTCGGGATTCGTGCTGAATGATCCTTGGACCGGTCACTTCAAAAGAAACCCGATTTGGACGGTCCTATTATAGAGTGACACGTGGCGGAAGGGACTTAACCTAACATGTAATATAAAAAGTAGTAAACCAAACCCTAGCCATCGCACCCGATCGTTCTTGCCGAGCCGTCACCGTGCAAAACCGACGGGAGCGGTAGAGGAGAATATCGTAGATCGCCGGAGGAGAGCTTGCTGGTGCGAGCTTTGGAGGCGGACTTCTCTCTCTCTCCTTCCTTTGCCGTGAAGAACAACTGCACCAAGGATGCCGCAACGAAGAGTAACGCGATCCATGGCCGGCAATGGAGGAAATGCCGGAAATAAAGTGAGTTTCCTCCCCTCTCCCTTGGTGCTAGATCTGTAGCTATTCTTAGGCGATACATCGACTCAAAAGAGTCTTGATGTGTGAGATGAAGCTTTCTAGGAAGGCCATGCTAGAACTTGTGTTCTAAAGCTTAGTCATCTTCAACCTCCCCTCGCTTCAAAGTGATGATAGGGGTGGTCTCGTGAAGAGGAAATGGCTTCAAGAGGGAGAATAAGGGTGGAGGAACTTCTGGTTGTGATTTGGGGAAAATCGCTTGAGGAGGAAGATGAACGGATGTCGTTCACTTCGCTTCAAGATGCGTGCAGAATCTGTATTCTACATGCAGCGACCTTCTTGGCTACTTTTAAGCAAGAAAGGGTCGGATCTGGGCTTTCGACTAAACAAGAAAGTCGTAGCCCTTGAAATTACCTTTCCAACGAGTGGTTGAACGTTTTCAGGCGATACCTGTAGCCACGGGAATCCTCAGTCAAAGTTGCTGACCAGGTTATATATAATTCTAGGTGATTACAATATGAACTTGGATTCGATGGACTAGATGTTGCAATCCACCTCGAGGTTGGGTGAATTCTCTTGTGTTAATCACCGAGGTAATGTGAGGGTTGATGTTTGAGGACTTGAATTCCTATGCCGAGATGTGAATCAAGCCTAAGTGAATGAAAGGCTTTGTTATATTTGGTAGATCACCCTTATGCGCATTATCTATAATATGTTGAATTCATGTGGAAGGATTTGTAAATGACTAAACTATGGCCCTGATGTATAATGAATCGATGGAAGGGAATGGATAGTCCAATGCTTAGAGTGTCGTCTCCCTACGGGTAGCATTGTGGAAGTTAACAAGTGCGGTGTTGACCGTCACTAATGGGAATGAGGTTGAGTTGGATAAAATTGGATGGTTGGGCTTGGTCCTCAGTGTTCACGTCCCGGGGCTCCTTCCGGGCCACGTGAATGGTTGGGCTTGGTCCTCGGTGTTCACGTCCCGAGGATCCATCCGTATTTGTTGGATGGTTGGGCTTGGTCCTGGGGCTTTCTCTGAGGCTCCTTCCATGCCATGAATTGTGGAATTGCATACAGTGTGAGTCGACACGCGGTGTCGTAATCCCGGGTTAAGGATAGTGTGGCAGGTCTACGGGCTCGCCGATCATCACACCGATGGGAGTTGACAGTTAGACCTTGGGCAGTTGGGCTTGGTCCTTGGTGTTCACGTCCCGAGGCTCCTTCCGTGCCAAGTGAACGGTTGGGCTTGGTCCTCGTGCTCATTTCCGAGGCTCCTTCCGTGTCATACCATAGGCCAGTCGGGGCTAGGATCTTGGTGCATATTTACCCGAGAGAACCCGTTGAGCCATAGTACGCATGTGAGCTCCGCTGTTGTGTTCTTAGCGTTGAGGCGTACGGAGGCCTAGGCCAGGTAGTGTGGAGACCAGCCTAGTAGTGGAGATGCCCGCTCTATTGTCACCGTTTGGCCATGACGGTTGATTCCTGAGAGGTTAGCTACCTGCTCGAATAGTGGGAACTATAAGTCTGTGTCGACATAGCGATTGCATGTGCCTGATCATGGGTGTGTCATTGCATTGCATACATAGCATTGCACTTCATTACATACACAAGACCCTCATCGTATAAGTTTGTATGGGCACTCCTATACGATGAGTTACTTTCTGCTGAACAACCCTCAACTTATATGCTTGTATGGGCACCCATATAAGTTGAGTTACTTACTGTTCTAGATATATACTCTCTTGCTGCTGTAGATTGTAGATTTGTAAAATAAGACCTTGATCATTTGTATACTGTTTCCATTGCTATTTATGATATGTACACATACTTCACCTACTTGTACTACTGATATATATTTATTGTACTTGTTCCTTTCTCCGCCCGGTGTCGAGGAGTCGCCGGGGGAGCGGATGTGAAACCACTTAGTCTTTTGACTAACGGTTGCTACGTCTTCCTTTTTAGGAGGAAACCCCGCAGGTGGAGCAGCAGGCTATGCAGACGGACAACCAGGCCAGGGTGACAGGGCCTGAAGGGACGGTCCCGTCGCTACCGTCGGTTACAGATGTGAGTGAGAGAGAGATTTTGTTATAGCACTTCGGGGCAATTTTGTTCTCGTACTCTGATATTAAAAGCTTACTGTAGCTTCTTTATTCTTAATAGTATGGACATATGCTTGATGTGGATTTGACTTTCATATTATTATGGTTGGGTTGGCAGTTATTTTCTGATATTGGTTGTAGCCGGCAGAGTAGGCGTCCTGTGGTACAGGCTAGCCCGAGTGCTAGTACTACCGCAAGGCGGCTGTTCTGGGCATAAGACCCCTCACGTGCCGTGTTTTGTGTTCCGGGGGGTCTTATAAATGGTATCAGCTTACTACGATCCTCCAAGGCGAAAGTCACTTAACAATGGTGCCACCCCCGTTTGATTGGTCAGTTTGGGGACAAGCTGACTTAGCGGAAGCAGTGGTGTGCCCATATATAATTCACACTAAGTTGTCCATCTTTAACCTTAGATTAGCCAACCTAACCCTAGGTTTGTACCTTATGTGTAGATCCCAGCACATGTTGAGCCAGTAAGGGGCACCCCCGCCTCGTCCGTACCTACACAATTCCAACAATCAGAGCTGGGGCAGACGCTCACAGCTATTCTAGACGCCTTTAGGTCCCAATCTCAGCAGACACCTGTACAACAACAGGGTCCGGGATCTAGTTGGATAAGCATTTTTCGAGCTCTCTCCCCTCCCGCTTATATTAGGACAGAGTCGGCAGTGCGTACGGAAGAGTGGCTCGACACTATACAAGAGTTGTTGGCAGGAATAAGATGTCCAAACAACATGGCGGTGACCCTTGTGGTGACACTCTTAGAGCTGCACGCCAAAAGGTGGTGGAAGTCCCTCATGGGCTCCACTTTTCGTGGGAGAGTGTACACGGACATTAGTTGGAGCGAATTCTCTGAAGCCATCTTAGAGCATTTCATCCCCTCGGCCGCTCGGGATGGTCTAGAAGAGAGATTTTTGCAACTAAAGCAAGGGTCCATGTCGGTGACGGAGTACCAACGGGAGTTTCAGCACCTGGCTAGATTCGCCGACTCCTATGAGCTAGATGATAGAGGGTACGCCAAACGATTCTACAAAGGCTTGCGAGATCCCCTAAGGCAAGCCCTTTTGTTTATAGCGGACTCTAGTCTGGCGGAGATTATTGATATGGCAAAGAGATTGGAAGCGGACCACTTGGGAAGTGGTAAGAGGCCAGCGGAAGGCATGATGGAAGCAGGCCCCAGCAACAGAAGGAGATTTGACAATAAAAGAGGAAGAGGATATCGGAGGGGTGGCAGGAGTTTCCCCCAGAACTTTAGAGAGGAGCGCCCGGTTCCACAACCGCCAACATTACCTCCACCTCCACAGTTTCAGCAACACGGCGGAAGGCAGGAACGGGTGTTCTTTGAATGCAACCAACCGGGCCACATTCGACGCTACTGCCCGCAACTGTTTGGAGATGCGCCTTTCGCTCTCCCTCCAGCAGCCCTGCGGGGGAGAGGGTATATGCGTGGTCGAGGACGAGGACCACGAGGAAGAAACCCCGGACCCACTCGAGATCAGATGTATTCCTTGGACATGACTCAAGAGCGGAACCCTCAAGAGATGATTGCAGGTACGATTTGAATTAGTCATTTTGCTTCCATTAATATCCTCTAGTTGCTTGAGATATACTAGACGTCTAGCTTGAGTATTATTAATGACACTTAGGCACCGTGATGGTCGGCG
Source organism: Platanthera zijinensis (assembly GCA_039513925.1). NCBI lineage: Eukaryota > Viridiplantae > Streptophyta > Magnoliopsida > Asparagales > Orchidaceae > Platanthera > Platanthera zijinensis. Next base: position 124,842,505 of record CM077080.1, read on the forward strand.
GGAAACCGGCTTATACGTTATTTGACACCGGTGCCTCACATTCATTCATGTCTGAAGACTTCATCAAAGAGATACACGGAGTGCAATATTTCACTGGTATTGCTCGAAGAGTATGCCTCCCAGACGGATCTGAGATGACGGCAACCGCGAAGTGTGAGTTAGAGATAACCATTGGGGGAAAGACCTTTGATACCCCTGCCACAATTTTGAGAATACCAGAGTTCGACCTCATTCTGGGTATGGCGTGGCTGGATTGGCACCATGCAAGAATCAACTGTGCGGAGAAGCGTATCTATTTGAGACATGGGTATACTGATGTAGTCTTCCAAGGTATAAATTTCGCACCACAAATATTATTATCCTCAATCCAGACCTTGAAAGCTCATATGAGAGGGGATGAAGTCTACATGATACGATTCGAATTAAAAGAGATGAAGGTAGATGTGAAGGATGTGCGGGTAGCACGGGATTTCCCTGAGGTATTTCCGAGAAATTGCTAGGGTTACCCCCGCATAGAGAAGTGGATTTTCAGATTAAGCTTGTACCAGGAGCTAAGCCTGTCTCCAGGACCCCTTATCGGATGGCCCCAAAAGAACTTGCATAGTTTAGAGTGCAATTGCAGGAGTTGGTAGAATCAGGGTTTGTTCGCCCCAGCTCGTCGCCTTGGGGAGCCCCTGTTCTATTCGTCAAGAAGAAAGATGGAACCCTGCATTTATGTATAGATTATCGGGAACTCAACCGACTGATAGTACGGAACACCTACCCGTTACCTCGGATCGATGAGTTGTTCGACCAACTGGTGGGAGCGCATTGGTTCTCCAAGCTAGACTTGCGCTCGGGGTACTACCAATTGAGAATACAGGAGGATGATATACAGAAAACGGCTTTCAGCTCAAGGTACGGCTTATATGAGGTCACAGTGATGCCGTTTGGACTCACCAATGCCCCATCAGCTTTCATGAGCTTGATGAATAAAGTGTTTGAGCCCTACTTAGATGTCTTCGTCATCGTGTTCATTGATGACATCCTGGTCTACTCGAAGACGGAGGAAGAACATGACGGGCATTTGGCCTTGGTACTGGAGAAGTTAAAGGAGCATGCCCTGTTCGCCAAGTTTATCAAGTGTGAGTTCTGGCTTAGGTAAGTTGCTTTCTTGGGTCACATAATCAGTGGGGCTGGACTAGCTGTGGATCCGGCCAAGGTGCGTGCCGTGAAGGAGTGGTAACCTTTGAAGTCAGCGGCCGATGTGAGGAGTTTTCTTGGACTTGCCGAATACTACCGCAAGTTCGTAAAAGGATTCTCCAAGATTGCCCTCCCGCTTACTTCCTTGACAAAGAAAGGAGTGTCATTTGAGTGGACACCCCAGTGTGAAGCGGCATTCCATGAATTGAAGGATAGACTTACCTCTGCCCCCATCCTTGTCCTTCCGTCTGGGAAGGAAGGATTCCAAGTTTACACGGACGCGTCTTATCAGGGGTTGGGAGCGGTGTTGATGCAGCACGGGCACGTAATTGCTTATGCTTCAAGACAATTGAAGAAGCATGAAATCAATTACCCGGTGCATGATTTGGAGCTAGGAGCGGTGGTGTTCGCCTTGAAGGTATGGAGGCATTATCTATACGGCGTCCACTGCGAAATCTTCTCGGATCATAAAAATTTGAAGTACGTCCATACCCAGAAGGAATTGAACTTAAGACAACGGCGGTGGTTAGAGTTTCTATGCGACTATGAGTTCACCTTGAACTACCACCCCGGAAAAGCAAACTCGGTAGCCGATGCGTTGAGTAGGAAAGTACCCGGCTCGAACCCAGAATCTCGATTGATGAGCATGGAGTTGGCACAGATGATCGATGTCACAACCCGCATTCTCTCCGAATTAAGAATTAGCAGAGTAAGAGAAAACACGCGTCATGATGCCACGTCAAGCAGGGGATAACTGCTGACGCTCAGGCAAATCCAACTACAATCTTTATGCAAGAAAATCATGTGCTTAATGAATAGAAAATCAGTTATGTTTAGAGTCCGTATCCCTCGTCTCAGTGGATCATCTAGTCCACAAAAGAAAACTATATTTAAACGCTGCGGAAAAATACTTTAATTAGGTTTTACACCCTAAAGAGCGCATAAGGGTCCCGAGAGAACCACTCATGCTATGCAAGACACTACACTTAGTTTATATAGTATATATAAGAAAACGGTTTTCGTACGTGATTTGGAAAATAGTGATTAAGTTTACAAAACATGCTGATCATGAGCTTCATTTATAATAATAATTATAGTTTAAAAATAACTAGCAACCTAGCATAAAACCTTCTCAAAGCAAGTAGACTATCTCTAGAAAAATAAATGGTAGCAGCAATAGTATATATCTAGTACAAGGTAAAAACTACTAGTGGGCGCCAACAACCTGACACGAACCCACCAGCACATATATATATCTGTAAGAAAGTACTGAAAACAACCTCACTAACAAGGTAAACAGAACTCCAAGGTCCGGGAGTCCACCAACAACACCACCTCCAACTAGCCACCAGACTGGCTACAGCTCAGAACCTGGGGTATTCCAAAAGAAAACAGAATACCTCAGCAAGCAAAAATCAAGGTAAAACTGCATGAAAGAGTCAACCAAAAGGACAAAATAACAGGAAACATGCAGTAGAAAGAGTCACAACTGTCCAAAACAGGACAACAAGAAATGCACAACGTGCAAAGAAACAGCAACGACCCAGCCCAGGAACAACATCCTGCAGGGCCTACTAGACTACCAAGAGCCAGAATGCTGCAAACTACCAAAGAAGAAACTTCTAACACCCTAAACTGCGGGAAATGTTAGTAGCAAAAACAACAACGAGGAACCGGATCGAAGGCAAACGCAGTCCCCCAATCCACCATGTCCAAGACAAAAGCTCGAGGGTCAACACGTGAAAACACAAGGGACCTTCCACCCGACATGCCCAGCCCGTACCTGGAGCAAGAAATCCATGGGTGGCCTTGGCTATATCACATAACTCCACCCCCATAAAGAGCTACAACCACCACTACTAACCACGACCCACGATTCGGCCTTTAGGAAAATAAAGAAAACGGCCGACAAGGAAAACCCAGAAATACAACTGGAAATCCACTCGGAAATGAAATACAAGGTAAAGGAAGAGTGTTGAAATAAACCAACACGACTAGGCGTTGAGTGAAACGCACTCAGTGCCTACCTAAACTTTGGCGTTGAGTGAGCTAGCCTCACTCGCCGCCAAAATAATGTTACTACCCACAAACCCACTAAAGAATACGGAGCTCGACGACAGTCGAACGACCAAGGCAGAAGATCCAGAACTCGAGTAGTTGCCTGCCACTTGAGTATCTAAACTCCCGCACTCGAAACCATCTAAATTCGCCTAGCAAAAGAAAATATACAAAGCGCACGATCAGTGACGCACGATACGTGGTCGTGCGCACTCATCGGCTGATGATCGTGCGAAGCGAACCTGGAAAACCTGACAGAAAACCTAGCAATTGCGCACGATCAGTGTCGCACGATCAGTGGTCGTGCGCACTGTTGCCAGCGCTCGTGCAATTGCCCGAGACAGAACTTTGGAAACTGAAATTTATACGCGCACGAACAGAGGCACACGACCAGTGGTCGTGCGCCTTAAAGGTTGATGACCGTGCGCGGTCAACCTGCACCGTTTGGAATTTCCCGAACGACACCGGAACGCGCACACAACTCACGCCACTGCAGTAGCAGTAGACAACTATCACGTCGCACGCTACTACCATTCAAACTATGCCTAACCATTCGAATAATACCTTAATGAAAATTGGCAACCACACCCCCCCTCCTAACTCTCCCTCTCGGCTACGCCCGAACCAGAGCAACAATCAGAGCAAGGGAAACAATGGCTTCACGCCGACAATTTGGATTCCAAACACCACAACATAGGGGGGGTTTCAGTAGGAAGAACTAAGCCCTATAGTTAGCAAGAAAATGAGAACAACAAGGCCTCTAACCTGGGCTAACCGGGATTTCAATTTCAGCAAATAAAATCAAAGAAAACACTTGGCAAGGGCAAGAATACCACTTGCCTCAAATCTCAGCGAAGCTTTGGACTGCTTTCCTCCTCTTCGCACGGATCAAAACGGCCGCAACACCTAGAACAAAGACTCGGCCATTAATGGCGGAAAACTTCCAAAACCGAAAATTCCAATCCTTCCAAAACTTCACGAAAATCGAATTTCTTACCGCAGGAATGAAGGTCTCGACGAGAGCAATCCGAATCCACTCTCGGAATCGAATTCCGTCCACAAACGCTCCGGGAATCGGCGTCCGAAGGGAAGGTAGGCGGTTTCTCTGTTTCTCTCGTACAAGGGGCCGGCGGTTTCTTACGGGGAAGAAGATGATCGATCCTTTCATTCTAATTCTATAAATATATATATATATATATATATATATATATAATTATATAATTATATTATTAATTACAAAATTACATAAAGCACCAAATCGACGCGAAAACCGAACTATCTCGGAATTTGACGAAATTCGCACCGTAGCTAAATACCCACGCTACGAACACAACGGCGAAGTCGAAATTAACTTTCGACGAACAGAACTCGAGTTATACCCAAATAAAGCCAAACACCAACATCCCCCCGAGAGGCCACACCGGGTCACCAAAACGACTCGGTTTGCTAGGGAGATCTTGCCAACAGGCTACCAAACAGGGCACTCAGTTCTAAGGAGCTAAACCGTACTCCACACATGGCACAAGCCACGGAAACGCGTCATCGTAACGCCAAACAAGAATAAAAATAATCGCTGAAAAAACGGGGCGTTACAGTCACTCCCCCTAAAAGAAAGTATCGTCCCGAAACTTTACGCACAACCCTCCTACAAAAGAAGGAAAAGTAACAAACAGAAGTTACAAAGGGAAACATACCGATCAAATCAGAGAAACAGGTGAGGGTACGCCCTCCTCATGGCCGACTCTAGCTCCCAAGTCGCGCTCTCCAAATCCTGATTTTTCCATAGAATTTTCACCATCGGTATGGACTTCTTTCGCAGCACACGCTCCTGAGTATCCAAAATACGAACTGGCACCTCAACGAAAGAGAGGTTGGGATCTAACTGGGGCACAACATCCAAGAGTTGCCCACTGCTGCGCACACACTTCCGCAATTGGCTAACATGAAAAACATTATGAACACCAGGGAAGTTCGCTGGCAAATCCAATCTATATGCAGACACACCAATCCGCTCCAAGACCTCAAACGGGCCCACATACCTTGGGTCCAATTTCTGATTTTTACCAAATCTCTTCACACCAACCATTGGATAAACCTTGAGGTATACATGATCCCCTACTAAAAACTCCAAGGCAGACCTACGCCGATTGGCGTTCTTTTCATACCTCTCCTGGGCTAAACGAAGCTTCTCCCGAATAAGCTTCACGGCGACTTCCATCTCTTCTAGAGCATCAGGACCCAACAAAGGCTTCTCACCAGCCTCAGCCCAAAACAACGGAGTCCTACAGCGCCTCCCATACAAAGCTTCGAACGGAGCCATCTGCAAGCTTTCCTGATAACTGTTATTATAAGCAAATTCCATGAGTCGCAGACGCTCATCCCACGCTCCACCGTGGTCTAAAATATAGCACCGGATCATATCCTCAACAATCTGATTGACCCGCTCCGTTTGCCCATTGGTCTGAGGGTGGTACGCAGTAGAATACCTCAGATCCGTACCCAAACCCTCCTGCAGACTCTGCCAAAAATGAGAAGTAAACCGGGAGTCTCGATCAGAAATGATGCTAACCGGCACACCGTGGAGTCGGATGACTTCATTCAAGTACAACTCCACTATCTTCTTCATCGGGTAATCAATCTTATAAGGCACGAAGTGAGCACACTTCGTCAATCTATCCACTATAACCCAAACAGAATCAAATCCTCTCGGGGATTTTGGCAAACCCGTAATGAAGTCCATAGATATACTCTCCCACTTCCAAGTCGGGATCTCTAGCGGAGTCAACTTACCACCAGGCCTCCCATGATCGGCCTTCACACGCTTGCAAGTGTGACACTCAGCAACATATCGGGCTATATCTCCTTTCATACCATACCACCAGGCAACTTGCCTAAGTCACGGTACATCTTCGTAGATCCTGGATGGTAGGCAACGCTGGAACCATGAGCCTCGCTGCAAATCATACTCCTAATGTCCCCAACAGCGGGAACGCAAAACCTGCCGCGGTACTTCAAAGTACCCGCATCATCAATAGAAAAATCTGGCAACTCTCCCTTCTCTGTCCTGGTAAAAAGGTGCAACAGATCCGGATCGTCCTTCTGATGCAGTCTAGTCAAAGAAATCCAGGACGGCTCTGCCACAGATAAGCTACTCTGCAAACTACAGCATCCCACTGAAATATCCATAAGGAGGAACTCCTCAACTAATCGATCGGCGGAGAGGTTAAAGATCTTTCCTGTCTTTCGGCTCAGGGCGTCGGCCACCACATTGGCCTTGCCCGGATGATACTGGATTTCTACATCATAATCCGCCACATACTCAAGCCACCGCCGCTGACGCAGATTCAACTCTTTCTGCGTGAACACGTACTTCAGGCTCTTATGGTCAGTAAAAATCTTGCACTGAGCCCCATAAAGTAAGTGCCTCCACAACTTCAACGCATAGATAACCGCTGCAAACTCAAGGTCATGCGTTGGATAATTCTTCTCATGAGTCTTCAGCTGCCTTGACCCATAAGCGATTACTTTTCCATCCTGCATTAATACGCATCCCAGACCTATATGTGAAGCATCCACATACACATCATAATCCATGCCCTCAGTAGGAAGGGTCAGAACGGGAGCAGTACACAATCTCCTCTTTAACTCCTGAAAAGCTTCTTCGCACTTCTCGCTCCAAACAAATGCCACATTCTTCTGAGTCAGCTTGGTCAACGGTGCGGCTAGAGAAGAGAAACCCTCCACGAATCTCCTGTAATAGCCAGCCAACCCTAAGAAACTTCTGATCTCCTTAGGAGTATTCGGCCTACTCCAATCCGTCACTGCTGCAATCTTTTCTGGGTCAACCGAGATCCCATCCTTGTTCACCACGTGGCCTAGAAAAGAAACCTGAGGCAACCAAAATTCGCACTTGCTCAACTTGGCGAATAACTTGTGGTTCCTCAACTCTGATAGGACCAAACACAAATGCTGCTCGTGCTCCTCAGCACTGCGAGAATAAACCAACACGTCATCAATGAAGACCACAACGAACTTGTCTAGGAAATCCTTGAACACCCTGTTCATCATATCCATGAAGGCTGATGGTGCGTTGGTCAGACCAAACGACATCACCAAAAACTCAAAGTGCCCATGCCTCGACCTAAACGCAGTCCGTGGAATATCTGCCTCACGGATCCTGAGCTGATGATAGCCCGAACGAAGATCGATCTTGGAGAACACCGTGCTACCACGAAACTGGTCAAATAAATCATCGATCCTCGGCAGAGGGTACCTGTTCTTGATAGTGACCTTGTTCAACTCTCTATAGTCGATGCAAAGCCGCATCGACCCATCTTTCTTCTTTACGAACAAAACAGGAGCACCCCAAGGCGACGAACTCTGCCTGATAAAACCTTTAGCCAACAACTCATCTAACTGAATTCGCAACTCCTCTAACTCACGAGGGGCCATCCGGTACGGCGCCTTAGCAATAGGACACGTACCCGGCTCCAAATCAATAATAAACTCCACATCCCGCTCAGGAGGGATACCAGGAAGATCATCAGGAAAAACATCGGCGAAACCACGAACAATAGGAATCTCCTCCAAGCGTGGCACGCTATCAACGGTTCCAACCGCCGAGACTAAACAAACACAACAATCAGAAAGAAACAATCTCTGAACACATACCGCAGAGAGAACAGGAGAATCCTGACACGGATCAGCATACACGCTGCCGGGCTGACCGTTGTCCCTGATGAAGTCCAAGCGCTTTCCTTTGCACTGAATGACCGCATCATACCGAGAGAGCCAGTCCATGCCCAAAATGACATCGAAGTCCTCTAGATCAATCATCTTCAGATCCGCCTTCGCAAGAAAATCCCCCAACAAAACTGGGCAATCCAAAATACCCAAATCTGACAACACAGATTCACCAGAGGGAAACTTGACACGGAAGGAATCCCGAACACGATCTAGAGACAACCGATGACGCTCCACAAAGGCTCTAGCCACGAACGAGTGGGTAGCGCCGGAGTCAAACAGAACACGCGCCCAGCGGTTCTTCACCCTAAATTTCCCTATAGGAACGCACAAGGCTAAGGAACTAGCACAACAGTACCGCAAAAAATCTAGCAACTAAACTACCAGGCTAGAAAGAAAAACAACTAACTACTAACCTGAGATCACCTGGGTCGAAGTCTGAGCCTCTTCGGAAGAAATCAAGTTCAGCTTCCCTTTTCCCTTGTCCACACGCTGAGGTGGAGGTAATGCCTGCAATGGAACTGCAGGAAGAGCTGACTGGACCTGAGGACACCTCGACTTAACGTGACCCTTCTGCCCACACTGATAGCAGACTCTATCCCTGGACCAACACTGGGCTGCATCATGCCCGGATCGCTTGCAAACTGAACAGGAGACATCTCTCCCAGGAGCACCCTGAATCGCATGAACCTGCTCCTTCTTCTGAGCTGCCGCCTTCTTGAAACACCTCTCAACAGGATGGCCTGACCGGCCACAAAAACTGCACACCACCCTGCTCCTCTTTCCCGGAATAGCATCGGGTACCAGGGGTTTCTTCTCCTCTACCAACTTCCTCTTATCCTTCCTCAATTGCTGGCCTCTGCTCTTCGCCATCTCAATGGCCTCAACCTTAAGAGCAGCCTCTACAACTCCAGCATAAGTCACTGACCCATAAGCACTGGCCAACTGCTGCACCTCACTCCTCAAACCACCGAGGAATCGCTTAACTCGATCAGCCTCAACGCTGACCAATCCAGGGGCAAAACGGCTCAACTTACTAAACTCTATCTCATACTCATCCACCGTGAGCTGCCTTTGCTTCAGATAGAGGAAATCATTCATGAGGCGGTCACGCTCGACCGAGGGTAAGAACTTCCTCAACAACATCTCCTTGAACACTTCCCAAGAGCATCCGGATACCAGGCTCTCCTTCTCTCTCAGCCACCAACTCTTAGCCAAACCTTTAAGCTGATAGGCGGCTATCATCACCCTCTAATCATCTGAAATCCCTGAGTACGAGAACATCTCCTCCATGGAGATCAGCCAGTCGTCTATCACCATGAAATCTGCCTTCCCATCATAAGTGGGAGGGCTCAGCCTCTGAAACTGCGAGATGAAGGCCATCTCTGCTGGCACCACCACTGGAGGTCTCAAGGGTGCAGGAGGAGGAGGAACAGCTAACCCCCCCGCAGGAACTTGCGCACCCTGAGCCTGCCCTGCCACAACTGCCACCAAAGACTGAATCTGGGCTTGCACCTCCTCCAACTGCCTACCCATAGCTTCGCTACTCTGACGCAGACCCTCGATCACCGCATCGTTATGTGCTCCAGAAGATTCACCCTCAGACAGGGGAGTCGATCGAGTCGCAGGACGCCTAGCCATCCTAAAAATCAATACAACGCAAAACAGATCCAAATCCCACGACTAGAACCGACTACCAGTACAGACAATACATATGTAGATATAGACTTAAAGCTGCTAAACTTGCTCTGAGAGTTTATCTTCTTCACAATAATTAGATGATATGCCCTATCCTAGGATGGTTAACCACCACCTCACTAACTCTTGTGCCTAGATCGGATGCATGAACTTATGTTAGTTTGAAAACTTATGTGTGTACATATGTCATCCTGCAAAATCTTTAGCTCGGCGCGTTGTGCTTATGCAATGTTATGATATGCATGTTTGTGTTATGCATTCTAAAAAGGCCCTAATGCATGATATGAGCGACGTACACATTAAAATGTTATGCATCCCATACTACATAACATTTCCATGCAACGAAAAAGAAATGTGCTAGTTGCAGTCATGTGGTGAGGTTATGCACCCCATACTACATAACCCTCACATGTAGCCCCTATGGTGGATCCATATACGAACACATATTATGCATCCCATACTACATAATATGCCCCGTATACTTCATGGTATGCTATGAGTGTAGTGTTCGTGCTTTTGCCAAGACGTGCTGATGACATATCGGTGTGTGAATGACATGATGCTGAACTACTAAAAGCATCCAAGGAAGGTTGCCCAACTAACTTGTCAAGCAACCTCCCTCTGATACCAACTGTCACAACCCGCATTCTCTCCGAATTAAGAATTATCAGAGTAAGAGAAAACACGCGTCATGATGCCACGTCAAGCAGGGGATAACTGCTGACGCTCAGGCAAATCCAACTACAATTTTTATGCAAGAAAATCATGTGCTTAATGAATAGAAAATCAGTTATGTTTAGAGTCCGTATCCCTCGGCTCAGTGGATCATCTAGTCCACAAAAGAAAACTATATTTAAACGCTGCGGAAAAATACTTTAATTAGGTTTTACACCCTAAAGAGCGCATAAGGGTCCCGAGAGAACCACTCATGCTATGCAAGACACTACACTTAGTTTATATAGTATATATAAGAAAACGGTTTTCGTACGTGATTTGGAAAATAGTGATTAAGTTTACAAAACATGCTGATCATGAGCTTCATTTATAATAATAATTATAGTTTAAAAATAACTAGCAACCTAGCATAAAACCTTCTCAAAGCAAGTAGACTATCTCCAGAAAAATAAATGGTAGCAGCAATAGTATATATCTAGTACAAGGTAAAAACTACTAGTGGGCGCCAACAACCTGACACGAACCCACCAGCACATATATATATTTGTAAGAAAGTACTGAAAACAACCTCACTAATAAGGTAAACAGAACTCCAAGGTCCGGGAGTCCACCAACAACACCACCTCCAACTAGCCACCAGACTGGCTACAGCTCAGAACCTGGGGTATTCCAAAAGAAAACAGAATACCTCAGCAAGCAAAAATCAAGGTAAAACTGCATGAAAGAGTCAACCAAAAGGACAAAATAACAGGAAACATGCAGTAGAAAGAGTCACAACTATCCAAAACAGGACAACAAGAAATGCACAACGTGCAAAGAAACAGCAACGACCCAGCCCAGGAACAACATCCTGTAGGGCCTACTAGACTACCAAGAGCCAGAATGCTGCAAACTACCAAAGAAGAAACTTCTAACACCCTAAACTGCGGGAAATGTTAGTAGCAAAAACAACAACGAGGAACCGGATCGAAGGCAAACGCAGTCCCCCAATCCACCATATCCAAGTCAAAAGCTCGAGGGTCAACACGTGAAAACACAAGGGACCTTCCACCCGACATGCCCAGCCCGTACCTGGAGCAAGAAATCCATGGGTGGCCTTGGCTATATCACACAACTCCACCCCCATAAAGAGCTACAACCACCACTACTAACCACGACCCACGATTCGGCCTTTAGGAAAATAAAGAAAACGGCCGACAAGGAAAACCCAGAAATACAACTGGAAATCCACTCGGAAATGAAATACAAGGTAAAGGAAGAGTGTTGAAATAAACCAACACGACTAGGCGTTGAGTGAAACGCACTCAGTGCCTACCTAAACTTTGGCGTTGAGTGAGCTAGCCTCACTCGCCGCCAAAATAATGTTACTACCCACAAACCCACTAAAGAATACGGAGCTCGACGACAGTCGAATGACCAAGGCAGAAGATCCAGAACTCGAGTAGTTGCCTGTCACTTGAGTATCTAAACTCCCGCACTCGAAACCATCTAAATTCGCCTAGCAAAAGAAAATATACAAAGCGCACGATCAGTGACGCACGATCAGTGGTCGTGCGCACTCATCGGCTGATGATCGTGCGAAGCGAACCTGGAAAACCTGACAGAAAACCTAGCAATTGCGCACGATTAGTGTCGCACGATCAGTGGTCGTGCGCACTGTTGCCAGCGCTCGTGCGATTGCCCGAGACAGAACTTTGGAAACTGAAATTTATACGCGCACGAACAGAGGCACACGACCAGTGGTCATGCGCCCTAAAGGTTGATGACCGTGCGCGGTCAACCTGCACCGTTTGGAATTTCCCGAACGACACCGGAACGCGCACATGACTCACGCCACTGCAGTAGCAGTAGACAACTATCACGTCGCACGCTACTACCATTCAAACTATGCATAACCATTCGAATAATACCTTAATGAAAATTGGCAACCACACCCCCCCTCCTAACTCTCCGTCTCGGCTACGCACGAACCAGAGCAACAATCAGAGCAAGGGAAACAACGGCTTCACGCCGACAATTTGGATTCCAAACACCACAACATAGGGGGGGTTTCAGTAGGAAGAACTAAGCCCTATAGTTACCAAGAAAATGAGAACAACAACGCCTCTAACCTGGGCTAACCGGGATTTCAATTTCAGCAAATAAAATCAAAGAAAACACTTGGCAAGGGCAAGAATACCACTTGCCTCAAATCTCAGCGAAGCTTTGGACTGCTTTCCTCCTCTTCGCACGGATCAAAACGGCCGCAACACCTAGAACAAAGACTCGGCCATTAATGGCGGAAAACTTCCAAAATCGAAAATTCCAATCCTTCCAAAACTCTACGAAAATCGAATTTCTTAGCGCAAGAATGAAGGTCTCGACGAGAGCAATCCGAATCCACTCTTGGAATCGAATTCCGTCCACAAATGCTCCGGGAATCGGCGTCCGAAGGGAAGGTAGGCGGTTTCTCCGTTTCTCTCGTACAAGGGGCCGGCGGTTTCTTACGGGGAAGAAGATGATCGATCCTTTCATTCTAATTCTATAAATATATATATATATATATAATTATATAATTATATTATTAATTACAAAATTACATAAAGCACCAAATCGACGCGAAAACCGAACTATCTCGGAATTCGACGAAATTCGCACCGTAGCTAAATACCCACGCTACGAACACAACGGCGAAGTCGAAATTAACTTTCAACGAACAGAACTCGAGTTATACCCAAATAAAGCCAAACACCAACATCCCCCCGAGAGGCCACACCGGGTCACCAAAACGACTCGGTTTGCTAGGGAGATCTTGCCAACAGGCTACCAAACAGGGCACTCAGTTCTAAGGAGCTAAACCGTACTCCACACATGGCACAAGCCACGGAAACGCGTCATCGTAACGCCAAACGAGAATAAAAATAATCGCTGAAAAAATGGGGCGTTACAATCGAGGAGATGGACATCACCTTAATATTTAAGGCTTCTTCGGAATATACGGAGTACCTGTCCAGCATGAGCATAGTTTGTGATATTCGGGACCGGATCCGAGTGGAGCAAGGATTGGATGCGGCTTTGGCCCCAGCAATAAAGTTAATCGAAGACGGGACTACCGACGAGTACACACTAAAGGACGGCCTCGTTTACTTTCGCGGCCTACTCTACATTCCCAAAGGTGGCAGAATCCGGGAGGATATTATGAGAGAAGCACATTGCTCTCAATATTCCGTACAACCAGCAATTTCAAAGATGTATGCCGGCTTACGGAAGACGATGTGTTGGCCAGGGATGAAGAAAGACGTCCGGTACTTTGTCACGCATTGTGAAGCCTGCCAAAGAGTGAAGGCGGAATGTAGGAGCCCCGGTGGCCTGTTGCAGTCGTTGTCAATCCCCGAATGGAAGTTCGAGGATATATCCATGGACTTCGTACATGGGCTACCTCGCTCCCGCTCAGGGAATGATTCAGTGTGGGTGATCGTTGATCGCCTGACAAAGGTTGCTCGGTTCATTCCTATGAAGAAGGAGGCTCATGTGGATGTCTTGGTACGCCTGTTTGTGGAACAATTTGTACGGTATCACGGCGTACCCAAGACGATAGTTTCGCACCGTGATGGTCGTTTCACCTCCAAGGAGTGGAAGGCGGTACAGACGTATTTGGGCTCACGTCTTACCTTCAGTACCACATTTCATCCTCAGACGGACGGACAGTCTGAGCGGACCATCCGAATATTGGAAGATCTGTTGAGGTTGTGTGTGATAGATAGGGGAGAGCCGTGGGAAAGACTCTTGCCCTTGGTGGAATTCTCCTATAATAATAGCCATCAAGCTAGTATTGGCATGGCCCCCCATGAAGCCCTATATGGAAGGAGGTGTAGGACCCCCTTGTCTTGGGTGCAAGATGAAGACCCGAAGACTTTGGGAATTGAGTACATAGATGACACTGATGCGGTGGTTAGGCTGATAAGGGATCGCATGTTGGAGGCTCAAAGTCGGCAGGTGAAGTATTACAACGCAAGGCACAGTATGGTGGAATTTCAAGTGGGTGATAAGGTGTTTCTAAAAATCCGGCCGATGCATGGAGTGTCACGAGTGCGAGGAGTGAAGAAGCTCAGTCCACGGTATGTTGGGCCCTATATCATATTGGAAAGGGTTGGCCCTTTGGCCTACCGGCTGGAGCTACTGCCCGAGCTAGAGAATCTCCACGATGTGTTCCATGTATCGTCGCTTCGGAAGGCGCTATTGCGGCCCGAACAATACATCCCCACAACTGATGGTACTGTGGCGTCTGACAGATCTGTGCGACTGGAGCCGGTGCGGATCGTTGATAATGAGATAAGAACCTTGCGCCGCAAAAGTGTCCCCTTGGTAAAAGTGCTATGGTCTAATCATGGGAAGGAGGAATTCACATGGGAGCCAATGGATTTGATGCAAAGACGCTACCCGGAGTTGTTTGCCTCAGGTAATTTTATCTAAAAGCATAATTTGTTTTCTGTATGCTTTTCTCCCCACGACCTCAGCCTGATTTCGGGGACGAAATCTTTTTATTTTGTTTATAGGATTTGTAACGTCCCAATTCGCGCTAGGCCCCTCGCACGAGTTTTGAGTCAAGAGACTAGACTCGGGCTCTGGGTGCGCTGACGCGAAGTGTCAGGTGCGTCGGATGGAGTGTAGGGTTGAGTGATGACTAACGAATCGAAAGGAAATCAGCCAAGTGGAAATCGACGAGAATTGAGGTCGATGCACGTCGATCGACGAGTATCGAGAATGATACTCGTCGATTCGACGGGTATCGGGAATTATACTCGCCGATTCGACGGGTATCGGTGGTCGATACCCGCCGGACACAGAGCTGCAAGTAGACTAAGGGAAATTCGGCGAGAATGCTCGGCGATTCTCGTCGATCGTCGAGAATACCCGGTGATACCCACCGACCGTCGAGTGTCGCCAACTGATACTCAATGCACACAACGACAGGATGTCCGATAAAATGGCTAAGGGAAAATCGTCGAGTATCATTGTTGATACTCGACGAATTCGTCGAGAATGACCCGCTAATACTCGCCGATCGACGGGAATCACTGGCTGATTCCCGCCGAATTTGACTTGTGCGTTTTCTGCGCCCAGGCAGATTCACCGGCTTGTACAGGCGGACCGAACCGGACTTCGGGATTCGTGCTGAATGATCCTTGGACCGGTCACTTCAAATGAAACCCGATTTGGGCGGTCCTATTATAGAGTGACACGTGGCGGAAGGGACTTAACCTAACATGTAATATAAAAAGGAGTAAACCAAACCCCAGCCATCGCACCCGATCGTTCTTGCCGAGCCGTCACCGTGCAAAACCGACGGGAGCGGTAGAGGAGAATATCGCAGATCGCCGGAGGAGAGCTTGCTGGTGCGAGCTTTGGAGGCAGACTTCTCTCTCTCCTTCCTTTGCCGTGAAGAACAACTGCACCAAGGATGCCGCAACGATGAGTAACGCGATCCATGACCGGCAACGGAGGAAATGCCGGAAATGAAGTGAGTTTTCTCCCCTCTCCCTTGGTGCTAGATCTGTAGCTATTCTTAGGCGAGACATCGACTCAAAAGAGTCTTGATGTGTGAGATGAAGCTTTCTAGGAAGGCCATGCTAGAACTTGTGTTCTAAAGCTTAGTCATCTTAAACCTCCCCTCGCTTCAAAGTGATGATAGGGGTGGTCTCGTGAAGAGGAAATGGCTTCAAGAGGGAGAATAAGGGTGGAGGAACTTCTGGTTGCGATTTGGGGAAAATTGCTTGAGGAGGAAGATGAACGGATGTCGTTCACTTCGCTTCAAGATGCGTGCAGAATCTGTGTTCTACACGCAGCGACCTTCTTGGCTACTTTTAAACAAGAAAGGGTCGGATCTGGGCTTTCGACTAAACAAGAAAGTCGTAGCCCTTGAAATTACCTTTCCAACGAGTGGTTGCACGTTTTCAGGCGATACCTGTAGCCACGGGAATCCTCAGTCAAAGTTGCTGACCAGGTTACATATAATTCTAGGTGATTACAATATGAACTTGGATTCGATGGACTAGATGTTGCAATCCATCTCGAGGTTGGGTGAATTCTTTTGTGTTAATCACCGAGGTAATGTGAGGGTTGATGTTTGAGGACTTGAATTCCTATGCCGAGATGTGAATCAAGCATAAGTGAATGAAAGGCTTTGTTATATTTGGTAGATCACCCTTATGCGCATTATCTATAATATGTTGAATTCATGTGGAAGGATTTGTAAATGATTAAACTATGGCCCTGATGTATAATGAATCGATGGAAGGGAATGGATAGTCCAATGCTTAGAGTGTCGTCTCCCTACGGGTAGCATTGTGGAAGTTAACAAGTGCGATGTTGACCGTCACTAATGGGAATGAGGTTGAGTTGGATAAAATTGAACGGTTGGGCTTGGTCCTCGGTGTTCACGTCTCGGGGCTCCTTCCGTGCCACGTGAACGGTTGGGCTTGGTCCTCGGTGTTCACGTCCCGAGGCTCCATCCGTATTTGTTGGATGGTTGGGCTTGGTCCTCGTGCTTTCTCCGAGGCTCCTTCCATGCCATGAATTGTGGAATTGCATGCAGTGTGAGTCGACATGCGGTGTCGTAATCCCGGGTTAAGGATAGTGTGGCAAGTCTACGGGCTCGCCAATCGTCACACCGATGGGATTTGATAGTTAGACCTTAGGCGGTTGGGCTTGGTCCTTGGTGTTCACGTCCCGAGGCTCCTTCCGTGCCAAGTGAATGGTTGGGCTTGGTCCTCGTGCTCATTTCCGAGGCTCCTTCTGTGTCATACCATAGGCCAGTCGGGGCTAGGATCTTGGTGCATATTTACCCGAGAGAACCTACTGAGCCGTAGTACGCATGTGAGCTCCGCTGTTGTGTTCTTAGCGTTGAGGCATACGGAGGCCTAGGCCAGGTAGTGTGGAGACCAGCCTAGTAGTGGAGATGCCCGCTCTACTGTCACCGTTTGGCCACGACAGTTGATGCCTGAGAGGTTAGCTACCTGCTCGAATAGTGGGAACTATAAGTCTGTGTCGACATAGCGATTGCATGTGCCTGATCATGGGTGTGTCATTGCATTGCATACATAGCATTGCACTTCATTACATACTCAAGACCCTCATCGTATAAGTTTGTATGGGCACTCCTATACGATGAGTTACTTTCTGCTGAACGACCCTCAACTTATATGCTTGTATAGGCACCCATATAAGTTGAGTTACTTACTGTTCTAGATATATACTCTCTTGCTGCTGTAGATTGTAGATTTGTAAAATAAGACCTTGATCATTTGTATACTGTTTCTATTGTTATTTATGATATGTACACATACTTCACCTGCTTGTACTACTGATATATATTTATTGTACTTGTTCCTTTCTCCGCCCGGTGCCGAGGAGTCGCTGGGGGAGCGGATGTGAAACCACTTAGTCTTTTGACTAACGGTTTCTACGTCTTCCTTTTTAGGAGGAAACCCCGCAGGTGGAGCAACAGGCTATGCAGACGGACAGCCAGGCCAGGGTGACAGGGCCTGAAGGGACGGTACCGTCGCTACCGTCGGTTACAGATGTGTGTGAGAGAGAGATTTTGTTGTAGCCCTTCGGGGCAATTTTGTTCTCGTACTCTGATATTAGAAGCTTGCAGTAGCTTCTTTATTCTTAATAGTATGGACATATGCTTGATGTGGATTTGACTTTCATATTATTATGGTTGGGTTGGCAGTTATTTTCTGATATTGGTTGAAGCCGGCAGAGTAGGCGTCCTATGGTACAGGCTAGCCCGAGTGCTAGTACTACCGCAAGGCGGTTGTTCTGGGCATAAGACCCCTCACGTGCCGTGTTTTGTGTTCCGGGGGGGTCTTACAGAACATGCTTCTACATAATAAGAGTACGTAAATAGAATTGCCTCGAAGGGCTAAAACAAAATCTTTCTCACTCATATTTGTAAGCGACGGTACCGTCCCCTCAGGCCCTATCGTCCTGGCCTGGCTGTCCAGCTGCAAGACCTGCTTCTCCACCTGCGGGGTTTCCTCCTAAAAAGAAAGACGTAGCAACCGTTAGTCATAAAGACTAAGTGGCTTCACATCCGCTCCCCCGGCGACTCCTCGGCACCGGGCGGAGAAAGGAACACGTATAATGTATATAAAACAGTAGTACAAGTAGGTGAAGTAAGTATACATGACATAAGTAGCAATATAGTAGTGTATAAATGAACAACCTCTTAATCTACAATTCTACCATCTATAGCAGCAAGAGAGTATAATGTTATAACAGTAAGTAACTCAACTTATATGGATGCCCATATAAGCATATAAGTTGAGGGTCGTTCAGCAGTAAGTAACCCATCGTATAGGAGTGCTCATACAAACTTATACGATGAGGGTCTTGTCTATGTAATGAAGTGCAATGCTACGTATGCAATGCAATGACACACCCATGATCAAGCACATGCAATCGCTATGTCGACACAGACTTATAGTTCCCACTATTCGAGTAGGTAGTTAACCTCTCAGGCGTCAACCGTCGTGGCCAAACGGTGACAGTAAAGCGGGCATCTCCACTACTAGGCTGGTCTCCACACTACCTGGCCTAGGCCTCTGTATGCGTCAACGCTAAGAACACAATAGCAGAGCTCACATGCGTATTACGGCTCAGCGGGTTCTCTTGGGTAAAGGTGCACGAAGATCCTAGCCCCGAACTGGCCTAAGGTATGACACGGAAGGAGCCCCAGAAATGAGCACGAGAACCAAGCCCAACCGTTCACTTGGAACGGAAGGAGCCGCGGGACGTGAACACCGAGGACCAAGCCCAACCGCCCAAGGTCTAACTGTCAACTCCCATCGATGTGACGATTGGCGAGCCCGTAGACCTGCCACACTATCCCGAACCCGGGATTACGGCACCGCGTGTCGACTCACACCACATGCAATTCCACAATATCGTGGCATGGAAGGAGCCTCGGGACGTGAACACCGAGGACCAAGCCCAACCATCCATCAAATACGGAAGGAGCCTCGGGACGTGAACACCGAGGACCAAGCCCAACCATCCAACTTAACTCAGCTCAACCTCATTCCAACTAGTGATGGTCAACACCGCACTTGTTACTTCCACAATGCTACCCGTAGGTAGACGACACTCTATGTATTGGATTACTAATTCCCTTCTATCCATTCATCATACATCATGGCAATAGTTAAATCATTTATACATCTACCAATTTATATCTACCAATTTATATCTGGCTCTTTCCTTCAACAAACCTTGTCCACAACTCATTATACGAATTCAGATTTATAACCTCAACTTATCATATCACTATGATGATTATGTCAAAAGAGTTAACCCAAGCCTCGAGTTGGATCGCAACATTAAATTCCACCAAATCGCACTCCACATTACACAGCCCAGAATTTAGGTGCAGCCTTAATCCGGACAGCAACTTTGACCAAGGATTCCTGAGGCTACAGAAATTCGGAGAGTACGTGTAACCACTCGTTGGAAAGATAATTTCAAGGGCTACAACTTTCATGTTTAGTCGAAAGCCCAGATCTGGCCAGAACACCCCCGAAATTGGCCTCGAAAATCGCTGCGTGCAGAAATCAGATTTCTGCACGCATCTAAGGCGAGATGAACGACATCCGTTCATCTTCCTCCTTGCACCGATCTCCAAAAAAGTCCTCCAGAAATTCGTACACCCTTATTCACCCTCACAAATCCATATTGCTCCACGAATCACTCCTCATCTTCACTTTGAAGAATGAAGAGGTTGGAGGGGACTAAGCCTAGAAAACGACCTAGGCATGGCTTTTTCCTAAAAAATCTCCTCCTCACCATCAAGACTCTAAGGAGTCGATATCTCTCCTAGAATATTAACTACAGATCTAGCACCAAGGGAGAGGGGAGGAAGCTCACCTCATTTCCAGCGGTACCATCATTCCCGGCCATGGATCTAGTCATCCTCCTCTGCGGCATACTTGCTTGGCGCAGTTGTTCATCACGGCAAAGGAAGGAGAGAGAGAGAGAGAGAGAGAGAGAGAGAGAGATAAGGCCGCCTCCAAGATTTCCAACGATTTCCCTCAGCTCTGTCAGTTTCGCAAGGTCCACGATGACGGCAAGGTCGATCGGCAAAATGGCTAGGGTTCGGCTTTATCTTCCCTTATAAACTGATGTATTAGGTTAAGCCCCTTCTGCCACGTGTCAACGTCCCATTGGACCGCCCCTAATGGGTCATATTGAAGTGACCCGGTCCAAGGCAGCCAAGCCGCAGCCAGCCCGGTCCGGTTAAGTCCGCACGCACAGGACAGCGGAACCTAGGAAAACTGTCTAAGGAAAAATCGGCGGGTATCATCCTGATACCCGTCGATCGGCGTGCATTGCTACCGATACCCGTCAATCGGCGGGTATCATTCTCGATCCCCGTCGATCGGCGTGCATAGCTACTGATACCCGTCGATCGGCGGGTATCATTCTCGATACCCGTCGATCGGCGTGCATAGCTATGGATACCCGTAGAATTTTACTTAACCTACTTCTCAAGCTCTAAATCCGGCGGGTATCGACCACCGATACCCGTCGAATTCGGCGGGTATCATTCTCGATACCCGTCGATTTTCACTTGGACGAGTTCCTTCACTCCAGCTACTGGTTGGGGTATCCTTAAACACAACCCTTCATGCCACACTTCTGACACCCTCTGTCAGTGCACCATGAGTCTGAGTCGAGTCTCTTGACTCAAAACTCGTGCGAGGGGCCTAGCCTGAAATGGGATGTTACAATTCCTATAAACAAAATAAAAGATTTTGTCCCCGAAATCAGGCTAGGGCTATGGGGATGCAAGTACAAAATAATATGTGCTATAAGATGTTACTTTGGGAGAACAGCTCTGGGTAGCGCTTCTGCATCAAGTCCATCGGCTCCCATGTTAACTCCTCCTTCCCATGATTAGACCATAGCACTTTTACCAAGGGAACACTTTTGCGGCACAAGGCTCTTATCTCATTATCAACGATCCGCACCAGCTCCAGTCGCACAGATCTGTCAGACGCCACAGTACCATCAGTTATGGGGATGTATTGTTCGGGCCGCAACAGCGCCTTCCAAAGCGACGATACATGGAACACATCGTGGAGATTCTCTAACACGGGCGGTAGCTCCAGCCGATAGGCCAAAGGGCCAATCCTTTCCAATATGACATAGGGCCCAACATACCGTGAGCTGAGCTTCTTCACTCCCCGCACCCGTGACACTCCATGCATCGGTCGGATTTTCAGGAACACTTTATCACCCACTTGAAATTCCACCATACGGTGCCTTGCGTTATAATACTTCGTCTGCCGACTTTGAGCCTCTAACATACGATCACGTATCAACCTAACCACCGCATCTGTGACATCTATATATTCAACACCCAAAGTCTTCGGGTCTTCATCTTGTACCCAAGACAAGGGGGTCCTACACCTCCTTCCATATAGGGCTTCATGGGGCGCCATGCCAATGCTAGCTTGATGGCTATTTTTGTAGGAGAATTCCACTAAGGGCAAGAGTCTTTCCCACGACTCTCCCCTATTTATCACACACAACCTCAACAGATCCTCCAATGTTCAGATGGTCCGCTCAGACTGCCCATCCGTCTGAGGATGGAATGCGGTGCTGAAGGTAAGGCGCGAGCCCAAATACGCCTGTACCGCCTTCCACTCCTTAGAGGTAAAGTGACCATCACGGTTCAAAACTATCATCTTAGGTACGCCGTGATACCGTCAACTGCTCCACGAAAAGGCATACTAAGACATCCACATGAGCCTCCTTCTTCATAGGAATGAACCGGGCAACTTTCGTCAGGCAATCAACGATCACCCATACTCAATCATTTCCTGAGCGGGAGCGAGGTAGCCCAAGTACGAAGTCCATTGAAATATCCTCGAACTTCCACTCGGGGGTTGGCAATGACTGCAACAGGCCACCGGGACTACAGCACTCCGCCTTCACTCTTTGGCAGGCTTCACAATACGTGACAAAGTATCGGACATCCTTCTTCATTCCTGGACAATACATCGTCTTCCGTAAGCCGACGTACATCTTGGAAATTCCTGGGTGCACTGAATATTGAGAGCAATGTGCCTCTCTCAAGATATCCTCCCGGATTTTACCGCCCTATGGAATGTAGAGCAGGTCGTGAAAGTAAACGAGGTCGTCCTTTAGTGTGTACTCGTCGGTAGCCCCGTCCTCGATCAACTTGAGTGTTGGGGCCAGAGCCGCATCCAATCCTTGCTCCACTCGGATTCGGTCCCGAATATCACAAACCATGCTCATGCTGGACAAGTACTCCGAATATTCTGCCGAAGGAGCCTAAAATATCAATGTAATATCCATCTCCTCAATCATCCGCGCCAACTCCATGCTCATCAACCGAGACTCTGGGCTCAAGCCGGGTACTTTCCTGCTCAACGCATCGGCCACAGAGTTTGCTTTTCCGGGTTGGTAGTTCAAGATGAACTCATAATCGCATAGAAACTCTAACCACCATCGTTGTCTTAGGTTCAACTCCTTCTGGGTATAAACGTACTTCAAGTTTTCATGATCCGAGAAGATTTCGCAGTGGATGGCGTATAGATAATGCCTCCATACCTTCAAGGTGAAAACCACTGCTCCTAGCTCCAAATCATGCACCGGGTAATTGATTTCATGCTTCTTCAATTGTCTTGAAGCATAAGAAATCGCGTAGCCGTGCTGCATCAACACTGCTCCTACCCCCTGATAAGACGCGTCCGTGTACACTTGAAATCCTTCCTTTCCTGACGGCAAAATAAGAATGGGGGCGGAGGTGAGTCTATCCTTCAATTCCTGGAATGTCGCTTCACATTGGGGTGTCCACTCAAATGGCACACCTTTCTTTGTCAAAGAAGTCAACGGGAGGGAAATCTTGGAGAATCCTTTTACGAACTTGCGGTAGTATCCGGCAAGTCCAAGAAAACTCCTCACATCGGCCGCCGACTATAAGGGCGACCACTCCTTCACGGTACGCACCTTGGCCGGATCCACAGCTAGTCCAGCCCAACTGATTACATGACCCAAGAAAGCCACTTCCCTAAGCAAGAATTCACACTTCCTAAACTTGGTGAATAGGGCGTGCTCTTTTAACTTTTTCAGAACTAAGGCCAGATGCTCGGTATGTTCTTCCTCCATCTTCGAGTAGACTAAGATGTCGTCAATAAACACAATGACGAATATATCTAGATAGGCCTCAAACACTTTATTCATCAAGCTCATGAAGGCTGATGGGGCATTTGTGAGCCCAAACGGCATCACCGTAAACTCATATAAGCCGTCCCTTGAGCTAAAAGCCGTTTTATGGATATCATCCTCTTGTATTCTCAATTGATAATACCCTGAGCGCAAATCCAGCTTGGAGAAGCAATGCGCTCCCACTAGTTGATCGAACAACTCATCGATCTGAGGTAATGGATAGGTGTTCTGTACCGTCAGTCGGTTGAGCTCCTGATAGTCTATACACAAACACAGGGTTCCATCTTTCTTCTAAACAAATAGAATAGGGGCTCCCCAAGGTGATGAACTGGGGCGAACTAACCCTGATTCTACCAACTCCTGTAGTTGAACTCTAAACTCTACGAGTTCTTTTGGGGCCATTCGATAAGGGGTCCTGGAAACAGGCTTAGCTCCTGATACAAGCTTAATCTGAAAATCCACTTCTCTATGTGGGGGTAACCCTGGTAATTTTTCAGAAAATACCTCAGGGAAATCCTGTGCTACCCGCACATCCTTCACGTCTACCCTCACCTCCTTTAGCTCGAAACATATCATGTAGACTTCATCCCCTCTCATATGATCTTTCAAGGTCTGGATTGAGGATAACAATAATCGTGGTGTGAAATTTATACCTTGGAAGATTACATCAGTGTCTCCATGTCTCAAATAGATTTGCTTCTCTGCACAGTCGATTCTTGCATGGTGCCAATCCAGCCACGCCATGCCCAGAATGAGGTTGAATTCTGGTATTCTCAAAATTATGGCGGGGGTATCAAAGGTCTTTCCCCCAATGGTTATCTCCAACTCACACTCCGCGGTTGCCGTCATCTCAGATCCGTCTTGGAGGCGTACTCTTCGAGAATACCGGTGAAATATTGCACTCCGTGTATATCCTTGATGAATTCTTCAGACACGAAGGAATGTGAGGCACCGGTGTCAATTAACGTATAAGCTGGTTTCCCACCGACCATCACGGTGCCTACGTGTCATTAATAATACTCAAGCTAGGCGTCTAGTATATCTTAAGCCACTAGAGGATATTAATGGAAGCAAAATGGCTAATTCAAGTTGTACCTGCAATCATCTCCTGAGGATTCCGCTCTTGAGTCATATCCAAGGCATACATCTGATCCCAAGCGGGTCCGGGGTTTCTTCCTCGTGGTCCACGTCCTCAACCACGCACATACCCTCGCTCCCGAGGGGCTGCTGGAGGGAAAGCAAAAGGCGCATCTCCAAACAGTTGCGGACAGTAGCGTCGAATGTGGCCCGGTTGGTTGCATTCAAAGCACACCCGTTCCTGCCTTCCGCCATGTTGCTGAAATTGTTGAGGTGGAGGTAATGCTGGCGGTTGCGAAACCAGGCGCTCCTCTCTAAAATTCTGGGGGAAACGCCTGCCACCTCTCCGATACCCTCTTCCTCTTCTATTGTCAAATCTCCTTCTGTTGCTAGGGTCGGCTTCCATCACGCCCTCCGCTGGCCTCTTACCACTTCCCAAGTGGTCCGCTTCCAATCTCTTCGCCATATCGATAATCTCCGCCAGACTAGAGTCCGCTATAAACAAAATGGCTTGCCTTAGGGGATCTCTCAAGCCTTTGTAGAATCGTTTGGCGTACCCTCTATCATCCAACACATAGGATTCCGCGAATTTAGCCAAGTGCTGAAACTCCCGTTGGTACTCTGTCACCGACTTGGACCCTTGCTTTAGTTGTAAAAATCTCTCTTCAAGATCATCCCGAGCGGCCGAGGGGATGAAGTGCTCTAAGAAGGCTTCAGAGAATTCGCTCCAACTAATGTTCGTGTACACTCTTCCATGAAAAGTGGAGCCCATGAGGGACTTCCACCACCTTTTGGCGTGCAACTCTAAGAGTGTCACCACAAGGGTCACCGCCATGTTGTTTGGGCATCTTATTCCTGCCAACAACTCTTGTACAGTGTCGAGCCACTCTTCCGTACGCACCGCCGACTCTGTCCCAATATAAGCGGGAGGGGAGAGAGCTCGGAAAATGCTTAACCAACTAGATCCCGGACCTTGTTGTTGTACAGGTGCCTGCTGAGATTGGGACTAAAGGAGTCCAAAATAGCTGTGACCGTCTGCCCCAACTCTGATTGTTGGAATTGTGTAGGTACGGATGGGGAGGGGGTGCCCCTCCCTGGCTCAACATGTACTGGGATCTACACATGGGGTACAAACCTAAGGTTAGGTTGGCTAATCTAAGGTCAAAGATGGGCAAACTTAGTGTGAATCACATATGGGCACACCACTGCTTCCGCTAAGTCAGTTTGTCCCCAAACTGACTAATCAAATGGGGGTGGCACCATTGTTAAGTGACTTTCTCCTTGGAGGATCGTAGCAAGCTGATAACATTTGTAAGACCCCCCCCCCCCTCCCGGAACACAAAACACGGCACGAGAGGGGTCTTATGCCAAGAACAGCCGCCTTGCACTAACACTAGCACTCGGGCCAGCCTGTACCACAAGACGGCTATCCTGCCGGCCACAACCAATATCAACATATAAATGCCTACCCAACCATAATAATATAAAGAAGTCAATCCACACTAAACATAAGTCCATAAGTGCAGCAAAAGAGAAGCAAAACAAGCTTCTACATAATCAGAGTATGTAAATAGAATTTCCCCGAAGGGCTACAACAAAATCTCTCTCACTCACATCTGTAGTCGACGGTTGCGACAGTACCGTCCCCTCAGGCCCTGCCGTCCTGGACTGGCTGTCCAGCTGCAAGACCTGCTGCTCCACCTGTGGGGTTTCCTCCTAAAAAGAAAGACGTAGCAACCGTTAGTCATAAAGACTAAGTGGCTTCACATCTGCTCCCTTGATGACTCCTCGGCACCGGGCGGAGAAAGGAATAGGTACAATGTATATAAAATAGTAGTACAAGCAGGTGAAGTAAGTATACATGACATAAGTAGCAATATAGTAGTGTATAAATGAACAACCTCTTAATCTACAATTCTACCATCTACAGCAGCAAGAGAGTATAATGTTATAACAGTAAGTAACTCAACTTATATGGATGCCCATACAAGCATATAAGTTGAGGGTCGTTCAGCAGTAAGTAACCCATCATATAGGAGTGCCCATACAAACTTATACGATGAGGGTCTTGTGTATGTAATGAAGTGCAATGCTATGTATGTAACACAATGACACACCCATGATCAAGCACATGCAATCGCTATATCGACACAGACTTATAGTTCCCACTATTCGAGCAAGTAGCAAACCTCTCAGGAATCAACCGACGTGGCCAAACGGTGACAGTAGAGCCGACATATCCACTACTAGGCTTGTCTCCACACTACCTGGTCGAGGCATCCGTATGCCTCAACGCTAAGAACACAACAACAGAGCTCACATGCGTACTACTGCTCAGCGGGTTCTCTTGGGTAAAGGTGCACCAAGATCCTAGCCCCGAACTGGCCTAAGGTATGACACGGAAGGAGCCCCGGAAATGAGCACGAGGACCAAGCCCAACCGTTCACTTGGCACGGAAGGAGCCTCGGGACGTGAACACCGAGGACCAAGCCCAACCGCCCAAGGTCTTACTGTCAACTCCCATCGGTGTGACGATTGGCGAGCCCGTAGACCTGCCACACTATCCCTAACCCGGGATTACGACACCACATGTCGACTCACACCACATGCAATTCCACAATATTGTGGCATGGAAGGAGCCTCGGGACGTGAACACCGAGGACCAAGCCCAACCATCCATCAAATACGGAAGGAGCCTCGGGAGGTGAACACCGAGGACCAAGCCCAACCGTCTAACTTAACTCAGCTCAACCTCATTCCAACTAGTGACGGTCAACACCGCACTTGTTACTTCAACAATGCTACCCGTATGGAGACGACACTCTAAGCATTGGATTACTAACTCCCTTCTATCCATTCATCATACATCATAGCCATAGTTAAATCATTTATACATCTACCAATTTATATCTACCAATTTATATCTGGCTCTTTCCTTCAACTAAGCTTGTCCACTACTCGTTATACGAATTCAGATTTATAACCTCAACTTATCATATCACTATGATGATTATTCAAAATAGATCACCCAAGCCTCGAGTTGGATCGCAACATTAAATTCCACCAAATCGCACTCCACATTACACAGCCCAGAATTTAGGTGCAGCCTTAATCTGACTAGAAACTTTGACCAAGGATTCCCGAGGCTACAAAAATCCGGCGAGTGCATGTAACCACTCATTGGAAAGATAATTTCAAGGGCTACAACTTTTGTGTTTAGTCGAAAGCCCAGATCTGGCCAAAACACCCCCGAAATTGGCCTCAAAGATCGTTGCGTGCAAAAATCAGATTTCTGCACGCATCTAAGGCGAGATGAACGGCATCCGTTCATCTTCCTCCTTGCACCGATCTCCAAAAAACTCCTCCAGAAATTCGTACACCCTTATTCACCCTCACAAAGCCATATTGCTCCACGAATCACTCCTCATCTTCACTTTGAAGAATGAAGAGGTTGGAGGGGACTAAGCCTAGAAAACGACCTAGGCTTGACTTTTCCCTAAGAAATCTCCTCCTCACCATCAAGACTCTGAGGATTCGATATCTCTCCTAGAATATTAACTACAGATCTAGCATCAAGGGAGAGGGGAGGAAGCTCACATCATTTCCAGTGGTACCATCATTCCCGGCCATGGATCTAGTCATCCTCCTCCGCGGCATCCTTGCTTGGCGCAGTTGTTCTTCACGGCAAAGGAAGGAGAGAGAGAGAGAGAAGGCCGCCTCCAAGAGTTCCGACGATTTCCCTAGGCTCTGTCGGTTTCGCAAGGTCCGCGATGACGGGAAGGTCGATCGGCAAAATGGCTAGGGTTCGTCTTTATCTTCCCTTATAAACCAATGTATTAGGTTAAGTCCCTTCTGCCACGTGTCAACGTCCCATTGGACCGCCCCTAATAGGTCATATTGAAGTGACCCAGTCCAAGGCAGCCAAGCCGCAGCAAGCCCAGTCCGGTTCAGTCCGCACGCACAGGACAGTGGAACCTAGGAAAACTGTCTAAGGAAAAAATCGGCGGGAATCATCCTGATACCCGTCGATCGGCGTGCATTGCTACCGATACCCGTCGATCGGCGGGTATCATTCTCGATACCCGTCGATCGGCGTGCATAGCTACTGATACCCGTCGATCGGCAGGTATCATTCTCGATACCCGTCGATCGGCGTGCATAGCTACGGATACCCGTCGAATTTTAATTAACCTACTTCTCAAGCTCTGAATCCGGCGGGTATCGACCACCGATACCCGTCGAATTCGGCGGGTATCATTCTCGATACCCGTCTATTTTCACTTGGCCGAGTTCCTTCACTCCAGCTACTGGTTGGGGTATCCTTAAAACCAACCATTCATGCCACACTCCTGACACCCTCTGTCAGTGCACCACGAGTCTAAGTCGAGTCTATTGACTCAAAACTCGTGCGAGGGGCCTAGCCCGAAACGGGACGTTACATGTTTTATAGTGGTTCCACAGATTATGGGTACGTCAATTGTCCCTCTCTGCCTTTCTAATAGTATGTTAGACAAGGCTCTTCCCCAATACTCGGCTCCTTAAGAGCTTACAACTCGATCCCACAGGACCACTCATTCTCCTCCAATACCTACTGCTCAGGAACAAGGCCCTACAACTCAGTGATTAAACAACCACCTACCTTAGGCCAATGGCCCTATAACTCAGGCTAGAAGGACAGCCCTACACTCAGAACCAAAATGGATCCTACACTCAGATCAACAAATGATCCTACCTCAGCCTTTATAACACATGCATACAACTCAGATTCTATACAGAATCCTACCACACGGCCTTTAAAGAAAGGCTTACAACTCAGATCCTAGACAGGATCCTACAAAGAAAATGTAAGGTTGATTGTGTTGAATTGACACCAGAGTAATTACTCTGTGTCCACTTCTTCCTGGGCTGAGTAGATTTCAGGCCTAGCTTCTGCTGATGAAGACTATGAAGATGATAATTCAATTCTTCTTCAATCAAATACCTTTTCTTACAGAACTTGATTGATCAGCCTCTTCTTCTTCCTTCTTAGAAATTGCTTCTGAACCTGCTGTCACAGATGTAGATTTCTCCAGCTATCCCTTTTTATTTCAGGTTCTCTGTGCTGAACAAATTCTTCAGGCTTGATAAGAATGGTGAGGAAGAAGATGGAGTTCGGTCGCAATGCGCTAACAAAAGACCCTAAAAGATTACTTCCTCATCACCGATCGATCCTTTTTATTACGTGCAATCAGACGGCTTTTTAGACTAGTGGGCCCACCATTAATGGCTGCTTTACAGCCTTCCTATTACAAAACGAGTCATACAGCTGGTTGTTGGCGCCGTTTGTCGTGTACTATAGACATCCCGCAAAGAATTATAATTATGTTGACTTGTTGACTTTGCTGACCACTTGTGGACATAGCAAAATTTTCATAATCAGCTCAGTCGTTGAGTGGCGTTGAGTGAAAGGCCTTCACTCAATGATTCTGGACTTAGTCACACAGCTGCTTCCTTAGGCGTTGAGTGGCATTGAGTGAAAGGCCTTTACTCAATGCTTTTAGACCCGTCCCAACTTCTGTTGTTAGGCGTTGAGTGGCGTTGAGTGAATGACCTTCACTCAACGCTTTTTTCCTTAGCCATTTCTCTGAAACATTCCATCTTTCTGAGGTGTTCAGTGAACTGGCTTCACTCAATTCTTTCTGCCTCTGCCTCATCTTTTGACTTGGCGTTGAGGTATTTTTCTTCACTCAACGCTTCCTTACATTGTCAAATATTGTCCTCATCTTAGGCTTTGACTGTTTAAGCTGTCTCAACGCTATCTATTGTCTGGCGTTAAGTGAACCAGCAAGGCATTGAGTGAACTGGCTTCACTCAATGCTTTTGGGCTTAGCTGATTTTTTTTTGCTAGAAACTTTGGGGCTTTGACTGAGGCAGCTTTACTAGACGATTTTTTTGTCTGACGTTTAGTGAGTTGACATCACTCAATGTCTGTGGACTTAGCCACTTTTCTGTTTTTCATTGTTGAGGCTTTGACAGATCTTGCTGTATTCATCTCCATTTGTGTTATGGCATTGAGTGAACTGTCTTCACTCAACGCCTATGGACTTAGGCACTTTTTTGTCTATTCACCCACAACTTTGTATCCACCTATCCAATCAATGTGAGATGGACTAACCTGCATGCATGAACTTACACACACATCAAATACAACTATGTGTATATCATTGACTTGTTTGACATCTTCAAATCAGATTCATTGGGATCAATGGATCACACAGGCGGTGACATTATTTGGGGGGCGACATTTGTCTGGCGAGAGCAGCGACATCAAATCTCACACTTAATATAGCGAGAATTGTGATTCAAGTAACATAATCTATAGCTAAGTAAAAAAAATTCATAATACGATGAGAATTCTACAAATCACACAAAAGGACAATAATACGGCTGCGCCCTCAAACCAAAGACATTGGTCGTAAGCGGCAACGTTTATCGTCGCAAGAGATATTGGTCATGGTGGCAACATTGGTCGTGGCAGCGACATTGGTCGTGGCAGCGACATTTGTCGTTGGTGGCAACATTCGTCATATGCGGCGATATTGTTTATGGGGGCGACATTGTTTGTGGGCGTCGACATTATTTGGGGGAAGCGACATTATTCGTGAGCGTTGACATTGTTCGTGGGCGTCGACATTATTCGGGGGCGGCAACATCGTTCATGGGCATTGACATCTTTCGTGGGCAGCGACATCATTCGTGGGCATTGATATTGTTTGTGGGCGGCGAAATTGTTCGGGGGCGGCAACATTGTTCGGGGGTGGCGATAATGTTCGGGGGCGGCGACATTGTTTGGGGGCATCAACATTTGTCTGGCGAGAGCAGCGACATCAAATCTCACACTTGATATAGTGAGAATTGTGATTCAAGTAACATAATCTATAACTAAATAAAAAAACTTCATAGTATGATGAGAATTCTACAAATCACACAAAAGGACAATAATACGCTGATAATAAGATAGTTTGATATTCAATTTGTATTATATCCTGAAGATTATATAAACATTGAAAGTCATTTCACAACCAACACCGATCATGATCTTTTATTCTGCACAAAAAAAATATTTTAGCATTTGACCACATATTGTTGTAGAAACCTTCCACTGCTCAGTAATATCGAATTGAAAGCATCCCGAATTTTAAGAAAAAACAATAAATAGTTAGAGCAATTATAGAAAACTTAAAATGTGATCTACAAAATGTGTAAAATAAGTGGTGATTACCTGAATAATGTATGAATAGTAATCACAACATGTGATTTTTAAATTTTTCATTGAATGTAAATTGCTAGACCAACCAAACAACCCCAACGGTAACAACAAAGGATATTGAAATGGGTCGTAGTAGCCAGATTATTTTTTGAAATTCTGAAGATGCCCTCCAATCGTTTGAACAATGACATCTCTTTCTTGCATTTGTTGTCCTTCTTCTCCAACTAATTTAAATACAACTTGAGAGGCTGAAGGCATAGTATATTGATGTAGATTAGAGAGGCGTTCTTTTATAACCAACTTGCATTCATGTATGTTTGAATGACGTGATAGTTGTCAGAATCTCTGAACGAAGGGATTGAACATATCCAATATGTGTGTTATTTTCTGTATGAGCTCAACCCTATGCTCATTATTTTCTTGTAATCGATTTGCTGTCTCATGCTCTGTGTCGTTGATGAATTGTTGAAGAGAGCGTGATCTTAAGCCTTCATTTGGGGTTAGGTTTTCGATGCAATGATACATGAATCTGTGTGCCCTGAAGCTATATATTCCTTGGTAAAATGCGACTATCATGTTTTCAAACGTTACGCCCAATGAAGCGAAGGATAAAATATGATTGTATGCACGCAGATATTGCCTGAAATGCTGACCATCCTCAGATTGGTCGGTGTAGAGATTGAGTAGTTCGGTAGGTGCTGGGATTTTAGGTATTAATATTCTTCCTTAGTTACAACACATTGAGCTTCCCTCGTTGAAATAGTCTAGCATGACAGTAGGGATAGGTTGTCAGTGCGTGTAATTCAAAGCACATTTCAGTGTGCGATAGATAGAAAATTCTAGCGCAATTACATTGAATATACATCCTTGTGGTTACATTAATATCGTCCTCGTCATCTTCTTCGACACTATCCTTTTCTGTGTGCATTGGTTTAATTTTACTATATATAAAAATTATAAAAAATATAAACAGTTTATAACTTTATATATTGAAAACAGTTAATAACGTAGTCGTGTCCAGAAAGACCGGGCCCGGAAAGCCCGCACGGGCCCGGTCCGGAAAAAGCTCTACTAGGCCCGGCCCGGCAGAAGCCCGACCCAGGCCTAGCCTTGGCTTGGGGGGGCCTTACCGGGCCCTCATTTTAGCTAGGTTCCCGGCCCGGGCCAGGCCGGACAAAGCCCGGGCGCCGGGCTAGCCCAAGCCCGACACCCAGGCTGGGTGAAATCCCGCCAATCAGGCGGGATTTTAATCCCTCCTGATTTTAGGCGGGATTAAATCCCTCCTGATTAGGCTCAGGCGGGATTAAATCCCGCCTGATTATAGGCGGGATTTAATCCCGCCTGAACAGGAACAGGCGGGATTAAATCCCGTCTGGAATTTCGGGCCAGCCCGGGCCGGCCTGAAGGGCCTTACCGGGCTCCCTTTTTATGGGGGAGACCGAGCCCGGCCCTTCCCGGTAGATAAAAAGCTCGAGCTGGGCCCGATTGGCAAAAATCCTGGGCTCAATCTGGCCCGGCCTGGGCTGGCCCGATTGGGCTTTTTGCACACGACTAAATAACGTATATAAACTATTTTTTTTGTAAAATATCCGTAAATATAAGAAATTAATGATAGCTCTATATATATATCGCTTTAATATCACATCGCTAGCTCTCTATATATACCTCTTTAATATCACATCGCTAGCTCTCTTTGTCCTTCTAATGTATATAGCACTTCCCGCGAAAGGCAAAGTTGAAATTTGTTGAGCTACTAGCCCGTGGAGTTGTTAGTTTTAGCACAGATAATTGATTTACAGATAACATTAGCTTAACCCTCAGGTATGCGTGAGCTTGGCTTGCTTCAGCTACAGCTTTATTTGAATGCATTATCCTTAAAATCCTATTGGCTTACGATAAATCATTGTACATATAATATATATTTATTAAAAAAAATTCAATCTCACTATTTTATATGTTTTTTTTACAAATTCTTACTTACATTAAAAAATGTGCTCTCACTCAGATCCCAATTCAGATCCAACTGGATCCTACCTCAGCCTTTATAACACAAGTCTACCACTCAGATTCACACAAGAATCCTACGCTCAAATCAACAATAGATCATACATCAGTCTTTATAACACAGACCTACACTCAGATTAACTCAAGAATCTTACACTCAGATCCAAGATTGGATCATACAGAAAATAACAATGATTTGAAACAATTAGACACCAGAGAAAAATCTATGTGTCTGTCTTCCTGGGCAGAAATTGAGTCTCCCCTAACCTCTTCTTCACAACATGTTGATAGATATCTTGAGATGAATCACGACTTGTTCTGAAAGTAGCTTGCAGAAATCTCTACCTCTTCTCTTCCAGGAATCAGTCCTGACCTTGCTGTCTCAGATGAATATCGCAGCAGCTATCACTTTTCTCTTTTAGGTTCTCTGATAAGAACTTGTGCTTCAGGATCGACGTTAATGGCGAGTAAGAAGACGAAGTTCCGCCGCTTTGCGTATTCAGAAAACCGTAATTGCTTGTTGTCGACTCAGTCAAACTTTCCCTTTTATTGATCGTCGATCAACGGCTCTTTCCGCTGTGGAGCCCAGCCTTAATTGTCGATTTACCACCTACAATGTGTAGAATACGACAAAGGTGATCTTCGGCGCCATCAATGACTTACTCCATCTTTCCCACAACAAATTTGAACCGCGTTGACTTTATTGACTTTTGTAAACTCATGCTGACGTCAGCATTCTGTGGACTTAGCAAAAATCAATCAACATTAGTATAGGCATTGAGTGAGTAAGCATCACTCAACACCAAAACACTTAGACAAAATTTTTGACACTAGACATTGAGTGAGCAACCTTCACTCAATGCCAAAACACTTAGGTAGCGTTTGGTTCGGCTGTTAGGCTGCGGTGTGGTTGGACCGCACCATGATTTTAGCGATAAGCACCATTTGGATTGGCTTTTTTCCTAAAATCCGTTTCCTAATTTCCCCCGTTTTCTCCTGTTCTCCATCCGCAAGAAAATATTGCTTTTCCTGTGCTTTTGGAGGAAGGCGGAAGGCAGAAGCCATGCTTTTGCGGAATAGGCAGCCTGTCACTATTCATCCTCCATTTTCACCCGAACCAGCAGCTCGTCACTCGCTCCCTCTCTCTCCATGGCCGACAGATCCAAGCGTCGAGCTCCTCCCTCCTCCCTCCTCCAAAGCTCCGACGACGAAGTTCTCCTCCTCCATGGTCGCCCATCTCCTTGTCCGGCGACCTCCACCTGCTTCTCCGGCAAGGTATGGATCATGTATGGCAAGTTTTTTTTTCAGATTGCAAATTTTTTCATATATTAAGCTATATTTGGCTCTGTTTCTTTCCAGATTGCAAGTATTTTTCCTGTATACACCGAGCAAAAGTTCTGCTCAGAGTTTTTTGCAAGTGTTTTTCCACCAAAAACCGATTCAGAAACTTCTCAAAAACATTTTGTATATAGTTTACATCAACCAAACTATGAGCACCGAGCAGAAATTTCCTGTATTGCAAGTGTTTTTCCTGTATTTTTCCAGATTTTTTTTCCAATCTACTATGATATCAATATTATGAAAAAAAACCCAATAATGATATCAAT
This sequence comes from Platanthera zijinensis, assembly GCA_039513925.1. NCBI lineage: Eukaryota > Viridiplantae > Streptophyta > Magnoliopsida > Asparagales > Orchidaceae > Platanthera > Platanthera zijinensis. Next base: position 124,878,034 of record CM077080.1, read on the forward strand.
TGAGAAAATCATTACATTGTGTGGTTGGTGATTATGTTTTATTAGGAAAAAAAATTCTCTCAAAACTCTGTTTTGTATCCAAACAACTTTTCAAAAACTCCATTTTGTAAACTCGGTTTCACCCAAACAGTTTTTTAACAAAACTCTATTTTTCAGAATCAGCACTTTTTCTATCAGCAACAGTTCATCAGTAGATTTTCATCAGCAACAATCGAACCAAACATGGCCTTAGAAGAATTTCTCTATCATTAGGTATTGAGTGAGTGAGCTTCACTCAACGCCAAAACACTTGAGAATATTTCAGACATTAGACGTTGAGAGTGTTGAGTTCACTCAACGCTTTTTGCCTTAGAAAATATTTATATTACTAGGTGTTGAGAGCATTGAGTATGTAACGACCCTGGCGCGTACGTAACAGCCTTACGGCTCCGCTCTCCAGGCATCGCTACCGGGCAACAGCCCAAGCACCCCAACCCCTCTCCCTCCACAGGCGGGTTGTTGGTGGCAACAGCCTCCCTTTGATGAGGTAAACTCGATAGTCAAGCGCGCACCACAGGGACTTCCCAGGAGGTCACCCATCCCAGTACTACTCCAGCCCGAGCACTCTTACTTATGGAGTTCTTTCAACTCTCATCACCAATTTAGCTGTAATTTTAATTGTAACGACCCTGGCGCGTACGTAACAGCATTACGGCTCTGCTCTCCAAGCGATACCGGGCTGCAGCCCAAGAACCCCAACCCCTCTCCCTCCACAGGAGGGTTGTTGGTGGCCACAACCTCCCTTTGATGTGGTAAACTCGATAGTCAAGCGCGCACCACGGGGACTTCCCAGGAGGTCACCCATCCCAGTACTACTCCAGCCCGAGACCGCTTAACTATGGAGTTCTTTCAACTCTCATCACCAATTTAGCTGTAGCTCAATTGGTGATGAGAGTTGAAAGAACTCCATAGTTAACCGTGCTCGGGCTGGAGTAGTACTAGGATGGGTGACCTCCTGGAAAGTCCCTATGGTGCGCGCTTGACTATCGAGTTTACCACATCAAAGGGAGGTTGTGGCCACCAACAAACCGCCTATGGAGGGAGAGGGGTTGGGGTGCTTGGGCTGCAGCCCGGTAGCGATGTCTGGAGAACGGAGCCGTAACGCTGTTACGTACGCGCCAGGGTCGTTACAATAAAAAGTGCACTTTTTATTGTAATACCTCTCCACTACACAAGAGTGGTCTCTTAGCGAGCATGTTACTGGGCTGCAGCCCAAGCACCCCAACCCCTCTCCCTCCACAGGAGGGTTGTTGGTGGCCACAGCCTTCCTTTGATGAGGGAAACTCTTCGATTAAGCGCGCACTACGGGGACTTCCTAGGAGGTCACCCATTTGCAGCTCAATTGGTGGTGAGGAGTTGGAAAACTCCATAGTTAAGCGTGCTTGGGAGAGAGTAGAACTAGGATGGGTGACCTCCTGGGAAGTCCCCGTAGTGCGCGCTTAATCGGAGAGTTTCCCTCATCAAAGGGAGGTTGTGGCCACCAACAACCCGCATGTAGAGGGAGAGGGGTTGGGGTGCTTGGGCTGTAGTGCGGTAACATGCTCGCTAAGAGACCACTCTGGTGTAGTGGAGAGGTGTTACAGAGTATGTCTTCATCACTCAACGCTTTTTGCCTTAGTCAAACTTTCTATCTCTTGGCGTTGAGTGAGTAAGCTTCACTCAACATCATATCACTTAGAAATGATTCTAGTCACTTGGCATTGAGTGAGCAACCTTCACTCAACGCATTTAGACTTAGCCATTTTTCCTGCTTGGGAAGCGTTGAGTGTTTCTTCTTCACTCAATGCTTTCAGCATCTGTCAATTATACTGACATGGCATTGAGTGTGTAGACTTCACTAAACGCTTTTGTCCTTAGTGAAAACCTTGTGTTGGAAAACACTATCTCTGACTGACAAAGATTCAGTCAACACTTTTTATCACATAGCGGTGAGTGAGCTTGCCTCACTCAACACCTGTGGACTTAGTCAAATATTTGCACAGATTTTCTGTGGCATTGACTGTCTGATCTATACTATGTGATTTAGAAGTTATGGCGATGAGTGAGTGGACTTCACTCAATGCCTGTGGACTTGTCCAAAATTCAGCTAGTTTCTCATAAGGCTACGACTGTCTCAGTCTGTCTAATAGCTTTTTGCAGTATATGGATAAGTGAGTAGACTACACTCAACGCCTATGGACTTAGCCACTTTTCTATTTAGCCAATAGTTAGGCTTAGACCAACCAAGTTGTACTCAACGCTTTTACTTACCTGGCGTAGAGTGAATAGACTTCACTCAACGCCTGTGGACTTAGGCGATTTCCAGCCTATCCAGCATCTTCCCTGGCATCTGGCGTTGAGTGAGCCGACTTCTCTCAACGCCTGTGGACTTTATAATAATTTTCTGTCCAGCATCCTTTCTTAAGGCAGTTCTGGTTGAGTGAGCTTGCTCCACTCAATGCCTGTGGACTAGAATAATTTCTTCCTGATCACTAGCTTGCTTGGTGTCCACCTATCCAATTAGTATAATATGGACTAACCTGTATGCATAAACTCAAACACACATTAAATACAACTAGTGTGTGTCATTGACTTGTTCGACTTCTTACAAATTTGGGTCATTTAGATCAATGGACCCAACTATATTCAGCTCCTTTTGTGTTATTGCATTGAGTGAACTGTCTTCACTCAACGCATGTGGACTTAAGCACTTTTCTATCTATCCAGCCCACAACTTTATGTCCACATGTCCAATCAAGGTGAGAAGTATTAACCTACATGCATGAACTTACAGACACATCAAATACAACTATATATATATCATTGACTTGTTTGACATCTTCAAATCAGGGGCATTGGGATCAATGGACCCAACAATCTCCCCATATTTGAAGATGTCAAAACCATTGATCAAATTACTTAGTAAATGACATACACACCATATAGGCAGTAATAACATATTTTTGTTAATTAGAGGAAGATTACCTACTCCCCCTTGAGGGTTACCTACTACACCTATTTTCCTGCATTTTCTATCTCCATAACTTTCTCCCCTTGTATTTTTGCCATATTTGAGCTTGATCAATCCTTTGGCCTCTGGCCTTGATGCCTCTTGATTAATCCTTTCTCTCCCCCTTTTTGACTACTTTAAGTAGTCAGGGAGGTGCTTGAATGCTTTTATGCTCTCCCCCTAGCTGATTGCAGATGACCAGCTGATGCAGCTGCTAGCTTCCTCTCTTTATGAGGCCAGAACTACCCCTGTAGTTGCTGGACTTGCTCACCCTCAACAGGAGCATCTTCTGTCACCATCTTCTGATAGACACTATGGTCTCCATAATCTCCATATCACTTGAAGTCTTCACAACCTACAAGAAGAACAAATCCTACAACAAAAATATTATAGGGAGTGATTGAAGCTACACCAGGTTCAACATGCCAAATTCAAACTTGAAGGTGTTGAACTTTGCTTCATCTAGTGACTTAGTAAAGATGTCATCCACTTGCTTGTCTGTGGGGACAAACTCGAGGCTAATATCTTCCTTTTCTACATGCTCCTTAATAAAGTGATACTTAATTTCTATGTGTGTAGTCCTTTTGTGTGAGATATGATTCCTAGTAATAGAAATAGCACTAGTAGAGTCCCAAAATTTATGAGTTCTACTTATCTAGAGGTTGTAATCCTGGAGCTGATGCTGGATCCATAACAACTGAGCACAGTAGCTACCTGTTGATATGTACTCTGACTCTATAGTTGAGATTGCCACACTGGTTTGCTTCTTGCTGCTCAAAGATACTAGTCTCCCACCTAAAAACTGATAGGATCCTGAAGTTCTTTTCATGTCCTCTTTATAGCCTGCAAAATCTGTATCTGAATAGCCTGTTAGTTCAAAATCCCTATTTCTAGGGTACCAAAGGCCAAGATCATGTGTGACCTTAAGATACCTCAAAATTCGCTTTGTAGTAGAGTAAAGAGATTCTTTAGAGAACACCTGATACATAGCACAGACACATGTAGCATACATGATGTCAGGACTACTAGTAGTTAGATATAGAAGGGAGCTAATTAATACAAAGTCTCATTAATAGGTTTCCCTGCCTCATCTTTGTCTACAGGCATACTTGATCTCATGAGAGTTTTAATGGTGGAGGCATTATTCATACCATATTTCTTAATCAACTCCCGAGTGAACTTTGACTGGGATATGGACAAGCCATCATCAGTCTGTCTAACATGGAGTCCCAAGAAAAACTTGGGCTCACCCATACTGCTCATCTCAAACTTCCCTTGCATAAGTTTAATAAACTTTCTGCAAAGGTTGTCATCAGTAGATGCAAAAATAATGTCATCAACATATATCTGGACTAGGATGATCTTGCCCTTAGATTCCCTTAGGAATAGGGTCTTGTCTATTTCTCTCTTGAGAATTTATTCTCAATGAGGAAACTAGACACAGTCTCATACCATGCTCTAGGGGTTTGCTTCAACCCATATAGAGCTTTCCTAAGTCTATAAACAAAATCAGGAGAGTTAGAGTCAATAAAACCTGGAAGATGTTGTACATAGACTTCTTATTTTAAGTCACCATTCAGGAAGGATGACTTCACATCCATTTGGTAGACTTTGAATTCTTGGTAGGCATCAAATGCAAGGAAGAGTCTTATTGCTTTCAATATGGCTACTGGGGCAAATGTCTAATCAAAATCGATCCCTTCTTCTTGATTGTATCCTTTAGCAACCAGTCTAGCCTTATTCTTAATAATAATACCATTCTTATCCAACAAATTCCTATAGATCCACTTGGTCCCTATGATATTATGTCCTTGTGGTCTGGGAACCAGCTTCCAGACCTTAAACCTCTTAAACGTGTTCAGTTCTTCCTACATTGCTCCAATCTAGAACTGGTCATTGATTGCCTCTTCAAACTTCTTGGGCTCTACTTGTGGCAGGAAACTTGAATAGAGTGCTGTGTTGATACTCTTGCTTCTGGTCAGGACTCCTTGGCTTGCATCACCAATGATCTGATACGCTGTATGATCCCTCAGATGCCTTACAGCTGGAAGCAACCTTGCTTCACCTTCTTGAACATCAGTGGATCCATCTGGCTGAACTTCATCCATAAATTTTGTGTCTTGTGCATCCTCTAGATAGCTTATATTCTCATCCTTATCATGGACTACTAGATCGTCTTACTTGATGGTAAGCTTGTCCATCACCTTATTTATGCCTGCAAAACTAGAAGAATAGCTGGTAGCTCGCTGTTAATCATGTTTGATTCATCAAAGACAAGATGAACTGACTCGTCTATAACTTGACTTGTCAAGTTGTAGATTCTATATGCCCTACAGTGGTTGTTATTGTAAGACCCCCATTTTTTTCTTTATACACACCGGGGTCTTAGGCCCAGAACCACCGCTTTGCGGTGACACCTTCACACCCGGGAAGGTCGCCACTACAAAACATCGATCCTGCCGGCCGATTCGATCACAATAGTAGCAAAATAATAAGAGCAAGTCCACAGCAATCACATGTAAAGTAAATAGTCTCCACGAAGGGAGTGTCCACAGATATAATAAAAGTATAGAAAGTTAGGGCTCATGCCCGGTACATCAAAATCCTCACTACATATATCTCTCATAGCGGAAGCAAAACTAGTAAACTACTAGAGATTTGGACTCACAGTCTCAGTAATCTGAACTCCGGTACTAGACTGCCCCATCTCGAAGCATGCCAACCTCCGGGGCTGCTCCTCCATGTTAGGCACCACGGTCCCCTAAAATGGTATGGTTCGAAAACCATTAGTCTAAAAGACTAAGTCCTATCATCCCCCGCCCCTTCCCCCATGGCTCCTAGGCACCGAGCGGGGAGGAAGAAAGGAGAGGACATGATAGTGGAGAATAGCAAGTGCAGGTGACGGCGGAACTAATCTAGCAGTTGATGAGCATGTATAAATATAGCAATAACAGAGGTAAGAAAAGCGACTCAAGAAATAAGTAACATTAGCTTATATGAAAGCCCATAAGCCAAGGGATCTTTTGCAGGGCTCCTATCGTATAAAAAGTCTCATACCAATTTATACGATAGGTTGTCGGTCTTCTAGTAAGCATACATATATATTTACAAAATAAAAACCTTAACTTATAAGCACGCTCGCGCGAACTTATAAACTAAGGGGTCGTTTTGCAGGGTCAACTGTATAAAGCGTCACATACCACTTTATACAATAGGTGTCAGGGTTATATGCAATGGTTATGCTATGACATGCAATTATGCAATGATGTGAACATGCAAGTGCAACACACTCACTCGACTCTGTGTACACAGACCTTTAGTTCCCCCTTTCTTGAGCCGAACCTCCTAGGATACCTTCGTAGTGGCAAACGGAAGCGGTGGGTTGGGCCTCGCCCACCTCTAAACCGATAATTGCACTACAAGTCAGACCTATCATACACCTCAACGCTGATGCAATAAGCGGAGCTCTTATATACTCTTGCCGGCTGGTGCACCGGACTTTTATGGCGAAGTGCTAAACCACACTTGTCAAGTCAACGTATTGGCGTCGGTGCATCGACCCTCCAATACCGAAAACCCACCACCTTATATCTTATGCACATGCAATATTAATGTATTATCCACCGAGTCAAAGCTCCCCGTACTATCCCGTCCGTCACAACCAACAACCGAGCCAACCTGCCCATCCAAAAAATCCCTGGGCCTACAGCCCGTGTGAACCAACCTGTTGGATCCCTAGTTGGATTTTGGCTTGGTTCACTAAGTTAGGATCATATGACCCAACATGTATAGCCAGGGTCATGGTTGTGTCCTAGACTCTAGGACACAACTGGGTAGACTATTGGGAAGTTTTGTCTGAAGAATCAGCAGTTGATGGAGGAGGAGGAGGAGGGTCCTTTCTGTATCTTTGAGTGGGAGGAGGTGAATATTTCCTGCTTCTCTTCCTTTCTTTCTGTTGATTTTTGGACAACCACATTCATGCTGGCATGTCCTTATAAGGGGTAATTTTATGCAATATATAATATGGAGTTTCATTTGCTGGATTTGGTTTGGGGGAAGGAGGTGGAGGAGCTTTCCTCTTCTTGGATGTTTTCTTTTTCTTAGGATCCTCATCTAAGTCCTCATCATTATCATCATCATCATCATTAGAATCTTGTGGGTTCTCATATAAAGCATTTATTTCTCTTAGAGTCTCAGCAGATATTTCAGGTTTTTCGGCCTGGAAGGGAGCTGAAGAAGGAGCTGGAGAACTGCACACTTCAGTGCTTTCAGCAACTAACTTATTTTCCTCTTCTATATCAGCCATGATCAATGCATCAAGATCAAGCATTGGTGAATCATCCATAACAAAAACTTGAGCAAGAGGAGATGAGATAGTGGGGGAAACAGCTTTTGGAGGAGATGGACTAGTTGGGATTTATAGAACAGCAAATGGCCTTAAGTTGCTCGACAACCTTGGGGCATATTGGTGAGGTGTAAGGGACTATAGCCATTATTTCTGCTATTGTTGCTACTGGTACTACTGTATCTACTGCTTCTTCTGCTGCTGCATCTACTGCTGCTTCTGCTACTGCATCTGCTGCTGCTTCTTCTACAACTGTTTTGTCTGCTGCATCTGCTGCTGCTGGTACTGCTGCATCTTCTGCTGCATCTGCTGCTGCTTCTGTTGTAACTGTTTTGTCTGCTGCTGGTGCTGCTGCTACATCTTCATGGAGTATCTCCCCCTGCCTAGTTTCAATGGAAACTGAATCCATGCCCCTATCTGAAGAGGGAGAAACAGAGAGGGAAGTGATTTGGGCAGCAAGGGAGGAGATGGAAACAACAAGAGGGGAAATAGCCTCTGTTATCATGGTTTTGAGAAGGGGTGTGAGAACTGCAATGAGTGGTGGTATGATGGAGGGATCCAATAGTGGTGAGGCAGAGGTTGTGGAATGGAGTGTTTGAATGGGGACAGAGGTAGGGATGGTAGTAGTTGGTGGAGTTGGAGGTGTTACATCTTGCATGTGAGCTTCTTGTAGAGGGTCATCTTGAGGAGAAGGAGTATTGATGGGGGAGGATAGTAGATGGAATGTTGGTAGGGATGACAGGTTGGATAGGGGATGTCAGCCAAGTATTGTGGAGGAGGAGATGGGGGTGGTGCTGGTATTGATGTATCATGCTGGGGGAAGGAGTATGAGAGGGAATATGGGTTGGAGATGTATGTATTTGGGATGATGGAGGTGTGGGAGTAGAGACTGTGATATGAGTGGAAGGTGAGGTTTGTTAATGTGCTGTTTGAGAGGGTGTTTTGATAGCTGGAGGTTGTGGAATGGAGGATGGAACCTCTTCAGTAGGGTGGGAAGTGGCTGGAGCAGCCCTGGTACTTTCTGAAGCTCTGATGGAAGAGGAGGTAGCCTTCGAGGGCTTGGTGATAGTCCTCTCCCATTTGCTAAAGAGGGCACAGGTGAGCCTCTTGCTGGATTTTATGAATATGGTCTGGGAGACCAGGGATTCAACAGCCTTCTCTTTCAGGAAGATCCCTAAGATCCTTCCAAAACAAACCCCTTTCTTAGTATTCTTCTTCTTAATCAGATCAAACATGATCTGAGCCCAGTTAACTTGTTTCTTGTTTACCACTACACACATTACCAAGAATTGGTGTCTGGTTATATAGTCATGGGCAGTGTGCTTGCCCAGCAGGACTTTCCCTATAATGTCTGCTAGAAACTTAAATTCAGCAGACAGTTGTTTCTTCAGTAGTTTGTTAGGGTTATCTCCAGAATAACCCATTAGACTAAGCATATCAGCATACTCTTCATTCTCAATCTCCAATTCTTCTAGTTTTTATGTTTGTTCTTAGTTTCAATTTGTTCAAGAAATTAATTAACCTTATTAACCCGTTCAGTGTTTTTCTTTCCTTTATCAGAAACAAAATTTATAGGTTTAGAAAGATGATTCTTTTAGATTAGGGTTGGTTCACTAGATGAAGCTCCTAATCCTAGTCTGCAGTTATTAGTTCTAGCATTTAATGTGTTGGTTATCTCTAGCAATTTTAAACTTCTGTCATTCAATGATTCTTCTAATATCTTAGCTTTGTTAAGTTCAGATTTCAGAAAGATGATTTGTTCATTTGCAAAATTTAGTTCATTAGATAGATTAGCATTTTCAGAAGTGATTTTATCTAGATCATTTAATTTTTCTCTAAGAAGTTTGATTTCCTTCTCAGAGCTTATCAAATCTAAGCATAAATTTTTAAATTCAAATTTAAATTCATCAGATTCAAAATCATAAGATGTTAATACCTGATCTTCAGCTGACAGGTTTTCTTCATTATCAGATTCATTTGTATCTGATCTACTACTGCTAGCATCAATTGCCATGAGGCAAACTTCCTTTGACTTTGCCTCCTCTTCTTCTTCTTCACAAGAGCTTGAAGATGAGGATTCATCTTTTGTTTCACTCCAGCTTTCAGCTACAAAGCCTTTCTCCTTCTTCTTATTATGAGTTTGTAATTAGTTACCTTACCCAAATAGGGGGAGATTGTTGGATCCCTAGTTGGATTTGGGCTAGGTTCACTAAGTTAGGATCATATGACCCAACATGTATAGTCAGGGTCATGGTTGTGTCCTAGATTCTAGGCCAAGTCTTTAGAGTTAACAATGCATAGACCAACCATATACAGACTGCAAAAGACTCAAGACTTAGAGAAATATCAAAGACTCAGAAAATGAGTTCGACATTCGTCGAACTCAGGTCGACGAAAGCCGTGCTCAGCTCGACGATCTCAGAGAAAATTCTCTGAGCTAAGCTCGATGATCTTGTATCTTAGCTCGATGATCTTGGTGCACAGAATTGAAAAGATTCATCAAGCAGCAGTCAGTAGTTCTGAGGTCAACGATCTTGGATGTTAGCTTGACGAATCTAGACTTGGTTATTCCCATCCTTCTATCCCTATTCTATTGTAATAATTCTTGAGTAATTAATGCTAAAATATTCTCTGAATATTACCGTTAGACGGAGCATTAGTTATGGTCTTCATCAGAATTATTACTTGTCGTTTTTCAAATGGACAGTTGGGGAAATCAATCAATGCAAACATTCTCAAGGTCGTCAGCATTGAATGCAGGAAGGAATTCAAATTTCAAAAGGAAATTTATATGTAAAATATAAAAGGGATTTTTCCTTCTCTTCCAAGAACAAGATACACAGAAGAACAGAATAATAATAGTGAACAAGGATCTTCTGCTCTCTCTCTCTCGACAGCACTCTGAGACGCAGGGTACACAAAACAAAGTGATAGAGAGAAACAAGTGCTAGACCAGAGGAAGAACTTTAAGTTGAAGAAGAAGAAGAACAACCATTCAAAATCAAGAGTCTTCTTCTGTTCTCATCCTAGGATTCTTCAAAGAATAACAACTACAGCATCAGTCAAGAAGTTCCTAAATCTCTTCTGGTCAAAGCAAAAGCTTGAAGGCCTATCACCCTACAGGAAAGCTCCAACTTCCTGAACCTTTCATTATCTTAGGGGGAGCCTTTGCTAACATCAAAATCTACACAAGTCTTCTCAGTTGTACTTAGAGAAAGAGAAGACAAAATCAATCTCTCATCCCCCACTGTATAAAGGGTTATTAACACCCTTCAAAAGTTATTCCTGGTTGCAAGTCACCTGATCAAAAGACTTGAGGTTTGGTTTTTGAGCACCTGATCAAAAGCTCATTGGTGGCAGTCACCTGAACAAAAACCTGAGTGAATTCCTACCAGGGTGGTAGAAGAGTGGATGTAACTAGGTTGGGGAACCACTATAAAATTCTTGTGTTGCCTGGATGCTCTTTTCTTTTGTTCCTGTTGTGGCTGTGCTAGTTATATTGTTGTGTTTGTGATTAACTATACTTGATGTTCCTGTGACAAATCATATTAGTTTAGGAATAAGTTTTTATTTACAACAAAAGTTTTAAAACCCAAAGATATTATATTCACCCCCTTCTAGAGTATACCAGATCTAACCCCTCACTTTCACAACCTAACATCCCAAGACATCGAGGTGAGTGAAAGTGAACCCCTAATTATGCTAGTTACTCTTTCAATTAAGTTTTACCTATAGTTTAGGTTAGCCCAGGACTGCCCCCGGCATACCCCATGAAGGGCTCTCAAAGGGCACTAGGAACTACGATGGGCTGAAGCCCAAAGCTCCCTTTCACAAGGCACTTATTGTTATTGGTTATTACCCGATTCCCGATCTCTTATTATTACATTGGATCTAATCCTAGTGTGTTTTGACCTTTCTCTCTCTCCACATGAAAGACGATGTTTTGTCGATCTCGAGCACCACCTAGGTTTAGACGACTCCACTACCTACTCTTCCCAACTTCCAATGGTATCCCCTAACCACTTACCAAGTCAAAACACTAACATCCCAACTCTCTGGATTCATCTTGAACCATATCATGATTTCTGTAGTTTTTACTAAACGCAGACCATCCTAAGCTATATGATGTACACAATGAGAGGTACTCAAAATTATCATCCAATATCCTTATAATTATTATTAGGGGTCTACCATGCCATGATTAGCCTAAATCTAGAAATTCATAATTTTCCAAATTTATTTGATATTTAATTAATTTCTTCCAAAGCTAAACCATGGGTAATTTAAACATGAAGTACCTTTTTCAGACATGCAAATGCTCTACAAAATTTATGATAATTACATGATGACTATTGAATAGTAAAATCAGAGTCTCAAAATTTTACAGTAAGGTTTAGGCCTCTAAATCAAATTTTAAATACAACCTACATTAATCATCTTAAAGAGACAAGTACTGTCAATATACTTCCAAATATTCTGAGAAAATTCAAGGATTATCATAAAGACATATAAACAATTCAGGTAAAGTTTCATAATTTATCAGTGAATAATAAACTCTAAACTTGATTTTCTCATAGTAATCCAAGTTAACAGGTTAATGAACTAAGTACAGCAATTATTCATCTTAAAATTGTAATAAAATTCCCAAATGAGCATATTGACCTAGAAACACTACTGATCAAGTCTCACAATTTTACAATAAATAATGAGCTATGAATAAATTATTTAACAAATTTCCATTTTGATGAGCTTGTGAAGTATGTACTTGTAATATACATCTAAAAATTATAGTAAAATTCATGTATTAGTATAATAGTCTAAAACTTCCTCTGCCTCAATTTCATAACATTTCAGTGAATAGTGAGGTTATAATAACCAAAAAATAATAGAGGCTAATTCATGTATTGCAAAGGAGATACTAAAAATATGCTTCCAAATCTCCCAATAAAATTACCAAAAGTTTTTACTAACCTTATGACTACACCACCCAAGTTTTACAACTTTTCACAACACCTTGACTGTCCAACTTACCATTTTAAGGTTTGTGACCTAAACTAGGGTTAGGGCTTTGAGGGTTTTAACCCTCACTAAATCAAATAAGGTTAATACCAGAGGACCTTTGCTACCTTAGAGTCATCTCCACCAAGTTTCAAAATCATTCAAGGGCATTTGACCCCATGCCCTTCACAAAACTCCAAAGCCCATCCGTAGGGTTTGAGTTTGGATCCTTGGGCAAATCTGCCCCAACCCTCCCCATCATCCATGGGAGGGTTTCCAAAGTCATATTAAACCAGTGGTCAAAGTGCCAGCCTCTGTTGAGGTTACTTGACCACTTAAACCCACAAGGAGTACTATGACCTAATTACCCTTCTTAAGGCAAGGCTAGGGTTTGTTAAAGACCAAACCAAATCATCACCAAATGGGATGAAAATTTATACAGAGGCCCATAATGACCCCAAGAACCTCTATCCAAAATTTGGGAGTATTGTGAGGTCATTAGGTCCCTTAATTAATTTAATCATGGTTTATTAAATAATTACAAAAAATATAGAAATATTTTCTCCAAAAATTCCCATTTTTGGATATGTTCTAGGTATAGGAAATAGTGACCTCATCCAAAATTTCAACTCATTTGGATGGCTAGATTGATGGGGGCACTCAAAATAATCTCTGGTCTAGCTTAGGTATAGACCTCACCAAAATGAGTGTTGTAGTCAAACCACTTACCCAAATTAGTTGAAATAAATTTTAACTTAAACTAGACTTCACGGGCTACATTTTTCATGTTGGCCACCTTTTCTGTAGGTGACCCTAGATATTTTTAAACTTTATTATAAAACAGACCAGTAAATAGGACCGAAATTGAAATATTAGGATTTAATAAAATCAGATCCAGCACGGATCTTAAAGAAAAATCGTGGGGCTCCTGGTCATCAACTTCCTCCAGCCAAGGGCTCGGATAAGCCCGACCTAGAGCTTCTTCCAAGCCATTTTCCCAGCCACCCAGCCACCTCCCTGGCCGGCCACCACCGCCACCGCCTTCGTTGAGGTGGGGGCTATCGCCGGGCGGCGGTACGGCCGCCGGAGGGGTGGTTTCTGGTGATCCCGTAAGGTTAAAAATCCATGAAAATTTTTGAAAATCTGAAATTTTTCTCTCCCAATCGGGCCCATTTGAGCCTGATTTCTCTCCTAAATGATCTAAGGATCTAACCAACGAAGAGAGGAGTAGAGGAGGACCTTTAACCGTGCCTGCCGACAGGTTTGCTGGTGGTGCGCCATGGCCGGTGGTGGAGCTTTCTGTGCTCTGTAACTATACAGCCAACTACCTCGGCTCCTTCATTGGGATGGTGGAAACGATTTCTCTTGGCCTATGGAAGCTTTTAAAAGAGCCAATTGGGGGATAGGGAGGGTCATAACTTGAATTCTCATTTCAGCCATTAATGGGGAATTTTGGGAAACTGAATTCTCAAAGAATTCAGCCCCTTGGTGACCAGAAGAATACTGGAAACTCCTCCTCTACTCCTGAGGAGTTTAATCCAGCCATCAATGGGGGGTTTTGTGGGGGTTTCACCTTTCATGCCATTATTAGCCCCTCTTTCTCTCTCCTCCTTATTGAAGAAATTGATTTCAGCCACCTTGGGTGGCCGGCCATGGCTATTAAACTCATCAAAACTGATAAGGGGGAATGTATTCATCCTTTAGAATCAATTGGAGAGGCCCTTGGTCTCCCTTGGCCATGAATGGCCTCCTTTTCTCACTTTCTCTCTCTTCCATTAAAGGGAAAAATGGAGCTTTCTCTCTCCTACTCATCAAGGACGATTTTGACCTCCCCCCAGCCTATTGGCACCCCACTAACTCATATTAATAATAAAAATTGAGGTTAGCCCAAGTGGGGGAAATGGGTTTGAGCTTGGGTTAGCCCATTGGGCTAATTTGACCTATTTCAAGGATTGAGTTGACCTTTGTCAAATTGACCATTTGGGTTGACCCCAATGGGTTCTTGGTAACCCATTGGCCTCCCCTAAAGTCTATAAAGGCTTGGGTAGGGTTGGTTGGGCATCTTGGGGTCACTTGACCCTTAGTAAGGGCACTTTGACCAAGTTAGGGCTAGAGTTGACTTTGGTCAACATGACCATTTGGGTTGACCCCAAGGGGTCCTTTGTGATCCCCTGGCTTCCCATAAGGTCTAGGAAGAGTTGTGCAGGGTTAACTTTGCACTCTGAAGGTCACTTGCCCCTTAGTAAGGGAACTTTGACCACTTTAGGGCTAGGGTTGACTTGGGTCAACTCAGGCTCTAGAGTTGACCCCAATGGATCTTTAGTGATCCATTGACACCACTTTTGGTCTAGGAAGACCTTGGTAGCATTGATTGGGCTTATTAGGGGCACATTACCCTTAGTTAGGGCACCTTGCCCAATTTAGGCCTAGGATGGTCCTATGTCAACTTGGTCACCCTAGGTTAACTCCAATGGATCCATATGGCTATAATGGACCTTCTAATAGGTTAGTGATGTTGTGGTGGGATCATGGATTCATGGTGAAGTCCTATGGTCAACCTAAACTAGTGTTTAGAAATCTACTATTTGTAGACCATTGTGATCTCACATACATTCCTAGGCTCACTTGGTATTCTTGGGCTTCTTAGGGTTTTGTCATGACCTAGTCGTGGCAAAACCACTCTTAGGGGTCTAGTTGAAAATGAGATGTTACAAATCCCAATAAACAAAATAAAAATTTCGTCCCCGAAATTCAGGTTAGGCCTGCGGGGTTTCTACTGAGAGAAACTTAGTATAACATCCCATAGGAAGTTAAATGTATACCTTACCCGAAGAGATCCGGGTACTTTTGCTGCATTAGATCCGGTGGCTCCCAGGTATGCTCCTACTGCCCATGGTTCCTCTACAAGACTTTGACCAGTGGGACCTTCTTTGGCCGCAAGACCCGCACCGCTATTTCATCTTTCCTGGCCGGCCCATCTTGTTACCAATTGATCAAAATTTGTCGAGCCATCTATACCAATAAACTGCTATTCCAGCCATAGTAGAGCCTTCCTGAGAAATGAGACGTGGAATACATCCTGCAAACCTACTAACTATGGCAGTTGCTCCAGCCTGTAAGCCAATGGGCTGATCCACTCACGGATCCTGTAACACCCCCTATTCTATAGACTGAGCTTCTCCCGCCCGCGTACCCACGAGACTCCATGCACCAGACGTATCTTTGGGAATCATGGTCTCCATCTTGAGACTCTACTTGGCAATATCGCACATCGTAATATTTTCTAAATGAGGTCTAAGGGAAACTCAAGTCAATAACTAATCTGCCCAATAAACAAAAGACAAGTCCCCAATAAACAAAAGGTAAGCCACCAATAAACAAAAGATAAGCCCCTACCTACCTTGGGCTAAGTATCTTTGATATTACCCTGTTATATCCGTCCTAATTGGGTGCACAATCCCTAGGGCATCAATCTTCGACTTGGGGTTCCACCCTGAAACTCATCGATATACTCCACACTTTAAGCCCTTTGTGTCACATTTACGACAACCTTATCAGGTTCAAAATGTTCCCAATCCCAAATGGGTCTCTTTCGAACTTAAATTCCTATCTGACCCTCGATGTTTGTCTTGGTGGTTTTCTCTAGGTAATCCTTATTACTGGTATGAGGGTTGAGACTATGTGTCTTCTACCATTCTATTAATGGATTATTGGTCTCAATTCTCCTTAAAGCAGCCCTACTAGTTTTAGTAATGGACCGTAGGGTCACCTGAGTTTATAAGTTGTCATGCTTAGTCATGAGTCATAGTGAGTTGAGTCTAACTCGTTGGTTAGAGAACTATAAGATGAAATCTTCGCAGCCGGAGGTGCTCCCTGCTGAGGCAGGGTTTGTCGTAGGCTACAAAGAAGAATTCCAATTAATGAAGACGTGGACTTTTACATGTGATTTCCCTTATGGGCACACCACTGCTTCCGCTGCTTAGTTTGTCCCTAAACTAAACTCGTGCGAGGGTGTCCCAGGAGTTATGGACTGCTACTTTTTTGATCGAGGTCTCCTCTGATACCACTTGTAAGACACCCTTTTTTTTTACACACTGGGGTCTTAGGCCAAGAACCGCCGCTTTGCGGTGACACCTTCACACCCGGGAAGGTCGTCACTACAAAACGTCGATCCTGCCGGCCGATTCGAAAACAATAGTAGAAAAATAATAAGAGCAAGTCCACGGCAATCACATGTAAAGTAAATAGTCTCCATAAAGGGAGTGTTCACAGATATAATAAAAGTACAGAAAGTTAGGGCTCATGCCCAGTACATCAAAATCCTCACTGCATATATCTCTCATAGCGGAAGCAAAACTAATAAACTACTAGAGATCTGGACTCACAGTCCCAGTAATCTGAACTCCGGTACTAGACTGCCCCATCTCCAAGCGTACCGACCTCCGGGGATGCTCCTCCATATTGGGCTCCACGGTCCCCTAAAATGATGTGGTTCGAAAACTGTTAGTCTAAAAGACTAAGTCCTATCATCCCCTGCCCCTTATCCCATGGCTCCTAGGCACCGAGCGGGGAGGAAGAAAGGAGAGGACATGATAGTGGAGAATAGTAAATGCAAGCGATGGTGGAACTAATCTAGTAGTTGATGAGCCTGTATAAGTATAGCAATAACAAAGGTAAGAAAAGCTACTCAAGAAATAAGTAACCTTAGCTTATATGAAAGCACATAAGCCAAGGGATCTTTTGCAGGGCTCCTATCATATAAAAAGTATCATACCAATTTATACGATAGGGTGTCGGTCTTCTAGCAAGCATACATATATACTTATAGAATAAAAAACCTTAACTTATAAGCACGCTCGCACGAACATATAAACCAAGGGGTCATTTTGCAGGGCCAATTGTATAAAGCGTCCCATACAACTTTATACAATAGGTGTCAGGGTTATATGCAATGGTTATGCTATGCCGTGCAATTATTCCATGATGTGAACATGCAAGTGCAACACACCCACACGACTCTTTGTACACAGACCATTAGTTCCCCCTTTGTGGAGCCGAACCTCCCAGGATACCTCCGTAGTGGCAAACGGAAGCGGTGGGTTGGGCCTCACCCACCTATAAACCGGTAATTGCACTACCAGTCAGACCTATCGTACACCTCAATGCTGGTGCACTAAGCGGAGCTCCTGCGTACTCTTGTCGTCTGGCGCACCAGACTTTTATGGCGAAGTGCTAACCACACTTGCCGAGTCAACGTATTGGCGTCGGTGCATCTACCCTCCAATACCGAAGACCCACCACCTTATATCTTATGTACATGCAATATTAATGTATCATCCACCAAGCCAAAGCTCCCCGAACTATCCCGTCTATCACAACCATCAACCGAGCCAAAGCTCGTCAGGCCAACCTGCCTATCCCCAAAATCCCTGGGCCTACAGCCCGTGTGAACCAACCTAACATCCCAAGAAATCGAGGTGAGTGAAAGTGAACCACTAATTATGCTAGTTACTCTTACAATTCAGTTTTACCTACAGTTTAGGTTAGCCCAGGACTGCCCCGGCATACCCCGTGAATGGCTCTCAAAGGGCACTAGGAACAACGATGGGTTGAAGCCCAAAGCTCTCTTTTGCAAGGCAGTTATTGTTTTTGGTTATTACCCGATTCCCAATCCCTTAGTATTACCTTGGATCTAATCCTAGTGTGTTTTTACCTTTCTCTCTCTCGATGGGGAAGACAATGTTTCGTCGATCCCGAACACCACCTCGGTTTAGACGACTCCACTACCTACTCTTCCCAACTTCCAATGGTATCCCCTATCCACTTACCAAGTCAATACACTAACATCCCAACTCTCTGGATTCATCTTGAACCATATCATGATTTCTATAGTTTTTACTAAACACAAACCATCCTAAGCTATATAATGTATACAATGAGAGGTACTAAAAATTATCATTCAATATCCCTATAATAATTATTGGGATTCTACCATTCCATGATTAGCCTAAATCAAGAAATTCATAATTTTCCTAATTTATTTGATATTTAACTAATATCTTCCAAAGCTAAACCATGGGTGATTTAAATATGAAGTACCTTTTTCAGACATGCAAATGCTCTACAAAATTTAAGAAAATTACATGATGACTATTGAATAGTAAAATCAGAGTCTCCAAATTTTACAGCAAGGTTTGGGCCTCTAAATCAAATTTTAAATACAACCTATATTAATCATCTTAAAGAGACAAGTAGTGACAATATACCTCCATATTCTGAGAAAATTCAAGGATTATCATAAAGACATATAAACACTTCAGGTAAAGTTTCATAATTTATCAGTGAATAATAAACTCTAAACTTGATTTTCTCATACTAATCCAAGTTAACAAGTTAATGAACGAAGTACAACAATTATTCATCTAAAAATTGTAATAAAATCCCCAAATGAGCATATTGACCTAGAAACACTACTGATCAAGTCTCACAATTTAACAATAAATAATGAGCTCTAAATAAATTATTGAACAAGTTTCTATTTTGATGAGCTTGTGAAGTATGTACTGGTAATATACATCTAAAAATTATAGTAAACTTCATGTATGAGTATAATAGTCTAAAACTTCCTCTGCCTCAATTTCATAACATTCCAGTGAACAGTGAGGTTATAATAACCAAATAAGTAATAGAGGCTAATTCATGTATTGCAAAGGAGATACTAAAAATATGCTTCCAAATCTCCAAATAAAATTACCAAAAGCTTTTACTAACTTTATGACTACACCACCCAAGTTTTACAACTTTTCACAATACCTTGACTGTCCAACATACAATTTTAAGGTTTGTGACCTAAACTAGGGTTAGGCCTTTGAGGGGTTTAACCCTCACTAAATCAAATAAGGTTTATACCAGAGGACCTTAGCTACCTTAGAGTCATCTCTACCAAGTTTCAAAATCATTCAAGGGCATTTGACCTCATGCCCTTCACAAAACTCCAAAGCCCATCCTAAGGGTTTGAGTTTGGATCCTAGGGAAACTCTACCCCAACCCACCCCATCATCCATGGGAGGGTTTCTAAAGTCATATCAAACCAGTGGTCAAAGTCCCAGCCTCTGTTGAGGTGACTTGACCACTAAAACCCACAAGGAGTACTATGACCTAATTACCCTTCTTAAGGCAAGGCTAAGGTTTGTTAAAGACCAAACCAAATCATCACCAAATGAGATGAAAATTTATACAGAAGCCCATAATGACCCCAAAAACCTCTCTCCAAAATTTGGGAGTATTTGGAGGTCATTAGGTCCCTTAATTAAGTTAATAATGGTTTATTAAATAATTACAAAAACTATAGAAACATGTTCTCCAGAAATTCTCATTTTTGGATATGTTCTAGGTATAGGTAATAGTGACCTCATCCAAAATTTCAACTCATTTGGATGGCTAGATTGATAGGGGCACTCAAAATAATCTCTGGTCTAGCTTAGGTATAGACCTCACCAAAATGAGTGTTGTGGTCAAACCACTTACCCAAATTAGTTGAAATAAATTTTAACTTAAACTAGACTTCACGGGCTACATTTTTAATGTTGGCCACCTTTTCTGTAGGTGACCCTAGGTATTTTTAAAATTTATTGTAAAACATACCAGTAAATAGGACCGAAATTGAAATATTAGGATTTAATAAAATCAGATCCAGCACGGATCTTAAAGAAAAATCGTGGGGCTCCTGGTCATCTTCTTCCTCCTGCCAAGGGCTGGGATAAGCCCGACCTGGAGATTCTTCCAAGCCATTTTCCCGGCCACCCGGCCACCTCCCTGGCAGGCCACCACTACCACACCTTCGTTGGCACGGCCGCCGGAGGGGTGGTTTCCGATGATCCCAAAAGGTTGAAAATCCATGAAAATTTCTAAAAATCTGAAATTTTTCTCTCCCAATAGGGCTCATTTGAGCCCGATTTATCTCCTAAATGATCTAAGGATCTAGCCTAAGAAGAGATGAGTATAGGAGGACCTTTAACCGTTCTTGCCGACGGGTTTGCTGGTGGTACTCCATGGCCGGTGGTGGAGCTTTCCATGCTCTGCAACTGTACAGCCAACTACCTCGACTCCTTTAGCGGGATGGTGGAAATAGAGGTGCAAGTTGAGTTGAGCCGGCTCGAAAGATCGATGAGCCGGCTCGAAAAAAGCTCGACTTGAGCTCGAGCCTGTGGAGCTCGAGCTCGACGAGCTCGAGCACGAATATTAATGTTCATGAGCTCACGAGCCGACTCGCGAGCTTTTTAGTCCAATTTTTTTAAAAAATTTATATATATAAATATGAAAATATATATATAAAAAAAGAAAATAAAGCTCATGAGCTAAAAAGCTCACGAGCAGCTCGAGCTTGAGCTCGATAATTTGGCATTGAGCTCGAGCTCAAGCTGGGATAAATGAGCTGGTCGAGCTCGAGCTCGAAATGAAAAGCTCGAGCTTGGAAATTTTGCCAAGCTCGACTCGAGCTCGACTCGTTTGCACCCCTAGGTGGAAACGATTGCTCTTGGCCTATGAAAGCTTTTAAAAGAGCCAATTGGGGGATAGGGAGGGTCATAGCTTGAATTCTCATTTCCACCATTAATGGGGAATTTTGGGATACTGAACTCTCAATGAATTCAGGCCCTTGGTGACCTGTAGAATGCTTGAAACTCCTCCCCTACTCCTAAGGAGTTTAATCCATCCATCAATGGGGGGGGGGATTTGTGGGGGTTTCACCTTCCATGCCATTATTATCCCCTCTTTCTCTCTCCTCCGTATTGAAGAAATTGATTTCAGCCACCTTGGGTGTCCGGACATGGCTATTAAACTCATCAAAACTGATGAGGGGGAATGTATTCAGCCTTTGGAATCAATTGGAGAGGAGCTTTCTCTCTCCTACTCATCAAGGCTGATTTGACCTCCCGTCCAGCCTATTGGCATCCCACTAACTCGTATTAATAATAAAAATTGAGGTTAGCCCAACTGGGGGAAATGAGTTTGAGCTTGGGTTAGCCCATTTTGGCTAATTTGACTTATTTCAAGGATTGAGTTGACCTTGGTAAAATTGACCATTTGGGTTGACCCCAATGGGTTCTTGGTGACCCATTAGCCTCCCATAAAGTCTATAAAGGCTTGGGTAGGGTTGGTTGGGCATCTTGGGGGTCACTTGACCCTTAGTAAGGGCACTTTGACCAAGTTAGGGCTAGAGTTGACTTGGGCAACATGACCATTTGGGTTGACTACAAGGGGTCCTTGGTGATCCCTTGGCTTCCCTTAAGGTCTAGGAAGAGTTATGCAGGGTTAACTTTGCACTCTGAATGTCACTTGCCCCTTAGTTAGGGCACTTTGTCCACTTTAGGGTTAGGGTTGACTTGGGTCAACTCAGGCTCTAGAGTTGACCTCAATGGATCTTTAGTGACCCATTGGCCCCACTTTGGGTCTAGGAAGACCTTGGTAGCGTTGGTTGGGCTTATTAGGGGCGCATTGCCCTTAGTTAGGGCACCTTGCCCAATTTACGCCGAGGATGGTCCTAGGTCAACTTGGCCACCCTGGGTTAACTCCAATGGATCCTTATGGCTATAATGGATCCTCTAATAGGTTAGTGATGTTGTGGTGGGGTCATGGAGTCATGGTGAAGCCCTATGGTCATCCTAAACTAGTGTTTAGAAATCTACTATTTGTAGACCATTGTGATCTCACATACATCCCTAGGCTCACTTGGTCTTCTTGGGCTTCCTAGGGTTTTGTCATGACCTAGTCATGTCAAAACCACTCTTAGGGGTCTAGTTGGAAATGGTATGTTACAGTTGTACCCAACAAAGATCCCTTCATAGGATTTGACAACAAACTTAGTCACATAGGACTTTCCATTATTCAGCATATAGCACTTGCTGCCAAAGATCCTGAAATAGTTCAGATTTAGTTTTCTTCCATTCAAGATCTCATAGGGAGTTTTCTTGTGGCTCTTTATGATAGAAGTCATGTTAAGGACATGACATGCAGTATTAATTGCCTCAACCCAGAAGTATTCTGGGAGAGATGTGTCACTTAACAAGGTCCTACCAGCTTCTATGAGAGTTCTATTTTTCCTCTCAGTAATCCCATTTTGCTGGGGTGTTCTAGGAGAGGAGAATTCTTGGTGAATCTCTTACTCTTCATAGAACTTTATCATGTATTCAGACTGAAATTCAGTCTCATAGTCATTTCAGATTTTGACCACAGTACTGTCAAATTCATTCTGAATTTGCTTGACAAATGTCTTGAATACATCAGGGGTTTCTGATTTCTTCCTAAGAAAGAACACCCTAGCAAATCTAGAAAAGTCATCAACAATCATAAGAGTGAAGACTTTCCTACCTAGACTTTGAACTGGCATAGGACCAAATCTGGAAAAGTCATCACTGAGTCTTTGACCCCCAATGCTCTTGAAGGAGGTCTTGGTTTGTTTTCCCTTCTGGCATGTAGAGCAGATACCCTCCTTAGTGCATTTGAACCTGGGACCATTCCTAACTAGCTCATCACTAAAGAGCTTGCATGTTGTCTTGTAGTTCAAATGAGCCAGCCTCTTCTGTCATTAGACACAATATGAGATTTTCTCATTTGTAACTAGGCATATAGGAGTGTCTTTGCTTATAAATAAAAAATTAAGACGATAGACATTTCCTCTCCTAGTGTCTGTCAAGATGACCCCTTGAAAACTTGACCTCCTAATTTGGCACTCATCCTTGAGGAATGAAATGTCATAGCTACGATCACATAGTTGGCTTATGCTTAAGAGGTTGTGTTGCAAACCTTCCACATAAGCTACATGTGTGATAGTGGTTATGCTATTTGTTATCTTAACACACCCTTTAGTCACTCCCCAATCTGAATCACTAAAGATGACTTTAGGTCCATTCTTTACTGGAGTGTAGTCCTTTAGAATGCTCCTTATTCCAGTCATGTTCCTGAAACATCCACAGTACAAGTACCATATAGGGGTATGGCCACTTAAACTAACCTGCAAGAAATAAATTAGATAACCTTAGGACCTCAATTCTTATTGGGTCCTAGGTGCAAGTTTGTTTGATAATGAACCTACCTACCTGTAGTTCTTCTGACAGGTAAGCTCTCTCTTGCTCTTGGCACACTTGGATTGTGTCACCAATCAATAACATAGTGACTCATCTTGCTACAACACCAACACTCATGGATATTGTACCTTCTTTTTAGAGTTGGTATTGTAGCTGTGTTGACAGCAGCTCTTAATCCATAACGTAAAGCAGTAATCTTATTCTTATATCTTCCAACCACTGTCTGACTTGGGGTGTGTCTGATAGTAAAAGTACTTGGAATATATTAAGCCCTACCAGTAGTAGTCTTCTTTCTAGAAAACATACTCTTGATGGCCTCAGATATGCCCAAGTCTGGCTTGTTGATAGACTTACCCCTGGTCTGATTTTGGGTAGGGAGATCCTGAGAACAGGCTGCTGCCTTGTTCTTGAGTGTAGGGGTTGGTGCACCAAAAACAAATGGTCCATGATGGGCCATTTGGATTTCCTCATGGGGGGCCTTGAAGGCACTTATACCCCAGCTATATCTTCTACCATAGTGGTCAACATCTTTGTTCCCTTTGGTGGATCCACCATTTATCCAGTGACTATAGATGCTTTCTTGGTCATACCTATTTGAAGGTAGCAACACTCTCTTGAATGGAATAGGAGGCTTGGAGGCTATTGGTTATACTGGTGTTTTGCCTTTTACTTTGGAAATGACAACTCTTGTAGGTCCCTTAAATCCCAACCCCTCCTTGCCCTTTTGGGAGGAGAAGGAATCTATCAACGACAGTACTGAACTGGGCTTGGAGTAGTCAGCCACTATCCTTTTCTCACTCTCGAGCAATACTTCCAGGTCCCTTATTCAGTTTTCCTGGTACTCTATGGTGCCTATCTGGATGAAAAAAATAGTTTCTAATTCACTAATTTCCATCATTTTCAGATCTAGTAGGGAAGCTAGGTATGCATTCTGGGAAGCAGCAAGCTAAAGATAAGAAATCTCCTTAGCCTGCTTATTAGAAAACAACTTGCTTTTCTTGAAAGCATTCAACAAGAAACCATACTTATCAATAATAGAATTGACATCTTCTTCTGATTCAGACCCATCTTCATTACAGGATAGAGATTCCTCTGACTCGGGACTGGTTTCATAACTAGTTTTAGTGGAGTGATTTGACTGAGAATGTACCTTGACTGGACCAGGCTGATCCTGGCTAGATTCCTCATCTATCATGGCCATTAGTCCATAACAGCAACTGTCTTTTTCTTTATCTTCATCCACCTTAAATCACTATCTGGTTGTGATAGAGGGGCCCTAATTTCTATCCTGGCAGTAGGATAGTCTTTATCTTCTGCAATAGCAGCTAGCCCAAAGTAGGCTTTCTCTTATTGTTCAGATTCTAAAGAAGATGACTCACTATCAAGCCAGCTCTTCTCCTTCTTAGCCACAAAGGACTTTTCCTTCTTGCCCTTGTGCTGATGGTGGTGTTTCTTCTCTCCACCCTCTCTTCTCTTTACTGGGAAGTCGGCTACAACATGCCCTGGCTTGTTATAGCAATAGCAGATAACATTAGTAGAAATCTGTTTACTAGGTTTGGAACCATACCTGTCCTCCTTGGAGGATTTCTTCTTTCCCCTGTAGTAGTCCTCCTTGTGATGAGAGGATGAGGAGGGTCTGCTCTTCCACTACTTATTCTTCATGAACTTCTGGAATCGTCTAGAGAAGGCATCAAAGTCTTCATCAGACATGTGGCAGTCTGATGTGCTTGTCTCTGAGTCATCTGAGTCAGAGTCAGCATCCCTCCTTAGTGGAGATGGAGTCTTTTTCTTGCTTCTCCTTGTGGATTCAGCTTTGAATGCCACAAACTTCTCTTTGGCCTGGGACTTATTGTTGGTCTCCTTTTCTTTCCTGACAGACAGTTGCATCTCATATGACAACAACTTTCCAAATAGGGTGTGAGGTGGAGTGTCACCCAGCTTTGTCACCTCTCTGATGTCAAATATCTTTGTGTCCTAGTCTCTAGTGAGAGATCTTAGGAACTTGTCATTGAGCTCATAATGACTGAAGACCCTCCCATAGGTCTTCAGCTCATTCACAATCCTAAAGAACTTTTCATAGTATGTGGCTATGTTCTCTTCTTTGGACAGCCTAAAAGCCTCATAGTCCTGGTTGAGCATAAATTTCCTATCATCTCTTACTTCTTCTATCCCCTTGATGACTAGTTTTAGTCATCATTTTTGGAGTAGTTTAGTATGAAAAATTCCTATTTTAATTATATATTTTAAGTATTTATATGCATGTTTTGTTTTATTTCGTCTTAAAGTCTTTTTGCGTTAAGATATTAAAAATTCCTAGTTTTTAATTGCTTGTTATGTTGCAATTTTATTTTGTTATGTTATGATATTAAAATCTATAGTTTTATTATATATATTTTTATTATATTATGTATTATGTGTTATGTGTTGTGTTTGTTAGTTAAGTTTAGTTTTAATAACATATATTATGTTACTTATTTGTGTTATGTTATTTAACTAATGTATGTTTTGTTTTATTTTATTTGTAGGTTCATGGCCTTTGATCAAGTCTTGAAGAAATCAGCCCACAATCATTTTGGAGCAGCCCAAGATGCCAAAGCAGCCCCCCTACCCAAGCTCGGCCATTATACAAGCACATGGAGCAGCCCCCTTCATTACCAAGCAGCCCATGCAGCCCCCTAGCCCTTTTACAAGCCCAAAACCGAGCCCATGCAACCCCTTTAATTTAATTTGGAGCAGCCCCTCTTTCTTCCCTCATCATTTAATATTTTACATGCATTTTTCCCTCATATGGCCGGCCACCCTCCTTTACTCCCCTCTCTCTCCATCAATAAAATACATGCACCTTGCCACCTTCCTCTCCCTCTCTCTCCATTATTTAAATGTATTTCATGCATGAACCTTTTCTCCAAGCACATGGCCGGCCACCTATTTAATTTTTTACTCTACATTCACCCCTTCTTCCCCTCTCTCTCATGCTCATTTATTTCTCATTCATCTCCCCCTTTATATTTTATATTTTCCATGTCATTCCCTTTATTACATACATGAATCATCCCACTCTTTCTCCTTTCATTTAAAATAAAATGCATGAACCTCCTCCCATTAAAGTGGCCGGCCACCCCCTTGGCTCCCTCCTCTTTATTTCCATCTAGAATGTTCTCCCTCTCCTATAAAAGGACCCCTTCCCCTCTTGTTTGATGTCAAGTAGCTTTTGAGTTTAAAGTAATTTTTAGAGTGAAGTAGTTTGTGCTAAGTAATTTTTGAGTAGTTTTAGTTTTGGTAGAGAGTGCTAGTTCAAGTGTTCTTCCTTCATTGTTGTAATAGTCTTTTTAGTGTTATTTTATCTTGTCTTTTTAGCATTATCATTTTGTACCTCTTTTATTTAGCAATGCAATTATCATTTCTTTTCTCTTATTCTCAATCCTTTTCAATCATGCGTAGCTAGTTCTTTTTGTGCCCGATCGCGATGATCTTTGTAATAGAATAACGCATCTTTATTTTTATGTTTGCAATTGTATTTTTCTATTTTGATCCTTCCTTGAATTATTTTGTGTCGACTCCGTATTTCTAGTATACGGTAGTAGATTCCGATCTCATATTCGAGTGGCCGAGAGGCTCGTGAATATGAAAGATCACTCAAGGAAGGAAGGAGTTGAACGCACCCCTAGAGATAGGATGACGTAAATCCTCCGGATTGGAGTCAAATCCAATAGTGCGGGTCACTTCGATAATGCGACTTTAGGCCATTTTGACTTGTAAAGAGATTTCGGTCAAAACGTCTATAAGTTAGGGGATTTAATGCTCTAGCGAGATTATTTACTAATATCGGATCCGTCACGGTCCTAATAGATTTACAATTGTTAAACTAAATTATTTTGTTATTTTATTTCAAAGTGAATCGTCGATCGAGCACTCTTTTTCAATAGTTATTTCTCTTTTTAATTAAACTTAGTTTATTTTCATTCTTAAAACTCATTAATCGTTCGGTAGGATAATAGAGTCGTTGTGAGTAATAGTACTTGTCTGCCCCAAGTTTTTATACGACCTTGATATTTTTCATATCCTATGCTATATTTCGATAGGTACACTTGCCTTAATCGAGTATAGATTGGAGAATACGATTTTCTCTATCAAGTTTTTGGCGCCGTTGCCGGGGATTCTTTTTGGCAATATTACGAAAGCCTCGAATTTATTACTTCTACTAAAAAGAAAAATAATTTATTATTATTATTATTATCCACCCACCTCATCTTATTTCTACCCAACCTAAAATCTCTCGAAAAGGGTAAGGGGCTTTAAGCGCCACCATTTTACCTAGTGCCGAGCAAACCCTTCACCGGGTAGTCCTCGGGAAGTTCGAGAGCCAATCCACTAAAAAAAATTCTATTTTCAAAAAAATATATATTTCTAAAAAAAACAAATAAAAAAAAACTAGTTTTTCTTCTTTCTTTTTGGTAGCAGTTAATTTTTTTTTTATAGAATCATCATATTTTTGCGCTTTTTGCGGGTCGCCCGACCATTTTTATTCTGAATGTCTTTCGGGAACCCCTCCCTCTCTTGATTTTAATTTTTCTGGGGAAGGTCAAACTGGCCAATTTGACCCTTACTCCAATCTTTGTCCAACTTGGGAGATGGGCAACCCGCATTTTTCTTATGATTTTGCCCCGCAAAGCGCCGCGCCTCTAAATTTTTATTTTAATTCTATCGATCATGGGTATCTTGAATTGCAAACTTCTATTGATAATATTAGTTTGCATTTCAAGACCATGATGGATTATCTTTCTCGCGAGGCCGCTTCTTTTTCTTCGTCTTCTTCTCCGTCTCCTCCAATTTCTTCATGTATTGAGTCACCGGATATCTCGGTTTGTCTTGTTCCTCTCGAGGAGGATAACTATTCGGATATCCCGGATTGTTTCCTTCCTCCTTTGGAAGACACCTCTATGGATATTCCGGTGTGCTTCTTACCCGTTGAGGATGACGAGACATCTCCTATCTCTCCATCTGAAGACGTTGGTGATTCCATTTCACTTCAATTTTTAACTGTTCCAAATTTTTCTAGTTTTAGCGAGTCTTTTTCTTCTTCTTCTTTTATTTTAGAAAATTCTTCTTTAGTCCTCTCTACTCCTTCTTCTCCCGAAATTTCACAAGTCTCTCCTCCTTCTTGTGAAATTTCCGATGAGGAAAATTCTTTTTCTACTTCTTTTATTCCTCTTTCTATTTCTTCTTCTTTTTATTCTTCTCCTTTTGACGACCCATTCTTCCCCATTTTACATACGGCGGAGTTCTTCTATAACTCCGTCCGTTCCTTTTTGGGCATCATTTTCTTGAAGATTCCACCGCATGTCGGTGCAATTCTTCATTTTTTCTTTTTTCTAGTTTACTCTCCTAAGCGCATACTTAGGGAGTTACCACTTCACTTTAGTTTTTATTTTCCATTTAGCTAACAAATAACGTCGTGCTCAGCCGACGTTAAACAGAGAGCGCTCTTGGGAGGCACCCCTTGCGTATCCTTTTTGTTTTTTCTTTTTGTTTTGTTTTGTTTTGCAGGAATAAAACCCCCTCCGGCGGTTCGTTTGGCTCCATCAATTCATCTCTTCCTTAGGCCCGAGCCGGTGTCCAGCTCAAGCATGGGGGAGCGACGTCTGTATTCGGCCTCACGACTTCGGGGAAGTCGTTTTTGTTTTTTGGTTCTTTACTTTATTGTATCCCCCCTCCCCTTTCTTCTTCCTTTTTCTTTCTTATTTTTATTTTTCATTGAGGGCACTGAAAGGTTTAAGCATGGGGGAGGGTTTTGTTGTTTTTTTCTTTTTTCTTTCTTTTGTAAAAAGAAAATGTTTTAAAAAAAATGTTTAGTATAGTTTTATTAAATTTTCTTTAGTACTACTTCTATTTAGCCTTATCAAAAACCCAAAAAAAAATTAGAAAAATCAAAAATTCCAAAAAAAGATAATATTTCAAAACCAAAAAAAATGAAAAATGTCAAAAAATCAAAAAAAAATATAATAAACCTCATGCTTGCTTTTTGTTATTTTCAGAAATTTAGCTTGAGTTTGTTTATAAGCATTTTTATTTGCTAATCTTTATTTCATCATATTTAGTTAAAAATAATTTTTAATGATTTTGTTTTGAGAATCATCTTATGTTTTAATTTGATTAGAGTAATTTATTTAGCACTTTTTTCTCTTTTATTTTAAATAGTTTCAATTTTGTAGTAATTTGGCTAAACAATTTTGGATTCCAAGTATTATTACTTTATGCTTTTAGATTCTTAGGAAATCTCAATCTACTAGTAGTTGCTCTCTAGTATTTTAGTTTATTTTCTAAAATCTTGTTTAACCCCTTATCCTTTCCTAATTCTCATTTTTCTTTTTATTTGTTAGATCATATGTCATGGGAATAAGGAGATGTTAGTTCCTTATTCTCTGGTACACATATGCAACCCAAAAAAAATGAAGAGAGGAATTAAAAAGTTCATATATGTCGGGGGAAATGATAGGATGTTAGTCTATCATTTTCTGGTATTACATATATATTATTCAAAAAACAAAATTGTGTGGGGTGTGAAAAAAAATGATGATCACCTCCAATCAAAGACCTCTTCATGTTAATTTCCTCCCTAAAACCCCCTTAGCCAATATCATTTTCTTAGTCTTTAAATTAAAATATGTGGAGAGCATAAGTAGTAGGTTGTCTTCTTCCTTAAGTTTCTTTTATGTCATGGTTTTTATAATCCTAATCTAACTTTGTTTGCACTTTACTCCATTTTGAATGCTAGTTAATTTATTAGAGAATTTTTGGCTAAATTCTTCTCTCTTGTCACTTTAATTTCATAATTTAGGACTTGATTCATAAATCCCTAAACTTTATTTTTGGCTAGATTTTGATGTAAATAAATTTTTAGTTTATTTGAAAATTATATAATGTCTTATAAATATTTCTCTTTCTTTTGCTCTGGAATAGCAAAAGCCTAAGCATGGGGGTGTTTGATGACTAGTTTTAGTCATCATTTTTGGAGTAGTTTAGTATGAAAAATTCCTATTTTAATTATATATTTTAAGTATTTATATGCATGTTTTGTTTTATTTCGTCTTAAAGTCTTTTTGCGTTAAGATATTAAAAATTCCTAGTTTTTAATTGCTTGTTATGTTGCAATTTTATTTTGTTATGTTATGATATTAAAATCTATAGTTTTATTATATATATTTTTATTATATTATGTATTATGTGTTATGTGTTGTGTTTGTTAGTTAAGTTTAGTTTTAATAACATATATTATGTTACTTATTTGTGTTATGTTATTTAACTAATGTATGTTTTGTTTTATTTTATTTGTAGGTTCATGGCCTTTGATCAAGTCTTGAAGAAATCAGCCCACAATCCTTTTAGAGCAGCCCAAGATGCCAAAGCAGCCCCCTACCCAAGCTCGGCCATTATACAAGCACATGGAGCAGCCACCTTCATTACCAAGCAGCCCATGCAGCCCCCTAGCCCTTTTGCAAGCCCAAAACCGAGCCCATGCAACCCCTTTAATTTAATTTGGAGCAGCCCCTCTTTCTTCCCTCATCATTTAATATTTTACATGCATTTTTCCCTCATATGGCCGGCCACCCTCCTTTACTCCCCTCTCTCTCCATCAATAAAATACATGCACCTTGCCACCTTCCTCTCCCTCTCTCTCCATTATTTAAATGTATTTCATGCATGAACCTTTTCTCCAAGCACATGGCCGGCCACCTATTTAATTTTTTACTCTACATTCACCCCTTCTTCCCCTCTCTCTCATGCTCATTTATTTCTCATTCATCTCCCCCTTTATATTTTATATTTTCCATGTCATTCCCTTTATTACATACATGAATCATCCCACTCTTTCTCCTTTCATTTAAAATAAAATGCATGAACCTCCTCCCATTAAAGTGGCCGGCCACCCCCTTGGCTCCCTCCTCTTTATTTCCATCTAGAATGTTCTCCCTCTCATATAAAAGGACCCCTTCCCCTCTTGTTTGATGTTAAGTAGCTTTTGAGTTTAAAGTAATTTTTAGAGTGAAGTAGTTTGTGCTAAGTAATTTTTGAGTAGTTTTAGTTTTGGTAGAGAGTGCTAGTTCAAGTGTTCTTCCTTCATTGTTGTAATAGTCTTTTTAGTGTTATTTTATCTAATCTTTTTAGTATTATCATTTTGTACCTCTTTTATTTAGCAATGCAATTATCATTTCTTTTCTCTTATTCTCAATCCTTTTCAATCATGCGTAGCTAGTTCTTTTTGTACCCGATCGCGATGATCTTTGTAATAGAATAACGCATCTTTATTTTTATGTTTGCAATTGTATTTTTCTATTTTGATCCTTCCTTGAATTATTTTGTGTCGACTCCGTATTTTTAGTATACGGTAGTAGATTCCGATCTCATATTCGAGTGGCCGAGAGGCTCGTGAATATGAAAGATCACTCAAGGAAGGAAGGAGTTGAACGCACCCCTAGAGATAGGATGACGTAAATCCTCCGGATTGGAGTCAAATCCAATAGTGCGGGTCACTTCGATAATGCGACTTTAGGCCATTTTGACTTGTAAAGAGATTTCGGTCAAAACGTCTATAAGTTAGGGGATTTAATGCTCTAGCGAGATTATTTCCTAATATCGGATCCGTCACGGTCCTAATAGATTTACAATTGTTAAACTAAATTATTTTGTTATTTTATTTCAAAGTGAATCGTCGATCGAGCACTCTTTTTCAATAGTTATTTCTCTTTTTAATTAAACTTAGTTTATTTTCATTCTCAAAACTCATTAATCGTTCGGTAGGATAATAGAGTCGTTGTGAGTAATAGTACTTGCCTGCCCCGAGTTTTTATACGACCTTGATATTTTTCATATCTTATGCTATATTTCGATAGGTACACTTGCCTTAATCGAGTATTGATTGGAGAATACGATTTTCTCTATCACCCCTCCATGTAGATCACTAGTGTGCCCCATATTTCCTTTGCAGTTGTGCAGTGGATCAGGTTCTGAAGGGTAGAATCATCAATAGCACTGGCAATGATATTTTGAGCCCTCTTGTCCATGGTGGTAAGGATTACTTCATCCTTTGTCATCTCTGCATAATTCTTAGGTGGCTGATCATTTTCATTAAGAACTAACACTTTCATGGGGATGAAAGGTCCCTCCTTGACAGTAATAAAGATCCTAGGGTCAGTTGCTTCCATGGACACTCCTTCCATGCCTACCTGATTGCGACCGCCACCAGGACGGCCAACTTGATGATGAAAATGACGTGCATGGCGCATTGGTTGATCATGGAGTTATGGCGGATGATGATGATGGCCCTCCGGCTAAAAACTTGCGGCTCCGTGGCGGCCAAAGCTACAATCTTCATCCATGCCGCAAGAATTAATTAATATCTTTTTATGTTTGCTAAGTTATGGTTTGACTTTTATTGTGTCTTGTATTTTTATTTTTGAACTCTTGGTGTGCATCTAGCACTAATTTTGGACTGCTATTAGCGTTTGTGTTGTAAGGCCGATATAAGGCTATGACTATTAATAAAATTCAAATTTGATTGCATGTTAAACAAGGCTATTCCTAAACCTAATTTTCCCTCACCTCTTCCTCCTAATTTCCGCCGCCCCCTTGGAGTCTTCCTCTCCAAAGTTCGGCCTCTCCCCTCTTACCCTCTTCTTTTTATTTCCCTTCTACCCGCCTACTACACATCCACCCCCACGATTTCTCTCATCCTAACTCAACATAGCAGGCCACCTTTTGTTTGGAGGAGGTTAATCGAGTGCGAGAACCAAAGGACTTGGGAAACTTTCACGGTGCAAAAGCGAGGAAGACGGCCGAGTTTCTTCATCCTTGGAGCTACTTCCGTGGAGAATAAAGGAGAGCGATCATTTCTAGTGGATCCAATATCTCGGATCTACTATTCCGAGAGGAGTAATGAAATTTCTACTCAAGAGTTTTCTCTTCTAGATTGTTTTGTGTGGTGGACGATTTTTGCGTGACTTTTGAAACGGAACAAAATTTCGCGGTGTTCTCGTAATAGATTTTGCGGATCTTTTTCGTTTTAATTTTTGAATACTCTCAGAAGGATTGGCGATCCTCGTTATTTCTTGTTGGGGAAAGATCAACCGTTTTTTCGAATCGGTATTTTCTTGGTGGATCTTTCTTTGGTACAACATCGCTCACACGGACGCGAATATGTGTCCCTTTAGCTTGATCGGAACTCGGCCTCTAGTCGTGGTTCGATCTCTATCGGATTGGCTAACCAAACGTTGGCGCGTGAGATAAATAATTTAATTGGTACTGCTGCGTTTCGTTAGCGAGTAGAACGAGATTGTTATCGTGGCGAGAGAACCTTCGACGCCATACGTGTAGGCTCTTAGGACGACCCTACATCAATTTAAATATCAGAGGGAGGTTGTGTTGATTTCTTAATCGACGCCATCCTTACGCTTTCCTGTCTTAGGTCGTCAACCCACACTTGGTCGTGCATGTTTCTAATTAGACAACAAAATTCTGAAATTTTCCTTTGGTCTGCAAACAGCAAAATCCAAAAAAAATAAAAAAATCTACAAAAAATTACAAAAAAATTCCTGAATTTTCTCCTTATTTTTCTAAGTATAAAAGTCTAAAAAATTATTTTCATTATCCTACTTTATTAGTCTCAAAAAAAATCTTCTTTATAAAATATCTGGTCAAAATTTCGGATTGTCCTTGTTGTTCATGCGCACTAGGTTTGGTACGGAGTATCTTCCCTCCACCTCACACATGGCCAACCACCATGATGATAAGCACGCCCCAGCAGTGGTTGCGGCGCTTTGGGAAGAGTTCAATGCTAGGTTTGATGCACTCACCCAATTAATACAAGGGTTGGCCGTAAATTAGGCGGCTCCTCAAGATCCCGGCTTTGGGATAAATAGGCAGGGGCCCCCACCACAGCCCGCCAACCAACGCGACGAAAGACAAAATCACCCACGTGATCAGGACGACGATTTCAATTTAACTAGGGCAGTGTGATTACATCCACCATCCTACGATAGAATTGGGGAACCTCAAGTTTCCCTAGATTGGATCATGGAGATCGAGTGCTACTTTGAGTGGCACAACCTGTCTGACGGTGATAAGGTGTGAGTGGCTCGAATGAAGCTTCTGAGTAGGGCCAAGACGTTCTGGTTGAATGAAGAGAGGCGACTGGGTACCGTGAATGGAGTACCCCTAATTGGGTGGGCTGCCATGAAAGCACTATTGACTGACCAATATGTCCCCGCGTATCACCGAACCCAAATTTTCGATGAGCTAGCTACCCTTCGCCAAGGGGACAAATCGGTAGCGGAGTACATGGGACTTATTAAGGACATGATGGTGAGATGCGACGTCCGGGAAATGCCCGAAGTAACACTATCACGTTTTCGTAAGGGACTCAGGCCGGATATCCAAGGCAAGCTTCTGCGCTACGGTCACACGGATCTTAACACAACGTTTAATGCAGCTTTGGATATTGAAAAACATAATGCCTATAAGTCCAAGGGCCGAGATTTCCAAAAAGGAAAATCCATTTTAGTACCCCCACCCTCATCCTCCGTGCGAGACAAAGGCAAGTTTCGATCAATCGATTCGAACTCTGTGGTCATTACCGCTAGGAACATCAAAAACCCCACTGGTGAGAGAGTTCCCATAGGGGGTATTAATAAGACTAACGCCACCTGTTATTCTTGCGGAATCCAAGGGCATTATTCTAGTGAGTGCCCCACTAAGGGAAAACCCCTAGCCCTTTTAGACTCCACGTCTGATTCCGTCGAGATCGTCTATGAAGCCGGTACTGAGTCTGACGCTGAGCCGAGTGATATTGATGATGACTCTTTTATGATGTTTATGAGATGTATTATGAATACACCGCGTGCGACGGATGATTACAATCGAATGAATATCTTCTCGGTAAATTTTAAGAACGGTGACAAGTGGTGTAAGTTAATAATCGATAGCGGTAGTTGTATGAACGTCGTTTCAGAGAATGCCATCACTCGAATGCACTTAGTCACTGAGCCGCATCCACATCCGTATAAGATAGCGTGGGTGAACAAGACGACTATCGCAGTTTCTAAACGATGCTTGGTACCGCTTACGGTGAAGAATTATGTCGATAAGGTGTGGTGCGATGTCATCCCTATGGATGTATGTCACGTTCTACTAGGCCGTCCATGGCTTTATGATTATGACGTGACCCATTTTGGAAAAGCCAACACCTACGAGTTCAAGTTCAATGGTAAGACCATTGTTTTGAAACCCACACCCCTTAAGGACCCGTCGATTGCTTCCAAGGATACCGTGGTTCGTCTCACCCCTGAACGGATGCCTTCGGGCACTATAAAGAAATTGGCAAATAGGCGAGCCGGTCCTTTTCGAGTGTTAAAAAAGTTGGGCGAAAATGCATATTTATTACAGTTACCCGCTGATTGGGGAATTTCCCCTGTTTTTAACGTTTCCGATTTAACGCTTTATATCGCTCCACCACCTGAACTTTCTGTCTCGCCGTTTAATATTTCCACTAAAACTTCTAATGGGGTGGGTGGTGAGATTGTTTTTGGATCGCTCTCTCCTGCGGACTCTACGGAAGGTATGCCGCCTACTGATGTTGAAACTTGTTTTTCTTCTTTGCCTAACGCATTTCCGAGGTTTCCCCGGACTGTTTTCTTGCCTGACAGGATTTTGCAGGATGCTATGTTTCCTACTCCCGACGGTGACGTTCACAGGTTCTTGATTCGTTGGCGTGGTCGTCCTGCTTCGAACGACTCTTGGCTCTCGGCTTCGGAGGTGGGGCTACTTGATGAGGATCTCCTACGCCATTACGTTCCTTCCCACTCATCGGTGATGAGTCCTTTTGAGCGGGGGAGGATTGATGGCGACCGCCACCAGGACGGCCAACTTGATGATGAAGATGACGTGCATGGCGCATTGGTTGATCATGGAGTTATGGAGGATGATTATGATGATGATGGCCCTCCGGCTAAAGACTTGCGGCGCCGTGGCGGCCACGGCTACAATCTTCGTCCACGCCGCAAGAATTAATTAATATCTTTTTATGTTTGCTAAGTTATGGTTTGACTTTTATTGTGGCTTGTATTTTTATTTTTGAACTCTTGGTGTGCATCTAGCACTAATTTTGGACTGCTATTAGCGCTTGTGTTGTAAGGCCTATATAAGGCTATGACTATTAATAAAATTCAGATTTGATTGCATGCTAAACAAGGCTATTCCTAAACCTAATTTTCCCTCCCCTTTTCCTCCTAATTTCCGCTGCCCCCTTGGAGTCTTCCTCTCCAAAGTTCGGCCTCTCCCCTCTTACCCTCCTCTTTTTATTTCCCTTCTACCCGCCTACTACACATCCACCCCCACGATTTCTCTCATCCTAACTCAACATAGCCGGCCACCTTTTGTTTGGACGAGGTTAATCGAGTGCGAGAACCAAAAGACTTGGGAAACTTTCACGGTGCAAAAGCGAGGAAGATGGCCGAGTTTCTTCATCCTTGGAGCAACTTCCGTGGAGAACAAAGGAGTGCGATCATTTCTAGTGGATCCAATATCTCGGATCTACTATTCCGAGAGGGGTAACGAAATTTCTACTCAAGAGTTTTCTCTTCTAGATTGTTTTGTGTGGTGGACGATTTTTGCGTGACTTTTGAAACGGAACAAAATTTCGCGGCGTTCTTGTAATAGATTTTGCGGATCTTTTTCGTTTTAATTTTCGAATACTCTCGGAAGGATTGGCGATCCTCGTTATTTCTTGTTGGGGAAAGATCAACCGTTTTTTCGAATCGGTATTTTCTTGGTGGATCTTTCTTTGGTAAAACATCGCTCGCACGGACGCGAATATTCGTCCCTTTAGCTTGATCGGAACTCGGCCTCTAGTCGTGGTTCGATCTCTATCGGATTGGCTAACCGAACGTTGGCGTGTGAGATAAATAATTTAATTGGTACTGCTGCATTTCGTTAGCGAGTAGAATGATATTGTTATCGTGGCGAGAGAACTTTCGACGTCATACGTGTAGGCTCTTAGGACGGCCCTACATCACTACCCCTCTCCTTCTAAATGCCAAATCCTTCCTTCATACAGATTGGAAGTTTCATGGCACACAGCTCATTATAGTTCACAACTGAACCCATAAGGACAGACTTGTAGCTAACCTTGGATATCGTCTCAGACTGTTAAGCCTTTCTTGAGCAACCTCTCTCTGATACCACTTGAAAGCCTTTGTTGTCAAGGTTAGCTAAACACCTAGAGGGGGGTGAATAGGTTTTTGGTCTTTCTTTAAATCTTTTAGACCTTTACCCGATTGTATTGTACTTTGTGATTAGGTTATTTTAGCTTTCAAGATTAATCACAGACGACACAGTTGTTTTATAGTGGTTCCCCAGATTATAGGTACGTCCATTGTCCCTCTCCGCCTTTCTAACAGTGTGTTAGACAAGGCTCTTCCCCAATACTCAGCTCCCTTAGAGCTTACAACTCGATCCCGCAGGACCACTCAGTCTCCTCCAAGACCTACTGCTCAGGCACAAGGCCATACAACTCAGTGATTAAACAACCACCTACCTCATGCCAACGACCCTACAACTCAGGCTGGGATAACAGTCCTACACTCAGATCCAAAATGGATCCTACACTCAAATCAACAAATGATCCTAGCTCAGCCTTTATAACACATGCCTGCAACTCAGATTCTACACATAATCCTACCACTCGGCCTTTAAAGAAAGGCTTACAACTCAGATCTTAGGAAGGATCCTAGAAAGAGAATGTAAGGTTGATTGCGTTGAATTGACACCTAAGTAATTACTCTGTGTCCACTTCTTCCTAGGCTGAGCAGATTTCAGCCCTAGCTTCTGCTGATGAAGACTATGGAGATGACAATTCTATTCTTCTTCAATCAGCTACCTTTTCCTACAGAACTTGATTTATCTGCATCTTCTTCTTCCTTCTCAGAAATTGCTTCTGAACCTGCTGTCGCGGATGTGAAGATTGATCCAGCTATATCTTTTTCTTTCAGGTTCTCTGTGCTGAACAACTTCTTAAGGCTCGATAAGAATGGCGAGGAA
Source organism: Platanthera zijinensis (assembly GCA_039513925.1). Taxonomy (NCBI): domain Eukaryota; kingdom Viridiplantae; phylum Streptophyta; class Magnoliopsida; order Asparagales; family Orchidaceae; genus Platanthera; species Platanthera zijinensis. The sequence goes on from CM077080.1 coordinate 124,916,579, forward strand.
GAAGATGGAGTTTGGTCGCAATGCGTTAATAAAAAACCCTAAAAGATTACTTCATCATCGCTGATCGATCCTTTTTATTAGGCGCCATCCAACAGCTCTTTAGACTAGTGGGCCCACCATTAATGGCTGCTTTACAGCCTTCCTTTTACATAATGAGTCATACAGCTGGCTGTTGGCGCCGTTTGTCGTGTACTGTAGACATCCCGCAAAGAATTCAAATTCTGTTGACTTGTTGACATTGCTGATGTCACCACTTATGGACTTAGCCAAATTTTAAGAATCAGCTCAGGCGTTGACTGGCGTTGATTGAAAGGTCTTCACTCAATGATTCTGGACTTAGTCACACAGCTGCTTCCTTAGGCGTTGAGTGGCATTGAGTGAAAGGCCTTCACTCAATGCTTTTAGACCTGTCCCAACTTCTGTTGTTAGTGTTGGGTATTGTATCCACAATGTACCTTATTTGAAGAAGTCCCTAAACAAGCTAAGGTGAATAGATAATGTATTTGATGATTTTCTTCAAGTTGTGCTTGTAGTTATTCCACGCTAAGTACACACCAATGTCAGGGTGCAGTGGGTCAATATATACGGGTCTGTGCAACGTAATCCCTCGTTGAGCAGATCAGTGTGTTGGCTAACGTGTACTCTCTCTATTGGAGTGTACTTATTTTCAAGTACAGGGTTGAGATTGATCGAGAGCTGAAGAGGAGCAAGGATGGGTCAAAGACCAGCTCTTGGGAAGGAAGACGAAGAATCGTCCAAGGAAAATTCGACGGGAATCACCAAGTGATTCTCGCCGATTCGACGGGAATCACTAGTGATTCTCGCCGAATCGTCGAGAATCACTTGCTGATTCCAGCCGTCTGCTTCCGGCTGACTCATCGCCTTCAAGAATTCTGCTAAGTCAGAATCGGCGAGAATCAATAAGTGATTCTCGCTGAATCAACGAGAATGACTCCGCATTCTTGCCGATTCGTCGAGAATGGGTTTGATTCTCACTGATTCACTCCGGATGGCAAGCTTTTCAATTGGAATTCTACCAAGGAAAATTCGATGGGAATCGTAAGTGATTCCCTCCGACTTCGATGGGAATCGCCAGCGATTCCCGCCGAATTTGCCTTAGGTATTTTTTTTGTCTGCTCGCTGGACCAGTCCTTGTCGTCACGCGCTGTTTCGGCCCGTACGTAGGGTTGACCTGGTGGATCCCCCAACGGCTATATTGGGATGTCTTTGGGTATAAATACTCATTTATTTTGAAACCCTAAGGACGAGTAGAACAGAATATTCATATCTACGAAATCGAGTCGTCGTCGACCTAGCTGATCGCGGAACTCCACTGCTCGTCGTCGCCGCTCACAAGATCGTCATCGTTGTAGATCTCAAATCTTCTCTGATCTCCCGACGATAGAAACGAACCTAAGCTTAGCGTCTCACGTATCTATCTTGATATCCTTTGTCTCTTGATTTGTTGAGCGGGAATATCTTTCCCCTCTGAATTGATTGAGACGATCGATCCAAGTAAGATCGTTTGTAGACCTCGCTAGCTTCGTCAAGAAGTTTGGATCTACAAAGTATTGCCACCGCAATCCTTTGCCGCCGCCGATCTCGGGAAGATCCTCTCCAAGAGAGTGCTTCGGTCGTGGACTCTTCATCTTCTTCAAGAACGCTTCATCGAACGAAGAGGGACACTGAGCTCTCCATACGTAGTTTGTATTTCTATACATTCTATTTTCATTTTGTTGTAAGTGAATTTTGATTCCTAGTTGTAAGGGTTGGGTGCAACCCGTGGTGAAGGAGTAGTGACTCCTTTGGGTGGAAGGGTTTCTTCCATAGTGTGAGGATTGGATTTCAATCCGGTTGGTGAAGTGACCGAGTCGTCCCTTGTTGGGAGATAGGTCGAAGGGGGAAAGTGGACGTACCCAAATCGGGGAACCACTATAACTGCCTGTGTATTTCTGTGTTGTGCTTGTCTTGATTCTTGTGCAGGTTAATTATTAATTCCGCAAAAAGACTGCAAATCACCTATCCTCCCCCATAGGTGAAGGTAGTTGACACTAGATTGACTTTCAAGTTGTATCAGAGGGAGGTTACTCGTTAATAAGGTTAACACCTTTAGTAAGTTCCAGCATCTAGTGTCTAGAAGAAAGAAGCTCTATGAAATGGAAGGACTCAAGTATTCAGGGAAGATCCCAGTGTGCACCAAGTTGAACTTTCCTATCTGGAAGGAAAGGATCAGGTACTACATGGAAGCAGTCGACCCACGACTCTTCATGATAGTGGAGGAGGGACCTTATATCCCCACTAAGGCCTCCACCATTGATCCTACCAAGAAAGTACCCAAAAAACTTTCTGAAATGGATAAGGATGAGATGGTGCTTGTCGGACTTGATAAGAAAGCTCAAAACATTCTGGTAAGCGCCGTCGATGATTCCATGATGCAGGTTTTCTGCATCTGCAGGACTGCCAAGGACATTTGGCACTGCCTGATCATCTTGATGGAAGGCACTGATGAAGTAAGGGATGATCGAAGATCCCTTCTGAACCAGAAGTACGAGGCCTTCAGGCAAGGTCCCATGGAGGAAATTGGAGTGACATTCGAGAACTTCCTGAAGATCGTCAATTCCTTGAAGGGCTATGGCAGAGTGTTCACCGATGGTGAACTAAATGACAAGTTCCTTAGGTCCCTTACTAAGGAATGGTACACCAAGATTTGCGCCATCATAGAATTTGATAGGCTGGAAGAGACAGATCCCCAGATTCTGTTTGGGAAACTTCTGTCCTATGAGCTTCAGTTGAACACCAGAAAAGCTGAAGAAGAAGCCGATAAAGCCGCCGTTAGAGAGAAGACTATGGCCCTAAAAGCCAATCACTCAAGGAAAGGCAAGGGTGTAGCCTCATCGCGCTCTCGGAAAATGGATGAGGAAGAAGAATCTGAGCCATGCTCTTCCGGCTCAGTGCTATCTGAAGAAGACTTCTACCTCATCACTCGGGAGTTCAAGAAGTTCCTTAAGTTAAGGAATCAAAGAAAGAGAGACGGCTCCTCCTCTAGACATCAGAAGAAGAATTATTCTTCTGATAGGTATGAATCCAAATCGAACAAACATTGCTCTAATGATATTATTTGCTTTGGATGCAATAAGCCAGGTCACGTCATCGCTGACTGCCACCAAGGCAAGAGAGATAAGGGGAAGGGAGAGGAGCACAAGTCCTCTAGAGATAAGAAGAAGGAGAGGAGCTACATCGCCAAAATGTCAAAGACACTGAGTGAGTCTGATTCTTCAGACTCCAGTGATGATGAGGAAGCCTACTTCGGGCTAGTGGGGCGCTCTGACTCAGAAGGAGACTGCTGCCCATTTTCTGGGAAGGTAAAAGCTCGTACCCCCCCTATCTGACTCTGACTATGAGTCTCCTGATGATGATCTCGAGGACAACCCATCTGCCCGTAAAGCTGAGCTCCTCGAAAAGTATGAGCTTCTGCTCAATACCTTTGAGGAATGTCGTAAGAGGTTGAGCGCTCAGAAAAATGAAGTCAAATTCCTTAAGGTTGAGGGTGTGTCTCTAAGAGAAGAGATCACTAACTTGATCTCTCTCCGACAGGAACACTTGGTCCCGACTTCTGAGCACTCAGAGTCTCTAAGGCTCCTTGACCTTAAACAGGAAGAAGTCAACATGTTGGAAGAACAACTTGCGGTAGAAAGGAAGATTGTCAAAAGCTTCTCTTTGCCAAAGACTGTTCTTCCACTGGTTGATACCTTCTCTGCTCAGGCTAAGGGGGCTGGCTTGGGGCATGTGGGTGTGCCTGGTAAATCATCCAGGAGAAACAGAAAGCAGAGGAAAAATAAGGCTGATAAGACAGCCTCTGCTGCAGAAAAGGGAAAGGCCCCACTCAACCCTGTTGAATTCAGGAAGCCTAGCTTTCCCTACAATGAACAGGACTTTGAGTCAACCTATGGCCACTTCTTCTGGCCCTCGGTTGAAAAGCCCAAGAGCCGGTATGATGGTTGGGCCTTCCCCCGCAACTATGGCGAGAGTGTCTTCAAGGCACCTTATGAGGAAATCCAAGTGGAAAATTATGGCCACTTCTCTAGCGGCCATAATAGGAAGCAGGCACCAAAAGCCAAGCCTGTTATACTGAAGGAACATGAAGTGAAGAAATCATGTGATTGCTGTCATCATGATGCCTCCACCTCCAGATCTAAGGCCCCAGCTGGACCCACCGTTCCAAGGGTGAAGTTGGAGCCTAGGAAGCGGTATAACAGGTTCGACTGTTGGTGTTGTGGAAAAGTTGGTCACTTTGCCGTGGATTGCTGGTTTAATCCAAGATTCATCGAGACTCCTCATGTAAGCAATGCGAGGCCGACCACTCGTAGGGTTAACCACCCGAGGGGGAGTATGCTAACAAGGAATCTACGACCCAAGTTCGATTGGGTTCCTAAGGGAAACTGATTCTGTTTTGCAAGTATGTCCAAAGGCCACCAAAACGCCTATCTGGTACATGGACAGTGGATGTTCCCGGCATATGACTGGGACTAGAAGCCTACTGTGTGATTACCCTCTAGTCGAAAATTGACCCAAAGTCATCTTTGGAGGATCAGATCGAGGAGTCACCAGAAGTTACGGTATGATTTCCAACGGTATAATCTATATCACCGACGTGGCCTATGTTGAAGGGTTAAATCATAACCTGATCAGTGTAAGTCAGTTGTGTGATAAAGGATATGACGTTAAGTTCTGCAAGGATAAATGCCTGATAATATCGTGTGCCTCTTCGGAGACGGTATTAACCGGCATTAGGAGCAGAAATATCTTTTGCTTAGATTTTCTTAGCTTAGATTCTTCTACCCCTGTGTGCCTAGTAGCAAAAGGCAGTGCATCTCTTTGTGAACAATGGCACAAGAGATTGGCACATATTAATTTCAAGACTATTAATATGTTGTTTTTTAAAAATTTAGTAAGAGATGCTCCCATTATAAAGTGCATCAAAGATATCCCCTGTCCTGCGTGTCAGAAGGGCAAACAAACTCGGGCTACCTTTAAGGGCATTGTCGACAAAGACACTTCCAAATGTCTTTTTCTTCTGCATATGGACTTGTTTGGTCCAGTGCAAGTTCATAGCTTGGGAGGCAAGTCATATACGCTAGTGATTGTTGATGATCACTCTCGGTTTACATGGGTGTTCTTCTTAAAAAGAAAGTCAGATACGTTTGACATCTTCACGAGTTTTTTCAAGCAAATTCAGAACGAACTTAACTGCTCAGTGGTCAAAATCAGAAGTGACCATGGAACAGAATTTTAATCTGGGGCTATGACAGAATTTTGTGAAGAACATGGTATCTTTCATGAGTTTTTCTCCCCGCGTACCCCTCAGCAAAATAGAGTTGCGGAGAGGTGAAATAGAACACTCATTGAAGCTTGCATGACAATGTTGAATGACGCTTCTCTCCCAGAATACTTCTGGGCAGAGGCTGTCAATATGGCTTGTCATGTACAAAACCGAGCATTGATCAACAAGAATCATCGTAAGACGCCTTATGAGCTACTGAAAGGCAGGAAACCAACCATCTCCTATTTAAGGATCTTTGGCTGCAGATGCTATGTACTCAATAACGGGAAGTACCCGCGTACTAAATTTGGTGTAAAATGCTTCGAAGGCATATTCATGGGCTATAGTAGCCATAGTCGGGCATATAGGGTTTTTAATAAGAAAACCCTAGTGGTAGAGGAGTCCATTAATGTTGTTTTTGATGAAGGAAGCTTGCTTCATAGCAATTTTTCCAGTGGCATTCTTGAAGATGCAGGTGCAAGACTTGAACAGTTAAGTCTCGATGAGACCGCCAAAGATGTAACTCCCAAGTATGTCAAGGTTTCCACCTCAACGCCAACTAGAGAAGTTGAAGCTCAGGATGGAGAAAATCTCCTAGAAGAAGGAGAAGCCCGAGAAGATGTTAGAGCTCCAGATGCCAGACTCCTAGAGCTCCGACACGTGAGGGATCATCCCAGAGATCAGATCATAGAAGATCCTCGTGACGGTGTCAGAACTCGGAGAGGTACGAATAACGAGATTTTGCACCTTAGTTTCCTGTCACAGGTTGAGCCAAAGAAGTTCGACGAAGCGAACAAAGATGCAGCTTGGATATTGGCCATACAAGATGAACTGCATCAATTCGAACGATGCAACGTCTGAACGCTTATTCCCAGACCAAAGAACCAGAATGTTGTTGGGTATTGTATCCACAATGTACCTGATTTGAAGAAGCCCCTGAACAAGCTAAGGTGAATAGATAATGTATTTGATGATTTTCTATCAAGTTGTGCTTGCAGTTATTCCACGACAAGTACACACCAATGTCAGGGTGCAGTGGGTCAATATACACGGGTCTGTGCAATGTAATCCCTCGTTGAGCAGATAAGTGTGTTGGCTCACGTGTTGTAACTCTCCCTGTTTTTTTGGTATTTATTTAATTCTCCTTTGGCGTTACGTGAACGCGTTTTCCGGCTCGTGCCGTGTTAGGGTACCTCGTTAGGTGTTCTTAGAGATTATAGCCTGTTTTATGGTTTCCCCAGCTAGCCGGCGTCTGTTTTGGAGGCCCGTCTGAGCCTCTTAGGGAATCCTTATGCTTTGACTTCGGGTGAGGTTAGCCCGAGTGTTTGATCGTCGGAGGTCATTTTTGACTTCGCCAGTGTTTTTGTAGCCCGAGTGTTTAGCTACGGTGCGGGTTTGACGGAAATCCGAGATCGTTAAATTTCGCGTCGTTTTGAAGGTTGCTATTTAGCGAGTCATCACTTTATGTGAGCGCATATGTATATTTACGCACCTTGGCATAGCGCGTGTTTGGGCGTGTCAGTGCGAGAATGCACATGTGCGTGCGTGCGGAGCGTTATTTAAGCTTACGTGTGTGTATTTACGTATATAGGTGTGTTAGTATATGTATGTGTGTTCGCGCGTATATGCGTGTGGGTTTTATATGGGAGAATAAATATTTATATAGGTGTTTGTAATGAGTGAGGTTAGTTGTTTTCTTAGTTAATTAGATGGTATATGTTTATAAGAGTATGGTATTAGGGATAGTTATGAGAATATAGGTAATAGATATTATTATTTTCATAAGTTATATTATATATTAGGTTTTATATTATATATTAGGTTTTATATTATAGTATATATTATGTTATATTATATATTAGATAATATTAGGTTTCTTAAGTATTTAGGTTTCCTCCCCCCCCCCATTCAGCCGACCAGCAGCAAAGGAAAAAAAAAGCCGAGCGATGCTCCTCCGTGCGGAAGAAAAGAGGCGGACGCCCGACCACTGCTCCGACCGCCATTCACCGCCCAGATCCGCGCGAAATCGTGGTTTGAGGCTGGATCTGAACTCCCCTAGGCAAGACCTTCGTTCTGAGGTAACCATTTTGGGATTTCACCATCTTCTTTTCTGATCGGGTGTTGAGGGTTCTTGTTCTTTTCGTGCTTTGATCGAGCATTTCTTCTCAGGTTTTCTTAGGTTGTTGTTGTGATCTTTCCTATTGGGAAGAACACGGTTGGCCGAAATCCCTCAAAAGTCAAGGCAAGTATCCACTTGCCAAAGTAAATTTTTTTTCCATGATTAGTCTTTGTTGCTTGATTTCGGGAGATTGGTTGGTTGTTCTTGGACTTGAATATGATATAAAAAAAATCGGTTCAAAGCCTTCCATTTTTTCCCCTTTCGTATTGCCATTATTTTGTTATTCCCCCTTGTTTATTCCTGCATATCTACTATTGTTATTGGATTGTGTTTATGTATTTGCCCAGATCAGATTATTAGGCAAATGTCTTTTTTTTTGCTTTGGGTTTTGCCCCGATCGGGTATAACCCGAGAGCCCTCTGTAATAGGTTTGTTCATTTCTTGAGATATTTTATGGGTTGTGTTTTTACTTGGGTGTAACCATTGCTATGGTTTCGTTATAATTAATTTCAAGATCATAATATAACCTGCTCCGTAGTTGCTCCGAAATAGGATTTGTAACAAAACCGCCCAAACCTCTTGTCATTTTTTGTGTGTCCATCCTCCTGTTTACATTTAGTGTCAAGCCCCTTTGTTAATGTTTGGTATCAACCATCCAAATTAAATTGTTTATGGGTTGTATCAATTTAAATATTTACGATAGTATCATGTTAACCGTATAGGCTTGTACCAGGTTAGTTGAACACACTTAGTGGTGATCAAGTTGCTAATTATGTTTAGTTTAGCGTAATGGGTAAGAGTTGTGAATCAAGCTATTTTTTTCCTATTACTATCGCTCTATTTTCAATTTGATGTGTAGTATTGCGTAATTTAGCAACTCGACGTTTAGTCCGTCGGTTTGAACATAGGGTTCCTAGGTGGGGTGCTCTAGATGGTTCAGGGTTGTGTTGACTTCTTGGTGGTTCATGAAACCACCAGTAAGGGTTTTCCCGAGTCACTAGTGCTGGAGCAGGATGTGTTTGAGGGGAGAGTTAGACCGATGCCGCTACCCCTGTTTTCTTCTTGTCTTTTTAAGGCAGTATGGGCTGTTTGGTTGAGTTGGACCGGTGCCGCCGCCACAGCCCTCGGAGATATTTAGGTCTGTTAAACTTGGTTGACATGTGGTCACCAGTTTAGGTCCTTGTTACTGAGTTTGTCCACCTCCAGTACTAGGTGATTCTTTTCGCTTTAGCCCTGTGTTAGGATATTACTATTGTGCTAATCCTTTTTGCAGAGATTCTTGAAGCTCGGCTTCATTCATGCTCTTGGTGCACTCCCTCCCTGCTCACCTTTGTTGAGTATCAGTTTTACCTGTTTTGCTTACCTTCTTCTTCTTCTTATGCCTGTTTTACTTCACTTTCACTTACTTCAGACCTGATTTTAATTCCTGTATAATTCTATTGTATCCTTGTTTTTTTTTCCTTTTGATAGTTGCTTTGCTGAGGTGTTCTGTTTTTCTGAATACCTCAGGTACAGGTATTTAGCCGACTGTGCGGCTAGTTTGCTCCTGGAGATTTTCTAGCATTTCAGCTACTACTGTGGTTCTCTGTTCCTCTTGTTTGGGAGGTAGTTTTCTTTAGACATGTAGTATAGACATACCTACTCACCAGTGAGTTCGTGTCAGTTGTTGACGCCTACTGTTGGTTTTTCTTTTAGATAATTTGTACTTGCTTACACTGTTAGTTTTACTGCTTTTGGTTATATTAAACTTGCTCTTGGGATGATTTATGTTAGGATGCTAGTTACTTTTAAAACCTAAAAAAACACTATTAAGTATATATATCTCATAATCTGCATGTTTTACAAACTCATACACTACTTTTAAGGCGACGTAAAAATATCATTTTTTTCTTATATATATATAAATTAAATCTAAGGTCTTGCATAGTATAAGATGTCCCCTGGGGACACTTATGCGTTCTCTCTTAGGATGCATAAATGTAAATAAAGTATTTTTCGCTGCGTATAAGTATAATTTTGAAGTGTGGACTAGATGATCGACAGAGCCGAGGGATACGGCCTTAAAAATATAACTGAATTTCTAGAAATTTAACTTATGATTTTTCATAAAGTAAAGTAGATAGTGTTTTGCCTGAGCGTCAGCAGTTATCCCCTGCTCGACGTGGCATCACGACACGTGTTTTCTCAAACTCTGATAATTCTTAATTCGGTGAAAATGCGAGTTGTGACAGTTGGTATCAGAGGGAGGTTGCTTGACAACTTGTCGGGCAACCTTTCCTTATAGGTATTAAATGTTTAGCATCATATCATACACACACCGATATGTCATCAGCACGTCTTGGCTGAAACACGAACACTACACTCATAGCATGTCATGAAGTATACGAGGCATATTTTGTAGTATGGGATGCATAATATGTGTTTGTATATGGATCTACCATAGGATGCAACATGTGAGGGTTATGTAGTATGGGATGCATAACCTCACCACATGAATGCGGCTAGCACGTTTTCTTTTTCGTTGCATGGAAATGTTATGTAGTATGGGATGCATAACATTTTCATGTGTACGCCGCTCATAACATGCATTAGGACCTTTTTTAGAATGCATAGCACAATCATGCATAACATAACATTGCATAAGCATAATGTGTCAAGCTAAAGATTTGCAGGATGACATATGTACACACATGGTTTTGAGTTAAAAAGAATATAAATACATGCATTCATGGTCTAGGCACCTGAGTTAGTGTGATGGTGGTGAACCATCCAATGTTAAGCATAACATCATAATTGAAAACCCCAGAGCAAGTTGGTAGTTGAAGCAAGTACTCATGTAGGTTTGTCTGTACTTGGTTGTTTAGTCCCAGTAATTGAGCTAAGTTTTTATAATTGGTTTGTTTGTTCTTTTAGTATGGCGTCTAAGCGTGTAGCAACGAGGTCGACCCTCCAGCTTGAGGGTGAGTCGCCAGGAGCGCAGGGAGTGGCAGTTATTGCAGAACTGCGCCAGAGCATGGGGATCCTGGCAGGTCAGGTATTGGCGATACAAGTGCAGTTGGAGGAATTATTGGCTGCCACCTTAGGATGGCAGCCTAGTGAGCCAGCCCCCGCAGTGGTGGAAAATGAGAGCGAGATCAGCAAATTGAATAAGATTGCTTCCGGATTGTTTGCTGCTGAAGAGTGCAGTGTAAAAGGCTTTTTGGGTGGCCTCCCAAATGACATTCAGCAGTACTCTAATACTTACCAATTCGAGACTGTTGTAAGGTCAGTGGAAATTGCTCTTAAAGTTGAGACTATGGGCCATGCTAAGGACAGAGACATGATGTTAAGGAATGATAAAAGGAAGACCGATGAAGGTAAGACCATCCAGGTATCCGGTGATGTTTCAAGGAAAAGGAGTAAGGAAATGTGTAGCTTCTGTGGCCGATCAGGCCACCCCTTTGAAAGATGTTTTAAGCAAATGAAGGCTCAAAAAAAGGACCAAGTTCAGGAGTTTCAGAAGACCCCCAAAGGAGATCTGGTGTGTACCTTGTGCAAGAAGAAGGGGCATGAGGTGGCCCATTGTTGGGATAAGGGTAAGGTCTGCCTTCAGTGTAGGCAAAAGGGGCATGTTAAGGCAAGGTGCCCGCAATTCCAGCCTACGTTTCAGCCTTCCCCACCTCCAGTTTTACCTCAGGTGCAGTACTTGGACAAAGGAAAGGGTAAGCTGATCGCGTCGATCGAGAAATAAATTCAGTCTACGACCCAAGTGATTTTAGGTTAGGTTATAACTTGTTTTATCTTCTTCCTAGTTTAGCATTTGTTCGTTTAGTTGTGTACGCGATTTGTATAGGGAAGTTTAAGGTAAAGAACAGTTAGGCGCGTGTTCTTTTGGTTTTGTCGCTACCCACCCGTTCGGGTCTAGGGCCTTGGTAGAGTGTCATGGGTTGACCCTCTGTCGGATTGGTGACATGTTTTGTGTCAAGTTTTCCTTCTGATGATTCGGTGGTATCAGACCAAGTTGTTCAGTGATGTCTGAATCAATTGGGTGATTTTCTAGTGGCTTTTGATTTAAAGGTGATAGCCCGGGAAGTTTTTGATGTGATTTTGGGCATGTATGGGTCGTCTGGGCATGACGCTGTTATCCGGTGAAAAATTTAGCGCTTGGACCTCAAGATGGACGACGGTCGACCCAAGGGTGTTTATGGTGATCAGTGTTAGGCTTCTCCAGTTATCTTCTGTGGTTTGTGCTTGGAAGTCGTTATCTTCGGGATGTTTGTTTGTTTGGGTTCAGTTTTTAGAAACCGGTGTTCGTTGTTGCTTTTAGAGGAGACTCCCTTGGTGCGCGAGTGTTCGGATGTCTTCCTAGTTAATTTTTCTCTTGTGTGAGGCGTAGAGATCGTCCTAAATCTAGACCTTTTGTGATTGTGTTTTTAGGTGACGTTTTTGGGTATTCTCTTAATGTTGTAAAACATTCCCATCCTTGTCCTTAGTGTTGCCTGCCTTGATGAACCTCAGGATGTGTGCTAGATTGAGCAGGTTTGCGTTTTTGGTTATGTTGTATGGTTTGCCAAATGCGCCCTCAACCTCTATGGATTTGATGAACCGCGTGTACAAGGACTTCCTGGATAAGTTCGTGGTCGCGTTTATCGGCGATGTTTTGATTTATTCTCGCGATGCTGTGGGGCATGACCGGCATCTGCGTTTGGTTTTATCTGCTTTGAAGGACCATAAGCTATTCGCCAAATTTAGTAAGTGCAAGTTTTGGTTACCGCGGGTTTTTTTCTTGGTCATGTGGTTAGCAAGGATAGGATTTATGTCAACCCAGAATATATTATTGCTATTATAGAATGAGATTTCAGCCGATCCAGAGAAAATAGTTGTGGTTATGGAATGGGCTAGGATTTCAATCGAAGCATGAGAATGCAGTTTTGTTTGGAGCAATAAGCACGAGGATGCTTTTCATGAATTAAAGATTTGAGTATGCACTGCTCTTTTGGGTTGAAGTATGTCTTCACTCAGAAAGTATTAGCGGGAATGGTTAGGGCGTGTTGTTGATTTTCAGGTCAAGATTTGATACTATTCGGGCAAGCTAACGTAGTAGCCGACGCCCTAAGTAGAAAGATCTGGAAATTTTCTGATCTCGCTGCTAAATTTGTTGATAGAAGAATTTATTTTAACGGGCATTTCAGTGAGAAGTTGTGTCATGCCAAGTAGTTGGTGGGGATCTAGCCTTCATGGACTTCTTTTACAAGGCTTCATCAAAAGGACGATCTTGATTTACTGCACCTTTGTAATAGAACGGAGAAGGGGAATTTACCGCTACAAAAAAATTTGTTTGTATCCCCAATATCGAAGGTATACGAGTTGAATTGTGTAGTGAGGCGCATGGTGTCAGTGTTGCCTACCACCCATGTCCTAACAAAGATGTATTAGGACTTGCAGCAGATTGCTTTGTGTTTGTTTCTGAGTGTTCCACCTGCTAGCATGTTAAGGCCGATTATGGAAGGTCTGGTGGCAAGTTGACTCCATTGGAAATCCCGACTTGAAAGTGGGAGAGCATCTCGATGGATTTTATTTCAGGCTTGCCGAGATCTCCGAGAGAATTTGATTCAGTCTTGGCTATGGTTGTCAGATTAGCAAAATGTGTTCACTTTGTACCTTAATGAGATGGATTACCCCTTGAAGAAGATAGTTGAGCTGTATCTGAATAAAGTCATCTGATTGTATGGAGTTCCTTTAAGCAATATATCAGACCAAGACTCCAGGTTTACGTCTCGCTTCTGGAAGAGTTTGCAAGAAGGTTTGGGTACTGATTTGAGATATTCTACAACATATCATCCGCAAAAAAAATGGTCAGGCGGAGCGAGTTAACCCGATCGTGGAGGATACAATCAGATGTTGTATTTTTGACCACGGAGGAGCGTGGGATGAGCGTTTGAGGCTGATGGAGTTCGCATACAATAACAGTTACCAAGAGAGCTTGCAAATGGCTCCCTTCGAGGCATTGTTTGGGAGGCGCTGCCGAACTCCGTTGTTTTGGACTGAGGCTGGTGAGAGGCCTTTATTGGGTCCTGATGCACTCGAGGAAATGGAGGTTGCTGTGAAGCTCATTCGGGAAAAGCTTCGATTAGCTCAGGAAAGATATGAGAAGAACGCCAACCGGCGTAGGTCCGATTTGGAATTTTCGGTAGAGGATTTGGTCTTCTTGAAGGTGTCTCTGATGGTTGGAGTGAAGAGGTTCGGCAAGAACCATAAGCTGGATCCGAGGTATGTGGGCCCCTTCAGGATTGTGGAGCGTATTGGTGTGGCAGCGTACAGGTTGGATTTGCCAGCGACCTTTCCAAGTGTGCACAATGTGTTCCCTGTGAGTCAGCTGTGGAAGTGTGTGCGGAGTAACAGGAAAGTGTTGGATGCGGTGCCTCAGTTAGAGCCGAATTTGACTTTTGTGGAAAGGTCGGTCTACATTCTGGATGCGCAGGATCGAGTGTTGCGGCGGAAGACCATACCCATGGTTAAAGTCTTATGGAGGAACCAGGAGGTGTAAAGCGCCACTTGGGAGTTAGAGTCGGCAATGAGGGAGGCTCACCCTCATCTCTTCCCTTGATTTGTGCCCGGTATGTTTTGCCTTCTCCTCTTTAGCTCTTGTTAGACTATTCCTGCTTCTTCCCTGTTAGGAGCTTGTGCGTAAAGTTTCGGGGCGAAACTTTCTTTTAGGAGGGGTGACTGTAACGCTCCCTATTTTTTTGGTATTTATTTAATTCTCCTTTGGCGTTATTTGAACGCGTTTTCTGGCTCGTGCCGTGTTAGGGTACCTCGTTATGTGTTCTTAGAGATTATAGGCTGTTTTATGGTTTCCCCAGCTAGCCGGCGTCTGTTTTGGAGGCCCGGCTGAGCCTCTTAGGGAATCCTTGTGCTTTGGCTTCGGGTGAGGTTAGCCCGAGTGTTTGATCGTCAGAGGTCGTTTTTGACTTCACCAGTGTTTTCGTAGCCCGAGTGTTTAGCTACGGTGCGGGTTTGACGGAAATCCGAGATCGTTAAATTTCGCGTCGTTTTGAAGGTCGCTATTTAGCGAGTCGTCACTTTATGTGAGCGCATATGTATATTTACGCACCTTGGCATAGCGCGTGTTTGGGCGTGTCGGTGCGAGAATGCACATGTGCGTGCGTGCGGAGCATTATTTAAGCTTACGTGTGTGTATTTACGTATATAGATGTGTTAGTATATATATGTGTGTTCGCGCGTATATGCGTGTGGGTTTTATATGGGAGAATAAATATTTATATAAGTGTTTGTAATGAGTGAGGTTAGTTGTTTTCTTAGTTAATTAGATGGTATATGTTTATAAGAGTATGGTATTAGGGATAGTTATGAGAATATAGGTAATAGATATTATTAGGTTTCATAAGTTATATTATATATTAGGTTTTATATTATATATTAGGTTTTATATTATAGTATATATTATGTTATATTATATATTAGATAATATTTGGTTTCTTAAGTATTTAGGTTTCCTTCCCCCCCCCCCATTCAGCCGACCAGCAGCAAAGGAAAAAAAAGCCGAGCGATGCTCCTCCGTGCGGAAGAAAAGAGGCGGACGCCCGACCACTGCTCCGACCGCCATTCACCGCCCAGATCCGCGCGAAATCGTGGTTTGAGGCTGGATCTGAACTCCCCTAGGCGAGACCTTCATTCCGAGGTAACCATTTTGGGATTTCACCATCTTCTTTTCCGATCGGGTGTTGAGGGTTCTTGTTCTTTTCGTGCTTTGATCGAGCATTTCTTCTCAGGTTTTCTTAGGTTGTTGTTGTGATCTTTTCCTATTGGGAAGAACACGGTTGGCCGAAATCCCTCAAAAGTCAAGGCAAGTATCCACTTGCCAAAGCAAATTTTTTTTTCCATGATTAGTCTTTGTTGCTTGATTTCGGGAGATTGGTTGGTTGTTCTTGGACTTGAATATGATACAAAAAAAATCGGTTCAAAGCCTTCCATTTTTTTCCCTTTCGTATTGCCATTATTTTGTTATTCCCCCTTGTTTATTCCTGCATATCTACTATTGTTATTGGATTGTGTTTATGTGTTTGCCCAGATCAGATTATTAGGCAAATGTCTTTTTTTTGCTTTGGGTTTTGCCCCGATCGGGTATAACCCGAGAGCCCTCTGTAATAGGTTTGTTCATTTCTTGAGATATTTTATGGGTTGTGTTTTTACTTGGGTGTAACCATTGCTATGGTTTCGTTATAATTAATTTCAAGATCATAATATAACCTGCTCCGTAGTTGCTCCGAAATAGGATTTGTAACAAAACCGCCTAAACCTCTTGTCATTTTTTGTGTGTCCATCCTCCTGTTTACATTTAGTGTCAAGCCCCTTTGTTAATGTTTGGTATCAACCACCCAAATTAAATTGTTTATGGGTTGTATCAATTTAAATATTTACGGTAGTATCATGTTAACCGTATAGGCTTGTACTAGGTTAGTTGAACACACTTAGTGGTGATCAAGTTGCTAATTATGTTTAGTTTAGCGTAATGGGTAAGAGTTGTGAATCAAGCTATTTTTTTTCCTATTAGTATCGCTCTATTTTCAATTTGATGTGTAGTATTACGTAATTTAGCAACTCGACGTTTAGTCCGTCGGTTTGAACTTAGGGTTCCTAGGTGGGGTGCTCTAGATGGTTCAGGGTTGTGTTGACTTCTTGGTGGTTCATGAAACCACCAGTAAGGGTTTTCCCGAGTCACTAGTGCTGGAGCAGGATGTGTTTGAGGGGAGAGTTGGACCGATGCCGCCACCCCTGTTTTCTTCTTGTCTTATTAAGGCAGTATGGGCTGTTTGGTTGAGTTGGACCGGTGCCGCCGCCACAGCCCTCGGAGATATTTAGGTCGGCTAAACTTGGTTGACATGTGGTCACCAGTTTAGGTCCTTGTTACTGAGTCTGTCCACCTCCAGTACTAGGTGATTCTTTTCGCTTTAGCCCTGTGTTAGGATATTACTATTGTGCTAATCCTTTTTGCAGAGAATCATGAAGCTCGGCTTCATTCGTGCTCTTGGTGCACTCCCTCCCTGCTCACCTTTGTTGAGTATCAGTTTTACCTGTTTTGCTTACCTTCTTCTTCTTCTTGTACCTATTTTACTTCACTTTCACTTACTTCAGACCTGATTTTAATTCCTGTATAATTCTATTGTATCCTTGTTTTTTTTTCCTTTTGATTGTTGTTTTGCTGAGGTGTTCTATTTTTCTGAATACCTCAGGTACAGGTATTTAGCCGACTGTGCGGCTAGTTTGCTCCTGGAGATTTTCTAGCATTTCAGCTACTACTGTGGTTCTCTATTCCTCTTGTTTGGGAGGTAGTTTTCTTTAGACATGTAGTATAGACATACCTACTCACCAGTGGGTTCGTGTCAGTTGTTGACGCCCACTGTTGGTTTTTCTTTTAGATAATTTGTACTTGCTTACACTGTTAGTTTTACTGCTTTTGGTTATATTAAACTTGCTCTTGGGATGATTTATGTTAGGATGCTAGTTACTTTTAAAACCTAAAAAAAACACTATTAAGTATATATATCTCATAATCTGCATGTTTTACAAACTCATACACTACTTTCAAGGCGACGTAAAAATATCATTTTTTTCTTATATATATATATATTAATTAAATCTAAGGTCTTGCATAATATAAGATGTCCCCTGGGGACACTTATGCGTTCTCTCTTAGGATGCATAAATGTAAATAAAGTATTTTTCGCTGCGTATAAGTATAATTTTGAAGTGTGGACTAGATGATCCACAGAGCCGAGGGATACGGCCTTAAAAATATAACTGAATTTCTAGAAATTTAACTTATGATTTTTCATAAAGTAAAGTAGACAGTGTTTTGCCTGAGCGTCAGCAGTTATCCCCTGCTCGACGTGGCATCACGACACGTGTTTTCTCAAACTCTGATAATTCTTAATTCGGAGAAAATGCGGGTTGTGACATGTGTAGTCTCTCTATTGGAGTGTACTTATTTTGAAGTACAGGGCTGAGATAGATCAAGAGCAGACAAGGAGCAAGGATGGGTCAAAGACCAGCTCACGGGAAGATAGACGAAAAATCGTCCAAGGAAAATTCGACGAGAATCACTAAGTGATTCTCGCCGATTCGACGGGAATGACTAGTGATTCTCGTCGAAACGTCGAGAATCACTAGCCTACTCTCGCCGAATGCATCCGGCTGTCTCAACGCCGTCTAGAATTCACCTAAGGAAGAATCAACAAGAATCACTAAGTGATTCTTGCCGAATCGTCGAGAATGACTTTGCATTCTCGCCGATTCGTCGAAAATGGATTGTGATTCTCGCTGATTCTCTCTAGATGGCTTGTTGTTCAGCTGGAATTCTTCTAAGGAGAATTCGACGGGAATCATAAGTGATTCTCGCCGATTCGTCGAGAATCACCAATGATTCCCGCCGAATTTGCCTTAGGCGAATTCCGTTGGCTCGCTGGACCGGACCAAATGTTCAGGCGCTGTTTGAACCGAAATTAGGGTTTCTTCTAGTGGGGCCCACAACGGTCATAGAGGATGATCTACAGTATAATATCCTCGCTTATTTTGAACATTATAGAATATCCCTACACGCGAAAAAGAAACGAGCCGCCGACTTGACCTAGCTCATTGCATAACTTCTTTCGCCTCCGTCGCCACTCGAAAGGTTGTCGTTGCCGCTGGTCTTGGATTTTTCTTGATCTCCTTGCGACAGAAACTCAGCCAAGCAATGCATCTCACGTTTCTATCTTGAGATCCTTTGTCTCTTGGTTTGTTGAACGGGAATACTTTCCCCTTCCGAATCGATTGAGACGATCGATCCAAGTAAGATCGTAGGTAGACCTTGCTAGCTTTGTTACGAAGTTTTGATCTTGAAAGCATCTCCGTCACAATCCTTGCTGCCGCCGATCTCGGGGAGATCCTCTCCAAGAGAGTGCTTAGGTTGTGGACTCTTCATCTTCTTCAAGAACGCTTCATCGAACGAAGAGGGACACCGAGCGCTCCAAACGTAGTTTGTATTTTGTACATTCTATTTTTACTTTTGTTGTAACGGAACTTTGGTTCCTCATTGTAAGGGTTCGGTGCAACCCGTGGTGGAGGAGTAGTGACTCCTTCGGGTGGAAGGGTTTCTTCCATAGTGTGAGGATTGGATTTCAATCCGGTTGGTGAAGTGACCGAGTCGTCCCTTGTTGGGAGATAGGTCGAAGGAGGAAAGTGGACGTACCCAAATCGGGGAACAACTATAACTGCCTGTGTGTTTCTGTGTTGTGCTTGTTTTGTTTTATTGTACAGGTAAATTTTTAATTCCGCAAAACGACTGCAAATCACCTATCCCCCCATAGGTGAAGGTAGTTGACACTAGAGTGACTTTCAAGTGGTATCAGAGGGAGGTTTCTCATCAAAAAGGTCAACACCTTGGGTAAGTTCCTGCCGCTAGTGTCAAGAAGAAGGCAGATATCTACTATGGACGGACTCAAGTACTCAGGCAAGATCCCAGTGTGCACCAGGATAAACTTTCCTATCTGGAAGAAAAGGATTAGATTTTACAAGGAAGCAGTCGACCCCCGACTCTTCATGATAGTGGAGGAGGGACCTTATATTCTCACTAAGGCCTCCACCATTGATCCTACCAAAATTTTGCCTAAGAAGTTTTCTGAAATGGATAAGGACGAGATGGTGTTGGTCGGACTTGAAAAGAAGGCACAGAACATTCTAGTCAGTGCAGTCGATGACTCCATGATGCAGAACTTCTGCAACTACAGGACAGCCAAGGATATCTGGCACTGCTTGATTATTCTTGATGGAGGGTACAGATGAAGTGAGGGATGATCGGAGATCCCTCCTGAACCAGAAATATGAGGCATTCAGGCAAGGGCCCAAGGAAGAGATCGGAGTTACCTTCGAGAATTTCCTCAAGATCGTCAATGCCCTAAAGGGATATGGAAGAGTGTTCACTGATGGTGAACTGAATGATAAATTCCTTAGGTCCCTTACTAAGGAATGGGACACGAAGATCTGCGCCATCCGAGAGTTTGGCAAATTAGCAGACACTGATCCTCAGATACTATTTGGGAAGCTTATGTCCTATGAGCTTCAGCTGAACACGAGGAAAGCAGAAGAAGAAGCCGAGAAAGCCGCAACAAAAGAAAAGATTGTGGCCCTGAAAGCCATTCACTCCAGGAAAGGCAAGGGGGCTGGCCCGTCCCGTTCGTGGAAAAAGGATGAGGAGGAAGACTCCGAGCCATGCTCCTCCGGCTCAGAGCTGTCTGAAGAAGACTTCTCCCTCATCACCCGAGAATTCAAGAAGTTTATCAAGATGAGGAATCAAAGAAAGAGAGACGGCTCCTCCTCTAGAAATCAGAAGAAGAATTATTCTTGTGACAGGAATGAATCAAAATCGAACAAACATTGTCATGCTGACATCATTTGTTTTGGGTACAATAAGCCAGGACACGTCGTGGTTGACTTCCATCAAGGTAAGAGAGAGAAGGGGAAGGGAGAGGAGCACAGACCCTCTAGAGATAAAAAGAAGGAGAGAAGCTACATCGCTAAGAAGCCAAAGACACTGAGTGAATCTGACACTTCAGACACCAGTGATGATGAGGAAGCCTACTTCGGGCTAATGGGTCGCTCTGACTCAGAAGGAGAATGCCCCCATTTACTGGGAAGGTAAAAGATCGCACCCCCTCTCAGACTCTGACTCTGACTCCGAGTCTCATGATGATGATCTCAAGGACATCCCTTCTGCCCGAGAAGCCGAGCTCCTCGAAAAGTATGAGCTTCTGCTCAACACCTTCGAGGAATGCCGCAAGAGATTGAGGGCTCAAAAAAAGGAAGTAAATTCCTTAAGGTCGAGGGTGTCTCCCTAAGGGAAGAGATCACTAGCTAGATTTCTCTCCGACAGGAGCACCTGAACCTGGTCTCTAAGCACTCTGAGTCTCTAAGTCTCGAACTTAAACAGGAAGAAATCAATAAGTTGGAAGAACAACTTGCGGCAGAAAGGAAGATTGTCAAAAGCTTCTCTATGCCAAAGACTGTTCTTCCACTGGTTGATACCTTCTCTGCTCAGGCTAAGGGGGCTGGCTTGAGGCATGTGGGTGTGCCTGGTAAATCATCCAGGAGAAACAGAAAGCAGAGGAAAAATAAGGCTGCTAAGAAGGCCTCTGCAGTAGAAAAGGGAAAGGCCCCACTCAACCCTGTTGAATTCAGGAAGCCTGGCTTTCCCTACAATGAATAGGACTTTGAGTCAACCTATGGCCACTTCTTCTGGCCCTCGATTGAAAAGCCAAAGAGACGGTATGATGGTTTGGCCTTCCCCCACAACTACGGTGAGAGTGTCTTTAAGGCACCTTATGAGGAAATCCAAGTGGAGGATTATGACCACTTCTCTTGCGGCCATAATAGGAAGCAGGCACCAAAAGCTAAGCCTGTTATACTGAAGGAACAGGAGGTGAAGAAATCATGTGACTGCTGTCATCATGATGGCTCCACCTCAAGATCCAAGGCCCTGGCTGGACCCACCGTTCCAAGGGTGAAGCAGGAGCCTAGGAAAAGGTACAACAGATTTGACTGTTGGTGCTGTGGAAAAGTTGGTCAATTTGTCGTGGATTGCTGGTTTAATCCGAGATATAATGAGACTCCTCATGTTAGCAATGCGATACCGACCACTCGTAGGGTTAACCACCAGAGGGGGAGTATGCAAACAAGGAATCTAGGACCCAAGTTCGATTGGGTTCCTAAGGGAAACTGATTCTGTTTTGTAGTATGTCCAAAGTCCACCAAAATGCTTATCTGGTACTTGGACAGTGGATGTTCCCAGCATATGACTGGGACTAGAAGCCTGCTGCGTGATTACTCTCCAGTCGAAAATGGACCCAAAGTCATCTTTGGAGGATCAGATCGAGGAGTCACCAAAGGTTACGGTATGATTTCCAACGGTATAATCTCTATCACCGACGTGGCCTATATTGATGGGTTATATCATAACCTGATCAATGTAAGTCAGTTGTATGATAAAGGATATGACGTTAAGTTCTGCAAGGATAAATGCTTGATAATATCGTGTGTCTCTTCGGAGACGGTATTAACCGGCATTAGGAGCAGAAATATCTTTTGTTTAGATTTTCTTAGTTTAGATTCTTCTACCCCCATGTGCCTAGTAGCAAAAGGCAGTGCATCTCTTTGTGAACAATGGCACAAGAGGTTGGCACATATTAATTTCAAGACTATTAATATGTTGTTTTCTAAAAATTTAGTAAGAGATGCTCCCATTATTAAGTGCATCAAAGATAGCCCATGTCCTGCGTGCCAGAAGGGTAAACAGACTCGGGCTACCTTTAAGGGCATTGCAGACAAAGACTCCTCCAGATGTCTTTATCTTCTGCATATGGACTTGTTTGGTCCAATGCAAGTTCATAGCTTGGGAGGAAAGTCATATACGCTAGTGATTGTTGATGATCACTCTCGGTTTACGTGGGTGTTCTTCTTAAAACGAAAGTCTGATACGTTTGACATCTTCACTAGTTTTTTCAAGCAAATTCAGAACGAACTTAACTGCTCAGTGGTCAAAATCACAAGTTACCATGGAACAGAATTCGAGTCTAGTGCTATGACAGAATTTTGTGAAGAACATGGTATCTTTCATGAGTTTTCCTCCCCGCGCACTCCTCAGCAAAATGGAGTTGCGGAGAGGAGAAATAGAACTCTCATTGAAGCTTGCACGATAATGTTGAATGACGCTTCTCTCCCAGAATACTTCTGGGCAGAGGCTGTCAATACGGCTTGTCATGTACAAAACCGGGCTTTAATCAACAAGAGTCATCGTAAGACGCCTTATGAGTTACTGAAAGGCGGGAAACCAACCATGTCCTATTTAAGGATCTTTGGCTGCAGATGCTATGTACTCAATAACGGGAAGTACCCGCGTACTAAATTTGGTGAAAAATGCTTCGAAGGCATATTCATGGGCTATAGTAGCCAAAGTCGGGCATATAGGGTTTTTAATAAGAAAACCCTAGTGGTAGAGGAATCCATTAATGTTGTATTTGATAAAGGAAGCTTGCTTAACAATAATTCTTCTAGTGGCATTATTGAAGATGCAGGTGCAAGACTTGAACAGCTAAGTCTCGATGAGACTGCTAAGGATGTTACTCCCAAGTATGTCAAGGTTTCCACCTCAACGCCGACTGGAGAAGTTGACGATCAGGATGGACAAAATCTCCTAGAAGAAGGAGGAGCCCGAGAAGATGTCAGAGCTCCAGATGCCAGACTCCTAGAGCTTTGACACGTGAGGGATCATCCTAGAGATCAGATCATCGGAGATCCTCGTGACGGTGTCAAAACTCGAAGTGGTACAATTAACGAGATTTTGCACCTTAGTTTCCTGTCACAGGTTGAGCCAAAGAAGTTCGACGAAGCGAACAAAGATGCAGCATGGATACTAGACATGCAAGATGAACTGCATCAATTTGAAAGATGCAACGTCGGGACGCTTATTCACAGACCAAAGAACCAGAATGTGATCGGCACCAAGTGGATCTTCAGAAACAAACTGGATGAACACGGTGTCATCATAAAGAATAAGGTCAGGCTGGTGGCTCAAGGTTACAGACAGGAGGAGGGGATTGACTTCGACCAGACCTTTACACCAGTGGCAAGGCTTGAGGCGAACAGATTGTTCCTGGCGTATGCTTCGCATAATGGATTCAATGTCTATCAGATGGACGTGAAATCTGCATTCCTCAATGGAAACCTCAAAGAGGAAGTATATGTCGCACAACCCCCAGGTTTTGTTAATCCTACATTTCCCAATCATGTTTATTTTCTTAATAAAGCCTTATATGGCTTAAAACAAGCTCCTCGAGCTTGGTAAGAGACTCTGTCTAGTTTTCTTCTTGAGTACAAGTTCTCTAGAGGAAAAATAGATAAGACATTGTTTCTTAGGGAAGTCAAAGGCAAGACTTTGCTGGTGCAAATCTATGTTAATGACATAATATTCGAGTCAACGGATAACAACCTTTGCAAGAAGTTTTCCAAACTTATGCAAGGGAAGTTTGAAATGAGTAGTATGGGAGAGCTGAAGTACTTCTTAGGACTTCAAGTGAAACAGTCTGATGATGGGATTTTCATCTCTCAGACAAAGTTCACAAATGAACTCCTCAAGAAATTCGGAATGGAGAGTGCAACCTCTATGAGGACTCCAATGGGATCCACTGTGTCTCTAGACAAGGATGAGAAAGGGAAACCTTTTGATGAAACCATGTACAGAAGCATAATTTGATCCCTGCTCTATCTTACTGCTAGTAGACCGGATATTATGTTCTCCACATGCGTTTGTGCCAGATATCAGGTAAACACTAAGGAATCTCATTATGTCGCTGCAAAGTGGATTCTTAGATACCTTAAAGGTACACCAAATCTTGGCTTGTGGTACCCAAGAAACAATGATGTTGAGCTGATAGGCTTTTCAGATGCTGACTTTGCAGGAAGCAGGGATGATAGGAAAAGCACTTCCGGGACGTGTCAATTCCTCGGAAGAAGGCTTATTTCTTGGAACAGTAAGAAGTAGAATTGTGTCGCAACCTCCACGGCTGAATCTGAGTACATCTCAGCAGGCAGCTGTTGCGCACAACTTCTATGGATCAGAAATAAGCTCAAAGATTATGACCTGCAGTTCAGAGAAGTTCCGATGTATTGTGACTCCTCGAGCGCAATAGCAATTGCAAACAATCATGTGTCACACAGCAGAATGAAGCATATTGAAGTGCGCTATTACTTCATTCGAGAGCATGTGAAAAACAAAGACATATCTCTCTGCTATGTTCCCACGGATAAGCAGGTTGCAGATATCTTCACAAAGCCCCTAGACGAGGCCAAGTTCAGTCTCTTTAAAACTGAACTCGGCATGCTGAACTATGAAGAATGAAGACTATACGGCTCAAGGCTCTTGGATCAAGGGGGAGCATCAGCAAGTAACTCAAGCTTGAGCATGGATGCAAGATCTGAGGGGGAGCATGTTGCTCCAAGTGAAATCTCAGATTTGCAGAAGCCGAAAAGGGGGAGATTACCCTCTCGGCTAAGGTGGCTCCAAGTATGCTCTCAATAAAATGGTAATGAATTTCTCTCTCAACTGGATTCTACGTTTATTATTTTTATTCCCATATGTCCTATTCACCTTAGCTTGTAGGGTTTAGGCTTCTTCAAATAGGGGGAGATTGTTGGGTATTGTATCCACAATGTACCTTATTTGAAGAAGCCCCTGAACAAGCTAAGGTGAATAGATAATGTATTTGATGATTTTCTATCAAGTTGTGCTTGCAGTTATTTCACGACAAGTACACACAAATGTCAGGGTGCAGTGGGTCAATATACACGGGTCTGCGCAACGTAATCCCTCGTTGAGCAGATCAGTGTGTTGGCTCACGTGTAGTCTCTCTATTGGAGTGTACTTATTTTCAAGTACATGGCTGAGATAGATCAAGAGCAGACAAGGAGCAAGGATGGGTCAAAGACCAGCTCACGGGAAGATAGACGAAAAATCGTCTAAGGAAAATTCGACGAGAATCACAAAGTGATTCTCGCCGATTCGACGGGAATCACTAGTGATTCTCGTCGAATCGTCGAGAATCACTAGCCTACTCTCGCCGAATGCATCCGGCTGTCTCAACGCCGTCTAGAATTCACCTAAGGCAGAATCGACGAGAATCACTAAGTGATTCTCGCCGAATCGTCGAGAATGACTTTGCATTCTCGCCGATTCATCGAGAATGGATTGTAATTCTCGCCGATTCTCTCTGGATGGCTTGCTGTTCAGCTAGAATTCTTCTAAGGAGAATTCGACGGGAATCATAAGTGATTCTCGCCGATTCGTCGAGAATCACCAATGATTCCCGCCGAATTTTCCTTAGGCGAATTCCGTTGGCTTGCTGGACCGGACCAAATGTTCAGACGCTATTCGAACCGAAATTAGGGTTTCTTCTGGTGGGGCCCACAACGGTCATAAAGGATGATCTACAGTATAATATCCTCGCTTATTTTGAACATTACAGATTATCCCTACACGCGAAAAAGAAACGAGCCGCCGACTTGACCTAGCTCATCGCGGAACTTCTTCCGCCTCTATCGCCGCTCGAAAGGTTGTCGATATCGCTGGTCTAAGATTTTTCTTGATCTCCCGGCGACAGAAACTCAGCCAAGCAACGCGTCTCACGTTTCTATCTTGAGATCCTTTGTCTCTTGGTTTGTTGAACGAGAATACTTTCCCCTTCCGAATCGATTGAGACGATCGATCCAAGTAAGATCGTTTGTAGACCTTGCTAGCTTTGTTACAAAGTTTGGATCTCGAAAGCATCGCCGCCGCAATCCTTGCCGCCGCCGATCTCGGGGAGATGCTCTCCAAGAGAGTTCTTAGGTCGTGGACTCTTCGTCTTCTTCAAGAACGCTTCATCGAACGAAGAGGGACACCGAGCGCTCCAAACGTAGTTTGTATTTTGTACTTTCTATTTTTACTTTTGTTGTAACGGAACTTTGGTTCCTCATTGTAAGGGTTCGGTGCAACCCGTGGTGGAGGAGTAGTGACTCCTTCGGGTGGAAGGGTTTCTTCCATAGTGTGAGGATTGGATTTCAATCCAGTTGGTGAAGTGACCGAGTCGTCCCTTGTTGGGAGATAGGTCGAAGGGGGAAAATGGACGTACCCAAATTGGGGAACCACTATAACTGCATGTGTGTTTCTGTGTTGTGCTTGTTTTATTTTATTGTGCAGGTAAATTTTTAATTCCGCAAAACGACTGCAAATCACTTATCCCCCCCCCATAGGTGAAGGTAGTTGACACTAGAGTGACTTTCAAATGTGATCGGCACCAAGTGGATCTTCAGAAACAAACTGGATGAACACGGTGTCATCATAAAGAACAAGGCCAGGCTGGTAGCTCAAGGTTACAAACAGGAGGAGGGGATTGACTTCGACAAGACCTTTGCACCAGTTGCAAGGCTCGAGGAGATCAGATTGTTCCTGGCGTATGCTTCGCACAAAGGATTCACTGTCTATCAGATGGACGTGAAATCTGCATTCCTCAACTGAAAATTGAAAGAGGAAGTATATGTCGCGCAACCCCCAGGTTTTGTTAATCCTACATTCCCTAATCATGTTTATTTTCTTAATAAAGCTTTATATGGCTTGAAACAAGCTCCTCGAGCTTGGTATGAGACTCTGTCTAGTTTTCTTCTTGAGAACAAGTTCTCGAGAGGAAAAATAGATAAGACATTGTTTCTTAGGGAAGTCAAAGGAAAGATCTTGCTGGTGCAAATCTATGTCGATGACATAATTTTTGACTCTACGGACAACAATCTTTGCAAAAAGTTTTCTAAACTTATGCAAGGAAAGTTTGAAATGAGCAGCATGGGAGAGCTAAAGTATTTCTTGGGATTTCAAGTGAAACAGTCTGAGGATGGAATTTTAATCTCTCAAACGAAGTTCACAAATTAACTCCTCAAGAAATTCGGAATGGAGAATGCAACCTCTATGAGGACTCCAATGGGATCTACTGTGTCTCTATACAAGGATGAGAAAGGGAAACCTTTTGATGAAACCAAATACAGAAGCATAATTGGATCCCTGCTCTACCTTACTGCTAGTAGACCGGATATTATGTTTTCCACATGCGTATGTGCCAGATATCAGGTGAACACTAAGGAATCTCATTATGTCGCTGCAAAGCGAATTCTTAGATACCTTAAAGGTACGCCTAATCTTGGCTTGTTGTACCCTAGAAATAATGATGTCGAGCTAATAGGCTCTTTAGATGCTGATTTTCCAGGAAGCAGGGATGATAGGAAAAGCACTTCCGGGACGTGTCAATTCCTCGGAAGACGGCTTATTTCTTAGAACAGTAAGAAGCAGAATTGTGTCGCAACCTCCACGGCTTAATCTGAGTACATCTCAGATGGCAGCTGTTGCACACAACTTCTATGGATCAGAAATCAGCTCAAAGATTATGACTTGCAGTTCAGAGAAGTTCCGATGTATTGCGACTCCTCGAGCACAATAGCAATTGCGAACAATCCTGTGTCGCACAGCAGAACGAAGCATATTGAAGTACGCTATCACTTCATTCGGTAGCATGTGGAGAACAAAGATATATCTCTCTGCTATGTCCTCACGGATAAGCAGGTTGCAGATATCTTCACAAAGCCCCTAGACGAGGTCAAGTTCAGTCTCTTCAAAACTGAACTCGGCATGCTGAAGTATGAAGAGTAAAGACTGTACGGCTCAAGGCTCTTGGATCAAGGGGGAGAATCAGCAAGGAAATCAAGCTCGAGCATGGATGCAAGATCTGAGGGGGAGCATGTGGCTCCAAGTGAAGTCCCAGATTTGTAGAAGCCGAAAAGGGGGAGATTACCCTCTCGGCTAAGGCTAAGGTGGCTGCCAACGTTAAGTATGCTCTCAGGAAAATGGTAATGAATCTCACTCTTAACTGAATTCTTAGGTTATGATTTTCATTCCCATATGTCCTATTCACCTTAGCTTGTAGGGTTTAGGCTTCTTCAAAAAGGGGGAGATTGTTGGGTATTGTATCCACAATGTACCTGATTTGAAGAAGTCCCTAAACAAGCTAAGGTGAATAGATAATATATTTGATGATTTTCTTCAAGTTGTGCTTGCAGTTATTCAACGCTAAGTACACACCAATGTTAGGGTGCAATGGGTCAATATGCACGGGTCTGCGCAACGTAATCCCTCGTTGAGCAGATCAGTGTGTTGGCTCACGTGTACTCTCTCTATTGGAGTGTACTTATTTTCAAGTACAAGGTTGAGATTGATCGAGAGCTGAAGAGGAGCAAGGATGGGTCAAATACCAGCTCTTGGGAAGGAAGACGAAGAATCGTCCAAGGAAAATTTGATGAGAATCACCAAGTGATTCTCGCCGATTCGACGGGAATCACTAATGATTCTCGCCGAATCGTCGAGAATCACTCGCCGATTCCAGCCGTGCTGAAGAGGAGCAATGATGGGTCAAATACCATCTCTTGGGAAGGAAGACGAAGAATCGTCCAAGGAAAATTCGACGGGAATCACCAAGTGATTCTCGCCGATTCGACGGGAATCACTAGTGATTCTCGCCGATTCGACGGGAATCACTAGTGATTCTCGCCGAATCGTCGAGAATCACTCGCCGATTCCAGCCGTCTGCTTCCGGCTGACTCATCGCCTTCAAGAATTCTGCTAAGTCAGAATCGGCGAGAATCAATAAGTGATTCTCGCCGAATCGTCGAGAATGACTACGCATTCTCGCCGATTCGTCAAGAATGGGTTTGATTCTCACCGATTCACTCCGGATGCCAAGCTTTTCAACTGGAATTCTACCAAGGAAAATTCGACGGGAATCGTAAGTGATTCCCGCCGACTTCGACGGGAATCACCAGCGATTCCCGCCGAATTTGCCTTAGGTATTTTTTTGTCTGCTTGCTGGACCAGTCCTTGTCGTCACGCGCTGTTTCAGCCCGTACGTAGGGTTGACCTAGTGGATCCCCCAACGGCTATCTTGGGATGTCTTTGGGTATAAATACTCATTTATTTTGAAACCCTAAGGACGAGTAGAACAGAATATTCATATCTACGAAATCGAGCCGTCGTCGAACTAGCTGATCGCGGAACTCCACTACTCGCCGTCGCCGCTCGCAAGATCGTCGTCATTGCAGATCTCAAATCTTCTCTGATCTCCCGACGACAGAAACGAACCTAAGCTTAGCGTCTCACGTATCTATCTTGAGATCCTTTGTCTCTTGATTTGTTGAGCGGGAATATCTTTCCCCTCCGAATCGATTGAGACGATCAATCCAAGTAAGATCGTTGGTAGACCTCGCTAGCTTCGTCAAGAAGTTTGGATCTACAAAGTATCGCCGCCGCAATCCTTTGCCGCCGCCGATCTCGGGAAGATCCTCTCCAAGAGAGTGCTTCGGTCGTGGACTCTTCGTCTTCTTCAAGAACGCTTCATCGAACGAAGAGGGACACCAAGCTCTCCATACGTAGTTTGTATTTCTATACATTCTATTTTCATTTTTTTGTAAGGGAATTTTGATTCCTAGTTGTAAGGGTTGGGTGCAACCCGTGGTGAAGGAGTAGTGACTCCTTTGGGTGGAAGGGTTTCTTCTATAGTGTGAGGATTGGATTTCAATCCGGTTGGTGAAGTGACCGAGTAGTCCCTTATTGGGAGATAGGTCGAAGGGGGAAAGTGGACGTACCCAAATCGGGGAACCACTATAACTGCCTGTGTATTTCTGTGTTGTGCTTGTCTTGTTTCTTGTGCAGGTTAATTATTAATTTCGCAAAAAGACTGCAAATCACATATCCCCCCCCCCCCCATAGGTGAAGGTAGTTGACACTAGATTGACTTTCAGTTAGGCGTTGAGTGGCGTTGAGTGAATGGCCTTCACTTAATGCTTTTTGCCTTATTCATTTCTCTGAAACTTTCCATCTTGTTGAGGCGTTGAGTGAACTAACTTCACTCAACGCTTCCGGCCTCTGCCTCATCTTTTGACTTACCGTTGAGTGATCTGTCTTCACTCAATGCTTTTGGACTTAATCAAATTCTGTCCTCATCTTAGGCTTTGACTACTTGAGCTTGTCTCAACGCTATCTATTGTCTGGCGTTTAGTGAACCAGAAAGGCGTTGAGTGAACTAGCTTCACTCAATGCTTCTGGACTTAGTTGATTTTTCTTAGTCAGAAACTTTGGGGCTTTGATTGAGGCAGCTTTACTCGACAAATTTGATGTCTGGCGTCGAGTAAGTTGACATCAATCAACGCCTGTGGACTAAGCCACTTTTCTGTCTTCCATTGTTGAGGCTTTGACAGATCCTGCTGTATTCAGCTCCTTTTGTGTTATGGCGTTGAGTGAACTATTTTCACTCAACGCCCGTGGACTTAGGCACTTTTCTGTCTATCCAGTCCATAACTTTGTGTCCACCTGTCCAATCAATGTGAGAAGGACTAACCTGCATGCATGAACTTACACACACATCAAATACAACTATTTGTATATCATTGACTTTTTTGACATCTTCAAATCAGGGCCATTAGGATCAATGGACCCCACAGGCGGCGACATTGTTTGGCGGCCGACATTTGTCTTGCGAGAGCAGCGACATCAAATCTCACACTCAATATAGCGAGAATTGTGATTCAAGTAACATAATTTATTGTTATGTAAAAAAACATTATAGTACGATGAGAATTCTACAAATCACACAAAAGGACAATAATACGGCTGCGCCCACAAACCAAAGACATTGGTCATGAGCGGCAACGTTTGTCGTTGGCAGCGATATTGGTCATGGCGGCGACATTGGTCGTGACAGCGACATTTGTAGTGGGTGGCAACATTCATCATATACGGTGATATTGTTCATGGGCGGCGACATTGTTCGTGGGCGTCGACATTATTCGGGGGCGGCGACATCGTTCGTGGGCATTGACATTGTTCGTGGGCAGCGACATCGTTCGTGGGCGTTGACATTGTTCGTGGGCGGCGACATTGTTCGTAGGGGTGAGCATGAAAAACCGCAAATCGCAAAAACCGCCCGCACCGCAAAAATCGCACCGATTTTTAAACCGCACCGCGTAGTTTAGGTGCGGTGCGGTGCGGTTTTGAACTTTTACAAACCGAGCGCGGTTCGGTGCGGTGCGATTTTTAGATTTTGAAAACCGCAAAAACCACACCGCACTGAATATTTTGTGTACTTAATTTTTTATAATTATGTGATGTCACATTTAAGTATATTAAGTAAGAGTTGATATATTTATACGATATATTACCGTCAGAGTTAATATAATTAGGTGAGAAATTTTGCTGAATCATTTCTTTCACACACACTATAGTGGAATAAAGGCTTAAAACTATAAGGAAAACATGATGTACGCATTAGTGGGAATATGTCAAGATATGGCACAATGACGACAAATGATTCATATAGACGACCACACTATAGTGGGATAAAAGTTTGAGTGTTGTTGTATCTCTTCCACACACAGACAACTTGAGTATCAATTAAAACCGTCTCTTAGTTTTCATAATCCAAATTAAAACAAAATATTGCATAAGAAGTGTTGATATATAAGAATGAATGAATCTCCTGCAACAAACGCATTAGTGGGAATATGTCAAGATATGGCACAATGACGACAAATGATTCATATAGACGACCACACTATAGTGGGATAAAAGTTTGAGTGTTGTTGTATCTCTTCCACACACAGACAACTTGAGTATCAATTAAAACCGTCTCTTAGTTTTAATAATCCAAATAAAAACAAAATATTGCATAAGAAGTGTTGATATATAAGAATGAATGAATCTCCTGTAACAAAGTTTAGTGTGAAAATATTTGTCTATCAAACATGATATTCACAAAAAATTATACAGTCCATAAGTTGGTATGACATCTCCAAAAAGAAAGACAAATAACTGCATTAAAATTTATGGAAATGAAATCACATGTTGTAAGAAAATGATGTAATTTAATACAATAAAGAGAAAAAAACAGCAAAACATAAAAGAACTCATAAATTATCAAGCAACATTCATAGTTCTGATGTTTACCTGTAGTCTATGTAAAATACATGTTAAAAACCGCACCGAAACCGCAACCACACCGCAAAAAACAGTACCGAACCGAAATCGCACCGCATAATTTTGTTGCGGTGCGGTTTTGCTCGGGCAAAAACCGAGCCCTTATGGTGCGGTTGCGGTTTGGGCCAAAACCGCACCAGATCGCACCGTGCACACCCCTAATTGTTCGGGGGTGGCGACAATGTTTGGGGGCGGCGACAATGTTCGGGGGCGGCGACATTGTTTGGGGGCGGTGACATTTGTCTGGCGAGAGCAACGACATCAAATCTCACACTCGATATAGCGAGAACTGTGATTCAAGTAACATAATCTATAACTAAGTAAAAAAACTTCATAGTACGATGAGAATTCTACAAATCACACAAAAGGATAATAATGCGATTATAATAAGATAGTTGGATATTCAATTTGTATTATATCCTGAAGATTACAACCACATTGAAAGTCATTTCACAATCAACACCGATCATGATCTTTTATTCTGCACATAAAAAAAGATTTATTTTAGCATTTGACCACATATTATTGTAGTAGCCTTCCACTGCGCAGTAATATCGAAATGAAAGCATCCCGAATTTTAAGAAAAATCAATAAATAGTTAGAGCAATTACAGAAAACTTAAAATGTGATCTACAAAATTTGTAAAAAAAGTGGTGATTATCTGAATAATGCATGAATAATAATCACAACATGTGATTTTTGAATTTGTCATTGAATGTAAATTGCTAGACCAACAAAACGACCCCAACGGTAACAACAAAGGATATTGAAGTGGGTCGTAGTAGCCAGATTATTTTTGGACATTCTGCAGATGCCCTCCAATCGTTTGAACATTGACATCTCTTTCTTGCATTTGTTGTCCTTCTTCTCCAGCTTTTTTAAATACAACTTGAGAGGCCGAATGCATAGTGTATTGATGCAGATTAGAGGGGTGTTCTTTTATAACCAACTTGCATTCATGTATGTTTGAATAGCGTGATAGTTGTCAGAATCTCTGAACGAAGGGATTGAACATATCCAATATGCGTGTTATTTTCTGTATGAGCACAACCCTAAGCTCATTATTTTCTTGTAATCGATTTGCTGTCTCATGCTCTGTCGTAGATGAATAGTTGAAGAAAGCGTGATCTTAAGCCATCATTTGGGGTTAGATTTCTGATGCAATGATATATGAATATGTGTGCCCGGAAGCTATAAATTTCTTGGTGAAATAGGACTATCGTGTTGTCTAGCGCTACACACAATGAAGTGAATGATAAAATATGATTTTATGCACGCAGATATTGCCTGAAATGCTGACCATCCTCAGATTGGTCGGTGTAGAGATTGAGTAGTTCACTAGGTGATAAGATTTCAAATATTGATATTTTTCCTTTGATAAAACACATTGAGCTTCTCTCGTTGAAAAAGTCTAGCATGACAGTGAGGATAGATTGTCAGTGAGTGTAATTCGAAGCACGTTTCAGTGTGCGATAGAAAGAAATTTCTAGCGCAATTACATTGAATATACATCTTTGTGGTTGCATTAATATCGTCCTCGTCGTCTTCTTCGACACTATCCCTTTCTGTGTGCATTGGTTTAATTTTACTTTGTATAAAAATTATAAACAGTTATAACTTTATATATTGAAAACAGTTAATAACGTATATAAACTGTTTTTTTTTTTTGTAAAATATCCGTAAATATAAGAAATTAAGATAGCTCTCTATATATACCGCTTTAATATCACATAGCTGGCTCTCTGTCCTTCTAATGTATATAGCACTTCCCGCGAAAGGCAAAGTTGAAATTTGTTGAGCTACTTGCCCGTGGAGTGGTTAGTTTTAGCACAGATATTTGACTTACAGCCAACATTAGCTTAACCCTCAGGTATGCTTGAGCTTGGCTTTGCTTCGCTACAGCTTTATTTGAATGCATTATCCTTAAAATCCTATTGACTTACGATAAATCATTGTACATATAATATATATTTATTTCAAAATTTTCAATCTCACTATTTTATATGCTTTCTTTTTTTACAAATTCTTACTTACATTAAAAAGAAATGTGCTTTCACCATAACTTGCAAACTCCATATACAAGAAAAAATTGAGCGACCAACAGAGTATTTCATTCGGAGGTTTGCCAACAGGGGAGCGCCGACTCGCCGGGACAATGCCATGACCGGAGTAATGTCGTGTGGGACATTGGAGGTTCGCCCCGTGCACTATTATGATCGGGATACTGTCATGGTTGACAGTAGGAGTAGGCCTGCCCTTGCATGTCGCTCGTGTGTATATATATCATAGAACTAAATTACAAACGAATGTATTTTGAACAATTTCTATTTAGCTCAACTCAAATAAATAAAATTTTAATTAAATAACTATATATATATAATTCTTTACAAGAAAAAAAAACTAACCACGTAGCTCTAGCTTTATACACGATGTAATAGTTAATAAACAAGATTGTTTAAAATAAAAAAGAAATAAACCCATAAACTCCCATACTAAACATGTTCGCTCCAATGTTTTTCTAGAATAGTGAACAAAAGATTTTCATATGAAATGAACTGAATTTGTGATCTACCGATAGTCAATTTTAATTTATTTTTAACATTCGTCTTAAAAATAATAAATTTCACAAATAACGCAACAAAAAATAAATCACAAAAAATTATGATGAAGTTTAAGATGTGATGATTCTTTTTTAAAATAGAGAAATTTTGAAAAATATTTTCCTTTGCAGAAAATAAACATTTAGTGAAGAGAAGCATCAGGAAGAGCAGGCCTTCAAATACTCGGAATTAAGATAGAGAGAGCTCCGGCGATTAGAGAAAGCGGATGAGATGGTGATTGGTGAGAAGCCATTATAGCCTTTGTCAAACCTTGCCAGACCCACCTCAACGATGTGTTTGAGGAGCTCATGCTTCTCAACAAGCGGCTGGGAAGCAAATTCCTCAATCGGCATCCACTGCGTTGCACAGGGTTTATGCATCATTCAGTTTAATAATATACAAAACAATTGTGTAAGTACAGAAAAAAAGTAAACAATTAAACAATTGTGATGAGAATCTTAATCTCTCCAATTTCTAGTAATAACCAGCCAGCCCTGTGACTTCCTGGTTGCAATGAGATGTTAAACGTATTTTCCTATCAAATTAGTGCCACATTCAGGTCCTAAGAATTCTTTGCGAAGGACGAGAACTATCCCTGCTCCAAAGATCACTCAGCATGATGAAATGTTTAACACCTCGATCTTTTTACAATCCTTTTTTTTGGCCGTGCATGCGATTGCCAGGTAAACTATGGCCATTTTTGGGTTTTCTTAACCATTTTAGGTTCTTCGTAAAACAAAATAGATGGTAGGGAGACCGGCCAAAAAAGATCACCAGGCAACAAAATGATTGCCAGCGACAAAATGTGCTTAGTCCAAACAAAAAATGACTGCCCTTGAACAAAGAGACACGGGCAAAGGCTATGGCCCGTTTATGCTTTGCATCGTATAACATGTATCATGATCACATGCTTTACATGGTATAACATGTGCCATGACTGCAGCAGCCCCAGATACAAATTTGGGTTGGGGATGCAGGCTCAAAGAATTACTAATAGCTGCAAAATAATTTCTCATTTTAGTTAAAATTTTTTCCATGAATTAATGTGCGTTAGGAAAAATCAGGTCAACTGGTGTTTGGGGCTTTCATAAATCAATGATCATGCAAGATTTGGGCTGAATCATGAAGTGAAAGATAATGGCAGGATTACAGAAATTTGAAGCCGTACGATTAAAGGTAGGGCTGTGCATGGATCGGGTCGGTTCAGTGCATGGGTCGGTTCGGTTCTAAATATTTGGAACCAGAATCAAACCGAGTATTTCTCACCAAGAACCAGAACCGTATTCTTGGTTCCGGTTCTAGTTTCGGTTCCTAAATATTAACAAATAGTCAGATATTCATCAAATCATTAACAACTGTAATAATTTATTATTGAGAAGCACAACATATAATACCAACGAAAAGGAAAGGAATAAAAATAAACAGATGACAATTGTCAAAATCCAAATAGCATCATAGTCATTAGTCAATATTAATTGAAGTGATGCAGTCATAATATGTAAAATTGTAGAAGTTCAAAGATAATATGGTTTTTATTAAGGGGGTGAGTTCGGGTCGGGTCGGTTCTGAGTAGAACCGACACCAGAACCGAGAACAGAGTTGTAACCCCGGTTCTTGGAAATTTAAGGACCGGAACTGAACCGGCAACCGATAGAACCGACCCAAATGGCACCGGTTCGGTTCGGTTCGGATCGGTTCTTCGGTTTTCGGGTATTTATGCACAGCCAAATTGGTAAAGGAATTGGACCCAAATAGTTCTCAGGATTTATATATTAAAATCAAATAGCTTTTAATATTCCACAACACAAAAAATTATTTAAATTGAATTTAAAGATTTAATAATATTGTGGAGAAGATGTTCGGTTTTGCTAATCGTTACAACATTTGTGCGCAGCGGAATAAAGAAATAAGGAAAACCTAAAAGCATGTTGTGGATCTTGCGATGACCATTAATTAAGAAGTAATTAGCAATAAATAAATTGTACATTTGCGGGATTGAGTCAATACTCAACCTAGGTGCACCGATTGATTCCAACGAATGACAACGGCCGGAGTTCGGAGCATAGAATAGTGTCCACGCCTCTACGGGTATCCACGCGAGCACGGAGAACCCTAGACTCTTGTCGCACAAGATCTAGGTCGGAAAGAGGCTTGCCCTCAACGTCTCCACGGAGTGCTAGATCCGTTCAAGGAGAGGCGGCAACGACGAAGACGACGCCTTGGAAACACTTTCCTGCAGCGATTAAGGACGGTGGACAGCCGGCGGCGACAAGCGGCGGTCGGCGGAAGCAAGCGGCGGTCGGCGAAATCGCGGGAGCGGAACACTTCCGTCACAAAGAAGAAGCAGTCGCGGGATTAGGTCTGAAAGAACAGTCGCTTTTTCGGTTCAAGCGAGCAAAGAACCGCTGAACCGGACCAAGAAGGAATAAACCAGTCGAAGGCGAATTCGACGAGTATCAACTTGATAATTGACGAATCGGCGAGTGATCAAATTGACACTCTGTTGGTACCCTAGTTTTGATTTGAGTTCAGTCCTCTCTTTCTGTCTCTTGACCCAAGATTTATCTATGGTCAAAGGTTAGTTGTGTAGTTAGTTTGCTCTAGTTTAGTCTTGTCACTTTTCCAGATGAATATTTGGTTAAGTTGTTTTTCGTTCGACTATGGTCGAACGTCGCTCGACTATCGTCGATCAGCCGTTCGACGATCGTCTTCCTGATAGCTCGACTATCTGTTTGATAGGCCGACTATCTGTTTGCTTTGATAGTTCGACTATCTGTTGATAGGTCGACTATCTGTTTTCCTTTGATAGTTCGACTATCTGTTTGATAGGTCGACTATCTGTTCTCTTTGATAGTTCGACTATCTGTTGATAGGTCGACTATCTGTTCTCTTTGGTAGTTCGACTATCTGTTGATAGGTCGACTATCTGTTTTGTTTGATAGTTCGACTATCTGCTTGGATAGTTCAACTATCTGGTAGTTCGACTATCTGTTGATAGGTCGACTATCTGTTCCCTTTGATAGTTCGACTATCTGTTTGATAGGTCGACTATTTGTTTGCTTTGATAGTTCGACTATCTGTTGATAGGTCGACTATCTGTTTTCCTTTGATAGTTCGACTATCTGTTGATAGGTCGACTATCTGTTTTGTTTGGTAGTTCGACTATCTGTCTTGATAGATCGACTATCTGATAGCTCGACTATCTGTCCTGATAGTTCGACTATCTGCTGAGATAGTTCGACTATCTTCTTTGATAGTTCGACTATCTGGATCGTTCGACTATCTGTCTGATAGGTCGACGATCTCTGTGCCTCGTTCGACAATCTCCGAGGGTCGTTCGACGTTTTGCTGTATGTTTTGAATAATTTTGTCGTCTTCTATGATGTGATTTATTTCATATTTATTTTGGCATATTTTATAAAAGATTATTTGAATAAATTTAAGATATTATTTCCATGCAATATCTGCTCCATTTCTTATGCATGAGCTAATCTTTTTCTGATAAAGTTGTTTGTCTTATTAGCTGAGATATGATTTCTGCTTTATCTGCCAGGCTGTCCTTTATAGCCGTTAGACTCAAAAAGTCTTCCTTGGCCGTAAAGAGTCTCTTCTGATGTGACTTTCTCTTGTATTATTTTATCAGAGCTTCTTGCAGCTTCTTAGAAAGCTTTATTCTCTTATAGGATATCTGTCTGCAGTATTTGTTTTGCTTTATGCTATTTGCAGCCCAGCTTGCAGATTTCAGTAGAAGACAAGATTCAAACTCAAATGAGAGCCGTTGCTGCTGCTGCTATATAAAGAATTCTTTGGAGAAAGAAATAAACTAGTTCATATATACAAAAAGCTAACAGCAGCATTCAAGCTTACAACTTACAACTGCTCTCAGCTCGTTCACATCTAACTGAGAAGAAGTTTTAGTTCTTCACTCTTCTTCAACCTGAGTTCTCCTGCCTCCAGGAAGATTTTCACTCAGAGCTTTTTGAAGAAGAAGAAGAAGATAGCTGGCTAAAGAAGAAATTTCAATTCATATTATTTATCTTCTTGTAGCTTTTTCCTTCAGATTTTCTGAAGTGTTTCTGCACTGAAGCAAGACTTCACCTGGACATTCTTTTAGCCAGGGGGAGCCTTGACTCTTTAGAGCCTTCTAGCTCAGTGCAAGTTCTTGTGCTTCTCTAATCTATTGTAAAATAGAGAAGACATTCTAACCTTCTTTCCCCCTCCTGTAAAGGGTTATTACTCCCTTCAAAAGTATACCTTGGTGGCAGGGCACCTGATCAAAAACCTGTGTTGGTTTTTAGACACCTGATCAAAAGTCTAAAGGGTCTCTAGATCTACCTGCAGCAGATCTTGTTGGTGGCAGGGCACCTGATCAAAAACCTGAGTGGATTCCTACCTTGTTGGTAGAAGAGTGGACGTACCCAAGTTGTTTGGGGAACCACTATAAATTCCTTGTGTCGTCTGGATTGTTTAATTAATTCTCTATGCTGATTGGCTGTGATTAGATTTTAACTAGGTTTGCTAGTTGCTGTTTAGGATTCCAAGCCTTAACTGTAATTACAGTTGGCTGCCTTTTGTGCACATCACTTGTGTTAGGCTTTAGAGTTTCATCTCAAATATCTATAACATTCATTCCGCAATTAACTCCAAGGGAGTTGAGTAGACAGTCAACTTTGCTAGTGCAATTTTTGATTACTCTATTCACCCCCCCCCCCCCTCTAGAGTAGTATCTATCCCTTTTCTTTCACACTCGATGAATCGGCAATAGCTCACAAAGATACTCGACGAATCGGTATGAGGACACGACGATACTCAACAAATCGACGCATTCGTCGAAACCACTTACCCATACTCAACGAATTTCCCTTAGCACGTGTCGACTTCATTCCGGTCAATCCACATTCACAATGCAGGCCCCGAAATGACATTCCACCATGTCCAGATCGTCATAGGCTTGGTCCTTCACTCATATCACATATGAGCAAGGCCAACACAAACCTATCCAACTTCTCAAGAGATCTTATGTACGACCCCATAGGCTCATACTGCGTTGGCAGTGAGACTACATGCTTGATCAATTCCATATCACCATGGTAGAACCAACAAATGCGAGAAGTTCGACTAAGATGGTTTGGACACTCTTATGTGTCGCGGCCTGCGACCTTGTGCGCCGACAAGAGAGGGGAGAGTTCTTCAAGGTTGAGCGGCGCAGTAGGGTTCGGTGGAGAGAAGGGGTGCGCGGCTCTAGGAAGGGAGAACCTGCGACAGAACTTGGAGAGGGGGATAAGAGAGAGAGAGCTACATAAGGTAGAGAAAGAGAGAGAGAGATGAGTATAACTTCTTGCTTGCCTTGCACGATACCCCATATAGGTATATAAAAACAAAAAAAGTAGCATGCCACCAACTTGGGGTTAAACACTTGGGTACTAAATAAGCGTCAATAACATCAAAAATATGTGTGAAATAAATGATCTAAACGAAGATACAAACACATGCGTGCGCGTCTTGATGTCGTTGTATCCGTGATGCGCAGGCGGTATGTACGCCCCCAATGCGGATTCAGTTTTTTGATCAGCGTCAGTTCCGTAACATCTCCTTACTCGTCGGAAGACAGCTTGTCCTCAAGCTGAGAGAGCAAGGCGACGATTGGTGCGTCAGGGGGCTCGCCAACGAATCGTTTGAGCTACGACGCGTGGAATATGTCGTGAATGCGCGCCTCCGGAGGAAGACAAAGCTGATAGGCGACCTTGCCAATGCGCCTGAGGATCTGGAACGGACCGTATAAGCACAGGCTCAACTTGTTGGAGGTGTCTGTCGTACACAGCGAGAGTTGGTGGTGGGGGCAGCGTTTAAGCCACACCAACTCATCGATGGCGAAGGAGACATCCTGGTGGCCCCGATAGTATGCAGTTTCCATCCGGTGTTGGGCGCGAAGCAGGTGATCGCGGGATGAGGCTAGGAGCCGGTCACAGTCAAGAAGCTCCTGTTCAACCGTGGATAGTGTGGCAAGGCCATTCCCATACGTGAATAACGGGGGCGGGTGACGACTGATGCGCTAAATTTAGACTACAAACGACAAAAACAAGTGTGTCTTATCAAAAGTACTATAGGATTTATAAATCAAGGTCGTATTCTTCCGGATGTATTGAGTAATTCTACTTCAGAAAATCGCTATTATTTTATAAAAGAAACGTTGGAGTTGATTGCAAAAGAAAGACTAAATTGCTTAAAAAAGAACTAGCACTTGATCTTCGACCCACTTTGGAAAAAAGAACGAAATAAAATAGAATTCCAAATCTCTCGTTGAAGAGACTTTGACCGTGGAGATTCCCGAAGTACGAATGTTCCTCACTCGAGGAAAGTGTTTACCTAAGTTTAGATTTATCGACCGAACTCACGTTCTCAAATCGGATCACCTAAGACTTACCTTATGTTATGATTCCCGCGATTGGATTTCACTCCAATTCAGAAGAGTTACATTGTGCTCTCTCCAACGTTGCGTTCTACTCTTTTTACCCATAAGTGAACGATTCGTCTTACGAGACTCTCGGCTAACTAAAGTATGAAAACAAACATGAAAGTTATATATCGATAATATAACCTCATACATTATGATCAAAGGTAAATTTTAAGCGTTCAATGATAGAAAAAGAGGAATTCTAAATTACAGCACGATTATTTCGTCCTTGGATCATCTCGATCAAGTACTAATAAAGTTAGTTACTCATGAAGATGGATAAATCAACAGTATAAATAAAATACATAATGAAAAGAAAAGGAGATAGAATGTAGAGAAAGACAATAATTTTATTACTTCTAGGGAGAATTACAAGAAAAGAAATTACAATCTTACTAGTATAAGAAGAAAAGAGAAATTCAATAGCACTTAAAATATAAAAACGGTACAAAAAAAGCAAAATTAAACTCAAAAATTTTGATCCCTTGGTGGCTGGAGTAGCTGAGCCTTTATATCTGAAAAGTTAGGTTACACGCCCCCAGGTCAGCCCGTGACCTGGGACGTGTCTGGGGCGTAACGTCTAGAGGCGGAGCGGACGCAATCTGGTCATCAATGCAGAGTGTTACGGCTTGGTCACGCCCCTTAGTCACCCCCGTGACCAAGGGCGTGTAATCTCTTACACGGCTTCTGGCGAGACGGGCGTGAACGACTGAATTTGGGAAGTACACGGGCGTGTCTGATATGACATGGGCGTATCGTGGCTGGGTCAGAGGCGTGATTGCTGGGGAGTGGTTGGATTGGATTGGAAGCGGATCACGGGCGTGACCTGGATGTAACGCACCCTTGTCAAGCCCGTGACCTTGGGCGTGTAAATTTAATTGACGTGGCAGGCGCACTCTGGTTGGGGAGACGGGCCCTGGGCGTGACACTATATCTCCGCCTCTATGTCATGCCCGTGACCTTAGGACGTGTACTTTGAACTTTCTGCAAAATTGCTCCCTTTTGACTCCTGATTGTGCATGTTTACTCCAAATTATCCAAAAAACACAAAAGAACGCATTTTAGACAAAATTTAAAGAAAAAATAATAAAAATTAATTATTTAATAATAAAATACTAAACTAAAATAAAGATAAATAAAGTCTTATCAAATATCCTCATACTAACTCGTTGAATGAGCAAACCATTCTCCATACGGGTAAGAAAATCTAATGCAAATAGAATTTCGAAAACTAAACAGTAAAATGTGTAGTCTCACGCCAGCGTGCGTAGAGATTTTAGTAGAAAAACATCTTTGTCATATGTTGGGTCCATTGATCACAATGTCCTATATTTGAAGAAAGTACACAAGTCAATGATATACACATAAATGTATTTAATATAAGTTCAATTTCATTGTATGCAGGTTGTACTCTGTTACATTGATTTAATAGGCAGTCAGAGTCACAATGACAGTTGAACTCAAGACAGGTTACTGGATAGGGAAAAAATCTACTAAGTCCAGAAGCGTTAAGTGAACTCACTTCACTCAACGCCAAAAGCCTAAAAGCGTTGACAGAACTACATGCAGTCAAAGCCGCAGTGTTGCTGATAAGAAATCTGTCTAAGGACAAAAGCGTTGAGTGAAGACAATTCACTCAACGCCTACTCATCAAGTAATTTGTCCAAGTATAGAAGCGTTGAGTGAAGACGGGCTACTCAACGCTTCATCAAGAAATCTGTCCAAGTATAGAAGCGTTGGGTGAAGACGGGCTATGCAATGCCTCATCAAGAAAACTGTCTAAGGGAAAAAACATTGATTGAAGACAGTACACTCAACGCCTACTCATCTGGATTTCAGTTCAAGTATAGATGCGTTGAGTGAAGACAAACCACTCAACGCCTCATCAAGAAGACAGTCAAAAGCCAGAAGCGTTGAGTATTGAAGCTGCACTCAACGCCTTCATGCAAAGAAATTTCAGCTAAGTCCAGAAGTGTTGAGTGATGAAGGATCACTCAACACCTTAATAGTTAGACTGTAAATGTCAAAAGCGTTGAGTGCTGAAGGTTGATTTGACGCCTTAAGATGCAGAATTCTGCTAAGTACTTTTTGCGTTGAGTGACAAGACTTCACTCAACGCCAATGAAGATTGTCTGAAATTTGTCAAGTCCAGAAACGCTGAGTCATGCTGACGTCATCAAGAATTCAAATGTCGCGGGCTTTGCACGCTAGATGACAAAAGACGTCGCTTGCCTTTAGTACAACATTTAATGCAAAAGAAGTGTTGCAGTTGCCAACCCCGGCTGGTCCATACTGCACAAAGAGACGTTGAACAGCAGGATACAAAAATAGAGTCCCGAGAAAGAAGAAAAGTGCTTTTGAGACATAGTTTTTTTGGTCATCTTCTTTCGCTCGACTAAGTTGAAGTTTTCCAAGAACTTGCTCTTACAGTTAGTCCATGAATCACAGACTGACTTGGCTATTGAAGAAATAAATCACTGAAGAATAAATCTGTCTTCAACAACAAAATCAGAAAGTTCACTTTCTGAGTTCGAAGGAGAAGCAGAGCAAAAGTTAGTTGGTCGAAGAAACAGAGAACTAAAGAATCAGTTTGTCTTCAACAACAAGATCAGAAAATTCTCTTTCTGAGTAAGAAGAAGCAGAGCAAAGCCAAGTTGCTGGTGTTCTTCAAGCCCGTTGCAATCAACTTAACTACATAAAAGGCTTGAAGGAACAGTACTTTGCAGTTATCTTCTCAGCACAAGCAGAACAAACTTGAAGATCAACCATCTTGTTGCTGTGAAGAAAATAGGACTGAGCTTTCTCAATTCAGGAAGAAGAAGACTCAAAGAATCATTTCTTTGGAGTCAAAGTTAGGGCTGAGTTCACTCAGTCCAGAAAGGCAGACTCAGAGAATCATTTCTCTGGAGCCAATCATCAACAACAAACTCATTCTCATTCTATAGGATCTTAATTGATCTGAGTTGTAAGCCTAGATTATAAA
The DNA here is from genome assembly GCA_039513925.1 of Platanthera zijinensis. Lineage (NCBI taxonomy): Eukaryota > Viridiplantae > Streptophyta > Magnoliopsida > Asparagales > Orchidaceae > Platanthera > Platanthera zijinensis. The sequence continues at coordinate 124,960,686 of CM077080.1, forward strand.
GGGTGAGAGGTAGTGCCTATATGCCTGGGTTGGATCCTGTTGTGGATCTGAGGTAGGGAATGTGTGCCTGAGGTAGGATCCTGTTGTGGATCTGAGGTAGGGCATGTGTGCCTGAGGTAGGATTCTGTTGAGAATCTGAGTAAGGGCCTTTGGCCTGAGGTAGGATCTGAATCAAATCTGAGCTGTAGGAGAGTTATACTCTCTGAGTGTAAGACTATCCTCCTAGCCTGAGTTGTAGGACTTTTGATTAAGTCTGAGGTAGGTGATCTGAAGGATCACTGAGCTGTAGGAGATATTATCTCTGAGTTGTAGGGCTTTGGCCTAAGGTAGGACTTGAAGGAAGTTTGAGAAATCCTGAGGGATCTGTGTTGCAAGCTATTTTAGCCGAGATTTTGAGAAGATTGTCTTATCTAACACACTGTTAGAAAGATGAGAGGGAAAATGGATGTACCTATAACTTGGGGAACCACTATAAATACTAGTGTGATGATTTGTGTTCTTGAAAGCAAGCTAAATAAACTAACTCACAACATACTAAATTAGAAAGTAGTCATAAAGACTAGGAAATCTATTCACCCCATAGGTGGATAACTACTCTTGAAACAAATACTTTCAAATGATATCAGAGGGAGGTTGTTCAAAAAGGACTTAACAGTCTGAACAGATCTCCAAGAGTAGCTAAAGATTATCTCCATGGGTTCATGTGAGAACTATAAGGAGTTGAGCTCAATGAAGCTTCCAGTTTGCAGGAAGGAAAACTTTGAGATTTAAAAAGAGAAGGTCAGGCTATTATGGAAACCTCAGACCCTAGGATCTTCATTACAGTCCAAGAAGGACCTTTCATCCACATGAAGGTTTCTGTCTTAGATGCCAATGTCCAGACTCCAAAGAAGTATAATGAAATGACTAGGGATGAAGTCGTCTTGACAACTATGGATAAGATGACACAAACCATCATTATCAGTGTCATAAATGACTCCACCTTCCAGAACCTTGTCCACAGTAAAACAGCAAAAGAGATGTGGGATTCTCTTATTGTGTATATGAAAGGGACAGAGGAGGTGAGAGATGACAGGAAATCCCTCCTGAATCAACAATATGAAGCATTCAAGCAAGGAAAGAAGGATTTCATAGCTGAATGATATGAGAAGTTCTTCATAAGAGTGAACAGTCTGATCACTTATGGCAGACAATTCACTAATTATGAGCTGAATGACAAGTTCTTAAGATCCCTAAACAAGGAATGAGATATCAAGATTTGTGCCATCAAAGAGGTTGATAACTTGGCAAACACACTGCCCCATAATATGTTTGGAAAGCTGTTGTCCCATGAGATGCTGCTGAACTCCAAAAAGACTGAAGAGGATGTTGTCAGATCTCTAGACAAAGAGAAGACTGTGGCCTTCAGAGATGAAGCCACAAGAATAAGCAGGGAAAAGACTGCTCCACCAAGGAGAGTTGCAGAGTCAGAAAGCTCAGATCCCAGCTCCTCTGGAAATGAGCTATCAGATGAAGACCTGATACTATTCACCAAACAGTTCAAAAAGTTGCTGAGCAGGAGGAGACAATAGAAGAACAAAGGCTCTTCTAGCTCCACCTCAAAGAATCCTTACTCCAACAAGGACAAATCCAGAAATGACCCCTCTGGGGAAATGTATGACTTCAAACAGAACAAACATGTTAAGACTAAATTGTTTGCTACTGTTACAACAGGAGTAGACATGTCATTGTTGACTGTTCAGTTAAGAAGGAGAATATGAAGTCTGAAGGCAAAAAGTATCACAGGGACAAGAAACTGCAAAGAGCTTCTTGGTCAAGAAGAAAGTAAGCATATCAGACAGTGATTCTGAGTCTTCAGAATCAGATGAAGAGGCCTACATTGGTCTCATGTCTATTGAAGAAGAGGCTGATCATTCAGCTGCCCCATCAGGCATAAGGGCTCCACTGTCCTCTGTTGACAGTTACTGTTAAGAGGATGAGGAGTTCAGTCTCATGGCAATATCAGAAGAAAATCAGGTCAATCCTACTCCAGATGAGGTACACTTTATCCCTAGCTCTCTTTCTATCTATGAGTCTGGCTCAGACTCTGATGCATCTACTTCCTCCAGTGGGGATGAAGGATCAGATTCTGAAGAAGATGTCAATAAAGTGTACCACCCAAACAGTATCCCCTTCGTCATGGGCCACGACCACGTCCTCGACTACGGGCGGATCCAGGTGGAGCAAGGTGAGGATGAAACTTGAAGCACACGTCCCGAGTATGGCCCTTGCGACCACAGTAATCACAAGTAGGAACAATGTTGGTATGGTTGGAGCCACCTCGACCAACACTAGTAAAGACAGAGCGATCAGAAAGAGGGACAACCATGCTGAGGGACCTCCGACGGTCTTCGTCGCCAAGAACCATGCTAAAGGCCTCCTGAAGAGATGGAAGGGGAGATCGATGTAAAATATTTGTTTGAACCATATCCATTTCCATGCTCAAACCCATCAGAAACACATGTAGACAATCGTTCGTCCTTTTTCTACAACAGGATTGCATCGGCAATACAAGCGGGAGTAAACTGTTCGAAATAATCCAATTCCTGAGAGATACGCTCGGACTCAAAGAAGTAGGTATACGTTGTCATGGATCCCTGTCGTAACTCCCGCATACGACGCGTCAGCTGATAAATCTGAGTGGAATTACTGATCTGAGAGTACGTCTCACGTGCTCGAGTCCAGATCTCACAGGAAGAGTCCATTAACATATAACTCTGGTACACCTTTAGAGACATGGAATGAAGAAGCCAAGATACCACTAGAGAATTTTCTGAGTCCCAACGCTGCTAGGTAGGATCATCCAGAGAGGGTGCCACCTTAGTCCCATCAATGTATCCAAACAGCTGATGGCTGCAAATGACATGCTGAGCCGCACGAGACCATTCCAGATAATTTGTCTCATCTAAGGGCACAGTGATGATCTTCAAAGAGCCAGCGTGGCCAGAGGGCCGCTCGGGGTCAACTATCCGGGAGACACAACACTCGGCGATGTAGAATCAACTGCAGCAGAAGAATCATCCATGAGAAAAAGGTTAAAAAAACCAGAAAATCACTGGATCAGAAGAACACCATCACAATAGATCTAGATCTGGACTTGACACGGAGAGAACAAAAAGAGCACCATCTAGTCACTGTATCTAGATCAGGAGCACGTCGGGAACAGCAGGAAACTGGGAACAGCAGCAAATCTGGGTCGTCATCAGGAAGAGCCGTCTTCAGGAAGAGCAAACGAGAAGCGACACTTGATCAACAACAGGACCAGCCGGCACAGGATTAGTCGGTGCTGGATCAGCGGGAACGGAGTAACAAGAAGCGGCGGAAGAGAACACGCATAATTAGGAGCGGTCGGCTCCTTCAGCGTGCACCTCCGCCGGCGAGTGATCCGAGGTTCGATATGGACAAAGAGACAAAGCTGCGGAGAGGAGAAGAGACGCGGAGCAGCGGAGGGCAAGAATCGAGCGTCGAACAAGAGAGCAGAAGGCGGAAGTCGAGTCGAGTCGTGGGATTAGGATGACAAGTTGAGGCATGAAAAATAGAATCTTGCATTAATCAACCCTGTACTCTTATTAAGAGAGTAAGGGAAACAACGTACAAAGACTAAAACACCCTTATGAGGGTAAAATACAAAAATGCATAAGAAGACGTGATTTCAACTCATTTCCCATAAAAGGGTTGATATTAAAAGTAACTTCATCATCTCCAACCCGTAGGAAAAGCTTTCTGTTACTTACATCAATAATCACGTGAGAGGTGACGAGGAAGGGGCGACCGAGTGCGAGGCGTACTTCAACATCCTCTTTAATGTCAAGAATGACAAAATCTACTGGGAAGATAAATTTGTCAACCTTGACTAGCACTTCTTTTGCAACCCTTATTGGGTATTTAATCGACCAATTTGCTAGTTGGATGCTCATTTTTGTTGGGCTTGGATTGCCTAAACCAAACTTTTTAAATAAAGAATTAAGATATCAAATTAATACTAGCGCTCAAATCGGTCAAAGCGTGTTTTATTAACAAGTTGACGAACAAGCAAAAGATGGAGAATCATTCCGGATCATTCAATTTTTTGCAATTTATTTAATAAAACCGTCGAGCATTCCGCATTAAGAGAAACACGTGAAATATCTTGAAGTTTCTTTTTATTAGAAAGTAACCTCTTAAGATATTTAGTATTTTTGGGCATTTGCGAAATCACCTCGCAGAATGACACGTTAATTTTAATTTGTTTTAAAATTTCTAAAAATTTTATATTGATACTCGTTGCGCTCGTTTTTAAGTTTAGAAGGATAAGGAATTGAAGAATTTTGAATATTGCGCGGAGCAAAAACAGAAGAAGAAATAATATGTGGAGGTGAAGTTGAAATGTTTACCTCTGGCTCAACCAAGTTTGAAGAAGTTATCTCTTTTTTGTTGCGGAGGGTTATTGCATTGGATCTCTCCCGTGGGTTGGGCTCAGCGTTGCCAGAAAAAACTCCTTGTTGGCGTTCGAAAAACATTTTGACGAGCTGTCCAATTTGATTTTCTAAAATTTTAATAGATCTGATGAGATTCCGGATATTGGACTCATTAAAGGAAAGGTATTTAGTAAATACCTCTTCAATTGAAAAAGGGCTTTTGTAGTAGTGGGCGTGGTGCGAATCCAGGCAGATTCATATTCGGTGGGCGTTGAGCATTATTGGGGCTGCTCCATGAGAAATTTGGATGATTCCTTAAATCCGGATTATAACTATTATTAAATAAAATATTGTTATTCAGGTTAAAGGAAGGGCAAAATGAATTTCCCATGTACTCCACATGCTCTTCGATTAAATTATTATTATAAGCCTGATTCCATCTCCTCCACTTGTTTAGTAAGTAGTTCTACTAGTAATGTTAAACTAGGGGTGACCTCGACTTCAAAGAGTCTGGTCAGCTTGTTAGGGCGCGACCCTGACGCATTCCACTGGTAAGCATTCATTGACATCTTGAAAAGCTCTTGAGCGGCCTCAAGGGTTTTGTTATTAAGAGTACCCACGAAGGCTGCATCAATCTTTTGCCTCATTTGGAGATTAAAACAATTATAAAACATTTCTTGTTGTCAAATAGGAAGGGCATGATAGGGACATCTCCGCAAAAGTTTTTTGAAGCGCTTATATGTGTCATAGAGAGACTTCGAATCAATTTGCACAAAAGAGAGAATGTTTGTACGTAATTTAGCTATTTTTGTTTGAGGAAAATATTTAGTTAAAAAAATTTCTGTCATTTTGGCCCATCTAGTGATGGATCCTCTGGAAAAGAACTCAACCACTACTTGACCTTTGTTCGCAAAGAAAAAGGAAATAAGCACAAACGAATAGCGTCGTAAGTAACGCCATTAATTTTAAACATATCACAAATTTCTAAAAAAATTGAAAGGTGTAAATTGGGATCTTCATCCGATAAGCAATCAAATATGACAGATTGTTGTACCATTTGGATGATACTTGTTTTAAATTCAAAATTATTGTTTGACAACGCAGGACGAACAATACTTGATTGTCTACCCTCTCAATTTGGTCGCGCATAATAGGACATGGTCCGTAGCTGGGTCTCATTAGGATTGCGCTCACCCATAATTCCTAATTTAGTGTCTCTGATTGATTCTTCGAGTATTATCGGTAAATTTTGATCACAAAATCGGAAACATCGCCGCAATGTGCGCTCGATTTCCGGATCAAAATTTAAATTAAGAACGTTCGAAGAACTCTCTCGGGACATATAGTGAAAAGAAAAAGTGAAAAAGAGGGGGGAGAAAGATAAAATAAGGGGGAAGGAAAAAATTTAAATTATTATTAATATTATATTATTATTTTTATTATTATTATTATTACTATTTTCTCTTTTTTTAAAAAAACTAATTAAGTTAGTCCCGGATTTCTCGAGATCTACCTTGTGAAGGGTTCGCACAGGTACTAGAAGGTGTGCTGGAATGACAAGCTCAAAACTCCCTTTACAAGAATTTAAGTTGCGTTTTTAAAGATTTTTTTTAATAAAAATAAAAAACATACGATAAAATTAATAACTATTTCTTTTTTCAAACCCGACAATTACGTCAAAAACTTGTTGCGCTAAACTTAAACTACAAACGACAAAGACAAATATACCTTATCAAAAGTAGTATAAGATTTATAAATCAAAGTCGTATTCTTCCGGGCATATTGAGTAATTCTACTTTAGAAAATCGCTATTATTTTATCAAATAAATCTTGGAGTTGATTGCAAAAGAAAGACTAAATTGCTATGAAGTAAAAATGATTGAAATAATGGTTAAGGGACTAGCACTCGATCTTCGACTCACTTTGGAATAAAAATAACGAAATAAAATAGATTTCTAATTCTCTTGTTGAAGATGTTTTGACCGTGGAGGTTCTCGATGTATGAACGTTCCTCTCTCAAGAAAAGTGTTCACCTAAGCTTAAGTTTATGGACCGAACTCATGTTCTCAAATCGCATCACCTAAGACTTTCCTTACGCTATGAACCCCACTATCAGATTTAACCCCAATTCGGAAGAGTTTCATTGTCCTCTCTCGAGAGTTGCGTTCTACTCTTTTTACCTATGAGTGATCGATTCATCTTACGAGCTTCTCGGCTAACTAAACTACGAAAACAAATATGAAAGTTATATACCGATAATGTAACCTCATACATTATGATCAAAGATAAAACTTAAGCGTTCAAAAATAGAGAAAAGAAATTCTAAATTAGAGCATGATTATTTCCTCATTGGATCATCTCAATTGACTACTAATAGAGTTAGTTACTCATGAAGATGGAGAAATCATCAATATAAATAGAGTACTTGATGAACAGAAAGAGAGATAGGAAGTAGAAAAATATAGTAATTTTACTTCTAAGGAGAATTAAAAGAAAGGAAATTACAAGTTTACTAGTACAAGAAAAAAAAGAGAAAATCAAGAGAACTTAGAATAGAAAAAATAGTACAAAAAATGTAAAATTAAACTTCAAAATTCTGATCCCTTGCTGGTCGGAGGAGCTGAGCCTTTATAGCTGAAAAGTTTGGGTTACATGCCCCGGGGGTGACCTGGGGCGTGTTTGGGCGTAATGTCTGGAGGCGGAGCGGGCGCGATCTGGTCATCAATACGAAGCGTTATGGCTTGGTCATGCCTTTGGTCATGCTCGTGACCAAGGGCATGGAATCTCTTACACGGCTTTTGGCGGGATGGGCGTGAACGGCTGGATTCGATAAGTACACGGGCGTGTCCGATGTGACACGAGCGTGTTGTAGCTAGGTAGGAGGCGTGATTGCTAGGGAGCCGTTAGATTGGCCTGGAAGCGGGTCACGAGCGTGACCTGGATGTCACGCCCCCTTATTACGCCCACTTATCACGCCCCCTTATCACGCCAGTGACCTTGGCCAGCTAAATTTAATTGACGTGACAGGCGCACTCTGGTACGGTAGCCGGGCCCTGGGCGTGACACAATGTCACGACCCTATATCATGCCCATGACCTTGGGACGTGTGCTTTGAACTTTTTGCAGAATTGTTCCCTTTTGACTCTTGATTATGTTTGTTTGCTAAAAATTGCTATACAGAGCCCAATTTATCCTGAAAACACAAAAGAAAGATATTTAGACCAAAATTAAAGAAAATAATAAAAGTTAATTATTTAATAATAAAATACTAAACTAAAATAAAGATAAATAAAGCTCTATCAACGACCATAGATCAAACAGAACAGGGTGGTCTCGAGAGTCGAGTGGTATGAGGTGTTATAGCAGTACTTCACCCACGGAAGCCATTTCACCAGGTCTTTGGGGTGATCCCCCATTAAACAGCGGAGGTACATCTCCATCGTGCGGTTAGCAACCTCCGTTTGGCCAACCGATTGGGGGTGATATACAAATGAAAAGACAATTTTGTTCCGCTCAAGGTGAAGAGCTTCAAGAAAAGACCGGTGAACACCATGTCACGATCGGACACGATGTACTTTGGTAACCCATGCAGGCGGAAGATGTCCGTGAAGAAAATTTGGGCCACTCGCTCAGCGAGGAAAGGGCGAGCCAGTGGAATAAAATGGGCACTCATGAAGAAACTGTCCTACACCACCATTAATACGGATTTCCCCTTGATTCATGGGAGGCATTCCACGAAATCCAAAGAAACGTCTGCCCAAATTTGCGTCAGCACCGGTAAGGGTTGTAGAAGGCACACGAGTAGGTGGGAAGATCTTTGTTGCTAGCAAATGGAGCACTGGGCGATGAAGTCTTGGACGTGGCGGCGTAGCCCTTTCCAATAAAATTCGGCGCATATGCGATGGAGGTTTTTGTGAACACCCTCATGGGCCCGATTGTGGGTATCTTCCAAGATGGAGGTGATGTTGGCAGTAGTTAAACCCGTCCACGATAAAGAATGAGGACTTAATATGCAGTCAAAGAGGGTGGTAAGGGACCGTCAAAGGTCCGCTGGTGCATTTCGATGAGGGCTGGAGGATGAGGGATGTCTGCCTGGATGGACTCCAATAGAGTGGCAGTCGGCCTAGAAATGGCGCAGAGAGTGGCAGTGTCGTCGAATAGCGGCGAGAAAGAGCATCCGCGGCGCGATTGAGGGCATCGACCTTATATTTTACTGTAAAGTCGAAGCCCAGCAATTTTCTCACACAACGTTGTTCTGGGACCATCGTCAAGCGTTGTTCCAAGAGATACTTTAAACTGTAGTGGTCGGTACGCACCATGATGGAACGGCCCCATAAAAATGGGGGCTAAGGTGAAGCGCTAACGACAAGTGCGCCGGTCGCACAAGTGATAAAAAATGTTGGAATAAATCCCCAAGTATCGATCTCAGAGGAACACAGGTTAGGGCGCGCGATTCTATTGTTTGGAAAACCAATTATAAAGATTTAAACTAAAACAGGAGCTTGGATTTGGTTTCGAAAAGTTCAAAAGAAAAACTAGCTAAACTAATGTAGGCCGCACACACCGCTTCGCAAGGTGAACGAAAACTACGCAGACCGCGATGCACTGCTTCATAAGGCGGATGGAGGAGAAGGCTAGCGGTGGAATTTGAGGGTCGAGAGCACCTCTTCACAATGCACGCCACTAGCAATTGATAGTGCGACCACGCTCACAATGGGGGGATGAAAATGACGATACGATGGCGCTCCTGACTTGCACAACTACAAAGAGTTTTCACACATCAGGAAAATATGAAATACACTAAATAGCAAACAAGGTTTTAACAACAATCCTTCATACAACCAAGGAATCAATAAGAATAATACTACAATATGGAGGGCGTGAGATTACAACCAAAGGGGTGGAGACTCGTTGGACATTCACAACCAGAATCTAGGGTTGACAAGCCTTATCCGATCTCAGGTTCCGAAAGTCGTCTGGGGTCCGGAAGAGTTGTGACCTTCTAATGCACCCGTCTTCTCCGTCAATTGTCTTCGGCCACGACCTCATCGGACAATACAAAACGTGCATTGAGAAATCACTCGAAATCACCCTTGGAGACAAGCGAAAGAAGGACGAGGCCAAGAGGATCTCCTATCCTTTGATTTTCAAGAAGAATATGGTCGGAAGACCACACGAAGGTGGGCGGCGGTGGAGCGGCGAACTGGGGAAGAACTGAGCTCTTGGACGCGAAACTGGAAGATGAATTACAGAATAGGGCGAACTCCTACGCTTAAACAGTAAATATCCAAAAAAATAGGTACGCATAATTGAACGCACGACCGTGCGTGCATTGTGCAATATTAACCCCATAGGATTCGCCCAACCTGATACAGCAGGAGACTATGCGATTTTGATTACGTCCGGGCAAAACAGCTTGTACGATAACAAATCACACGGTTAGTGACAGATCACTGAAAATCAGGCCAAACAGAGCAAACCGTGTGTTTTCCTTCTCGCGCGGTTGAATCCAACCGTGCGTGAAAAAAACGCACGGACAATAATTTCAAAAAAATTTAAACAAAAACACGAGAGCGTGCGATTTTGATCATGCACGGGAAAAACAGCCTATGCGAGAACAAATCACACGACCCGGGGCAGATCACCATTTAAGGGCGTTGTAGGCATTGCACAACTGTGTCGATCGTGCGTGAAGAAAATGCACGATTGTGCAATTCCTACAGGAAAGAAAACTGTAGCAACACTTGCCCACATGCACAACAACACAGCCTGAAGCACACCTCAAACACATTTAAACAATAGAAAAACAACATAAAAACAAGTTGGGGGCACCATGTGCTTACACCCAACAACAAGTGCGCAATTGCACTCCACAACGGGCCTAAAATGTGCACTTCATGTGAGAATAGTGAACTAATGAAATAGAAGCAATTATGCACTAAATGGGAAGTGCGAGTGAGTGAAAACTAGCTCGGATGAGTCCAAAAAACACTATAAATATCGGACTTATCACACCCTCAGACTTAGCCTTTTGCTCGTCCCGAGCAAATCATCCCTCAAGCAGACCAGAAAAAAGAAATAGTTGGCTTAGCAAATGCGAACATGGAGTACCATGCGAAGTCGCATACACACGTGTACAAAAATTCAATAGAAGAAATTTCTAATTATACATAATAGTTTATAAATTTCTAAAAGCGTATTTATATATTATTTCTACTCAAAAATTGAATCACGGTGAATCATCCGGTCACGCGTAGGAAGAAAGTAGACTAATGACAGAGGTAAGCATTGTCAAAGACCGAGGCTTGGGACAATCTCCAAAAAAATCCATCAATGTCGGTGACCATAAGCTCGCCCGTTCGCACTATCTCCACGACACGAGTTTGACTCAATCGCGCGAATCAATAGGACTTCAGGTTAGAGAATGGGGCTTGAGTTTAGGTGAGGTATACAAGGATAAAATCGATGACTCGCGCACCTAACCCAAATGAGCTAGCAAAAAACACTAACCTCGCACCACAAAAATAACACGCAAGTGCACCACACCCCCAGACATGGACTTGACTACCTGAGTGCTTGCACCACCTACTCCAAATATAAAACATCATGTACAGATTTTCAATTAAACTTTTTCTCATTTAATTTTTTTCCAAATATTTTCATTTTATATTTTTTTCTTATTTTTTCGGCAAATTTCCAATGAAGCACAACCACACATCCACAAATATAATCACCACATCAACACCCAAATCTTGAAATTAAAATACAACTAGAGCTCAAATTTGGGTGTGCGACTAGAATTGGCTTTTAGGGTTTGGTGAGAAAATAGTGGAGCTGAATAGAAAAAACAAGGTAGGCACAGCGAGGCTAGTGAGAGTAAGATGATAGGATCGGGTACATAGGCTCAACCGGCCTAAAATTAAGCCCTACGTCACACTCGCGCAATTGACTAATCGTATACTCATGCTTCAAGAATAGCTTGGGCAAGTTCTTAGCCACCGAGAAAGATAATCCTTCCTCCTGATTCGAACAATACGAAGCTAACGACTGTCTACACACATCCCTACACTATCGTTTGATTCACATCGAATTCACCAATTTTTGAGTAGTATAAACAATATTTACGTTAAGAGAAAAATATAAACTAAAAGCATAAATAAAAATTGAATCTGCTTGAATTTCTATGTGAGACGTAAGCACTCGACTAGGAGCAATGCACGAGTCAACATTTTACTTTGTCTCGCAATCCTAAGTCAGCACAATTATTTTCCAAATCACGCAAAAGGAATGAATTTAACTCGCAACGTGCTAATGGTTGCACATGCTCATGTGGTTATTGTGGTATGCGATGAATATGAAACTATCTAAATAACTGAAATAAATACTTCTAGCATGCAATGAAATTGTGGGCGTGCAGTGGGTAATGACAAGCAACTCCCCTAGACATAACTAACCAATATAATATATGATATAGCAATTGAAATCAAATAAAGAGCTAGAGAAGAGATTACCCAATGCTCAGCAAGTGAGCATACCAAAAGACACGTGAAAATAAAGATAGAGCCGCAACATCCGCGAACCAAAAAAGATACCTGCAGGGGCGAGCTCCGCCAAAACAAAAGAAAACAGACATACTAAAATAAAATACAACTAACAAAACCAAACTTGGTGAAATAAAAATGCAGGAAAAAACAAGATAATTACTGCGGTTATTGTCCTCCCAGTACAACTTATTCAGAAGCTCAAATATACTACCTAATTGGTATATGGAAACGAAAATGTACAGGTAATTGTTCCATTACCCGTTTCGGTAGCGGGTACCGATACGGTGATAGACCAGTTACCCCCATACATGAATAATAATACCTGCACTGAACGTCAGGCAGTGGTAGGTAGCATGATAAAGAAATCTCAATGTCTGTTTCCACTTGCAGGTGGTCCATTCTTTCATCGGGCAGCACAGCGGGCTCGACTAATTCCTGAACCAGATCTAATGCGGAATCCTGCAAATAATCAGACACAAGAATGAGATCAAAAAACAAATTAGAAGAATGTCATGAAAGAATAGCATCGTCGGGAGCGATCACGATATCACTCCCAGTAGGCTGTAAAAAGAGTGACTCGTCGTCATTAAGGACACTGTAAGGATCAGCAAGAACTGTGGTGGCCTCCTCCACAACTTGGACTTCCTCAACTGGTGCTGAGGTAATCACCTCCTCAACTTGAGGAACGTCCTCCTCAATAGGAGTGGACACAACACTGCAGGTACCTGCTTCAACCTGCACAATATCCTCAACAATACAGTCAAAAACAACTACAGTACTACGCACAGAAGAAGGAGAAGTAGTGCTTTGAGAAAAATTGAGCACTGGCTCTTCACAAAGAATCGACACCATACATAATGATATATGCACAGGGGAGATAGGCACGACCATGTCTGGACACAAATCAGCCACAACTCTACTGTGCGCATCCACATCATTCCCTTCGAAACACGAAGGTGACAGGAATACGTAAGCAGAGGTAGAAGGTGTGCTGACAGAGGTAGGAGTTTGGGACGATCCGAATCTCCGGCTCGTCATCCTCGTCCAAGTGATGAAGGTATTCAGCACAATCCTTCAGAGCATGATCCGTGCTCCGACAAAACAAGCCCTCTTTTGAATTCTTCTTCGATCCAAATAGGGCCAGAGACGAATTCAAAAACGGCACATGTGATGTAGAAGAGTAGCCATAGGATTTGGGCAAAGTGTATGAGGTATCGTATGATGTCGGTGTCGGATACATTGAGCCTTGAGAACTAGAGCTACTATCTCCCAATGGGCATCTGTCACTAACATGAGAGGCATCCCCGCACCACCAACAACAAATATTAAATCCAACCCACATTGCGCAGAGATAACCAGAAGAACTCTACTGTGCACAGTACTATATCCAACAAAACACAACAAAGTAACCTATAATTAAACAAGGAGAAAATGAGATATTCAAATAAACAAAAAAAAATAGATATCTTTACAATTAATTTTTCCAATCAACAAAATCACGATGCCAACTACGGTCCCCGACAATGGCGTCAAAAACTTGATGCACTAACGATAAGTGCACCGGTCGCTCAAGTAATAAAAAATGTGGGAGTAAATCCCCAAATATCGATCTCAGAGGAACGCAGGTTAGGGCGCGCGATTTTATTGTTTGGAAAACCAATTATAAAGATTTAAACTAAAACAGGAGCTTGGATTTGTTTTCGAAAAGTTCAAAAGAAAAATTAGCTAAACTAATGTGGGTCGCACACACCGCTTCGCAAGGTGGATGGAAACTACGCAGGCCGCGATGCACTACTTCGTAAGGCAGATGGATGAGAAGGCTAGCAGAGGAAATGATTTGCACCGGTGGAATTTGAGGGTCGAGAGCACCTCTTCACAATGCACACCACTAGCAATTGCAAGTGCGGTCACGCTCACGAAGGGGGGATGGAAATGACGATATGTCGGTGCTCCTAATTTGCACAAACCACAAAGAGATTTTGCATAGACATGAAATACACTAAATAGCAAACTAGGGTTTAGCAACAATCGTTCATACAACAGAAGAATTAAGAAGAATAATACTATAATATTGAGGGGGTGATATTACAACCGAAGGAGCGGAGACTCGTTGGAGGTTCACGATCGGAATCTAGGGTTGTCAAGCCTTGCCCAAGCTCGGGCTTCAACTGTTGTCCGGGTCCGGAAGAGCTATCACCTTCTTCTAATGTACCCGTCTTCTTCGTCAATTGTCTTCGGCCACGACCTCGCCGGAGAACTTCACGCGTGCAGTGAGAAATCCCTCGAAATCACCCATGGAGGCAAGTAAACGATGGAGGAGGCCAAGATAATCTCCTAGCCTTTGATTTTCAAGAAGAATATGGCCAGAGGATCTCACGAAGGTGAGCGGCGGTGGAGCGGCGAAAAGGGGTGGAACTGAGCTCTTAGGCACGCACGATTGAATGCACGACCGTGCGTGCATCATGCGATATTAACCACAAAGGATTCGGCCAGCCTGATACAGCACAAGACCGTGTGATTTTGAGTATGCACGGGCAAAACAGCCCGTGCGAGAACAAATCGCACGGTTAGTGACAGATCACTAAAAATCAGGCCAAACAGAGCAAACCGCGTGTTTTCCTTCTCGCACGGTTGAATCCAACCGTGCGTGAAGAAAACACACGGACAATAATTCCATAAAATTTTAGAAAAAACAAGAGATAGTGCGATTTTAATCACGCACGGGTAAAACAGTCCGTGCGAGAACAAATTGCACGACTCGGGGAAAATCAGCTCAATTGATGATGAGTAATTGGAAAACTCCATAGTTAAGCGTGTTCGGGCTGGAGTAGTACTGGGATGGGTGACCTCCTGGGAAGTCCCCGTGGTACGCGCTTGACTATCGAGTTTGACTCATCAAAGGGAGGTTGTGGCCACCAACAACCCTCCTGTGGAGGGAGAGGGGTTGGGGTGCTTGGGTTGTAGCCCGGTAACATGCTCGCTAAGAGACCACTCTGGTGTAGTGGAGAGGTGTTACAGAGTATGTCTTCATCACTCAACGCTTTTTGCCTTAGTCAAACTTTCTGTCTCTTGGCGTTGAGTGAGTAAGCTTCACTCAACGTCATATCACTTAGAAATGATTCTAGTCACTTGGCATTGAGTGAGCAACCTTCACTCAACGCTTGAGCGAGAGTAGTACTGGGATGGGTGACCTCCTGGGAAGTCCCCGTAGTGCGCGCTTAATCGGAGAGTTTCCCTCATCAAAGGGAGGTTGTGGCCACCAACAACCCGCCTGTGGAGGGAGAGGGGTTGGGGTGCTTGGGCTGCAGCCCGGTAGCGTCGTCTAGAGCGGAACCGTGACATTGTCACGTTGAATCGGCTAGGGTCGTTACAATTTTACCCTACCCAATTCAACTTGACAATGTCACGGCTCCGATCTAGGCGACGCTACAGGGCTGCAGCCCAAGCACCCCAACCCCTCTCCCTCCACAGGCGGGTTGTTGGTGGCCACAGCCTCCCTTTGATGAGTCAAACTCGATAGTCAAGCGCGCACCACGGGGACTTCCCAAGAGGTCACCCATCCCAGTACTACTCCAGCCGGAGCACGCTTAACTATAGAGTTTTCCAACTCCTCATCACCAATTGAGCTAAGGGCAATGTAGGCATCACACGATCCTGCCGATCATGTGTGAAGAAAACACGACTGTGCGATTTCTACAGGAAAGAAAACTGCAGCAATGGGGATCTGCCCACCTACACAACAACACAGCCTGGAGCGCACAAAAAATAAAAAAACAACATAAAAACAAGCTGGGGGCACCATGTGCTTACACCTAACAACAAGTGCTCAATTGCACACTACAACGAGCCTAAAATGTGCACTTCGTGTGAGAATAGTGAACTAATGAAATAGAAGCATTTATGCACTAAATGTGAAGTGCGAGTAAGTGAAAACTAGCCCGGATGAGTCCGAAAAACACTATAAATATCGAACTCATCACAAGGCTGTACGACCTTGGTGAGGTTGATCAACTCCTGTTCATAGGCGGGTAGCTTGCGGTGGTGGAGAGCGGTGCGCCGGCTGAAATAGGAGATCGGGTGGCTAAGCTGTTGGAGAACCGCATCGGAACCCAAAGTCGAGGCGTTGCATTCAATAAGAAATGGTTTTCAGAAATCAGGTAGTTATAGCATCGGAGCGGAGACAAGAGCGGCTTGAAGTGCGGAAAAGGTCGCCTGAGCGATTTCCTCCCAAACAAAGGTGGTGTGGTGCAGGAGGGCGAGGAGGGCCTCGGGAATGGAGCTGTAACCGCGTATAAACCTGCGGTAGTAGCCTGTAAGTCCCAAAAAGGCACGAAGGTCATGCTGTGACTGGGCAGTAGCCAAGATGCGATGTCGTGAAGTTTGTCCGGATCCTCCAAGACGTCATGTTCATGAACCACATGCCCGAGGTAAGTGACGCTGGTTTGCCCAAACAAGCATTTGGATTCCTTAAGGATGAGGTGATGGTGGCAAAGTAGAGTAAGCACTTTGCGGATGTGGTGGAGATGCTCGGACCATGACGTGCTATATATCAGAATATTGTCAAAGAATACAAGGACGAATTTGCGGAGGAAAAATTAGAATACCTCGTTCATGAGCGATTGAAAGGTGGAAGACGCGTTTGTCAAGCCAAACAACATGATGAGGAACACAAAATGCTCGTGATGAGTTCGGAACATTGCCTTTTCCGCATCCGCGGCCGCCATACAGACATGATTGGAACCTGAGTACAAGTCCAGTTTGGATAAGAAACGTGTATCATACAGCTCATCGAGGAGTTCCTCGACCAGGGGAATAGGAAATTTGTCTTTAACTGTTTTGGCGTTGACCGTTGAGTTCTCGATTGTCGAAGCAGATGCACCATGTGTTACCCTTCTTGTGAAGGAGAGCCGGGGAGGAGAATACAGAGGTGCTTCGTTGAATCAGCACTTATTATAGCATGGAGTAACACTATCGTTCAATCTCATCTTTTTTGTAAAAAAATGGGTAACGGTATGGTCGCACTACGACTGGGGCAACCTAAGGAGAGCCGAGAAAGAGACAGATTAGAGGCTCCTCCTAGGCATTGTGAGAGTCTAGTCACTAGACATGTTAAACGAGGGAGGAGTAGACCAATAAAGACTTGGACCTCTTGGAGTCGCACTAGGCAGGCTTTGTTCCGGCGTCACGCCAGAGGGGACCGAACGGTTCCTGCAATTCTGTAAAACCCACGATACCTCCACCCCTTGAGTGTCGGCTATATATAAAAACCCTAACTCAGAACTGCAACTATAACTGTAAAATCAAATAAAACAATCTGAATCAGACGTCTCAAACTATCTGAACTGACCGGGTGTCAAATACAACTCAAAATATAAAAAGTAACATATGAGCTCGACTTGGATCGACCACCAGACACCACTACGGACTCGGGTCGTCCGACTGGGAAGCGGATCACCGCCTCCCGCGGGAATACACCTGCGTCGGGTGTGGCGCGCCATCAACTCCCCCCGTCTTTAAAGCACTCATCTCCGGAGAGTGAAGATGGTTGTACTCGCTATGTAGTCGCGGGGCGAGTCTCTCGAGCTCCTCTGAAGAAATCCAAGTAGCATTGTGCAGAGGACGACAACTCTAACGGACAAGATAGTGCACTATATCTCGCCAGCTCGCGGTGTAGAAGTCGTGACCGATGATTTGAAGTATGCCATCTGTGAAAGTAGATGACTCTGGTTGTAAGGTATTTCCGTCTGACTGCTGGTTCGGTGGAACCGTCGGCGCTCCAATGTGATCCTCATGGGGGCGACTCCTCAGATGGCAATAGGGAGGGACAATTAGGGAAAATGGGAGAGGAAGGCTCTGGGAGGGGAGTGGAGAAAGGTTCCACATACACGTGCTCCTCATAGTAAGGGGTCAGATCCTCTACGTTGAAAATTCAGCTGATGCACATACCATGAGGGATGTCAATTTCATATGTGTTAGTACCAATCCGCCGCACAATTATATAGGGGCTCATTCTGCGGGCGCTTAATTTCTCCGTTGGTCCCAGCGAGACCCTCTCAAGTTGTCACCACCCGTCTCAACAAAAATCAAAGTGCGCTTTGGGGCGAGTCTTGATAGCACATGCATGGGCGGAAAGAAAATCCATGTTTGTAAGGAGGGAGCAAAAATACTAATATCTAGATTTAAAATAATTAATTTGAAGGAAAATAATTGTTTTTATGCGGAAATTTTAAAAAAGGTTAGTGTGAAATAGGTGCACATGCATTTTATTGAAACTTCTGATACAAATTTCATGCAATGACAGACTCAGATGAAAGAACATACAAACAATACTAAATTCGAGTGCACATAATATAGCCTAGCAGTTGTCCATGATTTACTGATCATAATTATTACATAAAAAATGTCTGACAGTAAAGAAAATGAAACGTAAACATAGAACCTGGAACTTAATGCAGATCGGGCTCGAGGACCTAGCGACGCAGGCACGAACGCTAAGACAAATCCAAAACAAGAAAGAAAAGTCTCAGAACATTGAAATAAATAGTTGAGCAAACAAAATACATAACCAGTAAGGAAACCAGAAATGTATGCGTATCAGTTTTCATGAAGCAGAACTAGCAAGACAGACAAGTAAAATAGTCAAATAAAAATAACTTGAATTAAGCTTACTCCGGAGTATAACATATAATTGATCATATAATGTCATAAGCTGTAATCAATGAAGTGTGTATCTGTTTTTATTTGATGCATATGATTCTAATATAAGGCTAAATGCAAGGCTTAACAAAGAAATTGTACTTGTTATGACCATTTGTAAGTTTCCGTTGCCAGTCAAGCGGAAACTCGAGTCAAACCGTCATATCAATTTAACACTACATTTCGATGATGCTTAAGATATTATTGAGTTTAAAGATTCATATTTTATTGATTTTAGAAGAACAAATTCACTTAAAGTGAAAAATCAGATGAAAAACAGACTTTACTCAAGACTTACAATCAGACAGACATAAAGAATAAGATTCGATGACACAAGAAAACTAGATAGTGAACTTTATGTTTTGCGGGTTCAAGCATTGACGAATGATACGATTACAATACGTTATTTTACTGGACACAAAATATTCATTTAGATTGATCCATTCCAAGATACGATTATCTTCTAAGTAAACATGTGTACGATCCAAACATTCTATATAAAATCACAAACCATTCATTTGTTTACTAACCAAAAATATTATCAATTATTATTATGACACAAATATCTTCCAAGTAAAGCATGTACGATACGAGCATGATATAAAAACACCAATAATAAATTCACCAACCAGAATTCGTACATTTATTATAATGATAATGTGACTCATGCTCAATAATCTATCACTCTTCAAATTCTTCATCAAATGAGAAACTCATTATCTAAGTGACTAAAATCATTCACGATCATAACCCATTGACATTTCAAACATATTAAACTCTATGATATTAACTGATTAAATTAGGCATTTAAGATTTCAATTATTTTGACAAACAAACATTCAAGGGTGAATTCACGTAAACCATAAGAACAGACAAAGTAAATTAAGTTCAAAATTTGCAAGAGAGAAAGGTCTCTACTTGCCTTAAATAAGCTGAAGCTGACGGAGGCGGCCAAATGACGCGAGCAATGTAAACAATCTTATATCGAACCTATTAAACAGCAAGCAAGAATGATATTGACATTACAAATTCTACGCTAACATAAGAAATTATTTACAAAACCTAAAGCACGAGAGGGTTAGCGAATTACCTTCCTTAAAAGTGAGGAGAGAGGAGAAACCACGGAGAATCCAAGGGTTGGTGGTGCTTAAGCTTGGGGAAACTCTAATTTGGAGAGGATTTTGAGCAATCTTGTTGATAGCTTTGGGGAGTGATGCCGGAAAACACAAACACGATGGTAAGACAATCGCAAGGGGGCAAAAATCTAAAACACAAGTTGTACGAAATATAGGACACGAATAATTTCACGAGACTAGGGCAAATCTGAAAAGAGAGATGATGGAGGGGGAAACTAACTCAAAGAAAGTCAAATCTGAGCCCAAGGAGAAGAGGGAAGAAAACCCTAGGCGTCCCTCTCGAAATTCCCAGTCAAGAAAACAAATATGAGGCGAAACTAGGGCAGCTGGAGGAAGAGAAGAAGTTGTCAGCCTTATTTAGAGGAGAAGAAGCTATTGTCGGCCTGGAGAAGGGAGATTGGCTGCCGGGAGGAGGTTGCCGACTCTGGAGAGGAGGAAAGGGGAAAAGCTGAAGCAAGAGCTGCCGGTTAGAGAAGGAGGACTGTCGGTTCTTGGGGCTGCCAGTCAGAGGGAGAGAAGAGGAAGAACAGGCGCAGGAGGGACCGGCAGGGCGCACAGGATGCGGGAGCAGCGGGAAGAGATGAGATCGGGAGAGGCTGCGCGAGAGACGGGCTTGCGGCTTGAATCGAGGGCGGTTGGAGATGGGGCTAGCAGGAAGAAGACCTAGGCCGAAGCTTTTCTAATCCAGAGAGGCGAAGCACGGGTGCGGGAGACCTAAGCGCTGAAATCACACACTGAACCGTGGAGAAGGGGTACGGTTAGGTTTGATATAAAACAACCCTAATTGGTTTGTTACAGAACTGCCATCACTTGATTTTTATTTCTTTGATTAAAACACGGGTTGTTACACAGGCCGAATGCGAATCAACATTTGCTCTCTTGCCTCAATTTTTTAAATTTGTTCTTACCTATGTTGGTCTGTTTGATCTTTATAATAATAATTACTAGCTGCAGTTTTTTTACGGACCGATCATGAAGTGCATGCACATGCTGGATAAAAGACTCTGCTGACTCATTGGGTCTAGACTCGAGGGGAATATTCATCAAGTCAATACTCAATAGGTTTCCTAGGCTCATGCCCTAATATGATGCCGAATGGACTCAAACCTATGGTCCTAATAATAGAACTATTATATGCAAATTCGGCTATGGAGAGAACAGAATCCCATTTAGACGGACTATCCCCAAGAAGACAACGTAGTAGTGTCCCAAGATTACGGTTAACAACCCTGGTTTGCTCATCCGTCTGCAGGTGGTAGGCGGAGGAGAACTTCAAAGTTGTACCAGTCTTCTCCCATAATGTCTTCCAAAAATAGCTCATAAAACACACGTCGCGGTCAGAGACTATGGAAGTGGGAAGTACATGATACTTAAATACCTCTCTAAAGAATAACACAGTCATGTGAGAAGCGTCAGCGGTCTTTCGACAAGGGATAAAATAGGTCATTTTAGAAAAACGGTCCACCACAACAAAAATCGACTCAAGCTTCCTCAAAGTGCGAGGGAGCCCGAGAATGAAGTCCATAATAATTTCAGTCCAAGGCCTATCGGGGATGAGTAGTGGGGTGTATAACCCAGTGGGCTGGCAGGATCCCTTCGAAACCTGGCAGGCTCGATAATGTCTGATAACCCTAGTAACATCCATCTTCAGGTCGGGCCAGAAGAAGCGACCCTTAACTAAATCAAGTGTCTTGTCATGCCCAAAGTGCCCTGCTCCTGCTCCTGCGTGAAGATCTCAAATACGGAAGTCTCGAAAGGATGACTGAGGAATGCAGAGGCGTGAGCCCATGAATAAGTACTCATCTGAAATCATGTAACCCTCACAAAGATCAGGAGGGTCCTTCGATAGCGCGACATAAATGTCCCCAAAATCCGGGCACTCTGTATAATCATAAGCTAGTCATTCAAAACCCACTACTCGACTGCTCATGGTGTGGAAAATGCTGACTCAGCGACTCAAGGCATCAACCGATTTGATCTCGACACCCACTCGGCATTTGGGAACATAATGAAACTCCTGCATATACTCCATCCATTTCACATGACGGTGACCCAATTTTTCTATGAGTCGAGGTACCTCAGCGCCTCATGGTTGAAATACAACACAAACTCCTTGTGCAGGAGATAATGACGTCAATAACGCAATACATGTACGATGACATAGAACTCCCGATCATAATTCGAATATTTATGTCAGGCCTCATTTAGCTTCTCGCTGAAGTAGGCAATATGATGACCTTCCTGGTTAAGTACCAAGCCGATGCCAACTCCTGGCGCATCCCAGGCTACTTCGAAGGCCTTGGAGAAATCGGGTAAGCGTAGAACAGGAGCAGCAGATAATCTCTTCTTGATTTCCCCAAAGGCACGAGTTGCAGCCTTCGTCCAAACGAAATCACCCTTACGGAGGCAACTTTTAACGGGGGTTATAATCGAGTTGAAGGAACAGACAACCCTCCTATAGAATGTAGCAAGTCCATGAAAGCTACGAGTCTCATGAATGATCGTCGGGATGGGCCACTCACGAATCGCCCTGACCTTATCTGGGTCAACAAATATACCAGACGCCAAAACCACATAACCTAAGAAGTGTACGAATGTGGATAAGAACAAACACTTTTTCATGTTGATGTAAAGACGCTCCTTCCGGAGGAGCTCAAACACCAAACAAATATGACGCAAGTGCTTAGTGCGTCTCTGACTGTATATCAAAATATCATCAAAATATACTACCAAGAATTTGCGCATGTAGGGCCCCAGAACCTGTGTCATCACTCTCATGAACGCGCTGGACGCGTTTGATAGTATGAACAGAATAACTAGCCACATATACAAGTCGTCCTTCATCTTAAAAGTTATCTTCCACTCATCCCCCTCTTTAACTCTAATCTGATGGTACCCATTACGAAAATCTATCTTCAAAACGATCTGGGCATCGACCATCGACTTGGGAGATCGTCAAGGCGGGGAATCAAAAAATGATACTTCATCATGATTTTATTTTTCGCACGAATATCAATGCACATGCGCCAGCTCCCTTCCTTTTTCGGAGAAAGATTTGTCGGTGTGACACAGGGACTCATATTTGTTGGAGCTGACGGTTCGCATATCCTAAGTTTGATAATATCAATTCTCATGTTGTATTTGATCACATCTTGTGTTTGGTGGAGTGTGCAGCTTTACAGGTTCCAGCGAAGAGAGAAAACTCTCCTCTGGCACCGACTGCCGAGCGGTAGCAGTTACCGTCAGGCGGCAGCCTGAATTAAATGGACAGGCGCTCGGGATCCTACTCCGTGGCGCTAGCGCTGCCGCCCGCGCAAGCATGAGAATTTATTTCAGTCAGGCGCTCGGGATGTTACCGCGCAGCGCTAGCTTCCAACCGCGTCGCACTAGCCTACTCGACGCTCGTCGAGGCAGAAGCGTCGAGACGACAAGAGTACCGCCAGGCGTTAACTTCTTACCGCGTCGCGCTAGACCACTCAACGCTCGTCGAGTTAGAAGCGTCGAGACTGAGTTACCGCCGAGCGATAGCTTGCTACCGCGCCGTGCTATCTCACTCAACGCTCGTCGAGTGCGTCGAGACGACTGAGCTAACGCCAGGCGTTAGCTTACTACCGCGCGGCGCTAGCACGAAAAAGAGGAAAATATTCTTTTTGAATATTTTTCCAAATTTGTGGGATAACTGCCAGCATCAAGCGCGTCGACCTACCGTCGGGAGCTAGCTCTACCGCCGGCGATAGTCTATTTTCAAAAAAACATTTCGTTTTTCGTTCCGGAGACAAGGAGCCACCTATTCTCAAGCCTAGGGTTCGTGTGCCGCCTCTGGAGCACTGAAACACCGTCTCCGTCGAAGGAAAAGAAAACATCCTCCCTCCCGTTCGTGCACGAAGAACTCCGGCGAGCCAAAGACATCAACGACTACGAGGAGTTGGTCGGTTGCATCCACACGAAGATCTCAAGCACAAGTCACGGATCGCTTAACGGAAAAATCATCTTGAGGGAGATTCAATCTAAATTCTTCTTTAATCTTTTATACTTGTTATATTTTTCTCTTTTCTGCGTTTTTGTGGTGAGGAAAATCGGCCAGTAAAAGTCATCGGAATCCGGGGAGGATTCCGTGAGAAATCGTCCCGGAGAAGGGACGTCTAGATCGGGGGATCTAGCGGGGCTCTAAGACACTTCTATGCGTGAAGGTGAAGAGTCGGCTTGAAGACCTTTCTTGGAGGGAAATGGAGAGAGCCAACCGGTCCGGGTAGTGGGTCGGTATAGAAAACGAAAAGATTCTTGACTTTTACCGCCTCCGATCTCCGGCGTCATGGAGATCCAATACTTGTAATTGTAAACCTTTTTTTACTTATGTTTGAATAAAAAATGTTTATTGTTTTTCATTCTGCGTGTGACGTTGTGTTTGTTTGCCGGTAGATCTCTAAAGGGGGTGTATTTCTCCAAGGAGTAATTTGCCCAGGAAAACGAGGTCTGTGACCTATCGCCGCTCGCTAGGTAGCTAGCGCCCCGCGGTAGCTTCCAGAACAAGTTTTTCTGGACAAAATATTTTGAATTTTTAATTAGCGCGTAAAACCTTATTCACCCCCTCACCCCTCTAAGGTTGGTCACTAGATCAAACAAGTGATATCAGAGTCAGGCTATTCCAAAACAGTTCACCACCGGGAATAATGACCAACCTTGTATTATGGGATCTTTATTATGTCTTTATTATGTCTTTATTATGTCTTTATTATGTCATTATGTGAGGGACATCGAGCCCCGGGTCTAGTAAGTAGGTATCATGATGAGTCTTTGTCCTTATTATATCTTGTAGCCTATATAAAGGCATGTGTGTGTCTTATGAATCTAAGCAAGAAAGTATTCTAATTTCTCTTCTTTGATTGTGAGATCTTGGTGGCTCTCTCCTCCGACGAGCAACCCCGCTTAGGCAGCCGCGGTCACGGCTCCATAGTATCCCCGTCATCATCTCCACCACCATCATCCCTACATCCGGCCACCATCGAAGAAGGTCCATAACAACTTGGTATCAGAGGGAATCGACCCTCATTCGCCAACGCCCGCTGCCACTTCTCCCACAAGCTCCTCCCCCACAGTAAGCATCACATCCAAACAGACCACCTCCCGCACTGTGCGTCAACCCCATCGCTGCACCACGCTCCTCCCCCGCGTTCCAGCTAGAACACCGCCTCTGCTCCCTGTGCAGCATCGTCCCCAGCCTCGTCGAGCCGCGCCGCTTCGGCCACCCCGATCTCTGCCTCTGTTCGTCCGGCACGGGCGACGGAACACTCCTATTTCTTCTCCGTTTTTTTTTCCACGCCGCACGCGCGTCACGCCATCCTCTCCCTCACCGCCGCAGCACGCCGTCGTCGAGCCCAGCGCCCTGCTACATCGAGCCCCGTTTCCTCTGATTTTCCCCTCCCGCATGTCTTTTTCATTTGGCCGCGGGTCCCACCCCTCCACCACGCCACTCCTTTTCATTTAAGTTTCTTTACTTTCCGCGGACCCCACTTCCACTCATCTTATAATTTTTATTCCCTCCCCTCCGCATCCTACCACAGCCGTTTTATCAAACATTGGGCGCCGACGCGGCTCTCGCGGCAACTCCCAATCGGCTTCGTCCGAGGAATCAAGCCGACCAGTCACCCGGTCCGTCTCACGTGCTATCTCCAACCCCAATATGGGCGACCCACAAGATTTCATGACTGCACTCGAGGGATTCATGACGACCATAGAGGCCCGATTTCGGGACGCCGAAGCACGTCATCAGAATGACATGGCCGCCATCACCATCAAGCTTAACGAGCTGACTGCCATCCGCCCCATTGTTACTACCCCAACGACGGATCACGCCACCAGTAGTCAGGCACCACCACTTCTTCGACCGCCACCGCCGCCAGCACCAGCGTTTCCCGATGCTGTCATTGTTCCTCGTTACACTCGATTGGAATTTCCCACTTATGACGGAAAATGTGATCCCTTGAGTTGGTTAACAAAGTGCGAGCAATTTTTCGCCAACCAACACGTTCCGGCCGCGGACCAGATCCACATTGCCGCCTTCCATATGCTCGACTCCGCCGTTCTGTGGGCTTCTCGTCTTCTCACCGACCGCCCAAATCTTTTATGGGATGACTTCAAGCGGTGCTGCAATTTACGCTTCGGACCTCCCATCCGCAGCAATCCCCTCGGCGAACTCACGACTCTACGACAGCTGGGGTCCGTGGACGAGTACCTGGAGCAGTTCCAGCTTCTCTTGGCACATGTCCCTCTTCCTCCGGATATGCAGGTCAACATTTTCACTGCAGGACTTCGCGACCGCCTCCGCCTGGATGTAGAGTTTGAAGGCCCCCCAGACTTAGTCACCGCTATGAGTTTGGCCCGGCTTTGCGACCGTCGCCTCCAGCTCGCACGGGAAGCCTACCCCACTACTCCAGACATTGTTCCACAAGGCCGCACCGAGGCTCCTCCAACTCCACCAATTCGTCGCTTATCCCGGGCCGAGATGTTACAACGCCGCGCCCATGGACTATGCTATAATTGCGATGAACAATACACTCGCGGTCACAAATGCAACCGACTTTTCTACCTGCATGTCGAGGACTCGGACGACGAGGGCTTCGGATAAAAGCTTGCGGACAAGCTCTTTTGGAGACCGGATGAGATATTATGGGATCTTTATTATGTCTTTATTATGTCTTTATTATGTCTTTATTATGTCATTATGTGAGGGACATCGAGCCCCGGGTCTAGTAAGTAGGTATCATGATGAGTCTTTGTCCTTATTATATCTTGTAGCCTATATAAAGGCATGTGTGTGTCTTATGAATCTAAGCAAGAAAGTATTCTAATTTCTCTTCTTTGATTGTGAGATCTTGGTGGCTCTCTCCTCCGACGAGCAACCCCGCTTAGGCAGCCGCGGTCACGGCTCCATAGTATCCCCATCATCATCTCCACCACCATCATCCCTACATCCGGCCACCATCGAAGAAGGTCCATAACACCTTGATCTTGAGTAGACTAGCGGGGATGAAAGGCTATACACAGAAAATTTGTTAGCACCACCCTTGTTCATAGGAGTGAACTACTACGAATGGAGCACACTTATGAGAAGATTCCTAATACTACTAGACATAGAAGTATTGAACATAACTTGTATCAAGCCCCCAAATAAAATAACTAACTATGAGTGTCATATAAACGCTAAAGCTATGAACAGTTTGTTTTGTGCACTTGGTCAAAAAAAATTTAAACTCATCTACACACTTCCCACAGCCTATGATATATGGAAATTTTTTGAGTCTACTTATATTCTCTTTCTGCAGATAACGAGTCTGAGCAAATTCTCGTGGACCCAAGTGAAGAACTAAATGGAGACTTGCCCTTGGAGAAAGACATGACAACCACATCACAGGAAAGGGAAGTGGAAAACTCAACAATGGATGAGGCAATACATGAAGGAGTCAAATACACTCAATGCTCCGATCTTGCCGCATCCAAGTGCACTGTAAGGCATTCTAATTCCCCTCTCTGTTGTAATTTTATCTCTATATTGCGTGTGCTAAACAATATTAAACGTAGAATTAAGAAGTTAAGGAATATTAACTCAAAGTTACATTTAGAAAATAAGAAGTTAAAGAAAATGACAATGTAGAATCTTCAAGTGGCGTGCTTAGCCCTTTTACAGGCTCTTTAGATAATATTCTTGCACCCTGTATAGATCATAATGAATTAGAAAAAAAATATAAAGTTCTTGAAAAAGATCTTCGTTTTGCAAAAGAATAAAACGATAAATTGTGCTTAGAAAACTCATCATTGAAAAGTGATTGTGCTGAATGCAAGAATTAAAAAGTTAAAATTGAAGAGATGAATGAGACGTTTGAGGAATTCAGGAGTAAGTACGAAGCTCATATTGAATCTATAGTCTCCACTCTAAAAAGTAGCACAATTGCATATAATAAAGCTAGACATAACCTCAAAATGAAAAATAAAGAACTGATTATAAATATCGACATGCTGAAGAAAATTATGTTTCAAAACTCACAGAACACAACTCTTAAGCTTCACGCAAAACCTGAAAGCATGTTAAATATAAATCGTCATATGAATGCTAAGTCAATCAAAGGAAGTAGAAATCTCAAGCTAAAACAAGTGAAATTCCTAAATATAGAAATCATTCTCAATTTGAAAAATAAATTACTCCCTACTTAACAACAAATGAATGTAGATTTTCTTTAAACAACTACTACACTATGAGTCCTTATGTTAAGCCAGAGAATCTTAACTTGGAGAATCATTTCAACATATCTAAACCTTCAACGCAATACTATTCACTTGAAGATCATGATATAAAGACTCATAGAAATCTCAATGAAAATCTGCAACATGAACATAAACTTAAACAAAAGTATGAATGGAGATTCATAGTCAAAAATGACGGACCTATACTACTCGGCAGGGCACATTCATCAGTGTCATCCAAAGGTATATCATGCAGCGTTTGGGTACCCAAGAGAACCGCCCCACAGGGTCGCACTTGGATACCTAAATCACATATCCAATAACATCCACAATTTGCGTGAAGTAAGTCCTAAACTAATTAAACTATATCTTACTTCACGATATGCCCACTAGTGTGTTTTTTTTTGTTTCTTTCTTTTCTCGTTTTTTTGTAATTATGTTTCTGTTCTATGTTTTGCACTAGCACGATAGAGAGTTTCATAAAAATAAGAAGAACAATGAAGAATCATGGAAAGCAGGATGATAACACAAAGCTAATCAAATGTAATGAAACTAATCACATAATAGATATTACGAAAAGTGCAACTACAAGCAAAAGTGTTCAACCTGTTTTATTACAACATCAAAAATATATGAAACGATAAATAATCGTAGGACACTACTCCTCAAAAGAAGTCGGAGAAAAGTTGAACTTGCTCATTATTTTCTCGAGCATCTTCTTTATGCTCTTCACCTCCTTCATCGTCTGCCTAATCTCCCGCCCCTGCTCCTCCACCATAAAGGAGATGTCCCGGCTAGTTTCCCTAAGGGATCATGCACGGGGTAACGGAGGTTGTGTAACAGGTGGCCGCACTCGTGATGTAGTAGGAATCTCACCTACTTTGTAGATCTGGGGGCAACTGTCAATAGGGTACACCGACCAGTCGATGACAGGGTACTTCTCCATTAGGATATTCTGAATCACACCGCCCAAAGGCAGCGTGTTCATCCGCTGGCAGCCGGGAGATTTGAGCCGATAGGTGTAGCGCATCATCAATATGATGAGATTAGAGATGTTGTAAGTCCCTTCCAGCTATGATACAGAACATCAGCATAGAAAGCTGGGTCATGAACTTCTTGGTATCCCGAGCCTTGAACATCAGGGAGTGATGCAGAACATCCTGAATGATGCGGACATCTTGCGTGAGCGTGTCCACGGTAGTGATGAGATCTCGATGTTCCTCCACACCATGGAGAACCTCGTTGACCTCTCTCCAGTTCCGACTAGATCTAAAGGACTCAACGATGTCAAGGTGCGGAGAATTGGGGGTCCAGACGTACTTCCGTTCAAGATCCTTGTGGAGTATCGTCACAATCTCAGTCCCGATACATGATTGCACTCCTCCACCCAGTTGCGTGTGAGTAGGATCCCTGAGGTTGTTGTAGAACTCCCGAGTGAGGACCGAAGAAAAAGGATCACCAGAGGAAATCATAGAGAGTATGCTCGAGTGCTCCAAATAACCATAGATGTGAGCGTACCGATCATCGATATCGATGACCATCGGCACGCTTACCGTCGCCTCGTCTATAGCGGGAAATGTGGACGCAGGAGCTCGAGACAGCTTTGAGAAACTTCGGCGAGGTGGTTGGGAGCTATAGGATGTCATTAAACTAAAAAACCACAAGAAATTTTTTATTAAATCCAAATAATTGGTTTCTGGACACTACTGCGGCGTGGTAATTGCTGCCACCGCGCGGTAGCGTGACTGACTGCACTCCGTCTCCTTCCGCCGGATCTCCCCCCAAAACCCATTTTCCCACAAATTTCACTCAAAAACATTAAGGAGGAGATCTAAGGCCATAGAAGGTAGATCCGTGAAATCGGGAAAGATCTGTGGTGAAAAATCCCAAAACCAACTCACAGACTTCGTGAAACGACCACGGATCATGTCCAAAACAACTATTACTCTACAAATTCCACTTTTAAACTCATCACACTTGAAACTAAAGAGAAAAAGGGGAGGAGATTACCTAGATCTCGGAAGCGCCGGCGGAACCACTGTACGCGGAGGTGAGAGAGTGAATGAGCAAGAATGAAGAATTCGGCATGAACCGTCGGTTATATATTTTAGGGCTATCGCACCGCGGTACCGCTACTGTCGGCGGTAGGATTTTTTTCCCGTACTGAATTCTGACAATCAACGCTGGTATCTTCATTGCATCTTAGTTAATATAAATTACAACACAAGATTCACTGTGATGTGTCTCACAATAGCGGAGGGGTAGGTTTGTGTGCATTAGGAACGCTACCTTGTAATTCACGTCTTGTCCTTAACCGGGGAAGGGTTCCAGTAGGTCCTTGTGTGGCGCTGGGGGAAAGAGTGTTAGGTTGAGTCGGTCCTTGTGTGTGCATATGGGATTAACATCCCACCCTACGACACTTGTGCAGCTCCTCATGCCCATCCGTCACTTAGTACGGGGCTAGGATGATGACACACTGCGTGCGTCAATTGCGTATTGAACATTCTCATGGTTGTTCCTTCATAGCACGAACGTTATTTCATGGCTCATGGTAATTAGTCTCATGCATAACACTCTATCGTGTTGTCCTATTTATTTTTGCATTTTTTCTGTTTTTTTGTTTGATTTGATTAATCATTTTGTTTAAAATTAAAAAACATTTCTTCTGTTTGATTTGCTTGCTTTGTTTAATCGTTTTTCAGAAAATAAAAATATATATATATATAACCCAAAATAAATAAAAAACTGTGGGTTGTTAACTCTTAGGCCACACCGTGCTAGAACCTAGACCATAACGATTATGTACAATGTTTGACTTAGGATTGTTAATCCTGGTGAACATTGTCTACTTATGTCAAGATGTGTCAGATCTATAGGTGTTTAGCTGCTGAGTGCGACTAGACATGTCAGTGTTTGTTGAATATGCCTCTAGGTATGTGTGAGAATTTAGGTAGCGGAATGACTTTACACTATTCACACATCCCTAGACGGAGCACTCTCGTAGAAATTATATGCTTACATGTTATAACTCGCGATATTGTGTCTAACACGTTAGAAATAACTCGAATAATCAATGTCACGATATATATGTGTTTATATAAATGTTAGAACGTTGGGCCAAATCTCTAGCGGTCGAGT
This sequence comes from Platanthera zijinensis, assembly GCA_039513925.1. NCBI lineage: Eukaryota > Viridiplantae > Streptophyta > Magnoliopsida > Asparagales > Orchidaceae > Platanthera > Platanthera zijinensis. Next base: position 124,991,874 of record CM077080.1, read on the forward strand.
CTTGTGTATATAAGTTAAAGTGTATCTATCTATGTGGGTAGATTTCGATTGATTCGGGGTCCTTGAAATCAAAACTATAAAATTGATAGTACAAAACTCATAAACAAAAAAAATGGAAAAAAAACATGCTATCAACTAATATGTCAAGGACCCCAAACACTACTCATTCCTCCTGATAAGTCATTATGAGCATTGTGAAGATGAGCGTCTTGATCAAAAGAATCGTCTCAATCTTGTGAAAAGACTAAACCTTAAGCTTAGTGCCCCTAGTTCTAGTCTTTGTATGACGTAGATAGAAACGTGACGTGATTTTTTACTTTATTTCTCTTGTGATAGCATAGTGAATTATTGAGATAAAACATGTAATGAAGGTTATTTCTACTTGTTGTTTTCTCTTTTGATGCTACGCTTTCACACGTCATTGCTCTATTTAACGCTTCCATGCATAAAAATTGGACTGAAACTGCATTGTATGTTTATAGCACGTAAGTACTAGTACACGATTTCTACTCTTGACTCGTAAAATGTTATAGTGTGTTTAACTTTATAAACCTCTTAGTATTGTACTCTAAATCATTGTGTATTGTGGTTAACCTGTGCTGTCCAATTTTTTTACTTCTAAAAACTTCTTTAAATTGTTTTTGTGTACTCCGCTCATCTGTCTGACCTGTATGTTTCATATTCTCTAATTTACGTTTTGGTCACCCCGATTGTATTTCGCCTCTCGATTCACGTCTTATAACGTGCACTGGTTGCTATCTTTATAACGCTCATCATATGCTGCAATCTTTTTCTCGTACATGCGTATGGTTTCTTTTGGTCTCATCCACCCCCTTTCGATAATATCAAAGGGGGAGAATAAACTGTTCATGAGTCATGGGATAGGGAAGATCACGTGTAGGGGGAGCTTTTTACACTGTGTGCACGTAGATAAGGGGAAGCGCGTAGAACACGTAGATAGGGGGAGCACGTAGAACACATATATAGGGGGAGCGCATGTGTAGGAAAAGTTATATGTAACCTGAAACCAGATCTTTAAAGATTATCTTTATATATACGTTGTATCATGCATCTCATTTCCTGTATCTCATGAACGAGATTTGATATTATAAAAATGGGGAGTTTGTTGGAGCCGACGGTTCATATATCCTAAGTTTGATAATATCAAATCTCATGTTGTATTTGATGACATCTTGTGTATGGTAAAGTGTGCAGGTTTACAGGTTCCAGCGAAGCGAGAAAACTCTCCTCTGGCACCTACCGCCGAGCGGTAGCAGTTACCGTCGGGCGGTAGCCTGAATTAAATGGACAGGGCGCTCGGGATCCTACCGCGTGGCGCTAGCTCTATCGCCCGCGCTAGCATGAGGATTTATTTCATTCAGGCGCTTGGGATGCTACCGCACAGCGCTAGCCTCCAACCGTGACGCGCTAGCCCACTTAACGCTCGTTGAGGCAGAAGTGTCGAGACGACAGGAGTACCGCCAGACGTTAACTTCTTACCGCTCCGCAATAGCCCACTCAACGCTCGTCGATTCAGAAGCGTCGAGATTGAGCTACCGCCGAGCGATAGCTTGCTACCGCGCCGCGCTATCTCACTCAACGCTCGTCGAGTGCGTCGAGACGACTGAGCTAACGCCAGGCGTTAGCTTACTACCACGCAGCGCTAGTACAAAAAAGAGGAAAATATTCTTTTTGAATATTTTCCCAAATTTGCAGGGCAACTGCCAGCATCAAGCGTGTCGACCTATCGTCGGGCGCTAGCTCTACCGCCGACGGTAGCTTATTTTCGAAAAACGTATAAAAGGCTTCGTATTTTGTTCCAGAGACTAGGAGACACCTATTTTCAAGGCTAGGGTTCGTGTGCCGCCTCTGGAGCACCGAAACGTCGTCTCCGTTGAAGGAAGAGAAAACCGCCTCCCTCCCGTTTGCGCACGAAGAACTCCGACGAGCCAAAGACATCAACGACTATGAGGAATTGATCGGTTGCATCCATATGAATATCTCAAGCACCGGTCACGGATCGCTCAATGGAGAAATCATCTTGAGGGAGATTCAATCTAAATTCTTCTTTAATCTTTTATACTTGTTGTATTTTTCTCTTTTCTGCGTTTTTGTGGTGAGGAAAATCGACCGGTGAAGGTCGTCGGATTCCGGGGAGGATTCCGTGAGAAATTATCCCAGGGAGGATTCCGTGAGAAATCATCCCGAGGAAGGGACATCTAGATTGGGGGATCTAGAGGGGCTCTAAAACACTTAATTGCGTGAAGGTGAAGAGTCGGCTCGAAGACTTTTCTTGGAGGGAAGGGGAGAGAGCCAACCGGTCTGGATAGTGGGTCGGTATAGAAAACGAAAAGATTCTTGACTTTCACCCCCTCCGATCTCCGGCGTCATGGAGATCCAATACTTGTAATTATAAATCATTTTTATTTATGTTTGAAAAAAAATTATTTATTGTTTTTCATTCTGTGTGTGACGTTGTGTTTGTTTGTAAGGGGGTGTATTTTTCCAAGGAGAAATTTGCCCAAGAAAACGAGGTCTGTGACCTACCACCGCGCGATAGCTAGTTAGCACCCTACGTAGCTTCCAAAACTAGTTTTTCTGGACAAAATATTTCGAATATTTAATTAGCGCGTAAAACCTTATTCACCCCCCCCCCTAAGGTTGGCCACTAGATCCAACAATATTCTCCCGTATAAACTTCTTCCTTAGCAGATAATCAACTTGTCATTTCAGCTCGACAAGCTCTGTCGATGGCACGTTGGATGTACCTCAGCGAAATAAGCTCATTAGGAAGCTCCTCAACCATAATGTATATAAAATCATCCATCAGCTGACGAACATCCGGATCAGTTATCTCAGCCACGCTAGGGGTCTCTGTCACCATCGTGGTCACGTGGTCGCCACTATAAACATAACCCTTGTATCTAAACTCTCTCTCAGGAAATCACCCTTCCTCAAGACATGAAGGGGTCTCGAAGATCCCTCACTAACCGATGACTCGACCTTGACCTTGGAAGGATCCCTGGGTTGGGTCGGGGTAAGAGTAATCTTTCGACCCTTGTCGAAGAATACACACGTGTTGGACCGGAAATAATACGTGGCATCACGATCATATAACCAGGGCCTCCTGAGAAGAGCGTGTGCGACATCCATAGGGATAACGTCACATCAAACCTGCTCCTCAGTGGTCTCCAAACGAATCGGCACCAGGCATCTCAGTGTAACCTGGATGGTGGACTTGTCCACTCACAAAACACAATACAGATGCGGATGGGGTTCGACTGTGAACTGCATCCTCTTTAACCCTTTGCAAGCAATTATATTTACGTAGCTACCACTATCAATGACGAGCATGCAGGGGCCTCCTGCGCTCAAGAAATATGTGAAGAAAATAGTGGTGCGACGTCAATCCTCCTCGGCATGTGGGGTGTAGAGGAGGCGGCAGAGGACTCCTAACTCTGGCTATCTCTCAGCACTGTTCTCCCATCCGTCCTCTATAATGACTGTAATCTCCTCAACGACGATGTACTCATCCTCAGTGTTGGGCTTGCCTGTCTCCTCAATCAGTGAAATCCAAGTTGGGCATTGCGCTGCGAAATGCCCTCGACCAAAACATCGATAACACTGAACTCCACTAGATTTGGGTCCCCCCAGGAACAATAGATTTCCTCGTCACATCTGCGGAAGTATGAGGAGCGGCATTGGTCGCGACAGGAGTGGGCCTCTTAGCTGGGGTGGCATCGGGTCAAGGGGCGACCTGCCACGGGCCAGCAGTCGTAGTCGTATCGTGAGGGAGGGATGTCTCGATCCTACGACCTAGGGGGGGGACGGGCTGATCATCTCGATACGAAGGAGTACGGTGATCCCTCCATTGATCTCAAGCAGACTACTGGTGAATCGCACTCGACGAAAGATGATCCCTCTCGTCAAGTGGGAGGAGGTTACTACGGCGGAGGCAATAGTCTACTGATCCACGTCGTCGTGCAGGAGGCAGTGTACGCATCTCGATGGATACCTCGTGCAAGGCTCCTCTATATCACGGGAGGCAGTGTAGTCGCCTCGTGCTCCTCATCATCGCTCGGCCTCTATGTGTCCATAACTGATCAACCCTCGTGCTAACCCTCGTAATATCGCCTCTAAGGGTTTCGAATTGGGCTCCCATCCGATCAAATCGATCGAGAACCAATCTTTGAAACTCAGCGAACATCATGTCTAACTGTAAACTAGCGGTTTTATCGTCTGTGTAACTGTGACTCGACATGGGCTGACGATAATCCCTACCACTACGTAACATGCAAGTGGCCATAACTTAGCTCTGATACCAATTTGATGCAGGGAAGGGACGACTCGGGGTGAACCCTCTAATGCAAGCCTATATTCGATGAAGTATGAAAATGATAGAAGTGGTCCATTTTAAAATTACAAATGTCATTAAATATTATAAAATTAACATATGAACAGGAAATCACAAACTTCTTTGATTAAAGAGAAACAAATGAATTTGCAAACGAACAAGAAGCCACATGCGGAATAAACCCTGCAAATCAGGAAACAATCAAACTAATAATAAATAAAATAAACATCCACTACAGGAATAGTGTCAAATACACAACAGTAGAAAATAATAACTACAAAATAATGATTTACATGTGGAGGCGGTGTCAACCGAGGGGTGATGGCAAGCGTCCAAGGTTGTTGCAGGGTGGGAAAATGTCGAGAAGGAATTTTTGGATGAGTAAAGGCTTGGGCAGAGTGAGTTGGGCTGAAAAGAGATGGTTGGTTGTTGATGGGAATCATGGTGAGGGAGTGTTTGAGGGCTGTGATATGGGACGGGGCTTAGGGAAGAGGTGGCTGCAGCTTTCGAAGAGGATGAGGGGTTTGATTTTAGGAAGATGGAGGGACTGCGGTTTGGGTTGGAAGGAGGACGGCTGGACTGGGTTGAAGTGGATCCACGATAGAGGGGAGACGGGATAGGAAGAGGGATCGGGATGAAGGTTGGCAAGCTGTGGAAGAGGGAGGAGTGGTCGAGGCTTCCGGAGAGGGAGGGTGGACAGGAGGAGTGGATGGAGGTTTCGAGCGTCGGACTGGACGAAGGGGTAGTGGAGGGGCTTGTTTCAGCCGGTGGAGGGCTGATCGGAGAGGGGGGTGGAGGAGGGCTGATCGGAGAGGGGGGGTGGAGGAAGGCTTGCCTGGAGTCTCACCAGGCAGAATTTGTTCTGGCGTCACACCAGAGGAGACCGAGAGGTTCCTGCAATTCTGCAAAACCCACGATGCCTCCACCCCTTGAACCTCCTGTTATATACAAAAACCCTAGCTCATAACTATTGCTATAAATGTAATATCAAATAAAACTCCTCAAATTGGACAGCTAAAATTGTCTGGACCGATTGGACATCAAATACAACTCAAAATATAAAAAGTAATATATGAACTAGACTCGGATCGGCCATCCGAACACAACCACGAACTCGAATCGCCTGACTGGGCAGCGGATCACCAGTCACCACCTCCTGCGGGAATACACCTGTGTCAGGCGTGGCGCACCATCAAAACCTGTAAAAAAGTGATGTATTTTATTATTTCTTTGTGTTACTTTTTATTTTCATTATTGTCTAATATGAGGGGATAGTTTATATCTGGGAACCTCACTATGTATGAATTGATCTATTCATGGAAGTGAGTTACACCTCAAACCTCCTACATAGTCCAGTACTTGCCCTAGCAGTTGCTCCTATGGTGCCAACTATCATGTGCGCTCTTGCCCCATGGTTGAGCTCGAGGTCTCCTCTGACATCTCAAAGATTTCATTACACTAATATAATCTTCTGATCTCCCAAGTATTGATTTACAGGTTAATGACCCAATTGCTAATTGACAAATTATTTTGAGCCATAAAAAATTTATTCAAGATTTATAAAAAAAATCCAAGTTTTTTCAGCCTTTTTATTAACAAAATACTCTACTATAATCAATTATTAAAAATATTATGAAAATTTTATTTGTGCAATGTTAATATTTATTTTGATTAATATAGAAATTTTGAGCAATGAGATCAAATTATGAGCAAATTAGCCTTTTATTCTCATATGTTTATGGGATCCACTTTTTAAGTAAAATACAATCCTAGCCATCTATTTCGCCTTATATCAGAGGCTTAGATGAACTAGGTCTCACTAAAATCTCTCCAAACTATTCCCCTCAAGTCCAAGTATACAACAAACCTAGCCCTCTATTCATGCAAACAGACAAAACACTCATGCACCACACCCTGCACTTATTGACGTAGTGTGGGGGAGACTTCGTTGTGCTCTCCTTCACTTATGCCGCATGGATCACTTCCATGGGCAGTGGTCGGACATTCCAAAGCTTCTCCACACCTTTTAAAGGCCTCCCCTCCTTGCATGGGTGTTTTCTTTGCCTAAAACCGTGAGTACCTCTTGCCATAGCTTTATTCCGAAGTTCCCTTGTGTTCATCATGTCTTCAAGAGCTAATCTCATGGATTCCAGGAAGTATTAATGAAAGGGATAGACTCCAATAGTTGATGAGGTAAGTTTTTCCTCTTGCCCTAACTCCCTACATGTTTTAGATAATTTTAAATTTTCTTTTAAATGTTGAAATGAAACAATTATGGTGGCCAGAATGTCATTAAGATGTAGATTGATTCAAAGATTTTCAATGCTGTTAGTTCTTCTTTTACCCTAAAGATTCTACGTGATTTCGGGAATTAATTTTCAAGTAAAATCCTCTCATTTTAAATTAAGCAAACATTTTTAAAATGAATTTTGATTGTCATGAAATTCTTTGGAAAAGGACAAAAGATAAAAGAACTTTGGATGCAAGTATTTTAATTCGCGAATATTGCACTGTGAGGGTGTGAAGGTTTGATGTAAGATTGGAAATTTCAGAAGTACATATCATATTTGTAACCTCAATTTCCTAGTATGCATGATGATTCTTTAAGCTTTACATTGTCTGAAAATGTACATGTAATTTGTGTACATATCATATTTGCTAGCACACATGATATCTTCAAGAGTGATATTTTAGAAAGAACTTCTCAGATTAACAACGGAAACATCACATGCTATGATGATAACTTTTAGATGGTCTTGTATACTTTAGGTATGCTTGTAATTCAAAGGATTCTCATGATGTTCCACAAACTCTTTTCTTAGCATGCATGCTTATTTATAATGAAAATAGAAAATTAAACCTTCGCTTAGTCTTTATATTCATTTAATCTTGTATAATAATGACCATCAAAATTTGATGATATGAGGTGTTACTACATATTGCATGTGTATATGTAACTTGAACTCAAGTGTAACAATTCTTTAAATAAAGACACATAATAGTTATAAAATGCCAAAATATTGCATGTGTATATGTAACTTGAACTCAAGTGTAACAATTCATTAAATAAAGACATACTACGGAATACAAAAAGTTTTACCTTGGTACATTATATTAAAGAAATAAAGTCAAAATTCATCTCTAATCTATGCGAAACTTGTTGGTTTGTGTAAGCCTGTATACAAAGGCCCACTTATAAGGCGCATTATATATCCTTGTGTTTAGTCTCACATCCTCAATTTGGTTTGTTGTTCCTCTTTCAATCTATATAAGAGAGCAATGTAATAACAATAACATGTAATAAAGAATACCATTCTAATATTCATTCATGTATCAGAGCTTCGGTCGACCGAATCCTGTGGGGCAGCAGCCTTAGTTGTTAAGGCGCGCGCCTAGGCGCGCCTGAGGGGTCGGGCGCACCGGACGCAGCCCGCCGCGCCTCAACACGGCTGAGGCGGGCGATGTGCCCCAGGCTCAGGCGCGCGCCTTACAGGCTCCCGGGCACGCCTGGGCCTTTAAGGTTTTTTTTTATTTTTAATTTTTTTTTTATGGGCAAAAACATGATCTTAGACGCACCCGAGGCACCCCTAGGCGCACGTGGGCGCCCAATACGCTGAAATTGTGCGAATTGGGCGCCCAATTCGCACAATATCAGCGAATTGGGCGCCCAATTTGCTCAATTTCCTTTTTCCCCAATTTGTGCGCATCACGTGCCTCATGAACGCGTCTGCGCCTAAGCTCCAGGAGCCCTTTGCGCCTCGGTGTGTCTTGCGCCTTTGATAACTTAGGCAGCAGCTTGTGCAACTGGAACAGGACTTTGCAAACTCCTTGCCATGAAGCTCAGGCGGACATATTGCGAGCTCAATCGTCGCTCAGGAGTTCGCATACTCTTGGAAGCTCATGCGGAGAGATTACGGGCTTGTCGGCTCAATCTGAGTCGTGACCTGGACGAACTCCAACAGGAGGTGCGATCTCCTAGGAGCGAAACAGATTGCTGGTGGACAACAAATTCTGCGGCGAAAAGGAGTCAGGTTGAAAACTCCTTGATCTTGAGTTCAGGCGGGCTCAAGGTTGTGCGATGGACAACACTTTTGTAGTTCCGTGAAGTGGCGAGCTTGGGCGGATACTCTTGGAGTTTGCAGAAAGCTTCTTGCGGGGAGTTCGCGGGAATTGGTTGTGAACTCGTGGAGTGGAGGTCTCGAGGTTGGACTAACCAACGAGGCAAGCAAGCTAAAAGGTATGGAAAGTGTTCGGACGTTCTCTGAAGGCAAGGTGCGACCTCAAAGGAGGAGCTAGTTTGGTGTCATGAAGAAATTGGTTGCCAAGATAGAGAAGACGGACCTAAAGGTGTTTTTTGAGTTATTACGGATGTCGAAAGGCGAGGGATCAGCTCATGTCACCGCAACCTCCAACAAAATTGGATCTTCCTCCGGTGGAGTTGAAACTTGATGGATCAGATGGTAACCCAAGTAGAGTAGCAAGGGCTTGTGTGTTCGTTCTACTCCTACATCACGTGTAAACCTGCAATGGAGGAGGCATCACTGCATCCCCAGAAGTAGGTGGGAGCATGAGATCACTAGGAACAGGAGGAGGCAGCATAGATAGCAGAATAGGCAAAGAAATAGGAGGGGAACTCACTTCCGTAGTAATTGTCTCCCCCTGAAGTGAGGTCCCATAATAGTCTTCTGATTCCCGGAAGGTGACGTCCATAGTAACAATGTCCGCTTGATGATGGGATGAGAACACTTATAGCCTTTCTGGGTAGGATAGTAGCCAATGAAGACACGCCTTAGAGCACGGGGGTCGAGTTTGGTCTTAGGATGGATGTGGACAAAACATACACATCCAAAGACACGAGGAGAGAGGGAAGTGGAACGAACCCCCAGCATGGTCAAAGGTGTATGAAAACCAAGGACACGAGTAGGTAGACGATTGATGAGGTAGGCAGCAGCGAGAACTGCATCACCCTAATAATATTTAGTAGATACATCCATAGGAGACATCTGGCCACCTCAAGGAGGTGTCAGTTCTTGTGCTCAGCCACCCCATTCTGAGCAGGGGTGTAAACACAGGAGGTTTGATGTATGATGCCAAGATCACTCAGATATTGCTCAAAGAGGGAGTCAATATACTTCTGGTCATTGTCATTGTGCAAGATCTTAATGGTAGCACTAAATTGAGTAGTGATCATTTTATGAAAACATTGAAAGAGAGAAAACACATCTCTTTTATGTTTCATCAAATATACCGAGGTACAACGAGAGTAACAATCAAGAAAATAAACAAACCATGAACAACTAGAAATAGAAGCAGTGGGACTGGGGCCCTAAACATCAGTATGAATAAGAGCAAACGAGACAAAGTTACGTGAAGACGTAAGGGGAAGAGAACTACGATGATGTTTAGCAAGTTCGCATACATCACAATGAAAACCACTAAACAAAATAGAAGAAATAGTAGGAAGCAACAACTTCAAACTAGCAATAAGAGGATATCCAAGCCGACAATGCCAGGAATCCAAATCAGAGGGCAGAGCTGCATGAAGAGCTTTGGGAGACAAAGTGAGGCTGGATGAAGTGGAGGCAGAGGGGTCGAACACGTAGAGCCCGTTGCATAGTATATTAGAGCCAATCACCGACCTCGTCTTCAGATCCTGAAAAATACAAGAGGTAGGAAAAAAGGTCACTGAGAAGTTCATAGAATTCATCAAATAACTAATAGACAGAAGATCGTGATTGAAAGCAGAAACATGAGAACAAAGGAGACCTATTCTTGGATACTGCAGTGGATATCTGGAAGCGCGTAGAGACCACCTACTTATGTCGTGAGAATGCGGGTCAGATCTACCAACTCCGACGCATGATATTCCTTCTGCGACAGGGTGATCGAACCCCATCTGCCTACTATTAGGAGCTCACCCAGCTCTATCGGGAGTATGATCACTTTGATTCTCTGAACCTTGTGTCTCCAGAAAATGAGGTGCTAGTGAGAGCAAGGGAAGAACGGAATCGGATCTTCGAATTCCTTCATGGCTTACATCGAGATTTTGATCCAATTTGTATTCAAATCATTGGACGCTCTCCTCTTCTTTACTAGAGGTGTACAACCTTGTCCAGCAGGAATTCGACTGCCGACAGACTCTCCTTCCTGACTCTGCCACCAAGGGATCTACTCTTGTCACTCTTTCTCCGCATAGGGTTCGTCCCGCTCGTGACACTGGATCGAATCCTACGAACAAATATCACCTTGTCTGTGATTATTGCAGGAAGTTCTTCTATACCATAGATACCTGCTTCAAGCTTCATGGTTTTCCTTCTCCCAGAGGAGGCCTTGCACCTCATGGTGGTCGTAGTCCTGGTCGCTCCCAGCATCGATCATCTCTGTCTTGATTGGCTCACTTGTCTGACGTTGTGGAGGACACTTCTGTTCATCACTCTCTGGATTCAACGGCGGCCCCCACTCTTTCTGCTGAAGAAATTCTGGCTTTCCGCTGGTTGATGCATGGCTCTCCTACTGAGCAGCCCTATTCCTCCTCTTCATATGCCCACCAAGGACCAGTAGGTGCGCATTATGCTTCCTCCCACCTATCATCATAATAGATCATTGATTATGGAGCCATTAATCACATGCCTAGATCAGCTACAGGTTTTGTGTCCTACACCCCTCTGTCCGGCAAAGACAAAGTGAGAATTGCTGATGAATCCTTATCTCCCATTGCTGGGAAAGGATCCTTTCCATGCTCCTCCCTCACTCTAATTCTGAGCAATGGGCTCCGGCATAGAGTTCAGCAACCAAGACATCACCAGGGAATTCTCAGACTCCCACTGAGGCCACTCAAGAGAAGAAACAGACGAAGGAGTGTGCGGTTAACATAACCAAACAACCAGCGGCTCTTAAGGGCAAGAATGATAGAGCGAGCCCAAGGGAGCTAGTTAGAACCATCCAATTTCATAGTAGTAATCTCAGGGGCGTCATGTTCCGGATTGACATGGCAAGGACCAACAGAGGTCGGAGTTGTTGCACCACCAAAGGACATATCTGTAGAAGAGTCACTCCTAGCCATAGAAGATCCTGAATAGAAATCGAGGGTACACACTGGGATCACACCGGATATTGGAAGAGGGGATGCCCACATAGAAAGAGGGAAAGAACCCACATGCCCACAAAAATCGAAGGAAGGGAAAAGGGAGGGAACGCCGAAAATTAGAGAATCAAGAACCCATGAGACCGGTGGCCCTAGAGGACGGGAGAGACCCTCCTGGAGGTTTCGAAACTGACGGAAGGGAACGTCGAGGAGAAAGGAAGGAGGTGTGGTTGCTGAAAGACACGACAGAGAGGGAAGGCGAGCGATGGGCAGAGCGGCTAGCGACTGGCAGAACGTGACCAGCTAGCGACGGGCGAATCTAGGTCGGGTAGGAGCAGGCGGAGCGGGATCAGTAGTGCACGAGAGAGGCGAAATCGAAATCGCAACAGGTGCAGGATCAGAATTGAGAGCGACGAGCGAAATCGCTGGCGAGAGCAGTAGGCGAGAACCCTAAGGCACTGATACCATGTTGGAAAATAAATGACTTATTAAATTTCCATAAAGGAGACCCTTATATATATAGGGGTTACATACACTGCCAATAATATAAGTTATCATATTACTCTCATATTACAATAAAGACAATTTCTCCAACACAAAAAAATTGGGAGTGATAAGATATTTTTCAATTGTGGTGGTTGTTTTTCTTTTTAAAATCAAATATGTGGCTGAATTTGTTTTACTTTTGCAAAAATTTTGAAAAAGAATTAATGCAAAAAAACAAAGTAAAAATCTGAAAAAAAAAGTGAGGTGAAAAATGAAAAGAAAATGGACTTAGGGAGTAGGCTGTGTACACGTATTTTGCTTGGATATCATTTGGTTGCGAGCTCCCATTTGGTTTAGTTTTGTTAAGCCATTGCGTTTATCTCTAATCACCACACCAAAAAACCTAAGCATGTGCTTCATCCTAATAAAAGCCCTATTGATTCAAGCTTATGCAATTGATTAATGTCATGGAGAGGTTGTGAAAGGGCAAGCCAATGACCATCGTCAATGATGAATTCCTTTGGAGACTGTCCTGATCTCTGACATCGTGCAATATTGATGAGCGATCATGCTACTTTCTCCTTATATGTGACTTTAAGACTAACTATTGATTCCAGCCAAGAGTAGAAATAATAAATCAAAACGCACTATAGGAAATTATAAACTGGTATGTATGCTAAGAAAGTTCTTCTGCTACGATTCCTACGCACGTAGGCGTAAAACTTCTCATTCCACTTTATATATTCATTTTCCTAGCTAGCATTAGATTTTCCTACCCCTATGGAGGGTTGTTTGCTTGGGATAAAAAACAAGTAAGTCTAGGGGGTATTTGATGAGTCAAATTTATATCATGCTCATTTATGATAATATTTTCGTATAAATGCTTCGTTTATAATGTACTAACGTTCATAATCTCTTAAAAGCTAAGAGAACACACAAGCACATTTTGAGCCTATGGTGCAGTGCACGCTTCATAATCTTTGGGGAGAGCAGGTCGCCTTCCCCATCAGTTTTATTATTTCACAGAGCACTTTTCTACATGCGTTGGCGGCCTCAGGTTGTGTTAAACTTAATTTAGATTGCATGGGCAGATCACCTAAACTTCAAAAAAAAACTGTTGAAGGCGCATGGCTTCTTTGGCAGTGCGCATTCATGCCTTGGAAAAATATTGAAAATGAGTGATCTGTCAGTGCCCGTGTGATTTAGTCTCGCATGGTTGGGTTCAGCCGTGCGTCGTGAAAATTGCACGAGTATGTGGATTTAGCCATAATCAAACAGGCGTGTGATAACCTCTGCGCACGGGCCAGGCCGGTCGTGCACGATCATAATCTGAAACCATGTACTTTTTATGCTTTCTGTCGCCACCCGTGCATTTCCTTGTCGCACGGTCTATGTTGATCGTGCGAGAGTAAAATGCACGAGGGCCGTATTTTATCTAAAATATAATATGTGTGTTGAATGCGGCGCCAGAATGGAATTTTAAAATCATTGGCCTTGCACGGTTGGCACGCACGACCATGCGCCAAACCGTGCAAAACCAAAACTTTTTTGACTTCCTATATAAGCCGCATTTTGAGAAATTACGGATTTTATCTGATAAAATCCCTTAAGGGTGAACTCCATCACTTCCACTTCTTCTCCAATAGCTAGGGAATTGCCCTAAGCCATCTCACATCATTCCAAATTTCAAGGAATCAGATTCTAGCCTCTACATCATCAGCAAGCAAAGAGTTCTTCGAATCAGACGTGGCCAGATTGTAATAGTAGAGAAGATGGATAAAGTGGAAGGTAGTGAGCCCTTCTGGACACCGAACGATAGTTGAGGAATGCTTAATGAAGCACCAGTACGGGTACGAGTACCGGGTATGATACGTATCTAGGTATCTGGTACGTTAGTACGTGGAGATCAAAAATAAGAGATACGAGTACTTTCAAGGCACGATGTTCATAAAATTGATTTATACATATATACATACATATATATATACATGTATATATGCCATCTTTTTAAAAAGAGGGAGAATAAAAATCATGGACAAATTCATATTGAGCAAGTCAAAAAAACATCTAATCCTCAAATACATAGTAAATTAACAAAATAACCAAATTTAAATCAAATTACTCATAGTTCTAATGATAAAAAAACTTAAGTCAGGATAACATTTTGTTACTACAGAAGGCAAACACCGCTAGTTGCATTTATGAGTCATTTCTTTCTTTTCTAAAATACATGGAGAAGTTTTTGTTTACTTAAGAAAAAATAGTTATATCTCAAAATGCAGAACGATCTATCAAATCCAAGCTTATCCTCAGACCAGAATAACAGGTGTATTCGTCGAGTATTAGTTATGTACAGGTACTAAACACATGCCCGGTATGGGTACACGACCCTCGGGAAAGTATCCGCACGAAAGGAGCACGGATTGACAACTCGGTGATCTCCTTCCAGATCTACAACAAGCCTCTGGATCCGGGCGTATCTCTTGCCTTTTTTCTCCGCCCCAATTGATGAAGTTTGCTATTTTAGATGCACTCTAACTGCATGAAATTTCATTTCTAATCTATGAAATATTTGTGATTGTGTTTGAGTTTCTTGAGCTGAGCCATTATGATTGCGGAAAGAGAGAGTGAGCTTAAGTGTGTTGTGATCATGCTATGATTTGTGATAGATTTTACGAAAAAAATCAATGAGTTGCTTTCAACCCTCACCCACAATCTCGTAAGCGAAGCGGTGAAGATGACTCGCACGTAAGTGTGTGATATTGGCTTGGAAGAGCCTATACGAAGCGATGACTACGACCCACATTCTTTTCCTTGTTTTTAACTTGCACCACAACCAACAAATCAAACCTTCTGTTTTTAACTTTGCAATTAATTTTCTTAACTATAAAAACGCATCTCAAGCCGCATTCCTCAAGAGATCGATACTTGGGAACTCACTCTCATTTTATATTACTTATACGACCGGTGCACCTACCAAGTTCGCATCACCTTTCCACTTCAACCAACCTGCTTTGATTTTTATGTATCGCATCTTTATCTACATCTCCTTTTTGAACTATCGATCCCAGATATTTAAAGCACTAACTGCGGGAAATATCTTGGTCACCCAACTTAATAACCAAGGCATTCGTCCTCCTTGCACTAATAAATTAAGTTTCATATACTCCGTTTTTGTCATGCTCAGCCTAAAACCCTGCTTTTCTAATGTAACTCGGCAATATTTAAGTTTTGCGTTTACACCCTCGCACGTCTCATCGACCAAAAAGAATATTATCTGTAAACAATTAACATCAAGGTATTACTTGTTGGATATGTCTGGTGAGTATATCTAAGATAAGGGGAAAGTTGACCCTTGAGGGAATTCTTGCGTTTATCCTCCAGATGTCCTCACCCTTGTTACTGAATTTGTATATCTATCTTTGATGACATCAATATATGATACATTTACACCTTTCTTTTCTAAGACACTCCATAAGACCTCTCTCAAAACTTGTTCAGCCCTTCGCTTTTATATCAAGCGGAGGCTTAAATTAGGGTTATGCAAGTATTTTGAGGTACGCATTTTATTCTTCTCCTCGAGTTTACATGGTATCAGAGCCCGTGGGGGGGGGGGAGTTCTTCCTCCTGTGCCGAGGCTTTCTTCCAGTGTGTCGCTTGCGGCAGCGTCGCTGCCACTTCATCGAGGCTTTCTACCGCGTGCGTCGCTTGGGTCTGTGTCGCATTCCGCCACGTGCGTCTTCTTCCGCTGCTTCGCCTGCGTGCGTTTTCCCGCCTTCGCAAATCCTGATCCTTGATCCAGTTCTCCTGCGTGCGCATCAACGCCCTTCTGTTCTGATCAGTTCTAGATCCTGTCCTTCAGATCCATTTACTGGGAGCTCTAGTTCTTGTGATCCAGTTATTCCAATCCAGTTTGCATCAGCGTCCAGTACCTTCCTCGATTCCGTCTGTCTTCGTCCAGTCCTGTCTTAGGGTGGTTTGCAATTTTTTGGTCTTTTGTGTGGACGTCAGTGTCGCGGATAATGTCGAAAGAATATTCTCTGAAACAAGCTTCAATTGGTGATGGGTCTAGATGGCCCATAAAGGACTCTATGCATAGTTCTATGCATTTTCCTACCTAGACTTACGGATGAGAAACTAGAAGGTCCTGAAAACATCCAGATTTAGAAGAAGATTGTTCTTGTATGTTTGAAAGACATGGGAAAAGCTAAACACCTTACAGATCCTCCTCCTCAGCCAGGTCAATCGGGGTACTCCATCTGGGAAATTAAAGATAATCATATTTTTGGTCTTCTTCTTAATTGATGAACGAAGGGTGAAAGTCATAATTGTTAATTGCTCTACAGTCAAGGATGTGTGGGACCGACTAACTCTTATGTATTCGAATACCAATAACAAATCTCAAATATACGATCTGTTGAAGAAGTTGTTCCAATTAAATCAAGAGTAGCGATCTATCCAGGAATGTAATTATGAGTTCCAATCCTTATTTGATGAACCTGATGTATTGTGGTTGAATCCCACATCTCCTCTTGAAATGGTGGCTCAAAGAGAACAACTTAGAGTTATGTGCTTCTTATCTGGCCTTCATCCTAACTTGCAGTCTATCAAAAATCAAATCTTATCTGAGAAAATGTCTACATTTATTCCAGAAGTGTATAATCGTCTAAGCAGTGTCACTATTGGATCTCACTCGATAACTCAATAAGATGCTAACGATAAGTCTGCTTTATTCTCCACATCTAGGAATAGTGGATGGGGTAATCGTGAAGGTCGTGCTCCTCGTGGTGGGAAAGGAGCTTGGGGCAATAGAGATCAGCGTGTGTGCCATTACTGTGGGATCTCTGGATATTTAATGCATAACTGTTACAAGCTGCATGGGTATCCCAATGCCAACAAAGTGTCAAAGTCATCTTTGTCTTCTCCAGAGAATAGAGATCTCTCATACCCCTCAAAAGAATGATTGAAATGAGTGATGAAAAATTTCAGAGATATACTCAATTTAGAGTTGAAGATCAGAACTCTATGGCTACTTATGCTCACACAGGTAACCACACTGCTTGCATTTCTATGTCCCAACTCCCAAGGGAAGTGAATTGTAGATTCTGGGGCTTCGGATCACATTACTGGGTCAACAGGTACACTTAAAACCTTCTCTTCATCATCTCCTGCCAGTGCCATCACCGTGGCTGATGGCTCCTCAATAAGTATGAAGGGAAGTGGGACCTCACACCTTTTTACGGATTTAAAATTATCATATGTCCTTTATGTTCCAAACTCTCCTTTCAATTTGATATTTGTAAGTCTACAAAACAATTAAAATATGTTGTCTCATTTTTCCCTGATGGTTGCATTTTTTAGGATCTTTTGACGAGTAAGGCTATTCACAAAGGGAAGGTTGAAGGAGGAGTTTACGAGATTGAAGCTGCACCTCCTCATGTTGCTCTCTTTGCCACATCTACATCACCTTATGACATTCACTTCCGTCCTGGTCACAAAGTTGACTTATGGTTATGAGGTTGTGTTACAACCCCTTTACATATACCTTTGCAATAGAAACTATGTTATTGGTTATCATACCATAGCTTTTTGTTACTCCTCTATCTGATCCACGAAAGATAATTTTGGGTCCATTTTTCACTGAAGTACAGTCTTTAAGAAGGCTTGTTGTTCTAGTCATATGTATGGAACATCCACTGTCCAAATGTCAAATTGGCGTTTTGTTGGCCTTTGGACAATCCTATAAAAAGAAGTTAATTTATCTTAGGAACACAACATGGCTTGGGTCCTTGATTCTTGTTAGCCTTAGCAGTTGAATGTTATCCAAAAAATATTATTAACAAATTTAATATCCTTTGCTTGAGGCACTGTTGGGTTGTACCAACAGTCCAAAGCAAAGTGGCACACATTTCCACAACACCCGCACTATATATGGCATACCTCCTCTTTTGAATCAATATTTGTGTAGGTGTTATGGTCAACATTCTCAATATATCAAGTTGTGTGATGGTATTATTAGTAGGTGTCGCATCGTGTGATATTATTAGTAGTGTCTTTAATATTTTAATGATCCCTAGTATTTACGGGTGTACCACCCGGGGTCCTATAAATAGACCCTAGTCTTTGTATCCAACAATGAATGAATGAAGTTCTAATTCTTGACCATGTTGTGAGATCTTGGTGGCTCTCTCCTCCAACGAGCAACCCCGCTTAGGCAGTCGCAGTTCCGGCTCCACTGTATCCTCCTCCACCGTCATCATCTAAATCTCAGACAACATTACTAGACCCGTAACATCTGGTATTAGAGCCAGACCCCACCTCCGACTACATTTACCCTTTTCCCCCATTTCGTCAAGTTCAGCTATAACCACAGAGCCGTCAGCCCCTGTTCATCTTCACTGACCCTCCATTCTCGCCCCAGTGCAATACCCGGCGGCGGTATCACAGCAAGGAGCAACATGCCAGCGGCCCGCTCTACCTCTGCGTCTCCATCATCACACGCAGAACCGTCGACAATCCGCAGCGGGGGCAGCCACGGTTCCTTCCACTTTTTTTCTCCTTCTGTCTGCGTCGGGTTCTTCTTATTCCGCTGGGAACAATCACCGGCCAATTACTCCATCGTCGCCAGGTCCTCAAGAGTCGATGACAGCGTTCGACGAGCCCCATCGTGTCGTCGCTCACGCTGCGAACTTCATGCCGCACACCACTCTCAAGCCCAACCCCGCCTGCCATTTCTTTTCTCTCGAGCCCTGCGCTAATTAATTCCAATTCCGTGCTTTTTTCCTTTACCGCCCCCCACATTTCACAGTGTGCCCCACTTAACTTTTCATTTCTTTTTCTTTCCTACTGCCAGTCGTAGCCTCACATCCCTCTCCTCTTTTATTTTAAAATCCGTTCTCATCTTTTGTTTCACTTCTTTTCTCTAAACCCCAGGCCCGCCCTACCTTTGTTCTCAATATTGAGCGGCTACGCGGATCCCGCATCAACTCCCAATCAATCGCATCGGAGGATTTTAATCGTCCCATCACCCACTCTCTCTCGCGTACTACTTTGGGTTGCACGATGACCGACACTTCAGATTTATTGGCGACACTCCAAGATTCTGGGACCTCCATCGAGACCAATTTTCGGGACTCTAAAATACGTCAATGGGACGCTGAAACACGCCATCGGGAAGATATTGCCTCCCTCGCCCTTAAGCTTAATGAGCTGACCGCCGCACTTCCCGTGATCACCACTCCATCTACGGATCACGCCAGCTCCAGTCAAGCGCCTCTACCTCTGCCTCCGCCGCTTATCCGTCACGAGCCGCCGGCCTTCCCCCGACAAGACATGGCTACGCAGCCACGTTACACCAGATTGGACTTCCTTACCTACTACAGCAAAACGGATCTGTTGGCATAGCTAACCAAGTGCGAGCAATTCTTTGGCCACCAACAGATTCTAGTCGTTACGCGGCTTCCTCTCGCCTCTTTTCACCTACTTGACTCAGCGGAGCTTCGGGTCACACGTCTCCTCACCAACCAACCAGGCCTGACATGGGACGACTTCAAGCGCTACTGCAACCTACGTTTTGGACTGCCTATCCACAGCAACCCCCTCGGTGCGCTTACAGGACTCCGTCAAACATGCACAGTGGATGATTACTTGGAGCAGTTCCATCTCCTCCTGGCCCATGTCACACTACCCCCAGCAATGCAAGTCAACATCTTTACCGCGGGACTTCAAGAACGCCTATGACTGGATATCGAATATGAGGCCCCGCCCAACTTAGTGAATGCTATGAGTCTCGCCAGACTATGTGACTGCCGCCTCCAGTTGTCCCGTGAGCCCTACTTGCCCACTGACAACGACACTCAACAGGACGCCTTGAGGGTCCTCCTGCCCCGCCAGTCCGTCACTTATATCGGGCCGAGATGTTGGACCGCCGCGCTCAGGGTTTATGTTTTAACTGCGACGAGTAGTACACTCGCAGACACAAAAGTAAGAAGTTTTTCTACCTCGATGTTAAGGACTCGGACAAGGAAGGCATCGGGTGACGCACGCCTTTGCGTGATCTCCCTCAAGCCTGGGGACAAGCTCTTTTTGGACAGTGGGAGTGATTTTCTGGTCAACGTTCACATTATATCGAGTTGTGCAATGGTATTATTAGTAGGTGTTGTATCGTGTGATATTATTAGTAGTGTCTTTAGTATTTTAATGTTCACTCGTATTTACGAGTGTGCCACCTGAGGTCCTATAAATAGACCCTTAGTCTTTGTATCAAGGAATCAATGAATAAAGTTCTAATTCTTCTCCTTGTTGTGAGATCTTGGTGGCTCTCTCCTCCAACGAGCAACCCCGCTTAGGCAGTCGCAGTTCCGGCTCCACGGTATCCTCCCCCACCGCCATCATCTCCATTTCCGACAACATTACTAGACCCGAAACAGTAGGATGGGTATGCTTATGTTTAGAAGAGTAGGCCTGAGCATTCTTCTCATTTCCCTGACTAATCATGTGGTTGTGTGCATGAAGAAGAATGTGTTGCACAATCACATGATTCTTCTTAGGGAGAGGCCTTTGAGGAATGGCCTTTTCCTTGCCTTTAAGTGTTGGTGTTGCTGAGTCAAACACAAATTATCTATGATGCTTCATCTGGATCTCTTCATGGGGTGCCTTCAATGTACTAAAGCCAATATTTTTCATCCTCTCCAGTGAGGTGCATTGCTAGCCCCACTGGAGGAGCATTCATTCTTCCAATGCACATATATACTATCTTGGTCATAGCTGATTGTTGGAAGCAGGATATTTTGGAATTTGGTTTGTTGCATTGGGGCTTTCTCTTTATTATGGGCACTATAGTTTGTGGTTTGAAAAACCTAGCCACAAGTTGTTTCACATTAAGGATCTTCTCCTCAAGATCCTTAATGGTTTTGTTCTTCTGATTTATAGATCCATTGTGGATTAATGACATCCCTCTCAGCTTGCTTATTTCCTCACTCATTTGAGTTAGTCTCTCAGCTTTCTTAGTGAGTTCAGAATTGGCTAGCTTGAGGGATTCAATCTCCCCAACTTGATTCTTGACAAGCTTTTTAATTACTTTTAGTGCTTCCAATAGAGCATCATAATTATCTACTAAATCATTATATTCATTAGCAAATTCAGAATCATGTCCCTTTTCAGATGATTTGCATGCTTCTGTCTCAGCATCAGATTCTGACTCAGATCAAGATTTTGATAATGGAGCTTTAATACAACCTGATCACGATGAGAATCATCCTGATCCTCATCATCAGTCATTGACATGAGACCATAGCAATCTTCTTCTTCTTCATCCTACTATCACATAGTGATAGGGGAGCCCTGATGCACACCCTTGCAAGCTTGCAGCTGGGTAGCAGTACTGATACTCTTCTTCTAACAGTGAAGTAAGCCCAATATAGGCTTCTTCTTCTAACTCAGATAAGTTTGAGTCAGTGTCCCTCAAGCTCTTTTGCTTCTTTGTCATGAAGCACTTTTTTGGCTTTTTGGCTTTATGAAATCTCATTTCATCAGATATTTTTCCCTCCTTTCTCTTGACTGGACAGTCAGCTATGACATGTCCAGGCATGTTGCAACAATACTAAATAATATCAGTATTAAATTGTTTGTTCTATTTGGAGTCATACCTGTCCCTTTTGGGATTGCTCTTTGATCTGTCGGTGTTGTTATTGTACTTCCATGAGCTCGAGGTGGAAGAGGATTTGTTCTTCCATTATCTTCTCTCGCTCAGCATTTTCTTGAACTGTTTGGAGAATAAGGTAAGTTTTCTCTATGAATGAGTTCTGCTTCAGAAGTGTTGGATTCAGAATCTTCTGCCTCAGCAGGCCTTCTTGGAGGAGAAGAAGTCTTCTCTTTGCATTTCCTAGAGCTTTCTGTCTTGAAGACCACAGTCTTCTCCCTGCTATTGGATTTGTTGTTTTCCTCCTCATCTTTTTGTGTGTTCAAATGCAACTCATGAGACAACAATTTCCCAAACAGATTCTGAGGTTGGATGTTGCCCAGATTCCTCATTTTTCTTATGGCACAGATCTTGATATCTCATTCGGTATCGAAGGATCTCAACAACTTGTAATCCAGATCATAATTTGAGAATGTTCTTCTATAATCCTTTAAATCATTCACAATTTTGAAGAACTTCTCATAGCAGTCAGCAATGGATTCTGTCTTCCCTTGCCTGAGTGTTTCATACTTCTGGTTCAATAGGGATTTCCTATCATCTCTTACCTCCTCAATGTATTCCATGTAATCAATCAATGTGTCACACATTTTCTTAATAGTTTGGCTAGTGAATCAAATTCTGAACGTAAAATCATCAATGACACTCACAATAATATTCTTGGTCCTTTTATCCACAGTGGTCAGAACAACCTCCTCCTTGGCCACTTTTGAGAACTTCTTTGGAACTCTAAGATTCGCGTCAATGGTTGAGATCTTTATGGGGATGAAGAGTGGGGTCCCTCTTCAACAGTTGTGAATATTCTAGGATCAGAGGTTTCCAAGAATAGCTTGACCATCTTCTTCCAAATTCCAAAATTTTCTTTTCTACATATAGGTAATTTCATAGAACTAAACTCTTTATAATTTTCTCCAAGAGTCATGGTAAATAGACTGTATATTCCATTGAGTATCATGTTCAGGATGTTAAGTACTTGTTGAAGAATCTTCGTCTAACACCGCTTGAAAGATTTAGGGTAGTTGAAACACTTAGAGGGGGGGGGGGGGTAAATAGGTGTTTGTGGTTTTTGAACTTTTAAAAATATGTTAACTAATCTACCACAGTAAAGTAAAGAAATGTTGAAAACACACACAGATTTATAGTGGTTTCTCAGTTATGGATACATCTATTTTCTCCCTCCACCAATCTAGCAATGTGCTAGACTAGACCAACTTCTCCAAATACTTAGATCCAATTAGAGCTGTCACTTAAAACCGAAAACCGAACCGGAACCGAACCGGAACCGCAAAGAACCAGACCGAACCGTTCGCAAATTATTCGGGTTCCGGTTTGAATTTTGGAACCGTGAACAATATTGGTTCGGGTGTGGTTCTTACATTTTATTATCCGGACCGGAACCGAAACCGAAACCGCAACATACAAGTCTCAAGCGGTTTCAAGATTTTTAGACCCGATCTGAACCAGACCGAAGTAGAACCGAACCGCAACCCGTTTATTATTATTAATATATTGCTATTATTTTATAATTTATCAATAATATTTATATTTACTATCACGAGGGAAGTTAGTGCATTTTGAACCCAAATCGCAATCGCACTAAAGAGAGTCGATTTTGGACCGAACAAAACTTCACTGCATAATAACCGTGTGGTATGGTTTGACATTGATGCGGTTTGGAGTTAATTTTTGCAGTTCAATTTTGAATTTTTATACATTTATATAATGTATTTTCAATTTTACGTGCATATTTTTTTAAAATATTTTATTTAAATAATATAAAAGATATACAACTACTATTTATTAGTAATCATGAATGACAACTAAATGTAGCCGATTGTTACAATTGAGCATGCTGACGAGACATGCAAAGCCAACTAGACGTCGTGGCAAGTCTGCATGCGTAGAAAGGAGATAAATACTATCCCACCGATCGTGGAAATGACCGTCGAGAAGTGCGCAACATAATTTTTTCTATTTCGATGTTGTTTTGAATTTTACTATTTACAACCCGTTTTTACTTCCTTCCGCCAAGTTTGATTTTAGTTTTAGTTGAAACCGCATGGAACCGGAACGAACCGCATGGAACCGGACCGAACCGTTAGTGGCTGGTTTGGTTTTGGTTCTTGTTGAACCGTAACCGGAACCGTTGACACGACGGTTCCAAAAATTAAGCTGGAACCGGAATCATAACCGGAACCGGTCAAACCAAATAAGATTTTGGTTCTAATTTGAAGAACCGTTGTTTTAATGGTTCGGTTCATAGTTTTAATAGAACCGGAACCGTGACAGCTCTAGATCCAATAGATCTTACACCTCAAAATCCAAAACTCCTAAAACTCAGGAACACCGGCAGGTTCACTACTTCAGATCCATACCTTGGATCCTACAGCTCAGAGTATTAACTCTTACAGCTCAGATTCTTCCCAAGAATCCTACATTGGGTCCTTAACACGAACCTACCTCAGATCTCGTGGAGATCCTACAACAAAAGTTTGTTTAATAACTTTTACAGCAACTAATAGACTTAACAAATATAGAACTTAAACAACTTGAGTCTTTTTGGCTTGAATGAGAAAAGCCCTTTCTTGACAGCAACCGTTCTTTAATGAATCCCCTTTTTGTATGTGAACTGTACTGAATCTGAGATTAGAAGGCCGCTTTTGCTCTAGAATGATTGTCAGTAGAAAAATCTTGAGCACTCTTGTGTATATTTCTTCTTCTGGAGTTAGGCTTCTTCTCAAGGTATCTTGAGCACTCTTGTGTATTAGAAGGCCGCTTTTGCTCTTGTTACTGTTCTACTGATTTTTGGAATGGCAAAAGTTAGGGTTTACAGCACAACCCTTTTTCTTATATAGGTCTGACATCAATAACGGCCAGGAATGAAACAAAATGTGTCTGACATCAAGGTTGTCAGGATTGCGATCCAGATCATAGGATCTTACGATCCTACGATCCAGATTTTGTAAATCGATCCTAATTTTGTAAAGTGATTCTCGATCCAACCCTACTATCAGATCCGATCCTACCTCAAAACAAACTCATCTAAGATCTCGATCCTAACAACCTTGTCTGACATCTTTCCTAAACAAACTAATTTGATGTTTGCCTTCGGCGATGTCGGCAATTTGAACTTCCGCAAATTTTGAAGTGTCACGACGTTATTTCAAATCTTCACGACGCTACGTGTTCTTCTTTGACTTAGCAATTTGTTCTGTCAAGATGTAAGCTTAACACGACGATCAACCGGTCTTCACAACGTTTTTTTTTAACTTTGAATATTTTTCTTTGACTTCTGCGAAGTTGTATCGCCGTGTGATGACCATTAACACGGCGTTATTTACCTTAGAGCTTTATTTTGTCCTTCTGTGGAGTTGTGTTGTCGTGCGTTGACTTGACACGACGCTATTTAACTTGAAACTTTTATCAATGACAGAGGGTTGATGTTGTGTGTCCTCACAACAATATTATGAATGAACTCGACGACATTGTATCTTAACACGACGATTATGTAGTTAGACCAATTTTGAGAATCAGTAAAGTATTCTTTTGGTCTTTACTGTTCTCCTGTCTCATTGGAATAAATTTAAATGAATTTATGGTATGCCTACACATGTTAAGTCAGATAGACATCAAATATAAACTGTATTTATTATTGACATAATGATTTCTTCAAATCTGGAACATTGTGGGCAATGTTCCCAACAGGTACTCATGATAGTGTTCAAACGCTTCTCCAAGGGGCCCATTACATTCCGTTAGCCTGCCCACTCCTTATCAAGAACATCGTCGGGGACTTCTTCCAAGAGATTCTCCGCCTACAGGGTATGTCGGACAGCATTGTCTTCGATCGGGATTCCATCTTCACCAGCATCTTCTGGAGAGAACTCTTTTCTCTCAGCGACACAAAACTTTCGCTTTCGTTCACCTATCCTCCCCAATCAAATGGCCAATCATAAGTGGTCTACTGCATCATGGAAATGTATTTGAGATGAATCTTGGGCGACTGACCACGGGATTGGCTCAAATAGTTGCCTTGGTCAATCGTGACATGTTCTTGCAGGCTGCATGGGAAGTTGGGAACGCCTACTACAAGCTAAAAACCGCATGGAACTTGCCAACAATAAGGGGCCCATGGAGCTCTCCATTATCGTGGGTGATTGGGTTTAGATACGTTGATGTCCATTCCCCCAAACTACTGTTTCACGCCTAACATCCAACAAGCTCGGCCCCAAATTTTAAGGGCCTTTGCAGATCCTTCAACGCATCAGGTAGGTCACATATCAAGTAAGCTTACCGCAAAAAACACGCAACCACGACGTCTTCCACGTGTCCCAACTCAAACCTTTTGTGGGAACACCGCCAACCAACCCTCTTGTTGTCTTGCCTCCCCAACTTGAGGACACGTCTTCCGAAGAGGGCGGAAATGTTACGGACACTATGTGGGGATGGACGTACCACCGATGTGAATGCGAGACTAACGCATAAAGAGGATACGCGGATCATTAGTTTAGTTTTGCAAGTTTATTAGCAAGTTTTTAATTATATTTATCTCACTTGTAGTACGCCCAGGTGAGGAGAGCAACATTCAAGTACCTTTCTTGATGCATCCGGCGACCCATCATAACTGTTATTGATGCATTTAGATTTATTTCATGTACTCGCACTTTGTGTACTTTAGTTTTTTTTTCGGCTCACCGGTTTGACCGGCCGTTGGGACTTTCAATAAAGAGGTCCGGTATTATTAGTAATAGGAACGTAGGGGCAAGCCAAAGATATTTTAGAAAACATATATTTGAAATATCCTTTGAGATTATCCTCATTACCCCCACCATGAGAGGTATTTAGGAAGAGTTTCTAATTAAATTGAGAGAGATATTTGGAAAGCGTTACAAAATCAATTTTGGAAAATAATAACTCTGCAATTAATTGTATTAGGGAAGAGATTTAATCTCATGTATAAAATCACCCTAGATTTGATCAAATGGGGGAGAAGAAATCGGACAGAGTTGGGAGCCTTCCTGTGCTTCCTGCTCATTGCCGGTTGAACCTTCCCATCCCTAGGTTAGTCGGGCTTTCTGTCACTGCACCAGCGGGAGCAATCCGTCTGCAAGACGCCATCCCCATTCCGCAAACCGCCGACCCCGCAACAGCCGTCGTCGCCTTCTCCGCGCCCGCCGCCGACATCGACTCGCCAGGCGTCGTCGACTTCGGGAACCCTACCCGACGCTTAATTCATTTTTTGACCAGCGTCGTCGACTTCGGCTCATTTCTTCCGGCTGCTGGTCGAGGCTTCTAACTCGTGCGTGCGTGGAGGACTAGGAAGGATTCCGCTTCGCCGCTGTTGCTTGGGTATAACCGTCTGCTCCCTTGCATTAGTAAAATTTTATGTTCTTCGTATAAATAATCGTTGGGCTTGCCGCTGCGTTCTTATTACTTTTAATATCGAGTATCCATAAGTTGTTGTTGGTGATTCCTTGCTTGCTGTTGTTAATTCTCGTGGAGGGCTCGATCCAAACGAACACTTGTGACGTTCCTTTCAAGCGAGGTTAGCGAATCTCTCAAAACTCAGAGCGACGGTGTTGAATTTGAGGGCGCGAAAATTTGATTTGGCCGCTCGGCCCTCGTGTTTTCTCGAAATCTCAGCCATAAAAATTAATTTATATCAAAATAATATTTGCTCAAAATAATTGTTTCCAATCCCTAGATCTGAGATTACATCAGTTTGGTATCAGAGGAGTCGATTCACTCCTATCGTGAGTCGATCGATCCGGTTTTCTTTTTTAAAAAAAGAGAGAATTTAAAAAAAAAATTATCTTTCTAAAAACAAAAAAAAAGAGAAATTTCAATTTTAAAAAAAAAAATTCTACAAAGAAAATAAATTTGTTTTCCTTATAAAAAAAACATGTTTTTATCCCGCTCGGGAGCTCTCTATTTTATATAAAAAAAAATTATCAACCAAAAATTATTTTGAACTTTTCGATGGAAAAGCGGGTCGATCAATTAGAGAATAGCGTAGGAGATTTGGCCCGACGCATGAGCGATTTGATGAAGACAGTCGAAACTCTCACCACCGATATGGGTAGTGTCACACATATCATGAACGGGTTGCGCACTTCGGTTAATAATATCGAAGCAACCTTGCACGTCAACCGAACACCTACCCCGTTGGCCGAAAACGACCCCGACCATAGGCCTCGGGAACTCGCACACCCCGATCCGGAAGCACATAACGAACCACGTCACCAACCCCGTTGGGTTGTAGGAATCAAGCTGGATGTGGGCGATTTCGAAGGGCGAATAGAGCTCGAGAGTTGTCTAGAGTGGTGTGAAAGGATGGATCGTTTCCTGGCTTGGAAGCAATTGTCCCAAGCTAGACAAGTTGAGTATGTCACGCTTAAACTTAAAGGATCCGCATTAGTTTGGTGGGGACAATTAGAATGGTCTAGGTTCAATTTAGATATGTCCCCGATCACAACATGGAACGACTTCAAAACTAAACTGCGTAAGAGATACGTTCCGTCTGATTACATGCAAACCCTGTATCGTAGGTTCCATAATGTACGTCAGGACAAATTATCTGTCGATGAGTACACAAACGAGTTCCTAGTCCTGCAGTCTCGCCTCGACCTCCGAGAGGACGATGACATGACCGTTTCTCGTTATCTGAACGGGTTACGCTACTCCATTCGAGATCAGTTGGAACTCCTTGATTACAAGAATTTAGGAGAGGTTAAGAGTCGCGCACGTAGAGTAAAGGCATTGCAGAAACGAACATCTGAAAATAAGACTACTGACAAGTCCCACCCGACTCACACCTTCACCCCTACCGGGTCCTCTCGACCGGTAGCGCCCCGAGCACCCCAGCGCTCCCTGCCCCTCCCAACAAGGGCAAGGAGATTTTATGCACTAGACCTTAGTCTGGGACGTTTAGATGTTTTAAGTGTATGGAGCCGGGCCATAAGTCTTCTGAGTGTCCGCAACGCCACTTCGTCGCCATCGTCGATTCTGAGAGTGGGTCAGAACCTGAGTATAGAGTATTCCTTAGTGATTCCCAGACTGACCCGACCCCTGGGACTGAGTTAGAGAGTGAGTACGAAGTTGAGGGAGAACAACTTGCGTCCCCTCATAGATGAGTTCTCTGAGATCATGCCGGAGCAGCTTCCCGATCAGCTTCCCCTGATGAGGGACATACAGCACTGCATAGACCTAATCTCAGGCATTAGCTTACCTCATTTGCCCCACTACCGCATAAGTCCGAAAGAGCATGAGTCCGTGCGCTGTACCCGCACTCCTAGTTCCTAAGAAAGATGGGACATGGCGCATGTGTGTAGACAGTCGAGCGATAAATAAGATTACCATCAAATATCGCTTCCCGATTCCCCGATTGGATGACATGCTAGATATGCTTAGTGGATCCCATGTATTTTCAAAGATTGACTTAAACAGTGGATACCACCAAATTAGAATATGACCTGGAAACGAATGGAAGACTGCGTTTAAAACTAAGAAAGGATTATACGAGTGGCTGGTGATGCCTTTTGGGCTCTCCAATGCTCCCAGCACATTTACGCGAGTGATGAATCAAGTGCTTAGGCCACTCATAGGAGTTTGCGTAGTGGCCTACTTTGATGATATTTTGATTTATAGCCTTGACCAAGATCAGCACATGATTCATCTTAGGCAAGTCTTAGAGATCCTACAAAAAAATTAGCTATATATAAACTTGAAGA
Source organism: Platanthera zijinensis (assembly GCA_039513925.1). Classification (NCBI taxonomy): domain Eukaryota; kingdom Viridiplantae; phylum Streptophyta; class Magnoliopsida; order Asparagales; family Orchidaceae; genus Platanthera; species Platanthera zijinensis. The sequence goes on from CM077080.1 coordinate 125,021,225, forward strand.
AATGGACATTTTTGACTGATAGCCTGACCTTCTTAGGATATATCGTTTCTTCTGAGGGCATTAGAGTTGATAGAGAGAAGGTCAAGGCGATAGAATCATGGCCTATCCCTAGGACGATTACTGAGGCTCGAGAATTTTATGGGCTAGCATCTTTTTATCGGCAGTTTATTCAAAACTTTAGTACCCTGATAGCACCTGTGACTAATTGCCTGAAAAAGGGATTATTTATTTGGACTGAGAAGCCGAGCGAGCGTTTCTTTTGGTTAAGGAGAGACTTACGAGTGCACATGTGTTAGCGCTGCCTGATTTTGAGAAAATTTTTGAGGTTGACTGTGATGCATCGATTGTAGGCATTGGCTCAGTTTTGAGTCAGGAGGGTCGTCCCATCGCATCTTTAGTGAGAAATTGAACGAGCCGAAGACTAGATATTCCACCTACGACCTAGAGTTTTACGTTATCGTTCAGGCTCTCCGACATTGGAGACACTACCGGATTCAGCGCGAGTTTGTGTTGAACACTGATCATGAGGCTCTGAGGCATCTGAGCTCCCAGAAGGAGTTCAGGCGTCATGCCAAGTGGGCTGCTTACCTGCAGGAGTTCACGTTTCACTTAAAGCACAAACCCGAAGTCACAAATCGAGTTGCTGACGCACTTAGTCGACGCACTCATCTGCTAGTCACTCTACAGCCGTGCATCACTGACTTACACTCACAGCGAGACTTAAACTGCACTGATCCTTTTTTTCGCGACATTTGGACTTCATGTCGGCGCAGTGGGACAGATCCCACAACACAGTACGAAGTGAGTGAGGGTTATTTATCTAGGGGCACTCGCCTTTGCATCTGTGAAGGATCACTTCGAGAGACGCTGCTTAGAGAGTTCCACTCATCTGGATTTGGTGGACACGTTGGCCGATCCAAATTATTAGATCTCGCCAGCGCTCGTAACTATTGGCCACATATGAAGCGTGATGTCACTGAATTCGTCAGACACTGCACCCGGTGTAAGTTGTATAAGGGGCATGCTCAAAACACTGGATTGTACACCCCTTTACCGATACCAGAGCGACCGTGGGATGACATCTCAATGGACTTCGTGGTAGGACTTCCTCGCACTCAGAGGAAAATTGACTCTATTTTTGTAGTAGTAGATCGTTTTCAAAAATGCCGCATTTTATCCCGTGTAGGAAAACCTCTAATGCTGTGCATGTCGCTGAACTTTTTTTTAAAGAAATCGTTAGATTGCACGGCATTCCTAGATCGATCACTTCTGATAGGGATACTCGATTCATGGGTATTTTTGAAAACACTGTGGGCCCGACTAGGTACCAAACTCGAATTTAGCAGCGCATATCACCCTCAGATCGATGGGCAGACTGAGGCCATTAATAGGAGTTTGTGGGACCTTCTTAGGTGTTTGACTAGGGAGAACCCGAAACAATGGGATCTTAGACTGCCGCAAGCGGAATTTGCTTTCAATAATTCTACTAATCGCTCTACTAATAAATCTCCTTTCGAGATTGTTTACGGGTTCCCCATACCACATATTCTTGATTGTCACTCCCTCCCGAATCGTGAACGCATTTTCGTTGATGCGCAAACTCATGTTGATTATTTAAAAGAATTGCATAAAAATATTACTAATAAATTGCGAGCAACTTCTGGAAAATATAAATCCCTAACTGATCGTTATCGCCGGGAGTTGTACTTTTCAGAAGGAGATTGAGTGTTTGATTATTTTAGGAAGCAGAGATTCACTCCGGGCACTTACCATAAGTTACAGCAGAGAAAGTTTGGCCTTTCCAAATCTGAAAGCGCATCGGGGAGAATGTCTATCTCCTAGATTTGCCCATTGAATTCGGTACCTCACCAATATTCAACGTGGCCGATCTAACACCATTCTATGGAGATCCTCCTAGTTCCAGCACGATTCCGCCTACAGCAGCTCCAGAGTTTGCACCCGACTTAGCCCCAGTGCAAACACCTACTACGGAGGAGATAGATCAGGTTCTTGATGTACGAGAATTTCGAAATCGCCATGGGACTTACCAGCGCTACTTGGTCTCCTGGCAAGGACGAGACATTACAGACAGCTCGTGGATCAACGCTGACGAGTTACGCCGACGACGCCCGAAACTCTCTGTTGCTAGTCTTTGTGAATTCTCGCCGGGGTCGAGCGTTTTCAACCTTGGGGGAATTGAAGCATCCGGCGACGCATCATAACTGTTAATGATGCATTTTGATTTATTTCATGTACTCGCACTTTTTGTACTTTAGTTGTTTTTTTTTCGACTCACCGGTTTGACCGGCCGTTGGGACTTTCAATAAAGAGGTCCGGTATTATTAGTAATAGGAACGTAGGGGCAAGCCAAAGTTATTTTAGAAAACATATATTTGAAATATCCTTTGAGATTATCCTCATTACCCCCACCATGAGAGGTATTTGGAAAGAGTTTCTAATTAAATTGAGAGAGATATTTGGAAAGAGTTACAAAATCAATTTTGGAATATAATAACTCTGCAATTAATTGCATTAGGGAACAGATTTAATCTCATGTATAAAATCACCCTAGATTTGATCAAATGGGGGAGAAGAAATCAGACAGAGTTGGGAGCCTTCCTGTGCTTCCTGCTCATTGTCGGTTAAAACTTCCCATCCCTAGGTTAGTCGGGCTTTCTGTCACTGCACCAGCGGGAGCAATCCGTCTGCAAGACGTCATCCCCGTTCCGCAAACCGCCGACCCTGCAACAGCCGCCTACGCCTTCTCCGCGCCCGCCGCCGACATCGACTCGCCAGACGTCGTCGACTTCGGGAACCCTACCCCAAGCCTGATTCATTTGACCAGCGCCGTCGACATCGGCTCATTTCTTCCGGCTGCTGGTCAAGGCTTCTAACTCGTGCGTGCGTGGAGGGCTAGGAAGGATTCCGCTTCGCCGCTGTTGCTTGGGTATAACCGTCTACTCCCTTGCATTAGTAAAATTTTATGTTTTTCGTATAAATAATCTTTGGGCTTGTCGTTGCGTTCTTATTACTTTTAATATCGATTATCCATAAGTTGTTGGCGATTCCTTGCTTGCGGTTGTTTATTCTCGTGGAGGGCTCGATCCAAACGAGCACTTGTGACGTTCCTTTCAAGCGAGGTTAGAAAATCTCTCAAAGCTCAGAGCGGCGGCGTTAAATTTAATCGCGCGAAAATTTGATTTGGCCGTTCGGCCCTCGTATTTTCTCGAAATCTCAGCCATAAAAATTAATTTATATCAAAATACTATTTGCTCAAAATAATTGTTTCCAATCCCTAGATATGAGATTACATCATTTCTAATTTCGGTTTTGGGTTTGTGTAGCCCTTATGGGTTGGCTCGGCTGGAATGGAAAGGGAAGCAGATATTAAACCTTTCCAATCTCTCTCTTCTTTTCCTCTCCCTCTCTCTACCCTTTCGACTAACCGAAGGAAAACCTAAACTCCTTCAACCTCCTCCTCTTCATCACCCGCTGCCACCGCTCCTCATCATAGCCCGCAGCCTGCGGCTGGGAACAACTATCGGTCATCTTTGCTCCCCATACCACTAGAAGAGGAAGATCGAGAACTTGTCGAGCTCTTCCGGATCACGCCCCATCACCTGCTCTCTTGCCGGAGTCCATAACAGTAGAATTAGAGCTAAAGGATTAGGTATAATGGTAGACCTAAGTTAACATGGATGAAAGTTGTTCACAATAGTTAGCTTGAGTTTAAAACCCCAGCATCACTCAAAATGAATAAAAGAAAATAAGGATTCATAAAAGTGATCCCAAATTGTTGGTACAAAGTTACGAAGGATGAAAATGATACTGGAATCAAATTTTATTTATATACTACTTGCCACCATACAAAATGTAACTTTGCCACTCTTTTAAAACAATAATAAAGGATATAAATCAGATCACATGAAATTTAAATTCCCGATACTCCAAAGACTTTGGAAAAGATGACTACAATCATAATTACTTGCATTACATTCAAAAATAAACATGTAGAAAATTTAACTGGATTCTTAAAGTTTGGAAACTTCATCATTTTCTAACAAATAAGTTGCTTGAATTCAGTAAATCCATATCAAAGGACAGGTGAATTAATCAATCAATTAATCAGAATAAAAACTACGTTTATAAGTTGATTTCTGGTAGTTCAAGCATATGAAGAACATCATTCGCAAGTTGTCAAGACCAAAACCTTCTCAGGGTCATCATAATATTCAGGGGCACAGATGGTACTGATGCAAAGGCACGTTCAGAGCAAGTAATGGGTTTGATAAATTTCAGAAATAGAAGGGTTCAGAAGATAAAATAGTGAAGCTGGGAAACAGCTATGCTCTATTTCAACAAATTATTTTATCCATTCACTAGCGGAAAGTAAATATAACAAAAACGCATGATTGCAGAAGCTAAGCAAGTTACCACAGCTGCTTCAATTTCTGATTCTTGCTTTTGAATGTCAAATGTAAGAGGCTTCATCAAGCACACAAAGAATAAATCAGACTTCTCAAAAAAGGACATGTGGCTTTGCCTGTAAAACAGCACCTGTCATCATGTGAACGATACAGGAATGGACAAAACCATTGAAAAAGACATGACGACACACTTACACTAGGGAAAAAAGCATGGGTCCCTGCACACTTATTTTCGGTGAAGGTAAAATAGAAAATTTAAAATATTACATCATTATTGTATCTTCTTTTATGCAATCAGTTGGTTGTGATGAGTTTTGATAACGGCATGCTAAAATGGTGTTATATATATATAACAGCCAATTAAATTTTTATGTTGTCACCTTTAAAGGCAAGTTCAAAACTATTCATTCTTGTACAGGTTCTCTATTAATAAGTGCATGTAAAAGCCCAAGTTAACAACTTCTTTTCTTTTGTATAGATTAGTCCCACATCTCAGTTTGAAATTTGGATTTCACTCCTCCATCCAATAAAAAAGTGTACAAAATGCTTGTATAGAATGCTCATATATATGAATTAATAAAAACTTTAAGCTTTGTGTTAATTTATTTTTACATGATATCAGAGCCAGACGATTGAGCTCTGGCTCTCGTTGATTGAGATTTTTTCTTTCAACCATTTTTCAAGAGATGTTTGGCGCATAGGTTAAGGTGTCTCCATGTGACCTTGAGGTCATGGGTTCGGGTCCGTTACCCTCATCATGCTTACACCGAAACGACTACTCGCCGGGACCACCGGAGCGCGCATATGGAAACCGTCTTAATTATTTTGTGTAATTAATTAGTATTAATTAATATTAATTAATATTAATTAATATTATTTCCTTGTATTGTTTTCTCTCTCTCATTTATATAAGGAAGAGGAGTATAGGTTTTGATATATCTTGGAATGTATTAGGGTTTTAGGCTCTCTTTGGAGAGAAGGATTATATGAGAATCCAGCCTCCTTAATCTTGGTCGGAGCATGCTCCGGATTTGTATCCGTCCTTGCAAATTAATGCAATCTTGTTTGTTTTTTGATCGTGCAATATTCTTGTTCATAACAATGGTCCGACCTGCCTCCACTATCCGCTAGTTTGACACTGCCAAGGATCGTGTCACGATGGACACCCGACTCGACCCCATCGCCGTCTCCGTCTGTGCGCGCCTTGATCGGCAAAACCGAGATGCTCGCCCACCTCCGCGTCGAGCTCCACGGTCCCGAAGCCAAAGTTGATCGGCTCCTCGAGTTTAACAGACTGGCTGTCGTGACCCAACCTCATGGTCCTCCGTCATCAACCGACGACCGTTGCTGGTCCGATCCGATAGATCCCAACACCCCGCTGCTCTCGCTGAACGCAGTGTTTTCGACGACGCTCCGACAACACTGACCTCCGCAGAAACTTAGATCCGGGCCGATGTCATCACTTCCAGCTCTCGATTCTCGCTCTGCCCAGCTTCGTCGCTCCGCCTAGCTTCGTCACTCACATCGTCCATGCGGCACGTTCTAGCTCAGCCGCTTCTTCCGCCGGTTGCGGCATCCCACTTTGTCCCCGCTTCACCTGCCCTTCGACGCAGCGTCTCCGTCCACTAGCTTCCCTGCAGGCCCGTCCGCCCAGTGTCTTCAAGCCCCGCACCACTCCTTCCTCCATATCTGCACACATACTCTAATTATTTTCTTTCCCTTTCTTTTTCTGACATCCACCGCTGCCCCCATAAAACGCCAACCCACGCTTTATCACAGCCTTTTTTTACTTTTCTCTCAATGTGTCCCATCTCTCTCCCTCTCATTAACTGTCACCCTCTCTCAACTCCTCCAATTTAATTTCACAAAACCGGCTTTCACCCTCATCGCCCCACCTTTAATCCACCACCGTATTAGGGTTTTGGGCTCTCTTTGGATAGAAGGATTATAGGAGGATCCTGCCTTCTTAATATTGGTCGGAGCATGCTCCGGATTTGTATTCATGCTTTCAAATTAATGCAATCTTGTTCGTTTTCAAATCGTGCAATATTCTTGTTCATAGCAGGGACTTAGAAGTAGCCTCTTGCAAAAATGCAGGGTATGTTTTGCCTACATTTCATCCATGTGGTGGGACCCTTCCCCGGACCCCCACTACGCGGGGATGTTGAGCGCACCGGGCTTCCCTTTAACCATTTTTAAGGTACTCACAGCCTCTACCTTTATTCACCTGCTTTTTGTGCTCAGTCCCCTGCTAAATATCTAGCCCCGCCAGCCTTTTATAGGACAGCCAACTGCGGGTGTATTCACATATATCTCTTCTTGTACATGTCGAACCTCACGGCTTAAGACTGCCTCTGGAGAAACTCGGCGATCTCAACACTTCCCGATCGCAGCCTTCCTAATCCCAGCACTCGTCGACCTTCAGTACTTGTCGTTTTTGCAGCATTTGCCTGTTGATTAAGCTTGTCGAATTACTATTTCTTGATCCCACAAGTGTTTCTTCTTGTTCAATCTTATAGGACCTCGCAACTCCTTTCCTTCTGAACTTACTGGATCTAGATCTTGCACTGGATCGCATCGCAGCTTCCCCACTTGCATGCTTGCCGAGACACCATTCCTGAGCTTGGCATTGCTTTTTGCTTCCAGAGGCCGCCACTTCATGCGTCCCGATGTGCTAACTTCCATATATTTCTGTACTCGCCGACCTTCTCGGAGTCCATCGTTGCATCCAAGGCTTGCACCGGCTCCCTGAGACAGAAGTCGCTGCTTCGAAACTTCAAAACTCACTGATCCAGTGTCCTGCTGTGTTCCCCTTACTTCAAGGCTCGCCGACACTCATCCTTCTATTTCATCGACTCAGAGTTCGATGCCTCCTTGCACTAACTCGTCGTTCACTTACTTCCTGCCCTAGCAGCGTCTGTTTCCCGAGCTCTCCACTTAAGCTTGACTGGCCCCTGCTTTTTAGCACTCGTTGGTCCTCCCTAACAGCGGTTTCCAACTACTTCCCCAAGCTCTCCCTCATAACATGGGGACGAAAAACCCGCCTCCTCTACTCTCCCAACACTCTCTTCGGCTCCTATCCCTTATGTCCATAATGAATTGTGCATCACCACTATCTCCCTCAACGGGAATAAAAGTTTTGCTGAGTGGGTCCACTCTGTGCAACGAGTCCTCCAGACTGATGGTCTTCTTTATCATCTAACTGGAGACACACCTGTTGAGCCTACCGAGCAATGGCTCTAGGATGATGGTTGTGTCTAGTCCTGTATTTTAAACTCCACAGATTGTAAGCACTATCAGATGGCTATCCACCACGAGACTGTCAAGGCCATGTGGTATGAATTAAAGTCCTTTTACTTTGTACAAGATAGTCTTGAACACTTTTCCATCTCTTTAGAGGTCTTCAGACCATCGAACCAGGTCTGAACAGTGACCTGACCTTGTTCGTTGCCCAAAACAAGACTCTCGTCGAAACTTAGATACAACATCATCCTCCAACTTTAAACTTTTCCACCAAACGGGCTCTGGAGGCTCGCATTGCATTGATGATAGCAAGCCTGCCATCTCATCTATACAGTGTTTGTGTCAACATCTTATCTTCTCATCGACAAATGTTCAAAGAAGGTGATCGAATGATGGTTAGAGCATTACTTGAGAGGTTCTCATTGAGGATAACTATGAATTTAAGTGTTAAGTGATTGAGTCGATACACTGTCATGAAGGAGTTTACAAATTTAGTCAACTTTTATGAGCATGAATTTACTTAGGAATATAAGTATTTATTTTGTATATGATGTAGATGATTTGATTCTAAATGAGGAGTCACTAATGTATCGAAACCTTCAGCTTCGCACCCCACCAAACCTCAGCCCCACCTTTCTCCCATATTTAGCCTTCACCTCACCATTATATACATACCCTTCACCATTACGGTGACATGCTTGGTGTGTGGGGCCTTCGGCTATGTCAACGACACGATGTCCTTTTACGAAGGTGCTTCCTGCTTAGATCAACAGAGAGTCTAGTTTGGTGTACAATGAGAGAATGTACTCTTCATTCATCGGAGATGAATGTTTCAAAGTAAGGGAGAGGGATAGAGATCAATCGCGTCACATTTGGGAGATTTACAAGATCGGCAATTTTGGATGTAAGATAGACGATCAGAGTCTGTGATTGCGTAGGGCTAATTTTTTGCACTTTTTCATGTATTCGTTTGTTTTGGACACCTATCTTGGGAATTAGGTCAAGTAATCTGATCAATCTATTTGTTCTATCGATTCATTTAACCTAAATCCCACCTATATATCAAGTTATCTTCCGGCTAGGGCAAGACAAAGAGAGTTTGAGGTTTTCTTGAAATTCGTTCGATCCCGCTCTCTGTGTGACGTTGCAGGTCCACCCCTTCAGGGGTGTCAACTCCTATGTTTGTTGCCTTCACCGCCTCTCCAGCCACCGGCGAGCCATTCTCCTGCAGTTCCAAACTTCAACGAATCTTCCCCAGCCCGTCACCGACTCTCCCACGTTTGAACATGCGTTCAACATCTCTTGGTTTGAGAATAACAAATCTCATTATATATTTGATCAAGTTTGGTGTGTTTATAATGTGCAGGAAATACAGATACAATACCACATTGAATACCTACATGAAATGCGATGCAAAAATGGAAACGAGGCTCTGAAGTTAGACCTACTGTGGGGCGGTAGCATCTACAACTAGCGGTAGCGTTCGTGTCAATGCGACAGCTGACACAATACATTCAAATGAAATTAGTAGCGGGAGCAACAAAGTCAAAATGTAAAGAAGCTATCGCACGACGTTAATGCTAACACGTAGCGATAACTGAAAGGTAAGCCCGACGATCAATTGTTGATTGAGGAGAAAAATTGAGCAAGAGATCTGTTAAAATAGCCCATGTAAAGGGCCCATTATTGGGCCCATTTATTGTTTTTATATTCTCTCCTCCTTTAGTCCCACATCTTGTATAGGATTTTCTCCTCTCTTCTTCTCCCTATATATTTGTATTCTCTCCTTGTATTTACATACTCAAGTAATACATACAAGCTTTTGAGCCTTCTCAACATGGTATCAGAGGCAGGTTCCGATGCCGGCGGTTTCCCTTATTTCTAACCGCCCTGTGTGTTTAATAACCGCTCAGCCCGCTCTTCCTCCTATCCGCTGCTTCTGCGGCCTGAGGGTCTGTCCGCTCCTCTCTTATCCGCGCGGCTTCTGCGGACTGCAATCTTTGTATCCGCTTCTCTTCTTCTCTTCTTTCCTCTCCGTGGTTCCACCCTTCTCTGGCTTTTATAGCCATCTTCTCCTCTGTCTGGTGGGTCCCACCCCCCCCCCTCTACCCGCTGCGGACTCTCCTCTTGTCCGCCGCGGTCTTCTTGCTGCTTGCGTTCTTCTTCCTCGCGGACTCTTCCTATCCGCTGCAAGCTCTTCTTCTCCTCTTCTGTCCGCTCGCGCTTCTCTTCTCGCGGCCTCCTCCTTATCCGCTGCGGTTTCTTGCCTCTCCGCTGCGAGCTCCTCTCTATCCGCTGCAGGCTCCGCTTTCCGCTTCTCTCTTCTCGCTTGCGACCTCGCGGTTTCCTTCGCAAGCTGACCGCTGCTAGTTTCACCTTGACCGGGGCGGTCTCCCATCTGTATCTGCCCTCGGGTCGCGAACTGACTACTCGCTGGTGTCTGGCTTGACCGTGCGGACTGCTGCCTATCCGCATTCTGGTCGTGGTCTTCCTCAGTCCTTCCCGCGGCGGCCTCCCTTCCTTCTCGCGGCGACCTCCCGTTCTGCTCGTCGCGGCCTCCTGCCCTTCTCGCAGCTTCCTCGGCCTGTCCGCCCGGTCTGTCCGCATGGGCTCTTCCGGCAACTCCTCTGGTTCGACGGCTAGCCCGCCTGCTGACCGCCCGGCCTGTCCGACTACCCTTCCCGAAGTCCGAGATGAGCTGCGCATCACTACCATATCCCTCTCTGGAAAGAAGAACTTCGTCCCTTGGGTGCATTCCGTTCGACGGGTTCTTCAGACCAAGGGCCTTCTTCCTCACCTAACGCAGGCTCCTCCTACCCCTCCTACCGATGACTGGCTCCGCAATGATGGCCGAGTTCAGACCTGGCTCTTGAACTCTTTAGATGGTGAGCCGTATCAAATGGCTATGTATCATGAGACTGCGAAAGATATGTGGACTGAGCTACACTCCTTATATTCTGGACGGGACAGCCTCCAGCATCTCTACGACATCCTCACTGACCTGTTCTCTCTTGATGCTGGAGGGGCTTCGGATATGACATCCTTTGTTGCTCGTGCGAAGACTCTTGTCGAAGCATGGATCCAGCATCAGCCGTTCACCAATGATGCTGCTGCTCAGCGTGCTCAGAAGGAAGCTGCTTGTACTGCCATCCTTATGGCCCGTCTTCCTCCTCACCTTCAGAGCGTTCGTGCTCAGGTCTTGGCTTCCTCTATCACACCATCATTCTCTGATGTGTGTGCCATGCTTCTCCGTGTTCCACCTCCTCCCGACACTACGGCTCCTCCGGCCCTTCTTCAACAGGCTCCTCCGCTTCTCCCGTCCCCCCCTCCCTCCACTCGGGGGGGTCGCTCTGGTGCTCGCGGACGTGGTCGCGGTGGCCGGGGTCGGCCGAGGTGTTCCTTCTGCGGGAAAGATGGTCATCTCGAGGCCACTTGTTACAAGAAAGTTGGCTATCCTCCACGCCCGACGGCCTCTGTTGCTACTGATGCTGGTCCTCCTGATCTTGAAAGTGTCCGCCTTCAGCTCCAGCACCTCCAGGGCTTGCTCCACCCACCGTCTGCCTCCATTGCCTCCGTCTCTAACACAGGTACCGCTTGTCTCTCCACTGGCTTGGGTTGGATTGTGGACTCTGGCGCTACTCATCACATTACTCCACATCAACCGGCCCAGTACCTGAAGTCTTCGTATCCCCAGTCCATTACTGTGGCTAATGGGGCTACTGTCCCCGTCTCCGGCTCGGCAGATCTTTCTCTCACCTCCTCCATCTCCCTCCGCTCGGCTCTTCACGTCCCGAGTTCCCCGTTCCATTTACTTTCTGTTGGTCGTCTTACTAATGATCTGGATTGTACCGTTCTATTCACTTCTTCTTCTTTTGTTATACAGGATCGGCGGACGCAGACTACCATTGGTAAAGGCCGGCTGCAGAATGGGCTCTACCGTCTCGACGTTTCTCCCACCATCCTCTCATCCGTTTCTTCTACTGATTGGCATCGTCGGCTTGGGCATGCTCCTCTACCTATCCTCCAGCGGGCTCTCCCGGATGTTTCCTTTATTCCTTTTAAGTGTGACTCATGTATCCTCGGAAAGCAAACTCGTTCATCCTTTTCTTCCCATTGTACCCGGAGCGCTGCTCCTTTTGATTTAGTGCATTCAGATATTTGGGGACCATTTAAAATTACTAGTATTTCTAGTTTCCGATATTTTATCATATTTATTGATGATCACTCTCGCACTACTTGGCTATACTTACTCCGTGACCGCTCCGAGCTTCCCCGTGTCTTTCGGGCATTTGTCCTCGAAACTCGTACTCAATTCCACAGGACCATCAAGGCTCTCCGAACTGACAATGCCCGTGAGTACACTAGTCACGAATTTACTACTCTATGTTCTGAGTTTGGCATCCTTCATCAAACTTCCTGCGCTTACACACCACAACAAAATGGTGTTGCCGAACGCAAGAATCGCCACTTACTCGACGTTGCCCGCTCCCTCATGCTTCAAATGCATGTCCCTAAACCATATTGGAACTTTGCGGTCTCGACCGCCTGCTTTCTTATCAACCGTCTTCCCTCCTCGATTCTCAACTATGCTACTCTGTTTAGCATACTCTTTCCCTCAACTCCGGCCTTTCCTCTCCCACCTCGTGTGTTCGGTACCCTATGCTACGTCCACCGTTTGGGGCCTTCCTTGGATAAGCTAGACCCTCGCGCGACCAAGCATATCTTTGTTGGCTATTCCCGCACTCAAAAGGGCTACGTATGTTATTCTCCTACTACCCGCAAGATCTCCGTTTCTGCGGATATCACTTTCCGCGAAGATCAACCATTCTTTCCTGCTCCTTCCACCGACCACCTCCCACCCACACCTTCTCCTTCATCCATCCCCCGTCCCGTTATTCCCTCCACCCCTCCTCCGACGGTCGTTCCATCTGAACCGACTGTCGTTCCCTCCAAACCACCAGTTATTCGCGTCTACGCCCGTCGCCCTTCCACTTCCGTTGCCCCTCTGCCGTCGGTCTCTCCTCTGGATACTCCGTGTCCCGCTGATCAGGTATTGCCCTCCACTGCTCATCCTCTGGCCAACTACGTCTCTCTCCATCGCCTCTCTCCCCATTTACACACTTTGGCTACTTCTCTCTCTTCGGTTGCTATTCCTAATTCTGTGCAGGAGGCGCTTCAACATCCAGGTTGGCGAGCGGCCATGGAGGAAGAAATGTCTGCTCTCTGGTCTAACCAGACTTGGTCGGTTGTTTCCCTTCCCCCGGGCCAGAAACCAGTTGGGTGCAAGTGGGTGTTTGTCATCAAACATGCTGCGGACGGGACGATTGACCGCCTAAAAGCTCGTCTTGTGGCTAGAGGTTTCACTCAACAGGAAGGGCTCGATTATGAAGAAACATTCTCCCCGGTCGCGAAACTTAATAGTGTTCGCGTCCTTATCTCTGTGGCTGTTCATCGCCGGTGGCCTCTCTTTCAGCTGGATATTAAGAATGCGTTCTTGAACGGGGATCTCCAGGAAACTGTTTACATGCAACAACCACCCGGGTTTGAGACCACGGGGGAGTCTCAGGTCTGCCATCTTCGAAAGGCTTTATATGGTCTCAAACAATCTCCGCGGGCATGGTTTGAGAAATTCAGTAAGGTTCTCCGTGAAATTGGCTTCACTCGGAGCTCGGCCGATTTTTCGCTATTTACTCGTCACCGACCAACAGGAATGGTTATTCTGTTAGTATATGTCGACGATATTATCATTACTGGAGATGACTCCCAAGGGATACAGGCCGTCAAAATCCATCTGAACTCAGTGTTCCAAACAAAAGATTTGGGATTTCTTCGCTATTTTCTGGGTCTTGAAATTGCTAGAAGGCCAGATGGGCTCACTCTCTCTCAACGGAAATACTGTCTTGACCTTCTTCATGATGCGGGTCAATCCGGATGCAAGCCAAGTGATACTCCTATGGATGTAAACCACAAACTATGTGCCCAGGCTTCTGACTCCGATCACCTTCTCCAGAACCCTAAATACTATCGACGCCTTGTTGGAAAACTGATATATCTCACAGTTACCAGACCTGATATATCCTTTGCTGTTGGTCTTGTCAGCAGATACATGCACTCTCCTCGAAAATCTCATCTTCAAGCAGTAGAACGGATTCTCAGGTATCTTAAAAACGCTCCTGGCCAGGGACTTGTCTACAAAACCTCCTCTTCTGCTCCAACACTTGTGGCATATTCTGATGCTGATTACGCTGGCTCTCTTGATGACCGGCGATCTACAAGTGGTTTTTGCACTTACCTTGGAGGACATCTTGTTACTTGGCGAAGTAAGAAACAAGCGGTCGTGGCTCGATCTTCAGCTGAGGCTGAGTACCGAGCAATGGCATCTGTTGTATCAGAATTGACATGGCTTGAAAGTCTTCTAACTGATCTGGGTGTAAAATTACCATCACCGGCTCGTCTCCTTTGTGACAGTCAAGCAGCCATACACATCGCAAAGAACCCGGTCTTTCACGAAAGAACGAAGCATATTGAGGTTGATTGTCACTTCATCCGGGAAAAGGTTCAAATGAAGAAGATTGACCTAAGCCATGTCCCAGGATCAGAACAAGTTGCGGATGTCTTCACGAAGGCTCTCTCCAAGACGCTCTTCTATCAATGCTTGTCCAAGCTTGGTGCATACGATTTGTACGCTCCAGCTTGCGGGGGAGTGTTAAAATAGCCCATGTAAAGGGCCCATTATTGGGCCCATTTATTGTTTTTATATTCTCTCCTCCTTTAGTCCCACATCTTGTATAGGATTTTCTCCTCTCTTCTTCTCCCTATATATTTGTATTCTCTCCTTGTATTTACATACTCAAGTAATACATACAAGCTTTTGAGCCTTCTCAACAAGATCAATCAGACGATTGTAGCGTATATTGGGCTAACGCGGTATGATAACCCTATCGCGGCGCGGTAGCTGTTTCCTAAAATAAGAAACGTGGATACAATTTGATGTAGGGTAGACAATGGGGGTGCACAAATCCAAGACTACTAAGGGTGCAAAATGACAACTTGACGCACTGATCCTCTATTTTATATACAATACAACCAATGATGATGAAGACAAATAAGTACAAGCAATAAAAATAATCAACCCACGCAATAATATGTAAAGGAGAAACATAAGCATTCAGTTAGCTGAACAATTAATGATATTCCTCCGCTCAGAGGGTCAAAGCAAAGAGTGTGGCTAATAAGTCCCACCTGTAAATCACAAGCAATCTAGGGCGATCAATCCATAGACAATTTTATTCAAGCAATGGAGATCCCGAGGAAGGATGCGCATTGACGGCGATCCGAGGCGGAATCGGAGGCGAGACGATGAGGGAGATGGTTGGATCTGATTGTGGAAGGTGGGATTAGGCTAGGGAAGGTCGATCTGGCTGTATAGAGGCGGATTCGGGCGGTGGAGAGGTAAATCTGACTGTATGGAGGCGGATTCAGGCTGAGGGAGGGTAGATCCGGCTTTATGGAGGCAGATCCGGGGGGATAGATCCAGTTGTATGGAGACTTATCCGGGCTACAGGAGGGTAGATCCGGTTATATAGAGGCGGATCCGGGATGTGGGAGGAAGATCAGATAATGGGAAGGCGGGTGGTGGATACACGGAAGAGGGCTGATGATTGGAGATGACTGGTTGTAGCAGGAATAAAGGGGGAGGTGGTGGCAGTAGCATGAAATAGGGACAGGAGCAGGCAGCGGTAGCAGATACGGCGATAGATGTGGTTGGCGGTAGCTGGAAACAATGAAGGAGGCAAGCGACGGTAGCAGGAAACAGGGAATGAGAGTGGAGGTAGGGGCTTTTTGAGGTGGAGGAAGGTGCCTAAGGGTTAGGGTTACCTTTGGGGAGCGAGAGAGGACCTAGGAGTCGTCACCTATGGAAGACGGCACCGTAGAGTGATCCCGGGATTCCGGGAATTCACTTCTCCAATCTACAATGCCTACAAACAGCCCCATACACCTTAATTTATAATAAAAAGACACTGGGACGTCCCACCATCAACAGTTATGATTGGGCGGAGATGGGATAGCCCGATCACATCAAAACAAAAGCAAAAGTAATAATACAATATATGAAATCGTGACGGAACGCGGATCCAGACGCATACATGAGGTCAGATCAGCGATCCGATCATGTCCTCCTACGTGAGTACACGAACGTGGATCCCGCCTTGCGGAGAACCCCTCTCGATGCATGCTCTGATGGATCCTCATCAACTCCCCCGACTATGTCTTCATCTCCGATGAATGGAGACGGTTGTACTGAAGTCAAAGTCCAGGGGCGAGTCGATGAAGCTCTGTTGGTAGTATCCAAGTGTCATCAGTATTTGGGTGATCCTGTCAGTGCACTAAGTAACGAAATAGATGGTCGTATATAGTAAGAACGTACTGGTAGGATCTGATCTCCGTAATGCTCTCAGCGCTCAACTCATGAGTGGTAGATCCGGTGCAATCAACGGTGTCATGGGTGAAACAATAGAAGACGAATCCTCACGTGGGTGGGTATCAGAAATGGGAGAACTATGGGGGTGGACATCAAAAGTGGGTGGAATGTGTGGGTGACTAAGCGACAGGAGTGGAGGTGTGGGTGGATGCGGGTCCTCACAGCTTGGGTCGACATACTCGCGAGACTCGTAATATGGTATCAGATCTTCAACATTAAATACCGAGTGAATACTCATACTTGCAAATATATCAAGCTTGAAGGCATTCGTCCCTATGCGACTTATCACCGAGTAGGGAACTATTTGCTTGGCTCTTAGCTTTTTGGCAGGCCCCGGAGGGATCCTCTCAGGGCGTATTCGCAACATTACCTTTTCACCTTCCTGAAATACATGTTCTCGCTTGCGCATATCTGCACAAGTCATTGCTCTTAACGATCCGTCCAGCCATCGCCATCGTCGTCTCTCCCTTGAACGAATCTAGTAATTTGTGGAGAAGATGAAGGCACTCCATCGACCCAGATCTTGTTGTGAGTATCAGAGGGAGGTTGTGCGATGATCATTTTTCAGAAGTTTGTTGAATCTAGTGAGTGTAAATCGGGAGATTTAGAAGTGTCCTAAATGTCAAGAGTAATCCCTGGAACATCAATTGTTGATGATTTTCTCATAGAATGTGGTGGTTGTTTTTAAAAAATTGGTCGAGGCTCTGCCCCGCACCCCGCCAAGAACGCATATAATTTCATTGTGATTTTCTTGTTTCTTCTTAGCAGTAATCGTGTTTCTGAGTGGTTTGTGAACCCGTAAGTTGTCTTCGATTTTGAATCCGGCAATGAGAGACGAGCTTATCTACTGCATAAGTGGAGATGTTTGTGTCTATGTCCAATATATGTAGATCTGAAGATTTAGAAAGGTTCTAAATGTTCAGATTTAGCTATTTTTATATCAAGTGTTGATGATTTTAATTTTGCACATCTGGGATGTATCTGGAATGTGAATGATGTAAAGTTTTTTTATGTATTTGTGAATATATGTGCAATCATTAAAGGTTAATCATGACTAATTGTTAATCACATGTCATAAAATCTCTTAAAATTAATATTAAGTAGATGACACTCTTCTTGCCTCGATCGATGAAATATGGGTTTGTTAAAGCAAGGTGCATTAATTTATCTTGGTAGGGGTGCGAGCGGATAATTGTGATATTCCAATGTCAACATCGAGTCTGACTTAACTATGTGACCTTAAAAGTTGAGTACCTAGATGTAACGCCCCCGGTTTTTCGGTGTTTTGTTTGTTTATCGTTTGGCGTTACGTTGGCGCATTTCCGGCCTTTTGCCGTTGTTAGAGCATAGTCTTAGCTCTTTAGGTTCCTTGTGTAACCTGTTTGCAAGATTCCCCAGCTAGTCTGTGTCAGTTGTGATTATTCTTGTCACGGCGTCAAGGCGAACCAAGGCGAGCGTCGGGCGCCTTGACGCTTAGGCGACAAGGCGGACGCCTAGGCGAGCACAAGCCGAGCAAGTCGCAAGGCGCCAATTTCTTTCTATTTAAATTTTTTTTTATAAAAATACTATAGACTGCGGTTATTATAATAACCGCAGTCTATAGTCTTCAGTCTAAAGACTACGGTTACTATAGACTGCGGTTATTATAATAACCGCAGTCTGTAGTCTGCAGTATATATATAGACTGCGGTTATTATAATAACTGCAATCTATATACTGCCAACAACACTTTAGACTGCGGTTATTATAATAACCGCAGTCTAAAGCTCTTTTTTTAAAAAATTATGACAGAAGTAAAAAAAATAAAAAATAAAAATTTATTTTTTTTAATGACTTTAGACTGCGGTTTTTATAAAAACCGCAGTCTAAAGTCATTAAAAAAATAATTTTTCTTTTTTTAACTTTAAAAAAAATATTTAAAATTTTAATGACTTTAGACAGCGGCTTTTTTATTAAAAAAATAAAAAAAAAATTAAAACTTTTTTAAAAAAAATAAATTTTAAAAATTTAATGACTTTAGACTGCGGTTTTTATAAAAACCGCAGTCTAAAGTCATTAAAAAAATTTAAATTTTTTTTTACGTACAATTATGATATATATATCTTTTTTAATGACTTTTGACTGCGGTTTTTATAAAAACCGCAGTCTATTAAATTTTTTTTTTAAAAAAAATTATTACAAGGCGTCCAACGCCTTATACACATTTGAGCGCCTGGACGCTTAGGCGTCGCCTAGGCGACGCCATGACAAGCATGGTTGTGATGACTCGGCTGAGCCTCTTAGGGAATGTTTGTGCTTTGGCTTGGGTGGTGTAAGCCCGAGTGTTCGATTGTCGGATGTTGTTTTCGACTTCGCCATTGTTTCCGTAGCTTGAGTGCTTAGCTACGGTGCGAGTTTTGTCGAAATCCGTGATCGTTTGTTTTTTCGCGTCGTTTCGACGTTCGTTTTGTTAGCCGGTAGTGTGTAGCCAGGCTGTTGCATTTGTTGTGGGTAGCCTTGTGTGGCCGAGCCTGGTAAGACTTGTGCTTGGTTTTAGGCTAAAAAGTTAGCCATTTATTTTATATATATATATGTACATGTATATATATATTTATATTTATTTGTGTGTGTACAGTTTGGGTGTGGTTAGCCCTTGTTAATTTTAGCTTATATATATATAAACTTGCTTATATATGTGTTTATATATATGTGTGCCGGATATATATGAGTATATATATATATATATTCCTTTTTTTAGCTAAGGGGCTTTGGTTAGATGGAGTTGTTTTTGGCCGAATCCATTCAGCAAGCCTTATATATATTTAATTAGCTAGTGTTTGGGTGAGAGGTTAGTTTATTTAGCAAGTGGTGAGTGGAGGGTTTTTAAAAGGTGACAGCTAGCCTTTTTCCCCATTTTTCGGAGCAGGCTGGGCTGGTTGGCTTCCAGCTGAAGGAAGCTAGCGGGAAGCGGTGGAGCTGCTACTTGGCCGGCGGTTTGCTGGGCTGGTTAAGCAGTTTTTCTTCTCGGGTAGGGCTGATCCGGCTGTCTTCCTCCCTAGGTATATTCTTAAACCTTTCGGGCCGTCCATAGGAGTTAGGGTTTCAGTTTTCTCCTATTCCTCTTCTCTAAAAAGCTCCAGCTTTTTTTTTCTTCCTAGGTAGCTGCTTTGCTGTCGGTGCCGAGCTTGGGAAGGCAGCTGCTGGAGCTTGGTGGAGAGGCAAGTGGCTCCCTTGCCCTTGCTATTTAATTTATTCTATCTCCTAGCTTGTGTTCTGGTTGTTCTTCCCTAGAACAGAGCAGCAAGAGGCTTTTATTCTCTCCCTCAATCTTTCCTGAGCTACTCCCTAAATTCTAGCTTTAGAAGCAGCAGCTTTTCTTTTTTCTCTTTTTGTTTTTGTTTGTGGTTTTGTTTGTCTCGGCCGGTGTCCAGCCTTAGTTATATTAGGATTAGGCTTAGCTTAGTAGTAAGCTAGTTTAGGGTTGCTGTGGTCGGGTAGGAGAGGTAGGAGTAAATTCCAGCTCTCGGGTTAGGAGGAGCTGTGGGAGCTGGGTCGGGTTAGCTCCAGGAATTTTTCCTGGATTTTCTGCTAAGTCAAAAGCGTTGAGTGAGTGTACCTCACTCAACGCCTAGACTGTTAGGCTTATGGCGTTGATTGTGGCGCACTCACTCAACGCCACGGTTGTTTTTGCAGCTAAGGGTGCCGAGGCGTTGAGTGAGTCGACCTCAACGCCACAGCTAAGACTTGCGGCTAAGTCTTTGGCGTTGAGTGAGTAGACCTCACTCAATGCCGCAGCTGTTTTGGCGTTGAGTGAGGCAGACTCACTCAACGCCGCAGTCTTTTCAGCAGTTAAGTCTGATGGCGTTGAGTGAGTCGACCTCACTCAACGCCAAAGCAGGTTTGGCGTCGAGTGAGGTAGACTCACTCAACGCCACAGTCAGGGCTTGCGGTTGAGTCTTTGGCGTTGAGTGAGGGTATCTCACTCAACGTAGTGGCTGTTTTGGCATTGAGTGAGGTAGACTCACTCAACGCCGCAGTGTTTTTTTTTAGGCTAAGTCTTTAGCCTTGGGATATGTGCTTCTTTAGAACTGTTGGAGGAGTTTTTCCTTCCTAAGGGGGATGTTGGGGTGTTCGCTAGTTTTTGCATGCCGACTCGTGGACTATGGCCGGAGGGGGTGTTTTCTGGACTCTGGAGGGGTGAAATGTGTGTGCTGAGCTGTGGACACCACGAAGTCTGGACAGTGGGGCCGACTTGTTTAGGTGTGTGGACCCTAAGGCTGCCACCGGTTGTGTTCACCCTTGAGTATTTATTTTGGGGTCTGGTTGTTGGTGTTGGTACTGCCACCCACTCCAGCCCCTTATAATTTACACCCCGGTCATTTGCCCACAAAGTTAGGATTGTTAGCTCTCTCTTTTCCTGCTTTGGTTATTCCTGCTAGTATACTGATGTTTTACTGCTGCAGGTTGTTTCTTTCTGCCGAGCAGGTAGCTTTAATACTCACACTTGGTGTGATTTACCTTTACTGTCCTTTTGATAGTCTTTCTTCTTACTGTCATACTTTTCACTTACTGTTAGCTGTTGCTTTTGTTACCGGGTTGGTAAACCCTTTTTTTACTCGCACTTAAATCATATATTCTTCATGCTTTGCTTTTGTGTTGAGGCGTTCTTTCTTAAATGCCTCAGGTCCAGGTTGTAGCCGATAGAGCGGTTGTTCTATTTTAGTGGGTTTTGCTGTTAACCTTCAGGGTAGTTGAGTTGCAGATCTTCCCCTTGTGAGGTAGTTATTCTTCTTTTCGGTATGGACATGCACATTCACCGGTGGGTTCGTGTCGGGTTGTCGAAGCCCATAGGTGGCTTACTTGTTTTGCTGGATATGAATTAAAACTGCTGTTTTGCCCTCTTGGGGTTGCTTACTTGCTTCTGGGAAGGTTTTATGCTAGGATGCATGTTAGGTATTTTAAAACCCTAAACTATTATATGTATCTCATGCATATCATTTTTGTAAAACTAAAACACTATCTTCTTTAAGCGTAAATGATATCTCTCATATATAAATATTACACCCACCTAAGGAGTCGTGCATACAATAAGGGGTCCCTTGAGAGCCCTTATACTCATTTAGGTGTCAAATCAACTAAATAAAAGTATTTTTCCGCTGCAAGCAAATATATTCTTCTATCGTGGACTAGCTGATCCACTGTGCCGAGGGATACGGCCTTTAAATAAACTGGTGTTCTTCTATTTTTAAAACTTGTGATTGGAAGTCTTAGTGCGTTGTCTGAGCGTCGGCAGTTATCCCCTGCTCGACGTGGCATCACAACGCGTGTTTTCCCGTATTCTGATACTTCTTAACCTCGGGGAAAATGCGGGTTGTGACACTAGAGACATAGGGTTGGCATACATTATAAGATGAATGCGAATAAATGTTATTTACGAATCATACAAGAGTTACATGATGATACAATTGGCAAACGATGCCTATCTAAATAGCCATATTATGGGTGATCAGCCAAAGCCGACTTATGATTGGGTGAAATATGGATCTTGTTCACTATGGAGTAGCTCGCATAAACTCTCCAAATTGAAATTAAAGATTATCAATTTGAATAAAATAGTAGAAGTTTTTAATAAAAGTCAAAATTAAAATAAAATGTATTTTGAAATATAGTACTAAAACTATTTTGCATAATTCTTGTCAAAATTTCATGGCAAGTGGATTACACTCCACCCTGCCTAAGAGTCATCCTTGAAAAGAACAAGCTCAATGGGACTAACTTTTTTGACTGGTATAAAAACCTGAGGATTGTCCTCAAGCAAGAGCATAAACTCTATGTCTTGGAAGAAGATCCCCCCGCAAAGCCAGCCGCATCAGCCTCCCATACAGATCAAGAAGCTTATAAAAAGTATGGAGATGATTCTTAGATATTGAATGTCTCATGCTTGCTACCATGAACTCTAAGCTTCAAAAGCAACATGAGATTATGTGTATCATGTATGGTTGTAAGATAATCGAGCACCTGAAAAATAATATTTCAAGAGCAAGCTCGGCAAAAGATGTTTGACATCTCTAAGGCATTGTTTCAGTGCAAGATGGGAGCTCAAGACCCGGTAGGGACTCATGTACTCAAGATGATTAAGTATATTGAAAATCTTGAGAGACTGGGTTTTCCCATGAGTCAATAGTTGGTCACTGATCTGATCTTATAATCGTTGTCAGATAGTTATGAGCAGTTTGTCTTGAACTACAATATGAATGAGATTGACAAGACACTGCCCGAGAACTTATACATGTTAAGGATTGTCAAGAACAATATGAAGAATGTCAAGTCTGCTAGTCCTTACTGATGGTGCATAAAGGCAAGGACAAAGCCAAAGGATCCAAAAAAACTAAGGTAAGACCTTAGTCATATCTTGATCCAAAGTGTTTAGAACTGAAGAAGAAAGGTTTGGTTAAGGAAGGGAGTTGCCACCATTATGGTAAGGTAGGGCACTGGAGGAGTAACTGTCCTCTCTATCTTGAAGATCTGTAGAAGAAAAAGGAAAGCGTGACTTCTGCTTCAAATATATTTATTATAGAGTTAAACATTTCTGTTCTTCATCTTAAGTAATAGATAGCAGATATGGTTCTCACATTTATACAAATGTGCATGAACTGGGAAGGAGAAATTGTTCGGTAAAGGAGAGGTGGGTCCGCGCGTTGGAAATGAAGCAAAAGTTGATGTTGTTTTCATAGGTGTTTACCATCTTTCTTTGCTCACTGAGCTTGTATAGAACTGGATAATTGTTATTTTGTTCCTACTATAACTAGAAACATTATTTTCGTTTCATGCTTGGACATGAATGATTTTTCTTTTATAATTAAGAACAGTAGTTGTTATATTTTTAAAAATGATGTTTGTTACGGTATAGCTCAATTGTTTAATGAATTATATATTTTGAACTTATACAATCCGATCTATAACGTAGAAAATACTAAAAGACTAAAAATGAATGACTCAAATCCTACATACGTTTGGCATTGTCATTTGCCATAAACGAGAAACGAATATCCAAGTTCCATAAAGATGAACTACTTGACTCATTTGATTATGAATCATTAAAGAGATGTGAATCTTGTTATTAAGCAAGATGACTAGTCCCTTTCACTGTTCATACTGAGGGGGTTGATGAGCTTTTGGGTGTTATACATAGAGATGTAAACAGACTCATGAGTTCTATGGCTAGAGGTGGGTTCCACTACTTCATTATTCATTATGTTTACTGATGATTTCAGTAGATGCAGATATGTATATCTTATGAAGAACAAATCTGAAATATTTGAAAAGTTCAAAGAGTTTAAGAATGAAATGGAGAATCAATTGGGAAAAATATTAAAGCACTTCAATCTGATCAAGGTGTGGTATTATATCACAGCTAACTCCACCTAGAACACCATAGCACAATAGTATTTCTGAGAGAAGGAATCATACTTTATTAGACATGGTGCGGTCGATGATGAGACATGCGGGTCTACCCGTTTTCTTTTGGGGATTTGCTTTAGAAACTGTTGTTTTCACACTAAATCGTGTTCCAACGAAAACGGTTCAAAAGACACTATAAGAGATATGTACTGAGAAGCATCCTAGCATGTCCTTCATCAAGATTTGGGGTTGTGAGGCATACATGCGACGTCAAATGCCTGACAAGCTGGAACCCAAATCAGAAAAATGTTATTTTATGGGGTATCCTAAGGAAACTAAAGGATACTATTTTTATAATCAGTCTGAGAGCAAAGTAATATGTCGCAAGTACAGGTGTCTTTCTAGAGAAAGAATTCTTATCAAGAAAGACTGCTAAAATAGAACTTGAAGAAGTTCAAGAGCCACAAATAAGAAATGAACCGAAATTAAAACCTAAGCAAGGACTATAAGTTGTTATAGCAAGAGACTCTGCTCAAGAAACACAAGTCCTACGTAGATCTGATAGACATAGATTTGAGCCTGGGAGATATGTATTTTTCATGTCTCAAATAAGTAATATGTTGTTTATTAATCATGATGATAAGTCTGCAACCTACCAAGAGGATATGAAAAGATCGGACTCCGAGAAGTTGTTTAAGACCATGAAATCTGAAATGGCCTCATATATCCAAACTAAGTTTGGACTTTGGTGGTACCACCTGAAGGGTTATGACCCTTAGGGTGCAAATGGTCTTCGAAAAGAAGACCAACATAGATGGAAATGTACAGACATTCAAAAGGCAAATAATGGCTAAATGTTTCAAGCAAATTCATAGTGTTGACTATAATGAGGCATTTTCCCTTGTTATGATAAAGTTCATCAGAATTCTGTTTGTTATTGCTGCGTATTATGACTATGAGATCTGACAAATGAACGTCAAAACGGTTTTCCTTAATGGAAAACTCCTTGATGAAGTGTATATGATACAATGCAAGGGTTTTCTATCTCTATATGAAGCCACTAAAATATGCAAGCTGTAGAGATTCATTTATTTATTAAAAAAGGCTCTTTGAAATTGGAATTTATATTTTGATGAGAAAATCAAAGAGTTTGATTTTATCAAAAATGAAGATAAGTCTTGTGTTTACAAGAAGATTAGTGAGAGCATTGTTATTTTCCTGATATTGTATGTAAATGACATACTACTGATCGGGAATGACATTCTAACCCTACAAGCTGTTAAGAACAGGCTAGGGGTCTGTTTTTCCATGAAAGACTTGGGCGAAGCGACATGTATACTTGGTATTAAGATTTATATAGATAGCTAGAGGAAGTTGTTGGGTTTGACCCAAAGTACATACATTGAGAATGTGTTGAAATGGTTCAACATGCTTGAGTCTAAGAAGAGATTATTACACATGTCACGTGGTGTGAGTCTCTCTAAGAAATAATATCCTAAATCTTTAGAAAATAAGGACCGCATGAAGTTGATTTCATATGCTTCAGCAATTTGATCAATCATGTATGTAATGTTATGTACTCAACCAGATGTTTTTTATGCTTTGAGCGTGACTAACATATATCAGTCTGATTCTGATGATGGTCACTAGACAGCAGTCAAGAATATCTTGAAATACTTGAAAAGGACTAATGATGTATTATTGGTATTTGGTGGAAAGGAAAAACGCATTGTAAAAAAGTTACACGGATGCTAGCTTTGAAACTGATTGTGATGACTCAAAATCTCAGTTAATTTTGTGTTTTACCTGAATGGAGGAGTTGTGAGCTGGAAGAGTTACAAGTAGGAGACAGTTGATGATTCTACAACAAAGACCGAGTATATCATTGTTGCAAATGCAGCGAAAGAGGTTGTATGGATTAGGAAATTCATCGGCGAGCTTGATGTAGTTCCTAGCATTATTGATCAGGTAATTCTTTACTGTGTCAATAATGGTGTCATTGCACAGGCTAAGAAATCTTGATCTCATCAGCGCTACAAATACATACTTTGACGGTACCATATTATTCAAGAGATTGTCGATCCAGGAGATGTGAGCATATGCAGAGTACCGACTGAAGACAATATAGTGGATCTACTGACGAAGGTTCTATCACAGAGGAAGCATGAATGTCATATTAGATCAATGGTTATTAGACCTGAATGATGAACTCTAGAGAGAGTTGGAGATTTTGTATTTGTCGGTTGTTATTCATGTGATGAATAAAGTATATTTCCATTAACATTTATGGTAAATTCTTTTGTTATGTAAATTGTTTTATGTGATAGATTAATTAGAATAATAAATATCCTTTGAATGTTTGCTACTATAAGAATTCAAGTGTATGACTTAGATATGAGGGCTAGGTTTTTTAAGAAGCAACATTTTAAAATGGTCCATGGTCGAGGTATGATCTTACAAATTAAGGTTATTATGATACGTTAAGACTAGTACGTGGGTTGACTGATGACTGTTTCTCACAGGTCATGATATTGTGATATCAAGTCACCACATAGATATTTGATAGTGAACAAGTTGTACTTAGCAGACCTAGCTTGAGACTACTTTGTGGATTGTTATGCATACGTGTCACAAGTAGATCTCAAGAGATAATGGTGTTTATAGTTCTTTGACCTGAAGTCACAACACTCATCAAATAAGGAAGAACATACTTTGATGTCATTTAAAGTCTTCCTTGAAAAAGGTTGATGATAATGGTGGTTAATGGGTATGTTACGAATCAATTAAGTGATTGTGTGTGGAGAATACGAGATTTGTCCTCCTATATAACATAGTTGCATTCATGAGTCCCTTGATGAAATGGGACTGAGAAATGCATGGTCTTTCTTGGTTGAGTCAATATATGATATTGGATTCACTAATTTCTAGAAGTCCATTCTAGATCAAGAAATAAAGATTGAATAATTATGAGGGTGACGCGGTCTATACCTCTAGTTCAATCCGGATGAAAAAGACAATGGGACATGGCAATACCGATATATCGATCACAAACTGGCTTATTGAGTTATGAACTCTTATTGTTTGGGTAGCAATAATGCATTACTAGATGTCGTTCATTGTTTGTGAGACTTTTACTGATACATTCTAGATCAAGCGGGAGCCTGTTGAAGTTTTCAGGGTGATCTGGAAATAGTCAGACAGTCACTGTAAACGCAATATGAGTCAATAGGGTCGCATATAAGAGCATTTAGAGAAGTTAGAGAAAGGATTGTATTGGCCTTACTCATATTGGATATGAGTAAAGGACCAATCCTATGACTCGTTAGAGTTGTGTGTATTGACAAGTCTTGTCGTCGTGTGTTGTGGCTTGACTCGACGATATCGTCGTGTTGACTCAACGATACCGTTGTTTTTGACTCGATGATATCGTCGTGTTCAACATAGTATCTCTGTTGTGGCTTGACACAACTGATATCATCGTGTGCATCATGTCATCACAACGATATCGTCATGTTCAACATGACCTCTTTGTTGTGGCTTGACACAACGATATTGTCATATGCATCATGTCATCACAACAATATCGTCATGTGCATCATGTCAACACAACGACACTTGTTGTTTACTCCAATTTAGGTCACGGGTTTGCTGATAGCGAAGGCGCGTGTCTGTTTTATATCCTTGGGTATAAATAGAATGAGATTAGGTTTTCATATATGCTTTTGAGGCCTTTTGAAGGATCAGACGGAAAAGTGTTTTCCTGAGCCCTAATAGCTTCCGCTACTACCTCTTCCGCGAAACCCATCCCGGTCAACGCCACTGCCGCCTCTCCCTTAAACGAATCTACCAATTCGTGGAGATGTTGAGGGCATTCCTTCTCCAACCCAGATCTTGTTGGACAAGATCGTGGAGTTCTCCATCATTCATGTGGACTATTGTAGAGGCACAAATCTACTTCTACGCTCTAGACTCATAGAAGCTGGTTCTGGTTCCGATTCAGACGGAGAACTAAAGAAAATAGATTTTTTGGAGCATCTTGATCAAGTGAGGACTTGATTCCGCAAAGTAAACAATGTATTTTACATTTGCTGTGTGTTTTACTTCTTGACCAATGATTCTCGCACGATCCTATTACTCGTTAGGGTTTTTTTGTAAGTTTTATCCCGACGCACATATCTGATGTGTTGATTTCACTAAAGTAGAGAAAACACAACAAAACTTAGGTAGACCATGCAACCGGAAGACGCCCTCATAAAAATGGATGCAACGTGTGACATGTCCGTCGTCTTGTGGCAAGTTGAAGTGAGCTATTTTTTGAAAATCGATCAACGATCACAAAGATGGAATTGTGCTTCCGAAGAGTGCGGGGGAGTCCGAGAACGAAGTTACATGTTGTTGTCCTCCCAAGTCCAAGTCGAAAATCGATCGACTATCACACCTTGATTAGTTTGTTTTGCATGAATCTTGTGAGGGTTTTGTATATTCCCGCTACGTAATTGATGCTCATGGAACTCAACACATGGACCACATCCAATACTAATAATTCAAAGAAACAACAGGGCAAGAATAAAAAAAGGGAATCCTACAATAAACACCATTGAAGAGCAGTTTTTTTTAAATCAATTCAGAATATCCATGAACTCGAAACAAACACCTACCTAAAGGCAAGAACTTCCAAAAATTCTGCATCAACCTAATACAAGTAAAAAATAAAGATTAGGTAATTCCAAAAACTCAAAAACGTCAAAAAAAACATCCTAAGAAAGATACATACTCCTGTCTCCTCCTTGACTTCCCTTACAGCACTAGTAAATATATCTTCACCCTGCAGGAAGAATTTGCTTGAAGGATGTTAATAAATTTTTTTTTTGAATTTGATAAAGCCATGCATCTTCATTTTTGATATTGACCTGCTCAACAACTCCTGTAGGAAATTTCCAAAAACCGGAACCGGAAAGCTTTCCACTCTTTTCCTGGACAGCCAGTACCTAGTGCAAAAAGGAAATCATAATGTTTTCACATTGAAAATGCGATAAAAAAAATTTTATAAGACAGCAGTAGTATTACACTCTGTGGATTTATTTAAAAATGGACATGTCTGAAACTCGAGTTTGCTTGATAATCACTTTAACATTTAATCAGCTTAAAATTTAAATTGCATTATTTCATCTCAAGAGTAGATCAGTCAAAAATAAGTGATTCAACACCAAATTTACTTTACATACAATTATAAACATTATATGTATGAGTATATCTTCACACAAATATACAAATACATACCTTTATAATACAAGCATACTATATATCTCATAAATAACAATTTATCTTATATATACTATTTATAAAGTAAATTTCCATTTGTATTGCATTATGCATTCACATAAATCAGAACTGTCAAAAACTCAAAATAAAAACAAACTATGGGGACAATATTCAAGAGAGAGAGGGAGAGGGAGATGAGGAGTGCAACGGAGAGAGGGAGTGAGGTAGAGGTTTAATTTTCCCTCCTTTTGAACTTCATGGTCTGTACTGTAAATGAGAGTGGAAGAGACAGGGAGGGAGAGAGTGTGAATATAGATATTTATGTAAATGAGAGAGTATTGGCATATATCAAGACACAATTTTAAGCCCTTATCTATTTATGTAAATGAGAGAGTGTCGATTCCAAGAGTTAGTGTATAACCTCTTGCCACCAGCCTCATTTTACACCTTTCAACAACTCCTTAAGAGTTTTGTTTGACGAAGAACGTCCATTTGCACCCAACAGTTTTCTTCTCATGGGGAAGGTACACAAAATCTCATGTGTGGTTCTTCTCAATATCCGTCATTTCCTTAAGCATCATCACTCACCACATAGGGATCTCAGGAGCATACTGCTAAGATGAGAGTATGGAAATGGAAGCAAAAGAAGACACAAAGGTCTTATGGGAAGTAGAAAAAGATTTGTAAGACACATAATGCGATAGGGGATGTTGTCATGCTAAGTACAAAATCGAATACATTTCCTGAGAGAAATGGGTGGATCAGAAGGCCCTCAGTCTGGATCCAATGGTTGCTCTGGTTGCATATTCATGTCTTGTGTGTTGGTCCCCTTATTGCGGCGAATATACACTTGCAAGCAAGAAGTAGTAAAAGAAATAGGTGGAGAGACATCATAGGGGCTCACTTCCAAAGGTAAAGGCTTCCCATGAAATGAGGGATAAGCTATGAAACATCGGTACGTGTACGGGTATCGAGTACGATACGTAACTGGTATGTCAGTACGAATAAAAACAAGGATACGGGTATGACAAGATATATTGTATTAAATATAATATATATATATATATATCACAAATACAATTATAAATTAAGTTATACTATGAGACTATGATCGAGACATCCTGAAATGATAAAATCTAATCATAAAAAGTAATAACCAAGCATTGAACGAGCAAAAATCAAATTAAATTTAAATAGGACATTAAATCTTAAAGGAGTGATTTTTGTATACAGAAATCGGTGTGGTTTTTGTGCACGGAAGTCTGTGATTTATGTGTACAGAAGTCTGTGATTTATGTGTACAGAAGTCTATGTGATTTTTGTGTACAGAAATCTGTGTGATTTCTAGTGTACAGAAGTCTCTGTGACATTCAACAATCAAAATATTCATAGTTATAACGAAAAAAGATACTTTTTGAATAAAAAATTTTGTTACTATAATAAACAAACACATTTAGTTGCATTTATGAGTAACAAATTTTTTTTCTAAATGACACGCAGAATTTTTTTTACTTAAAAAAAACCATACTCCTATCAAAATATGCAGAACGATCTCCAAGTCCAAGTGTAACTACAAACTAAGTAATCGGTGTATTCGCCGAGTATCGGGTACGTACTGGTAGCTGATGCGTTGGACGGCAAGTGTACCGGTCACACAAGTAATATAAAATGGGCGAATTTCCCCAAGTATCCATCTCTCAATAAACACAGTAAGGTGGAGTTAATTTCGAGAAGGACTTGAGATTGAAGTCCTTAGGTTGGCTTTAACTAAGGGGGGATTTGGTAATTGCGGAAAAAGAAATTAAAATACTAACAACTACTCCTATGCAACGCCGCTATGCGATGCTTCGCCATGCGGGATGGAAGACTAGTTGGGCCGCTATGAACCGAATCGCGAGACGGATGGACGAGTAGGCAAGCGTAAGAAACAGAATTTGAGGATCGTAAGCACCTCTTTGCTACGCATGCTTCTAGCAATTGCTAGAACGGCAAGAACGGATGGATGGCGGATGGATATAAAGACGTAACTCAAGCAACTAAGTGGTAAAATGTAATATGAATCACATAGACATGAAACACAAAACATAAACAACCAAAGTGCACATCATCTACACAGAAATATTCAACAGCACATATACAACAATAAAGGAAGAACAAGGCAAGAGATCGACCGAATCCGAAGGCTCGTCGAGGGTTTGCAGAAGGAAACGTCGGGTAGTCAATCCGGATCCAAGCTCGGTCCTCAACTACGTCCGGGGTAGAGAAGGCTGTCACTACCCTCCAATGGACCCATCTTCTTCGTGTCACGAGCCGGAAGAAGGTTGCAAGCTTCCCTTTGCTTGATGGCTATGGCGTTGAAGCTTGAAATAGAGCTTAGAAGATGAAGGAGAAGGCCGAGAGGAAACTCCGGCTAAAATATGGCGTTGAAAGCTTGCCCGGAGCATCTCCGATGGTAAGGAGGAAGTAGGGCGGCGGAACCCTCGGAGCTGGACGAACTGGCGAGTGGAAAAAGTGATGTCCCGATCTGGAGAAAATCTGCACTTAAATAGAAAAAGATCAGAAAAAGGGTCACGCACGGTCCCGCGCACGACCGTGCGCAAACCGTGCGTTATTTACTTACAGATCTTGATCGCGGAAGAAGATGCGTTGACCCGTGCATTTTACTCGCGTACGGGCGATTCCTCCCGTGCGTGAAGGAAATCGCACGGGTAAACACAGAACGCAGGAAATCAAGGGAAACAGGGGAACCGTGCGTTTTACTCGCGCACGGGCGCGATTGCCCGTGCGTGAAGGAAACGCGCGATTTACCCCAGAATGCAGGAATAATGAGAAAATGTGCAGACCGTGCGATTCCTTCTCACACGGTTTGGCCTAAACCGTACGGGGACAAAACGCACGGGTAGAAACAGAAGTCCCCGGAATTGATGTGTGAAACGCACGATCGAACTGGAACCGTGCGCGAAGAATTGCGCACGACCGTGCGTTTTACACAGAACTGAAAATGAACCTGGGACATCCCAACTACCTGCACAGCAATGAAACCAACTGGGGCACCAGCTCCCAGCAACAAAATGCAAACAACAACAAAAAGAAAGATAACGGGGAGCACCATGTGCATACCCCCGACAGCAGAATACACAATTGCACACCCTCGGGCCAAAACAATGCACTTAGCTTGAAAAGTAGCATAAATGAAATATCAACGATAACACAATAAAAGTGAAGTGCAAGAGCGTTAAAACTACCTCAGATGAGTCCGAAAAACCCTATATAAATAGGACTCATCACACCCCCAGACTTAACTGTTTGCGCGTCCCGAGCAAAAAAAATCTATGCAGATAGGAAAAATGACTTAGCTAATATAGAAATTAAAATACGGAGTACTATGCGAAGTCGCATGCTCGTACGCGTACAAATATAATAGAGGAAATTTCTAAGTATGCAAAATAGTTTACGTTTTTCCCAATGCGTATCAAAAATTTATTACTACTCAAAAATGGAATCACGGTGAATCATCCGGTCACGCATAGGAAGAAAGTAGGCAGGCCACTAAGGTGAGTTTTGCCAAAGATCGGGGCTCAGGATCACCTCCAAAGGAATCCACCAATGTCGGGGACCATACGCTTTCCCGTTCACATTCTCTCCACGGCACTAGTCAGACTCAAACGTGAATAAGTGGGACTTAAGGATAAGAGATGGGGCTTGGGTTACAGTGAGGTAAACAAAGATAAACATGAAAGTTATGCACCTAACCCAAATGAGCTATCATAAACAGAATAAATCCAACCGCTAACCACAATATATGCAGGTACACCACACCCCCAGACTTAACTTTAACATATCGGTGTGTGCACCGTCTACTCCAAATATAATTACATCTCCAATAAGATTTTCAATTTAAACTTTTTCTTTTCACTTTTTCTTTTTACAAACATTTTTTTTTCATCATTTTTCTTTTTCATCTCAGCAAATATACCTTGGAGCACATCCACATTCTTCACAAAGAGTACCACCACATCATACCCCAACATGAAAATAGAAAACACTAAAGCTCGACTTGGGTGTGCGACTAGGATCGGCTATGAGGCTTTGGTGAAATAATGGTGGAGCTGAATCAAAAGAAGGGTAGGCGCAATGGGGCTTAGCGAGGATAAGACGTTAGGAACGGTACAAAGCTCAAGCTGGCCAAAATGATGGCCTACATCACGCTCACGCTAGACTAACCATGCACCAATGCTTCGAGAGTAGCTTAGGGCAAGTTTTTATCCACCGAGAAAGATGGTCCTTCCTCCCGACTCGAGCAAAACGAGTCTAGTGACGGCTACACACATCCCTACACTACTGTTCGATTCACACCGGATTCACCAACTTTTGAGTAGAATAAAAACTATCAGCATACAGAAAATTAAATCTACTCAAATTTCTACACGAGACTAGAGCAGTTGACTAGAAGCACAGCAAGGTCAACATTTTACTCCGTCCCACAATCCTAAGCAGCACAATAATTTTCCCAAATCTAAAAAAGACACGAGTTTAACTCGCAGCACGCTAACGGCTGAGCACGCGCTCATGTGGGTGCAGTCGTGTGCGATGCAATGAAAAAAATCAAAATAAAACAATAAAGGCTTCTAGTATGCAAATGAAATTCGCGCGTGCAAAAGGTAACTAATAATGGCTCTCCCACAGACTTAAACTAAACTACACAGCAAATGATATAGACATTTAAATCAAAAAGAGACAAGGAAAGAGGTACCCAATGCTCAGTCAGTGAGCATACCAGAAGACGCGTGAAAACCTGAAGCAGGCCCGCCATACGAAGAATCACAACCCCGCCAACACGAAGTTGTCAAGAATACCTGCAGGGGTGAGCTCCGCAAAAACAAAAGAAAATAGATATACTAAAACTGAAAAAAAAAGTAACTACCTACTCTAACTACGAAAATGAAAATGCAATAGAAGTAAGATAACTACTGGGGTTACTGTCATCTCAGCACGACTTATTCGACTAACATACAGTTCTAGCTAATGGGCCTATGAAATAAAAAATGAACAGGAAACTGTCCTAATATCCGTGTCGGTAATGGGTACTGATACGGTGATAGAACAGTAACCCCTCTACCTGAATAATAATACCTGCAAACTGCAAGTAGAGGAAACAGAATGTAAGATAAGGAGGAGGCCTGGTCCTCACTCATCTCACACAAAAAATCCTTGCCCTGCAAGGTATCATCCACAGCAGGTCTGCAGGAGGAGAAGACAACGACTGAGGCTTCCTCAATGGAGGAGGGATCAACCTCCTCGCACATAAGGATGTCGTGATCATTGACTTGAGCAGAGTGCTCCAAGTCCTCCTGAAGTACCTGTGGAGACTCAACCTGCACGGGCTCAGATATAGAAGGGGGATCAAGAAATAAACGAGGAAGAACTAAAATAATCAAAAATAGGGGGAGTGGTCCCGGTCTCAGTCCCAGCAGGATCTAGGCATAGATCACTGTCGGTGTCATTTGAGTCATGACGAGGGGAATCCGAGAGCTCGAGGTCCTTAGTGGTGGTTTGGACCTCCTCATCCAACAAGGAAGTGGAAACTTCCTCATCAGAAACGATCTCCTCATCAACACACCTCGGTGCGTCATCATGTTCCAAGACGTAATACTCTCCATTGATGAGAATAACGTCCTCGTCACACCATGACGCAACCTCAAACTCAGAATCACAATCAGGCATAACATCATCAACCAACTCACTAAAAAATGGAATAGATAATTCTTGCGAAGAAAGCGGAGGAACAACAACATCAGAGAAAATATGTGCCGGTTCCTCCGGGGGTGAATCAACAAGAGGGGAAGAATGCATAGGGGGAGACGGCGGCGCAATGTCGTTACACCGATCAGCAGAAAGTCTGATGGAATATCCGCAGCAGTCACCCATAGACAAGGTGGTGCTGCGAATATATCATCAGAATCAGAAGAGACAGCCATTTGAGAGGGTGATAAAGTGAATCGGATACCCGGTTCATCATCCTCCTCCAACTGGCGTTGAAATTCTGCGTAATCTTTCAACACGTGGTCGGTGCTACGACAACACAAACATCATTTTCCATTACTCCTCGGTGCAAGTGAAACCGAAGAGGAATAAGAAAAAGATGAAGGCGTAGAAGAGAAGTGACCATAAGACCTGGGTATAGTGTATGAAGTACCATAAGAGGACGGTGCTCCATACACTGAACCACTAGAATTATGCTCCCAATCTTCAGTGGGGCACTCATCACTACCATGCCTATAATTCCCGCAGCATCGGCAACGGATATTCGTATAAGAATACATGGTGCAACAAAAAGAATTCACCAACAGAAAGTTTCTAAGCAATAATTAACTACACACCACAGATAAAAGAAAAGGAGTGTCTGCAGCTGAAAAATTAAAACTAGAAATAGAATAAAGAAAAATAAGCAACAAATTTAAAAACTGAAGCAAAGAATAAACATGATATGAACAAATAGAAAAGGGCTTCTATCTCCTATCTCCCTCTCCAAAAACTCACACGACTGTGTTCCCCGGCAACGGCGCCAAAAACTTGATGAGTTGGATGGCAAGTGTACCGGTCGTACAAGTAATATAAAATGGACGAATTTCCCCAAGTATCGATCTCTCAAGAAACACAGTAAGGTGGAGTTAATTTCGAGGAGGACTTGAGATTGAAGTCCTTAGGTCGGCTTTAACAAAGGGGGGATTTGGTAATTGCGAAAAAAGAAATTAAAATACTAACAACTACTCCTATACAACGCCGCTATGCGATGCTTCGCCAGGCGGGATGGAAGACTAGTCGGGCCGCTATGAACCGAATTGCGAGGCGGATGGACGAGTACGCAAGCGTAAGAAACAGAATTTGAGGGTCGTAAGCACCTCTTCGCTACGCACGCTTCTAGCAATCGCTAGAACGGCAAGAACGGATGGATGGCGGATGGATATAAAGGCGTAACTCAAGCAACTTAAGTGGTAAAATGTAATATGAATCACATAGACATGAAACACAAAACATAAACAACCAAAGTGCACATCATCTACACAGAAATATTCAACAGCACATATACAACAATAAAGGAAGAACAAGGCAAGAGATCGACCGAATCCGAAGGCTCGTCGAGGGTTCACGGAAGGAAATGCCGGGTTGTCAATCCGGATCCAAGCTCGGTCCTCAACTACGTCCGGGATAGAGAAGGCTGTCACTATCCTCCAATGGACCTGTCTTCTTCGTGTCACGAGTCGGAAGAAGGTTGCAAGCTACCCTTTGCTTGATGGCTATGGCGTTGAAGCTTGAAATAGAGCTTAGAAGATGAAGGAGAAGGCCGAGAGGAAACTCCGGCTAAAATATGGCATTGAAATCTTGCAGGAGCCTCTCCGATGGTGAGGAGGAAGTAGGGCGGCGGAACCCTCGGAGCTGGACGAAACTGGCGGTGGAAAAAGTGATGTACCAATCTGGAGAAAAATCTGCGCTTAAATAGAAAAAGATCAGAAAAATAGTCACGCACGGTCCCGCGCACGACCGTGCGCTAACCGTGCGTTATTTACTTACAGATCTTGATCGCGGAAGAAGATGCGTTGACCCGTGTGTTTTACTTGCGCACGGGCGATTCCGCCCGTGCGTGAAGGAAATCGCATGGGTAAACACAAAACACAGGAAATCAAGCGAAACAGGGGAACCGTGCGTTTAACTCGCGCACGGGCGCGTTTGCCCGTGCGTGAAGGAAACACACGATTTACCCCAAAATGCAGGAATAAAGAGAAAATGTACAGACCGTGCGATTCCTTCTCGCACGATTTGACCTAAACCGTGCGGGGAAAAAACGCACTGGTAGAAACAAAAGCCCCCGGAATTATTGTGTGAAATGCACGATCGAACTGGAACCGTGCGCGAAGAAATGCGCACGACCGTGCGTTTTACACATAACTGAAAATGAACCTGGGACATCCCAACTACCTGCACAGCAATGAAACCAACTGGGGCACCAGCTCCCAGCAACAAAATGCAAACAACAACAAAAAGAAAGATAACGGGGAGCACCATGTGCATACCCCCGACAGCAGAATGCGCAATTGCACACCCTCGGGCCAAAACAATGCAATTAGCGTGAAAAGCAGCATAAATGAAATATCAACGATAACACACTAAAAGTGAAGTGCAAGAGCGTTAAAACTAGCCCAGATGAGTCCGAAAAATCCTATATAAATAGAACTCATCAGTAGCGCATATGTATCTGGTACAAGTACGCGACCCTCAAAGAAGTTTTGGTGCTTCATAGGGGATAAGGTGGCGGAACTGGCAGAGGAACTGTAGGAGAGGGCGTAGACTAAAGTCACCCGAGGGAGCATAGTATGCCTCAGATTCATAAAACGTGACATCCCTAGTGACAAGGACTTTCTCATGGGTAGATAAAAATATTTGTATCGCTTTTTTGCAGAAGAGTATTCAATAAAGACACACTTAAGTAGATGAAGATCAAGTTTAGTGGGGGTGGTGGATATGAACAAAGCAGACACATCCAAACACCTTAAGGGAAAGCTGAGAAGAAGACCCATGGAGAGTGCCAAGAGGGGTGTCATTCACAAGGACACGCAATGGCATACGATTGATATGTCGCAGTGAGAACCGCATCACCCTAGTAATATTTGGGAAGATGCATGGTGGACAAAAGACATCGAGCAACTTCCAACAGATGGAGATTTTTACGTTCATCAACCTCATTCTGAGCAGGGGAATAAGCGTAAGTGGTTAGGTGAATAACGTCATGTTCAACAAGATATTAGTCAAACAATGAATCCATATATTCACGGGCATTGTCATTGTGGAGGATTTTAATACTGGTATGAAATTGAGTGGAGATCATTTTATGAAATATTTGAAAAATAACAAATACGTCACTTTTTTGTTTCAAAAAATATAACCAAAAAATGCATGAAAACAATTAATAAATGTAACAAACCAAAAATAGAAAGGATTGGGCAAAGTCCCCATACATCAGCATGAATAACAGCAAAAATGATAGAACTAGACAATGAAACCCGATTAAAAGTAGTTTGTCGAAGTTTGTTAAGAGTACACACATTACACACAAAGGAATCAAAAGCAGTAGTTGACATAGAAGGAAACAACAATTTCATAATAGGAGTAGACGGTATCCCAAGCGACAATGCTAGGAATACAAGGGATGAAAAGTGTTGGAATGAAGAGCCTACGAAGGTGGCATTGGGCAGGACTTGAGCACATAAAGACCATTGACCATGCAACCAGAGCCAATCACCTTTCCTGTTTTCAGATCCTAAGATTCACAAAAGGAAGGAAGAAAAGTTACAAAGAAGATTGTAGAATAGTTATATGGCTAATAGAAAATAAATTACGAGTTAAGTTGGGGACATGAAAAACAGATGATATGGAGAGAGAGGAGCAGGAAATAGAGTCCTTTCTAGCGATAGAGGAAAGATATTTATCAGCAATGCTCACTTTATCATGACCAGATCGAGAAGTATATGATATGAAACTTGAGGTGGAACCAGTCATATGATGTGGCCCCGGAGTCAATGACCCACTAGGTGGAAGAGTGGGATGTAGCAGAATGAGTACCGGGAGTCCCAGTTTGACCATAAGAGGAGGAAGATAAGTCAGTAGACTCCGTAGAAAGAGTCTGCATCAAGCGGCGAAAGGCAAATACTTCGCCAATCGAGAATGCACCGGGAAGGGCAGACGAGTTGGGTCCAGTATGGCTAGGAGGAATATCCACAACAACAATAGTGAGATGAACAAAACGAGGAGAGGCATGAGGACCCAGAGATCTCCCAAATGCACGGCCACCGCGAAGTGTAGCACCCCCTCTCGGCGGAGAAAACCCAAGGAGTCTGAAACAAGTATCCCTGGTGTGACGACTCTTCCCACAATAATCACAAAACAGATGGTCTTTATCAGATCTCTTTATCTTAGCATCACCGGTCTAGCGAGCACTCGAAATATAAAAGGTAACAGCAAGGACAGAACTCTCGGAAGAAGAGTCGGGAAACAAGGCTTGTCAACAATCGAATTTCTGCTATAGAATATTGTAGACCTCAGGGAGAGACGATATAGCGAATGCCCCAGAATCTGAGCATTGATTTGATTAAAGTCCTGTTAAAGGCCATGGAGAAACTCAAAGATCCAATTGCGGTCTTCCCAGGCACAAAACATCGACTCATCAGCAGAGCTAACAAATGTCAGGGGATCAAAGTGATCTTATTCCCGATACAACTCTATAAACTCCAAATAATTTACGAAAGGAGGGCAATTACCTTATCGGAGTAAGGATATATTCCGTCTCAACTGAAAAATCTGTGCGGCATTACCTCTCCGCTCTCCGCCAAATGTTGCAACAGTGTCGAGAAATAAATAGTTGTGAGCTATGCGCTCCTATATAGAATTTGTGAGCCATGACATGATTAAGCAGTTCTCTAAATCCTACTGTATCTAATCCGGTAAGTCTTTTTCCGGTTCACGAGTCTAGCCGCTGACATAACCAAAGAGGTGACAGCCCTTTTGCACCAAGGTGATAGAATGAGTCTGTGAAAGGTAATTGGAATCATCTAGGCTAATGGTAGTAATCTGAGGAGTGTTGAGATTATGGACCCCATGTAGAGATCTTACTAGAGGAACAACCGCAGACGAAGGAATGCGAGAATTATTATTACTTGGCATAGTGGTTCAAGAATAGAAATCTAAAGATTACCCAAGACTTAGGTCATTCTAGACTGGCGATTACACCTAAGCAAACACGAATCCGGAAGAGGAGACAAAAATAAATCCACTTCATGCAATGGCTGGAAGAGAAAACCACGTCGAAAAGGAGCAGGAACTTCACCACATGGAGGAAACGGTGATGGACAGTCACTGGAGTTGAGAGAAAGGGCTACAGGGTAGACCCTGCTGGAGGCGAGGGACTGGTTAAGGGAGAGAAGCGTTGAAGACGGGGAAAAAGGATGCGCGGGCGACTGTTTACGAGAAGAAGGACGCGCGCACGGGCTGTGAACCAGAATAAGCGGACGCGCAGGAAGACAGACGCAAGTGGAAGAGTCGGACGAGCGGCGGAGCCGGCAGAGCAGAAGCGGAGACGATCGAGAGTCGACTAGGCCCGAGGAGCACCGACTCTAATACCAAGGTGCACGAGAGAAAATTTACAATTGAATTAATTTAAAGCATTCCTCCCCTCTATATATGAAGACAGGTAATAAAATACTAAAAAGAAATAACACGAGCATATTGTAACATAATGCAACAATACATATTGTACAGGTTATTTATCATTTTTCCTTGCGTACTTCGAAATTAGACACTATATAAACCTATGTGTATCTCTCATTTAGATTATCTTGAAAGTATGGTGAAAATGAAACCCTTGGGGTTTGCTCTTCTCCTCTCTCCCTTTTCTTCTCATCTTCTCTCATTTTCCCCTTCTCTATCTCGAAATCCTGGACTACGTAACATCCCCCTTCTTCCTCGCATTCTTTGTAGGTTGAGCTCAGCACCGTTGTATCTCCGCCGCCACCACCACCTCCGATGATGTCCTGACGCTGCTATAGGAAGGACAGTAATATAATCATATTACAAAGACATATTAGAATAGGTGATCAGCTTCTTGATCTACTTAATAAGAGGGTTTCCGGCTCCGCAGCGCCCGCATCATCCCGTCGCAGCGCCCGCATCGTCCCGTCGCAGCGCCCGCATCGTCCCGTCGCTCGATCCGCCCGTCGCAGCGCCCGCATCGTCCCGCTCCGCTCGCTTCTCCGCTTCGCTCTCCCGGTTAGGGCGTGATCGGAGGGTGTTTTGCCCTCCATGGGGGCTGTCGGAGACGCCTCCCCTCTCTCGGGTGTTCTCTTCGGCTTTCAGATCTAGCCCACACCCGTAGGATGTCCTCTTTTTCCACTTGAGATCATTGTTCTCCACTATGGAGGCTCAATCCACTTTGTCTCCTGCTTCTCAATCCGGTGCTCTTCCCGGTTCCCCGGCCACCCGATCGGATACTTTGCATAGTCCCTCGGCTGATCCTCCTCAGAGTCATGGCCAGTCATTGAAGATTACTACTGTTGCCTTGGATGGCACAAATTACCTGGAATGGTCTCGGGCGGGTCAACATGTGATTCGCAGCCACCAGTTATATGGTCTTATTGATGGTACTATCGTTGAGCCACCACGCTCTGATCCCTTGTGGCGCAAATGGGATGCGGACAATTCCTTGGTCGTCTCGTGGCTTCTTCATTCGATGTCTCCTCAGGTGTATCGGAGCTATATGTTGTTGGACTCCGCATACGATATTTGGACGAGAGCCCGTGATACTTACTCCCAGGCCGGCAGTTCGATGCAAGTATATGAGCTCACTCGCCGTGTTCTGAAACTGAGACAGGGAACTATGCCCGTTGCTGCCTACTATTCTGAGTTTGAGCGTCTTTATCAGGAGTTGGATTTCTTTAATACATTTACTGCAGCCTGTACGACTGATGTAGTGGCTCTTCAGAAGGATAAAGACCGCTTTCGTGTTCACGTCTTCCTTATGGGCCTTAACATGGAGTTTGATGCTGTTCGTCTGCATGTTCTCCATCGTAAACCTCTTCCCTCCCTACGGGAGGCTTTCAGCATGCTCCTTAGTGATGAGAACCGTCGCCGCACTCTTGGCCCTACTACCGACCACTCTGCGCTCGTTGGGATTTCTCGCGGCCCCCCTCCTGTTTGCAGTCACTGCGGGAAAAAAGGCCATATCAAAGACTCCTATTTTCGCCTGCATCCGCACCTTGCCCCATCCGGTCGAGGTTCTGGTACTCGTGGTAGAAGTGGATATCGTGGAGGTGGTCATTTTTCTCTGACCGTGTTCAGTCTTCTGCCCACTCTACTGAGGTTTTGGAGGACACCTCTGGTGGTTTGTCTGCGGCCGAGTTAGAGGCCTTCCGTTGCATGTTGCGCTCTCACACTGACTCTACTTCTGCTTCCTCTCACGCTGTTGTTGCCACTTCAGGACTGTCCAGTGCTCATGCTGTGTCTTCCACTCCTTCCGAGTGGATCATCGACTCAGGTGCGACCGACCACATGACCGGTTCTGCCTCAGGTTTTATCTCCTACACTCCCCTCTCTGGTCGTGATAAGGTTATTGCTGTCAATGGTTCTCTCTCTGCCATTGCTGGCAAAGGGACAGTCCCATGTTCTCCTGACCTATCAATTTCCTCTGTTTTGCATGTTCCTTCTTTTCCCAGAAATTTACTCTCTATTAGTCACTTGACTAACTCACTACACTGTTCCGTGACATTCTTTCCTGATGTTTGTGTTTTTCAGGATCTGGCTACGAGGCGGACACTTGGCAGTGGTAAGAATGTTGGCGGCCTGTACTTGCTGAACCAGTCTTCTCCCAGTGCTCTCTCTTCCACCAGATCTCCGACTCTTGATGATCTTCGACGATGGACCCAGCGCCTTGGCCACCCTTCTCCTTTATATCTTACTAAATTGTTTCCTGTCTTTCATCATTTACTTCAGTCTTTTGTTTGTGATGCGTGTGAACAGTCTAAACATGCTCGTCGTCGTTCTACTCATTTGTCTGTTCCTAGTCTGTATCCATTTGATGTTATTCACTCTGATGTTTGGGGTCCATCCCGTGTCCTCTCTTTATCTGGATATAAATGGTTTGTAACGTTTATTGATTGCTACTCCCGCACTACTTGGCTTTATATGCTTAAAAAGAAAAGTGATGTTTTTTTGTGCTTTCAAAAATTTCATAAGATGGTGGTCCAACAATTCGGAGGCAAAATACGCGTATTACGTAGTGATAATGGTGGCGAATATGATGATCGTGGTGCATTTGGGGCCTATCTTGCAGACCATGGCATCATCCATCAAACTACGTGTGTC
The DNA here is from genome assembly GCA_039513925.1 of Platanthera zijinensis. NCBI lineage: Eukaryota > Viridiplantae > Streptophyta > Magnoliopsida > Asparagales > Orchidaceae > Platanthera > Platanthera zijinensis. The sequence goes on from CM077080.1 coordinate 125,063,927, forward strand.
CACACCTCCACTCAAAATGGGGTGGCCGAACAAAAGAATAGGCAGTTGCTGGAGGTGGCCCGATGTTTACTTCTTTCTATGCATCTCCCTAAATCCTACTGGGGGGATGCTATTCTTACAGTCGCGCATCTCAGTAACCGTCTTCCGTCCCGTGCTCTTTCGTTTGATACGCCCCTATCTCGTCTCTAAAAAATGCACATTGTCCATACCTCTCATCTTCCCCCTCGTATCTTCGGCTCCGTGTGTTTTGTTCATGTCCATAGCCCGCATCGTGATAAACTCGATGCGCGGTCTCTTCGGTGTGTTTTCGTTGGTTATTCCTCTACCACCAAAGGGTATCGGTGTTATCACCCTCCGACACGTCGGTACTATTTTACTGTCGATGTCACCTTTCGTGAGGGGGAATCGTACTTTGATTCTCGTTAGGGGGAGATGACTAGCACTGGTGACGAGCTGATCGACTCCCCGCTCCCTATTGTTGCTCCTCATCCTATTCCTCCTCCTGCTCCCGTCCCTATTGTTGACTCTCATCCTATTCCTCCACCTGCTCCCGTTCCTTCCACCTGCGCTCCTCCGATAATATACACATACTCTCGTCGTCCTATAACTGTTGAGCAAGTGCAGACTGAGGACGTTTCGCCAGTACCGGTGACTGTCTCCAGCCCAGATTCAAATGATGACCTTCATATTCCTCTTGACCGTCTTATAGGTAAGAAGGGAGTACTAATCACCTCATTTCCAACTACATTCGTTATAATCATCTTTCTCCGGCACATCAAGCCTTTATTTCTTCTCTTTCATCTATTGTTATCCCTAAGACATGGCAGGAGGCTGTTCAGATACCTGAATGGAAAACGGCAATGGAGGAGGAACTTTGTGCCTTGGACAAGAATAAAACATGGCAGCTGGTGAGCCTTCCTCCAGGGAAGCGAACAGTCGGATCTCGTTGGGTCTACACAGTTAAACAAAACCAAGATGGTGTAGTGCAGCGGTACAAAGCTCGTTTGGTGGCTCAGGTATATACCCAGGCTCAGGGTATTGACTAACAGGAGACCTTTGCTCCTGTTGCGAAGATGAACTCTATCCGCGTGCTTTTCTCAGTTGCTGCAAGCCGTAGATGGGAACTACTTTAGCTCGATATCAAGAATGTCTTTTTGAATGGCGATCTGGAGGAGGAAGTTTACATGGATATTCCACCAGGCTTTGTTATCAAAGGGTCCAAGGGAAAGGTGTGTCGGGTTCTAAAATCTCTGTACGGCTTGAAACAGTCTCCGAGAGCGTGGTTTGGACGTTTTTACAAGTTCATGCTTCAACTCGGATACACTCAAAGTCATGCTGACCACACGCTCTTTATTAAGAGAAAGGGTGTCCAAGTCTCTATTCTTATTGTGTATGTGGACGACATTATCATTACTGGGGACCACTTGGAGGGGATCACTTACCTGAAGGAGCAACTGAGCAAAGAATTTGAAGTTAAAGATCTGGGAAAGTTGAAATATTTCTTGGGAATTGAAGTGGTGCGGTCTCAACAGGGGATTTTCATCTCCCAAAGAAAGTATACTCTGGACCTTCTTGAAGAAACTGGGATGCTTGGGTGTGCACCCGTGGACACACCTATTGAGGCTAATCACAAAATTGATGCAGATGCTAGTGGAGAAAAAGTGGATGTCTCAAAATACCAACGTCTGGTTGGACGTCTCATATACTTGTCTCATACTCGCCCTGACATTACGTATGCTGTGGGAGTCCTAAGTAGGCATATGCACTCTCCTTCCGTTCGTCATCAGCAGGCGGTCTTTAGAGTGCTGCGTTATCTCAAAAAGGCACCAGGCCGTGGGAACCTTTTCAAAAACGGCCAATCACTAGAAGTTAAAGTGTTTACAGATGCTGATTGGGCCGGTAGCCGAGACGATAGAAAATCAACCACGGGGTACTGCACTTTTGTGGGAGGCAACCTCGTTTCATGGAGGAGCAAGAAGCAGAATGTGGTAGCTCGATCAAGTACAGAGGCAGAGTATAGGGCTATGGCACAAGGTGTTTGTGAAGGATTGTGGATGAAGAATCTTCTTCGTGATATTGGTCTTCAGGGGAGCAACCCTATCATGATCTACTGTGACAACAAAGCTGCCATCAGTATTGCGCACAACCCAGTGCAACATGATAGAACCAAACATGTGGAGGTTGATAGACATTTCATCAAGGATCACCTAGACAAAGGAAATATTTGCACCCCTTTTGTGAACACATTCGACCAGCTTGCGGACGTCTTCACCAAGGGTTTATGCAGCGATAACTTCAAGGACAGCACAAACAAGTTGGGAATGATCAATATCTATTCCCAACTTGAGGGGGAGAGTTAAATATATCTATTTTGTTTTTTTAGCATATAAATATGTAAGCCCGGTTAGGGCAAACTCTATTATCGATCTATTCTACTATACTCTGTCTTTGCCCTACTCAATGTCTCAACCTAAAACCCTTCTTTTCTAAAGTGTCTCGCCAAGATTCAAGTTTTGTGTTTACATCCTCGCGTATCTCATCAACCAAAACGATATCATCCACAAATAATAAACAACATGATATTTCTTATTGGATGTGTCTGGTAAGCTCATCTAAAATATGGGTAAAGATATAAGAGCTTAAAGTTGAACCTTGATGTAAGTCAACAGTAATAGAGAATTCATGTGTTAATCCTTCAAATGTCCTTACCCTCTCACTGAATTTGTATACATATTTTTGATTGTGTCAATGTATGATACTGATACGTTTACGAACGAAGAGCGAGACATAATTGCATTAAACGGAAACACGGATACAACCCAGAGCAAACTCCGGCAAAGATCAAGGAAGTTGGGTCCTCCAAAGATCCCTCTCTCAAGGATGAGAGCAAAAACCATAAATAACCAAAGCTCCTCAACACAAACACCCCTCCCCCTTATATAGATGTGGGAGGGAGAACATAAAGGAAATACAATATTAATAAAAAAATTAATTAATATCATTTAATTACAAGCATTAATCACGGCGGCTTCCATATGCGCTCTCATAGCTCCTGCAAGGTGGTGTGCTCAGGCGGGTGTAACGTCGTAACAGATACATTTACACCTTTCTTTACAAGACTCTCCATAAGATCTCTCTTGGAACCCTATCATAAGTCTTCTCAATATCGATAAACAGCATATGCAAATCTTATTTTTTTTCTCGATAGTTGTCAATGAGTCTCCTCAAGAGATGTATAACTTCAATGATCGAACGCCCTGGCATGGATCAAAATTGATTCTTTGAGATGCTAGTGATGTAGGCTCAAATTAGGGTTTTCAAAATATAAAAATTTTATGCGATTAATTTTATCTTGTTGTAGACCGAGCGGGCCAATTCGAGTTTTAACGAGTGAAATCGCCCCCAACGTCTGAACTTTGCTAAAGCGGATAATTAAAATTTGAGTGAGAATTCTTAAGCACTAAATGTGTTCAATCATCGCGAGACACATACATTCACAAGCCAAACCAGAATAACAATTTAAGAAATAACGACAATAAAAATAGATCGAACGTTCGAGGCAAGCTTAGCAATATTTAATTGAAATGCATAAAATTAGTTTGATATTTTGAAGCACCGGATGAGTTAATGTTACCCAAGCGAGGAGTGGCCCTTCCAAACAGAGGAGATGGAGTCAACTTTGTCTCAAATACCGTCGGACTGAATGCTGTACTCGACGACCGCCTGGGACAGGTATCAAAGCCATTGTAGCAAAATTTGGAGTCAAAGGTTGTCGGACTAGATGTTGGGGTCGGCGACAGCCTGAAAAAATAACAGGCCCGCTGTAGCAATGTTTGGGGTAGACCGCCCCGTCCCCTGAAGCACGAGACCGAGCGACGACTGGGATTGTCGGACTCAAATGTGAATCACCGGGGTTGAATCGGGGGGGAAGTCGTCAGCGAGACGTGCGGGCGGTGGGCAGAAAACTGGAGATGAGTCCGCGGCTGGGAGTTGGACGGGGGATGCGACGTGAACAAAAGTGGGGGGCCGAATTATAGGGAAACGAGTAGGTCTCATTTCCTGCGTTCTTTTCGGCTGCTCTATTCGAAACATTATTTTCAATTTATAGGCTTTTCTCATATTTCAAAATTGGCATTATTTCCTTTTCTCGTATTCTAAAACAATCCCTCTTTATTTTTCTCCAAATTTAGTCTTATTTCTTTTCTCCTGATTGCCAACCCGTGAGCAGTTACACCAATTAATTTTCTAAAGTATTTTGACGTGCTTTCTTGCAATTAATTTTATGCGCACCGCTAAATAAACTAAGCTTGCTCCTTATGTCCTAACTACTCAATTTACCGAACATTTTTATTTAGGTTCTCACCGGCCGGTCACACCGATGAGCCAAAACTAATAACGGGTACATTGAAGGAAAATACATGAAATAAATAATTGTGAGAAAATAACGATTAGTAAAATATAATAAGCGTGTGATGGAATCACGCGTCCTCGGATGCGGCGAAAACAGCATCAATTCCCCCAGGGTTGACAGAGCTCGACCCCGACAAGAACTCACAGAAACTGGTACTATAGAGAATCCCTAACTCAGGTGGAATGTCTGGGGCATCGACAATTAGCTCGATGTACTTCGGAATTTGGAATGGATCAATCCTCCTATAATAAACAAACACTCAATCTTCCTTTGAAAAGTACAACTCATGACGATAACGACCGACCGTGTGTTTGTAATTTTCACAGGTTTTTTGCAAATTATCAGTAATAATTTAACGCAACTCTTTTAAATAATTAGCATGAGCTTGCACATCAAATGAAATACGTTCATAAAGATGGTGTAATAAAAGTAAAGAGATAATCTCAAAAAAAGATTTATTTTGGGAGGGATTTTTAGAATTATTATATGTGAGTTGTGGATGTACAAGATCTCATTGTTTTATATTCGCTCCAATTAGATGCTTAATAAGGCCCCTCATACTTCTTTTAACGACCTTACTCTGCTCATCAGTTAGAGTGTGATAAGCGCTACTATCATCGAGTTTGGTTCTCAGTTGACCACATAATATGTCTCATAAATATGATAGAGAATATTTAATATATCGATATAACTCGACAAATATGCCTATAACCAAATGATAGTGAGGAGAAATAAAAGTGTGGCCTCTAAATATGAGATTGACAGGATGAGGTATGGCGAGTGAATATCCGTCAGATATAATGTAGGAAAACTGTGAAATATATGGTGGCACGTCGGGACTTGATAAATGTGGGGTGAGCGACACATCTGGTCGATGAATTAATTCATGGGGTGAGGGTTCAGGCTGGAGTGCAGTGAGTAGTAATGCGGTGGAGTCAGTGAGAAATGAACTAGAAGTCTTAGAGGTCCTCTCGTGTGCCCTTGGAATAAGACAATTTATCGGAGATAAAAGAACAAAATTGTGCACGTGGTGCTCGAAGGAGTGAGAGTTTCTCGTGTCGTCATGCATACATGTCGATCATATTGTCAAGCCCACCCTAGTAGGATGTGATAGACATTCATAGCAGCGACATGACATAATACTCAATCAGAGTATGTGCTTCCTATAGAAAACTCTACGAGACAGTAATGTGTGACGGGCATAGTCAAATGACTATTGACTCTGGATAGGCTGTAGGGTTGTTCTAATGGATGCGTTGCAAGCCCTAATACGTCGACCAAGCGTTGAAATACAAAATTCTTCATACTACCACTATCGATGATAATAGAACAAAATTGTCCTTGGACGCGTGCAGTAGTGCAAAAAATATCGTGTCTACTATGGTCATCCTCAGTAGACTCACTGGAGGTGATCAGACTATAACATAAGATGCAGACTAAACTTTCAGCGTGTTCGCCTTCCACTTCTATGGCATCCTCAAACTCGGGTTCAGGCTCAGGTTCAGGGAGAGATTCACTAAGGTAAACTCCATATGCAGGCTCACCCTCATCAGCTGAATCGATAATAACGACGAAGTGGCGTCGCAGGTACACAGATGATTTGTGCCCGGACTCCATACACTTGAGGCATCGGAATAATCCAGTGTTGTGCTTAGCCCCAATAATCTCCTTTCCTTTGGAGAGAGTGGTGGGTGGGGTTGGAGTCCTGGCAGTGATGGAAGGGTGAGAGGACTCCGAGATCCTAGCAGTAATGGTAGTGATGATGCTCGTTGTAGATCTAACAATAGATCTAGCTTCGGATGTCCGTTTCTATAAGGACTCCACTCTCCATACGCGGCTCGAAATCTCTCTCAAGTCCTTATAGTCAAAAAGCTCTAGCTACTCTCTAATAGAATAGCATAACCCTTCAGATAACGGGACGCAGTCATTTCATCATCCTCTTGAAGGTCGAGGCGAGAATGCAGTACTAGGAACTCGTTCGTATACTCATCCACCGATAATTCGTCTTGACGCAGGTTGTGGAACCTACAGTAGAGGGTCTGCAAATAATCGAGTGGAACGTATCGTTTTCGAATTTGCGTTTTAAACTTTGGTCGTGTGGTGATCGGGGGCATGCTTAAGTTAAATCTAGATCGCTCTAGTTGTCCCCACCAAACTAGGGCGGATCCTTTCAGTCTAAACGTGGAATACTCAACTTGCCTAGCTTGGGACAATTTATTTCAAGCCAGGAAACGATCAATTCGTTCACACCAATCTAAACAGTCATCGAGTTCTAAATGTCCCTCAAAATCACTGACATCTAATTTGATTTTTACGTCCCAACGAGGGTGGTTACGTGGATCAAGTTGTGCAGCCTCCAGTGGCCTAAGGTTAGGGTCTACTTCGACCACTGGCTATGTTATTAATACCCCAAGGCGCACTGAGGCGCAAAGGGGCCCTGGAGCCTAGGCACAAGATCGCGTCTGAGGCACGTGAGGCCCAAAAATGGAGAAAAAATAAAATTAGTAAATTGGGCTCCCAATTCATGGAAATTCAGCGAATTGGGCGCCCAATTCAAGGAAATTCAGTAAATTGGACGCCCAATTCATGGAAATTCAACAAATTGGGTGCCCAATTCATGGAAATTCAACGAATTGGGCGCCCAAGAAATTCAGCGAATTGGGTGCCCAATTCATGAAAATTCAGCGAATTTGGCACACAATTCATGAAATTTCAGCGAATGGGGCGCCTAATTCATGGAATTTCAGCAAATTGGGCGCTCAATCACTCAATTTCAGCGAATTGGGCGCCTAGGAGCGCCTGGGTGAGCCTAGGCGCGCCTCATGCACATCGCCAGCCTAAGGCTTGTCGAGGCGAGCCGGAGTGCGCCCGGCGCCTCAGGCTCGCCTATGCGCGTGCCTTGATAACACAAACCACTGGGATAGGAAACACTCGGTTTAAATGCATGGTGGCTTCTATAGAGTTGACCGAAGTGCGAAATCCGTTCACTACGTACCCAAGACCTCCCATGGTGGTGGTGAGATTGTCGACCGCTTTCATTAAGTCGCTCATACGTTGCGCTAAATCCCCTACGCTATTTTCTAAATGATCGACGAGCTTTTCCATTTTAAAATAAGTTAATTTTAATTTCCTTAGAAAAATTTAAATGATTTAAGAAATTAAACTCTCTTTCTCTTAATACAAATTAAAATAAATTTTGAAAAAATGTTAAAAAAAAGTATGTTGAATAAATTTATAAAAAAAATATTAAATGATAAAACATTAAAACAAAATTATTTTAATAAAAAAAATTTATTTTATTTTTTTGAAAATTGGACCGTGTTCGCGATAGGAGCGAATCACAGTGCTCGGATACCAAACTAATGCAGGCTCAAATTAGGGTTTTCAAAGTATGAATTTTTTATGCGATTAATTTTATCTTGTTGTAGGCCTAGCGGGCCAATTCGAGTTTTAGCGCGTGAAATTGCCCCCAACGTCTGAAATTCGCTATAGCCGATAATTAAAATTTGAGTGAGAATTCTTAAGCGCTAAATGTGTTGAATCATTGTGAGACACGTACATCCACAGGCCAAACCACAATAACAATTTATGAAATAACGGCAATAAGAATAGATCGAACGTTCGAGGCAAGCTTAGCAATATTTAGTTGAGACGCAAAAAATTAATTTGATATTTCAAAGCACTGGATGAATGAATGTTACCCGAGCAAGGAGTGGCCCTTCCAAACAGAGGAGATAGAGTCAACTCTGTCTCAAATACCGTCGAACTGAATGTTGTAGTCGAGGACCGCCTAGGACAGGTATCAAAGCCACTGTAGCAATATTTGGAGTCAATCGCTGAGGCCGTCGAACTGGATGCTGGGGTTGACGACAGCCTGAAATGGTAACAGGCACGTTGTAGCAATGTTTGGAGTCGACCTCCCCGTCCCCTGAAGCACACGACCAAGCGGAGACTGGGATTGTCGGACTCAAACGCGAATCACTGAGGTTGAATCGGGGGTAAGTTGCTGGCGAGACGTGCGGACGGTGGGAGGAAAACTGGAGATATGATACGGTACCAAATAAACAGAGCAACTTCTCCAATAAAACTGCAAGACAAGCTTACACAGGATACAACCTCACTCAAGAGCCGGGCTCTGAACAGTGAAGGGAAGACTCTCCTACGAAACCCAGCAGCAGCCGGTCTCACACATCCACACAACAGATAACATAAAAGAAAGCAAACCCTACTCTCTGGCTATTTATATGCGAATAGCCAGAGCATTACATTATCTCCTAATTAACATAAGCAGCTAATCCTAATTAACATAAGCAGCTAATAAGCAAAATAAAAGATAACTGCTGCAGTTCGCAGCCCACCACCGCCCGGTACGCATCAATACCCCCTCCATCACAAGTTTCGTGTCCTCACGGAACAAAATCTGGAAATTTCCTGCGCAGTGCCTCCAAGTCCTCCCATGTCGCCTCTTCTATCCGGCCATTGGTCCAATGAATTAAGAGTTGGGTAGCCACCCGTCCGTTCTTAGGAATGATCCGCCGGTCCAACACCGCTAGCGGTTCCACTAGAAGATTGCCCTCCTCATTCACCGTCTCCGGTAATTCAACTACGGCTACCGGTGGAGCTCCACGGTGTTCTTTGAGTTGTGAGATATGGAAGGTCGGGTGAATTTTGGCGCCCTCCGGTAGTTGCAATTTGTATGCGACCTCCCCTATCTTTTCCACCACCCGAAACGGACCAAAGTACTTTTGTGCCAACTTCTGCGCGCCATGTATCCTCAAACTGGTTTGCCGGTACGGTTGTAATCGAACATATGCCCAAGTGCCAAGTTCCAAGTGACGCTCCCGGCGGTTTTTATCGGCCAACACTTTCATCCGATTCTGAGCTTGTTTCAAATTGTTTTTGAGAATGCCGATGACCCGTTCTCGAGCTGCAAGGGAACGGTCTACCTCTCCCGCCCGCGCGATGCCCTCCAAATACGGGGTGTGCAACACCGGTTCTTGCCCGTAGACCACCTCATACGGGGTCATACGAATGGCACTGTGGAAGGTTGTGTTATACCACCATTCCGCCAAGGGTAACCACTCGGCCCAACCCCGCGGTCGCTCAAAGCACATGCAACGCAAATATCCTTCAATGCACCGATTGACCACCTCTGTTTGCCCATCCGTTTGTGGATGGTACGCTGACGAGAGCCGTAGTTGCACATTTAACGCGCGGAACAAGGCTTGCCAGAAGTCACTCACAAACACCGCTCCGCGATCACTGATGATGGAGGCCGGCAGCCCATGTAAGCGGAAGACCCCATCCATGAATACTTGGGCGACACTGGCGGCCGTATATGGATGAGACATGGCCATAAAATGAGCATTTTTACTGAGTCGATCCACAACCACGAATATGGTAGATTTGCCTTTACTCTTCGGAAGGCCGTCAATAAAATCCATCGAAATATCCTGCCATACGCGGTCCGGAATGGGTAGGGGCTGCAGCAACCCGGCCGGTCGTTGGTTGTCCGTTTTGCAACGTTGGCATACGGTGCATTGTTGAATGTACGTGAGGACCTCCGCCTTCATCCGCTTCCAATAGAACATTTTTTTGAGCCGTTGGTACGTCGCCGTAACCCCGGAATGTCCCCCAATTGCTCCATCATGATACATTTGGAGTAGGCGTTGTTTGAGACCCGCATCAGCCCCCACCAGCAACTTCCCCTTTCGCTTAAGAATCCCATGCTGCCATGTGTAATCCAATTTGGCGTTGTCGTCGTGCTCCTTTACGCTAATAATTTTCTGCACCCGTCGATCCCCTATCCATGACTGTTTTACCTGCTGCAGAAGATCCGACGTGACCACGGACAGCCCGTACGCCTCCCGGGGCTGCTCCTCGCTCTCGGTCGTGGTGCCTTCAAACTGCCGAGAGAGGGCGTCGGCGCACACATTCTCCTTCCCTTGTCTATAGTGGATGACGTAATCATACCCCATAAGCTTGTAGAGGTATTTTTGTTGGGCCGGTGCCACGAGTTTTTGATCCGTCAAAAAACGAAGGCTTTGATGATCCGTTTTGATGATAAATTGCCCCCCCACGAGGTAGTGTCGCCAATGTTGTACCGCTAACACGATGGCCAACATCTCCTTTTCGTATGCCGGTAAAAGCTTGTTCTTCATGCCCAAGGCTTTACTAAAATAAGCCAAGGGACGGTTGCCCTGAGTAAGGACAGCCCCAACGCCGGTGTTTGATGCGTCGGTCTCGACCGTGAAGGAGGCCGTGAAGTTTGGTAGGGCCAACACCGGTGGTTGTGACACGGCGGTTTTTAAATGATCAAAAGCTAAGGCCGCCTCGCTATCCCAAGCAAAGTGAGCCTCCTTCAAGAGTCGCGTGAGCGGTTTTGCCATGGCCCCGTAGTCTTTGATGAACCGGCGGTAGTATCCGGTCAGCCCCAAAAAACCTCTTAGCTTCTTCAATGACGATGGCGTCGGCCACTCGAGCATGGCACGGATTTTGGAGGGATCGGTGGCCACCCCTTTGACCGAAATGACGTGGCCCAAGTATTGCACCTCCCTTAAGCCAAAGCCGCATTTACTCCGCTTCAAGAACAGTCGTTGTTGCCGGAGCACTTCCAAAGTGGTTGTGAGATGCTCTAGGTGCGTTTGCCAAGATGGGCTAAACACCAAGATGTCATCGAAGAATACAAGAATAGACTTCCGGAGTTGAGGTTGAAACAGTTTGTTCATCAAGCTTTGGAAGGTGGATGGCGCATTTGTCAGCCCGAAGGGCATGACAAGGAACTCGAAGTGGTCGTGATGCGTCCGGAAGGCCGTCTTGTAAACGTCCGCCTCCGCCATGCGAACTTGATGGTACCCTGCCCGCAAGTCCAACTTAGAGAAAAAAACTGCACCATGTAGTTCATCAATAAGCTCTTCAATTAAAGGAATAGGAAAGTTATCTTTTATGGTATGTTGGTTAAGCTTCCGATAATCCACACATAGCCTCCAACTGCCATCAGTCTTCTTGACCAACACCACGGGCGAGGCAAAAGGGCTGCTACTAGTTCGCACCGTGCCCACGGTTAACATCTCCCGGATCAACCCTTCAATCTCCGTCTTCTGTAATGGGGAGTAGCGGTATGGGCGTAGATTGATGTCCGCCTTGTCATCCTTAAGGCGGATATGATGCTCGTGACCACGCCGTGGTGGGAGCTCCGCCGGTTCTCCAAACACATCCTCAAAGTTCTGTAAGACCGCAGCCAGTTGTTGCCCATGGTGATCATCTAGCTCGGGGTCGAAGCCGGAGTTGTGCCCATTCGGTTCCTCCCTGTCCGGCCCAGTAGCCGGTTGTTCCTCAAGGCGACAAACTGCCATCATGCTACATTGTCCGCTACCTTTAGTGAGTAATTTCTGCATGCGTTGTTGTTTGGTCCATGTCCCGGTGGTACTTTGCGAGCCTCGCAACGAGATCTTGCGGCCTTGACTATAGAATTCCATTAACAAGTTTTTAAAGTCCCAATGCACCATTCCAAGAGTAATGAGCCATTGGACTCCAAGCACCACTTCGCACCCGCCTAACGGAAGAACGAGCATTTCCGAAGAGAAAGAGACTCCTTGCATCCGCCATTGAAACTCCTCGACCTTATGCGCGCTGGCGATTGTCCTGCCATTCGCAATAGCAACATTAAACATAGGAATCGGAGTGAGCTTACATTGCAATCTCGCCGCCGCCTTTTCGTCAATGAAATTATGGGTACTCCCGGAGTCAATGAGAATGCTGATGGGCTTCCCTTGGTATGAGGCGATCACCCGCATAGTGTGGAAATGCGTCAGCCCGGTTAAAGCGTGGAAGGAAACTTGCGGCACCGTTCCTCCGGTGGCCCCTTCTACTTCCATATTAAAATTTTCACCCTCTTCCAGTGCAATGTCCAGTTCTCCGTCCTCATCAAGGTGGCTGTCTTCCTCCGCCGGTATAAGCTCCAAAGCGTATGACTGCTGCTTGTCCAAACAACGGTGGCCGGGGACGAACTTGCTGTCGCACCAAAAGCATAAGCCCTTACTTCGTTTGTCATCGATCTCTTTCGGGGTCAAGCGCGGTTGGGGTCGTCGGCCTTGGGGCTGCGCCGGGGGGTTGCTCGGGCCGCTGGTTTGGCCTTGCCATTTAGGCGGAGGTGGTAGTCTCTCCCTTCCTGGAACGCTCCATGGCGTGGTACTCGCCCCGTGTCCGCCACCTCTCCGATGGGTTGCTGCCAGTTGATGCTCTTGCAGCCTCGCCAGCGAGCAAACTTCGCGCAGCGATTTTGGGTGAAACATACGCACCGCAAACTCAATTTCATCCTTGAGACCGGGTAAGAAAAGACTAATAGCATAGTCTTCAGATATATCCACCCGATGAAGAAGTACATCAAAGGCATCCACATAAGCTTGTACGCTTCCCGTTTGTCGTAAATTCTTGAGATCGCTCATGGGATCGTCGATCAACAGAGAGCCAAACCTATCCGCAATAGCCTTCCCGTATTCCTCCCAGTGCGGCCATTGCCGCGTGATACGAGCCTTCATATAGGCTTGATGCCAATAGAGGGCTTTTCCTTCTACATGGGCGGACGCCACCCTTACCTTCTGATCCTCCGTCGTGCCATCAAGGTCGAAAAATTGTTCACACCTATATATCCAGTCCAGCACCTCATCACCGGAAAAACGGGGAAAATCCAGTCGCGAAAACCGGGTGCCGAAGTGCGCCGTCGACATGGCGGGAGGAGGTGTACCTTCTGCTGCGCCCGAACTGCCCTCGCCCCCTTGTCGCCCGCTCGGAGGGCTTTCACACAGTACCCGTAGCTGCTCGGTGATAGCTTGCAGGGACTGCACCATCCCATCTTGCGTCTTTGCCATCGCCGCTTGGGAAGCCTTCAACGCCTCCACCTCGTTCACCAGGTCCTTCGGGGGTGCCATCGGAGGGAGCTGGTGCCTGAGCTCTGATACCAGTGATACGGTACCAAATAAACAGAGCAACTTCTCCAATAAAACTGCAAGACAAGCTTACACAGGATACAACCTCACTCAAGAGCCGGGCTCTGAACAGTGAAGGGAAGACTCTCCTACGAAACCCAGCAGCAGCCGGTCTCACACATCCACACAACAGATAACATAAAAGAAAGCAAACCCTACTCTCTGGCTATTTATATGCGAATAGCCAGAGCATTACATTATCTCCTAATTAACATAAGCAGCTAATCCTAATTAACATAAGCAGCTAATAAGCAAAATAAAAGATAACTGCTGCAGTTCGCAGCCCACCACCGCCCGGTACGCATCAAGATACGTCGGCGGCTGGGAGTTAGACGGGGGATGCGACGTGAACAAAAGTGGGGGGCCGAATTACAGGGAAACGAGTAGGTCTCGTTTCCTGTAAACTTTTCGCTGCTCTATTCGAAACATTATTTTTAATTTATAGGCTTCTCTCATATTTCAAAATTGGCCTTTTTTTCTCATATTCCAAAACAATCCCTCGTTATTTTTCTCCAAATTTAGCCTTATTTCTTTTCTCCTGATTGTCAGCCCGTGAACAGCTATACCAATTAAATTTCTAAAGTATTTTGATGTACTTTTCTTACGATTAATTTTATGTGCTCCGCTAAATAAATTAAGTTTGCCCCTTGCAACTGAACTACTCAAATTACCGGATCTTTTTATTTAGGGTCTCACCGGCTGGTCACACCAATGGGACGAAACTAATAACGGGTACATGAAAGGAAAATACATGAAATAAATAAATGCTAGGAAATAACAATTAGTAAAATATAATCGGCGCGTGATGGAATCACGCGTCCTTGGATGTGGCGAAGACTGCATCAGCTAGTCACTCGTCTTACTCTTTTTTCTATTACTCGTTCTCATAGCATTATGGTATGACTCATTAATTTAATTCTTTTGTAATTAATACAATTTTGTATATCTCTTTTGTGCTTATACAAATTTAACAACATACTTTCTCTCAATTGATTTGACATCTTATTTAACTTCAGTATCTTTTTGAAGAAACATGTAAGCTATAAAATTTCTTCTTTCCATAAAAACTGATAGGGATCCATCTAGGGATGCAAATGAGCTCGAGCTCGAGTCGAGCTTGGCAAAATTTCCAAGCTCAAGCTCAAGCTTGAGCTCGTTGAGCTCATTTTGTCCTGGCTCGAGCTCGAGCTCAATGCCTGCTTATCGAGCTCAAGCTCGTGCTTCGAGTTTGCGAGCTCGAGTTGAGCTCGAGCTGCTCACGAGCTTTTTAGCTCATGAGCCTGATTTTCTTTATAATTTTAAAATTTTTAAATATATATAGGAAAAAAAGCTCGCAAGCCGGCTCGCGAGCTCATGAACAATAATATCAGAGCTCGAGCTCGGCTCGTAATCGAGCTCGAGGAAGAGCTCGTCGAGCTCGAGCTCCACAGGCTCGAACTCGAGTCGAGCTTTTTTCGAACTGGCTCAACTCAACTTGCACCCCTAGATCCATCAGATCATGCACCAGGAGGGGTTCGCCGCAATGCGGGATCAACGTTCGTGTACTCACGCGGGAGGACTTAATCGATCTGACTCCGCAAATCCGGACAGATTCACGGAGTCGGATCGGAGATCCGATCAAATCCTCCTACGCGAGTACACGAACGTGGGACTCTCCTTGAGGAGAACCCTTCCTGGTGCATGATCTGATGATTCTCTATCAACTCCCCCCGACTGAAAAGCCTTCATCTCTGATGAATGGAGACGGTCGTACTGAACTCGAAGTCCAGGAGCGAGTCGATCGAGCTCTGTTGGTAGTATCCAGGTGTCGTCTGCATCTATACGGCCCCGCCAGTGTACTAAGTGCTCAGTCATAAGTTGCATTGGGACGAACACGTGCAGGTTCGATATCCCTACATGTATGGATATCCACTCGATATTTAATGTTGAAGATCTGACTCCATACTACGAGCCTCGCGAGTATGTGGACCCAAGCGGTGGGGACCTCCAGCCGCCTAAACCTCCACTCTTGTTGCCTTGCCACCCGCATAGTCCACCCACATCTGGTGGCAACCACAGTTCACCCATTCCTGACACCCACCCACCTAGGGACTCGTCTTCTTTAGTTTCACCTACGGCACCGTTGATCGCACTAGGATACACCAGTCGTGAGTTGAGCGATGAGAGCATCACAGAAATCAGATCTCACCAGTTCGTTTCTACTACAGACGGGCCTTTATATCGTTACTTAGTACACCGGTGGGGCCGCCCAGATACAGACGACACATGCCTACCACTAGCAAAGCTCGACGCGATCGACTTGCCCCTGGACTTTGACTTCAGTACGTCTATCCATTCATCAGAGATGAAAGCTTTTAATTCATGGGGAGTTGATAGGAATCCATCAGATCATGCATCAGGAGGGGTTCGCCGTAAGGCGGGACCCACGTTTGTGTACTCGCGCAGGACTTGATCAAATCGTCGATCCAACTCTGCGGATGCGTCTGAATCCGCGTCGCGAATCAATTTCATATATTACTTTATTATTTTAGCATTTCTTTTGATGTATTTGGGTAGCCCCACCTCCGACCAATCATAGTCATCGATGGTGGGATGCCCTAATTGTCTTCTTATCATAAATAGAGTGTTCGGGGGATGTTTTAGGGTGATTGTAGATTTTGGAGAGTCTAATCCCGGAATCCTGTGATCCTTCTACGGTGTCGACTCTATGGAACCCTCGGTGATGACTCTTAGGCGTGTATCTTCCTCCCCAATGTATTCCTAAACCCTTGGCCTTCTCCCCCCCCCCCTCCAATCTGCCTACCGCCGCCCAAAACCTTCCTTCCAGTCGGTTGTTTGTTGGTACGGTTTTCCCCCATAACAGTCGGCCCCCTCCACCCAAATCCCAACCGTCGGTCCTCCCGTCCCACTCCACAACCACCGTCAACCATTCCACCTCCATCCAAAGTCTCCACCGCCCCCTTGCTAACTCACCACAACAGCCACCTGAGCCCCCACAGCCCACAGCCGAGCCACCACAATCCCTCGTCCGTGGAAACACCCCTAGAAGCCCCCTCCCTCATCAAAACTGCCCGGATCTGGGCAGTCCAGCCCCAATCCGCAACTTCCCCTTACTCGCCTCTCATCCAATAGCCAGGATCCGCTCCCAAATCATCGGATCCATCCTCCCTCGCCCGGATCCACCCCTACATATTCGTATCTACTCATTTCGGCCCGATTCTGCCTTCCACCGCCGAATTCAAGCATCCTACATCATCACCCGCCTTCGGTTCCACATTGGATTGCCATCAAAATGCCTCCATCTCCGCAATTTCAATTGATGTGGACATCTCACTACTTGATAAGTCTTTGGTTGTATTGGATGATTATTTTCAGCACTGATTTATTGGATTGGATATTTTATTTTACTTGGATATATTGTCTGTAGAAAGATCACCTCGAATCTCTTGTGACTTACAGGTGGGATTCATTCGCCGAGTGTTTTGCTTTGGTCCTCCGAGCGGAGGAAAGCCGTTAAATGCTTGCTTACTTAATGCTTATTTTTTTTCAAATATTCTTGTGTGTTGACTATTATCGTTGCTCGTATTAATTCGTCACTGTCACCGACGGTATCATTGCATATAGACAATGGATAGCGTGTTTAGTTCTCATTTCCATCCCTAGAGGTCTAGGTTCTATGCACCCCTTAGTCTGCCCTACATCAGAAACTCTATTACAATAGTATATTAGAAAATATGAAGAATAATTATTTGCATTATTATGTATTAACAAAGGCAACCACGATATAGATGATTCTTTCATAGAGTGGTGGGATTATGCGGGTGTTCCTTTTAGTTGAACGTGTCATTCACTAGATTTATAGATCGTTTAGGGGCACGAGAGGTGATTTTTCTTATGATTGATGGACATACATTATCGTACTCATAGGGCACAATAGATCATATGAGCCTCAAATGGCGGTCGACAATTTATTCTTCCACGTACGAAAAGAGTTAGATGTGAGTTTGTCTCCCGTGTTAAGGATGCATCAGAGCACCTCAATGGACAATAGGGACTCAAATCCCAGAATGTGCGTAGTAAGCAATGAAACCTAGAGCTATGAAGAATATGAACTTGAATAATCTCGGTTTTAAATAAGAACTCAACCAAGAAATCTTGGCACATTCAAGAATTAAAATTACGTTTAGAACTTGAAGACATAATCAAATACAGAAAATATTATGTTATTACGAATTATTTCATGTTAAAGCAAGCATAGTTATTATGTTTAGAATCATCATCCTTAATTTTTGTTGTTGTATATATAGACCTTCGTATATGTTCTTATATAGTTTTACTATCACTGAGAGAAAGAGTATTCCTTACTTTTCAGTGGGATGACCTAATTTTCGAACTTTTCTTTTCAGGGAACAAAAGTCGAGAGATTCTCTTAATTAGATTTGTCGAGAGTATAACATAGTCTTAGTTGTTTTCATCACTTGATTTAGCGCATTTTGATGTCCTTTGAATTTAGTTTAGGTGGACTTGATGACTCGGTTGATTAAAATGTTATTTTTAAGTTCATAATTCAGTTTTGATTTTACTTTTATTTAGTTCGCTTTGTGATTCAATGATTGAGATATTCCTTGAACCTAGCTCCAGTCTTTCATTTTTGCTATGTACTTTAGCTATATTTATTGTCTTTCTATTATTGCACCAATTTTTATATTGCTATCCAGTTTGTTGGATATCACAGGTGTCGGCTACGCTTACTGCTGAACTAGGTAGGAGTGTTACAGATCAAATCCGAGACAAGATGAACTAAAATGATTAGACTTCGAAAGTCTTCGGCATGTGTCTTGAATAAACCATGCATAACAGACACACAGTGAGCTGCCTTTCTCATTTTGACAAACAATATAAGCTTTCAACAAGTAAGAGGGTAAGATCTTTTAAAAGGGAAAAAAGATGCAGAGTGGAGGAAAGAGGGAAGGGGAACATAAAAGTTCTTGGGTCAAGGGTGGGACATCTGATCACCCTAATTACAGACCCCTAAGTATAGCTTCAGTCAAATCATCCTACTGACAATTTGGAGTTCAACACAGGATCACAAAAAACGTCAAACAGACAATACGGAACATAGATCATTGCTATCATACCTTATTCAAGAAAATGAAGAAATGTTAGGAGTAGTAATGTATTGTTCTCTATTTCATGTTTCAGTTGTGAAGAGGTGTTGATGCTTATATTTTGACCCTGAGAAGAACTCTAATCACAAAAATTATTTTTGTTCTTGTCACCGCCCTGTGAATTTACCTCCTTAGTTCCAACATCAGTCTATCCCAGATGTGAAATATTTAGAATAGGAAGCAATCATGGAAGAGAATTAAACATCAAGGTTTAGTAATGACCTTTAAGTAGGTTCATGTTGTTCAAAAAAAATCTCATAAAAGACATTTCCAAGTAAAAGTTATCACAGGAACATTTTGATTAGAAGAGAGGAATGAATAAACACTTTCATAAAGAGTAGGATTCCATGATAGCAAATGCAATCAGAATAAATACTAGCAGTAAGTGCATGTGACAAGAGGTTTAGCACATCTAATAGTACATTGAATAGGGACTCCTAAGGAAAATGTTAAGCACTAACTAGAGGAAGAACTAAGAGAAGAGAAAGTAGAGAGAAACTAGAGAGAAATTAGGGTTAGGGTTGGGAGAGAAGAGAAAAACCTGAATAATCCTTGCATAAACCTCCAAGAGAGGGGTCCGGGTATATATATATCCCCGGACCCAAGGCCGGCCGACCAAGGGGGGCCGGCCGGCCCCCATGGGGCTGAACCCAACGTGGTTCAGCCCCCCCGAGCCGATATTTCAAGAGGAAAGGGCTGAACCCATTGGTTCAGCCCCATTATTGTCATGCACCCGCCGTTGCCGCCGTTTGTAATGTTGTCCGAACAGTCTAGCCTCATCCGGGGGCTTAACATTCCCTTCCCCATCAAAAACCAGCTTGTCCCCAAGGTGGTAATCGGGGTAAAGCTCCCGGAACTCCAGCAAATCGACCCAAGTATTGTGCTCGGCGGAGAGACCCTTCCATTTGACTAACAGCTCTGGACAGTACGCCGTGCCACAACGTTTCCACTTGATCAACAGTACCTCCTCCGGAATCGGGCGAAGCTCGCCCCCACTAGTAGCCTCGGGTAAAACCGGGAAGACCGGAACAGCATCACCCAACTTCCGCTTCAACAGGGAGACATGAAAGGTAGGATGGATCCGTGAGGTCGCGGGTAAAGCCAAGGTGTACGCAACCGGTCCGACCCGCCGCGTGATCCGAAATGGTCCATAGTAGCGCGGTGCCAGTTTCTGATTAGTCCGCTGTGCCACAGACAGCTGGCGATAAGGACGAAGTTTGAGAAAAACCTCATCTCCCACCTGGAACTCGCGCTCCGTTCGATGGCGATCTGCCTGAGCCTTCATACGATCCTGTGCCGCCCGAAGATTCTCACGCAAGGTGGCGAGGGTCCGATCACGATCACGAAGCGCCCGATCAACTGCTGCAACTGCGGTACTGCCGGGCTCATAACTGCTCAAGGAAGGAGGTGGCCGTCCATAGACGACCTCAAAGGGCGTGAGTTTACTAGCCGAGTGATAAGAAGTATTGAAGCAGTACTCCGCCCAATGTAACCAGCTGGTCCATGTTCGCGGCTCATCCATCACAAAGCAGCGAAGGTAAGTCTCGACGCCCCGATTTAAGACCTCTGTCTGGCCATCGGTCTGGGGATGGTGGGCCGTGCTGAAACGTAAGGAAGTCCCCTGCAAGCGGAATAGCTCTGTCCAAAATCTGCCAACAAAAGTGGGATCGCGATCGGAAATGATCGCCCGGGGAATTCCATGCAATCGAACAATCTCCCGAACAAATAAGCCCGCAACCGACTCAGCTGTGTAAGGATGGCTCAGAGCAAGGAAGTGCCCATACTTGGATAACTTGTCCACCACTACCAATATCACTGATTTACCCTTCGACTTGGGCAGCCCATCGATGAAGTCCATAGAAACCGTATCCCAGATCTGATGCGGAATCTCTAAGGGAGTGAGGAGGCCAGCCGGAGAAGTAGTCTCATATTTCTGTCGTTGGCACACCTCACACTTCTGCACAAACTCCTGAATGTCACGGCGCATCCCCTTCCAAAACACGTTGGCCCGAGCCCGCTGAAGAGTGCGAAGAATGCCGGCGTGACCTCCTGTCGGCGACGAGTGAAACTCATGCATCATCACCGTCCGCCAAGCTGACGGAGCAGGAATGACGACTCGCCCCTGATAATACAGCCGGTCATTTTGTAAATGATAACCGGGCGCTACCTCACGATCCTGTCGCAGGTTTTCCACAATAGCCCGTAACTCAGGATCTTGCTGCACCGCGTCCTGAATCTCGTCCACCGAATCCAACTGAGGCCCGGAAATGTGCGCCAAGGCCCCCTCGGGTAGGCGTGAGAGGGCGTCAGCCACCCGATTGTCTTTCCCGGGCCGATACTCGATCACATAATCATATCCCAACAACCTGGTGACCCACTTTTGTTGAAGGGGGGAAGAAATCCGCTGCTCCAAAAAATGCTTCAAGCTCTGATGATCGGTCCGTATCGTAAAGCGACGCCCAAGCAAGTATGGCCGCCATAGGGCCACCGTATGAATAACCGCCAGCATCTCCTTTTCATACACTGAGAGTCCCAGAGTCCGGGGAGCCAAAGCCTTACTGTAGAAGGCGATCGGCCGCCCCTCCTGCATCAAGACCGCCCCCACTCCCACGCCAGAAGCATCTGTCTCAACCACAAACGCCTTAGTGAAATCCGGAAGTGCTAACACTGGAGTCGTCGTCATCGCCTTCTTGAGCGCCTGGAAGGCGGTCTCTGCCTCCGCGTGCCACGCGAAAGCATCCTTTTGTAGCAGCTGTGTAAGTGGTCTTGCAATCTTCCCATAGTCTCGTACAAAGCGACGGTAGTAACCAGTAAGGCCTAAGAACCCCCTCAGCGCCCGAATGGTCAGGGGTCGTGGCCAAGAAAGCATACTCTCGATCTTCCGTGGGTCTGCCTTCACCCCGTCAACGGAAACGAGGTGCCCCAAGTACTCCACCTCATGTTGTCCGAAAGAGCACTTGGACCTCTTAGCATATAACTGATGTTGCCGGAGAGTCGAGAAAACCTGAGCCACATGACGTAGATGATCCTCCCAAGTAGCACTGTAGATCAGAATGTCGTCAAAAAAGATCAAGACGAACTGTCGCAAGAATGGCCGAAAAATCTCATTCATATTGGCCTGAAAAGTAGACGGCCCCCCCGTTAATCCATTTGCCATCACCAAGAACTCATAGTGACCGTCATGAGTCCTGAAGGCCGTCTTATGCACATCCTCCTCCTTCATCAGAATCTGATAGTAGCCGGATCGCAGATCCAGCTTCGTGAACCGAGTCGCCCCATGCAACTCATCCAGCAGCTCCTCTATCACAGGAATCGGAAACTTGTCCTTCACAGTAACACTGTTTAAGGCACGGTAGTCTACGCAAAAACGCCAAGATCCGTCCTTTTTTTTAACCAGAATAATCGGTGCAGAGAAGGAACTGGTACTAGGTCGTATGATGCCTGCATCAAGCATCTCCTTCACACTGCGCTCGATCTCTGCCTTCTGTATGTAAGGATACCGATACGGACGGATGTTGGGCGGTTCAGCCCCAGTCTGCAGCACAATCTGATGATCACGGAATCGTGACGGCGGAAGTGTACTTGGCTCCTGAAAGATGTCATCATACTCCTCTACTAGCGCCCGCAACTGGTCCGGCACCTGTGTCGATCCATCCTCGTCCGACCTCACCCCCAACAGAATCGCCATCAAGCTACTGGATTCCTCAAGCTGCTGTAAGCTGCGAAGGGAGATTTCTTTAACCGGAGAAGATCTGAGCCCTTTCAAACAGAACTGTCGCTCGCCTTGCAAGAACTCCATCGTCATCTGATCCCAATCAAAAGTAACCCGCCGCAACTGCTGCAACCACTGCACTCCCAGCACCATATCTGAGCCCCGGATCGGTAAAAGGTAGACATCCGTGCACCCCACATACCCTTACATCCGAAGCTCCACCCCTTTCAACACTCCTTGACACTGTAACTTGCTGCCATCCGCAACCATGACCTGGAACGCCGCTCCCGTGTCAATCTCATGCCCCGCCTTCTTCGCCACATCTGGGTGAATAAAATTATGAGTACTCCCGCTGTCTACCAGAATCGTCACCCTCTCCCGCCGAATCCGTCCAGCCAGCCGCATCGCAAGCGGAGGTGGATGACATCCCTCCATGGCATGTAGGGAGACACCCAATTCCGTCAAGTCTAAGTCCCCCCCAGACTCCAACTCCTCCTCTGGGAAAACGTCCTCCTCGAGCTGCTCCTCCTGATGCAACATAAAGACCTGTACCTTCTGACACTTGTGACCGGGCACAAATTTCTCATCACAATTAAAGCATAAGCCCTTCTCCTTCCGAGCCGCCAACTCGCTCCAAGACAACCGAGTCACCGTCGGTTTGGTACCCGTGGGTTGCTCCCGTCGTGCTGATGTGCCAGGGCCCAGAGCCGGTCTACTCATGATACGTGCCCGCTGCCTGTTGAACCTCTCCTCCTGGATACGCGCCAACGTAATGGCATGGTTCAATGAACGGGGCATGAGTGCCTGCACCTCATCTCGAATGTGCTCCTTGAGACCAGATATGAAACAGCTGTAGAGTGTCCTCTCCGGCCACTGAACCCGATTTGCCAGCTTCTCGAACTCAGTACGATACTCCATCACCGATCCTTTTTGCCGAAGCTTCTGAAGGAGGGCCTCAAAGTTCTCATACTCCAGTGGACCAAATCGGGCCGTAAATCCATCCACGAACTCCCCCCAAGGCGCGTACTCCCGTCCCCGCAGGAACCATTGTGTCCATTGGAAGGCATCATCCTTCAGATGGAAGGACGCTAGCTGCACCCACTGCCCTTCAGGCACCTCCTGGTACTGGAAAAATAATTCAGCCTTTTGAATCCATTCCAAGGCGTCGCCGCCCTCGAACTCCGGAAAGTACATGCGAGTTAATCTAGGGGTCAAACGTTGTGTCCCCGGACCTCCGTCCCGTCTTGCGTGTTCCCCATGTTCAAATCCGCCGTAGCCGTGCTGTTGTCCTGCTCCCCATGGAGGAATTTGCTGCTGCCCGCCCCAACCTGGGCCCAAACCGGCCATTCCGGGTGGCCCAAATCCACGTGGAGGAGGAAGGAGTCCCCCCCTTGGCTGTCCCGTCATGTCGGGTGGCCGCCGGAGCCCGAAAGGCTCATCCCCGCCTCGGCGCCACTGTTCCGGGCCTGATCCGAAGTCGTCGAAGGCCGCTGCTGCAGATCCAGCCGGAAACAGCCCCGCCGGCCCTCCAAAACCCGCTGCCAAGCCCGCCGGAGGGCCTTGGGCCGCCGACGCCCCACCTGCTGCCGTCCCGAGCCACGCCGCGCCAGGCGGAGCCCCTCCCGCAAGCCGCACGCCCGCCACCCCTTCCGCGAGTCGTGCGGAAGCCAAAACGGCGGGATCGGCCCCCGATCCGCCCGATCCGGCCGAATCGTCCGTCACCGGTGCCTTCCCTTTCAATAGGGTCTTCAACTCCTCCAATCGGGCTTCCAACCGCCCTTCTAGGGCCGCCATTGAATCGGTTAAGCCAACCACATTCTCCTCTAGGTTTTCAATCCGCGAGGACTCCTCTTGATTCCGAGTGTTCACCATGGAGAGAATCGGACCTCTGATACCAAATGTTAAGCACTAACTAGGGGAAGAACTAAGAGAAGAGAAAGTAGAGAGAAACTAGAGAGAAATTAGGGTTAGGGTTGGGAGAGAAGAGAAAAACCTGAATAATCCTTGCATAAACCTCCAAGAGAGGGGTCCGGGTATATATATATCCCCGGACCCAAGGCCGGCCGACCAAGGGGGGCCGGCCGGCCCCCATGGGGCTGAACCCAACGTGGTTCAGCCCCCCCGAGCCGATATTTCAAGAGGAAAGGGCTGAACCCATTGGTTCAGCCCCATTATTGTCATGCACCCGCCGTTGCCGCCGTTTGTAATGTTGTCCGAACAGTCTAGCCTCATCCGGGGGCTTAACAGAAAAGTAGTCGATACATCATGCAGATTCATTGCATAGTATTTTGACTTTCATAAAGATGATTCTTCTTGCTCTCCAGTGTAGCTTGCACTATGAGTACCACCTACCTAGATATTTGTAGTGAATAACCTAATCTGTAGCCCCTAATGGAAGAGTTTGAATCTCTAGAGAACATGGTTAAAACATTTCCAAAAAATTTTGAACATTGCTAGTATTCTGATACGATCATATTCACACAAAAGAAAACAATAGAAAATCAAAAAGTTGATACTACAATTACTACAAAGAACAAAACATTGAAGACCATTTACCTCAATAGCAGGTTGAACAAGATTTGCATGATCTATGGGCAATTTCAAGCAAACACCCTTCGTTCCCTGGAAAAGGAAAATACATATGTTTCAAAGCCGCCAAATAAGTACCTTTCAACTGGGATGAAGATAAAATGCTGACCCAATAGAATGGGGAGGAGGCTAAATATTGCTGCTTAACAAATGATAATTGAAACAAAAACATTACATGTAAAGGTGGAGAGAAAGATCAAGAACTACGAGTGAAAAGAGTGACAAAATCTAAATAGCCAAGATATTGATAGATGCATGCTATCACGAACCGAAACTGTATGCTTGAACACAAAATAAGGATAAAAAATGTCGAGACAAGCTCGACCCAAACTCTTGAGGGTTGGTTCCCTTTAAGAATCTTTCTCACCTCTGAGAGCCTAAAACTAAACAAGATGTCTAAAAATAGATAAATGAATCTCCCCTATTCCCTTATATAGGCTAATAGGCGGGAGTGGTATAAAAAAATACAAAAATGAACCTAAGGCAACATAGATTATTAAGGGGTCGTGGTCTTTGAATCAATGCTCCCCTCCCGAAAAATCGACTTCGTCCTCAAGGTCGAGGTCCATAGAGCTCGTCACCGAGCGTCAAAGAATCCAAGTAAACGATGTCAAGACCGTCGCATTCAAATTCGAATAGCATGCCCAGGACTTGAGAGGGCAGATGTGGGTGGGCAAATACAGTTGTTGGCAGTGAAAGCAAAGGCCCTTGCAGCGAAAGCTCGAGGCGTTCTTGGTGAGATAAGTGCTGAAGTCTACGGGTTGCCCAGGTGGAGGCAGGTTTTTCAAGTGAGGAGGAGGGGGAGAAGATGTCGGTGATGGCAGTGGTAGTGGCAGGGCAGGTGGGGTGGTCGGAACGAGGAGGACGGTTGGGGCGTGTTGAGTTCCTCGTCGAGCCAACGATCTTGCTCCTTGCACAGGAAAGAGTAGTCGAGTTGTGGACCCGAAGGCACGTTCGGAGGTGGGGTTGCAGACCTCCAAGAAAGTACCTCAGGTAATGGTTGAAGAATAGACCGGGTACGTGTGTATATAACTCGATGAACTCATCGATTTAGGTGGGCATAAAGTCAGGCTGGCACACAGAGCAAACATACCCGTAGAATTACCTGTCTGGTGAGTAACATAGTGACAGAGGAGTTCCTTCTTTAGTGTGGACTAGAAGAGATCAGGGACCGGCTGGCGCGTCCAATGCACCCAATGGAGCGCCTAGCCCTCCAATAGATAGTGGCCAAAAGAACCTTCTGGTTGGCATGGGTGGACTGAAGGTCAAAAAACTATTTGGCACGGGTGATTCAACTAAGGGGATCGGTGTCGTCGAACACAGAAATTCTGATTCGAAAGAGATGGGTTGGGTGGATGTCTGTAGTGGAGTGGAGAAATCTCATGTAGTCAGGTACTGTCGCACAGGCCGAGGGGATTGCGATGATGGTGGCAGAGGAGCCGGTGGGTAGTTTACCGCCGTGGACACAAGCTCTCGAATGAGGACAATGAGATCTTCAAGCCGAACTTCAAGTTGATCCAAGCTATGGGATTCAGCAGAGGTGGAGACATCCTTATTGGCGTGGAGGAACATTAAACGTGTTTGTGGCATGGAATAGAAGAGTCGAAGGGAGATAGCGGGATACGGGGCTGAACGGGGCGGAACGATGGTTGGGGGTAACGGCGAGAAGTGTCGAGGTTGTTGTGGACTGTGTGTTCCAGTGGGAGACCGTAGAGGAAGAGTACTAAGGGAGGCCGAAAGTCATTGAGGCTCGGGCACAACAGGGAGAGGGGTAAAGACTATGGAATTGTTGGAGAGGAAGCGCAGTCCGAAGGAGATAAGGGTCGTACATGAGCGGAGGGTGGAAGGGAGTGTTAGGAGGCGCACAGGAGGCGAACCTGGATGTTGGGGTTGTCATACCAAGAGAGAAATGGTTGGAGCGACACTGTTTACATAGATCGACATAGGAAATGTGGTTGGCTATCGAACGGCAGTGTGGAGGCCAGCTGCTAACAAGCGGCAGAAGCACAGATGCAATCAATGGAGGTGTGTGTGGTCGAGGGAGGTTGGAGGTCAAACAGAAGCGGGAGACGATAGAATTGGCCGAAATTCATAGAGGCATCGAGCAACAGTGCCTCGTCAGCAGGGACATGCAAGCTGGTCACGCGAGCATAAGGCGGTGTAGCCGAACAGTGGAAGAAGCGGGAGTTGGCAGTGTTGGCTGAAAAAGAGTAGTAGATCCAATTAGGGTTTTGACGGAAAACCCTAAATGAGCGGCAGGTCGGACCAATTGATAGATGTGCGCTATCATGAACTGAAATTTTATGCTTGAACAAAAAAAAGGATTCAAAATGTCGAGACAAACTCGACCTGAACTCTTGAAGGTTGGTTCCCTTGAAGAGTTTCTCGTACCTGTGAGATCCTAAAACTAAATAAGATCTCAAAAGATAGCTAAATGACTCTACCCCGCTCCCTTATATAGGCGGGAGTGGATATACATAAAATATGATAATGGCCCTCAAGCAGCATAGACTATTAAGGGGTTGCGTGGCGGTCGTCTCTGTATCAGATATAGTACAAAAGTGTGTAAATCAACTTGAATTTAACCCATAAATAAATACTAAGTTAATAAACCACAAGGATCATGGAATCGACAATAATTGTTAGGACAAAGCACAAGATGGAGGTAATTACTATCATACTGTTAATCTTTTAAAAAAATCACTAACTTGCTTTAAGCTTCTCTATCTGACAATATGCTCTGGGCATTCCAGCAAACAGTGTGTGTACAGGTAATTCAGCAGAGATAAACTTTCAATTGTTTTCTATAAATCAGCATGCACCACAGAAATTCAGCAATGGTTTGTAGTGTTGATTCTAAGAGTATATAGTCAGTAGTGCATACGTAATAATAAAAAAAATGATTGAAATAGTTCAAATCTATTGGGTTGTTATATTATTTTTATTTTTATTTTTTGCAGAAAACTTTTAACCATTTAGTCCTAAAATTATCCCATGTTTTTTTTATTAAGGGTGTACAACCTCGGACTCGCAGGCGAGCGAGAGGGCCCAGGCGAGAGGGCCCAGGCAACGAGAGCCGAGCGAGAGGGCTCAGGCGAGAGGTACAAGGAAAGAGGCGCCAGGCGAGAGGCACCAGGCGAGAGGTGCAAGGAGGCAGGGCATGGAGAGAGGTTCACTGCATTAAGCGGGATGGCCTAAGTGGAGCGTGGCCTCAGATAGGTGAATGCCGAGACGGGAAGCTTTCCCGGCGAGTGACCAGCTCACCGCGCGAGAGGACTCCAGGAGTGGAGCTCTCACCCGGGGTAGCCCTCTCGCCATGCGAGAGGACCCTATGGGGGAGTTCTCGCCAGGTGCCACTTTGGTTCAAGGCCGGTTCAGGTAGGGTCGGGCCCACCTTTTGGGCCCCAGGGGTGTTTTACCCTTTTACCCCGGGTGGTCTGCATTTAGCCCTTGTGGACAGCGGAGTTTGGTTGTTGGCAGACCTAGCCAGGGATGTTCTGGTAATTTCAGGGTGGTGTAAATTGGTTATTTGCAGTCCCAGTTCAGAGGCCTATAAATAGACCGGTAAGGTGCCTTAGAAGGGCAAGCTTTCTTGACTCCTTCTACTTCTTCTAAGGCACCTAGCTCAGCATTGGCTAGGGAGGGGAAGAGCTTTAGTCTCTTCCGGGTACGAGGTGGGACCTCCTCGCTGAAGCCTCCGGTCTAGTTCTTCGCCTCGAGTGTGATCCTAAGAGAGTAAGCGTGAGCTGCCCCAGTAGTTCCGAGCTTTAGGAGGAATCGACCTTGTTGGTTCCAACATTTTTGGTGCGGTGAGCGTGCAACAGCAGCTTGTGCGGAAGAACGAAGGGTTACCTCATGGCGGGAGATGCAGGAGGAGAAGACGAGGGGTCCCCGAGCCAGGGGGGTACGTCGGGAGGGCAGAGTTCATGTCGTCCATCGGAGGGATCATGGACATGCTGAAGCAGCTCGCACAGAGAGGGGAGTGCGAGACCCCCCCGCCCCAGGTGCCGGACCACGCGCTCCGCAAGGGGGTCGAGCCGGCACGGATAGGTGAGGACGCACCCAGGAGGCGACCGGGAAAGGAAGTGGCGGCGGAAGGAAGCCGGCGAGAGGTGGAAGGAAGGGAGCTCTTCCCCAGCCCGGCGAGTGCCGTCGCGCCCGCGGGGCTAGTCGCGCGAGTAGACCTGGCGAGACCACCGGCGAGAGGATCTCCCTTCTGCGAGTTGGTCCTCTCGGCACCCGTTCCAGAAGGGCTCCGCGAGCCGGAGATGACCTACTACGTGGGGAATGATGATCCCCTCCAACATCTGCAATGGTTTGAAGATGCGGTCTCCATCAGACCTATGACAGACGCCTTCAAGTTCCGCCTCTTCGCCATCACTTTGAAGGATAAGGCCAGGGACTGGTTCCATCAACTCCCGGCGGGTTCTATTTATTGCTTCGAAGACCTGAGCAGGAGCTTCCAGCTGCGCTTCTCGATCTCGAAGAACAGGAAGAAGAACCCGGAGTCCATCTTCCTGATCAAGCAGAAGGCGGACGAGTCTTTGGCTCAGTACGTGGATCGTTTCCAGGAGGAGATCCTAGACATCCAGGAGGTGCCTGGTTTCGCCCTCCAGATGGCCTTCACCGTGGGGTTGAGGGAAGGCTTCTTCAAGATGAGCCTAACCCGGAAGGCACCATTGTCCTTTGAGGGATTGATGGAGAAGGCAGCAAAGGAGATAGTCATGGAGGCGGCAAACCCGGCATTTGCGAGGAAGTTAGCAAGGTTGACGGAGGGGGAGCAGAGAGAGTCAGGAGGAACAAGGCAGCAAGAGGGAAGGAGAAGGGAGGAGCCAAGGGGGTCCGTGCACCCAGAGTTGGGCTGGAGGCAACCGGGAGGCCCAGTTCAAGGACCAGGAAAGAGGCGAGAGGTGGAAGGAAACTTTTATTTTTATTTTTATTTTTTGCAGAAAACTTTTAACCATTTAGTCCTAAAATTATCCCATGTTTTTTTTATTAAGGGTGTACAACCTCGGACTCGCAGGCGAGCGAGAGGGCCCAGGCGAGAGGGCCCAGGCAACGAGAGCCGAGCGAGAGGGCTCAGGCGAGAGGTACAAGGAAAGAGGCGCCAAGCGAGAGGCACCAGGCGAGAGGTGCAAGGAGGCAGGGCATGGAGAGAGGTTCACTGCATTAAGCGGGATGGCCTAAGTGGAGCGTGGCCTCAGATAGGTGAATGCCGAGACGGGAAGCTTTCCCGGCGAGTGACCAGCTCACCGCGCGAGAGGACTCCAGGAGTGGAGCTCTCACCCGGGGTAGCCCTCTCGCCATGCGAGAGGACCCTATGGGGGAGTTCTCGCCAGGTGCCACTTTGGTTCAAGGCCGGTTCAGGTAGGGTCGGGCCCACCTTTTGGGCCCCAGGGGTGTTTTACCCTTTTACCCCGGGTGGTCTGCATTTAGCCCTTGTGGACAGCGGAGTTTGGTTGTTGGCAGACCTAGCCAGGGATGTTCTGGTAATTTCAGGGTGGTGTAAATTGGTTATTTGCAGTCCCAGTTCAGAGGCCTATAAATAGACCGGTAAGGTGCCTTAGAAGGGCAAGCTTTCTTGACTCCTTCTACTTCTTCTAAGGCACCTAGCTCAGCATTGGCTAGGGAGGGGAAGAGCTTTAGTCTCTTCCGGGTACGAGGTGGGACCTCCTCGCTGAAGCCTCCGGTCTAGTTCTTCGCCTCGAGTGTGATCCTAAGAGAGTAAGCGTGAGCTGCCCCAGTAGTTCCGAGCTTTAGGAGGAATCGACCTTGTTGGTTCCAACATTTTTGGTGCGGTGAGCGTGCAACAGCAGCTTGTGCGGAAGAACGAAGGGTTACCTCATGGCGGGAGATGCAGGAGGAGAAGACGAGGGGTCCCCGAGCCAGGGGGGTACATCGGGAGGGCAGAGTTCATGTCGTCCATCGGAGGGATCATGGACATGCTGAAGCAGCTCGCACAGAGAGGGGAGTGCGAGACCCCCCCGCCCCAGGTGCCGGACCACGCGCTCCGCAAGGGGGTCGAGCCGGCACGGATAGGTGAGGACGCACCCAGGAGGCGACCGGGAAAGGAAGTGGCGGCGGAAGGAAGCCGGCGAGAGGTGGAAGGAAGGGAGCTCTTCCCCAGCCCGGCGAGTGCCGTCGCGCCCGCGGGGCTAGTCGCGCGAGTAGACCTGGCGAGACCACCGGCGAGAGGATCTCCCTTCTGCGAGTTGGTCCTCTCGGCACCCGTTCCAGAAGGGCTCCGCGAGCCGGAGATGACCTACTACGTGGGGAATGATGATCCCCTCCAACATCTGCAATGGTTTGAAGATGCGGTCTCCATCAGACCTATGACAGACGCCTTCAAGTTCCGCCTCTTCGCCATCACTTTGAAGGATAAGGCCAGGGACTGGTTCCATCAACTCCCGGCGGGTTCTATTTATTGCTTCGAAGACCTGAGCAGGAGCTTCCAGCTGCGCTTCTCGATCTCGAAGAACAGGAAGAAGAACCCAGAGTCCATCTTCCTGATCAAGCAGAAGGCGGACGAGTCTTTGGCTCAGTACGTGGATCGTTTCCAGGAGGAGATCCTAGACATCCAGGAGGTGCCTGGTTTCGCCCTCCAGATGGCCTTCACCGTGGGGTTGAGGGAAGGCTTCTTCAAGATGAGCCTAACCCGGAAGGCACCATTGTCCTTTGAGGGATTGATGGAGAAGGCAGCAAAGGAGATAGTCATGGAGGCGGCAAACCCGGCATTTGCGAGGAAGTTAGCAAGGTTGACGGAGGGGGAGCAGAGAGAGTCAGGAGGAACAAGGCAGCAAGAGGGAAGGAGAAGGGAGGAGCCAAGGGGGTCCGTGCACCCAGAGTTGGGCTGGAGGCAACCGGGAGGCCCAGTTCAAGGACCAGGAAGTGGTCCTCCGCAGGAGGGAAGTCTTGTAGCAGAGGTGGAGATGGCTGGAGAAGAGGAGTCGGAGAGTGAAGGAGGAGGTGAAAGAGGCATTGCGGGGGAGCCAGCAATGGCAGGAGAGCAGGTGGCCGGAGGAGAGGAGCTGGTGAGAGATGAAGCAAGGGTGGAGGGAAGTCTTGTAGCAGAGGTGGAGATGGCTGGAGAAGAGGAGTCGGAGAGTGAAGGAGGAGGTGAAAGAGGCATTGCGGGGGAGCCAGCAATGGCAGGAGAGCAAGTGGCTGGGGAGCGGGAGCGTAGGGGGAATGAAGAAAGTATTGGGGAAAAGAAGAGAAAGTGGGCATCACCAGAGGGGGACCTTGGAAGAGAGAAAGGGAGGGCCCAGGAGAGGGTAGCTGCCGTGGAAGGCTTGGGAGTAGAGTACGGGGCAAAGGATCTGGAGGAGGATCTGAGGGAGGGAGCCAGAGAAAGAAGAACCTTCAAGGTTGAGGGCGGCTGTGGAAGTTCTGGAGGTGGAGATCCTCACAAAGGACGGAAGGAAGGAAAAGATAAAGATCAGCGGAGAGCTCACTCCCAAAGACCAGGAGGAGATCTGGAGGTGCGTGCAAGAGAACATCGACATCTTCGCCTGGAGCGCAGCAGACATGCCGGGGATCGACGCGAACGTGGCATGCCACCGTCTCAACCTTGACCCCAAGGTCCGTCCCATCCAACAGAAAAAGAGGGTCATCGCCTCCAAGATGGCCAGACCTATCAGAGAAGAGGTGGAGAAGCTGCTCCAGGCGGGATTCATATCTACCAACAGGTATCCGGGGTGGGTGAGCAATGTTGTAATGGTAAAAAAGGGGGAGGGGAAATGGAGGATGTGTATTGATTTCTCTCTTTTAAATAAAGCCTGCTCTAAGGATTGTTACCCCCTGCCTCGAATCGACACGCTGGTTGACTCAGTCGTCAGCTTCTCACTAATGAGTTTTTTAGATGCTTTTTCAGGGTACCATCAGATTCGCATGCACCCTCCGGACGTCAAGGACGTCACCTTCGTCACGGAGGATGGGTGTTTCAGTTATAACATGATGCCCTTCGGGATAAAAAATGCGGGAACAACATATCAAAGGATGATGGACCGGATTTTTCGAGAGCAGAAGGGGCGGAACCTCGAGGTCTATGTGGATGACTTGATGGTTAAGAGTCGGGACCTCGGGTCCCATGTCTTGGACTTGCAAAAGACGTTTACAACTGTAAGGAAGTATAAGATGAGGCTTAACCCTTTGAAATGTGTATTCGGGGCCAGCAGGAGGAAGTTTTTGGGACACCTCCTTACTCCTGCGGGGGTGGAACCCAATCCTGACAAGGTAAAAGCGATACTAGAGCTGGGATCTCCTAAGAATGTCAAGGAGGTCCAGCGTCTTACTGGCAAGCTAGCAAGGTTGAGCAGGTTCCTCTTTAGGGCAGGAGAGAGATGCTCCTCCTTCTTTCGAACTCTAAGGGGAGGAAGGGAGTTCGAATGGACCTTAGAATGCGAAAAGGCCTTTGCGGCTCTAAAACAGCAGCTTACTCAGACGCCACTACTTCAAGGGCCGAGGGAAGGGGAGAGTTTGTTCCTCTATTTGGGGGTAGGGACGGGGGCGATTAGCTCGGTCCTCGTCCGAGAGGAAGGAAAGAAGCAATTCCCCATTTATTATGTAAGCAGGGTCCTCAAAAAGGCAGAGCTGAAATATCCCATCCTAGAAAAGCCGGCCTTCGCTCTCATCGTGTCGGCCCGGAAGCTCAGACCATACTTCCAAGCTCATGTCATTCAGGTTGTGACGGATCACCCTCTTCGTCGCATCCTCGAGGGGGTCGAGCACTCGGGAAGATTGGCCAAGTGGTCGATCGAACTCAGCGAATTCGACCTCTCCTACGTCCCTCGAGAGGCTATTAAAGCACAGGTAGTGGCAGATTTCTTGGCAGATTATGCGGTAGAGGTCGAGGAGGTGGAGGTATCTCCCGGGGCAGCTTGGGAGATGTTGGTGGATGGAGCTTCTGGTAAGAATTCTTTTGGGGGAGGGGTCATCTTGACGAACCCCGAGGGGACTAGGATCGAGCAAGCCTTGAAGATACACTTCACCCTCACGAACAATCAAGCCGAGTACGAAGCAATCATCGCCGGGCTTCGGCTGGCTAGGGAGTTGGGCATACAGGATATCAGGGTCTTCACGAACTCCTTGGTGGTGGCAAGACATCAACGGAGAGTTCGAGGTGAGGGAACCGACCCTCCAGTTGTACCTGGTAAAGATAAAGGGTATCGTTGGGCAGTTTCATAGCTTCTCCATCCAGCACGTTCCTCGGGAAGAGAGTGCTAAGGCAGACTTGCTCGCAAAGAATGGTCCTCAGGCCGGAGGGACTATGACCAAACTCTTCAGGCCTTCCATAGAAGAAGGGGAGATAATGGAGGTCGACCAGGAGGTGTCTTGGATGGATCCTTTTGTGGCCTTCTTGGCGTCGGGACATCTACCCGAGGGGGATCTCGAGAGGAAGCGGATTAGGTACAAGTCAGCTTATTATCTGTTGAAGGAAGGAGTACTTTACCGAAAAACATTGTCCGGATTGCTAGCCCGGTGTGTATCCGAGAAAGAAGCATCAAAGGTATTGGAGGAGGTCCATTCGGGGGAATGCGGAAGCCACTCGGGGAGTCGGACTTTGGAAGGGAGGGTACTAAGGCAAGGCTATTTCTGGCCTACCCTCCGGAAAGATGCGGAGGAGCTTGCTAAGAGGTGTAGAAAGTGTCAGGAGTTTGCTCCCTTGCAGCTCCTCCCAGCACAGAGGCTGCGAACGATCACCACTCCATGGCCCTTCGCCATATGGGGACTGGACCTAGTGGAGCCGTTTCCTCAAGCTAGCGGTCAGAGGAGGTTCCTACTGGTCATGGTGGATTACTTTTCGAAGTGGCTGGAGGTGAAGGCTTTGGCGAAGGTGACATCGCAAGTGGTCAAGAACTTTGTGTGGGGAGAGATTATTTGCTGGCACGGGCTCCCTTTGGCCATAGTCACCGACAATGGGCCACAATTCGCCAGCAGGGAGTTTGTGGACTTTTGTGTGCAGCTTGGCATAGACCTTCGGTTTGCCTCGGTTCATCACCCTCGAAGCAACGGACAGGTGGAAGCAACAAATAAGATCATTGTGAATCTCTTAAAGAAGAAAGTGGAGAACTTGAGGGGAGCTGGGTGGAACAACTCCCCTCCGTCCTGTGGGCTCTGCGAACTACTTCGAATACGGCCACAGGAGAGACGCCTTTCAAGCTCTCCCATGGCTCGGAGGCCGTCATACCTGTGGAGTTTGAGTTTGAATATCCCAGGGTAACAGCAGCAAGGGAGGGAGATGAAAGGTGGTAGGTCGATAACGGAGAGGAGCAGAGGCTTTCACTCGACCTCGTGGAGGAGCTCCGGGAGCTAGCATCAATCCGACAGGAGGAGGTCAAGCGCCGGATGTCCAGGTACTTTGATAAGCACATCCGGATCAAGCCATTTCAAAAGGGGGACTTGGTCCTCAAGAAGGTGGATGTCGCGGGCAGGGGGGCCTCGGTAGGAAAGCTTAACCCCAATTGGGAGGGTCCCTTCATTATAAAAGAAGTTTTGAAGTCAAAGGGGTATCACCTCCAGGATGTGGACGGGGTACCCCTGGATCGCACCCGCAGCGGTGATGATCTGAAGCGTTTCTATCCATAATGATAATTTTCCTCTGAATATGCTTGAGTATGACTTTAATGATCTTACTTTTTGGATGTGTCATGATTTCCTAGCACAATGCACCTCAGGGCATCCTTCTTAGAAGACAGCGGTTGGAGGAGAAAGAGGAGAGGAGACACCGAGCAGACCCGCTGACCAGGCTCTCATCAAGCTGGCAGGGCTGTAGGCTCACTCGGCGGTTGAAAGAAAGAGGAGAGGAGACCCCGAGCAGACCCGCTGACCAGGCTCTCATCAAGCTGGCAGGGCTGTAGGCTCACTCGGCGGTTGGAAGAAAGAGGAGAGGAGACCCCGAGCAGACCCGCTGACCAGGCTCTCATTAAGCTGGCAGGGCTGTAGGCTCACTCGCCGGTTGGAGGAGAAAGAGGAGAGGAGACCCCGAGCAGACCCGCTGACCAGGCTCTCATCAAGCTGGCAGGGCTGTAGGCTCACTCGACGGTTGGAGGAGACGGTTGGGCAGGGCTGTAGGCTCACTCGGCGGTTGGAAGAAAGAGGAGAGGAGACCCCGAGCAGACCCGCTGACCAGGCTCTCATCAAGCTGGCAGGGCTGTAGGCTCACTCGGCGGTTGGAGGAGAAAAAGGAGAGGAGACCCCGAGCAGACCCGCTGACCAGGCTCTCATCAAGCTGGCAGGGTTGTAGGCTCACTCGGCGGTTGGAGGAGAAAGAGGAGAGGAGACCCCGAGCAGACCCGCTGACCAGACTCTCATCAAGCTGGTTGGAGGAGAAAGAGGAGAGGAGACCCCGAGCAGACCCGCTGACCAGGCTCTCATCAAGATGGCAGGGTTGTAGGCTCACTCGGCGGTTGGAGGAGAAAGAGGAGAGGAGACCCCGAGCAGACCCGCTGACCAGGCTCTCATCAAGCTGGCAGAGCTGTAGGCTCACTCGGCGGTTGGAGGAGAAAGAAGAGAAGAGACCCCGAGCAGACCCGCTGACCAGGCTGTCATCAAGCTGGCAGGGTTGTAGGCTCACTCGGTGGTTGGAGGAGAAAGGAGAGGAGACCCCGAGCAGACCCGTTGACCAGGCTCTCATCAAGCTGGCAGGGTTGTAGGCTCACTCGGTGGTTGGAGGAGAAAGAGGAGAGGAGACCCCGAGCAGACCTGCTGACCAGGCTCTCATCAAGCTGGCAGGGCTGTAGGCTCACTCGGTGATTGGAGGAGAAAGAGGAGAGGAGACCCCGAGCAGACCCGCTGACCAGGCTCTCATCAAGCTGGCAGGGCTGTAGGCTCACTCGGTGGTTGGAAACAATAACAAAAGGGGGATCAGGCCCCTTCTGCGGAGTGGTTACCTCCTCCCCATCCCCACTTACCTTCTTACTCTATCGTGCTACAGTTTTCGTGAGCAAGGACTTGTTTCCATTTCAATACTGGATAGGGACATAGAAGCTGCAGTTGGAGAGCATAAATGTCCTACGGCTGTAATTTGGGTTGGGTGTTTTCTGGAGGCAGGTAACTGAGGTCTTGACATAGAAGCTGATTAATCAGGGAAACACTGACCCCGGCTACTAACAAAAGGGGGGAGGGATACATCAAGATGACTTCCTACATAAAGAAAAAGAAGAGAGGGGGAGGAATAATTGACCCCCCAGGTCCACTCGCGCCGAGAGGAGCCGGTAGGCAGCGCGAGAGGAAGGAGAAAGTGTCCCCACGCTCGCGAGAGTGGCAGAGGCTTGCCAGCTCGCCCCCTGGGCCAGGTCTGCTGGTAACAGCCGGCGAGGGGAAACACAACCCCCTCTCGCCGCCAAAGATCTCGAGGATCTCGCGAGCTGTCCAAGCGAGAGAAAAATAAAAAAAGAGGAAGAAAAGAAAAAGGCTAGCTTCAGGCGCGAGCAAAAATATATATATATACACATGAATCATATTCGTGTTTTAATACAGTACATTCCCAAATCAGGAGAGGCATTGTAATCATAGCAAAAAGGAAAGAAAAAGGCTATTGTGCTCAAGGAGCCCTAGACCTTCTCGCTCGCCGAAGATTCCTCGTCCTCGCCATAAATCTTGGGAACGAGGTCCCGGGCGGTGATGTCCTCGCAATCATCTTTAACTACACCCATCTCTCGCATCATCTTCAGGATGAGCTCGACGGTCCGTATGTTGGCATCCCGGCAAATGTCTTTGACCTCGTCGTGCGTATAATGCGCGGGAGGAGGTGGAGGGACCTGCGAGCGAGAGGTGGAGGCCTCTTTGAGCTGGGCATTCTCTGTTTTCAGCTCCTTCACCTCCGTCTCCAACTCCTCCACTCGCGAGCGCAGCCTTTCAGCCGTCTCAGCATCCTGCAAAAAGAACAAACCGTTAAATCTAGCGGGAGAGTGCTTGAGAAGGCCGGCTAAGTATCAACTCACCACTCCGCCACTGGCCTTGGCGAGAAGGCTCTCGGCCACCTCCAGTCGCTTGGTGAGATCCCCAGACTTCTCGCGCTCGGCAGCGAGTTTGGTGTCTATCTCCTTCCAGCTTCGAGTGTTGAAAATTAGGCGGCGTGAGAGTCGATGAGAGAGCTCGAGGGTACGCAGCTGCGAGTGGGCCGTCTTGAAGATGAGATCTCGCGTGGTGGCCGCGTCGAGCGCGTCAGGGGCGAGACCCCCATAGAGGCCGAAGCCCAAGGAGAAGGCGTGGGCAGAAGACTCGGCTTGCTCTCTCCATGAGGGGAGAAGGGTAGAGATGGAGATCCGATGTGCCCCCTTATCCCAGATGAGCGTAGGCTCATTGGCACCGTCGGGGACAGACGGGCCCATGTTGAAGTTCAGGTGGGCGGATGGAGCAGGATACTGGAGAGGAGCCTCCCCGCAAGAAGGGGACCGGGGAGGTTGATGAGAAGAGCTCGCGGGCGGTGCGAGAGGGGCCGCGTCTTCAGGAAGCGAGACAGCCCTGTGCGGAGAGGTCAAGGGAGGCAAGTGGGGAGATTCAGATCCCAGGGATATGGAGCTCAAGGATCCCGGCGTCGCCGCTGTGTCCGCAGGGACCTTGCCCTTCTCGGAAAGGAAGGAGACTACTTTCTTCAACTTCATCTTCAGTTTCTTTGAGGGGCTGAGGCGAGAGGGGGCCGAGTCCTCAGCCACCCTCTTTAGGGGAGGAGGGGCCAACGAATCTTTGGCCGCCTCGGTCGCCATATTGGCGAGAGCCACATCTTTAGATAGCTTGATATTACTTCTATAGGGAGGGTGCACCGGCACGTTCCTCTCTCCTGGGAGAAGCGAGACGGAGTCAGGGAAAAGGCTCAGCGAGAGGAAAGTACTGAAGGCAAGAAAAAGACGAGGGGGTCGAGCATACCTTCTCCAGGGAGCACGGGGAGCAGTGAGGCGAGCCCCCATCTCAAAAACCTGACCTCGAAGTTCTTCCCAGCGAGGTACTCGCAAAGAAGCTTGTCCGTGCCGCCAACCTGCGGAGTAACATAGAAGATTTCCGC
The DNA here is from genome assembly GCA_039513925.1 of Platanthera zijinensis. Classification (NCBI taxonomy): domain Eukaryota; kingdom Viridiplantae; phylum Streptophyta; class Magnoliopsida; order Asparagales; family Orchidaceae; genus Platanthera; species Platanthera zijinensis. The sequence goes on from CM077080.1 coordinate 125,102,799, forward strand.
GGGCGAGACGGGCGCGAGAGGGACGCCGCCCAGGTTCCCGCGGATGAAGACGAAGCGGGTTAGCCAGTGATGATTCTTGTTTGGTGTCTCGCAGACTTTCAGATTCAGCACGGTGAAGAAGGAGACCCCGTCTTGATTGGCGTGGTAGACGAACATCTTCCGGAAGACGGTGAGACTAAATTTTATTCTCTCTCGCCGCATGTAGCACGTGAACGCGACGATAACCGAGATCGCGTTGGGGTTCAACTGGGCAGGCACGACGCCGAAGTACTTGAGAACTTGCTTCACCTCGGGCCAGAGGGGAAGCCGGAGCCCCGCCTCGAAGTGCGAGACGGGGAAGGCGAGCTCGCCCGGGTAGAATGTATTCACGCTCTCGCCAACCTTGGGAGGGCGTGACTCGTAGCCCTCCGGCAAGAAGTCGCTCCGGAAGGCCTCGTATTCATCGGCAGAGAGGCGACCAGGAGGGAAATCGTGGTCGGAGAATCTCTTCCCACAGCGGCTGCGGCCCTCACCATCCTCTGACCTCCTTTTTCGCATGAGTGCGCGAGACAAAGGGGAAGTTGGCGAGTGGAGAACCAGCGAGAGGACACGAAGAACAGTAAAGAGGAAGGGCGAGGGGCCGGAGCGCGAGACGAGCTGGGGAAAGAGGGGGAGCCGCGGGCGGAAGTCTAGGGAAACACGCTTCCAGCCCTGGCAGCGGGGGTATTTATAGCCCTCATAAGTAGGAGGATAAGCGGATAGAGAACTACGCCGGGGAAGGGCAAGCGTCGGCCGACCCTTCTCTCTCCAAGCCTCGGGCGGCGGAACCCTAAGTGGGCCATCAGCCCAAGAAGGCGGTGAAAAGATTGATGCAGAAGAAAAATAAAAGTAACAAAGGTTAAAAATTAGCATAAAAGAAGGTATTAACGTTGTCGCATCAATTAAACAGGCAAATCACCAAATTGATAAATTTAATCCCGCATAAAGACGGGTGGCAAGTTCGAAGAGCGCACAGCTGGCGCTATATAAGCAAATATTTTATTACAGAGACAAGGCGAACGAAAGAGCTAAGAAGCGAGAGGCGAGAGGCGAAAGGAAAGAAGGCGGAGCTCTCGTCAATTCTTATCCCACCTCCATCGTCCTCCCCCGCGGCTTCTCACGCAGGGAGGACGACTGGGGAGGTGGAAGGCGCGAGCCGCCTCAACACCACTGCGGGCGAGACGGAGCTGTTGGTCGACTTCATCCAAGATTGCCTGAGGGTTCGTCTGGTCTACCTCAATGTCGGCGTCTATCTCCGAAGACAGGCGAGCGCATTCCACCTCTAGCCAGTCAATCTGGTGGTCTGCGGCTTGCTTCCCTTTTTCCAGCGCCTGAATGATGCGCGCGTGCTTCCGCAGCATCTCGGCCACCTTACGCTTCATCTCTATGGGGTCCGTGGAGTCGCCCAGGTATTCCTCGATCTCATCTATAGGAGGAGGAGGCGAAGGGGCCAGCTGCCTGGAGTAATCGTCGACCGGCGAGTCGGCAGCCAGTGAGTCCTCGACAGGGGTTCCACTCGCACCTATGGAGGAGCCAAAGAGATAAAGCGGCAAGGAAAAAGCAGGCGACAAGAAGAAGAGAGCAGGTGTCAGAGGTAGAGCCTCTTACCGAATCGGCGGGTGGAGCCTGATGTGGTAGAAGGGTCATCCCTCCTCGTCACGGGGGTGGAGGGGGGAGTGGAGGCTTGGGGCGAGAGAGGCCTGGAAGGAAGCTCCGAAATGTTGATGTGAATGGTCTCAGGACGATGAGGAGGCGCCGAGATTTTCTGGGAAAATGTAAAAGTAAAAAATGTGTGGTGCAAAGAGATCATAGCAGGCTTGAAAGACTTACCTCTTTTCCTTTGAGACTAGATGGAGTGGGAGGTACATACCCCCTCGGAAAGGAGCGAGAAGGTTCTCCTGCCGGGAGGGGAGGCTCCGGAACTTTTGTCTTTTTTGGGAGAGAGGTGGATGGCAGTTCCGAAGGAGAATCGCGCACGGGGATCTTGTTCAGACCCGCCGTCATCGCCTTGTTCCGCTGGCGCACGGCCGCGATGCGGTCCCGAAAACTTTGACTGAGAGACATAGAGGCAGATGCTGGAAGAGGATGGAGGAAAGGGAACGGCCCCTTGCAGGGAGGCGATTTCCGTATTTATAGACTAGGCAAGGGGCCCACCAAAAGATTCCCCCCAATAAATTCGTCGTACTACCACGAGCCTCGGTTGAACTATCTTTCCGAGCTTGTAAACAACCTCGAAAAGAGCGGGGATTGTGTACAACCTCGGACTCGCAGGCGAGCGAGAGGGCCCAGGCGAGAGGGCCCAGGCAACGAGAGCCGAGCGAGAGGGCTCAGGCGAGAGGTACAAGGAAAGAGGCGCCAGGCGAGAGGCACCAGGCGAGAGGTGCCAGGAGGCAGGGCATGGAGTGAGGTTCACTGCATTAAGCTGGATGGCCTAAGTGGAGTGTGGCCTCAGATAGGTGAATGCCGAGACGGGAAGCTTTCCCGGCGAGTGACCAGCTCACCGCGCGAGAGGACTCCAGGAGTGGGGCTCTCGCCCGGGGTAGCCCTCTCGCCATGCGAGAGGACTCTATGGGAGAGTTCTCGCCAGGTGCCACTTTGGTTCAAGGCCGGTTCAGGTAGGGTCGGGCCCACCTTTTGGGCCCCAGGGGTGTTTTACCCTTTTACCCCGGGTGGTCTGCATTTAGCCCTTGTGGACAGCGAAGTTTGGCTGTTGGCAGACCTAGCCAGGGATGTTCTGGTAATTTCAGGGTGGTGTAAATTGGTTATTTGCAGTCCCAGTTCAGAGGCCTATAAATAGACCGGTAAGGTGCCTTAGAAGGGCAAGCTTTCTTGACTCCTTCCACTTCTTCTAAGGCACCTAGCTCAGCATTGGCTAGGGAGGGGAAGAGCTTTAGTCTCTTCCGGGTACGAGGTGGGACCTCCTCGCTGGAGCCTCCGGTCTAGTTCTTCGCCTCGAGTGTGATCCTAAGGGAGTAAGCGTGAGCTGCCCCAGTAGTTCCGAGCTTTAGGAGGAATCGACCTTGTTGGTTCCAACAAAGGGTGTATTCTTTCGGGTAATAAATTTTTATTTCTCATAATAAACTGGTCAAAGGGTGACACTTTTGAATTTTGCTCATTCTGTAATCTTTACCGTTAAACCCAATGAAGCCGGCTCACATGAGCCCCCTAGAAGGCTAGAATATTGTTATACCTCCACCGGTCAACATTTTCCCGTGGACTTCGATAATAAAGATGACAGTAGTCAGTACTAAAAGGATTACCCTTGTATAAGTTCAATGACCAAATTGGTGAGAAATAACAACTGGAGTTCAGAAAAAATACACCCTCAATAACTTGAAAACTATTTTGGTCAATTTCTCCATAATGTACTTGAAAGAACACTGAGAAATGAATTCCCTACCAAATGACCATTGAATCACTCACTTGTTGCCTCCACTGTGATATTGAAGCTCTTAACGAAGAAAGAAAAGTATCATAACTCATTGGGGCACCACTAATTTCAACAATTACTCCCCCATGATCATCACAGTTTCCGGACAGAATCTCAGCATCAGACAACAATGCTGACTTAGTGGATGGTGTGTTTGCTGAGATAGACACAAACTTTTCATTCAATTGACTCGTGATTCTTCTCATGAAACCTGGTAGAACATGATAAAGAAAAAAACAACCCAGCATATGATTTTGGATATACACTTACAAAAGAATTCCAAAATGCTAGTTCATTAACATAAGAACCAATTTACACAGATTAAATGCAAGTTCGACAATTGGGGTAAACAATGTTTAGGCACATTCAAGTTAACTTAATTATGTTGTATTAAACACTTTCTTCTCAAAAAGTAAAATAAACCATAATTTCCCTAAGAAAAAAATTGATGAAAATTAAGGTATGATCAGATTAATAGGATAACAAAATGGAAGAAGCGGGTGAAGCTGAATGTGCATGACATAACAGCTTGAGAGATATGAGTTATACATGCTTTAAATGATATGACCAACGATTACAAGAGGCAAACTTGATGGATTTGCAAGTAATGTACATTTTCCATTGCACAAAACTTGAAGCAGTACAAATGAATAAAACGAAATTATCATCTTCCCTTTATTCAGATGACCTATGGGCATGTTAAATTAAAACCGGTCAATCAAAATAAATCATTATTAAGTACTCCATGTTGGCATCCAAAGTCCAAACATTATAAGATTGTTTTGACTGAGAAAAATGATATCTATTTCATAAAGAGGGGTTCCCCTCCTATATATGAGGGGAATACAATAAAGATAAAAAAAACATAAAATTAAAAGATAATTAGTAAATCTAACACTCCCCCTCAAGTTGGGCGTGTGATATTGTGCATGCCCAACTTGTACATAATTTTTTCGAACGCGGTCTGACTTAAACCCTTGGTGAGAACATCCGCAAGTTGCTGATCTGAAGGAACAAATTGTGTGCTCACAACTCCTCTTTCTATATTTTCTTTGATGAAGTGGCGATCAACCTCAACATGTCATGTTGGACTGGATTGTGAGCTATGTTAATGGCGGTTTTGCTATCGCAGTAAAGTCTTATGGGATCTTTATTCCCCATGCCAAGATCATTCAACAAGGATTTAATCCACAGTCCTTCGCAGATCCCATGAGTCATAGCTCTAAATCCTGTCTCTGTACTTGACCTGGCAACCACATGTTTTTTACTTCTCCACGTTACCAAGTTACCACCAACAAAAGAGCAATAACCAGAAGTGGACCTCCTGTCATCAACAGAACCTGCCCAATCAGCATCTGTATAGACTTCAACTATCAATTCTTTGCCAGGAGAGAACAGGATACCCCTTCCAGGAGAGGACTTGAGATACTGAAGGATATGGTAGGCCGCTTATAAATGACGTGCTCTGTATGAATGCATGAACTGACTAATGATACCCACAGCATATGAAATATCCGGACGAGGATGTTAAATAAGGAGACTGACCAGTCTTTGAAATCCAGCAACATCAGTAACCGCTTCTCCATCATCTCTACCCAATTTGTGGTTGACTTCAATTGGGTTGTCAGCAAGTCTGCGCCCACTCAACCCATACGACTGAAGCAAGTCAAGGATATACTTCCTCTGGGATATGAATATACCATGCTTCAATCGAGCGACCTCAATTCCAAGGAAGTACCTGAGATTTTCTAGGTCTTTTACTTCAAACATATTTGTCAATCTCTGTTTCAGAAAATGGATTTATTCAGCATCATCACCCGTGATAATAATATAATCCACATAGACAATAAGGACAGTGAGACTCTCATGCTTGTGCCTTACAATTAAGGTGTGATCAGCATTGATTTGGGAGTATCTAAATGCGTTCATAGCTCTATGAAATCTCCCAAACCAGACTCGAGGAGATTGTTTTAGGCCATATAAGGATTTCTTCAACCTACATACCTTTCCCCCAGATCTTGCCAAGGTAAGACCGGGCGGTAACGACATATACACTTCTTCTTTCAGGTCCCCGTGAAGAAACGCATTTTTCACATCCAATTGAGTTAGAGGTCATCCTTTGCAGGCAACATACGAAAGCAAAACTCTTATAAAATTCATCTTCGTCACAAGAGCAAAGGTGTCTTGGTATTCAATCCCCATTGTTTGGGTGTAGCCCCTAGGCACCAACCGAACTTTGTACCGCTCAACAACACCTTCAGAGTTCTACTTGACGGAGAACACCCATTTACATCCAATCACAGTCTTGCCAGGTGGCAAAGGAACCAACTCCCAAGGGCAATTATTTTCCAGGACCAACATCTCCTCACGCATAGCATCCTGCCACTTTGGCTGAGCAATAGCATCCTGCCAAGTTGAAGGGATGGGAATAGAAGAGAGAGGAAACAAAGAGCTTATGTGAAGGAGATAATGAGTTGTATGACACAAAGTGGGACATCGGATGTTAGGTGGAGATACCTTGAGAGCCCAAAGAAGGATCCGATGTTGGCGCGGGAAGCCTGAGAGATGTTGATGTACCTGAACCCCTTTTTCGATGTGTATACACCTGTAAAGGAGGAGCTATCACGGGAGTTGGCATAGGAGGAGTAGGCACAGCAGCAATCACTGAAGGAGAGGTAGAAATGGGAATAGTCACGATAAGAGGAATAGAAAGAGGAAGAGAACTCACTTCCATTGGGTGAAACTCCCCCTGAAGTGAGGACTCCCCTTGCAAAGAGGACTCATAGTAGGCCTCGGACTCCCAAAAGGTGAGGTCCATAGTAACGAAGATCTTTTTGGAAGCTGGATGGAAACATTTGTATCCTTTCCGAGATGGAAAATATTCAATAAAGATACACTTTAGGGCACGAATGGATGTGGGATGTACATGGGCAAAACACACATCTAAAGAACCGAGGTAGAAGAGTGGAGGGGAAGACAGAAAGGGTTTGGAGAGGTGATTTGTGTCCAAGGACACGAGTCGGCAACCAATTAATGAGGTATGCCGCAATGAGAACCGCATCACCCCAAAAAACTTAGGGAGATGCATCTTCAGGAGGAGACAGCGAGCGACCTCTTAGAGATGGCGATTCTTGCGTTCGGCAACCCCATTTTGAGTCAGGATAGAGACATAAGATGTTTGATGGATAACGTCATGATCACTAAAGTAACACTCAAAGGAAGAGTCGACATACTCCTAACCATTATCACTCTGCAAAACTTTGATAGTGGCATTAAACTAGGTAGCCACCATTTTATGAAACTGTTGAAATAATGGGAAAACTCATTTTTTATGTTTCATCAAGTAAACCCACGTATAACGAGAGAAACAATCGATAAAGGTAACAAACAAGTGAAAGACAGAAATAGAGGCTATAGGGCAGGGGGCCCAAACATCAGTATGAATCATAGCAAAAGTAATAGCACTAAGAGTAGATACATGAGTAAAAGAAGCACGATGGTGTTTAGCACGAGCACACACATCACATTTAAAATCTTGCAAAGATATATTTGACAAATGCGGAAATAAAAAATGCATAGTAAAAGGAGGTGGATGGCCAACGTGTTAGTGCCAGGAATCCAGATAGAGCTGGGCAGCAAAAAGAGCATGCGAAGCATCGACGGAGGTGGAGGGGTCAAACAGGTAGAGGTCATCCGGCATTCTACCAGAGTCAATCATCTTCCCCGTCTTCAGGTCCTGAAAAACACACGAGGTGGGAAAAAAGTTATAGAGCAATTCATAGAATTAATGAGGTGACTAATAGAAAGCAGGTTATGGGTAAACTTAGGCACATGGAGCACCGAAGTGAGAGTACGAGAGGAGCAAGGAATGGACTCTTTCCCAGCAATGGGAGACAGGGATCCATCAGCAATGCTCACTTTGTCCCGACCAGACAAAGGAGAATAAGAGACAAAACCTATAGCAGAACCTGTCATGTGGTCAGTGGCACCTGAATCAATGATCCATTGGGAAGAAGAACAGGCAGTGACAGAGTGAGCACCAGGAACTGCCTAATGGGCATAAGAGGAGCTAGCAGACTAGGAGGAGTGGCCAAGCATGAAGCAGCGGAAGGCGAGAATCTCCTCAGCGAAAAGGGCAAAAGGAACCTCAGGTGCAGCAGGTCCACCATAAGAAGCAGGATTATCATCGGCATCAGAGAGATGAGTCAAGCGAGAGGGAGGAGGTCGGCTCGAAATGCGACCAGAGCCACGTCCTCCACGTGGAGCAGGACCCCGCGAGAGAAGGAAAGTCATGAAGTTTAAAGCAAGTGTCCCGAGTATGTCGGGCTTTCCCACGATAATCACATGTCACTTGGTCCTTGTCCACAGGCTTGCCCTTAGAGTTACGAAAAGAGCGGCCCCCGGGACTGAACCGAGCGACAAGAGCAGAGCCCTCGGTAACAGTGTCAGGCAGGCGAATCTGTCGACGATCATATTCTTGTTGAACCAAACTATACACCTCAGGTAAGGAAGGTAGGAGAGAGCGGCTAAGAATCTGAACACTGATGGGATCAAGGTCACGATGGAGACCATGAAGAAACTCAAAGATCCGGTTGCGTTCCTCCCGGGAACGAACCAGCACCTCATCCTCAGGAGAGACCAGAGTAAGCGTGTCGAAATGATCATACTCTTGATAAAGCTGGGTAAACTCCAAGTAGTAGGCAGCGGGAGGACGATCCATTTGGCGTAAAAGAAAAATCTGTCGCCGCAACTAAAAAATCTGAGTCGCATTACCCCGACATGAATAAGTAATCTCGGCACGCTTCCAAATATCAGCTGCAGTATACAGGAAGAGATAATTGCGGGCAATAGACTCCTGCATGGAGTTGGTGAGCCAAGACATAACCAAAGAGTTCTCGGAATCTCATTGTGGCCAATCGGGAGAGGTAGGCGAAGGCGCCCTGATAGTACCACTAGGGTAGCCAAACAGACGACGGCTCTTGAGGGTCAAAGTGATAGAAAGTGTCCACGTAAGATAATTTATTCCGTCCAACCGAATAGTAGTAATCTGAGGAATATCGTGATCATGAGAGACATGAAGAAATCCAATAGGAGGAAGAGAATCCAGAGGAGCACTCCCACCGAAGGAGATATCTGAAGTTTCACCACTCCCTGGCATCATAAGCGAGGTAACCGAACAACATCGGGCTACCGACGGAGAGATATCACACTCATAGAAAGAGGAGAGGCCCGGAGGAGAACAATCACGCCAAGAGAAGAAGAGACATCCCTACAAGAAAGGGAAATAGACGTCGAAGAAGCGATCTTTGCATCAATCCGGCGTCGAAGAACTCAAACAGCCATGTGAGGGCAGAGGACGCTGACCGGCGCTGGCGGGAAGAAGAAGAAAAAGCCGGAAACGGGCTTGAAGAAGAAAAAGAAGGAAGAGGAGGAGGACAAGAAGAGGAGCTGGAGGAAGAAGAGGAGCGGGAGGAAGAAACGGAGCGGACTCGGCAGGATACAGAGCGGACAGAGCAAAGTTGTTGAAGGAAGACAAAGTGGAGCGGGATCAGCAGGAGATGGAGCGGACGAGCGGGATCGGCGGGACGGCGAGTGGAACTAGGTTTCGAGCTCTGATATCATGTTGACTGAGAAAAATGATACCTATTTCATAAAGAGGGGTTCCCCTCCTATACTCTGTCTTTACCCTGATCAACCTAAAACTTTTCTTTTCTAAAGTTTCTCGCCAAGATTCAAGTTTCGTGTTTACACCACCGCGTGTCTCATCGACAAAAACGATATCATCCGCAAGCAATAAACACCAAGGTATTGCATGTTGGATATGTCTGGTGAGCCCAACTGAGATAATGGTAAAGAGATAGGGGCTTAAAGATGAACTTTGATGTAAGTCAATAGTGAGAGAATTCTTGTATTAATCCTCCAGATGTCCTACCCCTCGTCACTGAATTTGTAGCATATCATTGATTATGACAATGTACGATGCATTTACACCTTTCTTTTCTAAGACTCTCCATAAGATCTCTTTTGGAACATTATCATAAGCTTTCTCAAGATCGATAAATAGTATGCAAATCTTGTTTTCTTTCTCGATAGTTGTCAATGAGTCTCCTTAAGAGATGTATAGCTTCCATAGTCGACGGCCCTGGCATGAATCCAAATTGATTCTCATAGATGTTAGTCTCTGCATTTGCTCTTCTTTCTATTACTCATGCTTATATTTTTAAGGAATGAATCATTAATTTAATTTCTTTGTAACAAACACAATTTTGTGTATCTCATTTGTTCTTATACAAAATTAACAAGATACTTTCTCTCCATTCACCCAGCAACCTGTTTGACTTCAGTATCTTATTGAAGAAACATGTAAGTCACAAAATTCCTTCTTTCCCTATACATTTTCATACTTTGATGGGTATATCGTCTGGTTCAACCGTCTTTTCATTTTCATCTTCTTTAGAACATCATTTACCTCTGATATTTGAATTTTATGATAAAATACTATGTTCTTATACTCCCCTGATTGTTTTAACTCTTCCAAGTTCAGTTCATTCTCATTTGTTTCATTATAGGGTTAATAAAAATATTTTTTTCATTGCTCTTTAATAGCTACATCATCCGCTAAAATTATATCTATTTCAACTTTTATACATTTAAATTGGCTTAAATCTCTTTTTTCGTTTCTTTAGCTCGAGTAATTTTATATATATCACGCTCTTCATCTTTGGTATCTAGTCATTTAAAAAAAATTATAAGTTTTATTTCTTGCTTTACTTACAGCATGTTTAGTTTCTTTCTTGACAACTTTATATCTTGTCAATTTTTCATCATTCCTATAAGCGTGGAGTGTTTTATAACTGGCTCTTTTGCCCTTGCATTGTCCTGTACTTTCTCTTTACACCACAAAAATTTTTTATTTAGGGGAGTACGACCTTTTGATTATCTAAGTACGTTCTTTCCACTTATTTTAAAACATGAAGACATAACTTCTCATGAGATATTAAGATCAACATAAGGGTCATCAATTAATAGTTCCATAACTGTTGTATTGAAAGCAACTTACTTTTTCATCTTAGAGTTCTAACACCGAATTTTTGGCAATACTTTTGTCCTTTTCTTAAATTTATTATATTTAATTTGCACGTACAACACCACCAACCTATGTTGTGATGTCAAACTTTCTCCTGATATGACTTTGCAATCCTTATAAATTATTTTATCTATTTTGCAATTCATAAGATAATCAATTTCTGACTTATTTGGTCCACTTTTAAACATAATTAAATATTCTTCTCTATTTATAAAAAACTTATACGTCACAATTAGCTCATGTGCGATGGCAAAGTCTAAAAAAATTCTTTCTTCATTTCTTTTTCAAACTTAAATCCTACATGAACGGGTGTAAAATCTATTTTTTCTTCCTTATATGTTAATTTAAGCATACTCCTATGAAAATCTTCTCTCTTTATAGAATTTTTCTTATTAAATCATCTTAAGTCTTCTCAAAATTTTACTTTAATAGCTTCACTTAATCATACTTGTGGTGCATAAGCACAGATCGCATTAATAATTTCTTTTCTATAACTAATTTAAGAGATAAGATTTTATCATTTTTTCTACTTACACCAATTTTATCCCTTCAAATAGTATTCACAATAATACATACTTCATTGCTTGTTTTATTTTTTTCATGTGTACCATAATTTAAAATCTAAATTATCTAAAAATTTATGTTTCTCACTCACTCATTTTTTTCTCTTGCAAGCATAAGATATTTATATTCCTTTTAATTCTCATATCCACTACTTCCATCATTTTTCTTGTTAGTTTTACCTATATTCCAACTTCCAAACATAAGTCGATCACAAATTCTATGATATATTTTCCTATGATGTCTAATATGTGAGGACTTTTGTCTATTTAACATTGTACCTAAGTCCTCTTGGAGGCGCGCGCATTCTGACCATACGACTAGGACTCCTGCATATTTAACAATAAACCCAAATCCTGGGGATGTAGCAGTCCTTGCCAAGACACCTCATTCAGACCATACGACGTGGTCCTTAGGGGGAACAACCTAACTTTCGCACAATTTCTCAAATGATTCATATTCATAAGGGTGACTAAATGTTACGTTGGTCGTCTTTCTAACACAACCATCACCATTTTTATTCGGGTTTGAGACCAACATAGGTTGGTTCTCAACAATAAATTTAAAAAATAAAATCAAACCAACCATTCAAAGGCATTGAAAATGAACCTGCATTAGAAACATTTTCTTCCTAAAATTTGATCACTCCGCAAAAAACATTTTCATAAACAAAATTCCAAGTATTCTTCTTTTAAGCATTGTTCATTATAATCCTAACTGCACTAAACCATCACATTACCCACTTATCTTTGATACAAAAGATATTCCTGTTAATCTTTTTGTGAACTAGAAATTTCACAATGTCATTTTGAAAATGTCACAATGATATGCAAAATTGTAGTAAAACAATTACGGTTTCAACTCACTGCTATGGGTCTCACACCGTCAGTTATATAGCGATCATATTATATTGAGTCTTTATGTATTGAGTCGAGTTGTATCGAGACGAGTGTATGAGTCGGGTCATTATTATCGAATCAAGTCATTGTTATCGAATCAAGTTATTATTATCGAGTCGAGTCATTGTTATCGAATCGAGTCATTGTTATCAAATCGAGTCATTGTTATCGAGCCGAATCATCATGAGTCATTATGAATCAAGTCTTGTCAAGTCATTTGTAATATTATATAGACCACCTTAGGTCATGAGAATAGCATGAAATGAATTAATCTAACTTTTTCTTAATCTCTCTAAGTTCTTCACTCTCTCTCATTCTCTCTTCTTACCCATTTCTAGAGTTAGGGTTGAGCACGGCTCCCATCTTCCTGTCTTCTCACATTTTTCGGGTTAAGTTCGGCTCCCCTTGTATCTCCACCTCCACTGCCGCCACTGACGACATTACGCGCTTGGCTCATAACAAACTTGGTATCATAGACAAGTTGATTCGTCCTCTGCTGCTCAGGGACCTCGCCCATTTTTACTCTTGTTTTCACGGGACGAATCTCACGGTCTCCAGTTGACTCGATCCATCTCCTTTCTTTGGATCAACGGTGACGTTGCTTTCCCCTAACAGGGTAAAAAGCCTTGTCGTGGAAGTCCCTCTGACTTCAGTTTTCCCTTGTTGTGCAAGGTAGAAACTCCACGTTAACACCTTGTGTGCTCATTTCTTCCAGAGTTCGTAGCGCCCCTCGACGGGATCTCCATGATGATCCAGCCACTGAGTCCCGTCTCCAACAACCGATGACATACCCGCAACAAACAGCACGCGCGAGACCTCTTGTTCCTCGGGTTCGAAGCTTCGATGTCCTTTCCAGCTTACTTTGACAGCCTCAACAAGATCATCATTCCCTAATCCATCACGTGCATGTTAATTTTCAGCTCTGTCTCTGACTGGACCGTCGTTTCCATAGTTGAGCCATATGCTTCTTGATCCTAACGACAGCTTCTCTTTAATCAAGCCTCCTCACGTCAACAACCCAAGCTTTAGTTTTTGCTTTGTATCTCCTGAAAGAAAGTTCCCAAAAACAGGTCAATCCACTAACGAGTAAGAAAGTTTATTCTCTTAAGAATTCTTATTTTTTAAAAAATGTTGTCCTCAACTTAAAATAAAATTGAATATGAATAAATTAGGTTATTTGGAGGTATTATTGTGGATACTAATTGGAGGGATGTAGTAGTTGTGATAGGTAAAAAATGTGATATAATCTTAGCACTAAATTGTTTATAGGAAAGGAAACTATAAATGTGATCAATGTTCTTGCACAACAAATAGGATTAAGAAAGTTATTAAAGTGCAATTTTGGGAAAATTTGGATGATTTAGTAAGGGAAATCTAACAAAAAAAGAAGATTTTCATAGGAGAAGACTTAAATGGACGTGTAGGAAAAGAAAATATAAATTATATAATCATTCAGGGAAGATTTGGGTATGTAGAAAGAAATGAAGAATAAAGAATCATTTTAGATTTTGTCATAGCACATGAGCTAATTATAATAAATACGTTTTTCATGAAAAGAGAAACATTTAATTATGTTTATAAGATGACCAAATAAGTCACAAATTGATTATTTTATGACTTGCAAAATAAATAAAATCATTAGAAATGATTGCAAAGTCATATCAGGAGAAAGTTTGACAACACAATATAGGTTAGTAGTGTTGGACGTGCAAATTAAATATAATAAATTTAAGACAAAGACAAAAGTGTTGTCAAAAATTCGGTAGTCAGACTTGAAAATGGAAAAAAATGTTGATTTCAAGATAATAGTTATGGTACAACTAGTTGATGACGCTTATGTTGATCTTAGTATCTCATGGGAAGTTATGTCTTCACATTTAAGGATAAGTGGAAAGAATATACTTGGAGAATTAAAAGGCCGTGCGCTCTCAAATAAAGAATCCTGGTGGAAGAAAAAGAAAGTGTAAGAAAGTGAGGGCAAAGAGGGTCAGCTATAAAATATTTTACGCATGTACGAATGATGAAAATTTGACAAGTTATAAAGTCGCTAAGACGAAAGATAAGCATGCAATAAGTAAAGCAAGAAGATAAGCTTATAAAAATTTATAAAAATACCAAAGCTGAAGAGCATGATATATATAAAATTGCTCAAACTAGAAAGAGGAATACAAAAGATTTAAGTCCAAGTTAAATGCATAAAGCATGAAACAGATACCGTCAAAGAATTGACGAATGATGTGGCTATTAAGAGCGATGGAAAATATACTTTTATCAACTCTATAAAGAAACAAAAGAAATTGAACAGAACTTGGAATAGTTAAGTAACACGGACGAGTATAGGAATATAATGTTTTATCGTAAAATTCAAGTATCAAAGGTAAATGATGTTCAAGTAAAATAAAAAATAGAAAACGGTTGAGCCAAACAATATACCCATTGAAATATGAAAATATCTAGGGAAACAAGTACTTTATGGCTTACATATTTCTTCAATAAGATACTGAAGTCAAAGAACATGTCGGACCAATGAAGAGAAAGTATTTTGATACCTCCGTATAAAAACAAAGAAAATATACAAAATTTTGTTAATTATAGAGGAATTAAATTAATGAGTCGTACCACAAAACTATGAAAACGAGTAATAGAAAGAAGAGTAAGACAAGATACTAGCAACTTGGAGAATCAATTTAGATTCATGTCTGGGTGATCAACCATGGAAACTACACATCTCTTGAGGAGACTCATTGCCAGTTATCGAGAAAGAAAATAAGATTTGCATATGTTGTTTATCGATCTTGATAAAGCTTATAATAGGATTTCAAGAGAGATCTTATGAAGAATTTGTTATGCCCCCGGACGATCGGCGGTTCCGAGGATTCAAGTACGCCAGAAGACCTAAAGGAGCACCGGACAAAGACCGGGCTGAACCATCCGGTTCAGCCCGCAATTAATCAATAAAGAGGAGGAGGGCTGAACCACACCGGTTCAGCCCTCAATGGGGGCCGGCCGGCCCTAGGGAAGAGGGGCTCCATAAATACCCCTTTCCCCCTCTTTGAAGCCAAGCAAATTCATATTCAGGTATTTTCTTCTTCTCCAAAACCCTAGCCATCTTTTTCATTCCTAGTTTCCTCTTTTCGCTTTAGAACCCTAGCGGTAGCATAACATTTGGTATCAGAGCATCCTTCCTGTGACCATGGTGACGCGTACGGAGGCGGAGACGGCGCGCTTGGCCACCATCGAGGAGAACTATGTTGCGTTGACGGATTCCGTGGCGGCAATCGAAGCAAGCATGAAGAACTCGCAACAACATCTGGAGGAACGCCTCGATGAGAAGATGGAGGAGTTGAAATCCCTCCTCTTGCAAAATCTGAAAGGGAAGGCCGTGAACGGCGCGGGATCTGACACGGAGGCGACAAATATCCCTAACGGAGGGAGCACGGGATGCGGGAGTCACGGAGGAGGGCCGACGGGCGCGTCTGGCTCCGGATCCAGCGCGGGAAACCCGCCTGAGGCCGCACGCGGGCCTACCGCCCCTTCCCGGGCCAGCGGGATGCCGGGCGGACTACCAGAGGGCGGCGGGCTGGGCAGCGGGGGGTTCGGCGGAGGGCCTGCTCCCTCCTGGATGCCGGAACCACCCCGGAATGGCTCCAATCGGGCGGCGGAAGTCGCAGGAGGGCCTTGGATGAACGGCGGAGGGTCGGCTTCGACCTGGGGGCTCGAACAGCCGCTGCAGGCTCACGGAGGACTGCTGCGGCAAGGAGGAGGGCTCGGACAGCACCCAGGACAACCATGGAGGCCACAACATCAAGGATTTGGGTTGTTTCGCCCAACCGGGGCAAATGCGGTCCCTCTCGGGGGCGCGACGGGGATTTTTCCGCACCAACCAGCGAACTCACCTAACGGGGGATATGGTCCGGCCAATATGGGACCGGGAAGGAATCCGGGGTGGAATCATGGAGGAATTCAAGGAGATTTCGGGCAACCCGGGGTGATGGGACAAGACGGTGGCAGTTTGGGAGGGGCTTATCAGAGACCGTACATGCAGCCCAAGCGGACACGGATGAATTTCCCTAAGTTCCGGGGAGGGGACGCTCTGGAGTGGATACAAAAGGCGGAGCTATTTTTCAAATACCAGGAGATTCCCGAGGCTCAGTGGGTACAGTTGGCGGCCTTCCATCTGGAGGAGGACGCATATCAGTGGACGCAATGGTTTTTGCGGGGACGCACTTTTGCCCCGTGGTCGGAGTTCATAGAGGCTTTTTCGGCTCGTTTTGGGCCTCTGGAGTACGAGGATGTGGAGGCCACCCTTCAAAAACTGCGTCAGCGAGGGACCGTCACGGAGTATCGGACGGAGTTCGAAAGATTGGCGAACCGTGTCGCGTGGGGAGAGCAGACCTTGTTGAGCTGTTTCATCTCAGGGTTGAAGGATCACTTGCGAGACGAGGTCCACGCATACTTGCCGCGCAGTCTGAGCCATGCCATTAGCATCGCTCGGATACAGGAGGAGCGTTACAACAGGCAGCGGAACCGGACGACGACCAAGCCACCCGCGGCTCCCGCGGCGGTACGACGAGAGCAGCCACCTACCATACGACCGACAGTGACCAGGTTGACATGGCCAGAGATGCAGGCCCGGAGAGAGAAGGGACTGTGCTTTAACTGCGATGAGAAGTACACCAAGGGACACGCTTGCCAGAAGGTCCAGGTGTTTATGCTGCGTGGGGAGGGTGACGAGGAGGACCATCTGGAGGAAGCCGACGTGGAGGATCTGGATTTGGCAGAGTTCGGGGTCTCCTTGCAGGCCATGGAGGGATGCGCGGCCCCGGTGACGCTCCGTTTCACAGGCTTAGTGGGCAAGGAGCGAGTGACCATTCTGGTGGATAGTGGGAGTACCCACAATTTCATCAACCCAACAGTCGCTTCGAAAGTGGGACAGGCGATTGACAGGGAGGCGGCCTTCCAGGTGATGGTAGCAGATGGAAGCAAGCTGAGGTGCGAGGGGGTGATGAAGGGGGTGGAGATCCGCGTGCAGAGCTATTTGTGCCACACAGATATGTACCTGCTTCTGATTCGGGGTTCGGACATGGTGTTGGGGGTCCAGTGGTTACGACAGTTACAGAGGGTGACCACCGATTGGGTTCGTTTGACGATGGAGTTCACCCAGCAGGGGAAGGATTACTGCCTGCAGGGCATTCGGTCTTCATCTCTGAAGGAGATCTCGTTGAGGAGCTTGCAGCGGTTGGGGGAGCAGGGATCTCCGATGGCCATGGTGGTAGGGGTGGAGGCCTTGGCCCAAGGCCCACCAGACGTCCCAGAGGAGATACATGAACTTTTGTCCCATATTAGAGATGTGTTCCAGGAGCCCCGGGGCCTTCCTCCGCCCAGGTTCAGGGATCACGGCATACAGATGAAAGAAGGGGCTGCTCCCCCAAACGTCAGACCCTACCGGTACCCGTACATTCAGAAGGCCGAGATCGAGAAGAGTGTGAAAGAGATGCTGGCAACCGGCATCATACGGCCGAGCACCAGCGCCTTTTCCTCCCCAATCATCTTGGTGAAAAAGAAAGACGGGTCATGGCGTTTCTGCGTAGATTACCGCAACTTGAATGATTCTACGATCAAGGATAAGTTTCCGATTCCGATGATAGAAGAGCTCCTGGACGAGCTGCATGGGGCGAGTTTGTTTACCAAGCTGGACCTTCGGTCCGGCTACCACCAGATTCGGATGAGGATGGAAGACATCCACAAGACCGCGTTTCGCACACACGATGGGGATTACGAGTTCTTGGTGATGCCCTTTGGGCTCTCCAATGCCCCATCGACCTTCCAGGCCGTGATGAATGAGACCTTTCGGCCTCTCCTACGGCGATCGGTACTCATTTTCTTCGATGATATACTGATATACAGTCGGTCGTGGGAGGAGCATGTCGAGCACGTGGCACAAGTTCTTACCATTCTGCGGCAGCATCAGTTCTAGGCCAAGCTATCAAAGTGCTCGTTTGGGCAGCCAGAGGTGGAGTACTTGGGTCATCTGGTTTCGGCTCAGGGGGTCAGGGCGGACCCAAAGAAGATAGAGAGCATGGTGGAGTGGCCGCGCCTGACTAACGTGCGGGCACTACGAGGCTTCCTGGGCCTCACTGGATACTATAGGAGGTTCGTGAAGGACTATGGTAAGCTAGCACGTCCGCTTACCCAGCTCCTCCACAAGGAGTCCTTTACCTGGCATGAAGAGGCGGAGCGGGCATTCTCCGCTCTCAAGGAGGCTATGACGACCACGCCGGTGCTCGCACTACCGGATTTCACCAAGGAGTTCGTAGTGGAGACGGACGCCTCAGGAGTGGGTATTGGGGCGGTTTTGATGCAGGAGGGGCGGCCATTGGCCTACTTCAGCAAGGCCTTGGCACCTCGGACCTTGGGCC
Organism: Platanthera zijinensis; assembly: GCA_039513925.1. Classification (NCBI taxonomy): domain Eukaryota; kingdom Viridiplantae; phylum Streptophyta; class Magnoliopsida; order Asparagales; family Orchidaceae; genus Platanthera; species Platanthera zijinensis. The sequence goes on from CM077080.1 coordinate 125,121,213, forward strand.
TTTCCACGTACGAGAAGGAGATGCTAGCGATTTTACACGCAGTGACTCTGTGGCGCCCATACCTGCTGGGCCACCATTTTAAAGTTCGCACCGATCACCAGAGCCTGAAACACTTCTTGGATCAGAGGTTAGCATCCCCTCTTCAGCAGAAGTGGTTGACCAAACTGCTGGGGTATGACTATGAGATCGTGTACAAGCAGGGCAAGGAGAATTTGGTGGCTGATGCCCTATCCCGCCTACCGAAGAGCACCATCTTCCACCTGTCGGTACCGTTGATCGAGTCCTTGGATGACATTCAGAGGGAGATAGCCGCGGACCCAGAGCTCCAACCTATTGTGGAGGCCTTGTCTCAGGGCCAGCCCACTCCTCCAGGGTACCAGCTGATTGGAGGGCATTTGTATTTCCACGGGAGGGTGGTCATCCCCGCTTCTTCCGCTTGGAAGGAGGTCATGTTACAGGAGTTCCACTCGTCCCCGACCGGAGGCCATGTTGGGGTGCTTCGCACATTACAGCGGCAAATGTCTTTTGGAGGGGGTTACGCAGGGACGCGCAGCGTTTTGTGCAGCAGTGCGATATGTGCCAGCGGCAGAAGTACGAGACGACCTCACCAGCAGGACTGCTCACGCCCTTGGAGATTCCTCAGCAGATATGGGAGACGGTCTCGATGGATTTTATTGAGGGCTTGCCCCGGTCTCAGGGCAAGTCCGTGATCTTGGTCACAGTGGACAAGCTGTCCAAATACGGCCATTTCCTCGCTCTCAGCCACCCTTATACCGCAGAGACAGTTGCCGATCTTTTTGCCCGGGAGGTAGTGCGCCTACATGGTCTCCCGAGCTCGATCTGAAAGTGAGATCTATCCTAGAGATTAGAGCAAACACACAGCAAGAATAATAAAGAAAAGATATAAAGGCAAACCAGACGACACAAGAAATTTATAGTGGTTCCCCTAAACTTGGGTAGTTCACTCTTCTACCACCCTAGGTAGGAATCCACTGTAGGAAGAGTTGATCAGGTGTCCTGGGCACCAATGAGCTTTTGATAAGGTGCTCAAAAACCAAACTGGATTTTTTGATCAGGTGTCTTGCCACCACTGAGTTTTGACAAGGTCTCAGAAACCAAGCAGAACTTTTGAAGGGAGTTCAAGAACCCTTTGTACAGTGGGGAAGGGAGAGTTGATGTTTTCTTCTCTGTTCAACAATCAAAGAGAAGCACAAGTGGATTTTGATAATGTTGTCAAAGCTCCCCCTGAGATTAGCAGTAGGTTCAGGAGTGGAAGCTTTGCAAAGGGTGATAGGTCTTCAATGAATGACTGCTCCAGCAAATGATGATTTCAGCAAAGGCTGAAATGTGAGTTGTCTTGGAGTGTGAATGATGAAGCCTTGATGATGTTGATCTTCCAGTAAGCCTTCAGACTGATGTAGAGTAGTTGTCTTTTCAGGCCTCCTGGAACAGTAGATCTGAGAAGAGCACTGGCTGTACAGGTGATGTTGAGTTCTTCCTGGAACTCTTTCTATTTTCTTTTCTTCTCTTCTCTGTTCTGTTTCCACTTCCTTCTTCTTAATTTGTTCCTATGTAACTCTGTGTATATATTCTGATAGGAGATCAACGGTCATTTGAATTCTTGCATTTATTACTGCTGCCTCTTAGTTACTCCAACGGCTATAATCTTCATAAATGCATTCTTGTAACTGTCCTGTAATAAAGCTGTGTTGGAATATGAACAGCTCACTTTGATTGGACTAAGGTTATCCTGAAAATCTGCCTGGGAACTTACGTTCAGTGTGATGGCAGAAATTGTCGATCTCAACAAGATGATCGTTGATCTGAGCTCAACTATCGTCGATCTGAGCTCAGAGATATTGGAGCTGGTCTGGAACAGAAAACGTCGATCTGAGCTCGGAGATCGTCGAACGGAGTTCGACGCCTCATGGACCTGAGCTCAGAGATCGTCGATCTCAGCTCGACGCCTGAACTCATCTCGTCGATCTGAGCTCGACGCCAAAGTTGAATTCTGAATTCTTCTCTTGACTGATTTCTCTTGGCTGAATTCTTCAATCTCTGAGAGCCTCTGACTTAGCACATCCTATGACCCTTAGCTATACATTGATGGGTCAAACTAATAGTCCTAAAGACATAGTGATCCTGACCCAAATCCAAACTAGGGTGTTCCAACACGATCATCTCTGATCGCGATCCGACCTTCATCAGCAAGTTCTGGCAGGAACTTTTTCGACTGCAGGGCACCAGGCTACGCATGAGCACGGCAAACCACCCGCAGACAGATGGCCAGACCGAGGTTCTCAACAGGGGGGTCGAGACGTACCTTCGCTGCTTCGTCATGGATGAGCCCCGCTCGTGGACTCGATGGTTACACTGGGCGGAGTACTGCTACAATACCTCGTATCACACGGCCAGCAGGATAACTCCGTTCGAGGTTGTCTACGGGCGATCACCACCCACTCTGCGGTCGTATGAACCGGGCAGCACAGCTCTTCCGGCTGTGGATCGAGCTTTACGGGACCGGGATCAGACCTTGGCTCTCTTGCGGGACAATCTCCGGGTTGCACAGGACCGGATGAAGTTACAGGCGGATAAGCACCGGACGGAGCGGACCTTTCTGGTTGGGGATGAGGTCTTTCTTCGTCTCCAGCCTTACAGACAGCTTTCAGTTGCTCGCCGGTCCAATCAGAAGCTAGCCCCTCGGATCTATGGCCCGTTTCGCATCACTCGTCGGGTGGGGCCGGTCGCATACACGCTTGCCCTCCCTGAGGGGTCCCGCATCCACCCCACCTTTCATGTGTCACTGCTGAAGAAGAAGCTGGGGGCGGCCGCCACGGTGCCCCCCTCTCTACCCGAGGCTACGGCGACGGGTGAGCTACGCCCCAGTCCCGAGTATATCTTGCTGTCCAGATGGAAGAAACATGGCACGGAATACCGTTCAGAGATTCTGGTCAAGTGGAAGGATCTGTCGGAGGCCGACAACACGTGGGTAGACTTCTTGGAGTTCCGGGAGTTATTTCCCGACTTCCAGCTTGAGGACAAGCTGCCTCTTGATGGGGAGGGGAATGTTATGCCCCCGGACGATCGGCGGTTCCGAGGATTCAAGTACGCCAGAAGACCTAAAGGAGCACCGGACAAAGACCGGGCTGAACCATCCGGTTCAGCCCGCAATTAATCAATAAAGAGGAGGAGGGCTGAACCACACCGGTTCAGCCCTCAATGGGGGCCGGCCGGCCCTAGGGAAGAGGGGCTCCATAAATACCCCTTCCCCCCTCTTTGAAGCCAAGCAAATTCATATTCAGGTATTTTCTTCTTCTCCAAAACCCTAGCCGTCTTTTTCATTCCTAGTTTCCTCTTTTCGCTTTAGAACCCTAGCGGTAGCATAACAGAATTTTAGAAAAGAAATGTGCAAATGTATCATACATTGACACAATCAAATATATGTATACAAAATAAGTGAAGAGGGGGAAAACTTCTGGAGGATTAACACAGGAATTTACTGTCACTGTTTCCTTACATCAAGGTTCAGCTTTAAGCTCTTATTTCTTTACCCTTATCTTAAATCGACTCACCGGACATATCCAACAAACAATACCTTGGTGTTTATTGCTTGCAGATGATATCGTTTGGGTCGATGAGATGTGTGAGGGTGTAAAAGCAAAAGTTGAATATTGATAAGACATTTTAGAAAAGAAGAGTTTTAGGATGAGCAAGGCAAAGAAAGAGCATATGGAGCTTAAATTTAACAGTGCAAGAAGGACGGATAACCTCATTATTAAGTTGAGTGATCAAGATGTTTCTCGCAATGAGTGCTTTAAACATCATGGATCGATAATTCAAAAAGATAAAGGTGTTGATAAAGATGTGATACATAGAATCTAAGTAGGTTGGTTGAAGTAGAGGTGCGTCAGGAATCTTATGTGAACATAAAGTACCATTAAAACTTAAAGGAAAGTTTTACTATACTGTGATTAGACCAGTGATGCGTTATGGTTCTTAGTGTTGGGCAGAGGATTATGTACATGAGTAAAAAATGGGAGTTACAAAGATGAGAATGCTTGGGTGGATGTGTGAAAGCACGAGACTAGATAAAATTAAGAATGAATGTATTAGGGATAAGCAAGGCTGTAAATATCGAATATCAGAGACATGTCTGATTGAGTTTTTTGATGTCGGATGTCATAAATCGGAGACATGTCGGTGATATTTTAAAATATCGGATTTTTATATCTTATAATTAAAAAAATTATTTACATGTATGTTAATTATAATTACATGTTCTAAGGATAAATAAAAAATCATATAACAAAACGATGAAGAATCAGTCACATATCCCAAAATAAATTCAAAGAGTATCCAAAATAAAATATTATTAATAAATATAAAATGATACAGTCTAAAATATATTTAATATTATACAATTACTTTATTTTGATAACATTGAATTCATAACAAAAAAATAATATTCAAAAGTTAAATATATTTGAATGATTATAAGTCCTTCTAAGCTTATAAATTTATATTATTATAAAATACAAAATAATACTTTTTAACATTTTTTATAATATGAAATAAAAAATTAGTGTAAAATAATTACATAAAATTAGTTGTAAGAATAAAACTTAAAAAAAATGAAACAAGAAATATAATTTATTTAAATACACATAATCTAATATATATTAGTGATTTAAACCTATATTGTTAGTCTATTAATATAAAATAAAGAGGACGATATGTTTAAAAGTCGTGACGACCGATATATAGGATATATCGGTCTATATTTTACAAAATGATGCAATTTATTTTTATTTATTTTTGAAAAAATCTCGTTTTTCCATCAAAAACGACATGACGGGAGACATGTTGGAGGACATTTAAAATAGTGAGAAGACATGAGTGGCACCAATTGCAAAAAAGATGCGAGAAGCTCGGCTAAAATGATTTGGACACGTACAAAGGAGACTGCTAGAGGCACATGTTAGGTGTTGTGAGAGTTTAGCCACTAGGCATCTAACATGTTGTGAGAGTTTAGCCACTAGGCATGTTAAACGGGGGTGGGGTAGACCAATGAAGACTTGGAATGAACTATAAGGAAAGATGTGATGTACTTAGGTGACGCAGGGCGAATCTATAGGCGGCGGGAAATCTGTGACCTAACCCTACATGCTAAGCAAAAGTCCGACAGTTAGATCACAATTGGATAATAAATAAAATCATCCCACGCAAATAATTAAAAAGCAAGCAAGAATAATTTATTTGGGCAAAAACAAGCTTAGGCTTGAGGGCCAAAGCTAGAGCGCGCGGCGAATAGACCCTTCCTGCAGTTAGAGATTTATCAAAGAGCAAATAACATAAAAACTATAATCTCACGCAAACACTTAATATCCAAACCATGATAATATTTACAACCAAAAACCAATACAAAACACAATACGAATAATAGGACTGCTGTATATAAAACAAGTCTGAATATTGGAGAGCTCAAAGAGGGGTTCCGGTGGTTAGTGGACCGGATCGGGTAAGGGAAGGCTGGTTTGGGGATTAGGAAGGCTAGATCGGAGAGGTAAGTGGTTGTATCTAGGCTGAAATGCCCAGATCTAGACAAATTTGGTGATGACCGACTGTTGGGAGGTGGATCCACGTGATGGGGAGTAATTACAGCAAATAAGGAAAGACTTGGCGGCTGGTTATGGCATGAATAATTCAGATCTGGGTTGTTTTGGGGCTGCACATAGCCAGACAACTGTAAGTGGGTGGCGGCAGGGCTGGACAGCAAGGAGGGGGAGTTTATGAGGGGGTAGCGGGCTGGATCTGATGGGGAAAAGGAGGGGAACGGTGGCTGAGCAGGGAAACAGGGAGGCGGTTATGATAGGGGTGGTTGGAGGGACAATCCGGGGAGGCCGGCGGCTGATCTGGGGGGAAGAGAGGGTGGTGCGGTGGGCTGACCGGGATGGGCAGCATGGAGAAATTCCTGCAAGGAGGCTGGACAGCAAAATAGGAAGTGGGGGGAGGGGGGAGGAGGAAAACAATAAAAGATACAAGACCTTACCCAAGGAGTCGTCACCAAGGGGTTTCACGGAGTCGGCACTGCGGAGGAGATCACCGGAATGAAGGAAGACACTCTCTTCTCCAGACATTCAGCAATGAGAAATGACGGCAGTCCTAAACCATCTATTTATAAGAAATAAAAATTAGGGCACCCAGAATCAACGGCTATGATTGGTCGTTGGTCTCGGGGCCAAAACTACATGAAATAGAATCCGAAAAGTACAAAGCTATATATGAAATTGATTCGCAACGCGAATCCGGACGCATCCACGGAGTCGGATCGTCGATTCGAGCACGCCATATATGGCAAGTCTCCAAATCAGCCCCGAATGGGCTCAAAGCTCGTCCTCGTCTCTGCTCCGCATCATTAGGTATTAGTGAGATTATGGCTAAAGATGGCGCACAATGGCAACAAAGGATCCATATAGTCGAACCCATTATAGTGGGATAAAGGCTTGAGTGTTGTTATTATGACTAGGAAAGAAGAGCGAGACAAGATTGCATTAAACAAGAACAAGGATACAATCCGGAGCGAACTCTGGCCAAGATCAAGGAGGTTGGGTCCTCCAATGACCCCTCTCTCAAATGAGAGTCAAAACCCTAATAATCAAGATGATCCAAACACTCTCATACCACCTCCTTATATAGGGAAGGGGACTCACATAAACATTAAACATAAAATAAGTCTAATTAATATTATTTAATTAATACCAATTAATTACACGAATTAATTAAGGTGGTTTTCATATGCGCGCTCTGGTGGTCCCGGCGACGGGTGGCTCCTCCAGCAATTGTGTGAGGGTAACATTCCATCGCTCTTGAAAATCGACCTTGCCCGCAAAGTCGAGTTTGAAAAGTTCGTCGGGCACGGTGATAATTGCGACGAGGAAATAGCAGCCGAGATCGGGTAGGGGGTTGCGGTATGGGGGGCCCTAGAACAGCGCAACTGGCGTGTGAAAGAGGAGGAGAACAGTGGCAGCGGGCACGTGGCTCGATGGGAAGCGAGTCCATGCGGGAAATTTTGGGGCGGTGGGAGCTGCGGCGAGGCCAGTTGGAAAGAAGAAAGACGAAACTGAGGTGCGGGCAGCAGGGTGGGGAGGGATGCTGCCTTTACAGGCGTAAATGATAATGGAGGTGCGGTTGTTGCTGCAGCTGTCGGGATCACCGCGGGCGGAATCGGGCAGACGACGACACTAAAGATGCGGGTGTCCGCTGCTGCTGGAAGCGGTACTGGAGGTGCGGCTGCAGGAAGATGCGGGCTGCTACGGTTACCGCCGGAAGCGGCGCTGGTGGTGCGGGCCACTGCCGCTGCTACCGGAAGCTTCGTGGGCTGGATCTGGCAGTCGTCACGACACCGAAGAAGCAAGGAGGTTATCTTGAATGTCAAGGCGGCGTTCGATGGAGGCGAGTGTGTCCAGCGTGGCTCGAGCCCCGACGGCGTGGAACGAGCGGGCGGTGGCGACAGGTCGGACCATTGTTTTGACTAGCAAAGAAGAGCGAGACATGATTGCATTAAACAAGTACGGGAATACAATCCGGAGCGAACTCCGGCCAAGATCAAGGAGGATGGGTCCTCCAATGACGCTCTCTCAAATGAGAGTCAAAACCATAATAACCAAGATGATCCAAACAATCTCATACCACCTCCTTATATAGGGCGGGGGGACTCGCATAAACATTCAACATAAAATAAGGCTAATTAATACTAACTAATTAATACAAATTAATTACACTAATTAATTAAGGTGGTTCCCATATGCGCGCTCTGGTGGTCCCGGCGACGGGTGGCTCCTCCGGCAATTGTGCGAGGGTAATAGTTGTTGTGTGCATAAAATAGGCTGCAATATTATTTTTTTATTTATGAATCAAAGCTGAATATTATAAACATCAACTATCACATTATGCATAATAAACAAAGGATTTTGAACTATATTTTATGCATATAATCTACATGACCAGTGTATCTATTTAATGTAATCATGTCGTTACTGATAATATTAATACATCTTTTTCTCTATTTTTCTTTTGATTTCCGGTACTTGAAATGTAAAAGCTGCAACTGAATTTTTTCTGAACAATGGACGTATTTACAAATTTATTTAAATTCCCATTTGGGACCCCACTTGATTTTCTATTCTATGTGGGTACGTTGGTGTGCTTCCATCAAAACTGGTGTTAGCTAATGTGTGACCATTTCAATGTTTCATTTCGTCTTATACAAAAGAACAACATACATGCTATATAAGAAGAAAAAGAAGAAGAGGGGTATAAAACATATTCATACATTTCTTTAATAGGATTATTTTTCTTCTATGCAGGATTCTTCCCCTTCCAATAAACATTACATTTATATCTCACCTCGAAAAAACACCATATGGATTTTAGAGGCATGAGAATCTTCTGTAATTAAACTGACACCTTTTTTGGTATAAATATGATGCATATATGTGTTACGCCCCCGCAACGTTTTGCCGGTCGTCACTATGTTCGCAGACGCAAGGATGCCGTACACAACGGGGCTGAACCATCCGGTTCAGCCCCCTCTCTCTGAAGATGCCGAAATAGGGCTGAACCGGTTCGGTTCAGCCCTATTGGGGCCGGCCGGCCCCTTTGGCCGGCCCCTCTTTGGTTCCGGGTATTTATATCCCGGAACCCCTCTTGGTTCATTAGGCAAGTATTTGAGGTATAATCTCCTTCCTCCTTCTAAACCCTAATTCCTCTTAGCCTCCTCTTCCTCTCTAGTTTATCTCTCTCTCTATCTATCTATCTAGTGTCATAACATTTGGTATCAGAGGATTCGTCTCCGACATGGTGAACACGCGCACGCAAGAGGAATCCGCACGGCTCGAAACCCTAGAGGGGACGGTGGTCACTCTCACGGATTCGGTGGCGGCCATGACGGCCGGTATGGAGGAGTTGAAAACCTTATTGAAAGGAAAAGCGCCGGCTACGGATGATTCGGCCGGATCGGGACAAGATCCGGCTGTGGTTGCGCGCGGGGCCACGGACGGCGGAGTCGCGCGTGTTGGGCTCGGCGACGACGCATCGCGTCCTTTTCCCCCTCCGTCAACAGGACCATATGGCGGGGCTGGCGGGTCGGGGTCGGGGCATTATGCGGGGCCGATGCCGCCCGCATCGTTGAATAGTGGCTTCGGCGAGCCCGTCGCAAACCGGAACCAGGGGCGTCGGGGCTGGGATGAGCCCGCAGGCTTCCGGCGTGGCTGGGATGACCCAGCAGGGTTTCGGCGGGGCTGGGATGAGGCCGCAGGTCAGCGGCGGGGCTGGGATGAGGCCGCAGGTCAGCGGCGGCCACCGGAACAGGCAGGACAGCAGCGGGGAGGTCTTCTTCCTCCTCCTCGGGGGTTTGGACAGCAGGGTGCGCCGGTTTATGGACCACCATGGGGTGCCCAACCACCGGGTTATGGTGTATTTGAGCAAGGCGATATCGGAAGGCGAGAAGGAGGTCATGGTCCGCATCGCTTGACTCCAGGCTTGTCTCGCATGTATTTTCCGGAGTTCGAGGGTGGTGACACCTTGGAATGGATTCAGAAGGCCGAACTTTTCTTTCAATATCAAGATGTTCCTGAAGGCCAATGGGTGCAGTTGGCGTCTTTTCACCTAAAGGATGACGCCTTCCAATGGACACAGTGGTTCCTGCGGGGACGGGAGTACGTGCCCTGGGGGGAGTTCGTGGAGGGCTTTACGGCTCGATTTGGTCCGCTAGAGTATGAGAACTATGAGGCCATGCTTCAGAAACTCCGCCAGAAGGGTTCTGTGATGGAGTACCGCACGGAGTTCGAGAAGTTGGCGAATCGGGTGCAATGGCCAGAAAGGACATTATACAGTTGCTTCATCTCCGGTCTCAAGGATTATATTCGTGATGAGGTGCAGGCACTCATGCCTCAGTCGTTGAACCACGCCATTACCTTGGCACGTATTCAGGAGGAGCGGTTCAGCAGGCAGAGAGGCCGCATGCAGAATAGGCCCCCCTCGGGCATCCCTACTACTACGGTTGCACGGCGGGAACAACCTACGGCTAACAAGCCGACGGTGACTCGCTTGTCTTGGAGTGAGTTGCAAGCTCGCAAAGAGAAGGGTCTATGCTTCAATTGTGATGAGAAGTTTGCTCCGGGCCATAAATGCCAGAGGACACAAGTCTTCATGTTATATCAGGAGGCTGAGGAAGCACCGGCGGCCGACGAGGAAGAATTGGAGGTGGACTTGGAAGATACTGAGTTTGGGGTCTCTATACATGCTTTGGAATGGTGCGCTCCCCCGCTTACAATGCGGCTGGCGGGTCGGATCGTCCAGGAGAAGGTTACTATTTTGGTGGACAGTGGGGGCACCCACAACTTTATACATCCCGATGTGACAGGGAGAGTTGGACACGGGGTCGACAAGGGGGCTGCCTTCCATGTTATGGTGGCGGATGGCAGTAAGTTGCAATGTGAAGGGGTGCTGAAGGGAGTGGAACTGCGGATAGGAGACTATGCGGGACGAACGGACGTCTACTTGCTACCTATTCGTGGCTCGGATATGGTCTTGGGAGTTCAATGGTTACGCCAATTACAACGGGTAACTTTTGACTGGGCGCATATGACCATGGAGTTTGTGCTCGGGGAGCAACAGTTCTGCCTGCGGGGTCTCATGTCTTCTCCTATTAAGGAGGTATCTCTTCGCAGCATGCAACAGTTGAGCGGAGACGGGCAAATGATGGCCATTCTCCGGGAGGTTCAGACCGGCGACTCCGGCAATTCTGAGGTACCAGTTCACTTACAGTCCATTTTGACAGATTATGCTGACGTTTTTTCAGGAGCCCCGTACTCTGCCACCGCCTCGGTTCCAGGATCATCGTATTCCGCTCAAGGCGGGCGTCGAGCCTACTAATGTGCGACCATATCGTTACCCACACATTCAGAAGGCGGAAATTGAGCGGAGTGTCCGGGAGATGTTGGAGGCCGGTATCATTCGGCCAAGTACTAGTTCCTTCTCCGCTCCCATCATTCTGGTCAAGAAAAAAGACGGTTCCTGGAGGTTTTGTGTGGACTACCGCGCCTTGAATGGCGCCACGATCAAGGATAACTTTCCGATTCCTCACATCGAGGAGCTGCTGGATGAACTGCATGGAGCACAACTTTTTACCAAGTTAGATCTTCGATCTGGATATTATCAGATTCTCATGGCCCAGGAAGATATCCACAAGACGGCTTTCCGAACACATGACGGCCATTATGAGTTCTTGGTCATGGCCAATGGCTTGACTGGCGGACCTTCTACATTCCAGGCCAACATGAATGAGATTTTTCGGGATTTCTTACGGACTTTTGTGCTGATATTCTTCGACGACATTCTCATTTACAGTGCTAGTTGGGAGGATCATGTGGGACATGTGGAACAGGTCCTATGCCGACTTTGGCAACACCGTCTTTACGCCAACCGTTCTAAGTGCTCATTTGGTCAGGAGGAGGTGGAATACTTGGGCCACATGGTCTCAGGTCAGGGCGTGCGGGCCGACCCACGAAAAATTCAGAGCATGCAATCGTGGCCGCGGCCAGTTACAGTGCGTGCCTTGCGCGGATTTTTGGGTCTCACGGGATACTACAGGCGGTTCGTCCAGGATTATGGCAAGATAGCAAGACCTTTGACTCAGCTTTTGCAGAAGGATTCTTTTTCTTGGGGAGAAGAGGCGGAGGGCGCCTTCCAGGCCCTCAAACAGGCCATGACGACCACGCCTGTTCTTGCCTTACCAGATTTCGCGAAGGAATTCATCCTCGAGACGGATGCGTCGGGGGTGGGCATCGGCGCCGTCTTGATGCAGGACGGACGGCCTATAGCTTTCTATAGTAGGGCGTTAGCCCCTCGTACTTTGGGCCTTTCGGCTTACGAAAAAGAAATGTTAGCAATCATTCATGCGGTGGGCGTTTGGCGTCCGTACTTGTTGGGCCGGCACTTTAAGGTGCGCACGGATCATCAAAGCTTAAAGCATTTTCTGGACCAACGGGTCTCCTCGCCTCTCCAACAGAAGTGGGTTACAAAGCTCTTGGGATATGATTATGAGATCGTTTATCGGCGCGGCAAGGATAATGTCGTCGCTGATGCTCTCTCTCGCTTGTCGGAGGCAGCTCTCACTCACATTACGGGACCCTTGATCGATTCTTTGGCCAACATTCACGAGGAGGTCATGGGCTCGGACACTTTGCGGCCGTTAGTGGAGGCTTTGCAGCGGGGCGAGACTGTTACGCCTGGTTATCATTTATGTAATGGCCGTCTTCACTTTAGGGGCCGAGTGGTGGTGCCGGCCGCATCAGCTTGGAGAACAATTTTGATGCATGAGTTTCACTCGTCGCCTACGGGGGGACATGCCGGAGTACTTCGAACCCTTCAGCGTGCGCGGGCCAATGTCTTTTGGGCGGGCATGCGACGGGACATTCAGCAGTTTGTTCGACAGTGTGAGATCTGCCAGCGGCAGAAATATGAGACTTCTTCACCCGCGGGCTGCTTGTCCCGTTGGACATCCCGCAGCTTATTTGGGACACGGTGTCCATGGACTTCATCGAAGGGTTGCCTAAATCAAAAGGGAAGTCGGTCATTTTGGTAGTAGTGGATAAACTCTCCAAGTATGGCCACTTTATTGCCCTCAGCCACCCCTACACTGGAGTCTCGGTGGCCTCCCTCTTTGCTAGAGAGATTGTTCGTCTGCATGGCGTTCCTCGCGCGATTATTTCTGATCGTGACCCGACCTTCGTTAGTAGCTTTTGGAGGGAGTTATTCCGCTTACAAGGAACTCGCTTACATTTCAGCACGGCCAACCATCCGCAATCGGATGGCCAAACAGAGGTCCTTAACCGAGGGGTGGAGACATATCTTCGGTGCTTTGTGATGGATGAGCCCCGCACTTGGCCAGAGTGGTTACATTGGGCCGAATACTGTTATAACACGTCTTATCACTCCGCCAGCAGGATGACGCCATTTGAGGTTGTTTACGGTCGGCCACCTCCAACCTTGGGCACTTATGAGCCGGGTAGCACCGCTCTACCGGCGGTTGATCGGGCTCTTCTGGACCGCGATCGCATGATGGTCACTCTTCGGGCCAACCTCCGTTTGGCCCAGGATCGTATGAAGGTGCAAGCGGACAAGCACCGCACTGAGCGGGAATTTGCCGTCGGTGATGAGGTTTTTCTCAAGTTACAACCATATCGGCAATTATCTGTTGCAGCCCGTGGCAATCAGAAGTTGTCCCCGCGCTACTACGGCCCCTTTCAGATCATCAGCAGGGTGGGGCCGGTAGCTTACACCTTGGCTTTGCCGCTGGGCTCCCGCATCCATCCCACTTTTCACGTCTCATTGCTCAAGAGAAAGGTGGGTCAGCTTATCCAACCTTCTGCTCTCTTGCCTGACGTTACGGCAGCGGGTGAGCTGAGGCCACTTCCGGAGGATGTTTTACGAAGCAGATGGAAGCACCGGGGCACCGAATTCCGGCCCGAACTCTTGGTCAAGTGGAAGAACCTTTCTCTGGCACAAAACTCTTGGGTGGATTTCTTCGATTTCAAGGAACTCTACCCCGACTACCACCTTGAGGACAAGCTGGTTCTTGATGGGGAGGGGAATGTTACGCCCCCGCAACGTTTTGCCGGTCGTCACTATGTTCGCAGACGCAAGGATGCCGTACACAACGGGGCTGAACCATCCGGTTCAGCCCCCTCTCTCTGAAGATGCCGAAATAGGGCTGAACCGGTTCGGTTCAGCCCTATTGGGGCCGGCCGGCCCCTTTGGCCGGCCCCTCTTTGGTTCCGGGTATTTATATCCCGGAACCCCTCTTGGTTCATTAGGCAAGTATTTGAGGTATAATCTCCTTCCTCCTTCTAAACCCTAATTCCTCTTAGCCTCCTCTTCCTCTCTAGTTTATCTCTCTCTCTCTCTCTATCTATCTAGTGTCATAACAATATGCCTCTCGCACGCACGCTCAGATGACGATCTGCACTACACAGTGCTTCTCGAAAACGCAGAAGACCTTTAGGGATTATCTTATATTTCATAATTTATTATGTTGTCTTTTATGCTTTTTGCCCTGTAGTGGGGAGCTTCACCTATATAAGAAGTCCTAGGGTTAGAGTCTTGATATCTTTGGAGTCTTGAGTGTTTGACTCGCTTGGAGAGTGGAGTGTCAAGAAGGACCGAGCCTCTGGATGCTTGGCAAGAGTTCTCTCGTGATTGTATCTTTACTTTTGTTTAATGCAATGCAAGTTATGTGTGCTAGATTTTGATACGACTATGATCTATCAACCGGTCTGACCTGTCGCTCTCCACGCGCCACTTTTGGCCGTCGGAAACTAGTCGATACTTCTCCCTTGTCATGGAACTCCCTCACCCTCGGATCCCACCTCAAGAGATGGCCTTCTATCCAACATCCTCGCATGACCGCCTCGGCTGCATCGAGACCCAGTCGACCGCTCTCCTATCTTTGGCGCAGGAGTTACGTCACCAGCTCCTACAAGGGCCGTTCACGCCACTGTCCACTAGCATTGATGGCCTGCCAAGCTTCGCCCTCCCCATAGGCGATCTAATCCGGCCTACTTTGAACTCCAGTGCTCCTCTAATAGCTCTTCTATCTGCCGTCGACGACGCAGCCTATATTCTTCTGACGTGGACGAAGCAGCTGCACCTCTCCCTGCGGTCGAAGAGGCAGCCGCGCCTCTCCCTACGGCCGAAGAGGCAGTCGCGCCTCCCCCTGCTGCCACACACGCACCCATGCCTTCCCCTGCGGCTACAGAAGTATCCACGCCTCTCCCTGCTGTCGTCGATGAAGTTGCGCCTAACCCTGCTACGGACAAAGACGTCGCTCAGACAGTCGTGCCACTCCTTGCTGCTGACAAAACACCCGTGCCCCTCCCTGCTACCGTCGACTAGGGTCGGGGCACGCGGGCTCTTTATCCAGCTCTGACGCCAGTTGTCATCCACGCCAAACACATTGGATGGTCTCTCCCGCTCCCAATGCATGTGTCTCCTCGTCCTGAAGTCACTCTGCCGCCAGTTGTCGTCCACGCCAAAAACACTGGATGGTCTCTTCCGCCCCCAATGCATGCGCTCCTCGTCCTGAACTCGAGTCCCCCCGCTACCCTGTCTAGTCCGCGTGGGAGCAACCCAAGAATGGCAACTTTTGTCCACCTGCTGAGCCCCGTACCTCACCCATTCCCCCATGTCCCGTTCACCATTATTATCGCCCGGGTCCCATGCCTCTCTCTAGTTCCTTTCGAAATTATTATCACCTTTCCCGATATTCCCTTGTCCGGTTCTCACTCGTTATCGCCTGGGCCCCACACCCTCTGCACGCACCCTCCATCCCGTTTTCCCCTCTCCTTCAACTTTTAGTTGCCGCTACCACACATTACAACCTTCCAAAACTTTTATTCACAAATTATCCTCCCCCAATGGACTTTTGCATTTTTGTCGGGAGCACCCCCTCTACCTTTGCCCACATTTGTTTTTAGCGTGGTTCGTCTTGTTGCATTTCCCCACCATTATTCTGTTACTTTGGCGGAACTTATTTTTGCTGCTTCTGTTCTCAAAGACCCTGACAAATTAAATTTGCATCCACGATTATCCCAGTCTTTATTTCACAACCATTCGGTTCGCCATCTTTTCATTTCTGGGACAGGGTCGTGACGAGTTTGGTTTTCCAACTCCTGAGGTTTCACCAAAACCGCCCACCAGAGGAGCCGCCCAAGACTCCGTGTCGCACTCAGGGGACCCTGACCGACTCGACCTTGAGGACAAGGTCAATTTTCAAGCCGGGGTGTTGATACGCATATGCCTCGCGCACGCATGCTCAGATGACGATCTACACTACACAGAGCTTCTCGGAGACGCAGAGACCTTTAAGAATTATCCTATATTTCATAATTTATTATGTATTTGTGTTTTATGTTTTCTATCATATAGTGGGGGGCTACATCTATATAAGAAGCCCTAGGGTTAGAGTCTTAGGGTCTGTTTGTTTCACAAACATTGATATTGAAGTATTGGCTTTGTGAATATGAATGTCATTTCTCTTGTTCGGACCAACAATTTTAAAGTGGAATTGGCTTTCTGGTGGAAAGTCGTCGATATTCACCCTAACCTAAAAACCCATAGATCCAATGTCTATCTCCAGGGGCGGATAATGAGATCACCAACTCCGGTTTTCCAAAAGGAGCGCATTTTTTTAGGCCTGGACGCGATTTTTTTCGTCTCAACACAATTTCTCGTCGGGACGCAATTTTTTTACCCGGACAAGCTTTTTTCGCCCATGGGCGATTTTTTCGCTCAGACGCAATTTTTTTTCATGGACGCGTTTTTTTCACCCGTACACATTTTTTTCGCCCGAATGCGCTTTTTCTACCCGGACGCAATTTTTTCGCCCGGACGCATTTTTCACCCTAGGCCGATTTTTTGGCCCGAAAGCAAATTTTTCGCCGAGACTCGATTTTTTTGCCCGGGCGAGTTTTTTCTTCATGCGCGCAAATTTTTTGCTCAAACGCAATTTTTTTGTCTTGACGCATTTTTTCGCCCAAACGCGCAATTTTTTCTCCAGGCCGTGATATTTTCACCTGACCGCGATTTTTCCGCCCGGATGCAATATTTTTAACTCGGACACGATTTTTTTGCCTGGGCGCGTTCTTTCGCCTAGACCGATTTTTTCGCCGGGACGCGAATTTTTTGCCGGGACTCCATTTTTTTGCACGGACGAGTTTTTATTCATGGGGCGCGAATTTTTCGCCCGAACGCAATTTTTTCGTCCAGACACATTTTTTCCCCTGAACGCGTTTTTCGCCCGAACACAAATTTTTCGCCGGATGGCGATTTTTTTGCCCGATCGCGATTTTTTCGACCGGACGCAATATTTTTCGCTCAGGCGCAATATTTTTCGCCTGAAAGCGATTTTTTCGCCAGCAAGCTATTTTTTTGCTCGGACGCGATTTTTTTCACCCGAACACGCTTTTTTCGCCCGGAGGAGATTTTTTCGCACATACGGGATTTTTTTTGCCAGGACGTATTTTTTTCGCTCAGACGCAATTTTTTAGCCCAGACACAATTTTTTCGCCCGGACGCGTTTTTTCGCCCGGACTTGTTTTTTCGCCCGGGCGTGATTTTTTTGCCCAGACGCGGCTTTTTCGCCCAACGCAACTTTTTTGTCCGGACGCGATTTTTTCGCCCGCACGCTATTTTTTCGCCCGCAAGCGACATTTTTACCCGGACGGGCTTTTTCGCCCGTACGCTATTTTTTCTCTTCAACGCGATTTTTTGGCCCGGGCGCAAGTTTTCAGCCCGCACAGGATTTTCCTCTCGTACCCGATTTTTTCGCCCGGAAGAGATTTTTTTGCTCGGACGAGAATTTCTCGCCCAGACGCAATTTTTTCGTGTGGACGCTTTTTTTCGCTTAGACCCGATTTGTTACGCGTTCGGGAGAAAAAATTGCTTCAGGGCAAAAAAATTGCGTCCAAGAGAAAAATGTGTCAGGGTGAAAAAAAATCATCCAGGTAAAAAAATCGCTCCCGGGTGATAAAATCACGTTCGTGTGAAAAAATCATGTCTAAGCGAAAAAATCGCGCCTAGGTGAAAAAACACATCCGGGCACAAAAATTGCGTCCCGGTGAAAAATTTGCGCCCATGAAAAAAAATGCTTCCGAGCGAAAAAATCACGTCGGGCCGAAAAAATCCTGTCCGCGCGAAAAAATCGCATCCGGGCGAAAAAAATTTCATCTGGGCGAAAAAGTTACAGCCAGGAAAAAAATCACGTCCGGTCTCAAAAATAGCGTCCGGGCTAAAAAAATCGCGTTCGGGAGAAAAAATCAATTCCGGCCGAAAAAATCGCGGTCGGGCGAAAAATTCGCGTCTGGGCTAAAAAATTGCGTCCAGGCGAAAAAATCGCATCCGGGCGAAAAAAAAGCGTCAAGGGAAACAAAGTGCGACCGGCCGAAAAAATCACGTTCGGGCGAAAAAATCACGTTCAGACGATAATTTCTCGGTCAGGCGAAAAATTCGCGTTTGTTATTTTTAATGTTGATCATTAAGAACATTGATTAATGTCAATTCTTATGACAAAAGTCTTTCTGCAAACGAACAATAAAAATGATCAATGTCAATTCATATAACAGAAAGTCATCATACAGGCGAACAAAAGAAATCGATTTAAACTCAATGTCATTTCTCATGTGTATTGATATTGAATTGAAAGTCAATACTTCAATATCAATGTCCGTGAAACAAACGGACTCTTAGTATCTTTGGAGTCTTGAGTAATTGACTCTCTTAGAGAGTGGAGTGTCAAGGAGAACCTAACCTCCGGATGTTTGGCGGGAGTTCTCTCCTAATTGTATCTTTATTTTTGTTTAATGCAATACGAGTTATATGTGCTAGATCTTGATATGACTGTGATCTACCAAAATCTCTCTCTAGAACAATTTTCCCCTTTTCCTCGTACCTAAACAAAATTCTCAGTAGGACTTTTTAACTAAAAATTTCAGCATTAAATCTCTCTTTCAAACATGTGTAAAAGAATATTGCTTACCCTAGCTATGAGAGAAAGAAGGTAACTGATGGAGAAGATGGCTTCAGAAATACCACTATCAAAATCTCGGAATAAAATGATATGCTTTCAAAATAAGAATCAAAGCACCAAAGAATCATCAAGATAAGCAAAATTTGAAACTCACAGGTCAAGTGCTAAGCTTTGGTCTTAGGATCAAATTAATTCATCCTCTAATCACAGGAATAATAGTAACTTCCGACTATGACCAATTTTGCGTCCGAGCATCTCAAAAAATATGCAACAAAAACAAATGAACAATGATTGAAAAAAAGATCAACATGGCGCACTGACAAGATACAGATTCCATGTAGTGACGAAGGTTCCTAAGGATTGGTGGTTTATCTGGAGGATCTTCGAGTGGGGTGTAGAAAAATTCATCGAGTGTGTGAACACGCAAATGACTACTTAAAGTATTGGCACTGAGCTACAATATCATGGCGTATCAAATGTATCATACGGGATGTAAATCATCGGGAGGCTCAACGGCTGGCCAATAGAAAAATTCATCGTAGACGAAGCTATCACTAGAAGGGATGTCGAGGAACTTAAAGATGAGTCGCGTATATCTCAAAGGGTAAAACTCGTCAGGTGACTCTCTAGGAGGTGTATAAGAATGCTCGTCATAAATGCGGTGGTTGCTCAAACGAATATATAAGAGATCCACACCAAGGAAACTGCTAGTCTGCTACCTAAAGGATACATCGGATGGCTCACCTGGGGAATCAAAGGGAGGCTCCTAGAAGAACTCATCAATATCAGAATGATATTCAAGGTGAGAGGCGTCGATAACAGTAGTGTCCGAGAAACATGTGAGACAACCACAATGTCACCAATAATAGACTTTAGACTCGCATTCAAATTAGGACTAGACACCACATCACTAGTCGGATAAAAATGAGACGAAGGTTGTGTCAGAGGTATTTTCCAGCATCGTATCAGAATTGCATGTTCAATCAATTATTTACCCTTCGGCAAGGATTCTCGCCCCGAAGGCCGGGGGCTAGCGTATGTGTATCGATAGTGGAGTTATCAATAAAATTACAATTAACTATAATTTCCCCATCCCCCGGTTGGACAACTTGCTTGACAAGATGGTTGGTGCCCAGGTATTCTCGAAAATCGATCTTCGCAGCGAATACAATTAAATAAGGATTCGCGAGGGAGATGAATGGAAAACGGATTTTAAGACCAAATAATGTTCTCTACGAGTGGTTGGTCATACCTACTGGGTTGTCAAATGCCCCGAGAACTTTCATGCGGATCATGACCCAGATCCAGCCACCCGACATGGGCAAATCCCAAGCTGTCTATTTTGATGATATTTTGATTTACAATCACTCTCTCGTCGACTGAGCCATCTGAGGCTCCCGTTAAAGATTCTCTGTAAGGACAAGTTTGTGAACCTGAAGAAGTGCTCCTTCTTGACTAATTTTGTACACTTTTTCGGGTTTATCATATCAGTGTTTGGCGTGTTAATTGACCTGGCAAGGTTCGTTCCATTTGTAAGTGGTCTGTTCCTTCCACCATCACTGAGATCCGTAGCTTTTATGGACTAGGCACCTTCTATCGAAGGTTTGTCTGAGGCTTTAACACCATCATGGCACCCTTCACGAGTTGCTTGCGGAAGAGAGATTTTCAATGGACGGAAGCCGTTACTATGGCTTTATGTCACATTGGTTTCTTATTAACATTTCCCCCTCCATGTTGATGTGATGCCTTTCTAACGCAAAGAGAAATTTTTGTTGTCTATTTTGATGCGGATCATGACCCAGATCCAGCCACCCGACATGGGCAAATCCCAAGCTTGTCTATTTTGATGATATTTTGATTTACAATCACTCTCTCGTCGACTGAGCCATCTGAGGCTCCCGTTAAAGATTCTCTGTAAGGACAAGTTTGTGAACCTGAAGAAGTGCTCCTTCTTGACTAATTTTGTACACTTTTTCGGGTTTATCATATCAGTGTTTGGCGTGTAAATTGACCTGGCAAGGTTCGTTCCATTTGTAAGTGGTCTGTTCCTTCCACCATCACTGAGATCCGTAGCTTTTATGGACTAGGCACATTCTATCGAAGGTTTGTCTGAGGCTTTAAGACCATCATGGCACCCTTCACGAGTTGCTTGTGGAAGAGAGATTTTCAATGGACGGAAGCCGTTACTATGGCTTTACGTCACATTGGTTTCTTATTAACATTTCCCCCTCCATGTTGATGTGATGCCTTTCTAACGCAAAGAGAAATTTTTGTTCTTGAATCCTGGCAAAATCACATGCCTTCTAAAGGGAGGTAGGTGTGAACATCCTCATGGGTAGTTCAATGTTCTTTCTAAAGCCGGTTAAGAAGAGGCTGACAACATACTCCTTTGAGAATAACATCATGTTTTTCAAGCTTTTGATTCATCCAGGAAACTTTGGACAGTGGATAACTGGCACAATTGTTTCAATAGACTGATGGGATCATCAAACAGCGACACCAAACCTTTCATAAATGGTAACAGAGATCTTCTCCCATGATAAATCGGCTCTGACCAGTCGTGATTTCAAAAAGATCTGATACCAACTAATGCCTTCCCTCTCAAGCTCACAAATGTGAACTTCACTTTGAGTTCCTCAAGAGTATCATCGACTTTAAATCATTTTTCACTCATAAACAGCCACTCCTTAATTGCATTGCCTAAAAATCGAATGGAAATGGTTATGAATTCATCCCTTTTCCTTGCCCCACCGTCTCTTCTCCCTCCGGCCACCGCCTAGGCCTTTCGTCAATCTCCTTCTTCCTCATCTTCGGCCAACTTTGTGGCATTCTCCGGTCACACCACTGCAGCAGGATCACCGGATGTTACATAATTATTGAAGGATGTAATAAACTCTTAAGCATTAATAAAGTTTTTTTATTCTGGTATCTCTCTCTATCCTCCCATGTTCACCTCTCTCTCCCCATGGGCTTAGTCCCCCCTCCCAACGGTCTTATTCCTTACAAAAACATTAAGGATCCACTGCTTTTCCATTACTTAGTCAAACATAACTAACACCACATGGTAGCAAAAAAATTGCAATATTAGACAAAACATGGGACGAAAACCCAGTATTAAGATTACAAACAATTAAAATCCGAGAAGAAGGATGAAAAGACTCTCCCAGCAGAAGCTGCGCAGGAGAGAAAAAATAGAAGCTCCAAAACAAATTACTTTAACAGATTCAGCCGAAGAAAAGTAATGAAATGGGGAACAAATACCTCTAGAGCTTTCACTTCGAGGGTAGAGAAATTCTAGCAACCTTTTCGCCTGTAAGGTGGAAACCAACGATCTCGAACGGAAAAAAACCCGGGTTGGTAGACAGAACCCGAGTGTCCCATTGTAGAACATTGGAGCACGAAATCTTAACATATAAAGCACAAGTAAGAGCCCTAAACCAAACCGTGGAGCAATCCCATCATCGTAAGATATGGTAATGGAGACTGGCGAGCGATCACCAGCCAGTAGTTGCGTTTAGGAGGGATCCGGAGGGTGTAGGCGAGATGGCCACACGAGCAGAACAAAGATAAAAAAAAGGGTGCTTTTGCATTTGTTTGTCTTCCCAAAAATTACTACTAGCAAATCAATTTTGCTTTTTGGCACTTTTTACATTTTTGAATTTTAAGCCTCAAATCTTTCTAATTTGAAAAAGTGATAAACATTAAAATTGTAAATCTCATCGAGATCTACAACTGAGATCTACAACTTTTATGTTGATTATTTTTTAATTTGAAACTGTTTAAGCCTCTAATTTGGGCCCTAAAAAAGACAGGCACGGAACGTATAGATTTTCGGCGTGACTTTTTTCGGGACCCAAATCAGAGGTCTAAACTACTTCAAATCAAAAAGCGGTCAACATCAAAGTTGTAGATCTCGACGAGACCTACAACTTTCATGTTGAACACTTTTTGATTTAAAGCCGTTTATGCTCCCTATTTGGCCCCCTAAAAAAGTCACGCCGTTCCCGGGCGTCCGTACATATGTACGACCTAACTTTTTTCAGAGGTTAAATCAAGGGTGTAAAGTGCTTCAAATCAAAAAGTGTTCAACATGAAAATTGTAGATCTCGTCGAGATCTACAACTTTTATGTTGAACACTTCTCATGAAATTGTACGTATAGGACGCAGTTCAAAATGACGTATATATTCTTATATACATTTAACTCGTATATACAACACATCCTTATAGGAATTAGAAATCAAATATATTTCTAAATTGACTGATATTTTGTTTAAAGGTTTTTGTGCAGATAATGATATTTTGTTGAAAAAGCAGTTTTGGACATACTAAACATTTGCGACATTTTGACTCATCTATAATGCTAACATAAGTGGTTGAATGAATACATTTGAAATCATTTGTAATGTCATTATATGCAACGGGTTATTTTGAAAGAATGAATGTTTTAAACAAAATTTAATTTTTTTTTAAAAAAAATTATGCTGGCTTACTAGTAACAAAATGGTTTTCAAATAACCATTTTGAAAAATAAGGGTTTGCTATTAGTAATGGTTTGCTAGAAACCAAACTGGGTTTGCTAGTAACAGCACCCTAAAAAATCATAGTTTCTTACAATGACAAATTTTCTGCACGCCGATGGCACGGGATTTTATTCCGGGCCAGTACATTTTGCCTTCTCCTGGGTCGAAAAAGTCCAGTCCGGAAAAACAGGCGGCCCAGCGGTCCCGTGATCGGCCAATACCGGTGGCCGCCCTCTCCCCCTTAAGCCGAGCGGTCGAGGGGGCGGCGGGCCTTGGGGGAGGTCGGCCAAGGCCACCCTTGGCCTGGGTAACCAAGGGGCAACGGGCTCTTGCGGGACCGCCGCAACTGGGGCCGCCGCAGCCGAGGCCTCCCGCGTGTCGGGCGGTCTTGGGGTGACCGACCCTGGCTGGGCCGGCCGCGGCTGAGGCCGGGCAGCCCTTGCGGTGCCGGCCATGGTCGGGAGGCCGAAGGGGCGGTCGAGCGACCGAAGGGGCGAGGTCGCGGGGCGACTGGGGAGTGGTCATCGCACGGGATCCTGCACGGCGGTTGGGATCTCCTACACGGTGGTTATCACGCAGATCGGGCGTTGATCATGCATGCGGTGGTATGCCGGTAAATCTCTATTTTGCTAGTGAGGAGAGAGAAATCTCATTATTTGTAGCCTGAGATTTTTTATAAATTAGGGTCGACCCAATCATTTGCCCCCCAAAGCCTTCGGAGACAAGAGCCAAAGCGAGTGGAGTGTGGGGGCGTTCATCCTTAGGCAGTTTTTAGGTTTCCATGCCGGGAGCGGATGAAGAGGCGCAGGAAGTGGTAGTTGCGGCTGATGAGTTTGAATTATATAGGGTTTTTCGGACTCATCTGGGCTTATTATCTTGCATGTGCACTACTTTTTCAATTGGAAAATTCATATTTTTTTTAGATCTTCATTTAGCCAATAGTACATTGTTTTGGCCCAATGCGGTGTGCGCTTGTGAGCTCTTGTGTTGAGGGTAAGTTCTTGGAGCTCCTCGCACTTGTTTGTTCTGATTTTTATGATTGTTTGGATGGATTTATTGCTATGCAGGTAGTCGGGACGTCCCGAATTTAATTTCCAGTTCCTGTGTAAAACGCACGGTCATGCAAATTTCTTCTCGCACGGTCTCATGGCAATCGTGCGTTATACACAGCAGTTCTGGGGACGTCTGTGCCTACCCGTGCATTTTTGTTCTCGTACGGTTTTGGCCAAACCGTGCGAGAAGGAAACGCACGGTCTGCATATTTTTCCCTGTATTTCAGCTTTTTGGGGTAAATCGTGTGTTTCCTTCACGCACTGGCACACGCTCCAGTGCTCGAGTAAAACACACGGTTCCCCTATATTATCTTGTTTTCCTGAGCTCTGTGTTTACCCATGCGATTTCCTCCACGCACGGGCGGAAGCGCCCGTGCGCGAGTAAAATGCACAAGTCAACGCATCTTCATCTGCAAGCTTGGCCAGGAAGTTAATAGCGCACGGTTAACGCACGGTCGTGCGCCAAATCGTGCGTGCCTATTTTTCTGACCTGCTTCTATTTAAGCGCAGATTTCCCGCCATTTTAAAGGCCCCCGCTTTTCAGCCATTCCAGCCGCCTTTTTAGGGCAAAGCTCCGTCTTTCCACCTCCGCTCTTCATCTTTCACCAAGGAGAGAATCTCTGGCGATGCTCGCGAAGCTTACCTCTTGTCGGTGCTTGCTCTCGGCCTCCTCCTTCATCTTTTAAGCTCCATTTCAAGATTGACGTCATAACCAACAAGCAAAGGGAAGCTTGCAACCTTCTTTCGCATCGTGACACGAAGAAGACGGGTCCATTGGAAGGTAGTGACAGCCTTCTTTACCCCGGACATAGTTGAGGACCGAGCTTGGACGCGGTTTGATGATGGCCGCGGAACAGAGACCGACTGTGGTTGGTTCGAAATGGTCAGATTCTGCGGGCCGGTTAGAAGATCGAGTTTTCTAACGAGAGGAGGCAAGTGCACCTATCGCAAGTAGTACTCGGTATTCGGGAAAATACCGAGGTCGTATTATTCTCGGGGACGCGTTAATTATATCTACTCTTCCAGGAACACTATTATCTTACTATCAGTAAGGAGGGATTTTTTTTGTTTAATTAAAACGGAAAGAAAGAGAGCAGAATTTTGCTAAGTTAGTTCGATGACGGGTTAACGCTCGGCATCGAATCGTATTAAGACTAAAATAATTCTTAACAATTATTGAACTTTGTTTTAAAATTAATAAAAGGCACTTGGCCGTGGGGGTTCCAAAAATATGAGCGCACTTATCTCTAGGAATATTGCTCACCTAAACATTAAGACTATTCGACCGATCGTTAGACCGACGAAGGATTCCTCTTAATGCCCGCTTTACGCTAAGAACCCCGCTATTGGGTGGGGAACCCAATCCGGCAGAACTACGCTTCTCCTCTTCCGAGGGGGCGTACGCAGTTCTCTTTACCCAAGGGGGATCGGTCCATACGTGCAGCCTCTCGGCATCGCGTATGGATAACGGAAATAGAGCCCACACATCGATTATGTGGTCCTATGCGTCGTTAACCCGGGGTAAACCTTAAGTCCTTAAATTAAAATTAAAATAAAGTTTTTTAATTATTTCAAATCATTTTATATGTCCCAATGCTCTTCGATGCCGAAGGCTAAAAGAGATTAGCCACTCATCGGTATGGGGACGGCTTTATGTTTTTAGGTGAAGCGTGAGTGTTAAATTAAGCACTGAACAATTATAAGAGAAAACACGAAAAATAGAACAATTAGATAAATTGAAGGCTAATTGATGCAGGCACTCACGCACACTTCAAAACCATAAAGAAAATTAAATAAAGCAAGCCCTACTCAAATGAGTAGGCGGAAATAAATGCACACACGCACACACTCTTCTTAATTGAAGAAAGCGAGAGATAAAGCGTAAAAATTATCTCCTACACGCACGCACTCTACATAATTGAGAAAGCGATAAAATTGCAAGTCTCGGCTCTAATGAGTGGGCGGGGGTAAATTTATCTCATACACGCACGCACTCTACTTGAAAGTAAAACACACACACGCACTCTACAGAAAAGTAAACACACACACGCACTCTATAGAAAAGTAAACACACACACACACACGAAGTTTTCCTACTCAAGTGAGTATGAAGAAAATGAAAGCAGTAAAAAGACAAGTCCCACTCAAACGAGTGGGCGGAAAATGAAAGCAGAGCGCCATTTAACTCTTAACGAGTAGGCGAAAATAAATGCATACGCACACACTCTACAGAAATTAAAACAAAGCTGTAAATTCTAACTCGTACACGCACACACACTTGCAAAAATAAGAAAAACAAAGTTGCTGAAAAATTAAAACGACTGCATTTCTACCGCTAGAATGCGGTAGAAATGCATAAAGAGTGAAAATAAAAATTAACCGAGCGAAATTGTTTTGCAAATAATCGCAAAATGAAAGTACTCGAAAAATTAAAACAACTGCATTTCTACCGCTAGAATTCGGTAGAAATGCATAAAAAGATGAAATAAAAATTAAAGGGACTAAAAGTTTTGCAAATAAAAAGTTAAAACAAAGTGAGCGAAAAATTATAACGATTATATTTTCATTCTTATATTTTTATAAAAACTCCTAAAAAGTGAAAATAAAACAAAAAAGGACAAAAAGTTTTACGATCCTAAAGAGCCTAAGTTAAAGAAAAATGAAAATAACACTTTTAGATGAGTTTTTATAAAGCCTAATGAATGAAAAAATAGGAAAAAGGAGAAAAGCTAAATCTAAAAAGTGCGGAAAATGAAAATAAAACGGGCATAACAACGGCTAGAAAGTGCAAGAAAATCCTAAACTGAGTTATGAAAGCTAAAAAGAAAACATAAAAAGAGAATCACAAAAAGGGAACGAAAAAATTACTTAAGAAGGGCGCTTCCAATTGAACATTTCAACTTTGCAAGATAGAAAATCTACCATTTTATTGAATAAAAAGACTATTACATGAAAAGCTAAAACAAACAACCTAATACAAACTAAGAAAGATAGGGAGAAATTCTCCTTACATAGCTTAGAAGCCAAACGGGCAGCACCTCCCCTAAGTAAGATGGACCAAAAAAGTGGACAAAATAAGCTTCCTGGAAGCTCTTATTTATAGGCAAATTTTCGGGTGGGTCACGCTCGTGACTAGGGCGTGACAGGGGGCGTGTCGACACTATTCATGAGCTGATCGGGTGACTTGACTGGAAAGTTGACTTCGGCTGAAAACGTGGCGGTCACGCCCTAGGTCACGGGCGTGACATGTGTCAGTCACGGGCGTGACTGGGGCGTGTCGGGGAGGTCGATCTGGGCGCGGTCCGGCCGCAAAGTCGCGTGCGTCACGTCGGGCCAGGTGGCTAAGTCACGCCCGTGTCACACCTTGACACGGGCGTGTCTTGGGGCGTGTCGAGCTTGGTTTGATCATCGCCGATCGTCGAGCAGGCAACCTGTGGTCTGCGATCGTCGAGGGCATGACACGGGCGTGTTGGGCATGTGACACGGGCGTGTCAGTCATGTGACACGGGCGTGTCAGTCAACATTTTGACTTTTTCTGGAATTTTTCTGGAATAAAAATAAAACTAAGTTAGAAATAATATTTACAAAAATAAGCAATTTATTGAATAAAATTAATAAAAAAGACAAAAAATAAACAAAATTGACTTAAATAAAATATGAAAATATAGGTATATTTACAACTCATCAATTGACAACCCGACAATTCCTTCCGCGATCCCTCGACGAGCCTTCGGATTCGATCGATCTCTTGACTTGTTCGTGCTTTCTTGTTGAATATGTGTGTTTAAATATGTTTATGTAGATGATGTGCACTTTAGTTGTAAACATTATTTGTTTCATGTCTATGTGAACCTGTTTTGTTTTACCGCTTTAGTTGCTTGAGTAGTGCCCATATTTCCATCCGCCACCACATACGGTTATGCCGCTCTAGCGATTGCTAGAGGCGTGCGTAGCGAAGAGGTGCTCACGACCCTCAGTCCACCGTTCTCACCACCTCATTCGCAAGCCTACTCGTCCATCCTCCCAGCGATTTGGTGCACAACGGCCCGTGTAGTCTTCCATCCCTCCTGGCGAAGCATTTCATAGCGGCATTGCAGGAGTAGTTTATTAGTATTTTACTTTCTTTTTCTGCAATAATCAAAACCCCCCTTCGTAAACTCCACCCTAAGGAATTCAATCTCAAGTTCTCCTCAAAATTAACTCCACCTTGCTGTGTTCCCTCGAGATCGATACTTGGGAAAATTCGCTCATTTTATATTACTTGTGCGGCCGGTACACTTGCCGTTCAACGCATCAAGTTTTTGGCGCCGTTATCGAGGAACACAGCCGTGTGAGTTTTCTGAAAGGAGATCTTGTGATTCTTGTTTTTTGTTTTTATTTTTTTTTGCTTTCCATTTATTTTGCTTATTTTTTTTGCCCTTTTCTGATTTTTGGTTTAGAAAGCAGATCCGTGTTATTTTATTCTAGTTGTGTAGCACCCTTTTGGTAAATATTTTTGTTCGCGATGTATTCCGTAGCCGAGTGTCGTCTCTATGACACTTTTCTCCGATACATCGATGTCATGACTGTTATGAATGTCGAGCAATGTATTCGGTGTTTGCTATGTCAAGGTATAGGCCACAGAGTGAATGATTGCCCTCGTTTGTGCGAGCCTTCTCCCTCTATGAGTGTGTGCGCAACAACCTCCCGTTCTCGGAAGACTGCTGTGGACAGGCCTACTAGGGTGTTGTTTGGCCCATACACTGACATCGCTCATCTGGCTCGTTCTTTACCCGTTGAGATTACCGAAGAATCTCTCGCTGCATACAGATCCTTCATAGGCCCCTCGCTCCCTTTTTACGAGCTTCCCTTGAGTGATGACGATCACTCTGGTGTTATCCAGCAAAAAGAGGATCAAGAATCCATGGGCGCTCATGTATGAGACGTAGAGATTGTTCCCGTCAACGGGCTGGTGTCTACGAATGATTTTGTGATGGGGCCTGCTCATTCTATGCCTGATTTTGAGTACAGTTTCGCCCCTCCCCAATTTTTATCTGATGGTGTTACGCCATTTTTGTGTGAGTCGGCTGATGTTGCTGAATTTTTGGATGATTCAGTGCCTGAGGTTGCGCCGAGATGGGATGAGGATTCTTCTGTCTCCGACGGAGAATGTGGATCTTCAGAGCACTATGACGCTCCCCAGTGGGATGAGGAATATTCCCTTTTCGATGCGGAGGTTTGCACTGTAACGGCTCCATCCGTTAAATAACATATACTAGAAGGTCCGGCCGGGGCCCCATACTATATGCCACAAACAAGCGGCGAGGTCACAGGTTAATACCAAAACAGGTACGCATCCTAACACAGAACAAGCTAGCAAAAGGTTTTAACGTTAAACTGAACTCAAACCATGAATGTCCACTATATATAAACAATCACATTTATATATACACACAAAGGAATGTACAACAAATACTCAAGAGTTTGCTCTTAAGGTCTTACAGTTACGCTTTACAGGTGTGGATTACAAACATCGGCACGCAGGCCGGCCACACATGAACATAACAAAAGCATTTGCTCAGCCTTCGAGGGCCAGCAGCAGCAGTAGGGGCTTCAGCCCTCTATTTTCCGTTCGGCTCTCTAACACCTGCATAGGGACAACCCACCATATTGGTGGCAAACAAAGCAACGGTCAGCATTCAGCTGACCAATTTATAACGACCCTACCCCTTTCCCGGGGCAGTGGTATTCCTTCCCTGCAAGCATAGGTTTTCACAAACAGATATATCATACAATGTGCACTCACGCACAATCAACATATCACAACTTTCGGCCACGCGGCCCGACGATCCGTGCACTCAGGGCACATTCTTGGTGTACCGGTGAACCAGGGTCCTACCACCGTTCAAGGTCCGAAAACAAACGGTATTGAGCATTTAGTCTTAATGGCGCGCAGTCATAAGACTCTCATTATGCGCTCCAATGAGACCAATAACTAGGTCTACCAGTCGGTCAGACATAACACAGGTACAAATCAACTACCCCCCGTTGCTCAAGTCGCCATGCCATCATCGAATACAAAAGTACTCATGGCCAATTTACAGGCGCGGGTCGGTTTCACCTTTCCTGTTCGGCACGAAGCCTTCAAGAGCTTGCAACCCACAATAGCCACACTGTCCACCAAGGACTGGCTTCACAATCCAAAAAGGGGAGATAATACCAGCGTTCCTCGCGGTCACTTGACGGGTTCAGCAGAACTCACTTTCTACACCCAGACTCACCCAAACATGGCATGCAACACAAGAATCATGAGGGTATTTTCCTGGAATTCCACTCGAGTACTTCCTGTTACTACCCTTCACAGACATAATCCATTGACTCCATAAACTACACGTTTATACGAGGAGTCTTCTTCGGTGCGCAAAATGCAACATCATCAATCCAGACCAACCTATCCAGATGGCCTTCACACGACATGCCTATTCCGTATTACACATTTCCGGATCTATATGCAAGACTGGGGATTACAAGAATCAACCCAAGGAAATCCCTCAACAGCCATCTTTTGGTGGGGGAAATCCACAGACATGCCAAAGCGAGGACTTCATATGTCCAAGAAGGAAGATCATTACCCTTGACGATCTTTTTAAAGCCATGAAATTCTAACCGGATAACAAGCACTGCAATGCTCTTGCCTCTATAAATCTTGACTCGGCTCGCAATTCCGAACGTTAAAGGTCCACCGGTGGCCGGATCTCTTCTCTTCTTCCTCCTTGCTCTCCCTTCTCTCTATCTCTTTTAGAAAGAGAATAACCAAGAGTAAATGAGAGATAACTCTCAATTCCTTGACTTATATCAGCAGGGAGAAGCTTGGACCCTTAGATCCCATCTGAAGGAAATGAACGGCCACAAATCGCCCTGAAATAACTTTTCCTGGGCCGAACACGGCTTGTACACAAACCGACTTATCCAGAACAGGACACGCCCATGTGACACGCCCGTGTCACATGCCGTGTGCACTGACACGTCTTCGGACACGCCCGTGTCTAGCCCGTGTTCACCAGGCCTCAATTCCTGGCCAAACCTAGAGAAGGACACGACCCAGTTACACGCCCCTGTCACAGGCCGTGAGCCTAGACACGACTGCAGACACGCCCGTGCCCAGCCGTGTTTAATATGCCGCACAAACCTGGCCAAAACTCGAGGACGGCACAGCCTCTTACAAGCCCGTGTCTCAGGCCGTGTACCCACTCGACAAACGTCGAGTGCATTTTGTCAAGTAGTCAAGACGACACAGAGAAGGACACGGCTTGGGACACGGCCGTGTCCCAGGCCGTATGCCTCACTCGAGACATACTCGAGACCAAAATCCCACTCGAGTAAACAGAGCAGGACACGCCTTGGGACACGCCCGTGTCCCAGGCCGTGTTGCCTTACCTGAACTCAAATTTGAGATTTGGGGTGTTACAACCCTCCACTCCTTAGAATAAATTTCGTCCCGAAATTTGCACACAGTAAGGAAAACAACAATCAAGATGTTATAACTTCACAAAAGTTTGATACAACTTGACACGCACTGTACAACAGTTTACACAAACAACTCGGGAAACTCAGCCCGCATGGTCTGCTCTCGTTCCCATGTTATCTCGTCACGGCCACAGTTGTCCCATCGGACCTTGACCATCCTGATTGTCTTGTTCCGCAACTGTTTATCGGCTCTATCCTCGATTCGAATTGGCCTAACCTTCGTCGTTAGCCCAAATTCAACCGGTACATGATCGTTTGCCATCACTTGAGCTGGATCTTTTACGGCTTTTCGAAGCACTGATATTTGGAACACATCATGTAATCCACTCAATTCTGCTGAAAAACCTAGCCGATAGGCAGCTTCCCCAACTCGCTCCACCACTTCAAACTGACCAAGATATCTCAGACTTAACTTTTTCAGACGTCGAATCCTTGACACACCTTTGAAGGGTTTGATCTTCAAGTAGACCCAATCGCCCACCGCAAACTCAACGTTTCGGTGCTTGGCGTTATAGTATTTGGCTTGTCTATCTTGGGCTATCAATAGCCTCTCCCGAATATAGCGTATCATCGAATTTGATTCTTCGACTTCTTTATGCCAATATAGTTTAGATTCGCCTGTTTCCGCCCAAGCTAACGGTGTACGACATTTCCGACCATACAAAGCTTCAAATGGTTCCATACCGATACTCGCTTGGTAGCTATTATTATAGGAAAACTCTGCCATATATGTGTGATCTTCCCACCTCTTTCCAAAATCCAAGGCGCACATTCGGAGCATTTCCTCCATCGTTCTGTTGGTCCTCTCAGTTTGGCCATCCGTTTGGGGATGAAAGGTGGTACTGTATGATAACTTTGTGCCCAACAATCGATGGATTAACCTCCAATCATTCGAAGCGAATCGCCCATCACGGTCACTTATGATGCTATGGGGAACACCATGCAATCGCACAATCTGCTCAGCATAAAGCTTCGCCAAAAATTCCACCGAATCGTCCCTCTTGTTCGGTAGGAAGTGAGCCACTTTAGTCAACTAGTCTACGATCACCCAAACCGAATCATTCCCGTATTGAGATCTTTGCAACCCGTGCACGAAATCCATTGAAATATCATCAAACTTCCATTCTGGAATAGGTAACGACTTCAGGAAACCTCCGGACTTCTGGCATTCCGCCTTCACCAAGGCACATGTTTGACATTTAGCCACATAATGTGTTATGTCCTTTTTTAACCCTGGCCACCAGAACAACTTTTTCATGTCCTTGTACATCTTTGTGCTCCCTGAGTGAATTGAGTATTTTGTAAAGTGAGCCTCATACATCAACTCTTCCCTCAACTTACCCATACTTGGTGTTGGATCCCTAGTTTGATTTGGGCTGAGTTCAGTAATTTAGGATATGACCCAACATGTATAGATCAGGGTCATGACTATGTCTTAGAGTCTAGGTCAAGTCCTTAGAATCAACAGTACAAAGGACCAACCTCCAACACTGCCAAAGACTCAAGACTTAGAGAATTCAAGTTTTGGAAAAAGGAGATCTACGTTCGTCGATCTCCGATCAACGATTGTCGTGCTCAGTTCAACTAACTCAGAGACAATTCTCTGAGCTGAGCTCGACGAACTTAGATCTCAGCTCGACGAACTCTGGACAAAGTGATAACTCCTCTAGTCAACGAACTAAGAACATCAGCTAGACGAACTCTGTCCTCAGGTCGACTAACACTTCAACTCTCAGAGCCAAAGATCTCTAAACGCCATAGTTGACTTAGCGCCACAGTTCACTCAAAGCCAAAGCTCACCCAGAGTCAAAGATCATTCAACGCTCTCAATGCCAGATCAATACTTCAACACTCAACATCAGAAAATATTCTAAGTCAAGACTGCAGACTCAGTTCGACGATCTCAGACTTCAGCTCGACGAACTTGATGCACAGAAGAAGAAAGTTATCAAGCAGCATTCAAAGTTCGACGATCTTGGATCTCAGCTCGACGAACAGCTATTCTCAAGTCGACGAAAGCCATTCTCAGGTCGACGAACTCAGAGCACAGAATCTGCCAGTTTATGCAGTGCAGTTGTTCGCTGATCTCTGGTCGACGAAAACTGTAAGACATATTGTTATTTATTCTTTCTTTTTCTGTCTCCTTATTTTATATCCATTATAGGCTGTTAATTACTTGGATAACCAATGCTCTTATATCCTTTGAATCAATCCGTTACTGGCAGCATTGATTGCAAATATCCTCTATGAAAATAATTGCTTATATCTCGGGACAGACGTAGAATAGAATATATGACAGCATACTTGCCGTTTTCATTTTTCGAGATTTCAGCTAAGCATTAATTGCAGGTTTTTGAATTCGACCTTGAGGCAGTTATAGAGCATATAATCTCTCAGCCAGAAAGAAGCAAGATACACAAAAACCTTTCAGAATATAGAATTTTTTAGAAAAACAACAAGTGCAGTGCATACAACTCTCTGAAGAAAAATCAACTGCTCTCAAAAGAAGAAGAAAGAACAACAATCACTATCAAGAGTCTTTCTTCTCCTTCTTTGTTTTCTGGGATCTCAAGTGACAAAAATATTCAAATCAGTCAAAGGATCTCAGAAAGTAGATCTTACAGCAGAAGGCCTACTCACCCTTTGAAAAGCTTCCACTCCTAAACCATTCAAGATCTCAGGGGGATATTTGATAACATGACAAAATCCACAAAGTCTTCTCATTTTGATTTGAGAAAAATCAAATTCTCTTCCCCACCTCTGTACAGGGTTTTAATTCCCTTCAAAATTATTCTGGTTGCAAGTCTCCTTCCAAAAGACTTGAGTTGATTTTTGAGCACCTGATCAAAAGCTTATTGGTGACAGACACCTGATCAAAACCTGTAGTGGATTCCTACCTAGGGTGGTAGAAGAGTGGATGTCCCTAAGTTTGGGGAACCACTATAAAATTCTTGTGTTGTCTGTATGGCTGTGATTTTCCTGTGTTCTTGTGATGTGATATAATTGCCTGTGCTATGATATATTTTGTTGTGTAGCTTAGTTACCTTTTCTCTAATTCACTTGCTGCACTTGTACACTTATATCATAGTAACATATTTGATTAAAGACTTGTTATTTCCACAAAAATCAAAAAGACTTTAAAAACTCTATTCACCCCCCCCTCTAGAGTTGTTCAGAGCTTACCCTATCTTTCACTTGGAACGCACAAACGACTCTCTTTCTGCAAAAGGCCGTCATCCCAGGAGAATTGGTCATTTGAACCATCCACTGTATAACGTTGGAGACTTTCATCATGCTCCGTTGCTCGTCGAACCCTGTCCGCAAGGTCATACTATACCTCTGTCCAGTTCAAGCAAGCATCGGCTGTGGAATTCTTGTCAACACAAGAAATCTCTAACGCTTCCAACTCCTGGATCAGACGCTCATCATGCATCCGCAACCAATTTGCCTTTACTGGAGTCCTACGACTCAAGGCATCTGTGACCACGTTTCCCTTCCCGGTAGTATAATGAATATCAAAGGTGGAGTCCCGAGGAACTCCATCCATCTCCGTTTTCGCTTATTGAGATCCTTCTGATCCAATAGGTATTTTAGGCTATTATGATCTGTAAAGATATCAACTTTTACACCGTATAGATAGTGCCGCCATAATTTTAGCACAAAAATCACCGCTGTCAACTCAAAGTCATGGACGGGATAATTCCACTCATGCACTTTTAGTTGGCGTGAGCCATAAGTAATCACCTTGCCAAACTACAGAAGAACGCAGCCTAAGCCGCTCCCTGAAGCATCACTGTAAATCTCATAGTCGTCTATACCACATGGCGATGTCAAAACATGCGCCGTGGTCAAACGACTCTTTAGCTCTTCAAAAGCTCGCGCGCACTCCCGCATCCAAATGAACTTCTGATCCTTCCTCGTTAATGTGGTAAGAGGCAAAGCGATCCGTGAGAAGTTTTCCACAAAACGTCTATAGTAGCCTGCCAGTCCAAGGAAACTCCTGACTTCGGCCACCGAAGACAACACTGGTCACTCTTGTATGACACTTATCTTTGACGGATCCACTGCTATGCCCTCTCCACTTACCACGTGTCCAAGAAAAACCACTGACGAAAGCCAAAACTCACACTTTGAGAACTTGGCACAGAGCTTATTTCTCCGCAGGGTATGCAACACCAACCGTAAATGGTTCGCATGATCAGCTTCAGATTAATAGTACACCAAGATATCATCAACGAATACGATCACATACAGATCCAAGTACTCTCGAAACGTTCGGTGCATTAGATCCATGAACACTGATGGCGCATTATATAGCCCAAACGACATTACAGTGAACTCATAATGACCGTAGCGTGTTCCAAACACTGTCTTGGGAATGTCACATTCCCGAATCCTCAATTGGTAATGTCCAGATTTTAAATCCAATTTAGAATAGACGGTTGATCCCGCTAGCTAATCGAACAAGCCATCTATCCGTGGAATCAGATACTTGTTTTTCTCTGTCAGCTTATTCAATTCACGATAATCAATACACAACCGTAAACTACTGTCCTTCTTTTTCACAAATAGAACATGTGCGCTCCAAAGTGAAAAACTTGGGCGTATATAACCTTGTTCCAACAACTCTTGCTATTGAACTTTTAGTTCTGCCATTTCCTTTGGCACTACGCAATATGGCGAGCGTGCCACAGGTTTCGCACCTTGCACCAACTCAATAGAGAAGTCGATCTCCCGCTGGGGTGATAACCCAAGAAGATCCTTAGGAAACACATCGGCAAACTCCGGCACAATCAGACCATCATTCACACTAGCCCTTGGCTCAACAGCCTGAATAAGGGTGAAGAATAACTCCGCGCCCTTCCGAACAGCATTGACGACTTAGAGAGCAGATATCAGGGTCCTGCCTACTCCTCGCATACAAGAGAACTTAGTCTTAAGCTCGGTATTCTGGCCAGTGTGATCTCCTTTGAATTGCAATCAATAAAGTCACACTGTTCCGAGAGTCAGTCCATACCAAAGATCACATCAAATTCCGATATTGGTAGTACAGATGCGCTCAAGCCGAAATCCCGACTTCCTATTTGAACTTCCACATCGCAAGCCCTATCCGCAAGCATCACACATCCATTCGGTAATACTACCTTAACACTATCTGTCATCACATGACTAGGTACTCCAATTCGAGCTACGAAGTCCTTAGACAAAAATGAGTGTGAAGCACCCGTATCGAATAGTGCTCTCGCCGGGTTGTTCCGAATCAGGACAAATCCTAAGATAAACACATCATACACAAGCTACATATAAGGTATGCAATATAAAAAGTAATCAATATCTTAACTCGTACCTATGACGACGTCACTTTGCTTTATGGCCTTTTGCTGGCCTATATTATATACTCGGGGCTGCGCTTGGGATGTAGAGGACTCTACCACTGCTTTTCCCTTCTTAGCATAAGATGCTCTCGTCTTCTTTTCCCCCTTTGGCGGACCAACCAAACAGTCACGGGCTATATGTCCCACTTTGTCACATGTTAAGCAGGTATGAGACTCTTGCTTTGACGTTGCTCCCGACAAAATAGAAGAAGGGGCCTATCCAGAATATTTGGCTCTCTTGTTCCACTTCTTTTGGTAGTTTGATTCTCCAGGATGGGGCACTTTGAACTCAGACTTTGTCATAGCCAAGTCCCTCTTTCCTTGCACCCGTTTCATATCAGTCTCCAGCGCACAAGTAGTATCAACCAACGCCTAAAATCCTTGGTTCACCGAACTCGAGAGAAGGAATCTCAACTCATCCCGCAACCCTTCCTAGAACCTATTGGTTTTTCGTTGTTCATCAGCGAAGATAGACCCCGCATAACGACCCAACCTTATAAACTCATTCAAGTAAGTATCAACACTACTTTCTCCTTGCGTTAGACATTGGAACTCATTTTCCATGGCAATGTGTTTTGCCGCTGGTAGGTGCTTTGTCAAAAATAGTCACGAAAACTCCTCAATCGAGACTTGTGTTAATTGTCTACCTGCTAGGTGATGCAACTCTATCTCATCCCACCATAACCGAGCCTCTTCTTCCAATAAGAAGGTGGCAAAGGTGACCTTCTGATCTTCCTCCGTCCTTATCGCCATCAATATACTCTTGACGCACGATAACCAATCTTTCGCTTGTACTGGGGTTCCCACACCCGTGAACGTCGGAGGATTGAAGCTCATAAAATTCTTCAACTGTCGCTCATCTGCTCGAGGATCAACAGCCTCAATAGGTTCTGGTCTTACAACAACCCATTCTGGTACCACTGTCGGCTGCGCTTGCCCAATAGGCTGTGCATGAATCATGGCAAATAGCGCCTCAACAACTAAGCAGACTGTTTTCGCAGAAGGAGGAGGTGTGGGCACCTAAGCTGGTGCCGCACTCTCATCAGAATGTTGGGGCTTCGATTGCCCAACAGCACTACGAGTCACCTATAGGTGAACAAGACACACTTTAGCGACCTTGCACAAGCAATCAAAATAATATAGGAATGCGCAGGTTCCTCAAACAGGAGTATTTACATTCCTTAGTGGACATTCCAGAGTTCATTAATGTTAAAGCGGGTCGCACTAACACGTGCTCGCCATCCCACAAAAGAATTCGACCACGAATTCGAAAGAGGAAGACCGAGACAAGCTGATACCAAAATGTAATGACTCCATCCATTAAATAACATATAATAGAAGGTCCAGCTGGAGCCCCACACTATATGCCACAAACAGGCGGTGAGGTCACAGGTTAATACCAAAACAGGTACGCATCCTAACACAGAGTAAGCTAGCGGAAGATTTTAACGTTAAACTGAACTCAAACCATGAATGTTCACTATATATAAACAATCACATTTATATATACACACGAAAGAATGTACATCAAATACTCAAGAGTTTGGCCTTAAGGCCTTACAG
This sequence comes from Platanthera zijinensis, assembly GCA_039513925.1. Classification (NCBI taxonomy): domain Eukaryota; kingdom Viridiplantae; phylum Streptophyta; class Magnoliopsida; order Asparagales; family Orchidaceae; genus Platanthera; species Platanthera zijinensis. The sequence continues at coordinate 125,159,817 of CM077080.1, forward strand.
TTACGCTTTACAAGTGTGGATTACAAACATCGGCGCACAGACCGGCCACACATGAACATAACAAAAGCCTTTGCTCAGCCTTCGGGGGCTAGCAGCAGCAAGGGCTTCAGCCCTCTATTTTCACTCGGCTCTCCAGCACCTGTACAGGGATAGCCCACCATATTGGTGGCAAACAAAGCAACGATCAACATTCAGCTGACCAATTTATAACGACCCTACCCCTTTCCCAGGGCAGTGGTATTCCTTCCCTGTAGGCATAGCTTTTCACAAGCAGATATATCATACAATGTGCACTCACGCACAATCAACATATCAAAACCACCGGCCATGCGGCTCGACGATCTATGCACTCATGGCACATTCTTGGTGTACCGGTGAACAAGGGTCCCACCACCGTTCAAGGTCCGAAAACCAACGGTATTAATCATTTAGTCTTAATGGTGCACAGGCCTAAGACTCTTATTATGCGCTCCAATGAGACCAATAACTAGGTCTACCAGTCGGTCAGACATAACGCAGGTATAAATCAGCTACCCACCGTTGCTCAAGTCGCCATGCCATCATCAAATACCAAAGTACTCATGGCCAATTTACAGGCGCGGGTCGGTTTCACCTTTCCTGTTCGGCACGAAGCCTTCAAGAGCTTGCAACCCACAATAGCCACACTTTCCACCAAGGACTGGCTTCACAATCCAAAAAGGGAGATAATGTCAGCGTTCCTCGCGGTCACTTGACGGGTTCAGCAGAACTCACTTTTTGCACATAGACTCACCCAAACATGGCATACAACACAAGAATCTTGAGGGTATTTTCCTAGAATTCCACTTCAGTACTTCTTGTTACTACCCTTCACAGGCACAACCAGTCGACTCCACAAACTACACGTTTATACGCGGAGTCTTCTCCGGTGCACAAAATGTAACATCACCAATCCAGACCAACCTGTCTAGATGAGCTTTACACATCATGCCTATTCCGTACTACACATTTTTGGATCTATATGCAAGACTGGGGATTACAAGAATCAACCCAAGGAAATCCCTCAACAACCACCTTTTGGTGGGGGAAATCCACAGACATGCCAAAACGAGGACTTCATATGTCCAAGAAGGAAGATCGTTACCCTTGACGATCTCTTTGGAGCCATGGAATTCTAGCCAGATAGCAAGCACCACAACGCTCTTGCCTCCACAAATCTGGACTCGGCTCGCAATTCTGAACACTGAAGCTCCACCGGCGGGCGAATCTCTTCTCTTTTTCCTCCTTGCTCTCCCTTCTCTCTATCTCTTTTAGAAAGAGAATAGCCAAGAGTAAATTAGATATAACTCTCAATTCCTGGACTTAACTCGGCAGGGAGAAGCTTGGAACCTTAGATACCATCTGAAGGAAATGAACGTCCACAAATTGCCCTGAAATAACTTTTCCTGGGCCAAACACGGCTTGTACACAAACTGACTTATCCAGAACACGACACGGCCATGTGATACGCCCGTGTCATAGGCCGTATGCACTGACAAGGCTTCAGATACGCCTGTGTCTAGCTCGTGTTCACCAGGCCTCAATGCCTGGCCAAAACCAGAGAAGGACACGACCCAGTGACACGCCCGTGTCATAGGCTGTGTGCCTAGACACGGCTGCAGACACGCCCGTGCCTAGCTGTGTTCAATAGGCTGCACAAACCTGGCCAAAACCCGAGGAGGACATGACCTCTAACACGCCCGTGTCTCAGGCCGTGTACCCTCTCGACAAACATCAAGTGCATTTCGTCGAGTACTCGAGACGACATAGAGAAGGGCACGACTTGGTATACGCCCGTATCCCAGGCCGTGTGCCTCACTCGATACATACTCGAGAACAAAATCCCACTCGAGTAAATAGAGCAGAAAAAGCCTTAGGACACGCCCGTGTCCCAGGCCGTGTTGCCCAGCCTGAACTCAAATTTTAGATTTGGGGTGGTACATGCACCTCCTTATTGGATGAGTCGGTTCCTCTTACCATCACAAACCTCGAGTTCTCAGATTCCCCCCGATACGACTCATATGATACCGACAATGATCTCTGCTTGGATCCTGCTGGGAGTGAGATCGGGACCACTCACCCTATTTTTGATTATTTTAGTTCTTCATCTCCTTTATTTCTTGATCCCCTTTCTCTATCTGAGCCTCAGTAGGTTGAGTATCCACGGGTACGTTGGGATGACGATGAGCCTTGTGCTCATGCCGTCGTCATCACCTCCTGCAGATCTGTGGTTGACGACGCCTTGCTAGACAAGGATTTATTTTGTGATAAGATGAGCGAGGGCCAGTGCTCCTCTTCTTCTTATTTCATATTTCCTCTACCTGTGTTGGGCATGTATTATTATTTAGGTAGAGGGGTAACTGCTCTATCTCCGTATCGATACTTGTCACTAAAACGGATAATGGAACAGTTACCTGTGCATTTTTTATTTCATAGGCCCATTAGCTAGGACTTTTCATCTTTCGAATAAGTCGTGCTGGGTGGACAATAACCCAAGTACTTATCTAGGAGTAGGAATAGTTAGTTTAATTTTACTGTTTTTAAAAAATAGTTTTGCGAGTAGTTTATTTTGTTTTTGCCTTAATGCATGCTTGCGAGATTTTTGTGTGCTTGTGCCTAATTCAGGAAGATTGCCTAGTCGCTGAGGAGGTTCTTTGTTTCATTTGCTTTTGTTTTTCTCGTTGTTGTTGCAGGACGAGACTTTCTGGAGAAAATGAGGCAAATCGGGTTGTTTTTGCAAAACGCACGGTTTGGGGAAAACGTGCGCAGCAAAACGCACGACCGTGCATTTTTTTATATAAAAACGCCGACCGAGCGATTTTGACGCACGCTGGCCCTAATTCCCGTGCGTCTACTGCAATCGCCTGTTTCTCCTCCATCTTCTCTGGCAAGATCTCCTTCTCCTCCTCCAAATCCTCCCTCATTCCTCATCTCTTTCCTTCCTCTCTCTCCTCATTGCCATGGGATATAAGAAGGTGATTATCAAGTTACGCCGCTTCGGTGGTGCCTCCTCCTCTTCTACGCGGACTACGGTTCTGGCAGAGCTGGAAGATGCTCCAGATACCCTGGTGGATACTGAAGATGCATAGCGGATGCTTCGTTTTGGGCGACCTGAGGTGGTCACGAGGTTTTATCGTTTGTTCCAAAAACCATTTTTGGATTTTTGTTTCGTTTCGGACGAGGAGCTCGTGGCCGTCGGTCTAAAGTTAGAGGTGGACCGTTTACTCGACGTGGGTTCGTGGCGTCATCTCTTCTCCATTGTGGAGACCAGATTTCGCGAACTCATGCTCGAATTCCTCTCCACCTTCTGCATTTTGGAATGACATGACGCAACTACCGGTGAGTCCACTACAGTGGCATTCTGGATGAACTTACGTCCTTACACTTTTAGTGTGGGTATGCTTGCTATTTATGCGGGGATATACACGGTTGACGAACTCACGGAGTCGGACGTTCTTGCCCAACCCTTTGAGTTCCCAACCGGTGCCTCTCCCCACACATTCTGGCAGGAGATCACCGGGCTGCCATAATAGTACGAAGCGCGGTCAGCCAAGTCGTCCCATATCATCTCCCTCGCGCTCCACTATGTTCAGCACATGATCGGGCATAACATCAACGCCCACTCGATGAGTCAGAATATAACAGGGTGGTCGGATCTTCTCTACCTCTTTAGCATGCATCATGACATCCCTCTCCACCTCGGTTGGGTTCTTGCAGATTACTTCATTCACCAGGCCACGTACGTACCTCTGAAGGCTATCAGTGGTTCACACTTTATTACGCGAATTGCCAAGGGATTAGGTGTTTTTGACTCTTTGCCCGCCATGAATCCTGTTTCCCATGGCGATTTCATTTCAGCAACCATGATGACTGGCTTCAGATTGGTGCGTCGCATTTCATCTAGAGGTACGTGGCGCTACGTTATTCGTACTGTTGAGTGTGAGCAGCCAGCTAGGGCTTCTTCCACGGCTGCGGGATCTTCTTCGGAGTCCCGCAAGCCCGACGATGTCGCTCCAGGCCATACTGTGCCTTTGGCCCCAACATCTTCTTTTGCCCCTGCCCCGCACCGTAGGAGTTTCGCGGAGGATTATCCCGACTACTACGCGCGGCATTTGCAGATGGAAGAGCTGATTCGCCAGCAGTACGGCATGACAGAGCGCATTGTTGAATTTCTTGGGGTGCCCCCTGCTGTCCCTACTCGAGCTTCTACTTCTCGTGCCCGTACTCTGCCTCCGCCTCCATCTTTTTCTGATCAGCCTGAGTGACTGCTGCTTTTCTCCTCGGATGGGGTTGTCTTTTGTTTGTCTTAATGTTTATATTTTTGATGGTTTGACTGATTATATACTTTACTCTATTCAGTTGGGGCTTCGTCCCCAGGGTGGTTAGTAGATATATTGTTTGCAGTGCCTTTCCTTCTTGTGTTACTGTGTTTAGTTTCATTTTATATATGTGATGATTGTGTTTAGTTTAATAACTCGTAAGTATTGCTTAGATTAAACTTGTTATGATTTTGTGTATACATTTTTGCTGGAGCTCTTTTGTAGGTTGCCTTTCCTTGGCGCGGCGGGGTGAGCTAAATATTTTTGCAGGTTTGGCTTCATGCTTTCACGTCAATCTTTTATTATGCTCGTTTGCTGAGTATGGGAAACCTCTCCCCTGACTTATATTTCATTGCTTTATTGCAAATCTTATGTTTGGTTGCATAGATTAAGTCTGGTGGGGGTGAGACTCGAGTTGTTACCCACTCACGAGCATATTTCACTCACATACTAGAAACTTTTATGGTTATATCATTTGCATTTATATTGCACTCCACAACACCCACTTGAGAACGTGTACTTAAGCACTTGCACGCGCCAAGCTTGCTTATCACTTGTGCGTAGAATAAAGAATGCTGTGTTGATTTAGGATTGCATGATGAAGTAAAATGTTGACTCCAAGAGTGTTCCTAGGCGTGCACTCATGCTCACTTAGAGTTTGTGTAGATTAAAATTCTTTATATGCTTATAGTTTCTATTTTTTTATTAGCGTAGATTTTGTTTACGGCACTCTAGTTGTGAATCCGGTTATGAATCAAACGGTGGTGTAGGATTGTGTGTGGGAGTTCAATAGCCTCGCATTGCTCAAGTCGAGAGGAATGATTGTCTTTCTCGGTGGCTAAGAACTTCCCCCTAGCTACTCACAAAGCATGGGTGCATGATTAGTTAAGTGCGGGCGTGATGTAGGCCGTCACTTTCTCTAGTTTGAGCTTTGTACCATTCCCGACGTCTATCCATTGCTATCCCCGTTGAGCCTGTCCCTTCCTTTGACATCCCTACGCCTTGCTACCAAATCCATATAGCCTTTCCTACTAGCACATACGGATGTGGTCACTCGGTTAGTTTTCTTTATTGTCATTTGTATCCGTTATGTGTGACAGTTATGTGGGTGTTTGTGCAGCTTGTGGTGTTGCCGTGTTTTCGTATTTTGTTTCGGCTATTTTGATAAAAAAAAGAAAAAAAAAAGAAAATGAAATGAAATTTCCCAATAGGGAAAAAAAGAAATATATATATATATATATATTGTCGTTGAGTTGTGAAATTTTTTTTGGTATTGTGTTCGTGGTGGGCGTGCACGCACCATAAAAAAATCCAAGTCTGGTGGTGCGCCGCATGTGTTTGCCGTTGAATATAGTTGTGAGTGTTTTTGGGCGGTCTCATTTTGGATGTGCATGTCCGTCTTGTTTATCTTTGTCTATCCCGCCTTCGCCCGAGCCAATATTAAACTCCAAGTCCTACGGATTCGTGCTTGAGTCAAACTAGTGCCGTGGAGAGAGTGTGAATGGGCAAGCATATGGTTACCGACATTGGTGGATTCCTTTGGAGATTCTCCTAAAGCTTGATCTTTGGCAATGCTCACCTCATTATCCGCCTGCTTTCGTTCTACTCGCAGCCGAATGATTCACCGTGATTCACTTTAGGAGTACTTGTAATATCTTCTTTACGTTTATAAGAATTAGAAATTATTATGCATGCATAGAAGAGTTGTATACTATTACTTTTTATACATGAGGGTATGACTTCGCATGGTACTCTATTTTATGCAATTTCTTCAACTCCGCTTAGTGATGATTTGCTCAGGACGAGCAAATGTTTAAGTCTGGTGGTGTGATGAGTCTGAATTATATAGGATTTTTCGGACTCATCTGGGATTATTATCTTACATGTGCACTACTTTTTCAATTGGAAAAGTCATATTTTTGTTTAGATCTTCACTTAGCCAATAGTGCATTGTTTTGGCCCAATGCGGTGTGCGCTTGTGAGATCTTATGTTGAGGGTACGTTCTTGGAGCTCCTCGCACTTGTTTGTTCTGATTTTTATGATTGTTTGGATGGATTTATTGCTATGCAGGTAGTCAGGACGTCCCGAATTCTAATTCCAGTTCCTGTGTAAAACACACGGTTGTGCAAATTTCTTCTCACACGGTCTCACGGCAATCGTGCGTTATACACAGCATATCTAGGGACGTCTGTGGCTACCCGTGTGTTTTTGTTCCCGCACGGTTTTGGACGATTCGTGCGAGAAGGAAACGCACGGTCTGCATATTTTTCCCTGTATTTCAGCTTTCTGGGGTTAATCGTGCGTTTCCTTCACGCACGGGCATACGCGCCCGTGAGCGAGTAAAACGCACGGTTCCCCTGTATTATCTTGTTTTCCTACGCTCTGTGTTTACCCGTGCGATTTCCTTCACGCACGGGCGGAAGCGCCCATGCACGGGTAAAACACACGGGTCAACACATCTTCATCCGCAAGCTTGGCCAGGAAGTTAATAATGCATGGTTAACGTACAGTCGTGCAACCAAACTGTGCGTGCCTATTTTTTTGACCTGCTTCTATTTAAGCATAGATTTCCCACCATTTTAAAGGCCCCCGCTTTTCAGCCATTCCAGCCGCCTTTTTAGGGCAAAGCTCCGTCTTTCCACCTCCTCTCTTCATCTTCCACCAAGGAGAGAAGCTCCGGCCAAGCTCGCGAAGCTTACCTCTTGCCGGTGCTTGCTCTCGGCCTCCTCCTTCATCTCTTAAGCTCCATTTCAAGATTGACGCCAAAACCAATAAGAAAAGGGAAGCTTGCAACCTTCTTCCGCATCGTGATACAAAGAAGACGAGTCCATTGAAAGGTAGTGACAGCCTTCTCTACCCCGGACGTAGTTGATGACAGAGCTTGGACACGGATTGACAACCCGGCGATTCCTTCTGTGACCCCGCGACGAGCCTTCGGATTCGGTCGATCTCTTGACTTGTTCTTGCTTTCTTGTTGAATATGTGTGTTTAAATCTATTTATGTAGATGATATGCACTTTAGTTGTAAACATTATTTGTTTCATGTCTATGTGAACCTGTTTTGTTTTACCGCTTTAATTGCTTGAGTAGCGCCCGGATTTCCATCTGCCACCACATCCGAATCTGCTGCTCTAGCGATTGCTAGAGGCGTGCGTAGCGAAGAGGTGCTCACGACCCTCAGTCCACCATTCTCACCACCTCGTCCGCAAGCCTACTCGTCCATCTGCCCAACGATTCGGTGCATAGCGACCCGTGTAGTCTTCCATCCCGTCTAGCGAAGCATTGCATAACGACATTGCATAGGAGTAGTTTATTAGTATTTTACTTTCTTTTTCTGCAACAATCAAAACCCCCTACGTAAGCTCCACCCTAAGTTCTTCAATCTCAAGTCCTCCTCAAAATTAACTCCACCTTGATGTGTTCCCTCAAGATCGATACTTGGGAAAATTCGTCCTTTTATATTACTTGTGCGACCGGTACACTTGCCGTTCAACGCATCAGCGGCCGAAAAGGTGTGGCAGGTAGTGTAAGACCCCCCCTTTTTTTGCTACGCTACTGGATCTTACGCCCAGAACCACCTCTTTGCGGTGACACCAACACCAGGAAGGTCGCCACTACAAAATGCTGATTCTGCCGGCAATGAAGATCATCAAGAAGTAGAAGTACAAGTAAGATTAAGGACAATCCACAATCACATAAAACATATGATTGAAGTCACAACAATGTCCACATGATAATAACAGTACGGAAATAGATCAGTATAATAGGAATATAAACGGGCTTATGCCCGGTACAGTAAATCCTCACTACATCACTCTCGCGGAAGATAAGTAAAACTAGTCACTCACGGAGCCGGAGGCTGGTGCTCCTGTAATTGACTGGCCCATCTCCAAGTGCACCGTACTCCGCTGGTGCCGCATCTCCTATTGCTGCTCCCTTTCCCCCATCCGGAGCCCCTAAAATGTTTGGTCCACTGACCGTAAGTCAAAAGACTAAGCCTATTTTCCCCACCCCTCCCCTAGTGGCTCCTAGGCACCGCGCGGGAGGAATGATGGGAAAACTATGATGGTGGAGAGTAGGAACAAAGCAGATGACGACGTACCTAATCTAGCAGGTATATTGTAACAACTATAGGGCTAAAAAAGTAAGGCAAGCTAACAGTTCTATAATAAGAAAAACAGTAGAGTAATCAAGTAAAACAGAGCAGTAAGTATATGAAAAGTAAAATAAGAAATAAGTAATCTTAACTTATATGAATGCTCATACAAACATATAAGTTAAGGGGTCTTTTGCAAGGCTCCCATCGTATAAAAAGTCTCACACCAATTTATACGATGGGGTGTTAGGTTGTATGCAAGTATGAGTGAAGTGAAATGGTATGACATGATTCATGCAAATGCAACACACGCACACAACTCTATGCGTACAGACCTTTAGTTCCCCCTATTTGGAAGATAACATCACTCCCATGAGCCTCCGTCGTGGCAAACAGAGACAATGGGTTGGGCCACCCCACTCCTAAACGGGCATTCACACTACCAGGCCTAGCCCTTACATACGCCCTTGAAGGACACACCAGGGTCCCCGCGTACAATGCTGACCCACCACCAGACTTTCCCTTGGCTAAGTGTCCACCACACCTGCCGAGTCAGCGCACCGATGTCAGTGTGAATGACAGTGAAAGTCTCTAGTGTCGACTAAATCCACCTATGGGGGGGGAATAGGTGTAGTGCAGTCTTTTGCGGAATTAAATTTACCTGCACAAATTAACAAACACAGTACAAAAAACACACAAAGAGTTATAGTGGTTCCCTGATTTGGGTACGTCAACTTTCCCCCTTCGACCTATCTCCCACCAAGGGACGACTCGGTCACTTCTCCAAACGGATTGAAATCCAATCCTCACACTACGAAAGGAACCCTTCCAACAAAGGAGTTACTACTCCACCACCACGGGTTGCACCCAACCCTTATAACTAGGAATTAAAATTCCTTTACAACAAATCAAAATTGAATGTAAAAGAAAATACAAACAAAGCTTTTGGAGATTCTTATGTCCTTCTTCGTTCGTTGAAGCTTTCTGGAAAGTTACGAAGAGTCCACAACCGGATTTCTCTCTTGGAGAGGATCTTGTCAAGATCGGCGGCGACAAGTGATTGCGGCGGCGATACTTTGTAGATCCAAACTTCTTGACGAAGCAAGCAAGGTCTACCAATGATCTCAGTCGGATCAGTCGTCTCACCCGATTCGGAATGGAGAACAAATCTCGTTCAACGAATCAAAAGACAAGAGATCTCAAGAGAGATGCATGAGACGCTCGGCTTGCCTCGGTACTATCGTCGGAAGATCAAAGAAGATCTGAGATTAGTGGCGACGACGAACTGCGAGCGGTGACAAGCGATTGGTGGTTTCCGCGATCGGCTAGGGCACGACGTCGGCTACTTTTGATTTCACGTGAATGGTTACTGTAGAGGTTCAAAATACGCGCATATATATACCTGAGGCCAACCCTAAAGTCCGTTGTGGGACCCACAAGGTGAAACCCTAGCCCCGGACGAAACAGCGCATGACAGGTTGGTTCGGTCCAGCATACGAGGGAAAATTGCCTAAGGCAAAATCGGCGGGAATCGTTGGTGATTCCCGTCGATGTCGGCGGGAATCACTCACGATTCCCGTCGATTCTGCCTTGGCTGAATTCCTATTGGAAAACTGTCAGCTGGAGGAAGTCGGCAAGAATGCAGACTGATTCTCGTCGAAGTCGGCGGGAATCACTCACGATTCCCGTCAATTCTGCCTTGGCAGAATTCCTGTTCGAAAACTATCAGCCGGAAGAAGTCGGCGGGAATGCAGACTGATTCTCGTCGAATCGGCGGGAATCACTAACCATTCCCGTCGAAGTCGGCGAGAATCACTTAGTGATTCCCGTCGATTTTGACTTAGAAGAATTTTCTCTTCCTTCCTTTGATGACTTGGTCTTTGACCCATCTTTGCTCCTTCTTTTGCTCTTGATCTGCCTTAAACCTGTACTTGAAAATAAGTACACTCCAATAGAGAGAGCACACATGAGTCAACACACTGATCTACTCAACGAGGGATTATGTTGCGCAGACCCGTGTATATTGACCCACTGCACCCTGACATTGGTGTGTACTTAGCATGGAATAGCTGCAAGCACAACTTGATGGAAGAACGTCAAATACATTGTCAATTCAACTTAGCTTGTTCAGGGGCTTCTTCAAATCAGGTATATTGTGGATACAATACCCAACAATCTCCCCCTATTTGAAGAAGCCTAAACCCTACAAGCTAAGGTGAATAGAACCGATGGGAATGAAAATAATAAAATGAAAATTCAGTTGAGAGTGAAATTCATTACCATTTTCCTGAGAGCATACTTAACATTGGCAGCCACCTTAGCCTTAGCTGAGAGGGTAATCTCCCCCTTTTCGGCTTCTGCAAATCTGGGACTTTACTTGGAGCATAATGCTCCGCCTCAGTTCTTGCATCCGTGCCCGATCTTGAGTTCCTCGCTGATGCTCCCCCTTGATCCAAGAGCCTTGAGCCCTTCAGTCTTCAATCTTCATAGTTCAGCATGCCGAGTTCAGTTTTTAAGAGACTGATCTTGGCCTCATCTAGGGGCTTTGTGAAGATATCTGCAATCTACTTATCTGTGGGGACATAGCAGAGAGAGATATCTTTGTTTTCCACATGCTCCCGAATGAAGTGGTAGCGCACTTCAATATACTTTGTTCTGCTATGCGACACAGGATTGTTCGTAATTGCTATAACGCTCGAGGAGTCGCAATACATAGGAACTTCTCTGAACTGCAAGTCATAATCTTCGAGTTAATTTCTGATCCATAGAAGTTGTACGCAACAGCTGTCTGTTGAGATGTACTCAGATTCAGCCATGGAGGTTGCGACACAGTTCTGCTTTTTACTATTCCATGAAATAAGCCTTCTTCCGAGGAATTGACACGTCCCAGAAGTACTTTTCCTATCATCCCCACTTCCTACAAAATCAGCATCTGAAAAGCCTATCAGCTCGACATTATTGTTTTTTGGGTACCACAAGCCAAGATTATGTGTACCTTTAAGGTATCTAAGAATTCGCTTTGCAGCGACATAATGAGATTCCTTAGTGTTTACCTGATATCTGGCACAAACGCATGTGGAAAACATAATATCTGGTCTACTAGTAGTAAGGTAGAGCAGGGATCCAATTATGCTTCTGTATTTGGTTTCATCAAAAGGTTTCCCTTTCTCATCCTTGTACAGAGACACAGTGAATCCCATTGGAGTCCTCATAGAGGTTGCATTCTCCATTTCGAATTTCTTGAGGAGTTCATTTGTGAACTTTGTCTGAGAAATGAAAATTCCATCCTCAGACTGTTTCACTTGAAGTCCCAAGAAGTACTTCAGCTCACCCATGTTGCTCATTTCAAACTTCCCTTGCATAAGTTTAGAAAACTTCTTGCACAGGTTATTGTCCGTTGAGCCGAATATTATGTCATCGACATAGATTTGCACCAGCAAAATCTTGCCTTTGACTTCCCTAAGAAACAATGTCTTATCTATTTTTCCTCTCGAGAACTTGTTCTCAAGAAGAAAACTAGACAGAGTCTCATACCAAGCTCGAGGAGCATGTTTTAAGCCATATAAGGCTTTATTAAGAAAGTAAACATGATTAGGGAATGTTGGATTAACAAAAACTGGGGGTTGCACGACATATACTTCCTCTTTCAAATTTCCATTTAGGAACGCAGATTTCACGTCCATCTGATAGACAGTGAATCCTTTGTGAGATGCATGCGCCAGGAACAATCTGATCGCCTCCAGCCTGAAGGATCAAGCGCATACCCAACTGCACCAAAAGCCCAGACTGTTGGAGAGGGTGCTACTTAATTTTTTATATAAGTAGCAGAGCGCCACGGGTCAAGTGAAGGAACGCCGGACCCAACAATCCCCCCTCGGCGTCCAGCACAACCCGTCGGCTCAGAGGTGGGGTTACCACATGGCCCACACGGCTCAGAGGTGGGGTTACCATATGTCCACGGTTGCCTGACCCACCGGACCCACACAGGTAGAAGGGAAAAAATCAGGATTTAATAGCACCCCCCCGGTCTTGAACCCGTGACCTCCTCTGATACCAATTGAAGGATCAAGCGCATACCCAACTGCACCAAAAGCCCGGACTGTTGGAGAGGGTGCTACTTAATTTTTTATATAAGTAGCAGAGCGCCACGGGTCAAGTGAAGGAACGCCGGATCCAACACAGCCTTGCAACTGGTGCAAAGGTTTGGTCGAAGTCAATCCCCTCCTCCTGTCTGTAACCTTGAGCCACCAGTCTTGTCTTGTTCTTGATGATGACACCGTGTTCATCCAGTTTATTTCTGAAGATCCACTTAGTGCCGATCACATTCTGTTTCTTTGGTCTGGGAACGAGCGTCCAGACGTTACATCATTCGAATTGACATGGCCTGGCTTATTGCATCTAAAGCAGATAATGTCAGTAGAACAATGTTTGTTCTGTTTAAACTCATACCTGTCAGAAGAGTAATTCTTCTTCTGATGTCTGGAGGAGGAGCCATCCCTTTTTCTCTGATTCCTCAACTTGAGGAACTTCTTGAACTCTCTTGTGATGAAGGAGAATTCTTCCTCAGATAGCTCTGAGCCGGATGAGCATGGCTCAGAGTCTTCTTCCTCAGCCTTTCTCCAAGAGCGGGACGAAGCTGCACCCTTGCCTTTCCTTGAGTGACTAGCTTTCAGGGCCACAGTCTTTTGTTTGGCCGCAGCCTTATCGGCTTCTTCTTCAGCTTTTCTGGTGTTCAGCTAAAGCTCGTAGGACATTAGCTTTCCAAACAGAATCTAGGGATCAGTTTCTGCTAGCTTGCCAAATTCTCTGATGGCGCAGATCTTGGTGTCCCATTCCTTAGTAAGGGATCTAAGGAATTTGTCATTTAGTTCACCATCAGTGAACACTCTGCCATAATCCTTCAGGGCATTGACGATCTTCAGGAAGTTCTCGAATGTCACTCCGATTTCTTCCTTGGGACCTTGCCTGAAGGCCTCTTACTTCTGGTTCAGAAGGGATCTTCGATCATCCCTTACTTCATCTGTGCCTTCCATCAGAATGATCAGGCAGTGCCATATGTCCTTGGCAGTCCTGCAGTTGCTGAAATTCTACATCATGGAATCATCGACGGTGCTTACTAAGATGTTTTGAGCTTTCTTGTATAGTCCGACAAGCACCGTCTCATCCTTATCCATTTCGGAGAGCTTCTTGGGCACCATCTTGGTAGGATCAATGGTGGAGGCCTTAGTGGGGATATAAGGTCCCTTCTCCACTATCATGAAGAGTCGGGAGTCGACTGCTTCCATGTAGAACCTGATCCTTTCCTTCCAGATGGGAAAGTTTAGCTTGGTGCACACTGGGATCTTTCCTGAATACTTGAAACCGTCCATTTCTGAGATCTTCTTTCTTCTTGACACTTGACACGGGATCTTACTCAAGGTGTTAACCTTATTGATGAGAAACCTCGCTCTGATACCACTTGAAAGTCTCTAGTGTCGACTAAATCCACCTATGGGGGGGGGGGGAATATGCGTTGTGCAGTCTTTTGCGGAATTAAATTTACCTGCACAAATTAACAAACACATCACAAAAAACACACAAAGAGTTATAGTGGTTCCCCGATTTGGGTAAGTCCACTTTCCCCCTTCGACCTATCTCCCACCAAGGGACGACTCGGTCACTTCTCCAAACGGATTGAAATCCAATCCTCACACTACGGAAGGAACCCTTCCAACAAAGGAGTCACTACTCCACCACCACGGGTTGCACCCAACCCTTACAACTAGGAATTAAAATTCCTTTACAACAAATCAAAATTGAATGTAAAAGAAAATATAAACAAAGCTTTTGGAGATTCCGATGTCCTTCTTCGTTCGTTGAAGCTTTCTTGAAAGTTACGAAGAGTCCACAACCGGATTTATCTCTTGGAGAGGATCTTGTCAAGATTGGCGGCAGCAAGTGATTGTGGCGGCGATACTTTGTAGATCCAAACTTCTTGACGAAGCAAGCAAGGTCTACCAACGATCTCAGTCGGATCAGTCGTCTCACCTGATTTGGAATGGAGAACAAATCTCGTTCAACGAATCGGAAGACAAGAGATCTCAAGAGAGATGCGTGAGACGCTCGGCTTGCCTCGGTACTGTCGTCGAAAGATCAAAGAAGATCTGAGATTAACGGCGACGACGAACTGCGAGCGGCGATTTCCGCGATCGGCTAGGGCACGACGTCGGCTACTTTTAATTTCACGTGAATGGTTACTGTAGAGGTTCAAAATACACGCATATATATACCTGAGGCCAACCCTAAAGTCCGTTGTAGGACCCACAAGGAGAAACCCTAGCCTCGGCCGAAACAGCGCATTGCTGGTTGGTTCGGTCCAACGAACGAGGAAAAATTGCCTAAGGCAAAATCGGCGGGAATCGTTGGTGATTCCCGTCGATGTCGGAGGGAATCACTCACGATTCCTGTCGATTCTGCCTTGGCTAAATTTCTGTTGGAAAACTGTCAGCCGGAGGAAGTCGGCGGGAATGCAGACTGATTCTCGTCGAAGTCGGCGAGAATCACTCACGATTCCCGTCGATTCTGCCTTGGAAGAATTCCTGTTCGAAAATTGTCAGCTGGAAGAAGTCGGAGGGAATGCAGACTGATTCTTGTCGAATCGGAGGGAATCACTAACGATTCTCGTCGAAGTCGGCGAGAATCACTTAGTGATTCCCGTCGATTTTGACTTGGAAGAATTTTATCTTCCTTTCTTTGATGACTTGGTCTTTGACCCATCTTTGCTCCTTCTTCTGCTCTTGATCTGCCTTAACCCTGTACTTGAAAATAAGTACACTAAAAGTGAGGATAGATACAACTCTAGAGGGGGGGTGAATAGAGTATTCAAAAATTTGAGCTTCTACTCAACTCCCTTAGAGTTAGTTTGCAGAATGGGTTTATAGATATTTGAAACCGTAAAGCCTAACACAAAGTGTGGTGTACAAGAGAAAGCTAACTGTAATTACAGTTTCAGCTTTAGTCATATCACAGCAACTAGCAGTCCTAGTTAGTTCTACTCACAGCCATTAGCAGTCCTAGTTAGTTCTACTCACAGCCATAGTGCAATAATTAAAGTAAGAAATACAGACAACACAAGAGGTTTATAGTGGTTCCCTCTAAATAGGTACATCCACTCTTCTACCACCCTGGTAGGAATCCACTACAGGTTTTTGTTCAGGTGCCCTGCCACCAACTGATCTGGTTTAGGTAGATCAAGTAGACCCTTTGAGCTTTTGATCAGGAGCTCAAAATCCAACACAGGTTTTTGATCAGGTGCCCTGCCACCAAGATTCACTTTTGAAGGGAGTAATAACCCTTTGTACAGGAGGGTGAGAGAGTTAGAATGTCTTCTCTATTGTAAAACAAGATTAGAGAAGCAAGTGGATTGCACAGAGCTAGAAAGCTCTAAGGAATCAAGGATCCCACTGGCTTAGAGAATATCCAGGAAGAAGTCTTGCTTCAGGGTGTAGGAACTCTTCTGAACTCTTGACAGATATAATCTGTTATCTTGAAGTTCTTGAAGGAGCAGCTTGAAGAAGACTCTTGATGAGAAATGGTTGTTCTTCTTCAATCAGCTTTTCTTTCTTCTTTTTCTTCTTGTTGAGGCACTGAGTGTGAATGTTCCTGGAAGCAGGATGAACTCAAGATTTGAAGAAGAATGCTGAAGAAAATAGTTCTTCTCAGTTGAATGTGAAATGATCTGAGAGCTGTATCTTCTTCTTTTGAATCTATATATGAATATTTGTGTCAACCAGACTTGGTGTCTGTGAGTATATCTCTCTATCTATGTATATGTGTATGTTAAAACTTCTTTCAAAAGAGCTCTTTATATATTAGCCTTTGTAACGACTCTAATTCTTTGTCTTCTTCTGAGATCTGCAATCTGGGCTGCAAATAGCACAATACAAAAATATATCCTGCAGAAAGACATCCTATAAAGGGATAAAGCTTTCTAAGAAGCTGCATATCCAAACTGAAAAAAGAATACTAGAGAAAGTCACATCAGAACAAACTCTTTACGGCCAGAGAAGACTTTTGTGTCTAACGGCTATAAAAGACAGCATGACAGATAAAGCATAAAGATATGTCAACTAATAAGACAAAAGACTTTGTCAGAGTAGAGCTTTACTTATGCAAAAAGAATGGGGCAAAGATTGCCTTGAGATGTAAGCACAAAATCAATGAAACAATCTTTAATAAAATATGCCAGATAAATAAGAAATAAATCACAGAAGAAAAGGAATATAATATCTCTAAAAGCAGACAAACGAACGTCGAACGATCCACAGAGATCGTCGACCGAACCACAGAGATCGTCGACCGAACCACAGAGATCGTCGACCAAACCATAGAGATCGTCGACCGAACCACAGAGATCGTCGACCTAACTACAGAGCAGATAGTCGACCTATCGGAACAGATAGTCGAGCTATAAGATAGTTGAGCTATAAAGACAGATAGTCGAACTATCACAACAGATAATCAAGCTTAAAGATAGTTGAGCTATCAAGATAGATAGTCGAACTATCACAACAGATAGTCGAGCTTAAAGATAGTTGAACTATTACAGAGATAAACGATCTGTTGACTGACGATAGTCGACCAACTGATAGACGATAGTCGATCGGTTGATAGACGAAAGTCGAGCGGCGTTCGACTATAGTCGAACCAAAAACAACTTAGCCAGATTTTCATCTGGATAAGCAACAACTCTACAACTGAGGGAATCTAACCTAACAACTAACCTTTGACCATAGATAAGTCTTGGGTCAAGAAACTAATTGAGAAGACTTAACACAAATCCAAACTAGGGTACCAACATACACTCCAATAGAGAGAGCATACGTGAGTCAACACACTGATCTACTCAACGAGGGATTACGTTGCGCAGACCCGTGTATATTGACCCACTGCACCCTGACATTGGTGTGTATTTAACATGGAATAGCTACAAGCACAACTTGATGGAAGAATGTCAAATACATTGTCAATTCAACTTAGCTTGTTCAGGGGCTTATTCAAATCAGGTACATTGTGGATACAATACCCAACAGACCGTCAAATACTGAAGACCCACAACTTTTATGCACATGCAACCATGAGTTCCCGAGACATCGGCTCCCCGGACTAACCTGTCGGTTTCCACAACCACCGAGCCTATCACTCAGATAACATAACCAAACTATCATCCTGAAGTATCGGGGTGAGTGAAAGTGAAGTCCTAATTTATTTGCTAATTACTCTTGTATTCATTTTAGTCTTACGGTTTAGGTTAACCTCGGACTTCCCAGGGCATTCCCTGTGAAGGGCTCTCGGGAGCACTAGAAACTACGATGGGCTGAAGCCCAAAGCTCCCTTTCTCAAGGCACTTACTATTATTGGTGACTACCCAAGTTCAATCCTCTTTAATGTTTCACTAAATCTAACCCTAGTGTATTTGACTTTCTCTCTCTTTCTCTTCCATAGGGAAGACGATCTTCGTCGACCCTAAGTACCACTTAACACTAGCCAATCAGGTTTCCTCAACCCGCCTTCCAACGGTGACCTTACTCATTCTCAACCAGACTAGGTTCACCAACTACTCTTTCCCATTACTAGTTTCACACATTATTCAACTTTTACAATTTTCACTATGTGTAGACTGACTAACTTACATGATGAGTATGAGTCGTGACCCCTTTCATCCGATTTACCTAAGATTATTACTGGGGGTCTATCATGATGTTTTAGGAGCAAATCCAGAATATAATATTTTTGCTAATTTATTTGTTATTTAATTAATTTTCTGCAAAATAAGGCCAACAAAGCTTTTGAACTACAAGTACACTTTTCTCTCTAGATATGGCCTTAGCAAAATTATGTCAGGTGCATGTCACAAAATAACATTAAATACTGAGATTCATAATTTTCCAGAGAGGTTTTGACCCCAAAATAAATTATTGATTAATTATCCACAATAGTAGAGAAAAGAAGGAAGTACCAAAATTATTCATCCAAAAATCATGATAAAATTACCAGAACTTTAAGGTGACCATAAAAGACTTCTGACAAAACAACAATTTCCTAAGACCATTTGGTCACATAAATAAATCATTTAAAACCAATCATTAATTAGTAATTTGTGAAGTAACCATTATGGACATTTTTCTAAGAATTCTGTAAAAATGCTCAGATCTTAAGGATGTCCTAAAAAGTTCTCTGACCAATTTCATAAGCTTTCAGTGAATGGATAGCTCAGAATAAATTCTTGAATTAATAGGGAAACTAGAAATGTTGTGAATGAAGTACCATAAATTCTGATCTAAAATTCTCACTAAAATTTCCAGAGCTTTGTATCAACAATATATGAACACTGCTAAAATTTTAGGATTATTCAAGATCATATGAATAGGTAATAAAATCATGAACAAGATTGCACTATTTTGTCCTAAGTCATTTCAAGAGGGATGGTGCTCCTAAAAGTCCTAACAACTCTTCCCAGGGTTAATTATCACCTCAGACTCACCACTACCAATTTACAAGGTATTCCAAGGATATATGGTCTAATGTCTTTCAATGGGCTTAAAACCCCATACCTAGGGCTTACACTAGGGTCTTAGGTTATCTCCACACCAAAGCACCCTAATTCCCTAAATGGGGTGACATAGATGACCATAAGGTTTTGTCCAAGGTCCCACCCCTTTTGGGTGAGAATTGGCCCTCCATACTCCAAATACCCATTTGCCCTAACTTACCCTTAAGGGGCAAAATTTTGGTCATACCAAAACCTATTGCAATCAACCCCAAATGGGCTGAAAATTATACCAAGATCATATCATGACCCTATGAATCATCCACCAAAATTTTGGTTGATTTTGAGGTCTATAGATCCCTTAATTAATTCATACATGGTTTATTAAATTATTACAAAAACTATAGAACAATGTTTTCCAAAAATTACCATTTTTGGATATGTTATAAGTATAGGTAAGTGTGACTCTCATTTTAAATTTCAAGTCATTTGGACAAGTTGTTTAGTGAGAGCACTTAATTTAATCTCTAACTAGCACTATGCATAGTCTGCACCATTTTGAGTGTTGTGGTCAAGACTAGTGACCCAAATTGGTTGAAACCAATTTTAACATAAATTAGACTTCAAGCCTACAATTTTCATGTTGGTCATTTTTCTATCAGAGGGCTTAAAGTATTTTTAATATTTAATTCCAAGTACTCCCAGTTATGTAACAAAATGGAGGTTTTAATGAAATAATAAAATCATCAGCGCACGAATCTTGGTGCACAGACGGACGGAATCCCGTCATCCTTTTCCTGGAGCCAACGACCAGGATTGGCCCATCCTAGGCCGACTTTGATCGCGATTTCCCGGCCACCCGCACCTCTACCCGACCGGCAATCACCACCCCCAACTTAGTTGAGGTGGTGGCTGGAGATTGGTTGTGGTTGGCCAGCAGGAGGTGGCCAGAACAGTAAATGGTGATTGAAATTTAAAGCTCGAAAATGAGCCCCTTGGCCAGCCCGATCCAGAGCCATTTGGACTCTAATCAAGCCACTGATTGAAGTGGATCTATCCACTTGAGAAGGAGAGAGAGACATGACCTTTTGGGAGAGTTGGAGTCGAGTCGACCGCCGTGCCGCCATTACCGGAGTTTGAGATTTTGGGTGCTCTGCAACTGCACTACCAAATGGCTCAGCTTCTACTGGCAAGTGAAGGAAATGAATCCTCTGAGTCCACTGAAGCTTTTAAGAGAGCCAACTGGGGGAGGGGAAGGGCCAAGCATCACTTGCCATTTCGGCCAACTGAAATTCCTCTGAATTCCCTCCCTTGGTGGACGGGAAAGGCCTTTGATCTCCTCCTAATTCATCAGGGGAGATGAATCTAGTAAGAAAAGAGCAGCCCTTGGGCTTCCAAGCCATGACTGGTCTTTACTCCTCATTTTCTCTCTCCTCCATTAAAGAAAAAATGGAGCTCTCTCTCTCCTAGTCAGCAATTCCAGAAAGTGAGTGTATGTTGGGTGATTATAACCTTCATGAGGCTAGTGGGCCACCCTAGTTAGGCTTAGCCCATGTGGATTGGGCTTGAGCTAGCCATTTATGCTAGTTTGACCTAAACCTAGGTTGAGTTGACTTGGGTCAAATTGGCCTTTTGGTTTGACCCCAATGGGTCCTTAGTGACTCATTGGACTCCCTTAAGGTTGAGGAAGGGTTGGATTGGCACCTTGGAGGCCACTTGACCTTTTCTTATGACACTTTGACCATTTTAGAAAAATGATTGGCTTTGGTCAACTTAGCCTCTTTAGTTGACCCCAATGGGTCTTTGGTGACCCATTGGCCTTCCTTATGGCTTAGGAAGGTCTAGGTGGGTCCCTTTTGCTAAGGGGAGGTCAATTGACCATGAGTGAGCTTAGTTTGACCTAATTAGGGTTTGGGGTGACTTTGGTCAACTTGCCCCTTTTGGTTGACCCCAATGGATCCTTGGTGACCCAAGGATCCTCTTAAAGGGTTAGGTGTGTTATGGTTAGGTCCTGTAGTCAAGTTGAAACCCTAAAGTCAAGCCCTATGGTGGGTAATTGAAAATTACTATTTGCAACCCATGTTAGTTTTCTCCTTCTTGCCTAAGTTCATTTGGTCTCCTTGGGCATCTTAGGGTTTTATCATGACCTAGTTATGACAAACCACTCTTAGGGGTCTAGAAGTTTGAGGGATGTTACAAATCCCAATACATAAAAATAAAAATTTTGTCCCCGAAATTAAGGTCGGGCCTACGAGGTTTCAATTAAAATAAAAGTATGTAACATCCCTAGTAATTTCAAGGTGTACCTGACTCGAAGAGATCCGGGTACCTCTGCTAAATCAGGTCCCGTGGCTCCCATGTGTGCTATTCCTGTCCATGATTCCTCTACAGAACCTTGACTAGCGGGACCTTCTTGCGTCGCAAGGCCCGTATTATTGTATCATCGATCCTGACCGGCTCCATGCTGACTGATCGATCCAAAGCCACTGGGCCATCAGTAGTGGAGATCAGCTGCTCAGGTCATAGTAGAGCCCTCTGAAGTGAAGAGACATGGAAGACGATGTGCAATCCCGCTAACTCCGATGGTAGATCCAGTCTGTAAGCTAAGGGCCGATCTGCTCTAGGATCCTGTAAGGTCCCATATATCTCGGACTAAGCTTCTTCTGCCCGTGAACCCGCGAGACTCCATGCATCGACCGTATCTTCAAGAAAACCTGGTCTCCCACCTAGAACTTCACCTGACGATGTCGCGCATCATAGTATTTGTCTTGTCTGCTCTGGGCCTCCATCATCCTATCTCGAATTAATATCACCTGAGCATTTGTGTCCTCCAAGAACTCTGAGCCGAGCACCTTCAGATCCTCTTCCTGGATCCAAGATAGTGGGGTCCTGCATCTCTATCCATACAATGCCTCGTAAGGGGCCTTGCCTATGCTAGACTGATGACTGTTGTTGTAGGAGAACTCAATCAGCGATAATAGTCTCTTCCAGGGCTCTCCGCGGTCCAAAATGCATAGGCGTAGAAGATCCTCCAATGTCCGGTTAGTGCGCTCGGTCTGCCCGTTTGTTTGAGGGTGGAAAGCCGTGCTGAATGTCAACATGACCCTAGGTTGGCCTAAACTGACCTCCACTCCTTAGACATAAACCTTCCATCCTGATCTGACACGATCGTCTTGAGCACTCCATGGTAGTGGACAAACGGCTCCACAAATCTCCACACCAAATCACCGACCGGAGCATCCTTCCTGATTAGGATAAACCTAACTACCTTCGTCAATCTATCGAAGATCATCCAAATCAAGTCGTTCCCCGCATGGGATCGGGGTAGCCCATGTATAAAATCCATGACTATGCCCTAAAATTTCCACTCCGGCACTAGGAGTGGCTGCAATAATCCGACCAAACTCTTGCACTCCGTCTTTATGAGGTGGCAAGACTCGCAATGCGTCACGAAGTATGTAATATCCTTCTTCATGCCCGACCAATACATCATCTTCAGATCTGCTACCATCTTCGTGATCCCCGAGTGCACCGAATATCTGCTGTAGTGGGCCTTTGTCAGGATATCTTCCCGAATTCGGCCTCCTGCTGGTATGTAAACTCGGCCTCTAAGACATAATAACCCATCTCTCAGAGAGTAATCCACTACCGTGTCTTCCTACAGGCCCTAAATATCGGTTCCATTGTCGCATCCATCCTCTGCCCGTCCCTGATATGATCCCGGATATCATCGGTGGTACTCACCAATGACAGGTACTCCTCATACAGCTCCGGATCATCCTCGAACATGAGAGATATCTGCATCTCTTCCAACATCTGCACCAGCTACATAGCCATCAGCTGAGGTCCTGCTCCTGGTGTAGTGTCTCTCCGGCTCAGAGCGTCTGCCACCACATTGTCCTTCCCGGGATGATAATGCATGGTATACTGGTAGTCTGACAAGAACTCTACTCAGCATCTCTGTCTGATATTCAGCTCCTTCTGTGTGTCCACGTACTTCAAATTTTTGTGATTCGAGAAAATATCATAATGGACTCCGTAAAGATAATGCCACCAGATCTTCAGAGCGAATATAACGGCTCCCATCTCCAGGTCATGCACCGATTAGTTTTGCTCGTGTTTTTTCAGCTGTCTAGAGGCATAAGCTATCACGTGCCCATTCTATATCAGAACGACACCTATCCCTTAGTACGACGCGTTAGTATAGACCTGAAATCCTTCCTTCCCAGATGGAAGGGCAAGGATAGGAGCCGAGGTAAGCCGATCCTTCAGCTCCTGGAAGGCAGCCTCGCATTGTAGTGTCCAAACAAAGGGCGTCTCCTTCTTCATCAGAGTTGTAAGTGGATGAGCTATCCGGGAGAATCCTTCTACAAACTTCTGGTAGTAGCTGAAAAGTCCTAGGAAACTCCTTATGTTAGTGACCGTCTTCAATGGTGGCCAGTCCCGTACTGCCTGAACCTTTGTCGGATCCACTATCAGTCCTGCTCCACTGATAATATGGCCCAAGAAGTCCACCTCCTTCAGCTAAAACTGGCACTTGCTGAACTTGGCATACAACTTGTGCTCCCGGAGCCTCTCCAGAGTCAATGCTAAATGTCGAGCATGCTCCTCCTCGGTCCTTAAGTAAATGAGGATGTCGTCAATAAATACTATGACGAAGACATCTAGATAGGCCTCAAATACCCGGTTCATTAGACTCATGAATGCGGATGGTGAGTTCGTGAGCCCGAAGGGCATCACGGTGAACTCGTACAACTCGTATCCACTACTGAAAGCTGTCTTCGGGATGTCTTCCTCCTGAATCCGCAGCTGGTAGTATCCTGACCTCAGATCCAACTTCGAAAACTTGTGAGCTCCTTCCAACTGGTCAAATAACTCGTCAATACTCGGCAGTGGGTAAGTGTTCCAGATCGTCAACCTGTTTAGTGCTCTATAATTGATGCACATTCGGAGTGTCCCATCCTTCTTCTTCACGAACAACACCGGGGCTCCCCATGACGAAGTGCTTAGCTGGACAAATCTGGCTTCCACTAGCTCCTGCAACTGACTTCAAAACTCCACTAACTCCTTTGGAGCCATCCAATAAGGAGCTCTTGATACTAGCTTAGCCCCTGTCACTAGCTATATCTGGAAATTCTTCTCTCGGTGAGGCGGCAATCCTGACAGCTTCTCCGGGAATACGTCAGCAAAGCCTCGTACCACTGGGATATTAGTAATAGAGTCCTTGGCCTCAAACATCTTGAACAACACCTAGTAAACATCGTCCCTCTGCAGATGGGCCTTGAAGACCTGGATAGAGGATAGTAGAAGACGAGAAGCTGGGTCAATACCTTCGAAGGTCGGGTAAGTGTCACCGTATCTCAGCACGACCCTCCTAGCTGGGCAATCAATCTGCGCATGGTTCCAGGTGAGCCATGCCATGCCCAGGACGAGATCAAGATCTGGCATCCTCAGGATTGTTATCGGGGCCACGAAGACTACACCATCAATGGTCACTCTCAGAATGAACTTGGCCGTAGACTCGATCTTCGTCCCGTTGGGGAGGCGTACCCTCCTAATGACTGTTTCAAAGTTCTCGATCTGGTCCAGCTCTCTCACGAACTCCTCCGAGACAAAATTGTGTGATGCTCCAATGTCAAAGAGGGTGTG
The DNA here is from genome assembly GCA_039513925.1 of Platanthera zijinensis. NCBI lineage: Eukaryota > Viridiplantae > Streptophyta > Magnoliopsida > Asparagales > Orchidaceae > Platanthera > Platanthera zijinensis. The sequence goes on from CM077080.1 coordinate 125,184,428, forward strand.
GGCAGGCTTAACACACACCATCACTATCCTTGAGTTAGTTATGTTTTTTTCATGTTAGATATCTAGTTTCAGAGTCTTTCCCTAATACTATAGTTTTTATTCATGAAATCTAGCTTCTAGAAGGAAAAGAAACTTAAAATTTACTGGCGTACCTGCTATCACTCTCTCTGGGTTCCGGGGCTGGGCCAGGTCCAAGGCATATACCTACCTCTATCCTGCCTACAGTCTCCGCCCTGAAATCCACATCCTCCGCCGCATCCATGACCACCAAATTGTAGTGCAGGTGGGGTATCTTGAAGTGCTGATAGGGATGATTCCCTCATGGGGAAGTTCCTCTTGAAGTGCCCCGGCTGATTGCACCGGAAACATGTCTGTGCCTCCTCCACTGCCCTTGACATTTCCCGTATCTATAATGGCTGAGGAGCCAACACCACCGGGTTCCACTACTCCTGTCTGTCCTCTTGGAGGGGTTGATCCCCATTCCTTCTTTCCCCAATGACTCGACCTCTGGGCTGGTCTATCTTGCCTCCAATCACAGAGTCATTAGCCGGTCTCTTCCGACCCCAATTTGTAAGCTGGTCCGCCTCCAGCTTCTTATCCATCTCCAAGATCCTGACCAAGCTCCCATCAAAGATGAAGAGGAGGGCCTGCCTCATGTCATCATGAAGGCCCTTATAGAATCTCTTTGCATAGCCTGCGTCGTCCAGCTGATGTGAGTCCACAAAATGGGCTTGGTGTGTGAACTCCCGGTAGTACTCCAGCACCGTCCTGCTGCCCTGCCTTAACTATAGGAACCTGTCCTCTAACTCATCCCTCATCGACCGAGGTACAAAATGCTCCAACAGAGCCGCTCTAAACTCTTCCCAGGAAATGTCTGTGCACTCCACTCCAGCGAAGGTGGTGTCTAATAGTGACTTCCACCATCTCTTCGCGTGTGATTCCAAGCAAGAAACTACCAAAGCCACTGCCTCCTCCGCTGGGCATCGAATCCGGGCCAGCATCTCGTAGATAATGTCCAGCCACTCCTCGATACGAACTGCTGACTCCGTGCTATGGTAGGATGGAGGTGAAAGCCCCCGGAAGGCACTCAACCAGTTAACCCCTAGATTTGGATGTGGGGTTGGAGCCTGCTTTGCCCTGAAGGCTTCTAGAAAGGCCGCCAGTGTCTTTCCCATCTTTGTCTGCTGGAACGGAGTTGGAGCCGGCGAGGGTGGAACCATGTTCTGTGGCTGGGGTATACCCTGCTGAGGAGTAGGGTTTATTGCTGGCTACAAGGAAAATTCCATTTGTTAGTTAATTTACAAGTGGAACTAATGAAAAGTGGACTTAATGAAAAGTGGACTTTTGCATGTGATTCTCCCTTATGGGCACACCATTTCTTCCACTGCTAGTTTGTCCTCAAATTAAGCTCGCACGGGGTGGCCCAGGGTTTTGTGGAGTTCTTCTCTTTGGATCGATGTTTGCCTTTGATACCAGTTTGTAAGTCCGCCTTTTTTTGCTATGCTACCGGGTCTTACGCCCAGAACCACCGCTTTGCGGTGACACCTACGCACAGAAAGCTCACCACTACAAAACATCGATTCTACCGACAATGAAGATCATCAAGAAGTAGAAGTACAAGTAAGATTAAGTAAAGTCCACAATCACATAAAACATATGATAGAAGTCACAACAATGTTCACATGATAATAACAGTATAAAAATAGATCAGTATAATAGGAATATAAATGGGCTTATGCCTGGTACATCAAATCCTCACTACATCACTCTCGCGGAAGCTAAGTAAAACTAGTCACTCACGGAGCTAGAGGCCGGTGCTCCTGTACTAGACTGGCCCATCTCCAAGTGCACCATACTGCGATGGCGTTTCATCTCCTGCTGCTGCTCTCTGTCCCCCATCCGGAGCCCTTGAAATGTTTGGTTCACCAACCGTTAATCAAAAGATTAAGCCTAATTTCCCCCACCCCTCTTCTAGTGGCTTTCAGGCACCGTGCGGGAGGAATGATGGGACAGCTATGATGGTGGAGAGTAGGAACAAAGCAGATGACGATGGACCTAATCTAGCAGGTATATTGTAACAACTATAAGGCTATAAAAGTAAGGCAAGCTAATAGTTCTATAATAAGAAAAATAGTAGAGTAATCAAGTAAAACAAACAGTAAGTATATGAAAAGTAAACTAAGAAATAAGTAACCTTAACTTATATGAATGCTCATACAAACATATAAGTTAAGGGGTCTTTTGCAAGACTCCCATCGTATAAAAAGTCCCATACCAATTTATACGATGAGGGTGTCAGGTTGTATGCAAGTATGAGTGAAGTGAAATGTTATGCCATGATTCATGCAAATGCAACACACACACAACTCTATGTGTATAGACCTTTAGTTCCCCCTATTTGGAAGCTAGCATCACTCCCAGGAGCCTCTGCCGTAGCAAACAGAGAAAGTGGGTCCGGCCACCCCACTCCTAGACGGGTATCACACTACCAGGCCTAGCCCTAACATACGCCCCTGAAGGACACACCAGGGTCTTCGCATACTATGCTGATCCATCGCCAGACTTTACCTTGGCTAAGTGTCAACAACAACTGTCGAGTCAGCACACCGACGTCGTTGTGAACGACCGTCAAATACCGATGACCCACCACTTTTATGAACATGCAACCATAAGTTCCCGAGACATCGGCTCCCCGGACTAACCTGTCCATTTCCACAACCACCTAGCCTACCACTCGGACAACCTAACGAAACTAACCTACCGAAGTTTTGGGGTGAGTGAACGTGAAGTCCTAGTTTATTGCTAGTTACTCTTGTATTCATTTTAGTCTTACGGTTTAAGTTAACCTCGGATTGCCCAGGGCATTCCCTGTGAAGGACACTCGGGAGCACTAGGAACTACGATGGGCTGAAGCCCAAAACTTGCTTTAGCAAGACACTTACTATTATTGGTGACTACCCAAGTTCAATCCCCTTTAATGTTTCACTAAATCTAACCCTAATGTATTTGACTTTCTCTCTCTTTCTCTTCTATAGAGAAGACAATCTTCGTCGACCCTAAACACCACTTAACACTAGCCAATCAGGTTCCCTCAACCCGCCTTCCAATGGTGACCTTACTCATTCTCAACCAGACTAGGTTCACCAACTACTCTTTCCCATAACTGGTTTCACAAATTATTCAACTTTTACAATTTCCACTATGTGCCGACCGACTAACCTACATGATGAGTATGAGTTGTGACCCCTTTCATCCGATTGACCTAAGATTATTATTGGGGGTCTATCATGATGTTTTAGGAGCAAATACAGAATATAATAGTTTTCCTAATTTATTTGTTATTTAATTAATTTTCTACAAAATAAGACCAACAAAGTTTTTGAACTACAAGTACACTTTTCTCTCTAGATATGGCCTTAGCAAAATTATGTCAGGTGCATGTCACAAAATAACATTAAATACTGAGATTCATAATTTTCTAGAGAAGTTTTGACCCCAAAACAAATTATTGATTAATTATCCATAATAGTAGAGTAAAGAAAAAAGTAGAAAAATTATTCGTCCAAAAATCATGATAAAATTACCAGAACTTTAAAGTGACCATAAAAGACTTTTGACCAAAAATAACAATTTCCTAAGACCATTTGGTCATATAAATAAATCATTTAAAACCAATCATTAATTAGTAATTTGTGAAGTAACCACTATGAACATTTTTCTAAGAATTCTGTAAAAATGCCTCAGATCTTAAGGATGTCCTAAAAAGTTCTCTGACCAAGTTTCATAAGCTTTCAGTGAATGTATAGCTCAAAATAAATTCTTGAATTAATAGGGAAACTAGAAAGGTTGTGAATGAAGTACCATAAATTCTGATCTAAAATTCTCACAAAAATTTTCAGAGCTTTGTATCAACAATATATTTTCACGGCTAAAATTTTAGGATTATTCAAGGTCATATGAATATGTAATAAAATCATGAACAAGATTGAACTATTTTGTCCTAAGTCATTTCAAGAGGGATGAAGCTCCTAAAAGTCATAACAACTCTTCCCAGGGTTAATTATCTGAAAGTGAGGGATAAATAGAATTTACTCTAGAGGGGGGGGGGGGTGAATAGAGTATTAAAAAATTTATTTTGATTTATTGCGGAATTAAAATACTGATACTTATAAATAAGGGAATAAAACAAACTAAGCTAACACAGCACACAAAAGAAACACAAGGCAAACCAGACGACACAAGAAAATTTATAGTGGTCCCCAAATCTGGGTACATCCACTCTTCTACCACCCAGGTAGGAATCCACTACAAGTTTTTGTTAAGGTGCCATGCCACCACAAGATCTCTTTCAGGTAGATCTAGAGACCCTTTGAGCTTTTGATCAGGAGCCCATAATCCAATAGGTTTTTGATCAGGTGCCCTATCACCAAGTGTTCACTTTTGAAGGGAGAGATAACCCTGTATAGATGGAGGTAAAAGAAAAAGTTTATGGAAGTCTTCTCTTTTTCAAGCAAATGAGAAGACTATGTGGATTGCTGTAGAAAGCCCAAGCTCCCCTGAGATGATGTGTTGATTCAGGAAGAGGAAACTTGGTCTTGGGTGTAGGTCTTCAAAGTATTGCTATAGAGCTTTCTTAGATCTGTAGACTGATTTTGAATAGAGCTCTCTATAAATCTTCAAAGGCTGAGGAATGAAGAAGACTTGAAAAAGATGTTTTGAGAATGTTCTTCTTCTTCCTTTTAAAGCAATGCAATAGTCCTTGAGAAAGAAAGAGTACAACTGAAGAATGTTTTTCTGTTTTTCTTTTCACTGACTGATTAACTTTTTTTTATCTTTCTCTCTTTGTTTCTTGTTATGTTCAATCAGAAAGGAAAACAACATATATTTGAATTCCCAAGACAATACTTAATTTTCTGCAAGAATTTAGGAGCCCAAACGGCTAGAATGGTTGGCAACATAAATGCACTTACATAACTGTCTTCATAAGATAAGCCAATAAAATATTCTGTGAATACCATAATTAATGCTTCATAAAATACGTCTATTAGCCTTGATAATATCAACATTAATTATCAGAATATAATTGCCATTAAATAATTGATCATAAGCAAAATAAACATTTTATACCGTTTCTGTAAACTGATAACTGCAAGAAGCATAAAATCGTAGAACTTTGTTCAGAGATCGTCGAACTGGGTTAAGAGATCGTTGACCTAAGAACAACTTTTGTAGAATTGAGATTACTACTGAGAAACAAGAGATCGTCGACCTGAGCTCGTAATCGTCGAGCTCAGTTCAGAGTGGAAGACTCTGAGATCGTCGATGGGAGATCGACGATCGTCGAGCTGAGTTCGAATATAGTCGAACTGATATAGATATTACACTGAATTCTTCTGAGTCTAATTCTGAGTCCACTGTAATGCTGGTCTGCACAAACCTGACCTAAAAAGGACCTAACTTAGACTAGCTAAAGAACCTTACTATACAGGTGGGTCAAAACATCCTAAGAGTAGACCTAGCACAAATCCAAACAAGGGTTCCAACAATCTCCCCCTATTTGTGTGAGGTCACTCAAAAACAGAACTAAAAAGAATTAAGAATACAAAGACCATAAATATCTGTAAGGATGAAACAACATCAATAGATATACTATAGCAATGCATTGTACATAATTCAGTTAAATATTAGAACATTATAGAGCACAAACTATAAATTATCAGAAGAAGGACCAGAGGAGGGTTTAGAGAAAATTATCTTTCTTCTGGGATCTGGTACTTCCTTCTTAGATATCGTCAGGTCCTGTACACCAAGAGTTGTCTGAGTACCTATTCTGGGCACAACCGCTTCAGGGTGTAGTGCCATATACTCAGCTGTATTGAATATTTTCTTGCTAACTTGTAGCTTGTCCAATTCCTTTTCTCTATAAGATGACATAATGGTGAACTTTGATGGATCTTCTCCTTCTTATACAACTTTCCTTATCTGAGAAAGACCAATCAGTTCTTGAAGCATGGCCATCCTGGAGTTTGGATCAACCTCCCTATCAATAGGTGGCTGATCATCTTGAGAAGGCAACATGGTAATTGGTTTGAACTGAGTGGATTGATCCTGAAATCTTGCCATACTGTGCTGTTCATCACTTTGAGAGTAAAGAGATTTTGGAGGAGCAGCCTCACTATACTTTCCTTTGGGCTTATGAGATTCATCATGCCTTATGGGTTGATAGTGAGCTATCTTCTGAACTTTGGGTGAAGCTTGCTGTTGAGGAGGAGAAAAGGAGGGATTCTGATCTATAACTTCTTTTACTTGCTCTGCTGAACTTTAATTCCTGTGCTGTTGACTGCTTCCTTGGGAATGAGATCTGGATGATCTATCCTTCCTTTGATAAGTTCTAGTGAAAGAGGTAGGCTTGGAAGATGCATCAGATCTTTGAGGAACAAATCCCGAGGCACAAGCAGGAGGAGGAGGAGGACCTCTCTTGAACTTCTGAGGAGGAGGAGAGTATCTCCTGCTCTTCTTCCTAGCCTTTTGTTCATTCTTAGACAACCACATCCAGCTTTCCATGCCTGGGTATGGTGTAATCCCTTTCAAAATATAGTAAGGGGTGTCATTAGTATTGCCTGGATTGGGAGCAGCCTTTCTTTTCTTTGACATTTTCTTCTTCTTAGGATTAGAATCCTTTAAATCATCATCATCCTCAACATCATCAGATGGGATTGTCATATAAGTCATTGATTTCCTTCAACTATTTATCATCAATCTTCTTGGCCGCTTTCTTTTTAGCTTCTTATTGAATATCAAGAGCTATGAGATCATCCAAAGAGGGAAGGGGACTGTCATCTATGGGGTAGGATGGTCCAAGGGCACTTGGGACTGGATCAACATCCATAGAAGATGGAGAAAGTTCAACAAGAGGAGCTCCTGGCTCACAGAGGTTTATTAATCTTGTCTCTAGGGCTGAAGCCAAATTTCTTGATGCCACTAGACAAATCAGTTCCTCAATAATTAAAAGAGCATCTAGCTCATCCTTATCTTCTGTAACAAAAGTAGGTTCAACAGCCATAGAAGATGGTATTTCTGTGCAAACAGAATCTGACTGAATCTGCATGAGCTGTTTCATAGCTTGAGGACTCATGGGTCTGGTATAACAGACCATAACCTTAGATGTATTGATCTCAACTTAAGTTAAAACTTATCTAAACACAAAAAACGAATGCAAAAGAATTTGTAAATTAATAGTGGGATTTATAAAGCAATCACCACTTGAAATACCAGGAAATGACACATCAGTGTCCTCATCTGAAATAAGAAAATCTGAGTAAGGAACTATATCTGAACAAAACTTCTGAAAAACTTCTACTTCTTGCACTGCTGGAGGAGACAGAGCTTGAAGATCTTTTGAGGTTGAACCTGCTGCATCTTCATTGGACATCTCCCCCTACCGAGGAGACAGATCTTGAAGATCCGCTGAGGATGAACCTGCTGCATCTTCATTGGACATCTCCCCCTGCCAGGTTTTAGTGGGAACTGGAACCGGGCCCCTAGATGAAGAAGGGACAGTGGAAGCAAAAAGGGAAGTAGATAGAGTGGAGATAGATTGAGCAAGAGGTAAAAGGGCCTCTGCTATCAAGGATTTAAGAGTTAGAGTGATGAGCTCCAGAAGATGAGTGAGGAAAGGGGTATCAAAATGAAGAAACTCAGATGGTGTCTGAGTTGATATAGAATGATGGGTAGGATGAGGAATGAAATTAGTCATGAGTTCATCCTGAATAGGGGAGTTAGGAGGAGAATTTTGTGGTGAGGCATCACTGTGGATGGGAGAATCATTTTGACGGGCAGGTGATGAGTGAGGAGATAGGAGGTCAAAATTGGGAAAAGACATAATGTTGAGGTTTTGAGGTTCAACAAGATGTTAGGGAATTGGTGACTGAGTGGGAGAAAGAGGGATAGCTGGGGAAGATGGAGGAGTTTGAACAACATTTGTATGTTGAGAGGAAACACGAGGGATTACTGGGGAAGATGGAGGAGTGGGAGGTAGAGCTTCTTCACTAGGGTGAGAAGTGGCTGTTACAGCCCTTGTGCCCTCAAATATATTGGAGGAAGGTCCAGCCTTAGAGTGCTTTTGAATTGTCCTCTCCCACTTCCCAAATAGAGAGGAGTCCAATCTCTTGCTTGCATTGATAGCTATGGTTGAAGAAACCAGTAGCTCTGGAGCTTTCTTCTACAGGAAGAATCCAAGAATCATTCCTAGGCAAACTTCCTTCTTGTTGTTTTTCTTCTTAATCAAATCAAAAAAACAAACTAGCCCAATCTATGGACTTCTTGTTAACTAGAGCAGACATAATGGCAAACTGTTGCCTATTGATATTGTCATGAGCAGAATGCTTGCCCAACAATACCTTGCCCACAATATCAGCAAGAAACTTAAAACCAACAGATAAATTTCTCTTCAAAATCTTAGATGGGATGCCCTCATCATGACCCATCTCTATTAATATTCTGCTGTACTCAGAACTATCCTGTTCTAACTCTTCGGTTCCATTTTTCAACTCAAAAATTTCGGTAAGAATTGCAGGGTTTAGAATTACCTGTTGTCCTGAAATGAATCCAATCATGGAAGAGTCATTAGTTGAGGAAGAGTACACCCATTCTTTGATCTATGAAACAGATAGTTTAATCCTTGTAGACATAAACTTCTTCAGACCCTGATCATCACATAACTGTAACATCTCTTGAAATATTGGATCACAGTGACTGATCAATTCGAAATTGACATCGAAACTAGTGTCGAATTTCATCGCTGATAGAACCGCTACCGAAATCGCCATTCAAGTTCTGTAGACTCAAGAGAGAAGAGATCAAGATCAAAGGGAAAAAAATATGAAAGTGCGGGACAGAGATCGAAGAGAAACCTATATAATGGTTTTTGGAATACGAAAAGTCGATCTCTGTCCGACGATAAAACCAAATACGTCGATCTTAGGTCAACAATTAATTTATAAACAAATAATATCGCTGATCTCTGATCTCAATAGCGTAAATTGATAGTCGAGCATAGGTCGACGATTAATTTACTGAAGCAAAGTCATCGATCTACGGTCGATAATTTTTGTCTTCACATAGAGCTGTCGTCAAACTCAGGTCGACGATAGAGCTCAAGATGAGTTCGAAGATTGTCGATCTCTGTTCGACGATCGTTGAACAAATCTTCTCAAAGACAAAATTCAATTTTAATCTATGCCATTTATCATTCCAAGCTGATTCAAAAAGAATAGATGTTTTTGCTCATCCAATGGTTTGGTGAAAATATATCCTCTTTGAAAATTAGTGGGGATAAACTTGAGATTAATTTTGCTTTTGTCAACATAATCTCTAAGAAAATGATGCCTTATTTCTATATGCTTGGTACTAGAATGAAGGACTAGATTTTGTGCAATTATTATGGCAATGGTACTGTCACAAAATATGGTGGTATTTTTGAGAGAGTATCCATAATCCAGTAGCTTGTTTTGGATCCATAATATCTGTGAACAGCAACTACCAGCTGCTATATATTCAGCCTCTGTAGTTGATGTAGACACAGATGATTGTTTCTTGTAAAACCAGGACACTAATCTATCACCAAGGAAATGACAAGTTCCTGAAGTGCTTTTTCTATCAACTCTGCATCCAGCATAGTCAGCATCAGAATAACCAGTTAAGTCAAATTCTATCTCTGTAGGATACCAAAGTCCTAGATTAGGACAATCCTTTAAATATCTTAAAATTCTCTTGAGGAGAATTAAATGAGATTCTTTATGATTGACTTGAAATCTAGCACAAAGACATGTTGCAAACATTATATCAGGTCTACTTGCAGTAAGATATAATAGGGACCCAACAATGACCCTATAATTTTTTTGATCAACAAGTTTACCCTTTTCATCAGAATCAATTACTGCATTAGAAGCCATAGGTGTTTTCATAGCTGAGGCATCAGCCATCCCAAACCTTTTTTTACTAATTCCTTAACATACTTGGACTGAGATATGAAGATGCTATTAGGAGCTTGCTTCACTTGAAGACCAATGAAATAAGAGAGTTCACCCATGCTACTCATTTTAAACTTTAAGGTCAGAAAACCTTTTGCAAAGTTTAGAATCAGTAGATCCAAATATAATATCATCAACATATACTTGAACTAACAGAATCCTATCATGATGATGTCTTATAAATAAAGTCCTATCTATAATGCCTCTAGAAAATTTATGCTCTAAAAGAAAGCTAGCTAGGGTCTCATACCAAGCTCTTGGAGCTTGCTTTAGACCATAGAGAGCCTTATGTAATTTGAAAACATAAGAGGGGTGAGTTGAAGAGATAAAACCTGGTGGTTGTTCCACATATACTTCTTCCTTGAGTTCCCCATTGAGAAAGGCACTTTTGACATCCATTTGATATACTTTGAATTTCTTATAAGAAGCATAAGACAAGAATATTCTGATAGCTTCAAGCCTTGCAACAGGTGCAAAGGTCTGATCATAGTCAATACCTTCTTCTTGCCCGTAGCCTTGTGCCACTAATCTTACTTTGTTTCTGATAATTATGCCTTGAGCATCCAGTTTGTTTCTGAAAACCCATTTAGTTCTAATGACTAGATGTCCTTTGGGTTTAGGAACTAAATTCCAAACTTTGCATCTCTCAAACTGATTTAGCTCCACTTGCATTGCAATAATCTAGTGTGGATCTTGCTCAGCATCTTTGATGGATGAGGGCTCAATTTGAGATAAGAAACAGGCATGCATCACATCTTGATTGAGTTGATACCTTGTCTGCACACCAACTAACATGTCTCCTATCACTTGAGATATAGGATGATCTCTAAGTGTAACAAAGACAGGAGGTGAAGTTTGTTCAGCAACATCATTATGAACCAATTCCTCTTATGGAATTAAATTTGCTGTTGGAGGAATTTTGGCAACTTTCAGAGATTCTTCTTCACTATATTCATCAATTTGTGGAGAGGGAGTTGATATCACTTTTTGAGTGAGATTTAAGTCATCCAACTTCTCACATAAGTGAGGTACCTACAAACATTTACTGGTAGAAGTTTCCTTCTCCTTGTAAAACATATTAGCTTCATCAAATGTAATATGTACAGATTCTTCAATTTTCAAGGATGATTTATTGAAAACCCTATATGCCTTGCTAACTTGGAAATATCCTAGAAAGATTCCCATTGTAGCTTTGGCTTCAAACTTTCTAATATAATCTTTGTTGTTATTATGTATATAACAGATACAACCAAAAATTCTAAAGTAGTCTATTTTAGGTTTCTTCCCTTTGAGTAATTCATAGGGAGTCTTGCCCTTAAGTTTGTGTATCAAACTTCTATTTAGGACATAATTTTCTGCGCTTACAGCTTCTGCCCAATAGGATAGAGGCATGTGAGCATCAGCAAGCAATGTGCCTGCAGTTTCAATGCGTGTTCTAATTTTTCCTTTCAACTACCCCATTTTGTTGAGGAGTTCTGGGAGCAGAGAAGGAGTGCCTGATACCTTCCTTCTCATAGAATTCTTGCATAGGAAGAGATTCAAACTTAGTGTCATGATCACTTCTGATCAATGCAACTGGAGTAGAGTACTCAATCTTTATGCATTTTAGAAAGTCTGTAAGAACTTTGAAATTATCAGACTTGTTTCTCAAGAAGAAAACCCAAGAGAACCTCGAGAAGTCATCTACAATAACTAAAGTATAGAACTTCCCTCCCAGGATTTGTACAGCAATTGGACCAAAAAGGTCCAAATGAAGCAGATACAAAATCCTAGGTGAATCACTCTTATTAACTGATTTAAAACTATTTTTAGTTTGTTTGCCTTCTTAATAAGCCCTATAAAGGCTTTCCATCTTGTAGGGGCAAGAGGACAATCCTCTAACAAGGTTGTCCCTAGATAACCTTGAAATGTTTCTAAGATTTACATGTCTTAGCCTTTTATGCCACAATGTATTGTTATTGCTATCCTGGTTGAACAAATAGATTTCTGAACTAGCAGAATTAAAATCAACTAAATAGATATTGCCTAGTCTAATACCTGATAATACAGTACTGTTATTTAAAGAGATATTGCATTTTGATTCAGTAAAACATACCTCATAACCTGCATCACATAGCTGACCTATGGATATCAAGTTATGTTTCAAGCCACTTACATATGCCACTTTTCTGAATGTGATAACTCCAAGTGTAAATTCTTCATAACCTTCTGTCTGACCAAAACTTGAGTCTCCAAATATAACCTTTGGACCTAGCTTTGCCTTGTAGTTACTTAGATTGGCCTTATTTCCTATCATGTGCTTGGAGCATCCACTATCCAAATACCACTTATCATGTATGGTAGGATAGGTCTTCAACTGCAAAATAATAGCTTATATATTTTGGACCCAGGTAACCTTGGTTCCTAGCTTCTTTTCATATTTAAAACTTGAAATATAAGAGTATTCAGGTTGACTTTTATAACCTAAGGGATGAAATTGACTAGGTGGGATTGTCCAGTTAGTTAAGGGATAAAAAGGTTTAGGATTAGAGTTCTTATTGAAATTTCTGTTAAAATTATAGTTTTGATGAAACTGATTTGGGTTTGATGATTTATATTGAGATCGTCGATCTGTATTCGACGACCAACATTGATATCATTGATCTTGGTTCTCAGAATAATAGCGACTATTATCTGGGTTCTACAATCGTCGATCTCTGTTCGATGATACATAATGATATCGTCGATCCCCATTTGCAGAGTATTTAGGCTCAAGCTCTGGGTTCTGAGATCGTCGTTCGACGTTCGACGAATAATGCTGAGATCGTCGATCTTGGTTAGATGATTTTTGTTTAGACTTAGCTTTTTGTTTTTCTTTATTGATCTCAACTTATTTTAAAACTTTGTTTACTGTTTTGATTTGTTCTGTGCTCTTTTTACCTTTATCTGATATGAACTTTACAGGTTGAGAGAGATGATTTTTCTAAATGGTTGGTGGTTCACTGAATGATGCACCTAATCCTAATTTACTTTTATTAAGCCTAACATTAAGTGTGCTGGTAATTTCTACTAGTTGTTTGCTTCTTCCATTCAGTGATTCTTCTAGCTGTTTTGCTTTACTTAATTCAACTTTTAGGAAAGTGATTTTTTCACTATGCATGTCTATTTCATTTTTCAACTTAATGTTTTCTGACACTAAGCTATCATAGTTATGTTGTCTATCTCTGAGAGTTTGATTTCCTTCTCAGATCTAATCAGATCATTACACATAGATTTAAAATCATTTTTGAAATCTTAAGAAGTAAAGTCAAAATCTTCCAATACCTGATCACAATCTGAATATTCTTCAGATTCACCATCTTCTGAAACATGCCCTGAAGCATTTATGGACATTAAGCAGATTTCTTTGGCCTTTGCTTCTTATTCATCTTCACTAGAACTGGAGGAAGATGATTCTTCAATATCACTCCATGTTTCTGCAACAAACCCTCTCTCCTTCTTCTTGTGCTTGTGGGAGGATGGTTTGTTGGAGTGCTTCTTGGAGTCTTTCTCCTTTCTTATTTCCTTATGCTTGTTCTCTTGACATTCTAGAAGAATGTGTCCAGGTTTCCTGCAACCAAAGCAGATAATCTCTTTAGAAGGGGTCTTGTCATACCTTGGTTTGTCATCACTTCTTGATGATTTCCTTCTGAATTCTTTTCTCCCCATTTTGAAGAATCTCTTTGCAAAGAGACTCATCAACTCTTCATTTGATGGAGAAGTTTTTGATTCTTTAGAAGCTTTGAAGGCTATATTCTGCTCCTTCCAAGTTGGTGTAGCAGTATTTTGTTGTTCAGCTTCTCTTGTCTTCAGGAGCTGTTCATCGGATTTCAGCTTTCTTAAGACTGATTCTGTTATCATCTCATGTGTGCTTGGCCAAATTCTAGAATCCCATGAGATGGGGAAGCATATGAGAATCTTGTCATTTATTTCAGTTACTGAGATGTCTTTGTCAAGAGTTTTCAGCTCATTAATAATGATGTTGAGTCTATTGTACATCTCAGAAACTTGCTCAGTTTATTCCTTTTTAAAGTTCTCATACTGGGAAATGAGATTAGCTCTCCTATCCTTCCTTTCATCTGCTTATCCTGCAACCATCTGGTTTAAGGAATCCCAAATTGCCTTAGCTGATTCACATTCAGCCACTTTTTGGAATATATCATCAGACATTGTTTGTGCCAATATGTTTATGGCTTTTGTATCAGCAACCTTTGCTTTCTTGTAAGCATCATTGTAGTCTGGAGGAGGTACTACAGTCATGTTTATGGAAGTACTTGGAGGGGCAGCTGGTTGTGGTGGTACTCCTGTTAAGATAGAAGCATAAATGTCTTCATCAATAGAATTCATATAAAGCTTGATTCTTGCCTTCCAGATTCCAAACTTTTGCATGTTGCAAAATGGAGGTCCGGTGCTTGCACAGTCCTTGTACTGTTCCATAGTTTAATAAAAAAATAGTAAAGTAAAAAGATATCTATCAAAGATCTTAGGTTCAGGTGTTAGCCTGTACAACCTTACAAACACACCCTCTGATACCAATTGAAAGTGAGGTATAGATAGAATTTACTCTAGAGGGGGGGGGAGGGTGAATAGAGTATTAAAAAATTTATTTAGATTTATTGCGGAATTAAAATACTGATACTTATAAATAAGGGAATAAAACAAACTAAGCTAACACAACACAACACAACACACAAAGGAAACACAAGGCAAACCAGACGACACAAGAAAATTTATAGTGGTTCCCCAAATCTGGGTACATCCACTCTTCTACCACCCAGGTAGGAATCCACTACAGGTTTTTGTTTAGGTTCCCTGCCACCACAAGATCTCTTTCAGGTAGATCTAAAGACCCTTTGAGCTTTTGATCAGGAGCCCAAAATCCAATAGGTTTTTGATCAGGTGCCCTATCACCAAGTGTTCACTTTTGAAGGGAGAGATAACCCTATACAGATAGAGGTACAAGAAAAAGTTTATGGAAGTCTTCTCTTTCTCAAGCAAATGAGAATACTATGTGGATTGCTATAGAAAGCCCAAGCTCCCCCTGAGATGATGTGTTGATTCAGGAAGAGAAAACTTGGTCTTGGGTGTAGGTCTTCAAAGTATTGCTGTAGAGCTTTCTTAGATCTGTAGACTGATTTTGAATAGAGCTCTCTGTAAATCTTTGAAGGCTGAGGAATGAAGAAGACTTGAAAAAGATGTTTTGAGAATGTTCTTCTTCTTCCTTTTAAAGCAATGCAATAGTCCTTGAGAAAGAAAGAGTACAACTGAAGAATGTTTTTCTATTTTTATTTTCACTAACTGACTAACTTTTTTTTATCTTTCTCTCTTTATTTCTTATAATGTTCAATTAGAAAGGAAAACGACATATATTTGAATTCCCAAGACAATACTTAATTTTATACAAGAAATTAGGTGCCCAAACGGCTAGAATGGCTGGCAACATAAATGCACTTCCATACTGTCTTCATAAGATAAGCCAATAAAATATTCTGTGAAAACCATAATTAATGCTTCATGAAATACGACTATTAGCCTTGAGAATATCAACATTAATTATCAGAATATAATTGCCATTAAATAATTGATCATAAGCAAAATAAACACTTTAAACCATTTCTGTAAACTGATAACTGCAAGTAGCATAAAATCGTAGAACTTAGTTCAGAGATCATCGAACTGGGTTAAGAGATCGTCGACCTGAGAACAACTATAGTAGAATTGAGATTACTGCTGAGAAACAAGATATCATCGACCTTAGCTCGTAGATCGTCGAGCTCAGTTTAGAGTGGAAGACTCTGAGATTGTCGATGGGAGATCGACGATCGTCGAGCTGAGTTCGACTATAGTCGAACTGATATATATATATATATTCCACTGAATTCTTCTTAGTCTAATTCCGAGTCCACTGTAATGCTGGTCTGCACAAACCTGACCTAAAAAGGACCTAACTTAGACTAGCCAAAGACTCTTGCTATACAGGTGGGTCAAAACATCCTAAGAGTAAACCTAACACAAATCCAAACAAGAGTTTCAACATTATCACATCAGACTCACCACTACCAATTTATAAGGTATTCTAAGGACATATGGTCTCATGTCCTTCAATGGGCTCAAAACCCCATCCCTTGGGCTTACACTAGGGTCTTAGGGTATCTCCACCCAAAATAACCCTAATTCCCTAACGGGGGTTACATAGATGACCCTAAGGCTCTGTCCAAGGTCCCACCCCTTTTGGGTGAGGATTGGCCCTCCATACTCCAAATACCCATTTGCCCTTACTTACCCTTAAGGGACCAAATTTTGCTCATACCAAAACCTATTCCAATCAACCCCAAATGGGCTAAAAATTATACCAGGATCATATCATGAACCTATGAATCATCCACCAAAAGTTTGGTTGCTTTTGAGGTCCATAGACCCCTTAATTAATTCATACACGGTTTATTAAATTATTATAAAAACTATAGGAAAATGTTTTCCAAAAATTCCCATTTTTGGATATGTTATAAGTATAGGTATGTGTGACACTCATTCCAAATTTCAAGTCATTTGAACAAGTGGTTTAGCAGGAGCACTCAATTTAATCTCTAACTAGCCCTATGTATAGTCTGCACCATTTTGAGTGCTGTGGTCAGACCAGTGACCCTAATTGGTTGAAACCAATATTAACATAAATTAGACTTCAGGCCTACAATTTTCATGTTGGTCATTTTTCCATCAGGGGGTTCTAAGTATTTTTAATATTTAATTCCAACTACTGCCAGTTATGTAACAAAATAGAGGTATTAATGAAATAATAAAATCATCAGCGCACGAATCTTGGCGCACAGACGAACGGAATCCCGCCGTCTTCTTCCTGGAGCCAACGACCAGGATTGGCCCATCTTGGGCCGACTTTGCCCGCGATTTCCCGGCCACCCGCGCCTCTGCCCGACCGGCCACCACAACCACCAACTTCATTGAGGTGGTGGCTGGCGTTTGGCGGTGGTTGGCCGGCTGGAGGTGGCTGGAACAGGAAATGGTGATTGGAATTTAAAGCTCGAAAATGAGCCCCTTTGCCAGCCCGATCCAGAGCCGTTTGGACTCGAATCAAGCAGCCGATTGAAGTTGATCTATCCACTGGATAAGGAGAGAGAGACATGACCTTTTGGGAGAGTTGGAGTCGAGCCGACCGCCGTGCCGCCATTGAAGGAGTTTGAGTTTTCGGGTGCTCTACAACTGCACTACCAAAGGGCTCGACTTCTGATGGTAAGTGAAGGAAATGAATCCTCTGAGTCCACTAAAGCTTTTAAGAGAGCCAACTGGGGGAGGGGAAGGGCAAATCATCACTTGCCATTAATGGCCTTGAAAGACATTTTTGACCAACTGAAATTCCTCTGAATTCCCTCCCTTGGTGGACGAGAAAGACCTTTGATCTCCTCCTAATTCATCAGGGGAGATGAATCCAGCAAGAAGAGAGCAGCCCTTGGCCTTCCAAGCCATGAATGGCCTTTACTCCTCATTTTATCTCTCCTCCATTTAAGGGAA
The DNA here is from genome assembly GCA_039513925.1 of Platanthera zijinensis. NCBI lineage: Eukaryota > Viridiplantae > Streptophyta > Magnoliopsida > Asparagales > Orchidaceae > Platanthera > Platanthera zijinensis. Next base: position 125,202,004 of record CM077080.1, read on the forward strand.
AATGGAGCTTTCTCTCAACTAGTCAGTAATTCCAGAAAGTGAGTGTATTTTGGGTTATTATAACCTTCATGAGGCTATTGGGCCACCCAAGTTGGGCTTAGCCCAAGTGGATTGGGCTTGAGCTAGCTAGTTAGGCTAGTTTGACCTAAACCTAGGTTGAGTTGACTTGGGTCAAATTGGCCTTTTAGTTTGACCCCAATGGGTCCTTAGTGACTCATTGGCCTCCCCTAAGGTTTAGGAAGGGTTGGGTAGGGTTGGCTAGGCACCTTGGAGAACACATGACCCTTTCTTAGGGCACTTTGACCATTTTAGGGCTATGGTTGACTTTAGTCAACTTAACCTCTTTGGTTGACCCCCAATTGGTCCTTGGTGACCCATTGGACTCCCTTAGGGCTTTAAAAGGTCTAGGAGGGTCCCTTTGGCTAAGGGGAGGTCAATTGACCAAGAGTGAGCTTAGTTTGACCTGATTAGGGTTTGGGTTGACTTTGGTCAACTATCCCCTTTTGGTTGACCCCAATGGGTCTTTGGTGACCCAAGGGTCCTCTTAAAGGGTTAGGAGTGTTATGGTGGGGACCTGGAGTCAAGTTGAAACCCTAAATTCGAGCCCTATGGTCGAAAATTGAAAATTACTATTTGCAGCCCATGTTAGTTTTCTTCTTCTTGCCTAAGTTCATTTGGTCTACTTAGGCATCTTAGGGTTTTGTCATGACCTAGTCATGACAAAACCACTCCTAGGGGTATAGAAGTTTGAGGGCCAGTCCCGTACTCAACAAGACAGGTGGCGTGTAGAGGGGAGCTGCCCAAAAGTGTGTGTGCATGTCTGTTCGTAGTGCGCGTATGCGCGGGTTGCATGGAAGTGAGCGTGGGGGCAAGGTGCGCACCAGCATATGCACACACTTGTAATGCTGCGCCTGCAGGTATGCACCACGCGCGCCTGCAATGCGCGGGGGTGCGCACCGCGCGCGCCTGCAATGCGCGGGGGTGCGCACCGCGCGCGCCTGCAATGCGCGGGGGTGCGCACCGCGCGCGCCTGCAATGCGCGCGGGTGCGCACCGCGCGCGCCTGCAATGCGCGCGGGTGCGCACCGCGCGCGCCTGCAATGCGCGCGGGTGCGCACCGCGCGCGCCTGCAATGCGCGCGGGTGCGCACCGCGCGCGCCTGCAATGCGCGCGGGTGCGCACCGCGCGCGCCTGCAATGCGCGCGGGTGCGCACCGCGCGCGCCTGCAATGCGCGCGGGTGCGCACCGCGCGCGCCTGCAATGCGCGCGGGTGCGCACCGCGCGCGCCTGCAATGCGCGCGGGTGCGCACCGCGCGCGCCTGCAATGCGCGCGGGTGCGCACCGCGCGCGCCTGCAATGCGCGCGGGTGCGCACCGCGCGCGCCTGCAATGCGCGCGGGTGCGCACCGCGCGCGCCTGCAATGCGCGCGGGTGCGCACCGCGCGCGCCTGCAATGCGCGCGGGTGCGCACCGCGCGCGCCTGCAATGCGCGCGGGTGCGCACCGCGCGCGCCTGCAATGCGCGCGGGTGCACACCGCGCGCGCCTGCAATGCGCGCGGGTGCGCACCGTGCGCAGTGCACCCTCACGTGCATTGTATGGGCGTGCGGTGCGTACCCGCGCACTCCATGTGCACTTGCTGAGCTTGCGCGCCTACGTACACCGCATGCACGTGCTGAGCTTGCGCGCCTGCGCATTGCGCGCTTGCGCTTTGCACGCCTGCGCATTGCACGCCTGTACATTGCATGGTGAACGTGGGTCCGCGCTTGCATGCGCGTGCTTGACTGGGTGTGCTGAGAGCTTGGGTGTTCGTTCTCTTCATTCCCTTGTCAATGCGCGCAGAATTAGACGGCATTTTGAGATGTCCTATGCAAATTTTCTGATTCTTCTTCTCTCCATTTTAACGCGTATCTCTGTTCAGGTTCCAAGGCGTGTTGCCTAAGGTTGGCCTATGCGGATGCATTCCTCGCTTACAGCGGAGCAAATCGCCACTTGGAGGGGGCAATACAACATTCCATCCAATCTTAAGAAAAGAATTTAACATGTTGAGTAGTGAGTGCAGAATCCTCTAGTGGGGTGGATGACGTTGTGCGAGTTGTCGATGAGAGATGGACTCCAGTTGCCACCATGTGAGGAAGTAATGGATATTTTGAAGCATTGTGGGATACCAACATCACAATTTATCCTTATTATTATGATACGACTCATGGGATTGATAGTCTTCTTTTGGGGGCACAGTTCGAGATTCATGTTGGATCTTTTCAGAGACTGGTGAGAGGAGTGTGCAGATAGTGGTAACCGTATTAAAGTTCATAGCTACAAAAGTTGGTTAGTATTCAAGAACCAGACATACAGACAGACACCACGGGAACACAGTGTACGGATACGTCCGGAATTGCTATGAGTGGCCAGAACTTTGGAGTGTCCTCCTTGATCGATGTCACCGAGTGAAAGGGCGTGAACGCGAGTTTATGTTGATATTAGAATTTACTGGGTAATATGAATTGGCAAACCCTCTTTTCATCATCTCATTATTCATGGAGTAGAAGCGCTTGTTGTTATGTGGCCTTTCAATCGACCCAGAGCTTTCTGTCATTGTTCCCCTAGGCCGTGATCGGAAGAGGAAATTTGTATTTGAAGGTTTTGGCGACTCGGCTCCTGCACGTCACCCCTCTACAGAGCTGAAGGGGCATTTTGAAGGGGTGGCTCCTTGTAGATCTAAAGTTGACAGAGCTCTATCGGATGATCCGTACCTTGAGGTTGTGGGCTCCTTTGCCCCCCCCAAGTCCCTCACGAGGAGGCTCCTACTCTGCCTTTGCCGTAAGGAATGCATGTTTCTTCTTCCTTTGCGGCAATGAATAATATGGTGAGTATATCACTTAGCTTTAATTTGCTTTGTTGTTTTTGATATAACTTATCTTGCTTCTTTTTGTTGAAAATTGGAGTACATGCTTAGATTTCTCTTACTTGGAACAATCATTTTGTTTGGCCTGAAATACGAGTACCTGTCTCTTCAGGGGAAGCTTCAGGATGCAGGGAGTTCTCTTTCTGATTTTAGAGGGAGGAGTGATCGCGACCTTTCTTGCTTTCGGTAGATTGAGTCTTTGTTAAAGGCCGATCTGTCACTGCTGCGGGAGGAGCTTCAGATGAAGAAGTTCTTGGTGGAGAAAACAACACGACTTCTGGAGGTTTCACAGGGGAAGTTTGACGCTTAGATACTGAGGTGGAGCGCCTTTCCTCATAAGATCCTCTTGCCGAGCTGAAAGAAATTGGTGAGACGAAATACAAAAACTCCATTAACTTCAAGCAGGATCGTTGTTAGCTTTCAGAGAAGATCCGTGAAGAAGTCTGGACGAAGGAGGTTGATCCCGAGTTATCTGATGTGCTGGAGGTGGCGTTCCGATGCGGGATAAAGAAGACACTCTAAATGTTAGCTCACAAGTGTGAGTGCGATGTTGCCGAACTTGGATTTGATGACTTCTCTAAGGATGAGTGTGTTGAGTTTGATGTTGATTATGAGGAGTAGACTCCTGACTTATTGTACTTTATGCTGCTTAGTACTCTTGTTTCCTTGGAGGCGTCTTTGTTTTTGTACTATGTATTCTTGTATCACATAACTGGTTTATGAGCTTTGTTCCCATTATAGATTGTTTATGGGTGTATCTTTGTGTGTTTGCTTGAAACATTTGTTGTGTCACTGCCTATGTTCTGTGTGAGTATCTCTAGCTTACTTCTTCGGAGTTTGTGGTTAGAGGACAAGACCCAGTCAGTTTCGCAACCTACTACAAAAGCATATGGCAGATCCTTCTAGCCGGGTAGTTAGAGGTCCGTCTTACCGAGCCGTGGGATGTCGATGTGGGTTGCCATGAAGGGCAGGCCATCAAACATGGGCGACCGCGAGGAGGCAGGACCTGGTAGAGCTGCGACCTACTACGACGGATAAGGGTGAACCTTTGATCGACGACAATGGGAGGTCGCTGACAATGTTGTAGATATCGTCCGACATGTCTGACATGTCGACCAACATAAAGGTTTTGGGTGGAAAATATAACGACATCGACATTTTAAGCAAAAGTGTCGTTTTTGAAAATATCCCCAATATACCGGTTTTGATATACTGGTCTTCTGGCCCCAATATATCGATCTTACCTGATATATCGAGCAATATCTCGAAGACAATACATGATTACTATTTTTTTTCATTTTTAAGCATCCAAGCAGTAATATTTTGTTTTGTGCTACATTTTGTGCATCTCTCTGAGCTAAGATTGGCTTTCTTTTTCATTTCACTTGTAATTTATAAACATACATTATGTGTATATATGTTTATTATATAATTTATAAACATACATGTTGGGTATTGTATCCACAATAGCCCTGATTTTAAGAAGGGTCTAGTTAAGCTCAGATGAATTGTGATTGTATTTGATATTGCATTTTCAGTTATGTACTTGCAGGTTTACATTGCTAAGTACACACCAATGTCAGGTTATAGTGGGTTAGTAAACACAGGACTATACAATATAATTCTTCATTGTATAGGCCAATGTGTTGACTCATGTGTAATGTCTTTATTGGGGTGTACTTCTATACTAAGTGCATGAGAAGGATCTGGGAAGAAGAAGAACTTGAATTCAGGAAAAAAGAAATTTTACCCCAGTAAAATTCGTCGTTGTAAGGGATACTCCTCAAATTCATCGAGTATACTCATTGATACTCGTCGAATTCGTCGTATATACTTACTAGCACTCGTCAAATTCATCATATGCACATGTGGTAGAATTTCTGATAAGTTGGAAAAACAATTAAGTAAAATTCGTCGAGTATCATCAAGTATACTTGTCGAATTCGTTGAATGTATCTAACGATACTCGGCGAATTCGTCGAATATACTTGTCAATACATGCCAAATTCGTCGAATCATCTCGAGGCTACTTCTCTGGATTTTCTTAAGGCTAACTCGTCGACTATCATGGAGTCGAGTGCGTCAACTGGGCCGATGGCGTCGAGTGTGTCGAGTGCGTCGATTGCATCGAGTGCGTCGAGTGCATCTTGGCGTCGAGAGCATTGAGTCTGCTTACCTATACTCGACGAATTTGTCGAGTATGGTTTCAGCTTTTGCATTGAGTGGCTAGCTAGCTTGAGCTAAATTTCTCTAAGCCAAATTCGTCGTATATCAACAACTATTCGGCGAGTATACTAGCGACACTCGACGATACTCGACGAATATGACTTAGGTCAATTTTCCGACAATTTTTTCAGAATCAGGCTCGGGTTGCAGCGTCCATGCACAGTAGTTTTCAGAAGCTTTTCTTTTGGAAATTATTTTTTAGCCGTTTCTTTGTTATCACCTATAAGTAATTAGGGTGGATTTTTCTTAAACTATAATCGACAAAATCGTTCAAAATTCAAATCGTACAAATTTCTAAAAATATACTCGTCGTCACCCATACGTTTCGCAAATGCCATTCCTCCGACGACTGCTGTGCTCGATTCAATCTTTTTCCAATACGACTGGATCGAATCGTAGATCCGTTTGTGGATCGAGTTGTAGGAGGGGTTGTTCTCCGAGTGGTAGGAGGTTTGTCTCTGAGTTGTAGGAGTTAGGGCTCCGAGGTGTAAGATTTGTTAAAATATGAGAAAGGTGAAGTAACCAATCTATCCCTTCGTGGTAGATAGGCATGGTGGGATAATGGACGTACCCAACACGGGGAACCACTATAGATCTCTGTGTTCTATGTGCTTGCATATTTTTAAGTAATTTTTATTCCGCGAAAAGACACAGACATCACCTATTCACTCCCCTCTTAGTGATTTAGGTAAACGCTAGATACTTTCAATACATTATGTGTATATATATTTATTACGTAATTTATAAAAATATATTATGTATGTAACTGCACATATGTACAAATATTTATATATATAAATAAATTTGTTTAAATATTTGTGTGGAAATCTAAATAACATGATTTTTTATTAACCAAAAAGTTAATTTACATGAGTATGATCTCCTATTTATAGGGGAGAGAAGAAAAAGAGTGAATACAACAGACGATGTGACACTAAAATACAACATGCAGACTGGGAAGATTGACACTTACAGTCTGCACAAACTTAGCGGTTAAGGCATGTTATTCGCTGTAAAATAAGAGTTCGCCTGGTTTGCTCCTCAGACCGTTGTTGACCACCTAAAGCACCATAAGTAGTCAGCCGTCTATACCCGCCAGTCTTTAGCAGCTTCAGCCACCTGTCAGCCAAACCTTAACAGTGGTCAAAGCACCACGCTCCCTCTATTTGCATAGGCCTTAGACTCCTATGTACTAGTCCGCAACTGCGGATAGAACATGCATCATCGTCCTATCATGGAGGCGTTCTCAATGATCTAAAGTCTATCTAGATGCAGATCGCCACAACCGTCAGACTACCATGAATAGTCCTCCAAACCTCCAAGACCAGTCCGCTAGACCACCAAACCGTTAGACCGCCAAGTTTGTTCCACCAGTTTGCCAAGTTCTAACACTCCCCGTATTAGGAAAAATTCTTAAGATTTATCTTAACACATTATTTTCAGTGATTTTACATCTTAGGTTTATTAACCTTGATGTATAGTGAGGGTAAGTTGGTATTTGAAGTCTTAGGATGTAATTGATATAAAGGACATAAGAAAGGCATACTGAATATAAGAGAAAATACATGAATTGCCAACATGCATCGAGTAGAAGTCGACTCAACTTCGACTAGAAGTCGATGTAACTTCAACTGGAATTCAACACTACTTCCAATAGAAGTCAGAGCAACTTAATTTGGATAAGTCGAAGACATTCATAGGATTATGTCGACGCATACTTCGAGATGATATCAACGAAACGTCGACTACAGGGTGAATCTTAAAGATAATCAGAATTTGATGTTGCTTCAACAAGAACTCGATGTTACGTCGACTGGATTTCTTAACAGAATTTGTTTTGTGGTTTCAATCTGAATTAAATCTAGGAGGGGTTTACATAATAGATTCTTGGAGACGTTAAAGGATGCCAATCTATAGATACGTTGAAGCCAAAACTTAATCTCAACGAGAGTTCAGACCCAAGGGGGTAGCTTGCACTTCTCCCAAACTTGCACTCTTGACTAGACACTCTGAACTTGAAAACTAACCTTGGGCTGCATCGTGGAGGTCCTACCACACACCCGAAAGATCTTAAGTGTGCTTCCCCTCCCAAGCTAAATGCTGAGATGGGCACCTTGGAGGGCTTTCACAACCAATCCAAAATAACCCAAGGAGGAAGAAGCCAAAAGAAGTGGATCCCCTCGAAAGGTGCCCACTGGGTCTATTTATAGAATTCCAAGTCTGGTCTGCAAACAACGTGACTCCACTGTTTAGAAATGCTATACACAGCCCAAATTGGTCTTCCAACACCGTAACTCCGCTATTCTGAATGGCTAATAGCAGACCAAAACATAATTCTGCGAGGCGAATGCCTAGGCGAGAAGAAGAGCACCCGCATATACCTGGATGAGGGCGAGTGTTTGTTGAGACTAGCACTTGCTCAATCTGCCTTTGCCATCCTGAGCGAGTGCATACTGACTATCATACTCGCTATAGTGCGTGTGAGTCCCAGGCCTCGGGGAGAGTGCAGAACCGATGGCCCCACTCGCCTGCCTCACTCGCTTGATCGACCACCCTGATCCATGAAGCCCTCTATCCCTTGGGACACTATGAGGGGACCACTCAGCGAACCTGGGGGTATACACAATCCCTGCTCTTTTCGAGATTCACACAAGCTCGAAAAAAAACATCTAACCCTAGGTGCTTGGTTAGTGCATGCTGACCTGAAGGGAATCTTCTGGTGGGTCCCCCAACTTGGCTATATATACATCCAGCCCTAGGTAGGTGATTCTTACTCTTCTCTTCCTTCTCGGCTCTCTCTCACCTTCAGCTCAATACTGCTATCAAAGGAAGTGCAGGATTATCTTGTCGCTCCGAGAGTGAAGGACCACTCTTCTATCACCAGGTTTGCTCCCTGGCTTGCACGGAAGGCTTTGAACTCATCCCCAAAGATGAAAAAGGCCAAGATGGTCAGGCGCGACCTGACGGTGGGAGGATCCATCCAGCCGACTCCACCACTCCCTGTGACTCCACAGGTATCCACACTTGCCCCTCCACTCACCAATTTTCTCATAGATGACAAATGATACCACTATGGCTACTCACAGGAGAATCCTTAAAAGGAGAAACCCACCCAGTAGGGGTCAGTGAGTGCCAGGTGAATTGGCTTGAAGTCGGGTGCAATAAGCTGACCCAAGAGATCAATTCCCAAACCACACAAAATGACCTCCCGCAAACCCCCAGTAAGTCATCCTTTGCACACTATTTTCTACTCCTCTTATTTGTACCTATTGCTTCACCTCCCAGGGCTTAGGAAGACGCACATCACCTTCGACACACCATTCGAGGGGCAACCCAGTACCTCTCGCCGGCACCCGGGCAAGGATGCCAATACCATGTCAAGTAAATAACTACATTCACCTCTTTCTCACTAAGATTAGGTCATGATCGGCTGAACCTATCCACTACAGGCGATCGCGAGATCTGATCGACTGATGTTGACATCAATGAGGAGGAGTACTCGACGCCTCCTTCTCTTAAATCAATTACTGCTTTTTTGGGCGACCCGAAGGACGTTGTGGTATTGAAGCGGTGAATGACTGAGCTATTTTAGAAACACACCCTTATGTTACACGAGATATACAATCAGGTCCAAGAGAACTAAGATGTCTTCGAGGATTGACTTCTTTGCCTGCAGAACAACTACACATAGTTGTTAGTCGAGTTGGGGGGAGAAGCTGGCAGCAGGATGGACTTCTCTGGGATCCACGTTACGCTAGCCAAAGATCAATTATGTTTGGCAGAATAGGAGTTGCAGGCCATTCACGCGAGTCATTACTCTGACATGCTGCCTAGGGCAGGGAAGAGAGGTCGGGGAAGGTGGTAATGACCCCAGATGGGTATACCGACTCTCGCCTTCCTGCCCCTCTTATTTTTCAATTACATTTATAATAATAAACAATGTTGGCTCAGACGTACGGCGAATGCCAAAGTATATTACATGTTTTCTTACGATCTCGCCTCTTAGTTTCTTTTTGATTACCGATCTGTTTTTAAGCCTAGAACATAGTATTAGCTCGGACTTGATGATGAGTAGGAGGTGCGGGATTGAACCAGGGTTCAAGGCGGGATGCGGCGAGTTGGCTATCCGCACATCCCCCATCCTGGATCATTCCCACCCACAATTCTCTATAAATAGCTCCCACACCTACGACATTAACTACCGCTTCAAAAGCTTCCAGCCTTCCTTTCTCCAACTTTCTCTTCTTGCTCTCGCGCTTTTATGCTCTCCTTCCTCCACTTGCAAAATGACAGGTGATATATATAGTCAGATCAAGTGTGTCTCAGCCTTTGCTGAATACCCCTTCATGAATTGCAATCTGACAGAGGAGGAGTTCCACGTGCTTGTCGGGCTCTACGTCTCGTCGAGCTTCACCGTGTGTCTCCTGGGGAAGGAGGAATCACTAAACCACTTCCCGCCGACCAAGCTTGCGATTCCTACCAAGCACTTCGAGGTAGGGCTTCCCCTACACTATGGTCAGAGGTGTGCTAGGCCGTGTAGTACTTTGGGGTTGTTCCCGCATGACTCAACCCTAACTTTATCGCATTGCTGGTGGCATTCACCTGTCACCTATGGGAGGAGCAGATCGAGTTCAACCTCCAGTTTTCTGCAAGCTCTTCAACTTCAGAGCCAAGAGAGACGAGATCGCCTTCTTCTCTGAGAACAATCTCAAGGCTATGGGTCTCGCCAATCTGAATCACCACTTGATCCGCAATTTCATCTCCGTATCTGGTGATTTTGGCAACCTCCCTCTCTCACCTATCTAACAGGAAGAATCGACTTACCGCCCTCCCATCCTTGGTGGTCACGAGTCCAAACTCCACCAATTCCTCTTCCAGAAGAATTTCGATGTTCCCTACTTGAGGAGGAATGTCGACTCACTCCTTTCCTTACTCGCCGACAAAGGTACCTTCACCCTTCCCTCCTAAACTTGGTTATTTGAGAACTTCTACTAACTGCTACACGTACATGGGGGCGAGACCTACCCTTTCTCATGACTTACACGACTGTTAAAGCTCTTGCCACCGAAAAGGCACACGCGAAGGCTGTTGCTGCGACCTGCAGGAGAGAACTAGGACCATTACTGAAATCCAATGGTCAGAAGCGAATGCCTGACACGCCTCCTGCCCAGTTTCTCCCTAAGAAGCCCATGATCACAGCTCTCACCAAGGGAAAGGAGGCCCGAACGAATCCTCCCACGAGAACTCTGGTCGCGGGTGAGATCACTGGTAAGATCACCAACGAGATCAGCAGGACCTCGACGACACCCGAATGGAAAGTGGTGTCGAGAGGCCAAAGAAACTTTTGTCTAGGCGTGAAGTTGCTGGATGACATCGGCGATCACCTGCTGCTCTGCGATAGAGATGTCAATTGGGCCCTCATCTCCACTACCCTCCCCTCCTGGCAAGAGGGCGATACCGTCTCTAACCAAGCATACGCCTTCTCCTTCGGGCTCTATGGGTGGGAGAGCACCGTCTACTACGATGACGCAACTATACAGTCCCTTGCATATAAGAGAGTGCGAGCCTATCTCCATGCCATCGAGCTCGCTCACATGACAACATGTCATGACATCCGCTGTTGGGAATATTGCCCTCAATGTTCCCTGGATTTGAAGAGGCATCACCATCAATATTAAGAGCATAATTGTATTTGATGTATGTTCAAGTTCAATATATGCAGGATGTTCTTTAGAACAAGTTTAAACAGATTGTCTAAGTGATAGTAACGGGTGGTCACAATGTAGAATGTTGAAAAGACAAAAATTTGTCTAAGTCCACAGGCATTGATTGAAGCCAATTCACTCAACGCCAGATGTCAAAAAGCGTTGAGTAAAGCTTGGACAGTCAAAGACCAACAGTTTGCAAAGCAGATATGCAGCTAAGTCCACATGCGTTAAGTGAAGGCAGTTCACTCATAGACATACAATAAGAAGTGTTGAGTAAATACAAGACAATCAAAGTTTCAGAATTGACAAGCAAGAAATCTGGCTAAGTCCAGAAGCGTTGAGTGAGGACAACTCACTCAATGCCGAAAGAAGAAAGCGTCAACAGACTAGTGTGATGTCAAATCTTAAGAAGATGTAGATAAAAAATCTGTCTAAGTCCAAATGCCTTGAGAGAGGATAGCTCACTCAACACAAGCTCATCAAGAAATTCTACTAAGTATAGAAGCATTGAGTGAAGGCAGTTCACTCAATGCCTCATCAAGAAGACATGCAAAGACAGAAGCGTTGAGTGATGAAGGCTCACTCAACACATTCATAAAGATGGAGATCAGCCAAGTACAGAAATGTTTAGTGAAGGCGGTTCACTCAACACCTCAGCAAGATGGCAGGCTTCAGAGAAGCGGCTAAGGACAAATTCATTGAGTGATAAAGGCTCACTCAACACACTCAACACCTAGCAGAACAAAGATATTGGCTAAGTACAAATTCACTGAGTGATGAAGTTTCACTCAATACACTCAATGCCAAGCAGTGTAGAAGTATTGGCTAAGTCCAAATTCGTTGAGTGATGAAGGTTCACTCAACACACTCAATGCCTGGGATGAACTATCTGAATTTGGCTAAGTCCACAGATGCTGATGTCAGCAAAAGTCAGCAGAATTTCAAATTATTGCGGGAAGTCTACAGTACACGACAAATAGCGTTGCAGGCCTACTATACGACTTTTTTCTGTAAAAGCAAAGTTGTAGCCAATAACTACAGCTGGTCCCACAGGTCAAAGAGCCATTGGATGACGGAAGATAAAAGAGATCAGATCGACAAAAACAAATCAACTTTTAGGGTTTTAACTTTTGGAAAAGAGGCGAAACTTCATCTTCTTCCTCTCGCCATTATTGCAGAGCCTGGAGCAGAAGTTAAAACCCTGATCTAAAATTTCAAGCAGTTAGCTGTTGCGATTTTCACCTGCAACAACAAGTTCAGAGAAATCTCTGAGGAAGAATAAGCGGTCAAGGCTAACCCTAGCTATAGCAAGATAGTTGTTGTGATCAATACCTATAACATCAAGTTCAGAGAAATCTCTGAGAAAGAAGAAGAAGTAGCAAGGCCATAATCCTAACTACAGTCACTTCACAGTTCCAGCTGGTCATTTCTGAAGAACATTTTTTTGGAAGCTATGAAGAAGAAATTAGGGCTAAATTTTTTTCAGCTCAGGAAGTAGAAGGCTCAGAGAACATTTCTCTGGAGTCAAATCAACACCAACCTTTTTATCTCTGTAGGATCCTTTGGATCTGAGTGTAGGCCTATTTTATAAAGGCTGAGTGGTAGGATTCAGGTTGTGAATTTGAGGTAGGATCCCTATTGTGGATCTGAGGTAGGGAAGTTTGCCTGAGGTAGGAGAGTCATTCTCTCTGAATTGTAGGGCCCGTGTGCCTGAGTTGTAGGATCCTTCTGTGGATCTGAGGAAGGGCCTTTGTGATTGAGCTGTAGGAGAGTCATTCTCTCTAAGTTATAAGTCTATCCTACTAGCCTGAGCTACAATACTATTAATTTAGTCTGAGGTAGGTGATCTTTGGATCACTGAACTGTAAGAGCAAGCTTGCTCTGAGGTAGGGCCTTGTGCCTGAGGTAGGTCTTGGAGGAGACTGAGAGATCCTGAGCAATCTGTATTGTAAGCTCTTAGGAGCCAAGTTTTGGAGAAGTTCCTTGTCTAACACACTGTTAGAAAGGTGGGAGGGATAGTGGATGTACCCATAATCTGGGAAACCACTATAAATCTTGTGTGTGCTATTATGGTTTGTCTTGAAAGCAAAATATAACTAACTCACAACACACTTAAAGAAGGAAAAATTTAAAGAGACCAAAAACCTATTCACCCCTCTAAGTGTTTAGCTATCCTTGAAACTAAAGACTTTCAAGTGGTATTAGAGGGAGGTTGCTCAAAAAGGACTTAATATTCTGAGTTAATCTCTAAGGGTAGCTATAAGTATTATACTTATGGGTTCAGGAAAGAACAATAAGGAGCTGGGTTCCATGAAGCTTCCAATCTGCAGGAAGGAGATCTTTGGAATCTGGAAGGAGAGGGTGTAAGATCCAACTCCCCCTTCCGAGGAGTTAACCCAGATCTTATGCCCAGAACCGCCGCCTTACGGTGACACTAACACACGGGTTAGTCGACACCGCAAGTCGCCGATTCTGCCGGCTAGTACGATCATAAACCTGTTTGGCCATTTGAGAAACAGAAGTATAAAATAGAGTATACACAGCATAGTCCACAGCCACAGTACTAATCACATATATAACAAATGAAAAGTACACAAATGAATAGTCCAAAATGAGTGCAAAATGAAAGAGAGTAATAAGGGCTTATGCCCAGTACATCAAATCAAATCTCTCACTCTCTCAAATCCAAAAGCAGCGGAATCTAATCATCTAAACTCATCCTACCTGAGGACACGCAGTAGTAGTAGTAGCCGATGGTAACGGTATCTGCTCCTCAAGTCCTGCCATCTCGTCGTGCTGGTGCTCCATCTCCTCGAGCTCCTAAAATGATATGATCACCGACCATTAGTCAAAAAGACTAAGTCGTTTCCTCCGCACCTCGCCCCGCAACTGCTAGGCATCGAGCGGGAGGACGAAGTGGAGGACAACAAGGGATAGCAAAATGGAAGCAGGTAACAGAAGCTAACTAGCAAGTGTATAATATAATTCTACATCTAACAGTTCTAAGCACAAGGTATAAAGAAGTAAAGTGCAATACAAGTAAAAGAACTGAAAGTAAAGCAGGAAAGTAAAGCTACACTAACACTACGCTATCATCACAGGGCGTACCTTAACTTCTAAAAATGCCCATACAAATTTATAAGTTAAGGTTTCCAGGAATTGTAACTTATCATATAAAAGAGCCCATACTAATTTATATGATAAGGATCTATGAAGCGTATGCCCTAATATGAGTGAATGTTATGATGCAAATTATATAGCAGGCAAGTGCAACTCACACACAATGACTCCGTGATCATAGACCTTTAGTTCCCACTTTTCGAGAGCTAGCATCACTCTCAAGTACCGCCGCCGTGGCTCCGGCAGCAGCGGATTGGGCTTCTCCGCTTTCTAGGCGGGTATACACACTACCAGGCCAAGACCTCTCCTGTATGCCTCTATACACCAACAAGTGCACTCTAGAGTCTCTGCGTACTAATTGCTAGCTGCCTGCTAGATTTTTAGGTCGGGTGCACGTCTTCGGGGATTGTCTACCTAACCGCAGTATTAAACAACATACTGGCCCTTCCACCCGTACACCTCACCCGAGTCGCCATACTGCCATCGGTGTGACGATTGGCCAGTACCGCATGACCCACCATAATTTATTTACACACATGTAATAGTTTAACCCGAGCCCCCGGCTCGTAGGACCAACCTGTCCTAAAATAAATCTCCCGAGCCTCCAGCTCGTAGGACTAACCTGTCCTGAATCCCTCCAACCCATCACGGGTGAGCATGTTTCCAATCTTATTTCAAAACTCTTTAACCCTACACGGGTGAGCACATGTACAATTTACTTAGCCTATTAGACTACTCTTGCCTACAGGTTGTTACACTTAGTATTTTAGGGTTAATCCCAGGACTGCCCAAGGTATGCCAAGTGAAGGGGTCTCGAAGGCACTAGGAACCAAGATGGAATTAAAATCCAAAGTTCCCTTTCACAAGGATAATTATTTTTAGTTGATGTCTACCCATGATCCACACTCAACTCTCCTTATTACTCTTGGGCGATCCTAATGACTTAAGGCTTTATTGGGGAGAGCGACGGTCTTCGCCGACCTCCACTCCAATTGTTACCCAATGACTTGTACTTTGATCTCATCACTAAGACAATATTACCCTCCGGGGTTATACTTCCAATTGTAATCTCTAGCTCAATTATCGATCTATCCCCCGGTGGGACTTATGATATAACCTACTTTTACTATGCGCAGCCCATGACCTAATACCACCCCGAAATTGAACTTCTAGTTCCTTGGGCCACCAGCCCCTAAGTATTTATGCTAGGGTGGTATGAACTAATGAGATGAGAATGTTGATTTTCATAATTTTCCTAGGTCATTAAGGCCTCTAATTAAATCATTTAAATTAATTCCCTAGGTCATTTACACATTAAGTATTACAATTTATAGTCCACTGACCTAAGGAATTTTCTTTGAGTTGTATATTGGTAAAATATTGCTGTCTACAAAGTTTCATAATTTTCCTTTGATTATTTCTATTTATTCCTTAATTAATACAAAGTCCACATAGTTACCATTTTCCAAATGAATTATATGGAATACATAAAAAAAAATTCCAAGAAAATTACAGAGCATATATATCATTAATTTAAGAGTAATGACAGAGTTTCATTAACCTCTATAGTGTAATGGCCTATAAAATTCCATTCTTAAATATTTACCAAAATGCCATTATGCTAATTTAAAAATTATCAGTGCATCCAAAAATTCTGAGATAAATATACAAGACTAATAATATAAATATACAATGCTATAAATAATTCCAAAATTTTCTGATATGTATTTCCATCAATCCATGATTAAATACAATAAGGGTAAAATGGTAATTTCAATGTATTTTACTCCAAAAGTTCTCAAACAGAAGGATAAAATTTTACTAAGTCAAATATAACCTCCTTTCTGACTTTACAGACCTTGGGGATTTTCCTTGATCAAAACCTATTTTTCCAAATTATTTTCCAAAAAGACCTATATTTTAAAAATTCCAAATAATGGGATTTTTGATCTAAAAAATCTCATAATTAATTTGAGGGGTGAACTTTACCCTAATAAACCTTTGGAATCAATTCCATGATTTTTTAATGCCTCAAATAGGCTGAATATACAACATTTCATTTCTTGCTATTTGCACCCCAAGGCTATAAATAGCCAACACATGCAAGTGGATTAACCCAACATGAAGTGATCCAAATGTGCTGAAATTTTTATCATGCACCTATGATGTCCCCAAGGACCTGCCACCAAAATTTGGGGCCATTTGGATGCTTATAACTCCAAATATTTCATTTATTTAGTTTTTGAGATTATGACAAATACTATATAAACAGTTGTCCTAAAAATTCCCAATTTTTGGCAGAGGCTAGATATGCCCTATTCAAGCACATTCCCAAAATTTTGGGCCATGTGGACATTGGGTAAGGCATGGGCTTAGGTTTTAGTTTCTGCCTTAGCCTAGGACCAGTCCTAGAAAAAATGCCCCACAGGCCAGACCACTGGACAAAAATTGAAGTTTAAGATGGCAAATTAAAGTTAACAGATAAGGCTACAATTTTTATTCAAGAGTCATGTTCTGGTGATGCCCCTAAGTACCCTAAATATCACATTAAATCTGACTGTAAATGTGTGACAGATTATTTCATTTCATAATGTTTAATACTATATCATTTATATATATGAATTGCACGAATCTTAAAGCCAAACGAATGGCATCTGGTCGTCATCCCCGATGGTTCAACGGCTGAGATTGATTTTACTGGGCCATCTTTGCTGGCAGTTTCTGGCCAATTGAGCCACCACCACCGCCGACGGATGTCGCCACCACCTTCACTAAGGTGGGGGCTAGCGTTTCCCGGCGGTGAGGCCGCCAGAGTTGGCTCCTCTGGCGAACCTGAGCAAGAAGAAAAAGCTCGGAATTTCTCACTTTTCTCTCATGGCATCGGGCTCAATTGAGCCCGATATCTCCCCTAATCGATCTAGATGCTAACACGAGTAGAGGGGCGGCGAAACGAACCTGTTCCAGGCCTTGGCGGCGAGTGCAGCGGCAGTTTGCCATGGAAGAGCTGCTCCGGCGATCTCCTGCCCGAAAACTCGTTTCTCCACCAATTTCCATGTTCCAGTAATCGATTTCAACTCCTCTCCTCTCTCTAAAGCTAATGGTGGGGGTGAATTGGACTGAGGTGGGGTATATGGGGAGATACAACCAAGGCAAGCTCGGTTTGGAGCTTTGGTTGTATCGACTCTGGCTGCCAAGTGTCCCTCATCCCCTAATTCTCTCTGAAATTGCTTTGGGAGGTCATCCAGCAAGCCCTTGGGCAGAAAAAGCCAAGGCCAAGTTGCCTCCTTCCCATAAATCCACTTTCTCTCTCCTTCTTTTGGTGAATTCTCCAAAATGCCCCCTTGCATGCACTCTCTCTCCACAACCAGATGGGTGGGGCTGGTCTTTGACTCTTTGGGCTGCTAATGGGCCATACTTGGTGGGCTTGGCCCAAGGGAAATGGTCTAGCCATTATTTTCCTTCTTTAGGTCCATTTGTTTACTTCGTTGACTTTTTGGGTCACCTAGTCAACATGATGAGTGGGCTGACCCCACTTATTGGTCATGAGCCTAATAGCACCACCCCACTTGGGTTGGGTCAAGGGGGTGCCCTACTTAGGCTAATTGGGCCTATGAGTGTGGGTTTGACCACTTTAGGCCCAAGGTTGACATGGGTCAACTAGGGTCAAAGTGTTGACCTAGTGACATGACCTAGGGTCCACTTAGATTGTTTTTAGGGTTAGGGAAATGTGGTGGGGTCATGGTGTGGCTAGGGTCCCTATCTAGGCTAGTTTGACCTAGCTTGACTTAGTCTTATAGTGGGCCCCACATGGCCACAACCCACTACCTAGGGTCAAACCTAACTAATTTCCCTAACACCCATCCTATGCCTAACCCAATCTAAGTTGAGGGGCCTAGAAGTAACATGGGATGTTATAGAGGGTCAGGCTTTTCATGGAAGCATCTGACCCAAGGATCTTTATTATAGTTAAAAAGGGACCTTTCATCCCTATAAAAGTCTTAGTTCTAGATGCAACATTCCAGACACCAAAGAAATATTCAAATTTGACCAAGGATGAGGTCATTCTAGCCACCATGAAGAAGAGAACTCAGAACATCATAGTCAGTGCTATTGATGATTCTACTTTCTAGAATCTGGTACACTGCCAGACCTCCAATGAGATGTAGAACACTTTGGTGGCCTATATGGAAGGCACAGAGGAGGTTAGAGATGACCAGAAGTCCCTACTCAACCAAGAGTATGAGGCTTTCAGGCAGAACAAGAAGGATAACATATCTGAATGCTATGAAAGATTTTTCAGAATTATGAATAAGTTGAGGACCTATGGGAGAGTCTTCAGCCATTATGAGCTCAATGACAAGTTCCTCAAGTCTCTAACTAGAGACTGGGATACCAAGATCTGTGCCATCAGGGAGGTGGAAAAGCTAGTTGATACTCCACCTCACACATTATTTGGGAAGCTGCTCTCCTATGAGATGCAACTATCTACCTGGAAGGAGGAGGAGACTATCAACAAATCCCAGGCCAAGGAAAAGTATTTGGTCTTCAAAGCTGAGAGCACTAAGAAGATCAAAGAGAGGATTGCCTCTCCTCTAAGGAGGCCTACTGATTCAGACAACACATGGTCAAGCTCATCAGACTGCAACATATCTGATGAAGATTTTGCTACCTTCTCTAGGTAGTTTCAAAAGATGATAAAGAGGAAGCAGTGGAGGAGTAAACCTTCCTCCTCCTCTCAGCACATAATATTTATTATTATGTGCTGCAGTGCTGTGATTTTAAGTTAACAGTATCTAATTTTAGTTGATAGTTTATATAAATGCAAATTTTGTGAATTAATCAAAGTATTTGAAAATAATTTAAATATTTATTCACCCCCTAGAGAAAAATTTAAGGAATATAACAACTAAACTCCTATTTCAATTGGTATCTAAGTGAGGTTGATCATTAATAGGCTAATCTATAGAAGATTAATCTATATAAGGTTAACACCTCGATCAAAAGATCATTTCAATTGCAACAATAAATTCAAATTTTTATTTACAAAAATAGCTTCAAATATTTTCAAAGGATTTGCATCTACTAGGCCACCAGTCTATACTCATGATAAGTTTATACTCTGGAAAGGTATAATTAGATTGTATATGAACTCTATTGATGAGGGAATTTTTGAATCAATCGTGACAGGACCACCAATGCCATATAGAAGGGATGCAGATGGGTAATATAACTTTAGAACCTGCACTAAGAAATGGATGGACTGATGTAGAGAAGAGAGTTCAAGATTATGATGCAAAAGTTATGAATATCTTGTTATGTACCATGTCAGATGACATATTTCAAAAGGTTGCAAAATGTCTCTCAACAAAAGAGATGTGAATCACTCTCAAGGATTATTGATGAAAGTGTAGATGAAAGAAAGGATAGAAGATCACTTCTAATCTCTTACTATGAAAATTTCCAGAAGAAATTTGATGAATCTTTGACAGAGATGTATGACAGATTCAATATGATAATTAATAAGTTAAAAGGACTAAACAAGGAAATATCTCTCACAGAAATTAATTATAAGTTACTCATGTGCTTTTCTAGTACATGAGATTCTAGAATTTGGGCTATTAGAGAAGCAAGGTGTCACAAGGAAATCACTACAGATGTTTTTCTTGGGAAATTGAAATCTTAAGAGATATTATTGAAAAGTAGAGTAGAAATTGACGCTAAAGAGAATAGCTTATCAACTAGAGAAAAATTAGCTGCATTCAAAGTAACTAAAGATGAACCATCTATTATGGAAAATGAAATATTCAATCTTCTGGCAAGAAGATTTAGAAAATGGATTAAATCAGAAGGTTCAAAAAGAAGAGACAGGAGTATGGGAAAACCAAAATTTGATAAGACCCCAATAAGGGGATAATTTGTTTTACTTGCAGAAAACTTGGACATATTTCAACAGAATGTCCAGAACACCAAAAGAAAAGATCAAACTCAAATGATCAAAAGAAGAAATATTAGAAGGCGAATGATAAGAGAAAAAGAAAAGATTTTATGCTGAAACTTGGAGTGACTCAAGCTCAGAATCCAGTTCTTTATCAAATAATGAAGAGGAAAAAGTTGCTGAAGAAGCTTGTCTCATGGTTCTAGAGACAAAATCTGATTATGATTCAATTGAGGTACCAGATTATTTTCATGATATAAACTTTACTTATGATTATTTTAAGATATATTTTAGAGAATTTTGTATAGATCAAATTGAATCTAAACACCAAGTTGAACTCTTAAAAAAGAATTAGATGAATTATGATGTGAAGGTCATTACTATAGAAATTATAACTATAGGGTTGAACTAACAAAATTAGAGAAATAAAGATCAAATCTAATTATAAAAAATAGAAAATAAAATCTAAGTTAGCTATGATAAAAGGTTCGAATAACATGTTAGAGGATATGGATAAAAAGCAATATAAAAATAAATAAGAATCACACAAAGAAAGTAAATCATCTAGACTTATGTAACAAATCTGTTAACCTAAATGTAGTATCAAATGCTTCAATGTATAATAAATCTATAATTTTAGTTAAAAATAAAGATAACCAACCTATGAATAAAAAGAAAATTTATTAAAAAAACTACTTTGCCACTCTAAACCACACAGTCTTAGAACCAGACCACCACCATCTAGTCGTGCTGTCTGCCCAGCCAGACCGCCACTTTCGCTTCAAAAAATTCAACAGTATCTGAGTTGTATGATTTTAGGATTTGAGTTATTGGCGGAGTTTGTCGAAGCTAGCGAGCTGCAAAATAGGCATTAGGGGAAAGTAAACAT
The DNA here is from genome assembly GCA_039513925.1 of Platanthera zijinensis. Lineage (NCBI taxonomy): Eukaryota > Viridiplantae > Streptophyta > Magnoliopsida > Asparagales > Orchidaceae > Platanthera > Platanthera zijinensis. The sequence continues at coordinate 125,222,783 of CM077080.1, forward strand.
ACCCAACTCAGGAGCCACAATAAATTTTTGTGTCTGTGTAGTGAATTTCTGCGTGATCTATTCTTGTGGATTTAGCCCTGACTATTCAACATAAAATTGTCAAAAAGGTTAAATCACCTATTCACTCCCTAGGAGAAGTAACAACCCATGACTTACAGTAATATTGATGCGTGCATGCTTTTCGATGTACTAATAGGCTTGATTTGACCAATGTTGACCAAAAGATGTTGAAATTGAGTGCAATGAAATCTATTGGTCTTGTATTGACCCCACGAGTCCAATACAACTAAATGGGGTTAATTTCGAGTTTATATTCTTAATATTCTAAAATGGCATCATCGTGATATGCATTGACACTCAAAACAGACATATTCACCAAATGTCTATTACTCAATATTCAAAATCGCCATCATATTGGCAGTTGCGTTACTCAAAATAGTCATATTATATAGATGACCATGGATTGGAAATAAACTAGTTCTGTTGTACTCATATTGATCATACGAGTCTAATGGAATAAATAGAATTCAAATCTGAGTGCGTATGCTCAATAATTAAAATTAGCGCTGTCATGAAGCGCTACATTACTCAAAATGGTCATATTATACATTCGACCTTGAATTAGAATGAAATGAAGTTCCATTGCACTAGTATTGTCTATATGAGTCCAATACAACTGGCAGAACTCAAATCGGAGCACATATGCTTAATATCCAAAATTGATTTAATCGTGGCGCGCTACAATACTCAAAACATTCATATTCACCATATGACTTATATCGAAATAAAATGAGTTCCAGTGCACTCGTATTGAATATATGAGTCCAATGCAATGGACTACACTCAATTTAGAGCATATATGCTTAATATCTAAAATCTAGGTCACCTCCTAGTATCTAGGGCATCTTGTAGGCATTCAGTTTACTTTTATCTGACCAACTAGAGTTCTAGTGAACCAATAAAAGTCAGGATGTTACGAGCCACCCTTAAATATCATTGGCATAAATTCTGAATATCTAATAAATCCATAATCTGATCATGAATCCTTCTGAATAATACTTTTTTTCATCAAATAAAAAACACATACATCTTTCCCTCATTACTGCTTATGTCATTTGATAAGTCAATATTTATAATTATTTTTATATAGTTTTTATTTAATTAATAGTTATATCTTTATTTAGATTTTATTAATATTTGTATTAATTCCTTTATTTTCTTATTTTAGGTCAATCTGGGCTGCCAATATCAATTTGGAGCTTGCAGGACTGATTAGGAGAAGAAGCTAAACAAAGCTAGAGAAATGTCAATTACACGCCCCGGTCACGGGCGTGACCCTCAAGTCATGGGCGTGACCAGTAGGCGTGACCCCATCCAGAAGTTCCAGAGGCCGTGCCATGTCAATTAAAATTATATGACCCATGGACATGGGCGTGACCTTTGGGTCACGAGCGTGACTCTCGGGCGTGATATCTAGCTCAGGCGTACCACACATTATGAAGCCAGTTTCAGATCCAGACAGTTTTAGCTTACATGCCCTAGGTCATAGGCATGAACTAGGGGCGTTACCTCTTCACCAATTCCAGATTAACTCCCACCATTTCTCCTTCCCGCCATTTCCAGTAATAGTATAGACACGCCCTAGGTCACGGGCGTGACCTAGGGGCATGACCCGCAAAACAACAATTTTGGCTGTTTTTTCCCAATGTTCCCAGGCTTTCAAGAGGACAGTTTCACACCTTACACGCCCTTAGTCACAGGAGTGTCAGAGGGGCGTGACTCTCTATAAAAATTCCTATAAATTCCAGACAGAGCCAAGAGCTGAGAAATCATCTAGGAGTTAGCTAGGAGAAATTGGGAGTAGATTTTAGGATGTTTTTGTAGCTTACTTTTCAGTTTTCATGCATCTGTTTATTGTAATTTCAATTTCATAGATGATCTTTGATTTGTTTATTTCAATTCAAGCACTTTTTCTATCATGTCTTCCTTTTTATGTAGTTTTTACATCATGTCAAGTAGCTAATTTTAATTAGCATTTGATCGTGATGAACTTTGAAATTAAATAAACTTGTTTTTCAAGCTCTCTTTATTTATTGCTTTGATTTACCTTTGATTTCAATTGTATCGAATTCACCTTTCGATATTAGATCTGTACCCTAGATTTATCGAAAGGTTGTGGATACGAGTAGATCACTCAAAGGTAGAAGGAGTTGCATACACTCCTCGAGAGAGGATGACATGAATCTTTCGGATTGGAGTCAAATCAAATAGTGTGGTTCACCATAAAGCAAGCTTAGGGGAGAGGTATTAATCGATCAACCTAAGTTTAGTCGAGAGCGTATTCTCAAGAGAGGCATTTTTATAAATTAGGAACCTCCACGGTTGAAGTAGGTAGATTAGAAGCTTGAATTTTATGAAAAGTTTATTTTATTTCAAAGGGAGACTAGATCAAGTGTTAATTTTAGTTCATAGTTTTATTAATCTTCTATTTTATATTCGAGAAAATAATATTAATTTGCGAGAGTAGAAGTAGTTAGCAGGCTCTTAGTCTAATACGACACTTGATCCTATACTCTAGAACGATAGGTATACTTGCCTTATCGATTTAGAATGCTCTAGCGTGAATTTTAACCATCAAGTTTTTGGCGCCGTTGTCGGGGACTATTTTTGTTGATATTTAGAAAATGCAAATTTTATCATTCTTTTTCTCTACCCCAATTATCTTTTTATTTTTTTTAAAAAAATTAATTTCCATTAGGTAAAAGTTGTTTTTATTTTCTTTCAAAAAAATGTTATCTACTTTGGCCTATGCGCTTGCCAGGCTTGAAAATCACATAAATATTTTGGAAGCCGCACGTAGGCGAAAAATTTCTTGTTATTATTGTGGTGCTTTTCATCAAAATGAGGAATGTTATCTTCATAATTATTATCAAAATTTTTCATATGAAAATATTTTTATAATAATTATGAAAATAATTTTTCTCATTTTAATTATTTTTCCTATTCAAATTTTCATGAAAACAATTTTTCCAAGTTTTCTAATTTTCATGAAAATAATTTTTCAAGCTTTAACGAGAATAAATTTTCTAATTTAAATAATTTTTCTTCCACCTCGGATGTAAATTTTTCTTGTTGGCAAGATCAACCGGAAGAATTCCCGAGTTATGAGAATAATTATTTTGATCTTAATTCTTGTTCTTCTTTTATCACACCACAACCTTTTTCTTCTAATTTTGGGGACTTTTCACAATTTAAGTTTGATCCTCCTCCCCAAAATTTTGAAGAAATTAATACTTTTTCTAATAATTCTCCTCCCTCTTCGAATATTTCTCCTATGGAGGAACATGAATTTTCATGTGCCCCTTGGTGTCTTATTCCGAAGAGAAAGAAAAATTATTATATTAAAAATTTATTAATATTATGGGCCCATTGGAAGAACTAGAAGAATAACATGTTTCTTCTCTTGCTTCTCCCGATTTCTCTCCTCTTTATAATGAATTTTGGAGCACCACCTCTAAATATCTTGGCATCCAAATTCATGAAAATGATGTGCCCAATGATTTTATGTTAAATGAATTTTTAGATAACAATTTAATCTTAGAAAATAAACATCCTAAACCTTATCACATAGTTTCGCAAGAGCCTCCTCCTTGCGAAAATTTTCTGAGGCGCTTATTTTTGATTTTTCTTGCACTAACTATTTTAAGATAGAAGATGAGCTGATGCAATCCAATATCATCCCCGATCCATTTGCCGCTCATTTACAAAGATTCAAATCACCTATCCATACATTTTCAAGTCAACTACGAGAAGGAAAATGAACAAGTAAGCGGAGGAGTAGCCGGGCGAACGACTTTTGCACATTCGCCGAAGCATGAATTAAGGGAGTTGCCCATTCATTTCAACTATTATTTTCCTTTTTCTTAACAATAACCATCTAGCTTAAAGATGGGAAAAAGAAAAATGCTCTTGGGAGACACCCCTTGCTTATCCTTTCATTTCTTGATTTTTTTTAAAATTAATCTATTTTCTTTTTCTTTTTCCCCTCTTACTTAGCTTATAAACATTGGGGACAATGTTTATTTTTAAGTATGGGGGTGAGAGCTCATTTGTTTCTGAATTAAATTTTTAAGTATGGGGACAATGTTTATGGCGACAATGTTTATGAATTAAATTTGTCTAGAGTAATTTATTTAGCTCTTTTCTCACTTTCAATTCTAATTTGTTTCAGTTTTGTTGTGCTTAGCCTAATAATCTTTAGATTTCAATTATAGTCACTTATGCTTTAAGATTCTTAGAAAATTTTAATTTACTATAGTTGCTCTCTAATTATTTTAATTTAATTTAAAAATTTGTTTAGCCTTTCCCTTATTTTTAATTTTTCTTGTTGATCATATGTCATGGAGATAAGAGGATAAAATTCATTATCCCCTGGTAAACATATGCATTTTTCCCTTTTTGCTAGATCATATGTCATGGGAATCAAGTATTCCTTCACATATACAACCCCAAAAATAAAAGTTGGAGTAAGAGGATAAAATTCAATACTCCCAATTATTTTTTTATTTGAAGAGAGAAAAATATTTATTCATATGTCATGGAAAATGAGAGGATAAAATTCATCATTTTCTTGGTAAACATATGCAAATATAAAAAAGAAAAAAATTATGTTGGGTGAGAGGATAAAATCCATCACCTCCAATCAAAAACCTCTTAATTTTCCTAATCTCCAAATCCTAAAATTGCTTTAGATGTAAATTAAAAAACTAAGAGAGCATAAGTAGTAGTTTAAATTTTCCTTTAAGTTTCTTTTTAGTTAGAAAGTATTAATAATTTTTAATCTAACTTTGTTTGCTAAATAGTTAATTTTGAAGTCTAATTAATTTATTTGAGAAAATTTTGCTAAATATCTTTGCCCTTAACATTTTAATTTCATTTTTTAGGACTTAAAATTTGAATCCCTAAATTTTATTTTTAAATTTCTTTTGATTTAATAATTTTTTAGTTTAATTAAAAAAATTATATTGATTTTTTATAAGTACTTCTCATAGTTTTGCTCTGGAATAGCAAATGCTTAAGTATGGGGGTATTTAATAAGTCAATATTTATAGTTATTTTTATATAGTTTTTATTTAATAAATAGTTATATCTTTATTTAGTTTTTATTAATATTTGTATTAATTCCTTTATTTTATTATTTTAGGTCAATCTGGGATGCCAATATCAATTTGGACCTTGCAGGACTGATCAGGAGAAGAAGTTGAACAAAGCTAGAAAAATCTCAATTACACGCCTCGGTCACGGGCGTGACCCTCAGGTCACGGGCGTGACCCTTAGGTCACAGGCGTGACCCTTAGGTCACGGGCATGACCAACAGGCGTAACCCATCCAGAAGTTCCATTGGCCGTTCCACGTCAATTAAAATTACACGCCTCATGGAAACAGGCGTGACCTCTGGGTCACATGCGTGACATCCAGCTCAGGCGTACCGCGCATTATGAAACCAGTTTTAGATCCAGGCAGTTTCAGCTTACACACCCTAGGTCACGGGCGTTACCTAGGGGCGTGACCTCTTTAGCAATGCCAGATTAACTCCCGCTGGTTCTCCTTCCCGCCATTTCCAATAACAGTATAAACACGCCCTAGGTCATGGGCGTGACCTGTAAAACAAAAATTTTGGCGGTTTTTCTCCCAATGTTCCCGAGCTTTCAAGAGGACGATTTCGCACCTTACACGCCCCCTAGTCATGGACATGACCGATGGGCGAGACTCTCTAAAAAAATTCCTATAAATTTCAGACAGAGCCAGGAGCTGAGGGATCATCTAGGAGTCAGCTAGGACTCAACTAGGAGTGGATTTTAGGATGTTTTTGTAGATTACTTTTCAATTTTCATGCATTTATTTATTGTAATTTCAATTTCATAAATTAGATTTGCTTTGTTTCTTTCAATTAAAGCACTTTTCTATCATGTCTTCCTTTTTATGTAGTTTTTACATCATGTCAAGTAGCTAATTTTAATTAGCACTTGATCGTGATGAACTTTGAAATTAAATAAACTTCTTTTTCAAACTCTCTTTATTTATCGCTTTGATTTACCTTTGAATTCAATTGTGTCGAATTCACCTTTCGATATTAGATCCATACCCTAGATTTACCGAGAGGATGTGGATACGAGTAGGTGAATGAGTTCAGTTGTCTACCTAAATCACCTAGAGGGGGGTGAATAGGTGAGTTGTGCGTCTTTTTGCAGAATAAAAATTTAGCAATCTATGCACAAATATCAACCAAGCAATCACAGACGACAAAAGATTTATAGTGGTTCCCCAACCTTGGGTACATCCACTTTCCTTCACCGATCTAGCAAACCACTAGACTCGGCTACTCCACTATCTCGGATTGAAAACAATCCTACGCCTTGGAACCAAGTTCCTACAATCTCGATCCAAACGAATCTACACTCAGAAGATAAAATTTCTTACAACTCGGAGAGAAATCTCCTACAAGAATTGAATAGAGATAAATTGAAAATACAAACAAATGATCTTCAAATCTTGAAACAATTTGGCTGGATCTTCTTCTTTATAAATTACGGCTCTGTCAGATTTGTTGAAGAAGAAATCTCGGTAAGAAAGAGATCTGAAGACTTCTTTTGATTTCACCCGATCGGAATGATGATGGAGAACGAACAACAATCACGATCTGGAAATCAATCTTGGTCTGAATCCTTTGAATCGAAAACCTTAGCTCTTGCATGATGAAGATCGGAGGCATCGTCGGCTTTCATTTTGGAGAGAGAGAGAGAAAGATTCAGAGAACTTAGAAAAATTATGACGGCATGAAAATCCTTCTTGTTAGGGTTAGTCAGTTGACAAGACCTTATATAAGATCTCCCTAACGGTCATAATTAATCTTAATGATGTACAAGTTGACCAATCACATCATGTGATTTGAAAATCCTATCAATTCTGGATTTAACAGAAATTATACAAAACTGAACTCCATTTCTCGAGTGAAGAAGTATTTCTCGAGAAGTAAAGTTTATTACTCGAGAAAAGGAATGAAGATTACTCGAGAAAATAATTTGTTAAATTACTCGAGAAGAAAATGTTTTACTCGAGTACAAGATGGGTTCTCGAGAAGTCAATTTGAATTACTCGAGAAGAAGTCTAACAAAAAGTATTCGAGGCAGAAGAATTATTTCTCGAGTACAAAGGAATTACTCGAGAACTAGAAATCTACTCGAGAAGTAGAATGATACTTCTCGAGAACAAAGACTTAGAAAAAATATTTCTGATTCTGGAAGAAAGTTACTCGAGAATAAGAAATGATTTCTCGAGAGAAAAGGAACTTCTCGAGAATAGGGTATAGGATTTCTCGAGAGAAAAGGAACTTCTCGAGAACTATACTTAGAAATTTTCTGAGATAAAAAATTGAATACTCGAGAGGTAGAGAAAGTCTACTCGAGTTCTAAACCTAATTACTCGAGAACTAAAGTAATACTACTCGAGAACTAAATTTTGTACTCGATTAATAAGACAAATTACTCGAGAACATTAACTTATACTACTCGAGAACTAAATTATTACTCGAGTAATGGACTTAGAGAATTTCTGACTTCCAGAAAGTTTTCCTTCTTAAATCCAATCATCACCAACACTTCATCCATTGATCCAAGTGCTTGAATATGAAGTGTATCCCAATAGAGAGGCTATACATGAGTCAACACCTTTGATCACACAATGAGGGATTACATTGTATGTTCTTGTGTTTATGACCCACTGTAGACTGACATTAGTCTACACTTAGCAATAGAGTCCTGCAAACACATAAATAAAATAGAAGATCAAATGCAACTTAATTCGTCTTAGTTCAAGGGTGACTTCATGCAAATCTGGGTTATTGTGGATGCAATACCTAACAATCTCGCCCTATTTGTTGAAGTCAGAACCCTCTACACTAAGGTGAATTATATCACAAGAGAAAGAACTAAATATGAAAAGATAAGAACAAGATGAAATGCAAGAAATAAAGAAAAACACAATCATCAAAATTTGAGATTATATAATTAGAATTGTTTTAGATTTCATTTCTACAAGCATTTAGTCCTCAATCTCAAAAATAAAAAATTCAGTTCTAGCTCTGATGCTGTTTATGATGTTGCTTGTCAAACTTTTCCGGTTGCCTCCTTTGATAGCTGAATGGATTAGGATAGTACTTTGGAGGTCTTGGAGGTGCCTTTGGGTTGTTCCTTCCATATTCTCTATCATAAATCCTTCTCTTCATGAGAGATTTTTCATATATTTCCCATTCAGAAAAACTATAATGGAGATATCTGCTTTCATTATAGTCCATCACAAGTTTCAGAGTATCTAGAATCAAGGACTTTGAAGTTGGGCTCCAAACTTCAGCAAATTCTTGATCTTTTCTCTTTTCTGATTCTAGAACTAGAACTGATCTGCTAGCAGAGGGACCTTCTTCATATTTCCTTTTCTTGGGGATCTTAACTTCAGGTAAATCTTTGGGGATATCAGATTCCCAAACTTGAGAATAGGATTCTGGAGGAAGGGTTGCATCATCAGGCCTAGGAGAGAATGTTGGAATTTGAGGTGGCATCTGAGCTGGAGTAGCTGGCTGACCTTCAACAAGAGGATTAAGATGATGAGGAATGATGTTTGGATCTGCTTGAAAATCTGGAAAGATCTGGTTATGCTTCCAAACTATAGTGTCATAGGTATTGTTGGGTATTGCATCCACAATTACTCAGATTTGTATAAAGTCACCCTTGAACTAAGATGAATTAAGTTGTATTTGATGCCTTGCTTTAGTTATGTGTTTGCAGGACTATATTGCCAAGTGTAGACCAATATCAGTCTACAATGGGTCATCAAACACATGACCATACAATGTAATCTGTTGGAACCCTAGGTTCTGTTTTGGGTTAGGATCACTATTAGGATTATTAAGTTGACCCAAAATGTATAATCTAAGGGTCATGGGATTTTCTAGGTATAACTCAAAAGAATTCCAGAAGAAGTGAAGAAAAATTTCAGAGAAGTTCAGATTTGAAGTTCAGAAAATTGCTGGAAGTAAAATCTCTGAACTAAGTTCAACTATCTCTGAACAGAGATCAACTATCTCTGAGCTAAGCTCAAAGATTTCTATAAATCTCAGATGCAGTCCAAAATCTCTGAGCTCAGCTCAACGATCTCCGAGCTGAGCTCAACGATCTTCGAGCTGAGTTCAACTATCTCCGAACCCAGTTTGAAGAAGCTTTAATTTTGGGTTTGGCGATTCCCTTTGCCGTTTTTCAGACAGATTTACAGCTAGCAAATTTTATTAAGGCTTAGAACTTAGGTTTGAAAGCTGCCCCCAAGACCTTCTAGATTTAGAATACAAGTGCAGAAGACTAAGGCAACTTATCATCGAGCTCAGGTCGACGAGGCGTCGAACTCAGTTCGACTATCTCTGAGCTCAGTTCAACGAGTCGTAGAACTCGGTTCGACCATCTCCGAGCTCAGATCGACATTTCTATCTCTAGCCAAAATAAAATCTCTGAGCTCAGGTCGACGATAGTTGAGCTCAGATCGACGATTTTTGCTTTCAGTCTAGCTTCGGTCTCTGAGCTCAGGTCGACGTTAGTTGAGCTCAGATCGATGATTTTCTGAAGAGATCGACGATTTCAGGATTTCAAAATCAGACAGTTATGGAATTCAATCAGATTCATATCCAGCATTTATTGCAAAGGATTTTGTGGCCATTTCAACTAATCTAGGAGTAAGTTTCAAGGAAGACAAAAAGGAATGTCTCTTAGGACTTTCCTCCAGAGATAGATATCATTTAAGGAAGTCATTTATGACTAATTAACGGCTATCCAGAAGGCTATTTTTCAATATATCTCTTCAGAATCATTTTGAAAAACACAGATGAGATATCAATCAAGATTTTTTTAGACAAGCCTACAAGATTACAAATTAGAATTCATACAAAACACAAGGAATACAACAGTGAAGGAGATCACTACACAGAAAAGAATTTCTCTATTCTTTCAAGATCTCTTCTGATTCAAGTGTTCAAAGGATTCAATCAATCAAGGACTCCAGACACATCACATTTCAGCTTTTGTTGAAATCATTCTTTGCTGGAGATCTCAAATAGAATGAAGACCTATCACCCTATGCAAAGCTCTTCTTCCTGAACAATTGCAGATCTCAGGGGGAGCTTTGAACAACAACAATCCACTAGTCTTCTCTTAGACTGTTGAACAGAGAAGAACAACTTCATCTCTTTTATTTTTCTTTGGTGTAAAAGGGTTACTCAAAACTCCCTTCAAAAGTTTTGTGATTGGTTTCTGAGACCTTGTCAAAACTCAGTGGTGGCAAGACACCTGATCAAAAAATCTGGTTTGGTTTTTGAGCACCTTATCAAAAGCTAATTGGTGCCCAGGACACCTGATCAACTATTCCTGCAGTGGATTCCTACCTAGGGTGGTAGAAGAGTGGATGTACCCAGGTTGATTGGGGAACCACTATAGATCCTTATGTCTTCTGGTTGCTGTGTTTTATTTGCTGTGTGCTGTGTTTTTTACTTCTTGCTTTAGTTTATTTCATTCTCTGCAAGCACAATACACATATATATAAATCAAGTCTTCCACTGCCAAATAATTTTTTATCTGGAAAATTATTTTAATATACTCTATTCACCCCCCTCTAGAGTAAAGATAGATCTTAACCTAAGTTTCATAATCCCTCATTGTGTGATCAATGGTGTTGACCCATGTGTAGCCTCTCTATTAGGATACACTTCATATTACATGCACTTGGAATGATTGGACATAGAAGTGTTGGAGACCCTCATTGAAGAAAAGAATTTCAATGAAGAAAAATTCTCTAAGTCATTTACTCGAGTAGATGTATTCATACTCGAGTAAGTGAAATGGTACTCGAGTAGTTGAATTCTTATACTCAAGTCACCAGTTTCTCCTCTCAGAATTTTCTAAGTTAAATACTCGAGTAGTCAGTTTTTACACTCGAGTAGTTAAGTAATTTGTCTCGAGTAACAGAAGTCAGGGACTCGTGTAGATTCTTTCCTCTCGAGTAGTTAAATTCCTATACTCGAGTAGTCTATATACTACTCGAGTAGTCCAGAGTTTATACTCGAGTATTTCTCTTTATCTAACTTAGAAATCCTCTAAGTACTTTACTCGAGTAGTTTATCTTCATACTCAAGTAGGTCCTTTTCACTCGAGTAGTTCATTCCCATTACTCGAGTAACCCGTTTTCCATTCTCAGAAATTTCTCTAAGTATTTGACTCGAGTACTTCTTCTATTCACTCGAGTAGTTGAACTCTCTCACTCGAGTAGTCCAATTCTTTGACTCGTGTAATCAACCTAGCACTCGAGTATATCTTTAATCCACTCAAGTATCTGCTCCTCAATTCTGGATATTTTTCTAAGTAAAATACTCGAGTAGTCTTTTTCTCCCTTACTCGAGTAATGACTTTAAGTACTCGAGTAGGTATATGATGACTCGAGTATGTCAGTCAAACTTTTAGAAATTTCTCTAAGTCCAGATTTGACGGGATTTTTTCAAATACGTTGACGTGATTGGTCTATGTGTACATCATTTAGAATAATTATGACCATTAGGGGATATCTTATAAATAGGTCTTGTCAAGACTGATCAACCCTAATGCTAATAATCAACATCAAGCCGTCATAATATTCAGTATTCTGAATCGCATTTCTCTCCCTCAAAATGAAAGACGCCGCCGCCGCCGATGATCTCCTTCGCGCTAGGGCTAGGTTTTCGACTTCAAGATTCAGATCAAGTTTGATTTCCAGATCGAGATATTCTGTTCGTTCTTCATCATCTTTCTCCGATCTGGTGAAGTCAAAGTAATTTTTCAGATCTAGTTTTGCCGAGACATCTTCTTCAACTTTTCTGATAAAGCCGCAATGACTACGAGAAGAAGATTCAGGCAGATCTTGTCAAGATTTGAAGAATACTGTTTGTACTTTTATTTCTCTCAACTTATTTCTTGTAGGAGAATTTTCTCCGAGTTGTAGGAAGTTTTACCTTCAGAGTGTAGATCCGTTTGGATCGAGTTTGTAGAACGTTATTCCGAGACGTAGGATTGGTTTTTCAATCCGAGATAGTGGAATAACAGAGTCTAGTGGTTTGCTAGATCGGTGAGGGAAAGTGGATGTACCCAAGTTTGGGGAACCACTATAAATCTTTTGTCGTCTGTGAATGCTTGATTGATCTGTGTGCCTAGTCGCTAAATTTTTATTCCGCAAAAAGACGCACAACTCACCTATTCACCCCCTCTAGGTGATTTAGGTAGACAACTGAACTTTTTCAATTAGTATCAGGGGATGTTGATCGCTAAAAGGTTAACACCTTGATCGGATCCGTTCCTAGTTGTCTTTTGAGATCATCCAAGCATGAACAAGACTAAAGATTTTGCCAAGCTTCCAGTATGCTCAAAGAACAACTTTCCCATGTGGAAAGAAATGATTAAATTTTTTATGGAAGCTGTGGATCCCAGGATCTTCATGATTGTTGAAGAAGGTCCTCACATTCCTATGACTACCTCCACTATAGATCCAACAAAGCAAGTTCCCAAGAAATTGATGGATCTAGATAAAGACGAGATTGCACTTGTCTCACCGGATAAGAAAGCTAAACATATAATAGTAAGTGTAGTCGATTACTCAATACTGCAGAACCTAATTCATTGCCAATCTGCTAAGGAAATGTGGCAGTCTCTTGTCACCTTAATGGAAGGAACAAAAAAGGTAAGGGATGATAGAAGGTCTCTCCTGAATCAGAAGTATGAAGCCTTCCGACAAGGGCCAAAAGAAACCATTGCAGACACTTTTGAAAATTTCTTCAAGATAGTCAACGGCCTAAGAGTATTTGGCCGGGTATTCACTAATGGGGAGCTAAATGACAAGTTCCTGAGATCCCTCACCAAGGAATGGGATAACAAGGTGTGTGATATCCAGGAGTTTGGAAAGCTAGCTGAGACAGACCCTCAGAATCTCTTCGGAAAGCTAATGTCATATGAGCTTCAACTCAACTCAAGGAAAGCTGAAGAAGAGAAGAGTAGGTCTGCATCCAAGGAGAAGTATGTTGCTCTAAAGGCAGATACCCCCAGGAAGTCAAAGGCTACCTCTCCTGCCCCAACACAAGAAGAAAGTGAAGAGGAATCATCTGAGTCAAGCACTTCAGGCTAAGAGCTATCTGAAGGAGAACTATCTCTACTCTCAAGACAGTTCAAGAAATTCTTGAACAAGAAGAAGCAATGGAAAGGCAAGGATGCCTCCTATAGAAGATCACGACATGATGGTGATAGTCAAAGAAAAGGCTCAAGCAACCATGACAGGTATGGTTTTAAACCTAAAAAACACATTTCGACTGACATCGTTTATTACTGTTGTAATAAGCCAGGTCATGTCATCGCTGATTTCCCCCACAAGAAAAAGGAGGGTGGAAAGAGAGAAGAAAAGAAGTCCTCATACAGCAAGAAGAGGACAGAGAAGAGCCTAATAGCCAAGAAGGGAAAAACTCTTTGTGACTCCGACTCATCTGAGTTGAGTGAAGAAGAAGAAGCCTACTTTGGGCTTATGGATCAATCAGATTGAAGGATCAAGCGCATACCCAACTGCACCAAAAGCCCAGACAGTTGGAGAGGACGCTACTTAATTTCTTAAATAAGTAGCAAAGCGCCACGGGTCAAGTGAAGCAACGCCGGACCCAACAATCCCCCCCACGTCCAACACAACCCGTCGGCTCAGAGGTGGAGTTACAAAATGGCCCACCTTGCTCAGAGGTGGGGTTACCACCTGTCCACGGTTGCCTGACCCGCCGGACCCACACAGGTAGAAGGGAAAAATCGGGATTTAATAGTGCCCCCCGGTCTTGAACCCGTGACCTCCTCTGATACCAATTGAAGGATCAAGCGCATACCCAACTGCACCAAAAGCCCGTACTGTTGGAGAGGGCGCTACTTAATTTCTTAAATAAGTAGCAAAGCACCACAAGTCAAGTGAAGGAACGCCGGACCCAACACAGATGATGAACAAGATCCCTAGTTCACTGGGAAGGTAAACTCTCACACTCCTCTTTCAGAATCTGAAGCTTCTGAGCATGATCATGAGGACAGCTCCTCTGACGATGAGTCTGAACTCATGGCCCAGTATAAGGAGTTGATCAAGGCATATGACAAATGTAGAAAGGTCAGGAAAACCCAGGCAAAAGTGATTAAGTCTCTAAAGGCCATAGAAAGCTCTCTGAGAGAGGAAGTCGTTAAGATGGACTCACTCAGAGAAGACTTAGATACTGCAAGTTGATGAGTTCAACAAGGCTTTCAAGAACCTTTATTTGAAGGATGAAATCATCAAGGGGTTGGAAGAATTACTAGAAGCCGAAAAGAAACTTGTTGAAGGTTTCTCTAAGACCAAGGTAGTTCTTCCTGTTATTGCTGAGCTCTTTGCTCAGTCTAAGGGTGCAGGGCTAGGCCATGTAGAAGCTCCTAGTATATCTTCTAGGAGGAATAAGGCTCAGAGAGGAATAAGGACGCCAAGAAGGCCTTGGCCAAAGCAAAGGGGAAGGCCCCTCAAGATCAGACTATCTTTAAGAAAGTCATATTTTCAACTAATGAGTTTGATCTTGACTCATCCTATGACCACTTGACTAGGCCTACTTATGTAGATCCAAAGTCTCGTTACAAAGGATGGACTTGCCCCAGAAACTTTGGTGAGAGTGTCTTTAAGGCACCTTAAGAAGAAGTCACTCTTTAGGACAATGGTCCTTATGATCATGGCCATAACTTCAAGAAAGAACCAAAGGTAAAATCCATTGTGGAAAAGCCTGCGAAGGAGAAGAAATCATGTGATTTCCATCATCATGAAGCCTCCTCATCCAAGACTGTAACCCCTGCTGGACCACTATCCCAAAAGGTCAAGCAGGAGTACCTAAGGCAAAGATACAACAAGTTCGACTGTTGGTGCTGTAGCAGAATTGGTCATTTTTCCATCGATTGTTGGTTTAATCCAAGAAATGTTGCAACTCCTCAGGTTGGCAACATGAGAATGACCACTTATATGCTAAGCCTCGTAGGTGGAGTGTTCTAACCCAAGACCAAGGACCCAAACATGCTTGGGTTCCTAAGGCAAACTGATTATGATTGCAGGGATGTCCAAAGGCCACTAAAACGCCTATCTGGTATTTGGACAGTAGGATTCTCTTGGCACATGACCGGGACAAGAAGCCTACTTCAGAACTTCTCTCCAGTATTGAACAGACCAATGGTTATCTTTGTAGGTTCAGACCGAGGAATCATTAAAGGCCACGGTATGATCACTAACGGTAGTGTATCCTTTTTGGATGTAGCTTATGTCGAGGGATTAGAACACAATCTCATAAGCATAAGCCAACTATGCGACAAAGGATATATAGTTGAAATCCATGCTGACAAGTGCTTGATAAAGTCTGTTGATAATATGGAAACGATTCTATCTGGCACTCGAAGCAAAAATATATTTTGTTTAAATTTTATTTGTATATACTCTTCTACACCAGTGTGCTTTTTAGCAAAAGATAGTGCGTCTCTTGGTGACCAATGACACAAGAGATTAGCACATATTAATTTTAAAACTATTAATAAATTATTCTCTCTGAACTTAGTATGTGATTCCCTGAATGTAAAGTGCGCTAAGGACAGACCTTATTATGCTTGTGTAAAAGGCAAGCAAACAAGGGCTACTTTTAAAAGCATAATAGGCAAAGACTCCAATAGGTGTTTACACCTACTTCATGTGGACTTGTTCTGCCCACTGCAAGTTAGAAGTTTAGGAGGTAAGGAGTATACGTTGGTTATTGTTGATGACTACTCGCGCTTTACGTGGGTGTTCTTTCTGAAACACAAGTCATATACCTTCGATGTCTTTACAAATTTTGTCAGGCAGGTACATAATGAATACAAATGTTCCGTAGTCAAAATCAGAAGTGAAAATAGAATAGAATTCAAGTTGGGGCCATGATAAAATTCTATGAAAGCCTAGGTATCTTTCATGAGTTTTCATCTCCTCGTACTCCACAATAAAATAGAGTAGCTGAGAGAAGGAACAGAACACTCATAGAGGCCTGCAGGACTATGTTGAGTGATGCCTCACTACCAGAGTATTTCTGGGCTGAAGCTATCAACATGGCATGCCACGTGCAAAACCGAGCACTCATAAACAAGAATCATGATAAGACACCTTACGAACTTTTAAAAGGCAGGAAACCGACTGTCTCATATCTTAGAATTTTTGGCTGTAAATTCTTCGTGCTTAACAATGGTAAGTATCACACTACCAAATTTAGCGAAAAGAGTTTTGAAGGTATTTTTGTAGGATATAGTAGCCATAGTAAGGCATATAGAGTTTTCAATAGAAAAAATCTTGTTATAGAAGAATCAATACATGTTGTATTTGATGAGATGAGCTTGCTGCAGAGCAACTCTTCTAGTATGTTCATTGAAGATGCAGGTTCAAAGTTAAAAGAAGTTAGCTTGGATGAACCGACTGAAGATAAAGGTGAACAGTTCATCAAGATCACCACTCCAACCCCTATTGGAGAGGTAGATGATCAAGATGAAGAAATCATCCAAGTTGATGAAGTCAGTCCAGTGATTGAAGACGTTCCAGATGCAAGGACTCTAGAGCTCAGACATCTGAAGGATCACCCTATGGACCAAATCATAGGAGATCCCCGGGATGGTGTTAGAACTCGTAGTGGTACAACTAATGAGAATTTATACTTAAGTTTTCTCTCTCAGGTTGAACCAAAGAAGTTTGAGGAAGCAAACTCGGATGCATTATGGATCCTGGTTATGGAAGAAGAACAGAATTTGTTTAAGCACTGCAAAGTCTGGACACTTGTTTCAATACCCAAAGGCAATAACGTCATCGGAACAAAGTGGGTCTACAGGAACAAGATGGACGAAGATGGAACAATCATAAAGAATAAAGCCAGACTCATGTAGCCAAAGGATATCGCCAAGAAGAAGGAATCGACTTCGACCAAACATATGCTCCAGTGGCAATACTAGAGGCAATAAGGTTATTCCTAGCATATGCTGCTCTCAAGGGCTTCACCGTCTATCAGATGGATGTGAAGTCCGCCTTCCTTAATGGTGACATAAAGGAAGAAGTATATGTGGAACAACCTCCAGGTTTTGTTGACTCTTACTTTCCCGATTATGTTTACTTATTGCAAAAAGCTTTATATGGTCTGAAACAAGCTCCTCGAGCTTGGTATGAGACGCTATCTAGCTTTCTTCTTGAGAATAAGTTCACAAGGGGAAAGATAGATAAGACATTATTTCTTAGGAAAATAAATGACAAGATTTTGCTAGTGCAAATCTATGTCGACGACATCATTTTTGGCTCTACTGATGACAACCTCTGCAAGAAGTTTTCAAAAATTATGTAAGGGAAGTTTGAAATGAGCAGTATGGGGGAGCTAAAGTATTTCTTAGGGCTTCAGGTGAAACAATCTGAAGATGGAATTTTCATCTCGCAGACGAAGTTCACCAAAGAGCTAATTAAGAAATTCGGAATGGAGAACGCAACCTCTATGAGGACTCCAATGGGTTCAACTATGTCCCTGGACAAGGATGAGAAAGGGAAACCTTTTGATGAAACCAAGTACAGAAGCATAATTGTATCCTTGCTCTAGCTTACTGCCAGTAGACCTGACATAATGTTTTCAACATGTGTTTGTGCTAGATTTCAGGCGAACTCTAAGGAATCTCACTACACTACTGCAAAGCGGATTTTGAGATATCTTAAAGGCACACCAAATCGTGGCTTATGGTACCCAAGAAGTAATGACAGTGAACTAATTGGTTTTTCAAATACAGATTTTGTAGGTAGCAAAGATGACAGGAAAAACACTTCCGGGACTTGCCAATTCCTTGGAAGGAGGCTTATTTACTGGAGTAGTGAGAAGCAAAACTGTGTTGCAATCTCAACAGCTGAGTCAGAGTATATCTCTGTAGGAAGTTGCTGTGCATAGTTGCTATGGATAAAGAATCAATTTAAAGACTATAACATGAAGTTCCAGAACATTCCACTGTTTTGCGACTCCTCCAGTGCAATTGCAATAACCAACAACCCAGTCTCGCACAACCGTACAAAGCACATAGAGCTGCGATACCATTTCATCCGGGAGCATGTGGAGAATGAAGATATAGATCTACATCATGTCTTTATAGACAGGCAGATTGCAAATATTTTCACGAAGCCGTTGGACGAGACCAAGTTCTCATTCTTCAAAACAGAACTTGGGATGCTCAACAAAGAAGATTAGATATGGTGGACTCATACAAAGGCTCAGAGATGAAGAAATCAGTCAAAAGTTGGAATTTCCCAAAATTCTAAGTCCATGACTCGAGTAAGCCAAGATCTACTCGAGTACCTAATGTCATACTCGAGTACTTCCTAGAAATATTCGAGTACTTCCCGTCACTCGAGTACATGGAAGTCCAGGTATGTGAAGAGGTTGGCACTTTCAAAACTCAGACTATAGATCAACTATGTGTAGAATTCAGAAAGAAGGAGGACCTTGTGAAAGAACAAATTGCAAAATTTGACACTTCTGTCAGGACTCTCTGGGATGAAAGAATGAAAGAAATCAACAAAGATGTTTTAGCTCAAATTCAGTCAGTAGTTTACTGCATTTTAATTTATGCTCAATATTTTTATAATTGTCCTTTCTACTTTGGTATAATTCACCTTAGTATAGAGGGTTTTGACTTCTACAAATAGGGGGAGATTGTTGGGTATTGCATCCACAATTACTCAGATTTGTACAAAGTCACCCTTGAACTAAGATGAATTAAGTTGTATTTGATGCCTTGCTTTAGTTATGTGTTTGCAAGACTATATTGCCAAGTATAGACCAATATCAGTCTACAATGGGTCATCAAACACAGGACCATACAATGTAATCCCTCATTGTGTGATCCATTGAAGAAATGAATTTCAATGAAGAAAAATTCTCTAAGTCATTTACTCGAGTAGATGTATTAATACTTGAGTAAGTGAAATGGTACTCGAGTAGTTGAATTCTTATACTCGAGTCACCAGTTTATCCTCTCAGAATTTTTCTAAGTTAAATACTCGAGTAGTAAGTTTTTACACTCGAGTAGTTAAGTCATTTGTCTCGAGTAACAGAAGTCAGGGACTCGTGTAGATTCTTTCCTCTCGAGTAGTTAAATTCCTATACTCGAGTAGTCTATATACTACTCGAGTAGTCCAGAGTTTATACTCAAGTATTTCTCTTTCTCTAACTCAGAAATCCTCTAAGTACTTTACTCGAGTAGTTTATCTTCATACTCGAGTAGGTCCTTTTCACTCGAGTGTTCATTCCCATTACTCGAGTAACCTGTTTTCCATTCTCAGAAATTTCTCTAAGTATTTGACTCGAGTACTTCTTCTATTCACTCGAGTAGTTGAACTCTCTCACTCGAGTAACCCATCTTATACTCGAGTAGTCCAATTCTTTGACTCGTGTAATCAGCCTAGCACTCGAGTATATCTTTAATCTACTCGAGTATCTGCTCCTCAATTCTGGATATTTTTCTAAGTAAAATACTCGAGTAGTCTCTTTCTCCCTTACTCGAGTAATGACTTCAAGTACTCGAGTAGATATATGATGACTTGAGTATGTAAGTCAAACTTTCAGAAATTTCTCTAAGTCCAGATTTGACGGGATTTTTTCAAATACCTTGACGTGATTGGTCCACGTGTACATCATTAAGAATAATTATGACCGTTAGGGGATATCTTATAAATAGGTCTTGTCAAGACTGATCAACCCTAATGCTAATAATCAACATCAAGCCGTCATAATATTCAGTATTCTGAATCGCGTTTCTCTCCCTCAAAATGAAAGCTGCCGCCGCCGCCGACGATCTCCTTCGCGCCAGGGCTAGGTTTTCGACTTCAAGATTCAGATCAAGTTTTATTTCAAGATCGAGATATTCTGTTCGTTCTACATCATCTTTCTTTGATCTAGTGAAGTCAAAGTAATTTTTCAGATCTAGTTTTGCCGAGACATCTTCTTCAACTTTTTTGATAAAGCCACAACGATGACGAGAAGAAGATACAGGCAGATCTTGTCAAGATTTGAAGAATACTGTTTGTATTCTTATTTCTCTCAACTTATTTCTTGTAGGAGAATTTTCTCCGAGTTGTAGGAAGTTTTACCTTCCAAGTGTAGATCCATTTGGATCGAGTTTGTAGGAACGTTGTTTCGAGACGTAGGATTGGTTTTTCAATCCGAGATAATGGAGTAGCCAAGTCTAGTGGTTTGCTAGATCGGTGAGGGAAAGTGGACGTACCCAAGGTTGGGGAACCACTATAATTCTTTTGTCGTCTGTGAATGCTTGATTGATCTGTGCCTAGTCGCTAAATTTTTATTCCGCAAAAAGACGCACAACTCACCTATTCACCCCCCTTTAGGTGATTTTGGTAGACAACTGAACTTTTTCAGGTATAAAACTTTACTGACTGGATCTGAGCTAGCACATTTTTGTTGATTTCATTTAACTTCTCAGTCCAGAGAGTGTTAGCAGTTACAGCAAACTTATCTACAAACTTTTGTACATGTTCTTTCACTAGAGTCTCCCCCTTTCTGAATTCTACACAAAGGGTATCTATGGTGTCATCTTTGAAAGTTCCAACTTCTTCACAAACTTGTATAACATGTTCTTGAGCTTTCTTCTCAAGTTGAATTTGATTTTTGGCCAGAGTTACAGATTGGTTCATCACTTCACCAACACTGGTAATAGTGTGGTCCAGATCTTTGCCACCTACCTGAAAAAGGTGCTTCAATTGATCTGTGTTATGCTGTATCTCAGCAAATCCTCTGCTCATCTCTTTCTCAAGAGTAGTTACTTTATCTTGCACAAGTTTCAGAGAGTCATCAAAATGCTTTCTTTGATACGTCAACATTTGTTCAATCTTACTCACAATATCAGAAGAAGTGGATGTAGTAGAAACAGTAGCAGGAGCAGCAGTAGGAACAGAAGCTGGAGGAGGAGGAGCTTTCCATGGAACCAGTTCTTCATTACAACTGAGCTTTGAGCTCTTGTAGTATGGACAAAAACAACTTCATCCTCACCAGTGAATGTGTGAATAGAGAAGTCTAGGTTCCTCAAGGGAGCATCAACAGGCTCTTGAGAACTTGTATCTTCATCTGAAAGTAGAACAGTATCTGGTTTGTCTTTCTCAGCATCTGGAGAATGAGCAGTAGGTGACTCTGGAGATTGCATAGGTGAGGGAGTACGTGTTGGGATGGAGAATGCACAGGAGTGGGTTGCTTGGGTTGCTCAGCTGGGGTTAATGAGGGAGATGGCGCAGATGATGGAGATTATATAGGAGTTTGTACTTTTGGTGGCTCTTCAGCAGTCCAGAATGGAGTGGAGGTATGGGCTCATTTGAAGTAAGCTCTTCTATCGTCTTGTCAATATCTTCTGCTGTATATATGATGGTTTCCTGAACTTGTGCATCTGTATGGAACTCAGTTGAAATGGCTGGAAGGGGTGATCTGACTGGAGGAGGAGAGGGAATCCTTATATATGGAACAGAGGAGACAGGCTCCCCCTTTGTTGCTACACCAACTGTGCCAGTAATTCCATGAAGAGAGGGAGATGGGGTCCTATCCTCTGAAGCAGGAGCTTCAGGAGCCTTTGCAGCTTGAGTTGGATTCTTTAACTTTACTTCCCACCTCTAAATAGAAGAAATAGAAACCTTCTTCATATGATGAATGGGAGTACCTTTGGAAGTGTCAAATACCTGAGGATTTATCTCATGAAGCATCAGAGATATAATCCTTGCAAAACTAGGAGTCTTGATGCTCTCCCTTATCTTATCAAGAATCATCATTCCAAACTGAAATCTCTTCCTGCACACTATAGCTATGAGAACAGTAAACAAATCATAAGATATAAACCCTATAGAACCTGTCTTGCACCAGAGGACTTTTCCAATAATGTCTACTAGAATTTTTCTTTCAGCATTCAAGTCTAGTCTTCTAACAGAAGTAACTTTAGTAGAGATTCCACAGAAACTGCAAGCCCTTTCAGTTTCTTCTGCAGTGAGATCATCTTCTTCATCCACAATTGGAATCCTTAGAAGTTAAGAGACAATGGTCTTGTTCAATTTAATCTTAATACCTTTTACCCTGGACTTTAGGACTTTGCCATTTCTCTTCACCTTGATGTTCTTGAAGAATTCTTCAACCTCTAGAAATAAGATTTTGCAAGGTTCTTGTAGAACAAATGTCAAACCTGCACTGTCGAGGAGCATCAACAGATTCTTGAAGTCGTCCGAAAGTTCAGCGATTCCAGTAACTACCAGCTCACTTCCAACACCTATCTTAGACCGCGGCGCCATGGATTCTTTAGAAATGGATGTGCGACAGACGGAAGAACGACGACGAAGAATTGATCTAGTTCAGCGGCAGAAGACGAAAAGGTTTTTCGATAAAGTGGATTTTAACTTGAGTAGATTTAATGAAATCTAAGATTCTCTATTTATATAAGTCTAGTAATGATGATTAGGGATAGATTAAGCCTTAGATTGGGGCGGAAATCAAGCGTAAAGCGAAACTGAAGAAATTGAAAACTTTCGAAATGTGATATGTCATTTTTTGAGTGGAGACTTAGTTCTCGAGAGATGGATGTTTAGTTCTCGAGAAGTTAAAATTTATTTCTCGAGTGAATTCTTTACTTCTCGAGAAGAAGGTTTATTACTCGAGTGAGTAGTACTCGAGTGAGATTTCTTTGTTTATCGAGAAGAAAGGAATTACTCGAGTAGTCAGAAATTACTTCTCGAGAAGTCATTCTATGTCTCGAGAAATGAAGTCCACTTAGAGGAATTTCTAACCTTTTTGACTTGTCCTTGATTTCTGAGCCTTCAAATGATTCCACCTTGTCTATTCTTCCTTGTTGAGCATGCCAAGCTCAGTTTTGAAGAAGTTGAACTTGTCCTCGTCCAGCGGCTTCGTGAAAATGTCTACAACTTGCCTATCTATTGGAACATACTGCAGATCTATGTCCCCTTGCTCCACATGCTCCCGGATGAAGTGATATCTTAACTCGATGTGCTTTGTCCGGCTGTGTGAGACTGGGTTGTTGGCAATTGCTATTGCGCTGGAGGAGTCGCAAAATAGTGGAATGTCTTTGACCTTCATGTTGTAGTCTTCCAGCTGATTCTTTAGACAAAACAACTGTGCACAACAACTGTCGGCAAAAATATATTCAGACTCAATCGTTGAGATTGTGACACAGTTTTGCTTTTTGCTACTCCATGAGATAAGTCTCCTTACGAGGAATTGACATGTCCCGGAAGTGCTTTTTCTGTCATCTTTGCTACCTACAAAGTCAGCATCTGAAAAACCAATCAGCTCGCTATCATTAATTCTTGGGTACAATAAGCCAAGATTTGGTGTACTTTTAAGGTATCTCAAAATCCGCTTTGCAGCAGCGTAGTTAGATTCCTTACAATTCACTTGGAATCTAGCACAGACACATATAGAGAACATTATGTCTGGTCTACTAGCAGTAAGGTAGAGAAAGGATCCAACTATGCTTCTGTACTTGGTTTCTTCAAAAGGTTTCCCTAACTCATCCTTGTCTAGAGACATGGCTGGACCCATTGGAGTCCTCATAGAGGTTGCGTTCTCCATTCCGAATTTCTTAATTAGCTCTTTGGTGAACTTAGTCTGGGAGATTAAAATTCCATCTTCAGATTGTTTCACCTGATGCCCTAAGAAATACTTCAGCCCTCCCATGCTGCTCATTTCAAACTTCCCTTGCATAAGTCTTGAGAACTTCTTGCAGAGGTTGTCGTCAGTAGAGCCAAATATAATATCATCGACATAGATTTGCACTAGCAAAATCTTGCCTTTTATTTCCCTAAGAAATAATGTCTTATCTATCTTTCCCTGTGTGAACTTGTTCTCAAGAAGAAAACTAGATAACGTTACATACCAAGCTCGAGGAGCTTGTTTTAAACCGTACAACACTTTAGATAATAGATAAACATGATTAGGTAGGTTAGAATCAACAAAACCTGGGGGTTGTTCCACGTACACTTCTTCCTTTATGTCACCATTAAGGAAGGCGGAATTCACGTCCATTTGATAGATAATAAAGCCCTTTAGTGCAGCATACGCTAAGAATAACCTGATTGCCTCCAACCTTGACACTAGAGCATATGTTTAGTCGAAGTTGATTCCTTCTTATTGACGGTATCCTTTTGAAATGAGTCTGGCTTTGTTCTTTATGATTGTTCCATCTTCGTCCATCTTGTTCCTGTAGACCCACTTTGTCCCGATGACATTTTTACCTTTGGGTCTTGGAACGAGTTTCTAGACTTTGCAGTGCTTGAACTGGTTTAGTTCTTCTTCCATGGCCAAGATCCATGTTGCGTCCGAGTTTGCTTCCTCGAACTTCTTTGGTTCAACCTGTGAGAGAAAACTTAAATATAAATTTTTGTTAGTTGTACCTCTGCGAGTTCTGACACCATCCCGGGGATCTCCTATGATTTGGTCCATTGGGCGATCCTTCAGATGTCTGAGCTCTAGAGTCCTTGCATCTGGAACTTCAACTACTGGAGTGACTTCATCAACTTGGACTACTTCTTCATCTTGATCATCTACCTCTCCAATAGGGGTTGGAGTGGTTATCTTGATGAACTTTTCGCCTTCATCTTTGTTTGGTTCATCCAAGCTGATTTCTTTAGACTTTGTACCTGCATCTTCAATAAACACATTAGAAGAGTTTCTTTGCAGCAAGCTCGTCTCATCAAATAAAACATTTATTGATTCTTCTACAACCAGAGTTTTTCTATTAAATATCATGTATGCCTTACTATGGCTACTATAACCTACAAAAATACCTTCAAAGCTCTTTTCGCTAAACTTGGTAGTGTGATACTTACCATTGTTAAGCACGAAGCATTTACAACCAAAAATTCTAAAATATGAGACAGTCGGTTTACTGCCCTTTAAAAGTTCGTAAGACGTCTTATAATGGTTCTTGTTTATGAGTGCTCGATTTTGCACGTGGCATACAGTGTTGACGGCTTCAGCCCAGAAGTACTCCGATAGTGAATCATCACTCAACATAGTCCTGCAGGCCTCTATGAGTGTTCTATTCCTTCTCTCAGCTACTCAATTTTGCTGTGGAGTACGAGGAGAGAAAAACTCATGAAAGATACCTAGGCTTTCACAAATTCTGTCATGGCCACAGACTTGAATTCAGTTCCATTGTCACTTCTGATCTTGACTACAGAACAATTGTATTCATTCTGATCTGCCTAACAAAATTTGTAAAGACATCGAAGGTATCTGACTTGTGTTTCAGAAAGAACACCCACACAAAGCGCGAGTAGTCATCAACGATAACCAAATGTATAATCCTTACCTCCTAAACTTCTAACTTGCAGTGGACCGAACAAGTCCATATGAAGTAGATGTAGACATCTATTAGAATCTTTGCCAATAACGCTTTTAAAGGTAGCCCTTGTTTGCTTGCCTTTCACACATGCATGATAAGGTCTATCTTTGACATGCTTAACATTTGGGGCATCACGTACAAAATTCAGTGAAAATAACTTATTAATAGTTTTAAAATTAATATGTGCTAGTCTCTTGTGCCATTGGTCACTGAGAGACGCACTTTCTTTTGCTAAAAGGCACACTGGTGTAGAAGAGTCTATACAAATGAAATTTAAACAAAATATATTCCTGCTTTGAGTGCCTGATAGAATCGTTTCCATATTGTCAACAGACTTTATCAAGCACTTGTCAGCATAGAATTCAACTATGTATCCTTTATCGCATAGTTGGCTTATTCTTATGAGATTGTGTTCCAATCCTTCAACATAAGCTACATCCGAAAAGGATACACTACCGTTAGTGATCATACCGTAGCCTTTTGTGATTCCTCGGTTTGAACCTCCAAAGATGACCTTTGGTCCGTTCAAAACTGGAGAGAAGTTATGAAGTAGGCTTCTTGTCCCGGTCATGTGCCGAGAGCATCCTCTGTCCAAATACCAGATAGGCGTTTTGGTGGCCTTTGGACATACCTGCAATCATAATCAGTTTGCCTTAGGAACCCAAACACTTTTGGGTCCTTGGTCTCGTGTTAGAACACTCCTCCTACGAGTATTAGCATTATGAGTGGTCATTCTCTTGTTGCCAACTTGGGGAGTTGCAAACTTCTCGGATTAAACCATCACTCGATGGCAAAATGACCAATTCTGCCACAGCATCAATAGTCAAACCTATTGTATCTTTGCCTTACGTTCTCCTTCTTGACCTTCTAAGATAGTGGTCTAGCAGGGGTTGCATTCTTGGAGGAAGAGGCTTCATGATGATGGCAATCACATGATTTCTTCTCCTTCACAGACTCTTTCATAATGGGTTTTACCTTTGGTGCTTTCTTGAAGTTATGACCATGATCATAAGGACCATAGCCCTGAAGAATGACTTCTTCATAAGGTGCCTTAAAGACACTCTCACCAAAGTTTCTGGGGCGAGTCCATCCTTGGTAATGATACTTTGTCTCTACATAAGTAGGCCTAGACAAGTGGCCGTAGGACGAGTCAAGATCAAACTCATTAGTTGAAAATATGACTTTCTTAAAGATAGTCTTATCTTGAGGGGCCTTCCCTTTTTCTTTGGCCGATGCCTTCTTGGCGGCCTTATTCTTTCTCTGAGCCTTATTCCTCCTAGAGGATTTACTAGGAGCTTCTACATGGCCTAGCCCAGCACCCTTGTCCTTAGCTGAGAATTCAGCAACAAGAGGAAGGACAGTCTTAGGCTTCGAGAAACTTTCAACAAGTTTCTTTTTAACAGCGAGTTGTTCTTCTAATTTCTTGATGATTTTCTCTTTTAAGTTAAGGTGCTCTAGAGCCATATTATATTCTTCAATAGCATTATTGAATTTCTCCTTGAGTGAGTCAGTCTTAGCAACTTCCTCTCTCAAGGTGCTCTCTTCAGCTTTAAAGACTTTATCTCCTTTGCTTGAGTTTTCACGACTCGTCGACATTTGTCGTAAGCCTTGATTAACTACTTATACGAGGCCATGTGTTCAGACTCATTTTCAGAAGAGCTATCCTCATTATCATGCTCAGAAACTTCAGATTCTGAAAGAGGAGTGTGAGAGTTTACCTTCCCAGTGAACTGGGGCTCTTGTTCATCATCTGTCTGAGCCATAAGCCCAAAGTAGTCTTCTTCTTCTTCACTCGACTCAGATGAGTCAGATTCACTGAGAGTTTTGCCCTTCTTGGCTATCAGGCTCTTCTCTGTCCTCTTCTTATTATATGAGGACTTCTTTTCTTCTCTCTTTCCACCCTCCTTTTTCTTGCAGGGGCAATCAGCAATGACATGACATGGACTTTTACAACAATAACAAACTATGTGAGTCGAAATATGTTTGTTAGGTTTAGAATTATACCTGTCATGGCTACTTGTGCCTTTCTTTCGTCGATCACCGTCATTTTGTGATCTTTTGTATGAGGTATCCTTGCCCCTCCATTGCTTCTTATTGTTCAAGAATTTCATGAACTATCGTGAGAGCAGTGAGAACTCTCTTTCAGATAGCTCTAAGCCTGAAGTACTTGGCTCAGATGACTCCACTTCACTTTCTTCTAGAGCAGGTGCAGGTGAGGCAGCTTTGCCCTTCCTTGAACTGTCTGCCTTCAAAGCAACAGACTTTTCCTTTGAAGAGAATCAACTTTTCTCTTCTTCAGCCTTTCTGGGATTTATCTGCAGTTCATAGGACATCAACTTGACAAATAGGTTCTGAGGGTCTGTTTCAGCTAATTTGCCAAATTCCCGAATGGCACAAGCTTTGTTGTCCCATTCCTTTGTGAGGGACCTCAGAAACTTGTCATTGAGCACTCCACTTGTGAAGACTCGGCCATACACTCTTAGGCCATTTACTATCTTGAAGAAATTCTCAAAGGTATCATCAATGGTATCTTTAGGTCCTTGCCGGAAGGCTTCATATTTCTGATTCAGGATGGATCTTCTATCATCCCTCACTTCTTCTGTTCCTTCCATCAAAGTGACAAAGGACTGCCACATCTCCTTAGCAGATTGGCAGTGAATCAAGTTCTGCAGCATTGAGTCATCAACTGCACTTGCTATTATATTCTTAACTTTCTTGTTCAAAGAGACAAGTGCAATCTCGTCTTTATCTAGATCCATCAATTTCTTTGGAACTTGCTTTGTTGGATCTATTGTGGAGGTAGTCATGGGAATGTAAGGACCTTCTTCAATAATCATGAAGATCCTGGGATCCACAACTTCCATGAAAAATTTAATCCTTTCTTTCCACATGGGAAAGTTATTCTTTGTGCACAAAGGAAGCTTGGCAAAATCTCTAGCCTTATCCATACTTGGCAAATCTCAAAAGAAACAACTGGAGAAGGAATTGATAAAGGTGTTAACCTTTTAGTGATCAACCTCCCTCTGATACCAATTGAATGAGTTCAGTTGTCTACCTAAATCACCTAGAGGGGGGTAAATAAGTGAGTTGTGCGTCTTTTTGCGGAATAAAAATTTAGTGATCTATGCACAAATGTCAACCAAGCAATCACAGACGACAAAAGATTTATAGTGGTTCCCCAACCTTGGGTACATCCACTTTCCCTTACCGATCTAGCAAACCACTAGACTTGGCTACTCCACTATCTCGGATTGAAAACCAATCCTACGCCTCGGAACCAAGTTCCTACAATCTCGATCCAAACAGATCTACACTCGGAAGATAAAACTTCCTACAACTCGGAGAGAAATCTCCTACAAGAATTGAATAGAGATAAATTGAAAATACAAACAAATAATCTTCAAATCTTGAAACAATCTGGCTAGATCTTCTTCTTTATAAATTATGGCTCTGTCAGATTTGTTGAAGAAGAAATCTCGGCAAGAAAGAGATCTGAAGACTTCTTTTGATTTCACCCGATCGGAACGATGATGGAGAACGAAAAACAATCACGATATGGAAATCAATCTTGGTCTGAATCCTTTGAATCGAAGACACCAGCTCTTGCACGATGAAGATCGGCGACATCGGCGGCTTTCATTTTTGGAGAGAGAGAGAAAGATTCAGAGAACTTAGAAAAATTATGATGGCATGAAAATCCTTCTTGTTAGGGTTAGTCGTTTGACAAGACCTTATATAAGATCTCCCTAACGGTCATAATTAATCTTAATGACGTAAACGTGGACCAATCACATCATGTGATTTGAAAATCCCGTCAATTCTGGACTTAACAAAAATTCTGAAAAACTGAACTCCATTTCTTGATTGAAGAATTATTTCTCGAGAAGCAAAGTTTATAACTCGAGAAGAGGAATGAAGATTATTTGAGAAAAGAATTTTTGAAATTACTCGAGATGAAGAATGTATTACTCGAGTACATGATGGGTTCTCGAGAAGTCAATTTGAATTACTCGAGAAGAAGTCTAACAGAAAGTATTCGAGGCAGAAGAATTATTTCTCGAGTACAAAGGAATTACTCGAGAACTAGAAATCTACTCAAGAAATAGAATGATACTTGTCGAGAACAAAGACTTATAAAAAATATTTCTTATTCTGGAAGAAAGTTACCCGAGAACAAGAAATGATTTCTCGAGAGAAAAGGAACTTCTCGAGAACAAGGTATATGATTTCTCGAGAGAAAAGGAACTTCTCGAGAACTATACTTAGTAATTTTCTGAGATAAAAAACTGAATACTCGAGAGGTAGAGATAAAGTCTACTCGAGTGCTAGACCTAGTTACTCGAGAACTAAAGTAATACTACTCGAGAACTAAATTTTGTACTCGAGTAATAAGACTAATTACTCGATAACGTTAACTTATAATACTCGAGTACTAATAGATTACTCAAGTAATGGACTTAGAGAATTTCTGACTCTCAGAAAGTTTTCCTTCTTGAATCCAATCATCACCAACACTTCATCCATTGATCCAAGTGCTTTAATATGAAGTGTATCCCAATAGAGAGGCTACACATAAGTCAACACCTTGGATCACACAATGAGGTATTACATTGATATGGTCCTGTGTTTATGACCCACTGTAGACTGACATTGGTCTACACTTAGCAATAGAGTCCTGCAAACACAACTAAAATAGAAGATCAAATACAACTTAATTCATCTTAGTTCAAGGGTGACTTCATGCAAATCTGGGTTATTGTGGATGCAATACCCAACAGTAGGTCACTCAAATGTAGAAAGAGTTTCATATACTATTCGAGAGAGGATGATATTAATCTTCCGGATTGGAGTCAAATTCAATAGTGGGGTTCACCGCATAAATCAAGCTTTGGGGTTTTGACTGGCCGAGAGGTATTAATCGATCAACCTAAGTTTAGTCGAGAGCTTATTCTCGAGAGAGGCGCTTTTGTAAATTAGGAACCTCAACGGTCGAAGTAGGTAGATTAGAAGCTTGAATTTTATGAAAAGTTTATTTTATTTCAAAGGGAGTCTAGATCAAGTGTTAATTTCAGTTCATAGTTTTATTAATCTTTTATTTTTATATTCGATAAAATAATATTAATTTGCGTTAGTAAAAGTAGTCAACATACCCCGAGTCTAATATGACACTTGATCCTATACTCTATAACGATAGGTATCATTGCCTTATCGATTTAGAATTACGCTCTCACGTGAATTTTAACAATCATGATTACATGACTGAATATATGCTATACTCTATATTAGGGAAATAATTCTTGTTTTTTTTCTCTTGAATCACTTACTTGCCTATTTTGCTAGTTTCACTTCCTGAGTATAGTATAAGCACATTTCTTATCCTTTGATGGCTATGTATTTTTCTTTACTTACATTTATCAATGTTCAAATGCTTTACCCTTGTTGATTTTGGAATTTTCCTTAGCTTTTGTGACTTCACCACCCGCCGCCTGAGCCGATCTGTGTCAAGTTCTTGCTCACCTCAATAATTGGTCTGCTTTCTCCCTGCACGTGACCCAGTGATTCACTGTGATTCTATTTTTGAGTAGTAATAATATATAAATATGTTTTTATAAAAAATATAAACTGTTATGTATAATTAGAAATTTCTTCTACTGTATTTCTATGTACGTGTATATTAGACTTTGCATGGTACTCTGCCCTTGTTGTTTCTAAGTCAACTATTCATTTTCTCGTCCACAAGAGAGATGGTTTGCTCGGGACAAGTAAATGGTTATGTTTGGGGGTGTGAAGAATCCTATTTATATAGGGTTTTTAAGACTCACTAGGCTTTTTTTCATGCACATGCACTTCACTTTCTGGTCATTATTGCTTATATTTCACTTGTTCATGACTCTCACATGAAGTGCACATTTTGGCTCATTGTGATAGTGGCATGTGCCCCAGCTTATTGGTTTACAATGCAGATGGGCAGATACCCATTTTATTGGAATTCTAACCTGGAGAAATCGCACGGTCATGTGTTTCTTTTGCGAACAATTTATACGACTGTGCGATTCCTACAGTGCCTAAAATTGGTGATCTGCCCCGATCCATGTGTTTTGTTTACGCATGGTCAATTTTGACTGTGCTTGAGCAAAACTGCTTGATCGTCTCTCTTTTTTCTAAAATTTTATGATATTTGTAATATTCCTTATCACACGTTCATGGGTTTACCTTTACGCATGTTCTGGTCGACCGTGCGTCTTCATTTCACTCAAAATTATGAAAAATTTGATGTTATGTTTCTGCTAGTGTTTTTTATTCATGCACAGGCTATTTTGCTAGTGCGTGCCTAAAACGTACGAGTAGACTTTTTTTATCTAAAAATTTCATTTTGTTCCGCTCGTGCGATTCCTTCTCGTACGGTTGGATCCACCCATGCGTTTGGTCACGTATGGGGGATTTTTTTTAAATTTTTTGTATTTAAGTCCCAATTTTTAGGTCATTTGGAGGCCAGAACTATTACACGATTTCTTTCGCCAGAGGAGGTGATTCCTCTATTTTCTCCACCTTCCATGTGGTATTTTCCCTAGGCCGCTTCACATTATCCATGTGCTTCAAGGAGAGGATTCTACACTACTCTTCATCACCAATCAAGGAGTTCTTTGCATCGGACGTGGCTGGATTGTAGTTTACCAGATAAGACAGGTCCATTGGATGGAAGTGACAACCCTCCTCTACCCTGGACGATAGTTGGGACCGAGTTAGGATACGGATTGATGACATAGTGATTCCTATCATGAATCTACAACAAGCCTCTAGATTTGGTTGTGTCTCTTGCATTTTTATCCTACTTATTTCAAGTTGTATATTGTAATCTTCACTTTATTTGATGATGATTGCCCTTCTAGACTCATGATTTGAAGTTTTTATTTCATTGTTATGAAATAGTTGGTTAGTATAGATTGTCCATGAAGAGCGCCGACTCTGCCATCACCCTCCACTCCATTACACAAGCCTTCTCTTTCATTCCACAAGCCTACTCTTCCACTACACGAGCCTACTATTCCATTATGTGAGCCCGCACTTCCACTCTATGTGCCTACTTTTCTATCTACCAAGTGAAGCGGTGCTTAATGGCCTGTATAATCCCCTAAATGCCAAGCCATGTCAGTGACCCAAATTATTAATTTAGGTTTATTTTTTTTGTTTTTTGCAATTCAAATCAAGCCTTTCACAACCCATTTGACCGCAAGGACTTCAATCTCAAGTCAATTCTTGAAAATTAACTCCACCTTATTGTGTTCCACGTGAGATTGATACTTGGGAAATTTTCCCATTTTATATTACTTGTGCGACGGCTGCTCTTGATGTTAGCCACATCACTTTACTATCGGACATTGTTTATTATTTAATAATTATGCTAAGACTTTTTCTCTTGAATCATGGACAACTTCTAGGCTAAAATTTATGTATTTGAATTTGATATTTTTGCATATTCATTTCATTGTTATTTTCATTGCATGAAATTTGTATCATGAGCTTTATTACATTAATACATATGTATTTAACTCTTCACTGCTATACTTTAAAGCTTCCACAAAAAGATAATGTATTTTTTCTCCCAATTATTTATTTTAAATCTAATAATACTAATTTAGCTCCGGCCTAACAAATATGGAATTTGTTTCCCCCATATTTGCGGCATCACTACCCCCCTAAAGTGCACTCTGAATTTTTTTCTTTTAGACTGGTCATGAAAGCTTGAAATCATGCACACAAACATACGACAAACATAATATCGGTTCTATATGCACTAAAAAATAATGATGATCCAATCTTTCTTCGATATATAATTTGATCAGTTGAAATACTGGCTTCAACTTTACCTAGTTTAAATGATGCACTCAATAGTATATTTGCTTGCTTAAGGTTTTCAAATCCAAATCTTTTAAGCTTGTTAAGAACATATTTAGTTTGACAAATAAAAATTCCATCACAATGTTTAATGATTTGAAATCCTAGAAAATATGTGAGTCCTACAAAGCTCATTAATTTCAAATTTGTTTTGCAACACTTTAACTACTTCATTACACAACTCTTCATTAGTGTCCAAAAAAGAATATCATCTATGCAAATTTGTAATATGGTAAAATCATAATTAATTTATTAATAAGGAGTGTGTTGTCAGCACTACCCATAATATAACTGTTCTTTATGAAAATGATGTTAATCTATCATACTAAGCATGGGGTGCTTGTTTAAATCCACAAAGCGCTTTTTCTAGTTTATAGACATGGTTTGTTAATAAAATATTTGAAAATCTAGTGGGTTGTTCAATATTAAACCTCTTCTTTAATTATCTGATTTAAGAAGTCATTCTTCACATACATTTGAGATAGTTTAAATCATTTAAAACTCACAAATACAAGAAAGATAAAAATAGATTCTAAGCAAGTAATGGGTGCAAATGTTTCTTCAAAATCCAACCCCTCAATTTTTAAATATCCTTGTTCTACTAGTCTGGCTTTATTCCTAGTTATTCTAGAGATACCATCTATTTTTTAAAAAATCCATTTTAATCCTACAACATGATGATTAGATGGCCTTGTTGGATCTTATGACACCCTTAGATGGAGGTGAATAAGGGCTTTATAGAATTTTAAATATTTAATAAAAATATTAGTTTTTTAAAGAAGTTTCAGAATATATTATTGAAAAATAGATTTTAATATTTAGAAAAGATAATATTGAAAATTACTCTTAAAAATATTAAGAATTAAATATTTCTTCAGTACCGTCGGCGTTAAGTGTTACCGCCAGGCGCTAGTTAACAAATATTAAATTCATGCATTTATATCTTACAAAAAAAGAACTTTCCAATATATTTTGTATTAAAGCTTTTGAAGGCATGAAATATAAATAAAAATTGGATAGTGAGACTAAGAAAAACATGATTTTATTTTTGTAGAAATAAAAATAGGATAGCTTGTATTACCAGGCAAGAGAGCAGTGTGTCATCCTTCTCTAGTTAGTGAGTTTACAGCTTTTGTGACCTTGCTAAAGAAACTACCGCTTCCCTGCGCGCACCTGCCCACTTGGTCACCTAAGTCTGTAGCTTCTCTCTTCTTTGGAGTTCACCATTCCTGGTCTTAGGCCACAATATCCGCCTATTGAGTTTACATATTTGGTGATCTCACTGAGGAAAGAAATGTTTCTTTGTCCGCACATGCCCACTTAGTCACCTAAGTCTGTAACACTCTTTCTCCAGTCCGCAAGAATCATTTTCTAGGTCACTGTAATCGCCTACTAAGGTATACAGATCTGGAGATCTCTTTGAGGAAAACAATGCAGCCCTATGTACACTTTCCCACTTGATCGCCTTAAGTTGTATCCCTCAGGCTGGAATGGTTTTTCGTGTTCGCATAGGTCGCATCACAGAATCTTATTAAAAAAATATGGATAGATCTAGTTGGGCGCAATACTTATTGAAAAAACTTTATTGATCTATTCGTCTATATAACCTGCAATATCCCTTTGTGTGGCTTACAGTTTCAGTCGGCTTGTGTTCTGATATACCGATCCTAATAATAAATTAAGCGGCCTATGGAATTAAATCTGTTAGTTCTTATAGTCTGAGAAATCAATTTGTGCGGCCTGTAATGCCTGCTCAGCTGGAGCACATAATTTGAGATTTCTATAATTTTATGCGATATGGGATATTAATTAATGTTGTCTAGCTTTAAGTGCGATATGGTCATTCTCATAGGAAAACTATATTCATTCTAGGCTTCATGAAATGACAAGTTTTAAATCGTGGTTTTCTTGCCTAAGAATCGTAGTTACTGGGAGTAAAAGCTTCTGGTGTTTCTGATTATGCTTGTGGTCTGTGAAATCAGTCCGCCACACACTATCTAACTCATGGTACTGGCTATCAAAGCGTGATAATGTTATAGTTCGGCTAATGCAATGATACTTATAATCGTTCTACTATAATATAGGCAGGCCACCAATATCATCAGATAGTATTTTCCACAAGTCATGCAATTAAACTAAAAAGAAAAAAAAAACAACAAAGGTGAACTCGTATCCTTTTCATTACTTGCAAAAAATCATTTACATTCTTTTAGCTCATGCGGCTAACAAAAGGGGCCTCCAAGCCTTTGGAAAAAAGATAAAAAATATATGAAGATTTTAGTGATGCGACTTAAGCTTCTTGGCAGCAGGAGTTCCTTCAAAACTCACAGATCATCAATATTGGCAGGAGGCGAATAGCCTCTGGATGCACTGCTGCTGCTACTACTATTCTTTTCACTATCCGTGTATTCACTTAGGGGATTTTTGTTTTCAGAGCTAGAGTCCTCTAATGCAGACTCCTCAGTCTTCTTTTCCTGTCTGCCAGTGTCAGACCTTCACCCTACTTCTCTGGCCCTTCACCCTACTTCTCACCTCCCTCTCCCCTTTCTCCTTCTTCTCCTTATTCACCTTCATCTTCTTCCTCTTCACTTAATAAAGCATTATTTATAGTTATTTTAATATAGTTTTTATTTAATAAATATAATTTTTTATTTAGTTTATATTAATATTGGTCTTAATTACTTTCTTTTCTAATTTCAGGTTAATCTGGGTTGCAATTAACATTTTGAAACTGGCAGGATTGAGCAGGAGAATATTTTGAGAAAACCTGGAAAAATCTCAAGTACATACTCCAGGGTCACGGGCATAAACATGGGGCGTGAACTTTGTAATGACCGTGCCTGCCCCTAGATGTTCTAGAGATGATTTCCATGTCATTTAAAGTTACACAACCCCATGTCACGGGCATGACATGGGGCGTGACTCCAGACACGAGCATGATGACCTGCCAGAACTCCATATTCAATGCCATGTCGCATTAAAAGTACATGCCTACCAGTCACGGGCGTGACCTTTAAGTCACGGACATGACCTATAAACATGAATAAAAACTCAAGGGGTGTGACTCAGCCATCAAGAAGTCAGTTTCCACCGCAAGCCATTCCAATCTTACGTACCCTAGGTCACAGGGGTGACCTAGGGGTGTGACCTTTTCTACAATCATCAGATTAACTCCTGCCATTTCATTTTCCCGCCATTTCCAAAAATAGTCAAGACATGCCCTAGGATACAGGCATATCCTAGGGGCGTGACCCACAATTTAACAGATTTGTATAGTTTTCCCCAATGTTCCTAGGCTTTGAAGACGTCAGTTTTGCACCTTATATGCCCTAGGTCACGGGCATGACCTAGGGGCGCGACTCACTAACAATCTTCATCATAAATTCAAGATAATACCAAGAGCTAGGGGAGTTAGATTTTAGTTAGTTTAGAGGCAAATCTAGTCAGTTTTTAGAGAGTTTTCTTTGTTTATTTTTAGTATTTTGTATTTCTTTTCTGCATTTTGCTTTTTATAATGTAATCTTTATCTTTTGTATTTTTAATCCAAGTGCAATTTTCTTTAGAAATCATGTCCCTCTTGACCTTTTTATGTAATTCCTTTATCATATTGAGTAGCTAAACTTCATTTAACACTTGATCATGATGAACTTTGGAATGAAATAAACTTTATTTATTTTTCTCAAAATTGCCAAGCTCTCTACTATTATTCAGTGATTTATCTTTGAATTTAGTTGCGTCGAATTCATATGTCATGAATATGTTCTTCGATCCTAGATTCGTATCCTAGATTTTAACGAGAGGTCGTGGATACGAGGATATCACTCAAAGATAAAAGGAGTTGCATGCACTCCTCGAGAGAGGACGACATAAATCTTCTAGATTGGAGTTAAATCTAATAGTGGGGTTCACCACCTAAAGCAAGCTTAGGGGATTCGACTGGCCTAGGGGTCTTAATCGATCAACCTAAGTTTAGTCGAGAGCGTATTCTTGAGAGAGGCGCTTTCATATTTTGGGAACCTCCATGGTTGAAGTAAGTAATTTAGAAGCTTGCATTTTATTATTTCATGAAAGTTTATTTTAATCCAAAGGGATTCTAGATCAAGTGCTAATCTTTATTTTTATAATTTCTTTTAATAGTTTAATCCACCACACTTTTATATTCGATAAAATAATATTAATTTGCATGAGTAGAAGTGATGGAGAAAATCCCGGAGGTGTTTTATGAAAGAGAGAAGATGAAGATGAAGATGATGTTCTCCGAATCTATATTTGATAAAGGCAAGTGTACCTTATCGCTTATAGCATAAGATATAATATCAAGGTCGTATTAGAACCAAGGCGCGCCGATTACTTCTACTTCAAAGAGATTCCTGTTATTTTATCAATTAGATACTTTGATTTGGTTTGCAAATAAGAGAATGGTTATACAATAAAAGAGGATGATTAAGCAATAATTTAAAAGGTTAGTACTTGATCTTGAATCACCTTGGAATGAAAATGTCCAAAAATAAATAAATCCCTAATTCTCTTTAACGAAGGTGCTTGGACCGTGGAGGTTCCCAGAATATGAACGCACCTCTTTCAAGGCTACGCCCAACTGAGTTTAGGTTGATCAACCGAACTTTCGTTCTATAATTGAAACCCCTAAAACTCGCTTTATGTGGTGAACCCCTCTATTGGATTTGACTCCAATCCAGCAAATTTACGTCGTCCTCTTTCAAGGATTGCATTCAACTCCCTTTACCCATGAGCGATCAATCCATACGCATGATCCTTTCGGCTACTAGAGTATGAAAACAGAAGAGAAAATCATATATCGATGATATGACATCTCTATAAATTAATCAAGGGTAAATCCTAAACATTTGTTCAATGAGAAAGAGATGATATTGCTTAAGAAAAAGAGATCATTTCATTCCTCGGATCTTTTCGATCAAGTACTAAACAAAGTTTAGTTACTCATAATATAGGAAATGAAAATCATGTTAAGAATATGCAAAAAAGAAAGAGAAAGAGGGAAAGGGAATAACAAACTAATTTATTTCTTATTGAAAAGAAGTTACAAAAGACTTCGAAAAAGACATTATAAGGAGAGTTTGCAAGAAGATTACAAGTACGATAAAAGAAATTGCAAGAACATTAAAGCATGAAAATATTAAACTAAAATACTCTACAAACAAACTCTAAAGGCTCTCTACAATGCTCAAAATGAAGTAGGAAGGATGATACTTTCCCCCTTTCTTCATGCCTATTTATAGGGCCAAAACCAAAGGGGTAGAGTTGGAATTTGGCATGAGGATGAAGTTTCCATGAAGCATCCTTTGGTCAAAAAGCACATGTTGGTTTAAAATTCAAAGGTGGCTAGCCTCTTTCACACTTGTCATGAAAAGCATGATAAAAGTTGGCTAACTTTCTCTCTTTCCATGAAGCTTCCTTTAAGGACACATGTTGAATATAAAGTCAAAGGTGGCTAGCCTCTTTCATACTTATGAGAAAAAATCACATCGGACCATTGTGGCTTCATTCCATTCTTGAATATAGTTAAACAACACCATGACGTGAGTGCACTTGACATTTATTTTGGCACACCATAACTGAAGGCACGTTCTTTTAGAATTGATAATGCAATTGTCCCGGGATCCTCGGTTCTTGCTCAAAGACGAGAATTATTCATGCAGGAAATCTGCTGGACAGCAACTTCGACGGAGGATTCCTGAAGCTACATAAATCCGATGAAGGCGTGTAACCATGCATTGGAAAGGTATTTCCGAGGGCTACAACTTTCGTGTTCAGCCCAAGATCTGATTCTAGCCGTAACATGCCCAAAAATTGCCCCGAAGTTTGCTGCATGCAGAAAATATAGTAAAATAAGCATAGTTAGGATAAAATTATAAAAAGATACGATTTAGCGAATAAAATTAACATTATAAATATATTTATATTAGATTATTTAGATTTTTATATTAATAATTTAGGTCAAATTATGCATCATCAAGAAGTAATCAACAGGCCTGGAAAAATACTAAACTTCATATTTTATTTTAAAATATCATATACTATGAAAGATAGGTGCTCTTGCCTATAGTTCATAAAATTTGGAGATATTATTAATCCTAAATTTTACCCATCAAGTTTTTGGCGCCGTTGTACAACCCCGTATTCGATGAGCGGGTTACCCTCTGTTGGGATTTGTCTCCACAATGCCTCAGATTTGTAGGAGGTCAGACCTTGAACTAAGATGAATTAAGGTGTATTTGATATTGTGTTCAAGTTATATGTGTGCAAGTTTTTATTTCTAAGTGTAGACCAATGTCAGTCTATAATGGGTCACCAAACACAGGACCATACAATGTAATCCCTCATTGTGTGATCCAAAGTGTTGGCCCATGTATAGCCTCTCTATTGGGATACACTTCCTACATGCACTTGGATTGGTGGACTGAAGCACTGAAGTCTATTTTCTCAGAAGAAAATTTTTCTAAGTCCACATACTCGAGTAGCCTTCTTCATATACTCGAGTAAGTGACTTAGTACTCGAGTAGATCCTCAGACATACTCGTGTGACTCTGTATACTCGTGTAGATAAGTTTATACTCGAGTAGATAGTTAGTCACTCGAGTAAGTCATATATTATACTCGAGTAAATCCTTCTGTTCTTAGATCCAAAATTTTCTCTAAGTCCACATACTCGAGTACCTCCTTTTACACTCGAGTAAGTGAGTCTGCACTCGAGTAAGTTGGGTTACATACTCGAGTAGACTGCATTATACTCGAGTAGATGATAAATTGCACTCGAGTAGTTGGTTAGTTACTCGAGTAAATGTTCTGTTCATACTCGAGTAGATCTGTGCTTCTCATCTCAGAAAAATTCTAAGTCTACATACTCGAGTAGTTCCCTATATACTCGAGTAAGTGACTCTGTACTCAAGTAGTTGTTATTCATACTCGAGTAGCTTAGTGATTACCCGAGTAATCTTCCCCAGATACTCGAGTAGTTCTTTTTCCCCTCACTCGAGTATCTCCAACCCCTTTCACTCGAGTAGTTCTTCCTATCTTATCTCAGAAATTTTCTCTAAGTGTTTTTACTCGAGTATATACTCTCATACTCGAATAGTTCTAAATTCACTCGAGTGCTGATCTTTGAATCACTCGAGTAGCTTCTCTTCTTATAATCGAGTATACTCCTTCTATCCAATCGAGTATATGCCATCTCATACTCGAGTATGTTTCTTCTATGACTCGAGTATATCTGTTTAAATTTTCCTGAAATTCTCTAAGTCAATCTCGCAGTGTATTTCAAATTAATCATTTCTGATTGGTCCACGTGTCACCCCTAATTAATTTTCTGACCGTTGGAGTCCACCTATAAATAGGTCCTCTCAGATTTGACTAATAACAAGTGAACAGAGATTTTGTTTTAAGAAAGAGAAAAAGTTTCGTGAACCCTAATTTCTCACGCCGCCGCCATTGACGTTCACGGAAGAAGCTCTGGATCGACGATCTTTGATCGCTGTTTTCAACTCTGATTCTCCAGCGATCCAGACGAAAGTTAATCACTCGATCTCGCCAAGCCTCAAAGATTTCAGATCTATTTTCTCGATCGAGGTGATTCCGTTTTTCAGATTTGTGGATCTCTCTCAAGTCGTCTTCAACATATTCTGATCAAGCCAAAGCTCTCAAGGAAGAAGACTGTCAAGATCCAGATCTAAGAATATTACTGTTTGTATTTTATTTTCAAACCAAATTTCTTTGTAGGAGTTTTTCTCCGAGATTTATAGGAAGGCTTTATCTTTCGAGTGTAGATCTGATTTGGATCGAGTTTGTAGGAACGTGGTTCCGAGGTGTAGGATTGTTTTTAATCCGAGATAGTGGAGTAGCCGAGTCTAGTGATTTGCTAGATCGGTGAGTAAAGTGGACGTACCCAAGATTGGGGAACCACTATAAATCTCTTGTCGTCTGTGATTGCTTGATGTGTGCTGTGTTATTTTTTTAATTCCGTATTTGACATGCATTTCACCTATTCACCCCCCTCTAGGTGATTTAGGCTAACAACTTAGTACTCTCACCCTCTAGGATCAGGGTTTTGCGAGATCTTCATGAGCAAAGTCATTCAAGAAGCGAGCCCCCAAGTATTCTTAGAGCTGACTGCGCGAGCTGGAATCTTGGCGTTTAGTGGGGAGAGTCCACTCAACGCTATCTGGCTTTGGTGTTGAGTGAGGAGACTGTTGGAGTTACCATGGTGATCTAGAAGTGGTCAAACATGTAATCTCACTACCAACGCGATATGAGCCTGTAGGGTCGCACATAAGAGCATGTAGAGAAGTTGGAAGATTGACTGTGTTGGTAAGGGTTACCAATAACAACACAGAATGGGGTCAGGCAAATGTTGCCAGAGAGATTTGTCGAGAATGGTTCGACGAGGGTCGTCGAGTATGACTCGGCGACTAAGGCCAATTCGTCGAGAGTCGACGAGAGTCGTCGAGTATGACTCGACGACTAAGGCAAAATCGTCGAGATTCGTCGAGTATGACTTGACGACTAAGGCAAAATCGTCGAGAGTCGTCGAGTATGACTCGCCGACTAAGGCATAATCATCGAGAATCGAACTATTCGATTCTCGCTGATTCTCGCCGATTCTCGCCAGCCGATTCTTGTCGACTGATTCTCGCCGACTGATTCTCGCCGAATCTGGAGATGATTCTCGCCGACTGATTCTCGCCGAACCTGGAGGTGATTCTCGCCGAACGGTCTAGATACCCTAACTTGGGTGGTCTACGGATAGCGGTGTTCTTTTGACTATTTATGCCTTTGGTATAAATAGGGGACTTAGGGTTTTGGGAAGAAGTGAATTGGGTTTTTCCTATAGCTGGATCGAAGCTGATGGAAGA
This sequence comes from Platanthera zijinensis, assembly GCA_039513925.1. Taxonomy (NCBI): domain Eukaryota; kingdom Viridiplantae; phylum Streptophyta; class Magnoliopsida; order Asparagales; family Orchidaceae; genus Platanthera; species Platanthera zijinensis. Next base: position 125,265,087 of record CM077080.1, read on the forward strand.
GTTCCGCCGATCTCCCAATCCGCCGAATCCCGAACCCCGCCGGACGGAATCGTTCCGCTGCCGCCTGTTCGCTCTGCCGATGACCTCATCTCCGGCGACCGTCGCCGGTCTTGCTTTCTCTACCACAGACCTAGCAGTCCATGGGAAGTGCAAAGGTGCGGTTGGTCTTCCTCTCGACCCTTCGTGCGACGAAGCTCGGGGTTCTCCCACTCGTGTGGATTTCTGCAGAGACGTGGACGTTATTCCATGTAGAACTCGCCACCGACGAGGACACGAAGCTTGGAGCATATTCGTTGAGTTATGACTCGACGCCGCTAAGGTAATTTTTGTCTAGTTATTTGTTAACTTCTTGATTCAATTTTCATAGCCCGATCCCATCTCTTTTGGGTTATCTTGATGTTTTATTCCTTCCGCTGCGTGCACAAGCGTTGTGCCATCCTCATAAAGAAACCTAACAGTGGTATCAGAGCCAGGTTTCGGCCATGATTGTTGTATTGGAAGTTAGGTTATTCCAGTACGTATAAACCTAGGGATTTAGAAGTGTTCTAAATGTCTAGATTTATTCCTGGTACATCAATTGTTGATGGTTTTTCCAAGGGAGATTGGTTGGCCCATAACCCATAGGTTAGGGGCTCTGCCCCTTGGAACCTCGCCAGGAACGTCGGGAATTTCATGGTAATTTATAATTGTTAGAAATTGTTGTCTCCTTAGCAGTAACCGTCCCTCGAGTGGTTAATAAACTAGTGTATTGTTTTGGATTTTGAATCCAACAATGAGAGACGAGCTTATCTACTGCTTTAAGTTGAGTTGTCTTTGCTTTTGTCCAATACATGTAAATCTGAAGATTTGTAAAAGTCCGGATGTTCAGATTTAGCCCTTCCTTTCTATCAAATGTTGATAGTGTCAGGTTGTGCACATAAGGGATGCATGTGGATTTTAGAAATTGTTTTTCTGTGGATGTGCACATTGATCAAATGTTGATCATGGTTAATTTTTAACCCATAATCAAAATCCCTTCCTCTAATATTAAGTGTTCGGATGCCTTCCGATGGATGACAGTCTTCCTTCCTCGATCGATGAAGTGTGGGCTTGCCAAAGCAAGGTGCATTAATCTATCTTGGTAAGGGTGCGAGCGGATAATTGTGATATCCCACTGTCGACATCGGGTCTAGCATAACTAGGTGACCTCAAAGGTTGAGTGCCTAGAGGCATAGGGTTGGCATGCACCATATGATGGATGCGAATAAGGAGTTATTCACCAACCATACAAGAATTACATGAGGATGCAATTGTCAAGCGTTGCCTACCTAAATAACCGCATCGTGAGAGAAAAGCCAAAGCTGACTTATTGTGTTGGTGAAATACGGATCTTGTCCACTAAGAGAGTAGCTCGCATGAACTCTCCGAATTGATAGTGAGGGCTATTATTTCGAATAAAATAGTGGGAGTTTTAATTGAAGTCCAAATTAAAATAAATTGTATTTGAAATTTTGGTACTGATATTATTCTGCATGAATTCTTGTAGAATTCCATGGCAAGTGGTTTACACTCCACTCTGTCTTTGAGAGCCATCCTTGAGAAGGATAAGCTCAGTGGGACTAACTATATGGACTAGTACAGGAACCTGAGAATTGTTCTCAGGCAAGAGCGAAAGCTCTATGTCTTGGAAGAAGAAGCCCCCGAGGTGCCGACCGGGAATTCTTCCCGTGTTGATAAAGATACTTATAAGAAGTATACTGATGACGCCTTAGACGTCGAATGCCTTATGCTTGCCACCATGAACTCTGAGCTTCAGAAGCAACATGAGAACATGGGGTGCAAGGAGATTGACGAGCATCTCAAGAAAATGTTTCAAGGGCAGGCTCGTCAAGAGAGGTTCGACGTCACCAAAGCGTTGTTTTAGTGCAAGATGGGAGTTCGAGACTCAGTAGGGACTCACGTACTCAAGATGATTGGGTATATAGAGATCCTTGAAAGGCTGGGTTTTCCTTTGGGTCAAGAGTTGGCCACAGATCTTATCCTGCAATCGTTGCCGGACAGTTATGGCAGTTTGTCTTGAACTACAACATGAATGAAATAGACAAGACACTGCCCGAGCTCCTAGGCATGTTGAGAACTGCCGAGATCAATATGAAGAAGGCCAAGCCTGCCATCCTCATACTGATGGTGCATAAGGGCAAGGGCAAGGGATCTAAGAAGACGAAGGTGGGACCTAAGTCACATCTCGAGCCCAAGTCTTCTGCACTGATGAAAAAGAAGAGCATGATGAAGGAAGGGAAATGCCACCACTATGGCAAGGCTGGTCATTGGAGGAGGAACTGTCCTTCTTACATTGAGGGTCTGTAGAAAATGAAGGGAGGTATGACTTCCGCTTCAAATATTTACATTATAGAGATAAACCTTTCTGCTCCTTCATCTTGGGTATTGGATACCGGATGTGGTTCTCATATTTGTACAAATGTGCAGGAACTGGGAAGGAGATGATTGCTGAGTAAAGGGGAGGTGGACCTGCGTGTCGGTAATGGAGCAAGAGTTGCTGCTGTGGCCATAGGGGTTTACCGTCTTTCTTTGCCCAGTGGGCTTGTAATAGAACTAGATAACTGTTATTTTGTTCAGGCCATAACTAGAAACATTATATCCATTTCATGTTTGGACATGATTGGATTTTCTTTTATAATTAAGAACAACTGTTGTTCTATATTTAAGAATGATGTTTGTTATGCTGTAGCCTAATTGTTTAATGGTCTTTATGTTTTGAACTTGGACCATCAGATTTATAATGTAGAAAATAATAAAAGACTAAGAACGAATGACTCAAACCCTACATATCTCTGGCATTGTCGTTTGAGCCATATAAACGAGAAGCGCATATCCAAGCTCCATAAAGATGGACTTTTGGACTCATTTGATTATGAATCATTTGAGCGATTCGAATCTTGTTTGTTAGGCAAAATGACTAAAGCCCCTTTCACTGGTTATACGGAGAGGGCTGAGGATCTCTTGGGTGTTGTACATAGTGATGTATGCAGACCCATGAGTTCCATGGCTAGAGGTGGGTATTTCTACTTCATTACATTTACTGATGATTTCAGTAGATACGGATATGTGTATCTTATGAAGTGCAAATCCGAGACCTTTGAAAAGTTCAAAGAGTTCAAGAATGAAGTAGAAAACCAGTTGGGTAAAAAGGTTAAAGCACTCTGATCTGATCGAGGTGGCGAATACCTGAGTCATGAGTTCCGTGATCATTTGAAAGAGTGTGGTATTATATCACAGCTCACTCCACCTAGAAGACCACAACATAATGGTGTGTCTGAGAGGAGAAATCGTACTCTGTTAGACATGGTACGTTCGATGATGAGTCATGCAGACTTTCCTGTTTCCTTTTGGGGTTTTGCTTTAGAGACTGCTGCTATGACACTGAATCGCGCTCCAACGAAAATGGTTCTGAAGACACCATATGAGATATGGACTGGGAAGCGTCCTAGTATGTCGTTCATTAAAATTTAGGGCTGTGAGGCATACGTGCGACGTCAAATGCCTGACAAGTTGGAACCCAAATCGGATAAATGTTATCTGGTGGGATATCCTAAGGAAATGAAAGGGTATTACTTTTACCTACCGTCCGAGGGCAAAGTGTTTGTCGCAAGGACTGGCGTCTTCTTGGAGAAAGAGTTCTTATCAAGAAAGACTGAAAAGGTAGAACTTGAAGAAGTTCAAGAACCACAAGTAGTGAATGAACCGGAATTGGATTCTGAGACAGGACTACAAGATGTTGTAGCTAGAGAACCTGCTCAAGAAACACAAGTCCTACGTAGATCTGGTAGACCGAGGTTTGAGCCTGAGAGATATGGATTTCTCATATCTCAAATAGGTAATGTGTTGCTTATGGATCATGATGATGAACCAGCGACCTACCAAGAGGCTATGAATGGACCGGACTCCGACAAATGGCTTGAGGCTATGAAATCCGAAATGGACTCCATGTATGTAAACCAAGTTTGGAACTTGGTGGAACCACCTGAAGGGGTACGACCCATAGGGTGCAAATGGGTCTTCAAGAAGAAGACCGACATGGATGGGAATGTACAGACATTCAAAGGGCGACTGGTGGGTAAGGTTTTCAAGCAAATTCATAGTATTGACTATGATGAGACCTTTCCCCTGTTGCCATGGTAAAGTCCATAAGGATATTGCTTGCTATTGCTGCGTATTATGACTACGAGATCTTGCAGATGGATGTCAAAACGGCTTTCCTTAATGGAAACCTCCTTGAGGAAGTGTACATGACACAACCCAAGGGTTTTGTATCCCCAAATGAAGCCACTAAAATATGCAAGCTGAATAGGTCCATCTATGGACTGAAGCAGGCCTCTCGAAGTTGGAATCTTCGTTTTGATGAGAAAATCAAAGAGTTTGGTTTCATCAAGAATGAAGATGAGCCTTGTGTTTACAAGCAAATCAGTGGGAGCATTATTGTCTTCCTGATATTGTATGTAGATGACATACTTTTGATTGGGAATGACATTCCTACCCTAAAAGTTGTTAAGAACAACCTAGGGAACTGCTTTTCTATGAAGGATTTGGGTGAAGCGACTTATATACTTGGTATTAAGATCTATAGAGATAGATCGAAGAAGTTGCTGGGTTTGACCCAGAGTACATTCATCGAGAAGGTGTTGAAGCGGTTCAACATGCTTAAGTCTAAGAAAGGATTTTTACCCATGTCTCATGGTGTGAATCTCTCTAAGGACCAGTGTCCAAAATCTTATGAAGATAAGGACCGCATGAAGTTGATTCCATATGCTTCGGCAATTGGATCAATCATGTATGCAATGTTATGTACTCGACCCGATGTCTCCTTTGCTTTGAGCATGACTAGCAGGTATCAGTCAGACCCCGGTGAGTGTCACTGGATTGCAGTCAAGAATATCCTGAAGTACTTGAGAAGGACAAAGGATATGTTCTTGGTGTATGGTGGAGAGGAAGAGCTCGTTGTAAATGGTTACACGGATGCTAGCTTCCAAACTGATAGGGACGACTCAAAGTCTCAGTCAGGTTTTGTGTTTTGCCTTAATGGAGGAGCTGTGAGCTGGAAGAGTTCCAAGCAAGAGACAGTTGCTGATTATAAAACAGAGGCCGAGTATATCGCTGCAGCTAACGCAGCGAAGGAGACTGTATGGATTAGGAAATTCATCGGCGAGCTTGATGTAGTTCCTAGCATTGTTGGTCCCGTAGTTCTCTACTGTGATAACAATGGTGCAATTGCACAATCTAAGGAACCTAGATCTCATCAGCGCTCCAAGCACATACTTCGGCGGTTCCATCTTATTCGTGAGATTGTCGAACGAGGAGATGTGAACATTTGCAGAGTGCCGACTGAGGAGAATATTGCGGATCCACTGACAAAGCCTCTCGCGTAGAGAAAGCATGATGGTCATACTAGATCAATAGGTATACGATACCTAAATGATCAACTCTAGTGAGAGCCTTGTGGGTTGCATGTAAACATATATTCTGTTGGCTGTTTATTGTTTATTCATTTGATGAATTGTGTACCAATGTTTTTCTTTTACAATTAATGGCAAGTTCTTTTATTATGGTTTCTCTATGCGATAGTTAAATGTTAACATAATAAATACCCTTAGAATGTTTGCTTCCATAGGACATCAAGTACGAGACTTGAATGTGAGAGCCTATGATTTATTTGAAGCTTCATTCTTAAAAGGTCCCTGGTCATTGCATCATCATAGAAACTAAGGGTGATGATGATACATTAAGACTAGCACGTGTGTTGACTGATGACCAGTTCTCATAGGTCATGATATTGTGATATCAAGTCATCACGTGGGTACTTGTTAATGAACAAGTTGTACTAGATAGACCAAAACCGAGACTACTTTGTGGATTGTTATCTAATCGTGTCATGAGTAGGTCTTAATTGACAATGGTGTTGTGGTCCTTTGACCTGAAGTCACAACATTCATCAAGTGAGGAAGAGCGTGCTTTGATGCCATCTAAAGTCTTCCTTGAGAAAGGTTGATGATAAGGGTGGTTGTTTGGCACGTTACGAATCATTTGGGTGTTTGTGTGTGAGCAGATATGGGATTTGTCCTCCTATATGACAGGAGTTGCATCCATGGGCCCCTTGATGGAACTGGACTGATAAATGCATGGCCATGCTTGGTTGAGTCAATATGTGATATTGGACTCACCATTCTCTGGAAGTCCGTTCTAGATCAAGAAACTTGGATTGAGCTATTATGAGGGTGACACGGTCCATGCCTCTAGTTCTTTCCGGATGTAAGGGACAAAGGGACAAAGATAATGCTGGGATATTGTTCATAAAGGCTTATGAGTTATGAACTCTTATTGCTTGGGGAGCAATGATGCATTGCTAGATGCCGCTCATTGTTTATGAGGTTTTTGGTTTGATACTTTAAAGATCAAGTGGGAGACTGTTGGAGTTACCATGGTGATCTAGAAGTGGTCAAACATGTAATCTCACTGCCAACGCGATATGAGCCTGCAGGGTCGCACATAAGAGCATGTGGAGAAGTTGGAAGATTGACTGTGTTGGTAAGGGTTACCAATCACAACACAGAATGGGGTCAGGCAAATGTTGCCAGAGAGATTCGTCGAGAATGGTTCGACGAGGGTCATCGAGTATGACTCGGCGACTAAGGCCAATTCGTCGAGAGTCGACGAGAGTCGGCGAGTATGACTCGACGGCTAAGGCAAAATCGTCGAGAGTCGTCGAGTATTACTCGACGACTAAGGCAAAATCATCGAGAGTCGTCGAGTATGACTCGCCGACTAAGTCATAATCGTCGAGAATCGAACTGTTCGATTCTCGCTGATTCTCGCCGATTCTCTCCGATTCTCGCTGATTCTCTCCGATTCTCGCCGACTGATTCTCACCGACTGATTCTCGCCGAATCTGGAGGTGATTCTTACCGACTTATTCTCGCCGAACCTGGAGGTGATTCTCGCCGAACGGTCTAGATATCCTAGCTTGGGTGGTCTGTGGATAGCGGTGTTCTTTGGACTGTTTATGCCTTTTGTATAAATAGGGGACTTAGGGTTTTGGGAAGAAGTGAATCGGGTTTTTCCTGTAGCCGGATCGAAGCTGACGGAAGAGTTCCGCCGATCTCCCGATTCGCCGAATCCCGAACCCCGCTGGAGAGAATCGTTCCGCCGCCGCCTGTTCGCTCCGCCGACGACCTCATCTCCGGCGACCGTCGCCGGTCTTGCTTTCTCTGGCGCGAACCTAGTAGTCCGTGGGAAGTGCAAAGGTGCGGTTGGTCTTCCTCCCAACCCTTCGTGCGACGAAGCTCGGGATTCTCCCGCTCGTGTGGATTTCTTCAGAGACGTGGACGTTATTCCACGTAGAACTCGCCACCGACGAGGACACAAAGCTTGGAGCATCTTCATTGAGTTGTGACTCAACGCCGCTAAGGTAATTTTTGTCTAGTTATTTGTTAACTTCTTGATTCAATTTTCATGGCCCGATCCCATCTCTTTTGGGTTGTCTTGATGTTTTATTCCTTCCGCTGCGTGCACAAGCGTTGTGCCATCCTCATAGAGAAACCCAACAGAGACTTCACTCGATGCCCTCCGCCTTTGGCTTTGAGTGAGGCGAGGCCACTTAATGCCTTCTGCCTTTGGCATTGAGTGAGGCGAGTTCAATCGACTCCCTCCACCTTTGGCATTGAGTGAGGTTAGTTCACTTGACGTCTTCTGCCTTTAGCGTTGAGTGGGGTGAGTCCACTCAATGCCTTCCTCCCTTGGCATTGAGTGAGGAGAGTTCTGTCAGCACATTCCACCTTTGGTGTTGAGTAAGGCGAGTGGAATCGACAGGAGCTAGACAAGCCAAATCAGGCTGTCCAAGTCCCAGGCGAGTTGAGAGGGATGTGAGAGCTCGACAACCTCATCGACTCGCCTAGGCGGGGTGGGATGAAAGTGGGGCGAGTAGATCAAGTGGTCTCACACTTGTCGCTAGCTCCCGGCAGTAGCAGGCGAGTGGGGCAGGTCGGGATCACACTTTCCCTGGACCCTAGGGAGGCGACGAGTGCCAGCCCCATCGAGCACTCATCGCATAAGGCAAGTGGAGATTTTTGAGGGGCACTCTGTAACACCCCCATCTGTCGTATGACATATAACAGAAGGTCCAGCTTGAACCCAACGCCATATACCATGGACAGTCAGAAGGGTTATAGAATAATACCAAAAACTCAACTACTCGTCCTAATACAGAGCATTTTAGCGGAAGCTTTTAAATAGTTTAAGAGAACCCAAAATTTGCACAACACTGGCATGAATGTCCACTATACCACAGGAATGAAATACAAAAAATACACAAAAGAGTACATGGCCTTAAGGCCTTACAAATGTTCACTTGACAATATAATGTTTTACATACATCGGCTCACAGGCCGGCCACGCATGACAAAAGTAAAACAACAGTTCGCTTGGCCTTCAAGGGCCAGCTCAGCAACTTGGGCTTCAGCCCGCTACTTGGCGCTTGGTTCTGCAGAACCTGCAAGCAACATTCCACCACACGGTGGCAAACAAAGCAACGGTCAGCTAAAGCTGAACAAATTATAATGACCCCGCCCCTTACTCGGGACGGCGGTGCTCCTTCCATGCATATCATTAGCCCATCTAAATAGTAAAGTGCAAATATATATTTCACCACAGGTGTAGGATCGCTCGGCCAAACACCCCGTGCACTCAGGGCACATTCTCGGTGATTCCGGTCAATTCCGTGGCTTCACCACCACCCTCAGGATGGCAAATATTGTGAGAATTTTTGAGTCTTTCCGACCGCAGTCCAAGACTCCCGACTATGCCAACAACCAGTTAAACTTTAGGGCCTCTAGCACCGAACTGCAAAGCCCAGGTCCGTTTCCACCTGCCCGTTGCTCACACTGCCTAGTCACTTTAAGACGTACGCGCATGCCAAGCTTCACCTAGATCCTAAAACATTTCAAAACATCACATAACCCAGTTATGTTCAAGGCTGTCTCCCCGACCGCCAAGTTAGCAGAACTACGATTCCGCCCAGTTTTTCGGGTGCGCCTTGGAGTTAATCCCCAAGGATCCCTGCTGCAATCTACCGCGTAGAAACCCGAAAACAACGCACAGAGTCTTCTCCGGCTATTCATGCAATGCAACATCACCGATCCAGACAAACACGTCCGGGTAGGCTTCACATACAATGCCTATGCCCGTACTTCAATTCCGGACTCTAAACAAGGGGACTTCACATATCTACCTCAAGGAACACCGCAAACTCACCGCACACTCGTAGGAGAGGGTTTTCCTATTCAAAGGAAGAAGAGCTTCACATGCTCAAGTTGAGAATAGTTACCCTTGAAGTCTGCTTAGGCGCCATGAAAAACTAGCCGGATGAAAGGCTTCGCAAGGGAATTCTCTCCACGGATCTTATCTCGGTTCTCAGTTTCGTGCTCCGATGCTCTGCTGGCGGCCAGATTCCTCTCCTTCCCTCTTCCTTGCTCTCTCCTCTCTCCAACTCCTTAGAAAGAGAAAACTTAAGAGGAAATGAGGAATTAACCCTCAATTCCCGAACTTAACTCAGCAGGAACTCACCGGGGCCGTCAGATTGTATTTAAAGAAAACGAACGGCTCAGATTTGCCTAAAATCTCCAAACCCTGGGCCGACCTAACTTTACACACGACCGTGTCCCAGGCCGTGTGCCTCGATCTAGCCACGAATATCGAGCACAAAAAAGGACACGGGTTGGGACACGCCCGTATCCCAACTTGACACACCCGTGTCGGGTCATCGACATGCCCGTGACTAGTGGCGTGTCACGAATAACCGCCACACCAACTATCACGTCCCTTGGTGGACACGGGCGACCACACGCCCGTACCGAAACTGATACACCCATGTCATACAGTACACGCCCGTGTTCCGGGCCGTGTCCCTCAGTCGACAAAGGACCAAACTTCCAGAGGATTACACGACCATGCGACACGCCCGTATCACATGCCGTGTGCCTGACACGCCCTGTAACACGCCCGTGTCACAGGCCGTGTTCGAGCACTCAACGCTCGTCGACCTTAACTCGACTACCCGAGCACGACACGCCCTGTGACACGCCCGTGTCACAGGCCATGTTCACCCTACCAAGACCCGAACATGGTTCGAACACTGCCCGTTTCACTTTTAAGTTTTGGGGCATTACACACTCGCCCTGTGCTCTATGTTGTATTTTTACCGTTTCACCCTAACTGTCCTGCCCATAGCCTTTCAGAACAATGGAGTTATGCTATTAGCAGTCCATCCTGGATTGCATATAGCCGTTCCAAACAATGGAGGTACTCTGTTGGTAGACCAACTTCAAAAAACTATAAATAGACCCAAGGGGGTACCTCGGGAGGCAAGCTTTCAAGCATTCAATTCTTCTTACTCTCTTATTTTCTAGTGCTTCCTGAGGTGCCCTTAGCTCAGCACAGGCTAATGAGGGGAAGCGCTCTAAGATCTTCCGGGTGTGTGGTGGGACCTCTATTATGGAGCCTTGGGTTTATTTCTATTTCTAAGTTTTTGGTCATCCGAGCTTGTGAGGAGAAGTAAGTGTGCGATCAACCCTTCCCCAAGGGTTCGAACTCCATAAGAAGCTTATTTCCAGTTTCAACATTTTTTGTGTGGTGAGCATGGAGAGTGATCAGCATCGAAAATCTTCTGCAAGTTCGATGGCTGGAGATGAAGGATAAGGTTCGGGAAGGGCCGACTCGCCACCCTCGGGATGTTCGAGGATTTCAAGCAAGAGATGCGAAATCTTGTCATGTTCACACTCCGCACTCATGCTGAGTGCTCGACGCCAGCAGTCCTAGTTATCGCAGCCCCAACCCTGGGAGAGAACACCCCCGATAGACGACATGGGAAGGAGGTAGTAGAAGAGGGGAGAGAGCGAGATATGCAGGGGCGAGTTCTGTTCCTCGACTTGGCAAGTGCGGGTAGGGTTGGCGAGATCGATGCGCGAGATTGCCCGACTCGCCCGGCAGGGGGTGGCATCCTCTTTAGCAAGTTGGTCTCATTTTCCTTAGTTCTAGAGGGGTTTCGAGAGCGGAAGATGTAATACACCGGAAAGGATGATCCAGTTCAACATATCTAGTGGTTTGAGGATGTAGTCTTGATCCGGCAGATGTTGGATGCGTTCAAGTGTAGGCTCTTCGCCATCACCCTCAAGTAGAAGGAAAGATATTGGTTCCACCAGCTACCAGCTAGCTCTATCTATTGTTTTGAGGACCTACTTCGGGGGTTCTTGTTGAGGTTCACCACTTCCAAGAAGAGGAAGAAAGAGTTCAAGTCTCTGTTCCACATCAAGCAGGGGTGAACGAGACCCTGGGGAGCTACGTGGATCGGTTCCAAGTGGAGGTCCTCCAAGACAAGGAGATGTTAGGGCATGCCTTGATGATGGCCTTCACCATGAAGCTGCAGTTGGGATTCTTCAGGATGGAGATGAAGAGGGTGCCGCTTCTCTCCTTTGAGGAGATGATGGAGAGGGCAATAAGGGAATTCAACGGGGAGGCGTCGAACCCCGAGTTCGTGAGGAAGTTGTCCATGTGGGCCGCGAAGGAGGAGCCGAGAGGTGGTAAGGGCCAAGAGGTGTGGAGGCCCGAGCCCAGGAAGAGGGAGAAGTAGTAGCAGTAGCCGAGGTGGGGGCACTAGGAGCAAAACAATCAGCTCAGCTGGAGGCTGCAGGAGTGGCAAGACCAGGGCCAACAGAGTGGTTTCCATGGAGGAGAAAACCACCAGGGAGGCCAGGGTAAGTTCAACCCTCTAAGCTGGAGGCAGGGCCAAAGGCCTTCTCTTTCCAATTACCATCAAGCTATAACGATAGCCTTGGGGAGGAGGAGGAGAGCCCAACAGAGGAGGAGGCAAGGAGCAGAGCTACCCTATTGCGATTTCTATCAGGAAGAGGGCCATACTATGGCCACGTGCCCGGAGTTCCTCGAGATGAGGGGAAATATGGAGCAGTAACAATGATAAGTTATAATTATACCTATTTTTATGTATATTAATTAAGTCATTTTTGTTTATTTTCTTTGTTTTCAGTCAATTTCCTTCAATAAATTGTTCATATTTTGTAAATTTTATTTCTAACTTATTTTATCTTGATTTTCTGAAAATTTCTAGAAATGGTCAAAAATTGACCTGACACGCCTGTGTCATGCTGACCGACACGCCCGTGTCGCCCCTCGATGATAGTTGACCTCAACCCGCCGGTCGACGTTCGACCTTCATCAACTAGAGGAGGAAACACCCATGTCCGAAGACTCGACACGACCGTATCACTCACTCAACTCTTCTAGACTCGACACTCGACGCTCAACCTTCATCTACCCAAGAAGGACACGCCTGTTCCAGATTTGCCAACACGCCCGTGTTCAATCCAGCCGCTGCCGACATCAAAATACAACGTGTTCCGACACGCCTGTGTCAGATGTTCCAACATGCTCATGTTGGACACGTGTCCCGACCGGCTGCTCCCAGAAATCGCCAGCTGACCGAATGCTGACTTCACCGATACACAAGACCCGACACGCCAGTGTCCCACATGTCGACACGCCCGTGTCGACCACTTTTTTTGCCTATAAATAGAACTTTTTTGTAAGCTCTCATGTTCTCCTTTTTGACATTTTGCTTAAGGGGTTATGCTACTTGGATGCTTTGCAAGGCTATGTAAGGGAATTTCTCCCCCCTCTTAGTGTTTGTTTTTTTAGCTTTCGTTGTAACTCATTTCTTACTTAATAAAATACGTGTTTTTCTTCTCTTTATATGGTTTTGGAATGGATCTAAGCACCTCTCCTCAAGCAATCTTATTTATTTGGTTTATCTTATTTTTGTTTTAACTTTGTTTTTGTTCCTTTTTATGGGTGCGTGAGTGTATGAGTTTAGTTTTCATGTTCTTATGTTTTTTCTTTCTTATAACTTTATAAAGGTGTTTTAAAAGTGGTTTTGATTTCTTTAACTTAGTTTTTATTTTCGTAAAACTTTTTGTTCTTTTCTACTTTATTTTCCACTTTTTATGCACTTTTTCGGAGGTATAAGAATGGATATCTTATCGTTTTAATTTTTTGTTAACTTTGTTTTTGTTTTTAATTTGCAAAACTTTTTGCTCCTTTAATTTTTATTTTTTCTTTTTACGCATTTCTACCACATTTTAGCGGTAGAAATGTCGTTATTTTAATATTTTAGTCTCTTTGTTTTTCTTATTTTTCATTTGCGTGCGTGCGTGTATGAGTTAATTTTCATAGTTTCTTTCAATTTATGTAGAGTGCGTGCGTGCGAGCATTTATTTTCGCCTACTCGTTAAGAGTTAAATGACATGTTTTGAGTGCGTGGGTGTGTGCATCTATTTTGTCCTACTCATTTGAGTAGGACTATATTTCAATTCTCCTCTTACTCATTTGAGTAGGAATTTGTGTGTGTGCATTTTAATTCATGTAGAGTGCGTGAGTGTATTTCAATTTTTGTAGAGTGTGTGCGTGTATGAGATAGCTTTTTCTGCTTTCATTTCCCGCCTACTCGTTTGAGTAGGACTTGCAATTTACTGCTTTATTTACTACTTTATTTACTGCTTTCATTTTCAGCTCTCCTTTTATCGCTTTCTTTCCGCTTTAGCCATCCCCATTCTGATGAGTGGCTAACCGCTCTTAGCCCTCAATATCGAAGAGATGGGACAGAAAAAATCGCTTTAAATAATTAAAGGTTTTTTTCTCATTAATTAAAATTACTTAAGGTTTGCCCCGGGTTAACGACACGTAGTGTAACACCCCGAAAATCAAAAAGGTGACGGGTTGCATTTTGAGCCAAATCTGGGATTTGGTAGAGGTGACACGACCTGGGATACGGGCGTGTCCCAAGGCGTGTCGTGCTCGGGTTCGACATTGGTCGCGTGGTCGACGATTTTTAGGGTCAACGGTCGTCGGGGGGTGAACACGGCCTGGGACACGGGCGTGTCCCAGGGCGTGTCAGTCACTCAAGGCTTTCGACTCAACGATCGTTGAGTGAGGGTGCACGACCTGAGCCCAGGCATGTTTGGGTCCGACACGGGCGTGTGAAATTTGACACGGGCGTGTCGAATGCCCGTGTCCTACTCGGGTCATTTGCTAATTTGTGCTAAAGCAGCTACATGGCCTGGGACACGGGCGTGTCCCATGGCGTGTTTAGCACATGGCATGTGACATGGGCATGTCACATGGCTATGTCGTGCTCTGGGTGTTTTGGACCTGTGTCGTTGGAGGAACACGCCCAGCTATACGGGCGTGTACTGGGTGACACGGGCATGTCATGCCTGACACGAGCGTGTCAAGCCTGACATGGGCGTGTCAAGCCTGACACGGGCGTGTCGAGTACCATGTCATTTTTGGGCCGTGACGGTTTTGACGGAAAATGGGTGACACGGCCTTGGACACAGCCATGTCGCAACCTGCGTTCGGCTTAGGTTTTGGATTTTCGGGCTAAATCGCAGCCGTTCGTTTCCTTATTTTGAGATCCGACGGCTAGGGGTTGTTTCCTCAGGGATATACCCGAGTTTAGTGTTTATAAAACCTCATTTTCTTGGGTTCACTCTCTTTCTAAGATCTAGAGAGAGGAGAGAGTAAGGATGAAGAAGGAGGGCTAGATCCGGTCACCAGTGGAGTTTCGGAGCTCCAAATCGCGAGCCGTCTTCGGATCTACGGAGGCAAGGAGATTGCGGTTCTTGTCATCCGCATAAATTTCCATGGCGCCAAGGAAAACGCTAGGGTAACGATTCTCATCCTAGGACATGTGAAGTTCTCTTTTCCTTTGCATAGGAAGCCCTCTCTCGCAAGTATGCGGTGAGTTTGTGGCGTTCCTTGGGGTAGATATGTAAAGTCCCCTTTGTGTAGAGTCCGCATACGAGAACGGATATAGGCATGATGTGTGAAGCCTACCTGGACAAGTTGGTCTTGATCGGTGATGTTGCATTGCATAAATGGCCGGAGAAGACTCCGTGCAAATGTTTGTTTTTTGGGTTTTCAACGAGGTAGATTGCAACAGGGAGCCTTGACGACTAACTCCAAGGTGCACCCGGAAAACTGGGCAAACACATGGTTTTTCCAACATGGTGGTCGGGGAGCCAACTTGAACATAACCGGGTTATGTCAACTGTGTGATGGAAATAGGACTCGGGGAGTCTTGACCCGCGCATATAAATTGACGTTGCGGTGTGAGCACTGGTCAGGCGGGATCGTACCTGCTCTATGTCGTTCGGCAGAACCATTGGCATAGATGAGGGTCTTCAACGTTCTATGGCTTAAATTGACGTGACCCATGCCAGGAAGACAAAATGCTTATAAGGTTGGCCGTCCAAGGGGCGGTGGTGAGATGGAAACGTCTATGGCTTAAATTGATGTGACGTTGGCTGGATTGCCGTGACTTTTCCCTGAGTGCACATGGTGTCTGGCCGTGCGTGCCTATGCCTGTGATGAAGTGTGTTTACACTATACTGCTTTGTTTTGCTAACAAAGTGCAGGGAAAGTGCATCGCCGCCCCGAGTTGGGGGCGGGGTCGTTATAATTTGGTCAGAATGGTTGATCGTATCTTTTGTTTGCCACCATGTGGTTGATTGTTTCTTGCAGGTGCTGCAGAGCCGAGCGGTAAATAGTGGGCTAAAGCCCAAGTTGCTGAGCCGACCCTTGAAGGCCTAATTTTGAGTGTTTTCTTGCAGTCTCATGTATGACCGGCCTGCATGCCGAAGTTTGGAAGACACTTATTTTTGAGCAAACTATTGTAAAGCCATAAGGCCAGTACTTGTGTATTGATCATTCCTGTTGGTTTGAGTAGTGGATATTCAAGCTTGGCTAGGTTCTTTATTCTTTGCAACTTATTAAATTTCTTCTGCTAGATGCTCTGTGTAGGACGTTGTGAATGGTTGATTGGTTTCAATGAGTAACCTACTGGTCTGTCCGTGGTATATGGCGTCGGGCCCCGATCGGACCTACTACTATATGCTATGTGATAGATAGGGGTGTTACACGTAGGACCACATATCGATGTGTGGGCTCTATTTCCGTTGTCCATACGCTAGCTTGCCGAGAGGTCATACGTATAGACCGATCACCCTTAGGTAAAGAGAGTTCCGCACATACCCTTGAGAGAGGAGGCGCGTAACTCTATTGGATAGGGTTCCCCACCCAATAACAGTGTTCTTAGCATAATGCGGGCATTAAGAGGACTCCTTTGTCGGACTAACGTCCAGTCGAATAGTCTTAATGTTCAGGTGAGCGATAGTCCTAGAGATAAGCGAGCTCATTCTTTTGGAACCTCCACGACCAAGTCTCCGCCTTAATTAATTTGAAATTTAGGATCTCTTTTTATTAAAAGTTTATTTTAGTTTGAATTCTATTTGATATTCGTCGCGCTATTTATTCATCCGCTTCCTTCATTTTTATGCTTTCATTTTCTGCATTTTATATTTATATCCTCCCTTTTTTATATAACACAACAACAAAATATTATTGGTAAAATAATAGTCCATTCAGGGAAAGAGTAGAAATAGACAAACCGACCCCGAGAACTACACACGATAGGTGCACTTGCCTCCCTTTCATTAAAACTCGGTTTCAACCCCTTTTTTATATAAAAATAAATCCGCGCGCCCCGCCTTTCTCAATAAAACCACCATCTTATATAACACTAAAAATAACCCCACCTTCGCAATAAAAAACAACCCGGGGCACCGCGAGTTTTAACCATCAAGTTTTTGGCGCCGTTGTCGGGGAAATTTTTCGATTTGCTATTTTGAATTTCTTAAAACTATTACTTTTACTTTTTATTTATATTAAAAAAATGGCCAAAAAAAGATATATTTATAATAATAATAATAATAATAATAATAATAGCAATAATAATAATAATAACTACTTAAAAACAAAAAAACTTAAAAATCTAAAAAACTTAAAAAGTAGAAAATCTTAAAAATCAAAAAAATAAAAAACTTAAAAACTTTTTTAAAAAAACAAATTTCAAAAAAAAAAGTTTCTGCCTTTATCTTATTTTCATTTTATTTTCTTAATTTTATTTCAAAAAATCAAAAACCAAATTTTTTTTTATATAAGTACATATATATATTTTAAAACATAAAGGCCGGCCGCCTCGTCTCTTTTCTTTTCCGTTTCTCCTCTCTTATTTTATATAGAAAATCTAAAATCAAAAAAATATATATGAAAAAAATATGTAAAACTAAAAATATATATACATATAAAAATGCTCCTAGGAGACACCCCAGCTTTATCTTTTTTATTTTTGCAGGGTTCCTTAACGGGCTTCTCCGAACACATTTCAGGGAAGTTTCCTCCCCCTATCTTTTTCTTTATTTGTACATATCTGCATCTTTATATATATCGTTCCTCATACTTAGTGCAACATTGGGGACATTGTTGGATTTAATTATGGGGGTGTTTCTTATATTGCTCTTTTATTTTCTGCACCCAATAAAAAATACTAAAAAAATTGCAAAAATAAAAAACTTCAAAAAAAAATTTCGCCTTTATAATTAAAAAACTCAAAAAATGAAATATCGCTCTGCGACATTCGACTAATCGAACCAACCACCTAAATAAGAGTCTGTTCGCGGGCGATCAATTTTTTTACTTTGTAAATCTTTTTTGTAAATATTCTCTTTCCTCTTCTTTTCCCCTCTTTTCTTTATAAATAACACCTCTTTCTTCCCTCATTCTTGTAAATAACTTAAAAAAATAAAAAAAATAAAAAAATTTCAAAATCCAAAAATCCAAAAATCCAAAAAAAGAGAATAACTCTAAAAATCCAAAAAACGATAATAATCATAATAAAAAAAAAGATAAAAACCCTAAAAACCCTATAATCCTTTATTATGAAACAAATAAAATCGAATATGCCATATCTTAACCCTTTTTGCTTTTCAAAAATCTAGCTTTGAGTTAATTTATATGCGAATTTTACTTATTCTTTGCTTACTATTCGTTTATTAATTAAAGTTTGATAGATTTAAGTGTCTGGGGTTAAGTTTTAAAGAACTTTTTATGTCTTTTCCTTATAATAGAGAACCTGTTTTTCACCACCACCTCTAATTTTTATAAATAGAAGCTCATATCTCTGTTAGAAAATAACAATCATGGATTTCAATTATTTCTACTTCATGCTTTTAAAAACATAGGAACGTTCATTTTAAAAAGGTTGCTCTCAAAAATTTTTAATTAAAATATAGTTTTCTCTTTAAAAACTCACCTCCATTTTTTTCATGCCTTACTTGGCATGATTACCCCTATTTTATCCCTTAAAAGATCCTATGTCAATGGGAATAAGATTTCATTCCGTAAACATAGGCACCCAATATTTAAAATGATTATATGTTACGGAGTAAGAGGATAAAATTCATTACTCCTATACATATACATTGGGTTATTTATTATTTATGAAGTTGATTAAAAAAAATAATTTATATGTTAGGAAAATAAGATTTCATTTTCCTTAACATTCAAAAAAATATATATATGTAGATGTTCGAGAAAAAATTACCTCGCTTCTAAATCCAAGCCCTCTTCATAAAACACCAAACAACTTAATCTATTTCAATGATTCTAGAATTAATTTAAAATTTTTTGAGAGCATAATTTTTAAATTGCATTATTTCTTTTAACTTCTTTTAAGCTGAAGTTTTTTATATAATTTCAATCTATCCTTGTTAAACTAATAAAAATAAATTTTTGCTTTCTATTTGTTTTATCTAGAAGTCTTTTTGAAACTCATTCTCTATTTATAACATTTTAATAATTTAGGATTTAATCCTTTAACCCCGGATGTTTATTTTGATCTTACTTTTAATTAATTCAAGCGGTAACTAAACTTAGGATTTCTTAAATTCCTTATAAGTTCATCTCCAACTTTTGCTCTGGAATAGCAAAAGTTTAAGTATGGGGGTATTTGATAAGTTATAAATATACCTATTTTTATGTATATTAATTAAGTCATTTTTGTTTATTTTCTTTGTTTTCAGTCAATTTCCTTCAATAAATTGTTCATATTTTGTAAATTTTATTTCTAACTTATTTTATCTTGATTTTCTTAAAATTTACAGAAATGGTCAAAAATTGACCTGACACGCCCGTGTTATGCTGACCGACAGGTCTGTGTCGCCCCTCGACGATCGTTGACCTCAACCCTCCGGTCAACGTTCGACCTTCATCAACCAAAGGAGGACACGCCTTTGTCCGAAGACTCGACACGCACGTTTCACTCACTCAACGCTTCCAGACTCGACACTCGACGCTCAGCCTTCATCGACTCGAGAAGGACACGCCCGTGTCAGATGTGCCAACAAGCCCGTATTCAATCTAGCCGTTGCCGACATCAAACTGCAACGTGTTCTGACATGCCCATGTCAGATGTGCCAACACGCCCGTGTCAGACACGTGTCCCGACCGGCTGCTCCCAGAAATTGCCAGTTGAACGAATGTTGACTTCGCCGATACACCAGACCCGACATGCCCGTGTCCCACATGTCGACACACCCGTGTCGACCACTTTTTTTCCTATAAATAAAACTTTTTTGTACGCTCTCATGTTCTCCTTTTTGACCATTTTGCTTAAGGGGTTATGCTGCTTGGATGCTTTGCAAGGCTATATAAGGGAATTTCTCCCCCCTCTTAGTGTTTGTTTTTTTAGCTTTCGTTGTAACTCATTTCTTACTTAATAAAATACGTGTTTTTCTTCTCTTTATATTGTTTTGGAATGGATCTAAGCACCTCTCCTCAAGCAATATTATTTATTTGGTTTATCTTATTTTTGTTTTAACTTTGTTTTTGTTCCTTTTTATGAGTGTGTGAGTTTAGTTTTCATGTTCTTATGTTTTTTCATTCTTATAACTTTATAAAGGTGTTTTAAAAGTGGTTTTGATTTCTTTAACTTAGTTTTTATTTTTCGTAAAACTTTTTGTTCTTTTCTACTTTATTTTCCACTTTTTACGCACTTTTACGGAGGTATAAGAATGGATATCTTATCGTTTTAATTTTTTGTTAACTTTGTTTTTAATTTGCAAAACTTTTTGCCCTAATTTTTATTTTCTCTTTTTACGCATTTCTACCGCATTCTAGCGGTAGAAATGTCATTATTTTAATATTCCAGTCTCTTTGTTTTTCTTATTTTTCATTTGCGTGCGTGCGTGTATGAAGTTAATTTTCATAGCTTTCTTTCAATTTATGTAGAGTGCGTGCGTGCGAGCATTTTTTTCCGCCTACTCATTAAGAGTTAAATGACGTGTTTTGAGTGCGTGGGTGTGTGAATCTATTTTGTCCTACTCATTTGAGTAGGACTTGCTTTCAATTCTCCTCCTACTCATTTGAGTAGGAATGTGTGTGTGTGCGTTTTAATTCATGTAGAGTGCGTGAGTGTGTTTCAATTTCTGTAGAGTGCGTGCGTGTATGAGATAACTTTTTCTTCTTTCATTTCCCGCCTACTCGTTTGAGTAGGACTTGCAATTTACTGCTTTATTTACTGTTTTTATTTACTGCTTTATTTTCTGCTTTCATTTTCAGCTTTCCTTTTATCGCTTTCTTTCCGCTTTAGCCGTCCCCATTCCGATGAGTGGCTAATCGCTCTTAGCCCACAATATCGAAGAGCATTGGGACAGAAAAAATTGCTTTAAATAATTAAAGGTCCTCTTTTTCTCGTTAATTAAAATTACTTAAGGTTTTCCCTGGGTTAACGACGCGTAGGATCACATATCGATGTGTGGGCTCTATTTCCGTTGTCCATACGCTAGCTTGCCGAGAGGCCATGCATATGGACCGATCACCCTTGGGTAAAGAAAGTTTCGCACATACCCTCGAGAGAGGAGGCGCATAACTCTACCGGATTGGGTTCCCCACACAATAACGGGGTTCTTAGCATAATGCAGGCATTAAGAGGAATCCTTCATCGGACTAACGTTCGGTCGAATAGACTTAATATTCAGGTGAGCAATAGTCCTAGAGATAAGTGAGCTCATTCTTTTGGAACCTCCACGGCCAAGTCTCCTCCTAAATTAATTTTAAATTTAGGATCTCTTTTTATTAAAAGTTTATTTTAGTTCGAATTCTATTTTATATTCGTCGCGCTATTTATTCATCGGCTTCCTTCATTTTTATGCTTTCATTTTCTGCATTTTATATTTATATTCGCCCTTTTTTATATAACACAACAACAAAATATTATCTGTAAAATAATAGTCCATTCAGGGAAAGAGTAGAAAGAGTTAAATCAACCCTGAGAACAATACGACCCCGATATTCCTCATCGGAATATCCTATACTAGACGTAATAGGTGCACTTGCCTCCCTTTCGTTAAAACTCGGTTTCAACCCCTTTTTTATATAAAAATAAATCAGCGTGCCCCGCCTTTCTCAATAAAACCACCATCTTATATAACACTAAAAATAACCCCACCTTCGCAATGAAAAATAACCCGAGGCGCCGTGAGTTTTAACCATCAAGCAACAACACCTCCAGGAAGTACGGATTGAGGAAGTCCTTCCCGGGGCAGAGGAAGACAGGTGCGAGGACTCGACTAATGTTTGAGGTCACAGAGGGATTGGGGTGATCTATAGGGGGAGGGAGTTGGGGTTTCCCCGCAAGGAAAGCCTCCATACTATATATCGCAGGAGCGTTGCGTCGACGTCTATAACTCTACCCTCAAAGGAGAAGATCACCTTCTCAAGGGAGGATATGCCGGATCATGAGGATCCATTTTGCGAATGCGCTGGTAATCCAGGCCGCAGTCGAAAATCACACCGTCTCTTTGATCCTCATTGATAACAGGAGCTCGGTCAACATTGTCTTCAAGAAGGCATTCAACACGATGAAAGTGGAGGCTAAGAGAGTTTTGGCCTCAGATGGGCCGCTGTTCAGATTCTCTGGGGAGAGGAAGGAGGTGGAAGGAGGAGTGGGACTCCATATCACTCTAGGAGGGCAGTACCAAAACTGCAGGTTCGTCATTGTAGATGCTCCTAGCAGTTACAATGCCATATTCAGACGACCCCTCACCAGCACCTTCCGCTGTGTGCCCTCTTCCTTCCATCAATGCCTGAAGTTCAATGCCAAAGGCATTCAAGTCCGGGAGGGTCCCAAGGTGGCAAGGGAATGCTATGTCACAGCGGTCAACACTTTCTCCTAGTAAGAGGAACCGAGAAGATGGAGAGGAGGATGGAGAAAGAGTCCAGGCAGGAGGCTGGAGGGGGAGCTGAGGAGATGGAGGTAGAGGAGGAAGAGATCCGTGCTTAGGTGGAGACGGCGAAGGAAGTGCTGGAGGAGCAGGCTGAGGTGATTGCCATGGAGGAAGCTGAGGAAGAAGTTTTGGCCCCGAGCAAGGGGGTCATAGGCGAATAGAGAGATTATTCCTGGCTAGAAGCAGCGAAAGAGGTGGTGGAGATGGAGGTTCTGACCCAAGAAGGCAGGGTGGAGAAGGTGTGGATCAGCGAGGGGCTGAGTCTAGAGGACCAAGGGAGGATGCTGGAGTGCATCCAAAAGAATGCCGACATCATCGCATGGAGCGCGACCGACATGCTGGGGATCGGTGCGAACGTCGCCTACCACCTCCTTAACCTGGATCCCGAGGCTCGCCCAATCCGGTAGAAGAAGAGGTCTATCGCAGATAAGCTGACCGAGCCTATCCGGAAGGAGGTGTGTAAGTTCCTCAAAGCCGGATTCATTTCAGAGATCTAGTATCAAGTCTGGGTCTCCAATGTTGTAATGGTTAAAAAATGAGACGACCGCTGGAGGATGTGTGTGTAACATCCCGACTTTTATTGGGCCACCAGAGCCCTAGTAGGCCCAATAAAAGTGACCCGAGCCTTTACCCGTGACTCGGTAGGAGGCAACCCTAGGCAGGGTATCGAGCTAGAGAACTCTGAATTGAGTTCTGTCAGTTCCTGTGGCCTCGTATAGTCAATACGAGCGCATCGAAACTCGTTCAGTTGGACTTCGAGGTCTTATAGTGGATGTGACCATTCCTCGTAAAACGCGACGAGAGCGAGATTTTGGATATCAAGCTAGAGAACTCCGATTTGAGTTCTGTCAATTCCTATGACTTCGTATAGTTGATATGAACGCATCGGAACTCTTTGCGTCGCGATTCGAAGCCTAACGACGATCATGAGCGTTTTGACCGTTTTAGCACGCTACGACGCGCAAATTTCGTACTTTCGCCAAACGGACTCCGATTCAACACCAGTAAGTGGCGTTTGACTTTTATGGTCAATACGAAGTCAACAAAAGTCATTCTGGTCAATTTCGACGACAATTGGTCAACTTGTGGTCAAATCAAGCATAATCGTGCATCGAAAAGCGTGCGTACACCAATTGTGACATGACACCTGAACTTTCCGACCCCGACGACTTGGACCCACATTGACTTTGACCAGTAAGGGGGACCCACCCTAGGGTTGACTTGGTCAAACCCTCCTAAAAATCCACTTTTTGGATTTTTCTCCAAATGAGGAGCCCTACTCCTCTCCAAAGAAGGATGGGCCATATCCCCCCTCACTCTCCTTGGGCCCCCAACTAGCAAGCCCCCATCCCACTATAAGTGGAGGCCCACCCACTTCTCTCTCTCCCTCTCTTTCTCTCTCTTTCCCACCTTAAGGCCCAATCCCATAAGGGCTCCTTCCCTTTTCCCCACATGGGAAAAAATAGGGGGACCTCCAGCTGTCATTGGACAGCTGGAGGGTGGGGATTAATCCCTGCCTAAGGAGGGATTAGTCCCACATCACCCAAAGGGAGGAAGTCCCCCCTCCACCTCCCTATTAAATCCACCCAACCCCCTCTTTTTCCCTCACATCTCTCTGAGCATCCTACTCCCCCTTCTCCCCCTCTATCGGAGCTCTAGTGGCCGGAAAAAGCCAAGCCGAGGAGCTCCTCCCCCTCCACCACCACCTTCAGCCATGTCCGACCAAGCCGACCCCTCCCAAGCCCGCCAAACACAGGTGGAAGCTTTCTCCCTCCCCATTCTCCATTTTGGACGTCTTGCATGGTGCTCCCGGCGGCCGAAGCACCGCCGCCGTCACCCCCTCCCCTCCCGTTTACAAAAAAAAAAAAGCTCAGGCGGCAGGCCGACGACAGCGGGCCGCTGGACCACCGCCGGAGGGAGCGCCCACCACCGGGCAGTCGGCCGGTGGTGGAGCCACGGCCGGCCGGTGGCCGGCCGCGGCGGAGAAGCCCCGTAAGGCTACGAGATACGTACAGTGGGGGGGGGGGAGGAGATGTACAGGAAATTTATGTTTATAATTATATATATTATATTATAATAATATATATAATTATTATAATATTATATTATAATAATATATATAATTATTATAATATTATATTATAATAATAAGAGATTTGATTTTCAGAGGCTAAAATAGAGCCCTAGGAAAAAAAAGTTTTGAACATAAAAAATGTTCCAAACTAAGGCTTCCTCCACAAAAAGTTTGAGAATTTTTGGAGTTGATTTGGTATTTTTAAAAGCCCAAATAAAATTTGTTTGGCCAAATTAAAGGCCCAAAACAATTTGAAAAATTACAAAAAAATTACTAGGCTCATTTCAGGCCCTTATAAAGGTTGTATCAAAATTTGAGGTCATGGGGATAAGTTTTGATATTTTTACTAAAATTTGGAAGCATAGGGTCGCGCCCAGAATTTATTACGCTCGAAAATGAAAATTTGAGTGCGCGACCATCTTATTTAATTTTAATAATAAATTCAAATTATCATATCGCCGACAGTGGCTGAGGCAAGTGACCAAAGCTCTGTGTTCCGAGACTTTGTGAAACCGTCGAGCACCTCGACTCTCGGGTGATCTGGACACGCTCAGAAAGTGAAAGTACGAGTAGTGAGTTGCAAATTATTCTCGACAAATAATGAGGGTGTAACTCCTGATAAACCCCTGATCCGATTTAGTCGAAATTAATAAGGCACAACCAAATCCTAAGCGGATCTTAATTATCAGTTTAATCCAATGAAGCCTTATTAAAAACTGAAATAGAACTGAATGTGCCTCCAGAGAACAGAGATGAGACTGAAGCCTCCTGAATGGAGTGATTGGACTACTAACCATTATCTTTATGATTATTCAAGTCTTGCACTGGTCCTGTTCCTTTATTCTTTTCAGTTCAGAACTTTCAATTCAGTTCTATTCCAGTCTCGTACTGGTCAAGTACTTTTAATTCAGCTCTAATCCAGTCTCACACTGGTCAAGTACTTTCAATTCAGTTCTACTCCAATCTCATACTGGTCAAGTACTTTTAATTCAGCTCTACTCCAGTCTCGTACTGGTCAAGTACTTTTAATTCAGCTCTAATCCAGTCTCGCACTGGTCAAGTACTTTCAATTCAGTTCTACTCCAGTCTCGTACTGGTCAAGTACTTTTAATTCAGCTCTACTCCAGTCTCATACTGGTCAAGTACTTTTAATTCAGCTCTAATCCAGTCTCGCACTGGTCAAGTACTTTCAATTCAGTTCTACTCCAGTCTCGTACTAGTCAAGTACTTTTAATTCAGCTTTACTCCAGTCTCGTACTGGTCAATTACTTTTTATTCAATACTACTCCAGTTTCGTACTGGTCACATTCTTTCGATCACTTTAAATAAGAAGCATAAACACCGCATTTGCCCTCATTGCAATTTACTATTATAATCTCGGGTCCTGCTCTGACGAGCAGTCGTTATTAAGGTTGAGCCTTAGTTGGGGATATCCAGAGTTTAGGTATTCCTACAAGTCTAGCCCCAATTAATGCGCTCCCACGCTCCTTGACGAAAGTAGAGCTAAGTGCCGCCGCCTAAAGTTTAAGCCTAGTAGGGCAGGCCGACGTATACCTGGTGTGTATTATGATTGCCATTTGTTTGATTGTTTGTAAATTGCTTGCGGTGAAAAAGTGGCGGGTCAGTCCCTCCCACAGACCGTTCGTACCGGTGCAGGAAGGTCTACGACTCAAGGCGACAGGGAGATGGGTACCACGAGTGACCGGTTGTTCTGTTATTCCCCGTCAGGTTTTCCTCTGCTGGTCGGCCAAAATGATTCGCTGGATGTCGCTCACATCCAAAAGTACACCAGGTTGTACGTTAGGGCCCGGGGTTGTGCGATACGATCACCCCCAGAAGTGGCAGGACTGGCCACTGTCACCGACGGCCACATCGGTGAGGCCCGCGGGGATCGCTACCCTGCTGGAACAGAAGCGGTCCAAACTATGTCGACATAGGGTTTGTGTTCGCGGTTGTGAATGCCTGCGGTGTGCGCGACTGTGAATGCCTGTGTTAGAATTTAGGATATGAAAACCTGTTTTGCTGATGAGCTAGTAGAGCATTGTTATAACCATTTTATACTATTGCTGCTTTTTCCGGTTATACTGCACTTTTTTATATTGCTCCTAGCTGTTCATATATGAAATTTTGTGCTAACCCTCTCTTGCTTCGGCTATTTACTTCTGTTGGGTGGGTGCGTGCTCGTCCCTAGGATGTGGATCGGGGAGGAGATTTGTTTCCAATTTGCTCTGTGACTAACGGTTATTTGATTAACCATTCACAGGAGGTGGAGCACCGTAGTGACCCGCTGCCATAGTAGATTACGCTAGCAGCTAGGTCTACTCGAGCAGATGCACCCCTGCCATCCCCAGAGTTTAGAGACATGAGTTTCGCCGAGCAGCGTAGAGAGAGAGTAATGAGGATTATATGTAGCACATGTATAGCCCACGGGCTTATATAAGTACTTAGGCTTTGGCCCTAGAACCGCTGTAATTTTGATATGTGATATATAAATCTGCAATGGTTTCCTGTTAATGCTTCCGCAATATTCTGATGGGTTATGAATGTTATGATTCGAGCCGAGCAAGGCGACCAACTAGTGCTTGGATAAGGTGGGATGTTTCCCCTAAGAAGCACTGGGTGGACGTCTTAGGCCAGTAGTACCCCCTTCGGCCTGACCCGGTCAAAAGGTTGGGGGGGGGGTACTACAAATGGATCAGAGCGATCACGATTCTTCCTTGTGGAGCAGTCTCAGGATCCCTTTGTCCCTTGTTTCGTTTTAAGTTCGGGACGAACCTTGCAGCGGAAGCCTTGTGTACCCTAGTGTAGAGACTTAGGGATTCTAGAATGTACGATAGTATGCCCATACGCCGTTGTTTTTGCTTTGTCTGTCGTTTTTGCAAATTGCCACTACTTTTGCAAAATACTGACACTCTTTCCTGTTACTTCTCCAGATACCGGAGGATAGTAACGGGGGATCCTCGTCTAGAGGATATATTCTAGTTACCCCACCACTAGACCCGGTCGCTCCCGCGGCCGTACCGTTTGCTAAGACAGATATGGGGCAGACACTGACGGCTATACTAGTGACTTTCCGTGATGCCCTTGCACAGCCACCGCGAGAGATGACCGCACGTACCGATCTGCTGATGAATTTTCGAGGACTGAGGCCTCCCCCTTTCAGGGGTATAGAGACGGCCATTCAGGTAGAGGAGTGGGTGGAGCGAGTGGAGGAGTTGTTGGTAGGGATGATGTGCCCAGCTGTGGCATCAGTCTCTTTAGTGGTGACCCTCTTGGAGGGATATGAGAGGGATTGGTGGAGAGCGGCTAGTCGCTCTAACTTTCGAGGTCGGCCGATGAGCACGATCCTTTAGGGAGAGTTCTCCATAGCTCTACAAGAGTTCTTTATCACAGATGTAGACCGAGCCGCGCTGTAAGAGAGGTTCCTGCTCATCCGATAGGGAAACCGCACTGTGACAGAGTACGAGAGAGAGTTCATACACCTGACACGCTTCGCCGGGAACCTGGCTGCCTCTGACAGGGATAGAGCTTCTCGGTTCTAGTGAGGACTACGAGATGACCTGAGGCAGGACCTGATTATGCTCTCTCAGGACACCTTCCACACTATAGCCACCCATGCGGCAGCCTTAGAGTTGGACCAGCAGATAGTGGCTCAGCGGCGCAGAGGTCAGGAAGAGCTCCCTCGAGACCAGAGGCGATACGGAGGAGTCACTCCCCACAGACAAGATAGAGAGAGCAGACAGCGACACCGCATGCAGCCTTATAGGTGCCCACAGGCACCCCCAGCACCCCCAGCTGCACAGCCAGATATTAGACCATCTCCAGCACTACACCCCCCACTAGTGGCCCGACGAGATGTTCCCTTCCCAGGGAACTGTTTCTTTTGTCATCAGCCAGGACATATGAGGGCCTTTTGCCCTCAGGAGACAAGGAGACCCGGATTGGGAGTAGTTCAGGGTGGACAGCTGGCACGAGGTCAGGGTCAGAAAGGCTGCAGAGGTAGAGCCGACAGAAGAGGCAAGTAGGGTCGAGCAGCGCCCCAATAGGCCTACACACTAGTCCTACAGCACGGACCGGCCCCTGACGTAGTCATAGGTATATATATTAGGCGATAGGAGATATCGGATCTTCCACTGAAATTGTATATTACATATGTATATATGTATATGTATATCTGTTGGATGATATATATCTATATATATATTTCTCATGTCATCAGGAATCTTGTTGGTAGAGGGACTTCCTGCCAAAACCCTTTTCGACATGGGAACAACTCATTCTTTCGTCTCCCACGAATTCATTGCAACAAAAGGAAATGTTGTTCGTTCGACCAGACTGTCTATACGAATCCGTTTACCGGACGGGTCGGATATGACTTCTACCGAAAAGTGCTTATTCCAGGCTGTGCTAGGAGAAGTAGAATTTGAGATCTACGCAACCATCCTAGCAATAACTGGATTCGACATAATTCTGGGAATGGACTGGTTTGCCGAGCACCAAGCCTAGAAAACTATTCCACGCGAGAAGTCCGGCTACAGAACCCGAATGGCCAGACCGTCACGTTGACAGGTGTGCCCTCTATCTCGCATATTATCTTGACTTCTATGCAGATGGTGAAATCCGTCTGACAAAAGGACGAAGTATATCTTATATACTTCGAGATGGAAGACAAATCCCAGGTGCTCGCCAAGGTCCCGGTAGTCCGCGACTTTCCGGATGTTTTCCCTGAGTCCCTCCCAGGATTGCCACCACAGCGAGATGTCGACTTTCAGATCGAAACCGTGACCGGAGCACGACCAGTATCTCGAGCCCCCTACCGGATGGCCCCAAGGGAGCTGGCTGAACTAAAGATCCAGCTACGGGAACTAATAGATGCTGGATTTGTCCGCCCTAGTTACTCGCCCTGGGGAGCCCCGGTACTTTTTATCAAGAAGAAAGATGGGACACTGCGACTGTGCATCGACTACAGGGAGCTGAATAAGCTGACTGTACGCAATACCTACCCCCTCCCTAGAATCGATGAACTGTTCGATCAGTTGCAAGGTGCGTCCGTGTTTTCCAAGATGGACCTGATATCTGGTTATTACCAGCTTCGAATCCGAGAGGAAGATATCCCCAAGACTGCCTTTTGCTCCCGATACGGTTTATATGAATTCCTAGTGATGCCCTTTGGGCTCACCAACGCGCCTTCCGCCTTCATGGCCCTGATGAATAGAGTCTTTGAACCTTTCTTGGATCACTTTGTCACCGTCTTCATAGACGACATCCTAATCTACTCGAAGACCAAGACGGACCATACCCGGCACCTTCAGATTGTGCTATTAAAGCTCCGGGAGCACTCTCTCTTCCCCAAATTCAGTAAATGCGAATTCTGGCTAGAAGAAATTGGATTATTGGGCCACACTATAAACAAGGAAGGAGTGGCAGTAGACCAAGCCAAGGTCCAGGCGGTACAAAATTGGCCGCCACTCAGGACGGCTGCAGATATCCGGAGTTTCCTCGGTCTTGTCGGATACTACAGGAAGTTTGTCGAGGGTTTTTCCAAGATTGCGCTACCCCTAACTGCTCTCACCAAGAAGGACGCCACATTCCGATGGACGCCGGAGTGCGAGGCTGTGTTTGTCGAGCTGAAGAAGCGGCTGACTTCTACGCCAATCCTTACAATCCCCACAGGGACCGAGGGATTCCAAATCTACACAGATGCCTCCTTGAAGGGATTGGGAGCAGTCCTAATGCAGCACAACAAGGTAGTGGCCTATGCTTCGCGGTAATTAAAGCCGCATGAATTAAACTATGCGGCAAACGATTTAGAGTTGGGCGTCGTCGTCTTCGCCCTTAAAATCTGGAGGCATTATCTGTACTGAGTAAGATGTGAGATCTTCTCCGATCACAAGAGCCTCAAGTATATCTTCATACAGAAAGAGCTGAACCTCCGGCAGCGTGTTGGAACCCTAGGTTCTGATTTGGGTTAGGATCACTATTAGGATTATTATTTTGACCCAAAATGTATAGTCTAAGGGTCATAGGATTTTCCAGGTATATCTCAAAAGAATTCCAGAAGAAGTGCAGAAAAATTTCAGAGTAGTTCAGATTTGAAGTTCAGAAAATTGCTGGAAGAAAATCTCTGAAATCAGTTCAACTATCTCTGAACGGAGATCAACTATCTCTAAGCTCAGCTCAAAGATTTCTGTAAATCTCAGATGTAGTCCAGAATCTCTGAGCTCAGCTCAACGATCTCCGAGCTGAGCTTAACGATCTTCGAGCTGAGTTCAACTATCTCCGAACCCAGTTTGAAGAAGCTTTAATTTTGGGTTTGGCGATTCCCTGTGCCATTTTTCAGACATTTTTACAGCTGGCAGATTTAATTAAGGCTTAATTGCAGGCTTTATGATTCTCTGATTTTATACCATAAATTCTCATTTGAATATAGCCGTTGAAGGGGAGCATTACATATGGATTAAAAGCTAATTAAACTCCCAAGGCTCTTTCCCTTCTCGGAAATGAGTCAGCCATTAAAGTCAAAGTGAATTCAAATGTTTGAATAATGTTGAGACATATATAGAGATGTTTTGTTACATAACACAAGAAAAAGGGATGAAGCAGTGAGAGAGAAGAAAGAGAAATAATAACAATTAGTAATCAATGAAGAACAACATAGCTCGGTTTCTCACAGATTTCTTCATCATCTGCTTCAAGCTTCTAAGAGACAACAAATACAATATCAGTCTAGAAGCTTGCTGGAGAGAAACATCTACTTGAAGGCCTACACCTTAAAGCAAAGCTTCTCTTCCTGGACAACTATAGATTTCAAGGGGAGCTTTGACTACAACAATCCACTTGTGCTTCTCTTTGATTGTTGAATAGAGAAGACAACATCAACTCTTCCTTCCTCCTGTACAAAGGGTTCTTGAACTCCCTTCAAAAGTTCTGCTTGGTTTCTGAGACCTTTTCAAAACTCAGTGGTGGCAAGACACCTGATCAAAAAATCCAGTTTGGTTTTTGAGCACCTTTTCAAAAGCTCATTGGTGCCCAGGACACCTGATCAACTCATCCTGCAGTGGATTCCTACAAGGGTGGTAGAAGAGTGGATGTACCAAGTTTTGGGGAACCACTATAATCCTTGTGTTGTCTGGATTGCTTGCTCTATTTCTTTATTTTGTGCTGAGAACTTTCTCTTATATATATATATCTATAATAACTCTAAGTAAAGTTAAGATCTATCCCTCACTTTCAATTGGTATCAAAGCAGGTTCTTTGGTTGTATAGACTAACACCTGAACCAAAACAATCTGATTGATCTTAAATTTCTTAAGAGTTTTTCATGGCACAAAATGAAGAATGTTCAAGCACTGGACCTCCTAAGTGCAATCTGGATAAGCTTGCACTATGGAAGGCAAGGATTAGGCTTTTTATGAACTCTATTGATGAAGCCATTTTCAATTCTATTTTGACAGGTCCTTATCAACCATTGGAAACAACAAGCATGAATGCTGTTCCATCATCTCAATGGACAGAAGCCCAGAAATTGCTAAAGATTGCTAATGCAAGGGCAATGGATATCCTTGCTCAATCAATGTCTGATGACATTTTTCAAGAAGTGGCTGAATGTACTTCAACAAAGGAAATCTGGGACTCCCTCACAACGATGGCTGCTGGATCAGCAAAAGAAAGAACATTTAAAGCTGAATCTTGGAGTGACTCTGAAGCTTCATCTTGTACAATTGAGGATGAAGAAGAAATAAGAGCAAGAGAGTTTTGCCTAATGGCAATAAATGCCTCATGCAGCAGGCATAATGAAGAATCAGTCTTTGATGAAGAATCAGAGTGTGAATCAGAAGAGGATCAGGTTATCTCTTCCCTTGATCTTTCCTCAAATCACTTTAAAGAAAATTTTAAAATCTTATGCACTGATTTAATTCAATCTGAGAAGGCAATAAAACTTCTCAGAGAGGAATTAAAGGATGTCTCTTCTGAAAACAAAAATCTTAAAGAAAAATTAAGAAATGCTTATGAACAAGTAGTCTCATTAGAATCAATTAAAGACAAGGAGAATATAATAGAGACAGACAATATAACTAAATTTTTATCAAAACCAATTAAAAAATTTCAGAAAATCTACGTTCAACATAAATCGTCGAACGGAGGTCGACGAAAACTACACTCTTCGTCGAACTCAGGTCGACGATCTCTGAACAGAGATTTTGTTTTTAACTTGTCTGGAAATTGTGATCGACGAAATAAATCAACATCGTCGAACCGAGATCGGCGATCGTCGACCTCAGATCGACGAAATTATTTCAGATCGTCGACCTCAAAATCTCAAAACAGAAATTTGTACCCTTTTGAAAATGATAATCAAACTCAAAAGTTTATCAATCCTTTTACCCAATGGTTCATCCCTTTTAGAAAATTTCATCCATTAGGTTATAAAGATCAACCTGCATGTTCTTTTATTTCTAATTATTATGAAAAAGAACCAGGACCTAAGGTGATCTGGGTCCAGAACTCCTAACCTCTTATTTTAGGAAAAGACCCTTCAGTACAGGGGTAGATGTATAGGGAGAGATTGTTGAAGAAGTTACAGCAGCAGCAGTTTAAATTAGTCAAGTTTCTGGAAATGATATCAAGAAATTTATTGAAACCATAGTTCAGAGATGCTTAAATGAACTTAGTTGAGGACTAGAAATAGAACAACTACAGAGCCTATCAGTTTTTATTCTTAGATTTATATTTCAAAACATTATTGTTTTTCTTTAAAAGCACTCATTTTATATTTGCTTTGTATTTTTTTTGTAAATAGTGTCCTCACCCAAATAGGAGGAGATTGTTGGAACTCTAGGTTCTGATTTGGGTTAGGATCACTATTAGGATTATTAGTTTGACCCAAAATATATAGTATAAGGGTCATAGGATTTTCCAGGTATATCTCAAAAGAATTCCAGAAGAGCAGAAAAATTTCAGAGTAGTTCAGATTTGAAGTTCAGAAAATTGCTGGAAGAAAATCTCTGAACTCAGTTCAACTATCTCTGAACGGAGATCAACTATCTCTGAGCTCAGCTCAAAGATTTCTGTAAATCTCAGATGTAGTCCAAAATCTCTGAGCTCAGCTCAACGATCTCCGAGCTGAGCTCAACAATCTTCGAGCTGAGTTCAACTATCTCCGAACCCAGTTTGAAGAAGCTTTAATTTTAGGTTTGGCGATTCCTTGTGCCGTTTTTAAGACAGTTTTACAACTGGCAGATTTAATTAAGCCTTAATTGCAGGCTTTATGATTCTCTGATTTTATACCATAAATTCTTATTTGAATATAGTTGTTGAAGGGGAGCATTAAATATGGATTAAAAGCTAATTAAACTCCCAAGGCTCTTTCCCTTCTCGGAAATGAGTCAGCAATTAAATTCAAAGTGATTTCAAATGTTTGAATAATGTTCAGACATATATAAAGATATTTTTTTACAGAACACAAGAAAAAGGGATGAAGTAGTAAGAGAGAAGAAAGAAAAATAATAACAATTAGTAATCAGTGAAGAACAACATAGCTCGGTTTCTCACAGATTTCTTCATCATCTGCTTCAGGCTTCCAAGAGACAACAAATACAATATCAGTCTAGAAGCTTGCTGGAGAGCAACATCTACTTGAAGGCCTACACCCTGAAGCAAAGCTTCTCTTCCTGGACAACTGCAGATTTTAGGGGGAGCTTTGACAACAACAATCCACTTGTGCTTCTCTTTGATTGTTGAACAGAGAAGACAACATCAACTCTTCCTTCCTCCTGTACAAAGGGTTCTTGAACTCCCTTCAAAAGTTCTGCTTGGTTTCTGAGACCTTGTCAAAACTTAGTGGTGGCAAGACACCTAATCAAAAAATCCAGTTTGGTTTTTGAGCACCTTATCAAAAGCTCATTGGTGTCCAGGACACCTGATCAACTCATCCTGCAGTGGATTCCTACCAGGGTGGTAGAAGAGTGGATGTACCCAGTTTTGGGGAACCACTATAATCCTTGTGTTGTCTGGATTGCTTGCTCTCTTTCTTTATTTTGTGCTGAGAGCTTTCTCTTATATATATATCTATAATAACTCTAAGTAAAGTTAAGATCTATCCCTCACTTTCACAGAGCCGATGGCTGGAATTCTTATGCGATTATTACTTCACTCTCCAATATCACCCCGGGAAGGTTAACAGAGTTGCTATTGCCTTGAGCCTCCAGCCTGCAATAACCGGGAGTTAGATAGAGCAGATCCCTAAAGAACTCTTCCAGTCTTTGATAGACATGGAGATTACCCTGGTTGTCCGAAGAGATCCGAAAGAGTACTACTCGCAGTTGTATTGGATGAAAATCCAATGCGACATCCGGGACCGGGTATGAGAAGCCTAGAAGATCAACCAAGAGGTGATGCCGATCCTCCGATCTCTACAAGGAGGGGCACAGGAGGATTATAAACTGCATGACGGGATTCTGCAATTCAAGCATCGCATATTTGTTCCCGCTACTGGAGGGATTCGTGAAGAAATTTTGCAAGAGGCCCATCAGTACAGGTACTCGATTCACCGCGACGTAGTTAAAATGTACGTGGACCTGCGGAGGACAATTTACTGGCCTGGAATGAAAAGAGATGTCACCAACTTCATGGCCCGGTGTCAGACCTGTCAGAAGGTTAAGGCCGAATGCCACAGTCCAGGAGGCCTATTACAGCCCCTGTCGATACTAGAGTGGAAGTTCAAAGACATCTCCATGGACTTCGTCCACGACCTACCTCGATCCCTCTCTGGGAATGACTCAATTTGGGTGGTCGTAGATTGACTCACCAAGGTAGTGCGGTTCATTCCAAACTGACAGGGTGACAGAGTAGATATCCTTGCCAGGATGTTCCTAGAGTAAGTGGTACGATTCCACGGAGTACCAAAATCCATTGTTTCAGATTGTGACGGGCGTTTCACATCTAAGGAGTTGAGGCGGGTGCATGCGTATTTGGGAACCAAGTTGGCCTTCAGCACCGCCTTCCACCCACAGACAGACGGACAGACGGAGAGGATGAACCAGATGATGGAGGATCTTCTTCGACTGTGCATAGTGGAGCACAATAAGCCATGGGAGTAGTTATTGCCGTTGGTCGAATTTTCATAGAATAACAGCTACCAGTCTAGCATTAAGATGGCTCCGTACGAAGCACTGTATGGAAGGCATTGCCGAACCCCGTTTGTAACACCCCAAATTGTTGTAGGAGCGACGGGGATCGATTTTGGCCAAGACAGGTTTTTGGTGCAGGTGACACGGGCCCCGACACGGGCGTGTCGGAGGCCGTGTCGGGCGTGTCGAGCTCGGGCCGTGTCGTCGACCAGTTCAGGTCGACGATGGTCGTGTGGTGGAACACGGCCTAGGACACGGGCGTGTCCCAGGCCGTGTCACACCTGTGCTGTGCGGTTGGGTACACGGGTAGTGACACGGGCACGAACACGGGCGTGTCTAGTTTGATACGGGCGTGTCCGATGCCGTGTCACCAAGCCTTGTACCCCTCTGACTGCAAAGTGTTGATTTATTGCACACGGGGGGCGTGACACGGGTCCCGACACGGGCGTGTCGCAGTCGACACGGGCGTGTCGGAGGCCGTGTTACATGCCGTGTGCTGGTTTTCAATTTGGGTCGAGACGGCGAATGAGCTACACGGCCAGGCACACGGCCGTGTGCCAACCCGTGTTCGGCCCAGATTTTATGATTTTGGATTTAATCCGGGCCGTTCGTTTCCTTGGCTTTGGATCCGACGGTGGGGGGCTGCTCCTGGGTGGTTATGGTCGGGAAATAGGGTTTAGAAACCCATTTTCCATTGGCCAATCTCTCTCTAAAAGTTAGAGAGAAGGGAGAGCAAGGAGGAAAGAGGAGTCCAAGATCCGGCCGCCGGAAGAGCTTCGGAGCTCCGAATCGCGATCCG
The DNA here is from genome assembly GCA_039513925.1 of Platanthera zijinensis. Taxonomy (NCBI): domain Eukaryota; kingdom Viridiplantae; phylum Streptophyta; class Magnoliopsida; order Asparagales; family Orchidaceae; genus Platanthera; species Platanthera zijinensis. Next base: position 125,301,330 of record CM077080.1, read on the forward strand.
AGTCCAGATCCGCGGAGGCGACGCCGTTGCGGTGCTTTCCAACCGTATAGTTTTCGATGGCGCCGCGGAAGAATGCAAGGGTAACGATTTGTCATCCTTGGGCATGTGAAGCCCTCTTTTCTTTTGTATAGGAAGCCCGCTCTCGCGAGTGAGCGAAGAGTTGGAGGGTTCCTTGGGGTAGATATGTGAAGTCCCCTTGTGTAGAGTCCGTATGCGTAAACGGACATATGCATTGTGTGTGAAGCCTATTCGGACATGTTGGTCCGGATCGGTGATGTTGCATTGCATTTGAACCGGGCAAGAATCCGAATGTTTGGGTGTTTTCGGGTTTTTCTACGTGGTAGATTGCATCAGGGAGCCTTGGAGATTAACTCTAAGGTGCACCCGGAAAACTGGGCAAAAGCGGGTTTTGCCAACACGGTGGCCGGGGAGCCAACGTGAACATAACCGGGTTATGTGATTGTTGTGGCGGAAACGGGACTCGGTGAGTCTTAACCTGCGCATATGGCTTAAATTGCCGTTGCGATATGAGCACGGGTCAGGCGGAACCGTACCCGGTCTATGTCGTTCGGTAGGACCGTTGGCATGGATGAGGGTCTTCGGCGGTCTATGGCTTAAATTGCCGTGACCAAGGCCAGGAAGGCAAAATGCTCATATGGATGACCGTCCAAGAGGCGGTGGTGGATTGGGAACGTCTATAACTTGAATTGACGTGACGTTGGCCGGTTCGCCGAGAATGTGCCCTGAGTGCACGGGGTGTGTGGCCGTGCGAGCCTACGCCTGTGTTGATGTGTATTCACATTAATATATTGCCTATACTAATAAAGTGCAGGGAAAGAGCATCGCTGCCCCGATTTTGGGGGCGTGATCGTTATAATTTGGTCAGCATAACTGACCGTTGCTTTTGTTTGCCACCGGGCGGTGGTTTGTGCTTGCAGGTGCTGCAGAGCCGAGCGGAAAATAGCGGGCTAAAGCCCATGTTGCGGTGCTGGCCCTCGAAGGCCTAACCCTTTTTATGCTTTCCGTTTATTTCATGTATGGCCGGCCTGCGAGCCGAAGTATGTAAGACATGTTTTGTTAAGCAAACCTTGTAAGGCCTTAAGGCCGGTACTTTTGTATTTTCATTCCTATTATTACTTCTGCAGTGGACATTCCTGCTTGGCAGGGTTCTTGAATTTGTGCAAATTAATAATTTGCTTCCGCTAGAATGACTCTGTGTAGGACGTTGGTGATTGGTTATATGGTTTCAACGCGTAACCAACCGGTCTGTCCGTAGTATATGGCGTCGGGCCCTGGCTGGACCTACTGCTATATGCTATGAGACGGATAGGGGTGTTACAAATTGGTATCAGACTACTGGTTTCGGTCAAGCTTAAATGAATTCGTGGACGAATTCACTTTAAGGGGTGGTGAGCACATGTGTGCGTCATCGTTATAACATGAAAAGAACCCATGAATGTCCACTTAGGAATGAAAATATACATGTTTGAGGAACCTGCGTGTTCCTATAATTGCTGTTTGCAGTAATTTTTGGGTCGCTTATCGGTGTTTTGCACGATTATAGGTGACCAGAAGTGCCGCTAGGCCGTCTGAACGGCCAGGTTCTGAGGCGAGCAGTGCGCCAAGCGATGCGCCTGCAACACCTCCGTCTGCCGAGACCATTAGGTTGGTGGCAGAAGCAGTCATGGCAATGATCAATGCGCAGCCTGCAAGGCAGGTGTAGCAGCCTGCTCCTGCTGGGGAGCAAGTACCGCTTCAGACGGCAGAGCAAAGGAGGGTTGAGCAAGTGGTTTTGGAGCCAGAGTTGCCTCGGAGAGCAACTGAAAGACAACTGAAGCACGTGATGGGCTTTCATCCACCGGTATTCACGGGGGCAGAAACCCCGACCCAAGCAGAGGATTGGCTCTCAAGGGTCAACAGGGTGATGACTGCGACGGAAACGGAAGAGTGGCAGAAGACCACTATAGCGACGTTCCTTTTGGATGGGGATGCAAGGTTATGGTGGGAAGGCCTAGAGCTACATCAGTTGCGGGGAAGGCCGTTGGCCGAAGTTTCGATGGAGGAGTTTGCGAGACTATTTATGGCTCGATACCTCCCCTCGGCACAGAGAATTGCGCTAGAAAGCGAATTTCAGAAGTTGGTGCAAGGGGATTGCACCGTCGATGAGTACCTCCACGAGTTTACTCGGTTGGGGAGATATGCCGGCGCTACCTTCGCAGACGAGGAGTGCAAGACGAGCCACTTCTACAAAGGGCTAAGAGATGATCTAAGATTGCTACTGTCGGGGCCCAAGGCACAGGGTTTCATGACCCTGGTCAGTTCGGCCCGGTCCTTGGAGAAGGACATGTAGAATGTCCAAGCGAAGAAGGAATCCGGTAGTAAGAAAGCGGAGTTCAAGGCACCGACTACGTCGAAGTCGGGCTACCGCAGATTCTATAAGAAAGCTAAGACGTTGGGTCCAGCTGCTTCAGGTGCCTCGGGGGCAACTACCAATCGAACCCCGGGCGCTTGTTTCACGTGTGGAAAGACGGGGCACTTTGCCCGTGATTGCTGGAGTGGACGCTCAAAGTCCGAAAGGAAACAAGGAGCTACCTACGAGGAGAAGGGCAAAGCGGTGGAGTCGATCGCGTCCCACTATGCTCCGACTCAGCCAAGAGTCTATAACTTGGGCCAGCAGGTGGCCATCAAGAAAGCGGATGTGGTGACAGGTATGAGTTAATTTATAGCAAGTTAGCTTTAATACCATTATTTATTGCTTGTTAGCCTAATATTGTTTGTATAGGCTTTGTTGTGATTAGTGATAGTCCGGCACGGGCACTGTTCGATACGGGAGCTTCACACTCCTTCTTGTCCGAAAGCTTTATATCGCGCATCGGAGTCCCTTCTTCAATGGCGAAGGACAAGTTGGATGTGCTACTACCGAATGGGTGCTCGATGCGTGCGAACAGAGTGTGCATCGTAAAGGTTCACATTGGGAGCCAAGAGTTCGACTTGCTAGTATCATTGCTTCCGCTAGTAGAGTTCGACGTGATCTTTGGAATGGATTGGCTTTCGGAGCAGAAAGCTTGGATTGACTGTGACTGGAAGGAGGTCAAGCTGGGTGTAGGGCGGGAGACTACATTCGACGGGTTAAAGGGGTCGAGCAGGACACTGATGTCTGCTCTTCAGGTGGTGAAGGTAGTTCGTGCTGGTGCAGAGCTGTTCTTCGCAATAGTGGGGGTTGTGGAGCCAAAGTCTCCGTTGGATAGCATCCCCGTGGTTTGCGAATACCCCGATGTGTTCCCGGATAGTCTTCCCGGAGACCCACTGCAGCGGGAGATTGATTTCACCATCGATCTCGTACCGGGGGCCAAACCGGTGTCACGTGCTCCGTATAGGTTGGCGCCTAAGGAGATGGCAGAGTTGAAAGTTCAGCTAGAGGAGCTGATGGAGCAAGGGTATGTGCATCCAAGCTCGTCGCCTTGGAGCGCACCGGTCCTCTTCGTTAAGAAGAAGGATGGTAGTATGCGGTTGTGTATCGACTACAGGGAATTGAACAAGCTGACGGAGAAGAATAAGTACCCGATCCCGAGGATTGATGATCTCTTTGATCAGTTAGTCGGATCGTCGGTATACTCCAAGTTGGAATTGAAGTCGGGGTACTATCAGCTGAGGATCAGGGAGTGTGATATCCCGAAGACGGCATTCAGTACAAGGTATGGGCATTTCGAGTTCACGGTCATGCCGTTTGGACTGACGAATGCGCCATCGGTATTTATGGACTTGATGAACAGGACGTTCAGAGATTTCCTAGATCGCTTTGTGATCGTCTTTATTGATGATATTCTAGTGTACTCGCAGTGCGAAGAAGATCACTTCAAGCACTTGCATTTGGTGTTGGAGACTCTGAGGAGGAATGAGCTTTACGCAAAGTTCTCCAAGTGCGAGTTCTGGCTACCCTCGGTAGCGTTCCTTGGTCATATAGTGAGTGGGGAAGGTACAACGGTGGATCCGACAAATATTGTTGCGATATGGGAGTGGCCTGCGTTATCTTCTGTCTCGGAAGTCCGTAGTTTTCTCGGGCTTGCCGGATATTACAGGCGCTTCGTAGAGAACTTCTCGCGGGTAACGTTACCTCTCACGAAGTTGACAAGGAAGGATCAAAAATTCTTGTGGACGCAAGAGTGCGTGCAAGCTTTCGAGGAGCTGAAGAGACGGTTGACCACGACGCCAGTGCTTAGTTCGCCGAGTGGGACCGAGGGCTTTGAGGTGTATAGTGACGCTTCAGGTAGTGGTTTGGGCTGCGTGTTGTTGCAGCATGGAAGTGTGATTGCGTATGGATCGCGTCAGCTGAAAGTGCATGAAAGGAACTATCCGGTCCACTACTTGGAGTTGGCGGCCGTGATATTTGCACTCAAGTTGTGGAGGCACTAACTTTACGGTGTAAGGGTCGATATATACACCGATCACAAGAGCCTAACATATTTGTTGGATCAAAAGGACCTTAATATGAGGCAGAGGAGGTGGATGGAGTTCCTAGGGGACTACACCTTCAAAATACATTATGTACCCGGGAAGGGCAACGCAGTTGCGGATGCGCTGAGCTGCAGGGCTCCCGCCCGAGCCAACTGGTTGTCGGTGCATGATGAGCGGCTAGTATGGGAGTTGGAGGAGCTTGAGATCTGTTGCGTTGACAAGCAGACGAGCGCCAAAGCAATGTTAAACTGGACAGAGGTGTAGTATGACCTGGCTGACCGGGTTCGACAGGCATTGGAGTTAGATGACTCCATGAAGGAGCTTTTGGAGGCCGCTCTGGATGGGTCAAATTCCCAGTTCTCGGTGGAAGATGGTTTATTAAGGAAGGATCATCGGTTGTGCGTCCCGAGTGGGGGTAACCTCCGGGCAAAGTTGATGTACGAGGCTCATCATACCAAGTACTCGATCCACCCAGGGAGCACGAAGATGTATCGTGATCTCAAAAAGTTGTTTTGGTGGTCGGGGCTCAAGAAAGATGTGGCGTTGTACGTGGCTAAGTGCCAAACGTGCGCCTTGGTGAAGGCGGAGTGCCAAAAGCCGGGAGGATTTCTGAAGTCCTTGCCTATACCAGAGTGGAAATTCGACGATATATCTATGGACTTTGTGCACGGGTTGCCAAGGTCGCAGAAGGGGAACGACGCCATCTGGGTGATCATAGATCGACTAACCAAGGTGTCGCATTTCATTCCGCATAGGAAGGATGTTCCAGTGGAGAAATTGGCAAAGTTGTATGTTGACAATATTGTTAGGCTGCATGGTGTGCCCCGTAGCATTGTGAGTGATCGCGATGGGCGGTTCACGTCAAATGATTGGAGGTTGGTGCAGCAGATGCTAGGAACAAAGTTAAAGTTCAGCACAGCTTTCCATCCGCAGATGGATGGGCAGACCGAGAGGGTCAATAGAACGATGGAGGACATGCTACGCATGTGTGTTCTGGATTTCGGTAAGCATTGGGAAGACCACCTGTATTTGGTGGAGTTCGCGTACAACAACAGCTACCAAGCGAGTATACAAATGGCGCCCTTCGAGGCCCTGTATGGTAGGAAGTGTCGCACGCCGTTATCGTGGCTTGAAACGGGTGAGGCAAGGTTGTACAAGAAGCAAGAGGTGGAGAGTGCTACCTCGTTAGTGCGGATCATTCGGGAGCGCTTGTTGATCGCTCAGGACTCGGCAGGCGAAGTATTACAATGCCAAGCACCGGAACGTGGAGTTCGCGGTAGGCGATTGGGTATATCTGAAAGTGAAGCCGTTCAAGGGGGTTTCGCGGGTGAGATGCTTGAAAAAGCTGAGCCCAAGATACCTTGGACCTTTTGAGGTTCTGGAGCGAGTCGGCGAAGCGGCATACCGTTTTAGGCTATCGGAGGAATTAAGTGGATTACATGATGTGTTCCACATTTCTGTGTTGCGGAAGGCGGTGCAAGAGCCTTCGCAGGTGATCGCGGTTGACCAAGTGCCGGTGGATGAAGGGTTGACGACTAGGGTCAAGCCCATTCGCATCGAAGATGTTGAGGTCAAGAGGCTTCGTAACAAGGAGATCCGGATGGTTAAGGTCCGGTGGGATAATTGCGGGCGTGAGGAGCTCTCTTGGGAACGGGAGCAGACTATGCTCGAGGAGTACCCGGAATTGTTCCGCTCAGGTACTGTTTTACTTTAAGTCCTGTTTTTCTTTTATTAATTTCGTGGACGAAATTCTTTAAGGGGGGTAGAATTGTAACACCCCAAATTGTTGTAGGAGCGACGGGGATCGATTTTGGCCAAGACAGGTTTTTGGTGCAGGTGACACGGGCCCCGACACGGGCGTGTCGGAGGCCGTGTCGGGCGTGTCGAGCTCGGGCCGTGTCGTCGACCAGTTCAGGTCGACGATGGTCGTGTGGTGGAACACGGCCTAGGACACGGGCGTGTCCCAGGCCGTGTCACACCTGTGCTGTGCGGTTGGGTACACGGGTAGTGACACGGGCACGAACACGGGCGTGTCTAGTTTGACACGGGCGTGTCCGATGCCGTGTCACCAAGCCGTGTACCCCTCTGACTGCAAAGTGTTGATTTATTGCACACGAGGGGCGTGACACGGGTCCCGACACGGGTGTGTCGCAGTCGACACGGGCGTGTAGGAGGTCGTGTCACATGCCGTGTGCTGGTTTTCAATTTGGGTCGAGACGGCGAATGAGCTACACGGCCAGGCACACGGCCGTGTGCCAACCCGTGTTCGGCCCAGATTTTATGATTTTGGATTTAATCCGGGCCGTTCGTTTCCTTGGCTTTGGATCCGACGGTGGGGGGCTGCTCCTGGGTGGTTATGGTCGGGAAATAGGGTTTAGAAACCCATTTTCCATTGGCAAATCTCTCTCTAAAAGTTAGAGAGAAGGGAGAGCAAGGAGGAAAGAGGAGTCCAAGATCCGGCCGCCGGAAGAGCTTCGGAGCTCCGAATCGCGATCCGAGTCCAGATCCGCGGAGGTGACGCCGTTGCGGTGCTTTCTAACCATATAGTTTTCGATGGCGCCGCGGAAGAATGCAAGGGTAACGATTTCTCATCCTTGGGCATGTGAAGTCCTCTTTTCCTTTGCATAGGAAGCCCGTTCTCGCGAGTGAGCGAAGAGTTGGAGCATTCCTTGGGGTAGATATGTGAAGTCCCCCTTGTGTAGAGTCCATATGCGTAAACAGACATAGGCATTGTGTGTGAAGCCTATTCGGACATGTTGGTCCGGATCGGTGATGTTGCATTGCATTTGAACCGGGCAAGAATCCGGATGTTTGGGTGTTTTCGGGTTTTTCTACGTGGTAGATTGCATCAGGGAGCCTTGGAGATTAACTCCAAGGTGCACCCGGAAAACTGGGCAAAAGCGGGTTTTGCCAACACGGTGGCCGGGGAGCCAACGTGAACATAACCGGGTTATGTGATTGTTGTGGCGGAAACGGGACTCGGTGAGTCTTGACCTACGCATATGGCTTAAATTGTCGTTGCGATATGAGCACGGGTCAGGCGGAACCGTACCCGGTCTATGTCGTTCGGTAGGACCGTTGGCATGGATGAGGGTCTTCGGCGGTCTATGGCTTAAATTGCCGTGACCAAGGCCAGGAAGGCAAAATGCTCATATGGATGACCGTCCAAGAGGCGGTGGTGGATTGGGAACGTCTATGGCTTGAATTGACGTGACGTTGTCCGGTTCGCCGAGAATGTGCCCTGAGTGCACGGGGTGTGTGGCCGTGCGAGCCTAAGCCTGTGTTGATGTGTATTCACATTAATATATTGCCTATACTAATAAAGTGCAGGGAAAGAGCATCGCCGCCCCGATTTTGGGGGCGAGATCGTTATAATTTGGTCAGCATAGCTGACCGTTGCTTTTGTTTGCCACCGGGCGGTGGTTTGTGCTTGCAGGTGCTGCGGAGCCGAGCGGAAAATAGCGGGCTAAAGCCCATGTTGCGGTGCTGGCCCTCGAAGGCCTAACCCTTTTTATGCTTTCCGTTTATTTCATGTATGGCCGGCTTGCGAGCCGAAGTATGTAAGACATGTTTTGTTAAGCAAACCTTGTAAGGCCTTAAGGCCGGTACTTTTGTATTTTCATTCCTATTGTTACTTCTGTAGTGGACATTCCTGCTTGGCAGGGTTCTTGAATTTGTGCAACTTAATAATTTGCTTCCGCTAGAATGACTCTGTGTAGGACGTTGGTGATTGGTTGTATGGTTTCAATGCGTAACCAACCGGTCTGTCCGTAGTATATGGCGTCGGGCCCCGGCCGGACCTACTGCTATATGCTATGAGACGGATATGGGTGTTACACCGTTGACCTGGGCTCAGGAAGAGGACCCGGAAGCTTTGGGAGAGGCTTACATCGATGACACTACGACAGTGATACGACTGATCTAGGAGCAAATGCGGGAAGCGCAGAGCCGGCAAGCTAAGTACTATGATGCGCGACACCGACCGGTGGAGTTTAGCGTGGGGGAAATGGTATTCTTGAAAATAAAGCCCATGCATTGTGTCTCCCGATTGAGGAAGCATAAAAAGTTAGATCCCCGCTTCCTGGGCCCCTATCCGGTGATAGAGCGTGTTGGCCCCATCGCCTATCGTTTGGCCTTGCCCCCAGAGTTGGGGAATCTTCACGATGTGTTTCATGTCTCTTCCTTGAGACGAGTCCTCTGGCAATAAGAGCAATACCTTCCTACTCAACCGGTGCAGCTATAGTCAGATAGATCCGTCTGGCTCGAACCCGTCAGAGTAGTGGATTATAAGGTTAAGGCACTACACAGCAAAACCATTCCGAATATTAAGGTGCTATGGTCAAACTGCGGACGAGAAGAGTTTACGTGGGAACCTGAAGTACTCCTCCGAGAAAAGCACCCAGAGCTCTTTCCCCAGGTATGTTACTTTTCCCCCCTACTTCAAGCAAATTTTCAGGGACGAAAATCCTTTTATTTTTATTGGATTGTAACATCCCGACTTTTATTGGGCCACCAGAGCCCTAGTGGGCCAAATAAAAGTGACCCGAGCCTTTACCCGTGACCCGGTAGGAGGCAACCCTTTGCATCAGAAAATCTTTTGATATTGGCGAGCCCATTAAAAGAAAAGGAGGAAAGCTATACCTTCTCCAGGATGAACTGGAGGGAGCGAGTCGAGGCCCCTTCAAAGGAAGGAGACCTTGAAGTCCTTGCCAAGGAAGAATTTGTGCAGCTCGACATCGTTGCCTGTTGTAACACCCCAAAAATCATTGGACTGTAGACTGGGCAACACGGCCAGGGACACAGGCGTGTCCAAGGCCATGTCCTTCTCTGTGTACTTGAGTGGGTCTTGAGTGGGTCTTGAGTGGGTCTCGAGTGGGCCTCGAGTAGGGCACACGGCCTGTGACACAGGCGTGTCCAGGACCGTGTCCTGTGAGTTTGACGAAATGATCTCGACAAAATGCAGTCGACGATGTTCGAGAGGCAAGTCGGTTGGGCACACGACCTGTGACACAGGCGTGTCCCATGGCTGTGTCCTTCTCGGGATGTGGCCAGGTGTGTGTAGACAGATAAACACGGGCTGTACACGACAACTTTTAGAAAGCTTTAAGGTAAAGAACCGCTGGGCGCGTGTTCTTTTCGACTCTAGCGCTACCCACTCATTGTGGCTAGAGCCTTTGTGGATCGATACTGTTTGGATCTAGATCGAGTTGGGGATGCCTTTTGCATCAGGTTCCCATCTGGTGATTCCATGGTTTCAGATCATGGCATTCAGGACTGTCCGATTATGTTAGGGGATTTTCTAGCAAGGGCAGATTTGAAGGTGATTGACTTGGAAGATTTTGATGTTATCTTGGGCATGGACTGGTTGTCCAGGTATGATGCTGTGAACTAGTGCAAGGATAAGTGCTTGGACTTCAGAAAGGACAACGATCAGCCCGGGAGTGTTTATGGTGATTCGTTCCATGATTCTCTAGCCATTTCTGCGGTATGTGCTCAGATGTTGTTAGTTTATGGCTATTTTGCTTGTTTGGTCTCAGTTTTGGGGACCGTTGGTATTTCTCAGCATCTTAAAGAGATTCCTGTTGTGTGCGACTTTGCTGATGTGTTTCCTAATGACCTTCCTGGTCTTCCACCTGATCGAGATGTTGAGTTTGTGATCGATTTGGAGCTGGGTACGTGTCCTATTGCGAAGGCGCCATACTAGATGGCCCCGCGAGAGCTGGCGGAGTTGCGTATCCAGCTGGATGAGTTGTTAGCGAAAGGTTTTGTACGTCCGAGTTCGTCGCCTTAGGGTGCTCCTGCTCTATTTGTTAAAAAGAAAGATGGATCGATGCGGCTTTGTATCGATTATAGAGAGCTAAACAAAGTCACTATTAAGAACAAGTATCCCCTGCCAAGGATCGATGATTTGTTCGATCAGTTGCACGGTAGCGCAGTGTTTTCAAAGATTTACCTTTGTTCTAGTTATCATCAACTCAGGGTTCGTGAGTCAGATATTCTACGGACTGCTTTTCGATCGAGGCTTGGGCAATTTGAATTCCTGGTTATGTCATTTTGTTTGACCAACACACCCTCAGCCTTTATGGATATGATGAACCGGGAGTTCAAGGACTTCTTAGATAAGTTTGTATTCGTGTTTATCGACGATGTTATGATCTATTCCTGCAATGCTGAGGAGCATGAACAGCATTTGCGTTTGGTTTTATTTGCTTTGAGGGACCATAAGCTATTCGCCAAGTTGAGTAAGTGCGAGTTTTGGTTGCCTCAGGTTTTGTTTCTTGGCCATGTGATCAATAGGCATAGGATTTCAGTTGACCCAGAGAAGATAGCTGTAGTGTTGGAATGGAAGAGACCTGACACACCCAAGGAGATTCAGAGCTTCTTAGGGTTGGCCGGCTATTACAGGAGATTTGTAGAAGGTTTCTTTACCTTAGCTGCACCATTGACTCGATTGACTTAGAAAAATGTGGCTTTTGTTTGGAATGATAAGTGTGAGGAAGCATTCCTTGAGCTCAAGAATAGATTGTGCACTGCTCCTATTTTGACTCTGCCTACAGAGGGCATGGGTTATGATGTTTTTGTGGATGCATCACATGTTGGACTTGGGTGCGTGTTGATGCAAGACGGGAAAGTGATTGCGTATGGGTCCAGGAAATTAAAGACTCATGAGAAGAACTACCCTACGCATGACTTGGAATTTGTAGCCGTGATTTTTGCACTGAAGTTGTGGAGGCATCTACTTTATGGCGCTCAGTTTAAGATTTTTACTGATCATAAGATTTTAAAGTATGTCTTTACCCAAAAGGAATTGAATCTATGTCAACGACATTGGTTGGAGTATGTTGCCGACTACGATGTTGAAATCCAGTACCATCTGGGCAAGGCTAATATAGTGGCCGATGCCCTAAGTCGAAAGATAGGGAAGATTTTTAATCTCTCCGCCGAGCAGTTGGTCGAAGAATTTCTTTTGATGGACATTTCTGTGGGGTGCTGCGATTTGCAGAGTAGTTTGGTGGCAGCAAAGCCTTCTTGGATTGCGCTAACGAGGTTACATCAGAAAGACGATCAAGATCTACTGCATTTATATCTTCGAGCTGAGAAAGGGGAGTTACTTGATTTTTAGATTGATGATGCGGGTATATTTAAGTACCGCGGCAGATTTTTTATCCCCGCTGTTATGGACATCCGAGAAATGTTATGCAGAGAAGCTTACAGTTCTAGCGTTGCCTATCATCCAGGATCTACCAAGATGTGTCATGACTTGAAGCAGATTGCCTGGTGGATTGGGATGAAATGAGATATAGCTAAATTTGTTTCAGAGTGCTATACTTGCAAGCGTGTGAATGCCGATCATGGAAGACCTGGTAGCAAGTTGACACCGTTGGAGATTCCGAGTTGGAAATGGAAAGCATTTCGATGGATTTCATCACGGGTTTACCGTGATCTCCTAGGGGATATGATTCAGTTTGGGTGATTGTGGATAGATTAACGAAGTGTGCTCACTTCGTACCTTATAAGATCGACTATCCGAAGAAGAAGATAGCTGAGCTGTATATGAATGAGGTTATCCGATTGCATGGTGTTCCAGTCAGCATCATTTCAGACCGAGACTCCCAGTTTACATCTCGCTTCTGGAAGAGTTTGCAAGAAGGTTTGGGTACGGATTTGAGATATTCGACCGCATACCACCCGCAGACCAATGGTCAGACCGAGCGAGTGAATCAAATAGTGTAGGATATGAGTAGATGCTACATTTTAAACCATGTAGGAGCGTGGGATGAGCGTTTGCGGCTTATGGATTTGCGTATAACAATAGTTATCAAGAAAGCCTGCAAATGGCTCCTTTTGAAGCTCTGTATGGGAGACACTGCAGAACTCCCCTCTTTTGGACTGAGGTTAGCGAGAAAGTTTTGTTGGGTCCGGATGTGCTGGAAGAAATGGAAGTTGCTGTAAATCTTATTCGAGAGAAGCTTCAGATAGCTCAAGAACGTTATGAGAAGAACGCCAACCGGCGTAGATCGGATTTGGAGTTTGTTGTGGGGGACTTGGTATTTCTTAAAGTTTCCCCGATTGCTGACATCAAGAGATTTGGAAAGGATCGGAAGTTGGACCCAAGGTTTGTGGGACCGTTCAAGATTGTTGAGCGGATTGGTGTGTCAGCTTATAAGCTGGAGTTTCCCGCAAACTTCCCTGGTGTTCACGATGTTTTTCATGTAAGCCAACTGCGGAAGTGTGTGCTAAGCGACAAAAAGGTTTTGGATGCTGTACCACAGTTAAAGCCAAATCTTTCTTATGTGGAGATGCCTGTCCGTATTTTGGATTCACAAGATTACGTGTTGCGAAGGAGGAGAATTCCTATGGTAAAAGTTTTATGGAGGAACCAGGACGTGGAAAGCAGAACTTGGGAGTTAGAGTCGGCTATGAGGAAGGCTCACCCCCATTTATTTCCTTGAGTTTCCTGGTATGTTTCCCTCTTAGTTTCTTATGTTTCTTCTTTGATTGAAGTGTTGTGCGTAAAGTTTCGGGGCGAAACTTTCTTTTAGAGGGAGTGACTATAACGCCCCCAGTTTTTCTGTGCTTATTTAATCTTAGATTGACGTTACGTTGACACCTTTCCAGCCTTTTCTGTTGTTAGAGCGTGGTTTTAGCTCTTTAGGCCCTTAAGTGGCTTGTTTTGTAGCCTGTTTGCAAGATTCCCTAACAAGCCAGAGTCTGTTTTGGTGTCTCGGTGGGCCTCTTCGAGAATGCTTGTGTTTTGGCTTCGGAAAATTTAGCCAGAGTTTTATTTGTCGGATGACGATTTTGACTTCGCCACTAGATTTGTAACGTGGGTATTTAACTACGGCGTTAATTTCGTTAAATTATGAGATAGTTGGAATTTTCGCATCATTTTGACGTGTTATTGGATTAGTTGTTGCAGCAGGCTGTTATAGCTTCAATAATATAACATATATTAATAACTAGTGGCTGACTAGTATTTTTGTTGTATTAGCAAAGTGGCTGTAATATCATATAAAGATTATATGATATTGTCTTAGGGGGCGGTAATAGCTGGTGGCGGTAAGAGCTAGTGGCCGACCCTTGCTTGGATAATAATATTATAATAGCCTTTATTTATTAGCTGGTGGCTGGATAAGAGAGAAGAAAGCTTATTATATTTTATTTTTCTTCTTCTTCCCCAAAAAGAAGGTCGGTTAGCTTCCAGCTCTAGGTTTCGGGCAGCAGAATTTTTGAGCTTTGGCCGGCGATTTATGGAGGTGTAAAGCTCGGTTTTCTCGGATAAGGGCAGATTTTGGCTGCTCTCACTCAGGTCTTCCATCCTAGGTAAGTTTTCCTTGCTCTAAGGCTATTTTAGAAGCTGGATATTGTCGGGTAGCTCAGTTTTTTCCATTTTTGTAGCTTCAAGTTGTTGTTTTGTTGCCGGTTTGTGGCCTAGCTGTGCTGGTTTGGAAGAGCAGCTCCTATCCGAAAGGTTGAGGAAAGTGGTGCTCTTTGCCCTTGCCAAGCTATTTATTTTCATGTTATATTTTCCTGGTTGTTAGTGTGCAGCAGGTTAATTTGCTATCCTAGAAGCTAGGGCTGTTCCATCCTTTGACCTGAGCCAAATAACTATATATCTTGCCCAGATTTCATTATTTTCTATCTCCTAGTTGCTGGTTGTGTGTCCATATAGTGGATGGAGGTAGGGATGGAGTTTACTAAGTTATTCTAGCTTGGGTGATAGCTGTAGCTGGGTACAAGGGTTAGAAAGGATTTTTTTTTAAGCTAAGGAAGAGCTCTCGGGTTGCAGTCTTTGAGTGTATTTTAGGCTAAGTCCAAAAGCATTGAGTGTGGTAGACACACTCAATGCCTAGCTTGTTGGGTTTTGCGTCTAAGTCCAAAAGCGTTGAGTGAGTGGAGCTCACTCAACACCTAGTTGTTTGCTTTGGAAGCTAAGTCCATAAGCGTTGAGTGAGTGGAGCTCACTCAACGCCGTCGGCCATTGGCGTTGAGTGAGCTGCACTCACTCAACGCCATCTTGCAAGAGGATTTGTATAAGTATTTTGGCATTGAGTGAGTGGAGCTCACTCAACGCCGTCTTCCTTTGGCGTTGAGTGAGGTGCACTCACTCAATGCCATTGCCTAGAAAGGTTTGCCAAGTTGTTTGGCATTGAGTGAGTGGAGCTCACTCAATGCCGTCTACCTTTGGCGTTGAGTGAGGTACACTCACTCAATGCCATTGTCCAGAGAAAGGGCATTGAGTGAGTGGAAATCACTCAACGTCGTCTGCTTTTGGCATTGAGTAAGGTGCACTCACTCAATTCCATTGTCCAGAGATGGTTTTGCTAAAGTCTTTTGGCGTTGAGTGAGTGGTGCTCACTTAACGCCGTCTGCTTTTGGAATTGAGCGAGGTGCACTCACTCAATGCCAATGTCTAGTCAGATTTTCTAAGTCTTTTTGCGTTGAGTGAGCTGAACTCACTCAACGCCATCTATCAAGAAGACTTTCTCTAAGTCTTTTGGCGTTGAGTGAGCTGAACTCACTCAACGCCATCGTCCAGTTAGTCTTTTTGCGTCTAAGTCTTTTGGCGTCAAGTGGACTCGATGCCATTTCTTGCCTTAGTGTTATGTGCCGAGTGTACTCGACGCCTTTTGCCTTAAGCTGGGGTTTGCTCCTGAATGTGGTTGGGGTGGTTTTATGTCGATTTGTTGATATTTTCGGCTGGTTTTATAGGCCGAGTCATGAATTATAGCAAGTGGTTTGATTGTTGACTCTGTAAGGGGTGGTTTGGGTGTAGAGCCGTGGTCCCACTATTTTGTCCCTGGTTTGGGCTGGTTTTGTTTGTGTGTTGGTACCATTTTTGCCCTGGTTTTGGCTCATTTTGTTGGTGTGTTGGTACCATTTTGGCCCTGGTTTGGGCTGTTTTGTTGGTGTGTTGGACCTTTAGGCTGCCACAATTGTACCCTTGAGTATTTATGGATCTTGGTGTTTGGATGAGGACTGTTTTTTGGTCACCAACCTAGACCCATGGCTCTGCTACTGCTAATGATTCACAAGTTAGGACTGTTAGTTCCTTTCTTTAAAGTGGTTATTTTGGCATATGCTTTCCTGATACTTCTGTAGTTTTTAGCAGGCCATGTTGTTTACTTCTCGCACGTGGTGCGTTTGGTTGTTGCCTTGGGTAGTCTTTTACCCTTACTGTACTGTTCAGTTCCTTTTTGCTCTTTTAATAGCACTTGTTGTAGGGTTGGTAGCCCTTCTTTCCTTATGAATATAATGCTCCAGTTTTCTTTTGATTAGTTGCTTGCTGAGGCGTTCTTTCTTTGAATGCCTTAGGTTCAGGTTGTAGCCGGCTGAGTGGCTAGTGTTCTGGTGGAGCATACTTGTGGCCTCCGGGGTTGTTGAGAGTGTTGTACCTCGACCTTGTGAGGTAGTTTTGTTCTTTCTATACAGACATATATCCTGACTAGTGGGTTCGTGTCAGGTTGTTGACACCCACTGGTGGTTTACTTTTAATGCTATATATGAACTAATAACTGCTATTTTGCCAATTTGAAGGTTGTTTACTTGCGCTGGGGCTCAGATTGCCCAGCACCACTACGCGTCACCTATAGGTGGACAAGACACACATTAGCGATCGCATGCAAGCAAAACAACAGAAAAGGAACGCGCAGATTCCTCAAACAAGATTATGTACATTCCTTAGTGGACATTCCAGAGTTCATTAGCGTTACAGCAGGGCGCACAAACACGCGCTCGCCACCCCATAAAAGAATTCGACCACGAATTCGAAAGAGGAAGACCGAACGAATCTGATACCAAAATGTAACGACCCCATCCGTTACATGACGTATAGTAGAAGGTCCGGCCGGGGCCCCACACGATATGCCACAAACAGACGGTGAGGTCACAGAATAATACCAAACCATACACGTATCCTAACTCAGAGCATGCTAGCGGAAGCTTTAAGTTGTAAATGGAACTCTAACCAGGAATGTCCAATATATAAACCATAGTTATATATACAGCCACGGAATGTACAACAAAGGTGAAAGGTTGGCCTTAAGGCCTTACAGTTCCTCTTTCCACACATCATGGATTACAAACATCGGCGCGCAGGCCGGCCATACATGAGTGAAAGCAAAACAAACAATACCATTCGCGCAGCCTTCAAGGGTTAGCCGCAGCAGCAGCAGCAACAGCAGTAGGGCTTCAGCCCTTCATTTACCACTTGGCTCTCCAGCACCTGCATAGGGACAATCCACCCAAACGGTGGCAAACACGGCAACGGTCAGCATTCAGCTGACCCAATTATAACAATCCTACCCCTTTCTCGGGGCAGTAGCATTCTTTCCCTGCACAGCATGGTATCAACAATAACAACTATATGCGCGCAGGCACATTCAAGCCATCACAACCGTCGGCCACACGGCCCGACAGTCCGTGCACTCAGGGCACATTCTTGGTGCAACGGAAAACCAGGGTCAACACCACCGTTTACACAGTATTGAGCATTCTAGTCTTTTTGGCGCGCGGGTCTAAGACTCTCATTATGCGCTCCAACTAAACTTATAACCAGGCTTCCAAGTCGGACGGACATAACGCAGGTACGGATCAGCCACCCCCCGTTGCTCAAGTCTCCGTGCCACCTCGAATACGGAAGTATCCATGGCAATTTATAGGCGCGGGTCGATTTCACCTTTCCTGTTCGGCAATCTGCCTTTTCATCGAGTTGCAGCCCAACAGCTCAACCGCACACAAAGTGGCAACGCACGGCCACAAGAGTTGCATCCAACCCTCTTCATTTCCTAGACTTCATCCAGTACTTCCTGCTGCACCAAGCAACAGGTAGGCACAAGGCAAACAAGCCATAACCATGGAGTCTTCTCCGATATGCAAACAAGCATCACCAATCCAGACCAGCATGTCCAGATGGGCTTCACACAGCATGCCTAGATCCGTACTCCAATTCCGGACTCTAATAAGGGGGACTTCACATATCTACCCCAAGGGACACCACAACCCACCGCACACTCGCGGGGAAGGGTTTTCCCTATGCAATGCAGAAAAGAAGGACTTCACATGTCCAAGAAGGGAGATCGTTACCCTTGACGATCTCTTGGGAGCCATCGAAAACTAGCCGGTGAGAAAGAACCGCAGCAGCTTTGCCTTCATAGCGCTGGCCTCGAATCTCGAATAGGACCACGGGAGCTCCACCGGTGGCTTGATCTCCTCCTCCTTCTTCTTCCTCCTCTCTCTTTCTCTCTTCACTTAACCAAGTGAAGAATGAATCAAGCCTCTGGTGACTTATTCCAGCCAGGAATCACCTGAGCCCTTGGATCCAAATAGAGAAAAGGAACGGCCACGATTTTCCCAAAATTCCACTTTTTTGGCTGACACGGCCTGTGACACGCCCGTGTCACAGGCCGTGTACCCTTAAGCGGCACACGCAGTACTCGTACCGACTGAACTTTACCAGAACACGGGCATCGACACGCCCGTGTCGAACTTGACACGCCCGTGTTAGTCATGTGACACGCCCGTGTCCCTCCTGCCGTACCGAGCTCCAAAACCAACAAGCAGTACACGGGTAGGCACACGGCATCGGACACGCCCGTGTCAAATCTGACACGGCCGTGTTCAAGGCTTGGTTCCGGGCCGTGTAATCTTCTGACTCAGATCGCCCATTTCTTGAGTGACACGCCCTGGGACACGCCTGTGTCCCAGGCCGTGTACTCTCGACACGCCCCAGGACACGCCCGTGTCCCAGGCCGTGTCAAACAGCCTGCACCTCAAATCGACCTTTTGAGATTTTTGGGGTATTACAATCTCAATTGGTGATGAAGGTTGAAAGAACTCCATAGTTAAGCGTGCTCGGGCAGGAGTAGTACTGGGATGGGTGACCTCCTGGGAAGTCCCCGTAGTGCGGGCTTGACTATCGAGTTTGCCTCATCAAAGGGAGGCTGTGGCCACCAACAACCCGCCTGTGGAGGGAGAGGGGTTGGGGTGCTTGGGCTGCAGCCCGATAGCGATGCCATGAGGGGCTTCGGGCCAAATCCCGGGTCGTTACATAAAAAGTGCACTTTTTTCTGTAACGACCCGGGATTTGGCCCGAAGCCCCCCATGACATCGCTACCGGGCTGCAGCCCAAGCACCCAAACCCCTCTCCCTCCACATGCGGGTTGTTGGTGGCCACAACCTCCCTTTGATGAGGCAAACTCGATAGTCAAGCCCGCACTATGAAGACTTCCAAGGAGGTCACCCATCCCAGTACTACTCCAGCCCGAGCACGCTTAACTATGGAGTTCTTTCAACCTTCATCACCAATTGAGCTGGCTCAATTGGTGATGAAGGTTGAAAGAACTCCATAGTTAAGCATGCTCGGGCTGGAGTAGTACTGGGATGGGTGACCTCCTGGGAAGTCTTTGTAGTGCGGGCTTGACTAACGAGTTTGCCTCATCAAAGGGAGGCTGTGGCCACCAACAACCCGCCTGTGGAGGGAGAGGGGTTGGGGTGCTTGGGCTGCAGCCCGGTAGCGATGCCATGGGGGGCTTCGGGCCAAATACCGGGTCCTTACAGAGGATGTCTCCAACATGCGTGTTATAGTAGACTAATGCCAATAGCCAACAAGTTAAGAACCTCTAATCGGTGGTGGTACTAAGGATGATTCGGTACACCGTAAGTGTACCCTGAGTGCATGGAGCGTCTAGAACGAAGGCAGACGTTTGTGATGAAGTTGTGCGTGAGGGAACTTGTTGTGATATATAAATATATATGTTGTGATTGCGATGCATGCAGGGAAGGAACCACTGCACCGAGTAAGGGGTAGGGTTGTTATAATTGGTCAGCTGAATGCTGACTGTTGCTTTGTTTATCACCCTTGGGGTGGATGTCCATATGCAGGTGCTGATGGACTGAATTGGATTGAGTGGGCTGAAGCCCTTGCTGCTGGCAGGCCCTTGAAGGCTGTGCGAAGAACTATATTTTCATGTGTGGCCGGCCTGTTTGCTGATGTATGAAATCACACTTGTAAAGAGAAACATGTAAGGACTTAAGGCCATGAGTGTTTGTGGTTGTATACATTCTTGGTGACATATATAAATGTGTTATTTATATATCTAGTGGACATTCAATGTGTTGAGTTCTTGCAAGTTAAAATCTTCCGCTAGAATGCTCTGAGTTAAGATGCGAGTAGAAAGGATTGTGATATTCATACGTGATTCCGTCGTTTGTCTGTGAAATATGGCGTGGGGCCCCGACCGGACCCTCTGTTATATTCCATGTGACAGATGGAGGCATTACAAATTGGTATCAGAGGATAGGGTTGAGTAGGGATAACATAATTAAACTCAAGAATGTCCACTAGGAATGAAATACATGTGTTTGAGGAGCGTAAGCGTGTATACTAGGCATGTTTGCCGTTTGGGAATGGACGTTAATGGTGTTTTGTACACATATAGGTGACGAGGAGTGGAGCTGGGCTGTCTGAGCCCCAGCATTCTGGTGAGAGTGCGCCACCAGCTGAGGTACCTACACCTCCTTCTTCTACGAAAACCATATACTTAAGTAGCTGAGGCGCTTTTTACAATGATAAATGCACAACCTATTTGGCAGGCAAGACCTGCAGTGGAGCCAGTATGGGTTGGTGCAAGGCAAGAGCGTGTTGAGGCTCTAATTGACGAGCATGCAGCTGACAAGCAACTCAAACGGTTTATGGAGTTTAATCCACCTACGTTTGTAGGGGCGGGTTCCCAAACGCAGGCTGAGGACTGGCTCGCAAGAGTGAAGAGGATCCTGACAGTAATGAGGACTGATGAGGTGCAGAAAGTTATGCTAGCCACTTTCCTGCTGGAAGGAGAGGCGAGGCTTTGGTGGGATAAAGTGGAATTGCACCACTTGGCAGACAGAGGTCTAGGGGAGATATCGATCAAGGAATTCTCAAGATTAGTTTGGGCAAAGTATTTGCCAGCGTTGCAGCAAATTGTAATGGAAAATGAGTTCCAACGTCTGGTGCAAGGTGAGAGTAGTGTTGATACTTACCTGCATGAGTTTACCAGGTTGGGGCGCTATGCGGGGTCTACTTTTGCAGAGGAGGAGCGGAAGACGAATAGGTTCTATGAGGGACTTCGTGATGAGCTGAGGTTGGCACTCTCGAGTTCGGTGAACCAAGGCTTCCAAGCGTTAGTAGATACAGCCTGTGCGCTGGAGAAGGATTTGAAACGGGTGCATGATAAGAAGAACTTGAAGGTGGAAAAGCTAGAGTTCAAAGTTACACAGTAGGAATAATCAGAGTTTAGGAAATGAGACAAGAAGAGGTTCAGGCCTGCTAAACAAACTCAGTCGAATGTTGCTTTGGGAGCAATGTATGGGCAAGGACGTGTTGAGATACGTACATGTTTTCATTGTGGGAAGCAGGGACATATAGCCCGTGATTATTGGAGTGGCCCTGCAAAGGGTGAGAAAAAGACTGGTGCGTCTTATGAGGAAAAGGGCATGGCAGTGACAGAGTCATCTGCGTCCCGAGTGCAACCTCGAATGTACACTGTCGAATTACATGAGCCGCAAAGCTCAAATCGTGAAGAACAACAGCCTCACGTGTATAATCTGGAGTTACAGGAGGCCATAAAGCAGAGTATGAAGGATGCAGATGAGCAGAAATAAACATAACGAGTGTACTTTACTATTTTCATGATGTAATAAAGTACCTATTGTATGTCTGTTTGTTAAAGACTTGTATTTGTGCGATTGTGTGGGGAGAGACAAGCTGCGGCCACTGAGATCTAAACCAGGGTCGTACTGTAAAACATGCAACAAAGGAGTGGTTGTGTTAGTGTATTCAGTTAAGCTAAATTTCGGGACAAAATTTCTGTAAGTGGGGGAGGGTTGTAACACCCCAAAAATCATTGGACTATAGACTCGGCAACACGACCGGGGATACGTTCGTGTCCAAGGCCGTGTCCTGCTCTATGTACTCGAGTGGGTCTCGAGTAGGTCTCGAGTGGATCTCGAGTGGGCCTCGAGTGGGGCACACGACTTATGATACGGGCGTGTCCAGGGCCGTGTCCTGTGAGTTCGACGAAATGATCTCGATGAAATGCAGTCAACGATCTTAGAGAGGCAATTCAGTTGGGCACACGGCTTGTGACACAGGCGTGTCCCATGGACGTATCCTTCTCGAGTTGTGGCCAGGTCTGTGTAGACAGATAAACACATGCTGGAAATGGGCGTGTCCGAAGCCATGTCTGGCATACGTCCTGGGATACGGGTGTGTCCCATGGCCGTATCATGGTCTAGTTGAGTCGGTTCCTTTGCTTCTTAAGGCACACGACCTGTGAAACGGGCGTGTCACAAGCCGTGTTCAACCCAAGAAATTCATTTTCAGGGCGGATCGTGGCCGTTCATTTCCTTCAAATTGGATCCAATGGTCCAGAGATCTTCCTACTGTTATAAGGCCGAGAGTTGAAGGATAAACTCTCATTTATCTTTGGCCATTATCTTTCTAAAGAGATAGAGAGAGGCGAGAGCAATGAAGAAGGAGGAAGGGGGAATCCGGCTGCCGGATGAGCTTCAGTGTTCCGAATCGAGAGCCGAGTTCTGATTTGTTGAAACAAGACCGTTGCAGTTTCTTTCATCCGGCTAGATTTCCATGGCTCCAAAGCGATCGTTAAGGGTAACGATCTCCTTCTTGGACAAGTGAAGACCTGCTTTATGGATGTGCATGGAATCCTACACCAAGAGGTGGAAAGCGTAAGTGATTGGTGATATGTAGTACAGAATAGACATGCTGTATGAAGCCCATCCGGATGGTTAGTCCGGATTGGTGATGTTTATATTGCGCACCGGAGAAGACTCCATGTCTGAAATGATTATTGGATGGAGTTTGTGAGAGTACCTGTGAAATGGTGAATTCTCCCATATCTAGGAATCTATGGGTGAGCTCCTTGTGTGGTGTGTCCTGCGTGAATTGTATGCTCTGCATGAGCTGTGTGCTGAATTGGAAATCGGCTCTGCGTGAGCTGTGGATTAAACAGAAAAGGGAAAGCCGACCCACATCAAGATCTGCGCTATTGACGAGTTGAGCAACTGTAAAGGGCTGACCTGTGCCTACGAGGTGAGAGGTCGATTGGTAACAATGCAAATGGGGGGCTGCGGGTCTTCCCGGGTTATTACAATACAGTGGTCGGTCAATCTGAAATGCTCAATGGTTGTCGTGAGGTGAACACCTCTGATTAGGATGGGCGAGGATGTCTCCAGCATGCGTGTTGTAGTAGACTAATGCCCATAACCAACATGTTTATAACCTCTAATCGGTGGTGGTACTAAGGATGATTCGGTACACCATAAGCATGCCCTGAGTGGATGGAGTGTCTGACACGAATGCCGACATTTGTGATGATGTTGTGCGTGAGGGCACTTGTTGTGATATATAAATATATATATGTTATGATTGTGATGCATGTAGGGAAGGAAACACTACCCCGAGTAAGGGGTAGGGTTGTTATAATTGGTCAGCTGAGCATATGGGTTGAATTGGATTGAGCGGGCTGAAGCCCTTGCTGCTGGTAGACCCTTGAAGGCCGAGCAAAGAACTATATTTTCATGTGCGGTCGTCCTGCGTGCTGATGTATGAAATCACACTTATAAAGAGAAACATGTAAGGCCATGAGTGTTTTTGGTTGTATACATTCCTGGTGATATATATAAATGTGTTATTTATATATTTAGTGGACATTCAATGTGTTGAGTTCTTGCAAGTTCAAATCTTCCGCTAGAATGCTCTAAGTTAAGATGCGAGTAGAAAGGATTTGGATATTCATACGTGATTCCGCCGTTTGTCTGTAAAATATGGCGTGGGCCCCCGGCCGAACCCTCTGTTATATTCCATGTGATAGATGGAGGCATTACACCCGTCATGGTGGGTGGCCGGTATACCTCCTCGCTCTGCTGCTGAGGCGAGAAGGGGACGTTGCCGAGATCCCCTTTGATCAAGACAAATTTTGAGAACCAATTGTGGTTCTTGTTGGTCGTCTTGCGAACTTTAAGCTGCGAGCCGGCAAGGAAAACAACCCCATCATTTGTCGCGTGGTATATGAATAGCTTGCCGAAGGCGGTGAGGTTAAACTCTATCTGCTCTCGCTGGAGGAAGCAGGCGAAT
This sequence comes from Platanthera zijinensis, assembly GCA_039513925.1. NCBI lineage: Eukaryota > Viridiplantae > Streptophyta > Magnoliopsida > Asparagales > Orchidaceae > Platanthera > Platanthera zijinensis. Next base: position 125,324,920 of record CM077080.1, read on the forward strand.
TCCACCATCATGGCAATTGCATTCGGGTTTAACTCCGCGGGAACTGCCCCATCATACTTCAAAATCTAGCAGATCTCCGGCCACAGGGGAAGGTGAAACCCCACCTTAAAGTGCGAGATGGGGAAGGTGAGCTCATCGGCGAAAAATGTATTGATCGCCTCGCCCCTCCCGGGTCGACGAGCAGTGAAACCCGAGGGAAAGCAGTCGGTAATGAAGTCCGCTAGCTCCTGCTCAGTAGTATTCCCTTCATAGAAGGTGTACTCGGAAAACTACCTCACGCACTTAGACCATCCATCAACATCAGGTCGCATTTTTTCCATCTTTCTAAGATCTTGATGCGAGTGCAATTAGCGAGAAGGGCAATAAAAGGGGGTGTGAGTCTGCAGTAAAGACGATAGTCTGGGGGTAGGTGATGGGGTCTTTTATAAAAAACAAATTAATTGTCGAGCCGACCAGTCAGTCCGTCTTACTATCCCCGACTCGCCAAACCCTGCGACCTGCACTATCCTAACACAAGCCGAGTCTACAGCGCAACATTATTTACGAATCACAAGCATTGGAAATTAAATATAGAAAAATAGTTAAGTTATTACACATCAATGTCAAAGAATCAGTTCAACGGAATTATTATAATAAGTGAGCCGGGTGCTTAGGGGGTAAGTGCCGATAGGCTCAGCTGGGGAGCCATTTCCATTTACCCCGACCTTGCGACCCCATCCATGAAGGTCTTCGCGGGTTGTTGAACTTGCAGACCCGCTCCAAGTCTTGATATATGAACCACATATTCTCATCGATTCGATCCATAAGCAGGGTGGGAGAGGTCATCCCACTCGTTGAATAGCGCCCCACCTTGTCCACCAGTAGTGTAACATCCCATTTCGTGCCAGACCCCTCGCACGCGTTTTGAGTCAAGAAAGTTGACTCAGGTTCGGGGAGCGTCGAGTGAGTCGACTGGACTCGACGACTAGAAAGCGTTCTGAATGTTAGGCATTGAGTAGACTCAACACCACTCAACCCCATTTAACTTAGAAAACTTGCTGGCAGGTCAGGCGTTGAGTGCATTGAGTGTACTCAACACGACGTTGAGTGCAGCCAACGAACTCAACGCCATTTAACTTAGAAAACTTGTTGGCGGGTTAGGAGTTGAATGCAGTCAACACACTCATTGCCACTTAACTTAGAAAACTGCTGGCAGGTTAGGTGTTCAGTGCGTCGAGTGCACTCAACGCGGCGTTGAGTGCAGTCAACGCACTCAACGCCATTTAACTTAGATAACTTCGGGCGGGTTAGGCATTGAGTGCATTGAGTGCACTCAACACCATTTAACTAAAATTATTCTAGCATCTGTAGGCGTTTAGAGAGTTGAATAGACTCAACGCTTTCAGACTTGGGATTTTTATGGCAGCTTTAGGCGTTGAGTGTGGTGGCTTGACTCAACGCTTTTGACTTAGAGAATTTTCGGCACACTATTTTCTGATTCCAATACACGGTCTGAATCGGGTTTTGGGATTTGTGCCAATATGACCAAATTAGACCCGGTTCTTTCAACATGACTTATTTAAAGCAATAATAGGCAGTCCAGTTCAGGCCGACACGTGGCAAAGAACTAAACCCTAATTTCTCATTATAAAAAGGAACTTGGGGAAAACCCTAGCCGTCACTTCGTTCTTGCCAAGCCCTAGCTATTTATTTGCTGAGCCCGACGGAAGAGGAGTGGCCGAAGTTGTATTTCCTGGGGAAGTCTTTCCTCTTCTCTTTTCCGATAAAGAACAAACAATACTAATAAGGAGAAAGATGCCGCCAAGGAGAGTGACGAGATCCATGGCTAGAAATGCCGGAACTGAGGTGAGCTTCCTACCCTCTCCCTTGGTGCTAGATCTGTAGTTATTTCTAGGAGATATGTCGACTCAAAAGAGTTTTGACTTGCGAGATGAAGATTTCCTAGGAAGAGACCATTCTAGGGCTTGTGCCCTAAGGATAGTGATGTCTGCAACCTCTCCCCTCTCCTTGAGTAGATGGTGGACTTGGTTCATGAAGATAAAATAGTCTCATGAGGGTGAATAAAGATAGAGGAATTTCTGGACATTGTTTGAACATACGGCTTGATGAAGAAGATGAACCGATGCCGTTCATCTTGCTTTAAGATCCGTGCAGAAATTTGTTTTCTTCACGCATCAATCTTCGAGGCCATTTTTGGACACGATGCGACTGGATCTAGGTTGTGGGCTGAACATGAATGTTGTATCCCACAGAAAGACCTTTCTAAAGAGGGGTTACACGCCTTCACCGGATTCCTGTAGCCTCGGGAATCCCCGATCAAAGTTGTTGTACAATAATCTTTCATGCACATATAGTTCTCTGGTTTGTGTTGAATCGACTTTGGATTTGGTAGAGAGATTATAGTACAATAACGTTAATGTTTTAGTGAATTTAGTATATAAGTAATCATGATAAAATATGGTTAGTGGAATTTGTTGGATAAATCCTTAATGAACAAATGGTGTAGTGAAGTGTTCTTGAACGAGATGATTTGGTGGAGGTTAGTGAATGAATGGGCTGATGAGTTTGGATGGTACGAATGATTTAACTATGTGAATCGATAAGGATGTGATTGATAATAACAATGTGTTGGATATCATTTGGAAACAAATTGTATGAAGCTAATTTATGACCATATGAGATATTTTTTAACAGAATGCGTTCAGTAGTCCACTGCTTAGAGTTGTGTCTCCCTACGGGTAGCAGTCTGGGGTTGGTATGTCGTATGAGGTGGCATGCCACCTGCATAAGTAATGAACCCTTGTGTGGTATGGAAATGTGGAAGGGTTGGAAGTTTGTGTATTTTTACCGCACTACAATGATGTGTTAATAAGGGACTCGATGTGGAGCCCTTGTATGCTGTTGAGCACAGGATATGGGTAATGAAAAGGGACTCGGTGTGGAGTCCTTAAATGTGAAATTACAAGCGGTGTGAGTTGATAAGCGATGTCATAATCCTAGGTTTAGGATAGTGTGGTAGGTCTACGGGCTCGCCAGTCATCACACTGACGGGAGTTGGCAGATAGACTTGCACAGTTGGGCCTTGGTCCTCGATATATACTTCTCGAGGCACCCTCCGTGCTAGTGGACGGTTTGCTTTGGGTCCTTTAGTGATGTGTTCATAGAGGCACCTTCCGTGACACAATGATAGGCCTGCGTAGGGACACGTTCTTGGTTCACATCTACTCGAGACACCTCTGAGCCGTAGTACGCAAATCAGCATAAATGATTTGCTGTGTGATCTTAGCGCTGAGACATACGGAGGCCTAGGCTTGGTAGTGTAGATGCCTGCCTAGTAGTGGAGAAGCCTGCTCTACTATCACCGTCTGGCCACGACGGATGATGCTTGAGAGGTTAACTACCTGCTTGAAAAGTGGGAACTACAAGTCTGTGTCGACATAGTAGTTGCTTATGCATGATCATGGGTGATTCATTGCATTGCATTCATATCATCACATAAATTACATATACAAGATACTCATCATATAAGTTTGTATGAGCACTTTTATACGATGAGTTACTTTACTGTTGAGCCGATCCTTAACTTATATATCTGTATGGGCATTCATATAAGTTAAGTTACTTACTGTCGTAGATTTATACCTATATACTGCTGTTGATGGTAGAACTGCTAGAGTAGATTGTTTACTCATTTGTTGTTTTTACTTTGATATTTACTGTTATTGACTAGCTCTACACCACCTGCTTTGTACTACTGATCATTTATATATATTGTACTCTTGTTCCTTTCTTCGACCGGTCCGAGGAGTCGCCGGGGGAGCGGATGTGATAGCCACTTAGTATTTATGACTAACAGTTGCTATGTCTTACTTTTTAGGAGGAAACCCCGCAGATAGAGTAACAGGTTATGCAGTAGGGCAGCCATTCCAGGACGAAGAGGCCTGATGTAACGATACCATCGCTGCCATCCGTTATCGATGTGAGTCTTTGAGAGATTTCAGTTATAGCCTTTGGGCAATTTTTTACTTGTACTCTGATATTATAGAAGCTTGTTGATGCTTCTGTTATTTGATGTACTTCTTTTGGACTATTTTACTTATGTGTGGATTTGACTTTTGTTTTATATTCTTGGTTGGGTTGGCAATGAATGATATTGATTATAGCTGACAGGATAGTCCTCTTGTAGTACAGGTTAGCCCGTGTGCTAACACTACCACAAGGCGGCTGTTCTGGGCATAAGAATCCCCTCGTGCTGTGTTTTGTATTCTGAGGGGGGGGGGGGGTCTTACAAGCAGCACATAGTCTCGCTCCAGTGCCTACAACCTTTGCTTGTTGAGAGTGTTCTCCTCCGAGATCTGGCGCATCGCGAGTCCTTAATTCTTGAGGTCTTCCATAGTTCGCCTCCTCAACTCGGCAGGGTCCCACAAGGCGTCCAAGAAATCCTCTATTACATTGGGTGAAGGAGTTGGAGAGTGGCGAGCTGGCTCAGAAGATTCTTCGGCTTCAGAGTGGTCATGAGGGCCTACAAGAACAATAAATCGAGATGAGTTGAGGTTTGCAGAAATGAGGAATGCTTTAGACTAACTTCACGAGATGGTCCCGCCGAGGTGGGGCCGTCTAGAAGAACTTGGATGACCCTGAAATGGGCGAGCGAGAGGAGGCTGAAGGGCCTTGCCACGACTCGAAACTTGAGAGTTTGGGGAGATCAAATAGAAATTCGTGATGGGAATGTCCCCGACACCTCCCCCCGCGAGTGCGGGACTGGGAGTAGGAACCTGAGGTGAATTGTGAGCTGGCAACTTCAGCTGATAGCGAGCCCAGCCCAGTGGCACCAAAGGGAGGCGATGGGTTTCTTGCGTGGTCTTCAGGAGACGATTGGGGGCGCGAGTCACTGCGAGGAGAATCTACTCGCCGCACAGAAGCTTCAGTACCGTTCTAATGAGTGTCCAGTGAAAGTCAAGCCTATGGGTAGATAGTCACCAAAAGGGCGGGGGGGGGGGGGGGGGTGGGTGAATAGGTGACCCCTTTTTTTAAGATTCCTTGCAATACTTTGTCTCTAATTTAATAACAATAATATCATCACAGATTATAGCACACATAGAACAAATAAAGAACAACACATAGTACACACAAAATTTATAGTGGTTCCCTTATCTAGGGTACATCCACTTTCCCCCTCCTTCCTCACTAGCAATGCGCTAGATAAGGTTATAACTCATCCTTTTCAACTCAAATCCAAAGATCCTACATGCTCAGTTTTTGTCAAGAAACCTACACTCAGACAAGCTGGTGAGGGGTCTAAATTGTTAGCCTAAATCACCTAGAGGGGGGTGAATAGGTGAGATGTGCGTCTATTTGCGGAATAAAAAATTAAGGAACGAGCACAACACAATACCAAGCAATCACAGACGATAAAAGATTTATAGTGGTTCCCCAACCTTGGGTACATCCACTTTCACCTCACCAATCTAGTATACCACTAGACTTGGCTACTCCACTATCTCGGATCAACACGATCCTACAACTCGGAACAACGTTCCTACAAAAACTCGATCCAACAGGATCTACAAAACTCGGAAGCAAAAGCCTTCCTACAAATCTCGGAGAAAAACTCCTACACAACTCGGAGTCAAGACTCCTACAAGAATAAAGAGTTGTAAAAAGAAATATACAAACAGAATAATTTAGATCTGGATCTTCAACTGTCTTCTTCTTTGAAAATTTTGACTTGATCAGAGTTGTTGAAGTCGACCTGAAGGAGATCCACAGATCTGTAATATTGAATCACCTCGATCAAGAGAAAGATCAGAGATCGTTGAAGCACAGAGACATCGAGTGATTTTTCTTGTCTGAATCTCTATATCGGAGAAGACCGCGACGAAGAAGGTGAACAGTAATTTGTCGGCGACACTTTACGGCTTCCCGATGTCGGCGATAAAATAGATTCAGAAAACTTATTTCTTTTTCTTCTTTAAGTCTGGATCGCTGGAGAATCAAAGATCGAAGAAGCGATGCGAGAACGTCGATCCAGACCTTCTTTCGAAAACAACAATGGCGTCGGCGTGAAGTTTAGGGTTTTCGAAATTCCTTTTTCTTCTTCTTATGATAACCTCTGGAATAACTTATATATATATGGTCAAATCAGAAAGGACTTAATTAGGTGATTCCAACGGTCATAATCTTAATTAAGATGACACGTGGACTAATCAGAAATGACGGATTCAAAATACTTATGGTGAATTCGAACTTAGAAAAATTCTGGAATAGAGAACTGCTATACTCGAGTAAGAGAAGATATACTCGAGTATGGGAACTTAGATACTCGAGTGACAAAGAGGAGTATACTCGAGTATGAGAAGAGAAATTTACTCGAGTGAAAAATAAACTACTCGAGTATCACAAGAGATATACTCGAGTATCAGAAAAGATATACTCGAGTATCAGCAAGATATACTCGAGTGAAAGGGGAATTACTCGAGTATCAGAATATGTATCCGGGAAACATTCACTTACTCGAGTTATGAAAGTCAATTACTCGAGTATAGAAATACTTACTCGAGTATTAAAATCAACTACTCGAGTATCGAATAATTTACTCGAGTATGAAAATCAATTACTCGAGTATAGAAACACTTACTCGAGTATGAAAAGAAACTACTCGAGTATGAATACTTGAACTTGCAGAGAAGAGAAGAAATGGATCTACTCGAGTATGATACATGATTTACTCGAGTAATTAAGTAACTACTCGAGTATAGATTTATCTACACGAGTATTCAGAGCCTACTCGAGTAAGTCTAACTGATTACTCGAGTATGTCTCTCTAACTACTCGAGTATGTCTAACTAGCTACTCGAGTATTAAGTCTGATACTCGAGTATAAAAAAGGGGTTACTCGAGTATTTTGGACTTAGAAATATTTTTCTGAGGAAATTAGCTCCAATGCTTCTGTCCATCAATCCAAGTGCATGAATGAGAAGTGTATCCCAATAGAGAGGCTATATATGGGCCAACACTTTGGATCACGCAATGAGGGATTACATTGCATGGTCCTGTGTTTGGTGACCCATTATAGACTGACATTGGTCTACACTTGGCAATTAGAACCTGCAAGCACATCTAAACAAGTACATCAAATACAACAGCAATTCATTTTAGTTTTAGGAGGACTTCTTCAAATTAAGGTCATTGTGGAAACAAGACCCAACAATCTCCCCCTATTTGAAGAAGTCAGAACACCATCTACTAAATTGAATTGCCAGAGATATTAAAACAATATGACGTAAAAGAGAATGCATTGACTTACATTTCTTAACTAGAATTACTTTGCATTTCTCCCCCTTACTGAAATCTTCATTTGGATTTGCATTTTCTTTCCCTTTTTCCTCTCTACAAACCATTTCCTTTTGCTCTCCCCCTTTTTGACCTCTTTAAATAGGGGACTACTAGAAACTCCCCCTTAATCAATGCATAAGGAAGTTCTTCTTCAATTTCTAAACACATCATGTTTTCCAATTGAAGTGCTTAACTCTTCTAGTTCCAAGAATGTTTCTGGAACTTCTTCTTGTCCATTTGCCAGATAGGAATTTTGTTGGCCCATGGACATACCTGCATTCACAAGATTAGAATCCCTTAGGAGCCCAAACAAGATTGGGTCCTAGGTCTTTTGTTAGTATCCTCCCCCTATAAGAATTAACATTGTGAGTGGTCTTTCTCACATTATCAACTTGAGGAGTTAAAACACAGCTGGGATTAAACCAGCAATCTATGGCGAAGTGACCAACCTTGCCACAACACCAACAATTAAACCTGTTGTACCTTCTCTTGTTCTCTTGCTTTACCTTATGGCTGGGGGGTCTAGCAAGAGAAACTGACTTGGAGGAGGAAGCCTCATGATTGCAACAGGTACATGGCTTCCTTGTCTCCTTGGCCTTTGTTACACCAGTTTTAGCTTTCGGTGTCTTCTTCTTATTTGGCCCATGATTGTAAGGATCATATGTCAGTAAGGCAACGGTTTGGCTTAGGAAGGCCTTGCCTTTACCTTTGGGTGATTTATGTCCTATACTGCTATTTTTCCCAAAGGAGGTTTCTCCATTAGTGATTGGAAGCACAGTTGTAGGCATGGTGAGAGTTTCAACCAGCTTTCGTTCAATGACTAGCTTTGCTTCCAATTCATCCAGGAGAAAATCTTTATGATTTACTAATTCAGTAAAGTCTTTGATTTCCTCCTTCAAGGATTGAACTTCATCTCTGAGAGGGGTCATTTGGTCAATCTCCTCCCTCAGATTTGATTCCACCTCTTTGAGGGATGCAATCTCTTTTGATTGCGATTTGACTACCTTCCGACATTTGTCAAATGCAGTCAATAAGACTTGATACTGATTTACCAATTCAAAATCATCCTCCCCAGAAGAGTAGCCATCATGACCATTTGAGTCAGTATCTGAGGCAGAAAGAGGTGTGTGAGAATTTACTTTCCCGGTATATGAGGAGTTACCGTTGTCTTTGTCCTCTTGGTCAGAAAAAGCCATAAGCCCGAAGTAGGCTTCTTCATCCGCACTTGACTCAGATGAGTCAGAGTCACTGAGGGTCTTTGGCTTTTTGGCAATGAAGCTTCTTTCTTTCTTCCTTTTCCCTTGAGGGGAATTCTTTTCTATGCCTCTTCCTTCTTTCTTCTTCAGAGGGCACTCAGTGCTTATATGCCCTGGCTTACTGCAGGAATAACAAACAACGTTAGAAGAAACATGTTTGTTCGGTTTAGATTTATACCTGTCATGTCTGCTGTGACGATCACCATCAGGACGTGATCTTCTGGACGAGGAATCATTTTCTCTCATTTGTTTCTTATTGCTAAGAAACTTCTTGAATTGTCGGGAGAGAAGATGAAACTCTTCATCTGATGAATCTGAGCCTGAGGTGCTTGGCTCGGACTCTTCTTCTTCATAGTCTCCTTGAGTGGAAGCAGCTTTGGCCTTCCTTGAGCTGTCTGCCCTTAGAGCAACTGACATATCTTGGGATGAGGGCCTGTTGCACTCTTCTTCAGCTTTTCTATTATTGATTTGAAGCTCATATGACATAAGCTTTCCGAAGAGGTTCTGAGGGTCAGTCTCTGCTAATCTTCCAAACTCTCTGATGGCACATATCTTGTTGTCCCAATCCTTTGTCAAGGATCTTAGGAACTTGTCGTTTAGTTCACCATCTGTGAACACTCTGCCATAGTTCCTCAATCCATTGACAATTTTGAAGAAATTTTCATATGTGTCAGCAATAGCTTCCTTTGGTCCTTGCTTGAAGGCTTCGTACTTTTGATTTAGAAGGGATCTTCTATCATCCCTTACTTCTTCTATACCTTCCATCAAGATAATTAGAGATCTCCACATTTCCTTGGCAGATTGGCAGTGAATGAGGTTTTGCAACATAGAATCATTGACTGCACTTGCGATGATGTTCTTGGCTTTCTTGTCTAAGGAGACAAGTGCAATCTCATTCTTATCAAGATCCATCAACTTCTTTGGCACCTCCTTTGTAGGATCACTGGTGGAGGCAATCATAGGGATATAAGGGCCTTCCTCCACTATCATGAATAAATGGGGGTCAACAGCTTCCATGTAAAGTTTTATTCTCTCTTTCCACATGGGAAAGTTTGCCTTATTGCACACTGGGAGCTTAGAAAAATCCTTGGCTCTGTCCATGCTTGATACTCAACTTAGAAGGATACGATCAAGGTGTTAACCTTTTAACGATCAACCTCCCTCTGATACCAATTGAGAGGTCTAAGTTGTTAGCCTAAATCACCTAGAGGGGGGTGAATAGGTGAGATGTGCGTCTATTTGCGGAATAAAAAATTAAGGAACGAGCACAGCACAATAACAAGCAATCACAGACGACAAAAGATTTATAGTGGTTCCCCAACCTTGGGTACATCCACTTTCACCTCACCAATCTAGTATACCACTAGACTTGGCTACTCCACTATCTCGGATCAACACGATCCTACAACTCGGAACAACGTTCCTACAAAACTCGATCCAACAGGATCTACAAAACTCGGAAGCAAAAGCCTTCCTACAAATCTCGGAGAAAAACTCCTACACAACTCGGAGTCAAGACTCCTACAAGAATAAAGAGTTGTAAAAAGAAATATACAAACAGAATAATTTAGATCTGGATCTTCAACTGTCTTCTTCTTTGAGAATTTTGACTTGATCAGAGTTGTTGAAGTCGACCTGAAGGAGATCCACAGATCTGAAATACTGAATCACCTCGATCAAGAGAAAGATCAGAGATCGTTGAAGCACAGAGACATCGAGTGATTTTTCTTGTTTGAATCTCTGTATCGGAGAAGACTGCGACGAAGAAGGTGAACAGTAATTTGTCGGCGACACTTTACGACTTCCCGATGTCGGCGATAAAATAGATTCAGAAAACTTATTTCTTTTTCTTCTTTAAGTCTGGATCGCTGGAGAATCAAAGATCGAAGAAGCGATGCGAGAACGTCGATCCAGACCTTCTTTCGAAAACAACAATGGCGTCGGCGTGAAGTTTAGGGTTTTCGAAATTCCTTTTTCTTCTTCTTATGATAACCTCTGGAATAACTTATATATATATATATTTGGTCAAATCAGAAAGGAATTAATTAGGTGATTTCCAACGGTCATAATCTTAATTAAGATGACACGTGGACCAATCAGAAATGACGGATTCAAAATACTTATGGCGAATTCGAACTTAGAAAAATTCTGGAATAGAGAACTGCTATACTCGAGTAAGAGAAGATATACTCGAGTATGGGAACTTAGATACTCGAGTGACAAAGAGGAGTATACTCGAGTATGAGAAGAGAAATTTACTCGAGTGAAAAATAAACTACTCGAGTATCAGAAGAGATATACTCGAGTATCAGAAAAGATATACTCGAGTATCAGCAAGATATACTCGAGTGAAAGGGGAATTACTCGAGTATCAGAATATGTATCCGGGAAACATTCACTTACTCGAGTTATGAAAGTCAATTACTCGAGTATAGAAATACTTACTCGAGTATTAAAATCAACTACTCGAGTATCGAATAATTTACTCGAGTATGAAAATCAATTACTCAAGTATAGAAACACTTACTCGAGTATGAAAAGAAACTACTCGAGTATGAATACTTGAACTTGCAGAGAAGAGAAGAAATGGATCTACTCGAGTATGATACATGATTTACTCGAGTGATTAAGTAACCACTCGAGTATAGATTTATCTACACGAGTATTCAGAGCCTACTCGAGTAAGTCTAACTGATTACTCGAGTATGTCTCACTAACTACTCGAGTATGTCTAACTAGCTACTCGAGTATTAAGTCTGATACTCGAGTATAAAAAAGGGGTTACTCGAGTATTTTGGACTTAGAAATATTTTTCTGAGGAAATTAGCTCCAATGCTTCTGTCCATCAATCCAAGTGCATGAATGAGAAGTGTATCCTAATAGAGAGGCTATATATGGGCCAACACTTTGGATCACGCAATGAGGGATTACATTGCATGGTCCTGTGTTTGGTCACCCATTATAGACTGACATTGGTCTACACTTGGCAATTAGAACCTGCAAGCACATCTAAACAAGTACATCAAATACAACAGCAATTCATTTTAGTTTTAGGAGGACTTCTTCAAATTAAGGTCATTGTGGAAACAAGACCCAACAGCTGGTCCTACCTCAGAGATTATCTCAATCTCCTACCTCAGACCCTCTCAAGAACCCTACCTCAGACTTTATAGAATAAGCTTACAACTCAGTGATTTAACCCAACCCACCTACCTCAGGTCCCTCCAAAACCCTACCTCAGCCTTTATAAATTAGGCTTACAATCTCAGAGAAAAGATTCTCCTACCCACTCAAATCTCTAGGAGATCTTACAATATAAAGTGATTATATAAAAATACAGATAATAGAAAACATGTAATCTGTTATATCTGTTTACACAAATTCTTCAAATCAGCTGCAATTGGATTTCTTCTTGATAGATCTGCAGACTAAAAAGTTCCTTCTCTATATCAGTAATCTTCTTGATGTTGATCGGCATGAATACCTTGAAGATGTTACTGATCAGATACATTTTGATCTTCAGATCAACCTAGTAAAAAGGGATCTGAAGATCTTCTTGAAGACCTTTATCTTCTTACTCTTTCTCAAAAATGTCGCCTGGGTAGGACTTGGAAGAAATTAGAACGAGAAATTCTGATTGCTTGATTTTATCCGTCAGTTGTTCCTGTGTGTATTCTGATTCTATCTCGCTCACTTTGAGAAGGCAGGACCTTTTATTTATAGACTTCATAGATGACTGGATTCTGTTTGATGACGTTAGCAACATACATCAAAATCTTCCTTGACCGGTTTCAGTTGAAGTATAAGTTTACTGCAATCAGTTCTGACTTGTCTTGACATTTCTAGTGTTGACTCAATATATTCTGAAACATAAGGGTTGAGTTGTACCAGATGTCTCAACACATGTGTGGAGATATCCTAGTAGTCTTGACACATTCAAACTTGGAATAATTTTCATTAGAAGCTGAAAGTGTCGAGACATTTGACTTTTCTCAACACACCAATAATCTGTGTCGACATCTCTAAATACTGCCTTGTGTCGATAACTACTAATTCTGCCTTGTGTCAACAACTACTAATTCTGCCTTGTGTCGGCACAGTGAGATTGTCTCGACACAATCTGTCTGCTATGTCAAAAACTTCTAATTTTGCCTTGTGTCGACAACTACTAATTCAGTCTTGTATCGACAATGAGATTGTCTCGACACAATCTGTCTTTGAGGTGTCGACACAATTGAACTGTGTCGACACATATGTGTTTAGAAAATTTCTTCACTTTAAATCCTGCACATGAAAAATTATCATGCATCAAATACAACTTTGTGTATATCATTGAGTTGATAAGTGACTTCTCCAAATCAGGTACATAATTCCCAATGTACCCAACAATCTCCCCCTATTTGATGAAGTCATAACCCTAATTCAATGATATACATTACAATACCAAAATATGATGTAAAAGATTTAGCATAGCAACAGATTCATATTAAGATAACAAAATCAAATAAAAACAAATGAACACTTTCATTTCATTCAACAAAATTTAACCATTCCAAATATTATCAAATGTTATAACAGATTTACATAATTCCTAGACAATACAATATAATCTAAGATTGATTTGGCTCCTTAATGACAATGCCTTTGCCTGATTGAATGTTGGCTTTTACTTCTGGCATACTGTCATCAGCTACCTTCTTGCCTTTGTTGTCCATGATAATGGAAAGCTGTTCAGCCTTAAACCTTTGTCTTTCAAAGTAATGGAAGGGCTTGGGGAAATATTTGATTGGTTTGACAGTAGTGGATGGAATCACCCCATTCTTCTGATCTCTTCTGAACTTATAAATAACCTCTTGTTGCTTGAGGTGTTTACTCCATTCCTGCTCAGATTGTAAGACCCCCTTTTTTTTTCTTTTTCAACCACCGGGGTCTTAGCCCAGAATTGCCGCTTTGCGGTGGCACCGACTCACGGGAAGGCAACCACTACAAAACGCCAATTCTGCCGGCCCTTTTCGATCACAAGAGAGAGAAGCATTTATACAAAAATGTAAACAAGTCCACAGAAACATGTAAATAAGGTGAAATCATAACCAGTCCATCAATAGTAATAAAAGGAAAATAGATAAATGGGCTCAAGCCCAGTACATCAGAGTCCTCACTACAAGTCACTCTTCGCGAAAGCTAAGAAAATACTAATCACTCACGGAGCTGGTCGCAGGTGCACCGGTGCTAGACTGTCCCACCTCCATGCGCACCGTACTCCGCTGGTGCTGGTCCCTGTCTCCCATCTGGAGCTCCTGTAATGTTTGGTTCGAAAACCATTAGTCATAAAGACTAAGCCCCATCATCCCCTACCCCTCCCACCACGGCTCCTAAGTACTGGGCGGAGAGGAGGAAAGGGAAGCTACAAAAGTGGAGAATAATCAAGCAGGTGACGCTGGACCTAACTAGCAAGTTATAATAGGTGAACAGTATAAAAGTGTTGTAATAGGTAGAACAATTAATAAATAGCAAATTGTATAAAAGGCAGCTAGAGAATAGTAAGTAAGCAACAAGTGGTAAGAATGTAATCTTAACTTATATGAATGCCCATACAAACTTATAAGTTAAGGGATCTTCTGCAAAGCTCCCATCGTATAAAAAGTCCCATACCAATTTATACGTTGGGGTGTCGGTTGTATGCAAATATGAGTGTAGTGATATGCTATGCCATGATTCATGCAAGTGCAACTCACGCACACGACTCTATGCGCACATACCTCTAGTTCCCCCTGTTCGGGAGGCTAGCTTCACCCCCAGGAACCTCCGTTGTGGCAAACGGAGACAGTGAGTCGGGCCCCCCACTCCTAGGCGGGTAACCACACTACCAGGCCTAGCCCTTCCGTACGCCCCTAGAAGAACACAACCTAGAGTATCCGCGTACTGCTGCTGGATGTACCCTCCAGACTTTCGCCGAGTCATCGTACCGCTGTCGGTGTGATCGATCGCCTAGTACCGATGACCCACCACTTTTATTCTGTATTCCAACCCTCGAGCCCGCGGCCCCCCGGACAGTCCCGTCCGTGCAACTACCTTCAGAGCTACTGTCTGAATGGCAACAAGTCCTATTATCCTACTTTCCTAGCTATCGGGAAGTGAGTGTGTGCAACCCTAGTTACACTAGTTGCTCTTTTAATTTATTATCCCTATGGTTTACGTTAGCCCAGGACTGCCCCCGGTATACCCCGTGAAGGGCTCTCAAGGGGCACTAGGAACCAAGACGGTGGCATTACGGCCCGAAGTTCCCTTTCACAAGGCACTTATTATTATTGGTTGATGTCCCTTATCCCGATCCTCCTTTAGTTACTTTAGTTCTAACCCTAGAGTATTAAGACTCTTCCTCTTCTTCCCGGGATGGACGATCTTTCGTCGTTCCCGTACTCCCTTATCCTAACCAGTCCCACTCCCAACTTATCCTGACTTCTAATGATGAACTCAATCTTAACTTACCCTACCAATCTTCAATTATCAAAAATTCCGTGGTTTTACTATATGCAGACCATCCTAAGCTATATGAGGTACACAAGGGGAGGTACACTGAATTATCTTCCAAATCTCCTATAAAATTTAATGGAGGTCTATCATGACATAATTAGCTTAAATCCAGAAATTTATAATTTTCCTATTTAATCTGATATTTATTTAATTTTTCCCAAAGATTGGCCATGGGTAATTTTAAACATGAACTTCATGATATTCTTAAGTAATTGCCACCCAAAAATTATGTTCATTAAATAACAGCAAGATAACCTCAAATACAAATTCTCAGAATTTTATAGTAAGTATTTAACCTCTAAATAATTTATTCAGTATAATCACGTTAATCCTACTTAATGAAGGAAGTACAAAAATTATTCATCTAAAAATTATAGAAAAATCACTAGTCAGTAGTATGATATATAAAAGATCTATGTGCAGAGAATCATAATTTTACTAGCTTGCTAAACACCACTAAAGATTTAATCAAATAATCAAGGTAAAACATACTTAAAGAAGCAAGCCTTAGAATTAATCTTCCAAAAGTCCCATAAAAATTCACAGAGATTTAAAATCATAATAAACGTTCTCTGCTTAAATTTCATCACTTTCCAGAGAGTGTGTATTCCCTAATAAATTTTCTAAGCAATCGTACTACTACTACATCCTTAAAGGAAGTATCCAAAATAATGAACATAAAATTCATAGAAAAATATCCAGAGCTTATACCATCCCTATAATTCACTTTACCCAATTCTTATCACTTTTCAATGGGATTTAGCATCATTTCCTATCTCTACAAGTTTTGCGCCCTAAACTAGGGTTAGACTTTCAGGTATCTCAACGGTCTCCAAATTTACTAAGATTTCATCTAGAGAACTATATTGACCCTATGGTTCTCTTCACCCAATTTCGGGTCAATCCAAGGTCATTTGACCACATGACCTTCACCAACCACCAAGATCCATCCTTAGGGTTTGGCCTTGGTCCTTAGGGTAAACTCACCCCGATCCACCTCAAACTCCATGAGGGGGTGCTAGAGAATATTACTAGCCAGTGGTAAAAATCTCAGCCTCTGTTGAGGCGATCTCACCACTCAAACTTCAAAAGTGCACTTTTAACCTAAGACCCCTTATTAGGGCAAAACTTAGGGTTGATCATTTCTAGTCCAAACCATCTTCAAATGAGATGGAAAATTACACAGAACCTTATGGTGACTCCAGGGACCATTCACCAGAATTTGGGAGGGTTTGGAAATTATTTATTTATCTAATTAAATTCGGCTAGGATTATTGAATTTTTCTAAAAACTATAGAAAAATATTCTCCAAAAATTCTCATTTTGGATAGCACCTAGATATGTGTAAGATTAGACCACACCCCAAATTTCAAGTCATTTTGATGACTGGTTTAGAGTGGGGAATTTTTTCTAAGGTCCAGACGGCCCTCTGGATAGACCTCACCAAAAAGGGTGCTGTGGTCTAACCAGGATGCCAAATTGAGTGAAATTAATTTTGAATAAAACTAGACTTCAAGGGCTACAGTTTCTATGTTGACCACTTTTCCCGTAGGAGCCTCTAGGTATTTTTCCCAAATTATTTAACATGACAGATAAATTCATTCAGAAATTATTTTACAAAAATAGAATCCACTTTTCATGGCACTGTTCATCTTCTTCAGAGCCCGAACTAGAGGCCTAAAAAAACCTAATTTTCCTGTAGCTTTTCCAAGCTATTTCCCGGCCATCCAGCCATCTGCCTGGCCGGCCACCACCACCACCACCTCCGTTGAGGCGAGGGCTATCGTCGGGCGGCGGCACGGCCACCGGAGAGGCGGTTTCCGGCGAACCCGCCACCATGAAATTTTCGGAAAACCACGAATACGCTCACCCGATCTGGCTCTTTTGAGCCCGATGTCTCTCCTAACGATTCCTAAGATCTATCCGCAGAAGAAGAGGGAGGGGAGGACCTTGTTCGCGGGTTGGAGGCGTGCAGAGCGTCGGGAAGCCATTTGCGCGGTGGTGGCGTCGCCGGAAACTCTTCAACAGCAAGGCGGAGGTCTGAAACAGTTTGAGGGAGTGTAACCTTTTCCTCTTGCTCTTAGGAGTCTTTTATAGATCAGCAAATGGGGAGGGGAAAAGATGAAACGTTGGAGATGAAACGTTGGCGGCCATTACTAACACCCTTATGACGTTTCGGTTATGACGAATGGCAGTTGAAAAGTTGGAGGTGAAGAGGTGTTTGCCAGGTGGCAATTTCCTATTGGACCCATTTTTCCTTAATTATTAACATAATTAAAGTAGGGAACGACCCATAAATACTCTTGATTTTCATTCCCGTGGTCAGAATTTATTATGGCGTCGGTTACCGAAATTTCCAACCTGGCTGTCGTTTCGGCCTTGGTCACGGGCGTGACACATGGGTCACGGGCGTGACAGGCCCGGTTAGCCAGTTCTGGGTTCGATGATCGTCGAACTGAGATCGACGATCGTCGAAGGGTGGTCACGGGCGTGACACCTGGGTCACGGGCATGACTGGCCCGTGTGGCCAAATTCTGGGTCGACGACGTCGAACTGGAATCGACGATCGTCGAGCGTGTCACGCCCTATGTCACGGGCGTGACATAGCGGGTCACGGGCGTGACATGCCCGTGGGCCCATTTTGGGTCGACGACCGTCGACCTGGAACCGATGATCATGGTCACGCTCTATGTCACGGGCGTGTCATGGCGGGTCACGGGCGTGACTGGCCCGTGTGGCCAAATTCTGGGTCGACGGCGTCGAACTGGAATCGACGATCGTCGAGCATGTCACGCCCTATGTCACGGGCGTGACATAGCGGGTCACGGGCGTGACATGCCCGTGGCCCATTTTGGGTCGACGACCGTCGACCTGGAACCGACGATCATGGTCACGCCCTATGTCACAGGCGTGACATGGCGGGTCACGGGCGTGACCGACCCGTGACCCGATTTCTTGGTCGATTTATTTCAAGTTTTGGGCTCCCTAGGATTCTACCACAACCATCCGACTCCTAGGGGTCTAGCCAGAAATGGGATGTTACACAGATTACCACTTTCCCCTATCATGTCTATTATTGTTAATAGCTTGCCAAGTAGTGAGTACAATATTTCTAGAGGTTGGGCTCCACTGCTCAAAATCAGGTTTAGCCTCTGCCTGTTCTCTAAATCTTTTCTTAGATAATTGGACTTCTTTTTCTTTTAGCAGGGCAGCATCAGTCATCTCCACCTCTTCACAAACAACATTCTGAGCATTAGGTGGAGGACTGTACATGGTCTGAACTGCACTTTGAATATCCTGAAAATTTGGAGGAGAATATATTATCTGGTCTGCAACTAGAGGAATCCCTTCCAACTGAGCTTGTTGGCAACCAGACTCAGCTCTTTGATTTTCATCACATAGAGGAGGGTAGCCAAGAGTAGCTCTGATGCTATTGGAAGTCCACTAAGCATAGTCAGAACTAGCTTTTTTCATAACCTTCTCCCCCTTTATGACTTCTTTTGCAATGTGATCTCTTAAATCATCCTTTTGAAATCTCACTTAATCAACCACATGATGAGTCCCTGTAGTGTACTAATTTTTAAAATTCTTAATCTCATCAATGATACCTTTTTCTTAATCCTTTTTGACTGTACTGAGAGAAGCTGATTCAACTGAGAGTTTGGTTTCAATAGTAGCTGATGTAGAGGTAATTTTGTTTTCCAAAGCTGTTGTTTGTTCAACAAGCTTTGTTAGAGAAATTTCATACATGTCTATGAGGTTATCATAATCTCTTCTGATTTTCCCGAATAAAGCCTCGTTGTACTGCAATGTCTTCTAAAATCTTCTTGGAATCTGCTTGCTGTTTTGCAAGATAAACAACAACATTTGCACCTTTTTCAAAAAAGTTTAACATATTTCAATAAATTCACTTCAAATCTTATGGATTTAATATCCTGGTCTAGATGAAACTGTAAATTCACCTCAGTAGGAGAAGAAGATGGTTTTCTTGACTTTAATGTCTTCTTATAGCTTTGACTTCTCCTTTTTAGTTCAGTTATTTTTCTTTACAGTAGCTGAGATTCTTCTTACTCATCTGACTCAGATGAGCTACCAATAGCAAAAGATTGTTGCATTTCTACACTTCCAGACCTAGGGGACTTGGCTGCTTGCTCCCCCTCAACTCTTGCATCATTTTGAACAAGGGATTAATCTACTAAGGTAGTCTCATGTTGTTGATTTTCAGTAGTAGGAACATAGTTCTTAGGAGAAGCAATTATCTCCCCTGGATTATTGCGTCATCTCCCAGTGGGATTTCTTCCACAATCTCCTTAGGAAACCACTGCCTCTGTGTCTGGCATATTCTCATCTTGGTTCTTATTCACATAGTGTATCACATCTATATCTAGTTAATGAAGAACATCCTCTACTATGTCATTGACAATTTCACTGTCTAAGATTATAGGTTCTTTTTGGTTTATCTCAGCAGTTTGGACTATAGAGTGTTCAATCTCCCCCTGCACCTCATGCCTTGTTTCTGGTGATCTCCTTTGAGGAATGTTTTTATTTGGTGCATCACTATGATCTGTACTGGAACTTCCTGGCATTTCAGAATCACTCGAGGACTTATCTTCCTCCACCACTGCCTTTTTCTTCTTCTCCTTCTTCTTTTCTACAACTAAAGGTTCTTTGGATAGAACTCTATCTCATCTAGACAAAATCCTCATATTCATTTTTCTCATATGATTTATCTTTGTGCCTAGTTTTTGATTTAGGTCAGTAGGAATGGCTTTTACTAAATATAGTCTTAATATCCTACCCATGTTGGGCTTCATGATACTCTCAGAGATCTTATCAAATACCAATCTACTCCAGTCATTTTTGAGTTTGAAGATTATTCTTATCATTATCTCAAACATGGGAGCAGAAATTCTGTCATGTGCTCCTGTCTTACACAGCAACACTTTTCCAACTATTTCTGACAGAAATTTTCCTTGAGTATTAATACCCTTTCGATTCAGAGAACTCCCTATCTTTTTGACTGAATCCAATCAACAACAACTTAGTCCTGCAGAAGTTTGGGTTGAATCTATGACATCCTCTTGATTGATTCGAGGTATATGAAATACCGTAGCCAGTCTTTTCTTGGTTTTTTTACCTTTTCCCAATTCACAGTGGATTTAATCTTTATTGCACTAGAGTCTAATGTTGCATTGTTGAAGAATTCCAGTACCTCCCATTTCCAGTGTAACATCCCATTTCCGGCTAGACCCCTAGGAGTCGTTTGGTCGTGACGGAACCCTAGGAAGCCCAAAAAACTGAAATAAATCGATCGAGATTTCGGGTCACGGGTTGGTCACGCACGTGACCGACCCGTCACGCCCGTGACCTAGGGCGTGACTCCTTCGACGATCGTCGATCTCCGTGAGACGATCGTTGAACATGCAGCCGGGGCATGTCACGCCCGTGACCAAGGTGTCACGCCCGTGACCAAGGGCGTGACTCCTTCGACGATCGTCGACCTTGCGGCCCGGGCATGTCACGCCCGTGACCATGGTGTCACGCCCGTGACCTAGGGCGTGACCAGCCTTCGGCGACCGTCGATCTCAGTTCGACGCTCGTCGACCTCGAAATTTGCCGTTCGGGCCTGTCACGCCCGTGACCTAGGTGTCACGCCCGTGACCTAGGGCGTGACCACCATTCGATGACCGTCGATCTCAAATCGACGATCGTCGGCCCAGAATTTACCACACGGGCCTGTCACGCCCGTGACCCAAGTGTCACGCCCGTGACCATCCTTCGACGATCGTCGATCTCAGTTCGACGATCGTCGAGTCCAGAATTGGCTATCCGGGCCTGTCACGCCCGTGACCTATGTGTCACGCCCGTGACATTGGCCGAAACGACGGTTCAGGGCCGAAATTATTCTAATGCACGTGGAAATAAATGCTGGTGTAGGAAGTTACACCAGGAGTAATTACAGGCCGTTTTTCCTTCCGTAATTATTTAATAAATGAGGAAGATGTGGTCCGATAGGAAACCGCCAACTGGACACACCCGTTCATCTTCCACCGTTTCGTATCCCTTCACTGTAACCGAAAGGCTATTAAGAGGAGCCTTCATGGCCATTACGGCTTTACCCTTTCACCTCCCCACTTTCTGACTTATAAAAGCCCACTTGGGGCAAGAGGAGAAGTTTACACACTCAATTAAACGATCAGATCCTTGTTCTTGCTGTAGGAGAAGTTCAGCAACGCCACCACCGCGCCATGGCACCCCGTCGTTCATCTCGCCTCCAAACTGCGAACAAGGTCCTCCTCTGCTCCTTCTCTTTCATGGGTAGATCTTAGGATTTTTAGAAAGGGAGTTCGCGCTCAACGGAGCCGGACCCGTCTCTCGTTTTCATGGGAAAACCATGAAAAAGGTATTTTTGAGTTCGCCGGAAACCGCCACCTCCGGCGGCCAAACCACCACCGACCGCTTGCCAACGCCTCAACGGAGGTGGTGGTGGTGGTGGCTGGCCAGGGAAGTGACCGGACGGCCGGCGACGGATCACGGAATGCTTACAGGAAAAAGGTTTTTCTGTATCTGTTTTCGGTTTCATGAAGAAGATGAACAGTAGAATAAACTTTATAATATATAGATTATTATATATTACAAAATGGAAAAAATGTATTATTTGAATATATTTTGGGGCTGCAAAATGAGGCACTTAGAGGCCGTTTTAGGAAAAATGACCAGACACAAAAGTCGTAGCCCTTCGAGTCTAGATAAATCTAAAATTGGTTTCAACTCGTTTGGGTAAGCGGTTCGGCCGTAGCACCCGTTTTAGTGGGGGCTGTACCTAGAGTTGGGCAAAAATTAAAATGGATGCCCACTCTTCGTCCCTTGTCCAAATGACCTGAAATTTGGGCAGGCGGTTAACCTTGGTTATACCTAAAGGCAGACCAAAAATGGGAATTTTTGGAGATACTTTGCCTAGAGTTTTTGTTTTAATTTAATAAATTTAGAAGAATTTATTTAGATGGTCAAATGACCTCCAAACTCTCCCAAATTTTGGTGAGTGGTCCCTGGCTATAAAACCTAGGTATGTACAAAATTACAATTGATTTGGAGGAGTTTTGGGTGAGAAATCTCCTACCCATAACTAGGCATTAGTGAGATACCTTTTAATAAAAAGTGCACTGAGAGTTTGGAAAGGTCAAGTCACCTCAACAGAGGCTGATTTTCTGATCTCTGACTTAGAATGGTGTTATAACCTGCTTGGAGAAAAATGGGGTGGTTTAGGGTTGACTTACCCTAGGATCCAAGCTCAAATCTTAAATGAAGAGTTTGAGGTTTGTGAAGGACATAGGAGCAAAAGCTCTTGTATGCCCTTAAAATTTGGAGGAGAGTGGTATGATATGCTGAAAACCCTCTGGTTGAAATAGTGAAGGAATTGGAGGTAATTAGGTACCTCGAAAGTTGAGACTTTGAATTAGGGTAGAAATATAATTCAGTTATTTTAAGCACTAAATCTAATCCAAAAATCATGAAACTCGGGAGGAGGGAGTTTAGGATGTTTTAATCTTATGGTAATTTTCCTGGAATTTTATGATTAATAAATATTATACTTCATGTGTTAAAGGATTATTAGCCCGATTTGTTGTTTCAAATATTTGGAGGTGTTAAATTATTTATAATCAGTTAAAATTCTGGATTTAGATCTTGACCAGTAGAACTTTGATCCCTGAATTTTTATAGAATTTTATGTTGAATAAATCTGGTACCTTGTTCACAGATATTAGAAAGGGGTTTTATTGCCTAAAAATTAATTATGGATAAAGTACTTGCTGAAAAATTATGAAACTTGGCCAGTGCTAATTTTAGGCCTTTATCTGCATGGCATAAATTATTTATTATTTTTGGAAGAATATTTTCTGTACTTGATTCATAAACAACAGAAATTAGAGATTATTTCTAAAATAGTTTTCATGCCCTTTTGATGATAGAAAAATTATGATACTTAGGATTTAACCTATTGAGATAACCAACTATTTATCATAAATTTGCTGGACATTTTGCATGATTACTTAGGGTAGTTCATGTTCAAACCGGTAGCCCTTGGGATTTTCGAGGAATTTAATTAAATGCCAAATAAATTATGAAAATTTCCATTTTTGGATTTAGGTCATTTATGTCATGGTAAGTCTCCAGTAAATAATTTAGGGCATTTGGATGAGTATTAGATCATAGCATAACCGGTTCGACCTGAAGTCTAGGTAGGTCTGCATATAGCAATTGTGAAATGCAATAGGACTTGATCTGAGGAAGGCATTGGAGTTAATCATATTGTCTGGGTAGGCAATGGTGGAGGAAATCACATAGGAAGGTATAAAGATTAGTGAGAATTGGTGATAGCTAGAGTTAAGAGGTGCTCGGGTTTCGGCGAAAGATCGCCTTTCCCGAAGAGAGGAAGGTTAAAAATCACCCTAGGATAGCTTATCGTAATATGAGAAGGGAATCGGGATAAGGGAGATAAACCAAAAATAATAAGTGCCTTGCGAAAGGGAACTTCGGGCCGTAATGCCGCCGTCTTTGTTCCTAGTGCCCCTTGAGAGCCCTTCACGGGGAATACCGGGGGCAGTCCTGGGCTAACGTAAACTGTAATAATAAACTGACAAGAGTAACTTAGTAACTAGGGCTGCACCTTTCACAAACACGGTTGGCACAGGAAGATTGAGGGGAGCTTCGGCTCGGTTGGTTTGGAGACGGACATGTTGGTCCGGGGAGCTTCGGCTCGGTTGGTTAAGAGACGGACGTGTTGGTCCGAGGAGCTTCGGATCGGTTGGTTAAGAGACGGACGGGATGGTCCGGGGAGCTTCGGCTCGGTTGGTTTGGAGACGGACGTTTTGGTCCGGGGATCTTCGGCTCGGTTTTGTGTGTTTACGATTAATCTTGCATGTGCATAAAATAGGAAAAGTTAAGGTGGTGGGTTTTTCGATATCGGGGAGTTCGATTGCACCGACACCGATATCGTTGACTCGGCGAGGAGATTAGCACTTCGCCAACAGAAGTCCGGTGCGCCAGCCGGCAAGAGTACGCAGGCGTCCGCTTAGTGCACCAAGCGTTGAGCCGTACGATAGGTCAGACCAGTGGTGCTTTTACTGGTTTTGAGGTGGGCGAGGCCCAACCCACCGCTTCCGTCTGCCACTACGGAGGTATCCTGGGAGGTAACGGCTCTGAAAGGGGGAACTAAAGGTCTGTGTGCACAGAGTCGGGTGTGTGAGTTGCACTTGCATGTTTCATCATACCCACTAGCATGTCATAGCATAATCGATTCATTTAAACCTGACACCTAAAGTATAAGTGGTATGGGACGCTTATACATTAGGACCTGCAAAACGACCCCTTGGTCTATAAGCTTGTGTGGGCAGGTTTATAAATCAAAGGTTAATTTCAATATATAACAACCATTGCTGTTTGATAACCGACACCCCAAGGTATAAGTGGTATGGGACACTTATACGATGGGAGCCTTGCTAAAGATCCCTTTTGCTTATGTGTTCTCGCATAAGTGAAGGTTAAATTCATATATTTGCTTTTCTTACTGCTAGGCCTATTATAACAATTATATTAACTGCTCACCGAATATAACTTGTTAGATTAAGTCCACTGCCACCTGTTTACTTTTATTTCTCCACAATTATGTCCTCCCCTTTCTTCCTCTCCGCTCGGTACCTAGGAGCCATGGGGGAAGGGGTGGGGTATGATAGGGCTTAGTCTTTATGACTAACGGTTTTCGAACCGCATCATTTAGGGGATCGTGGAGCCCAGCATGGAGGAGCAGCCCCAGAGATCGGTGCGCCTGGAGATGGGGCAGTCTAGCTCCGGAGTTCATACAGCCGGGACCGTGAGTCTCGACCTTGAGTAGTTTCTGTTTCGCTTCCGCATGAGAGACTTGTAGTGAGGACATTTTGTACCGGGCATAAGCTCGCATTTATAGTACTCTGATGATTTCTGTGGACACTCCCTTCGTGGAGATTTTATCTTATTTACATGTGATTAATTATTGTGGACTGCATTGTTCTCACTTCAATTATTGTGCTACTTTTCTGTGATCGAATTGGCCGGCAGAATCGGCGCCTTGTGGTGATGACCCTTCAGGACACGAAGGAGTCACCGCAAAGTGGCGGTTCTGGGCCTAAGACCCCGGTGGTTGAAAAAGAAAAAAAAGGGGGTCTTACAAGTGGTATCAGAGGAAACATCGATCAGAAGGAAGTAGCAGTCCACAAACCCTGGATCACCCCCGCTCGAGTTTAGTTTGGGGACAAACTAAGCAGCGGAAGCAGTGGTGTGCCCATATGGGGATCACATATAAATGGTCCACCTTTATGTAATATTTGAACGTTTTCTCAGCGTGTGTTTTTGTTACGCAGCCTCCAGCACGGACTACGCCACAAGGTGGAGTCCAACAGGCTCCGGATGTTGCACCACCCCCACCGGCCCCCACTCCATTCCTTCAGTCAGACATGGGACAGACCCTGACTGCCATCCTGGAGGCCTTCAGGGCCCAGCAAGTTCCGGCCCCGCAGCCAAATCCGGGGGCCAACTGGCTAAGCATCTTCCGAGGGCTGGCTCCCCCGTCCTACTTGGGGACAGAGTCGGCGGTTCGGACGGAAGAGTGGCTGGATATCATGTACGAGATGCTGACCAGGATACGGTGTCCCTGGGAGGAGAGGGTGGCTCTGGTCGTCTCTTGCCTGGAGTCCCATGCAAAGAGGTGGTGGAAGACGCTGTTGGACACGACATTTGCCGACAGGGAGGTTGCGGAGGTTACTTGGGAGGAGTTCAGGGCCGCACTGCTGGAGCATTTCGTTCCGCAGTCGGCTAGGGATGATTTGGAGGAGCGGTTCTTACAGCTGAAGCAGGGCACTCGGACCGTGGTGGAGTACCATAGAGAGTTCGACCATCTGGCTCGATACGCAGATTCCTACCAGCTGGATGAGGCAGGGTATATCAGGAGGTTCTATAAGGGCCTGCGGGAGGACTTGAGGGAGGCTCTGTTGTTTGTATCTGATGGGCCCATCTCCCGGATTTTGGAGATGGCCAAAAGGATTGAGGCAGATTGGCACGCCACCCGGAGCCGGAAACGGCCAGCAGAGGATCAGGGACGGAGAGGTAGAAATGACCAGCGGCCAGGTGCTGTACCAGAGGGGAGGAGGACGGAGGACCAGCCTCGTCAGGACGTGAGGCAGGAGCCAAGGGAACAGGTGATATTGGCCCCTCCACCTCTTCGGATGCAGGAGATGCCGAGACCCGGGGGAATGGCGTATCCCCCACCAGAGTGTTTTCTTTGTCATCAGATTGGGCACATTCGGAGGAACTGCCCGATGAGGGGGGCACCACCTCCAGCACCACAGGGCGGCCCACCAGCTCAGCATTACAGAGGTCGAGGACGTGGCTGCGGTCATGGATACCAGTGGGGAGATCGTAGACAGGAAAGAGAGCAGGTATATGCTTTGGACCTTGCGCAGCCTCGGAATCTGGAGCAGGTCATCGCAGGTACGCTGCTATGCTTCTTCATTTTCATAGAATTCTCCTTTAAATTGTTAAAACTCAGAACCGCACTAGATAGATTAACAAGGAAAGAAAGTTCTTTATAGAACCCTAAGATATTTAATCACCCCAGGTATAGTCTTCATCAGCGGCAAGCCTGCCCGCACGCTTTTTGATATCGGAGCTACTCACTCCTTTGTGTCGGAGACATTTGTAGAAGGACTAGAAGGCGTGGAGCGGTTCACAGGCTCGAGGATGAGGGTGCGACTACCGGATGGATCTGAGCTCCTTACCACAGATCACTGTAATATGGAGGCGGAAATTGGTGGAAAGGCATTCGAGGCTCCAGCGATGATTTTGAAGCTGATGGACTACGACCTGATCCTGGGCATGGTATGGCTACACTGGAACCATGCCCAGATTGACTGCCAGGCAAAGAGGATCACCGTGAGGCACGGGGACTCTTTCATTACCATCGAAGGTATAAGACCTGTCTCTCGTATACTCTTATCTTCGGTACAGGCCGTTAAGGCCCATCTGTAGGGAGAGGAGGTCTATCAGATTCTATTCGAGATGGCGGAAGTTAAGGAGTCGGTGACAGACATCCCGGTGGTGCGAGATTTCGCTGACATCTTTCCAGAGAAACTACCAGGATTACCTCCACACCGAGAGCAGGACTTTCAGATACAGCTTGTGCCGGGGGCCAAGCCGGCATCTAGGGCCCCTTATCGAATGGCCCCAAAGGAGTTGGCAGAGTTTCGGACTCAGTTGCAGGAATTGGTTGAGGCAGGATTTGTTAGACCGAGTTCCTCGCCATGGGGAGCACCGGTCCTATTCGTGAAGAAGAAGGATGGGACACTTCGCCTGTCATCGATTATCGAGCACTAAACAGGCTGACCGTCCGGAATACCTATCCGCTCCCACGGATAGATGAATTGTTCGACCAGCTGGAGGGAGCCCATTATTTCTCGAAGCTGGACTTGAGGTCAGGATACTACCAGCTACGGATCCAGGAGGAGGATATCCCGAAGACGGCCTTCAGTAGCAGATATGGCCTGTATGAGTTCACCGTGATGCCCTTCGGGCTCACGAATGCTCCGTCGGCGTTCATGAGTCTCATGAACCGGGTTTTCGAGGCCTACTTGGATGTGTTCGTCATAGTGTTCATAGACGACATCCTGATCTACTCTAGGACGGAGGAGGTGCACACTCGGCATCTGGCACTGACCTTGGAGAGGTTGCGGGAGCATCGCCTTTATGCAAAATTCAGCAAGTGTCAGTTTGGGTTGAAGGAGGTGGCCTTCCTAGGCCACATTATCAGCGGAGCCGGGTTGGCAGTGGATCCGGCAAAGATTCGGGCAGTTCGAGATTGGCCGCAGTTGAAGACAGCCACCGATGTACGAAGTTTCTTGGGACTTGCCGGTTACTACCGGAAGTTCGTGGAGGGGTTCTCTCAGATTGCTCTCCCCCTCACATCTTTGACGAAGAAGGATGCACCTTTCATTTGGACCCCGCAGTGCCAGGCGGCTTTCCAGGAGCTGAAGGACCGACTCATCTCAGCCCCTATTCTGGCCCTTCCATCGGGAAAGGAAGGATTCCAGGTGTATACTGACGCATCATACCAAGGGATGGGAGCGGAGCTGATGCAGAACGGACACGTCATAGCATATGCCTCCCGCCAGCTGAAGACCCATGAGAAGAACTACCCAGTGCACGACCTTGAGATGGGAGCGGTCATTTTTGCTCTGAAGGTCTGACGTCATTATCTTTATGGAGTCCACTACGACATCTACTCCGACCACAAGAACCTGAAATACGTGGACACGCAGAAGGAGCTGAATATCAGGCAGAGGCGCTGGGTGGAGTTCTTAGCAGATTATTAGTATGAGATGCACTACCATCCAGGGAAGGCAAACGTGGTGGCCGACGCATTGAGCCGGTGAGCTGCCACTTCCGAAGCTGGGCCCCAGGTTATGTCCATGGAGCTAGTCCGGTCATTCAGAGATATGCAGATATCCCTAGTGTCCGAGGATGACCCAGTTCTGTATAGGGAGTATCTGGCATCGATGGTGGCCATAGACGATATTCGGGATCGCATTCGGGACGGACAGAGGACATATGCGTGGGCAGAGCCGATGTTCCGAGCCTTGGAGGAGGGTTCGACAGGGGATTATTCCCTGAGAGATGGTCTGCTATATTTCAGAGGCAGAGTATATATACCCGCAGGTGGCCAGATCCGAGAGGATATTATGATGGAGGCGCATTGCAGCCGGTACTCTGTGCACCCAGGGATCACAAAGATGACCGCTGATCTGAAGAAGACGATGTTTTGGCCAGGCATGAAGAAGGACATTACGTACTTCGTAACCCATTGCGAGGCGTGTCAGTTGGCGAAGGCGGAGTGCAAGAACCCCGCAGGATTGTTGCAGCCACTCCCGGTGCCGGAGTGGAAGTTCGACGATATAGCTATGGATTTTATACATGGTCTTCCCCGGTCTCGGACGGGGAACGACTCGATCTGGGTGATTGTCGATCGGTTGACGAAGGTGGCCCGCTTTGTACCAATCAGGAAGGATGACTCGGTGGGAGTGCTGGTACGGAAGTTCGTGGAGCAATATATCCGATATCATGGAGTTCCCCGGATGATAGTGTCGGACCGCGATGGACAGTTTACATCCAGGGAGTGGCGGTCAGTGCAGGCATATCTGGGCACCCGGTTGACTTTTAGCACGGCCTTCCACCCTCAGACGGACGGGCAGACCGAGCGCACCAACCGGACCTTGGAGGATTTACTACGACTGTGTATATTGGACCGAGGGGAGCCGTGGGAGAAGATGTTACCGTTGGTCGAGTTCTCCTATAATAATAGCTACCAGTCCAGCATCAGGATAGCGCCTTATGAAGCCTTGTATGGAAGAAAATGTAGGACCCCGCTTTATTGGGTTCAAGATGAGGACCCGAAGGAGTTGGGATCGGATTTTGTTGAAGACACCGAGGCTCAGGTGAGACTGATCAGAGATAGGATGTTGGAGGCGCAGAGCAGACAGACTAAATACTATGACGCCCGACATCGTCAGGTGGAGTTTCGGGTAGGAGATCGAGTGTTCTTGAAGATCCGGCCCATGCACGGAGTCTCACAGGTGCGCGGTCGGAGGAAGAAGCTCAGCCCTAGGTATATGGGCCCTTACCGGATCCTGGAGCGGATCGGACCCCTAACCTACAGGCTAGAGTTGCCGCCAGAGCTGGCAGCTCTACACGACGTCTTCCACATTTCTTCGCTGAGAAGGGCTCTACTACGCCCGGAGCAGCGGATTTTGGCCACCGAAGGGCCGGTAGCTTCGGACCGATCTGTTCACTTGGAGCCGGTTCGGATCGACGACAAAGGCGTACGGATCTTGCGCCGCAAAAAGATCCCCTTAGTCAAAGTTTTGTGGAAAAACCACGGTCAGGAGGAGCACACCTAGGAACCGCAGGACCTGATGAGGCAAAGATACCCGGAGTTGTTCAGTCAAGTACATCTCACCACCTCTCGGTATTCTATAAATTGTTTCTTGATTTGGACAGTTAAGACTAGATAAGGAAAAATCCAGGACCTAGGCATGCGCACTTAATCAGAAAGGTAGGGGCTAATCTTTTGTTTATTGGGGAGTTTTTCTTCGCTTATCAAACGAATAGTCGCCTAAAACCAATAGAAAGAACTTATGGGATGTTACAAGTTTAACTTATTCCGATAGAAATCCCCGTAGGCTCAACCTCAATTTCGGGGACGAAATTTTTGTTTTGTTTATTGGGAATTGTAACATCCCATTTCTGGCTAGACCCCTAGGAGTCGTTTGGTCGTGACGGAACCCTAGGAAGCCCAACAAACTGAAATAAATCGATCGAGATTTCGGGTCACGGGTTGGTCACGCCCGTGACCGACCCGTCACGCCCGTGACCTAGGGCGTGACTCCTTCGACGATCGTCGATCTCCGCGAGACGATCGTTGAACATGCAGCCGGGGCATGTCACGCCCGTGACCAAGGTGTCACGCCCGTGACCAAGGGCGTGACTCCTTCGACGATCGTCGATCTTCGTGAGACGATCGTCGACCTTGCGGCCCGGGCATGTCACGCCCGTGACCATGGTGTCACGCCCGTGACCTAGGGCGTCACCAGCCTTCGGCGACCGTCGATCTCAGTTCGACGCTCGTCGACATCGAAATTTGCCGTTCGGGCCTATCACGCCCGTGACCTAGGTGTCACGCCCGTGACCTAGGGCGTGACCACCATTCGATGACCGTCGATCTCAAATCGACGATCATCGGACCAGAATTTACCACACAGGCCTGTCACGCCCGTGACCCAAGTGTCACGCCCGTGACCATCCTTCGACGATCGTCGATCTCAGTTCGACGATCGTCGAGTCCAGAATTGGCTATCCGGGCCTGTCACGCCAGTGACCTATGTGTCACGCCCGTGACATTGGCCGAAACGACGGTTCAGGGCCGAAATTATTCTAATGCGCGTGGAAATAAATGCTGGTGTAGGAAGTTACACCAGGAGTAATTACAGGCCGTTTTTCCTTCTGTAATTATTTAATAAATGAGGAAGATGTGGTCCGATAGGAAACCGCCAACTGGACACACCCGTTCATCTTCCACCGTTTCGTATCCCTTCACTGTAACCGAAAGGCTATTAAGAGGAGCCTTCATGGCCATTACGGCTTTACCCTTTCACCTCCCCACTTTCTGACTTATAAAAGCCCACTTGGGGCAAGAGGAGAAGTTTACACGCTCAAGTAAACGATCAGATCCTTGTTCTTGCTGTAGGAGAAGTTCAGCAACGCCACCACCGCGCCATGGCACCCCGTCGTTCATCTCGCCTCCAAACTGCGAACAAGGTCCT
Organism: Platanthera zijinensis; assembly: GCA_039513925.1. Lineage (NCBI taxonomy): Eukaryota > Viridiplantae > Streptophyta > Magnoliopsida > Asparagales > Orchidaceae > Platanthera > Platanthera zijinensis. Next base: position 125,356,448 of record CM077080.1, read on the forward strand.
CCTCTGCTCCTTCTCTTTCATGGGTAGATCTTAGGATTCTTAGAAAGGGAGTTCGCGCTCAACGGAGCCGGACCCGTCTCTCGTTTTCATGGGAAAACCATGAAAAAGGTATTTTTGAGTTCGCCGGAAACCGCCACCTCCGGCGGCCAAACCACCACCGACCGCTTGCCATCGCCTCAACGGAGGTGGTGGTGGTGGTGGCTGGCCAGGGAAGTGACCGGACGGCCGGGGACGGATCACGGAATGCTTACAGGAAAAAGGGTTTTCTGTATCTGTTTTCGGTTTCATGAAGAAGATGAACAGTAGAATAAACTTTATAATATATAGATTATTATATATTACAAAATAGAAAAAAGGTATTATTTGAATATATTTTGGGGCTGCAAAATGAGGCACTTAGAGGCCGTTTTAGGAAAAATGACCAGACACAAAAGTCGTAGCCCTTCGAGTCTAGATAAATCTAAAATTGGTTTCAACTCATTTGGGTAAGCGGTTCGGCCGCAGCACCCGTTTTAGTGGGGGCTGTACCTAGAGTTGGGCAGAAATTAAAATGGATGCCCACTCTTTGTCCCTTGTCCAAATGACATGAAATTTGGGCAGGGGGTTAACCTTGGTTATACCTAAAGGCAGACCAAAAATGGGAATTTTTGGAGATACTTTGCCTAGAGTTTTTATTTTAATTTAATAAACTTAGAAGAATTTATTTAGATGGTCAAATGACCTCCAAACCCTCCCAAATTTTGGTGAGTGGTCCCTGGCTATAAAACCTAGGTATGTACAAAATTCCAATTGATTTGGAGGAGTTTTGGGTGAGAAATCTCCTACCCTTAACTAGGCATTAGTGAGATACCTTTTAATAAAAAGTGCACTGAGAGTTTGGAAAGGTCAAGTCACCTCAACAGAGGCTGATTTTCTGATCTCTGACTTAGAATGGTGTTATAACCTGCTTGGAGAAAAATGGAGTGGTTTAGGGTTGACTTACCCTAGGATCCAAGCTCAAATCTTAAATGAAGAGTTTGAGGTTTGTGAAGGACATAGGAGCAAAAGCTCTTGTATGCCCTTAAAATTTGGAGGAGAGTGGTATGATATGCTGAAAACCCTCTGGTTGAAATAGTGAAGGAATTGGAGGTAATTAGGTACCTCGAAAGTTGAGACTTTGAATTAGGGTAGAAATATAATTCAGTTATTTTAAGCACTAAATCTAATCCAAAAATCATGAAACTCGGGAGGAGGGAGTTTTAGGATGTTTTAATCTTATGGTAATTTTCCTGGAATTTTATGATTAATAAATATTATACTTCATGTGTTAAAGGATTATTAGCCCGATTTGTTGTTTCAAATATTTGGAGGTGTTAAATTAATTATAATCAGTTAAAATTCTGGATTTAGATCTTGACCAGTAGAACATTGATCCCTGAATTTTTATAGAATTTTATGTTGATCAAATCTGGTACCTTGTTCACAGATATTAGAAAGGGGTTTTATTGCCTAAAAATTAATTATGGATAAAGTACTTGCTGGAAAATTATGAAACTTGGCCAGTGCTAATTTTAGGCTTTTATCTGCATGGCATAAATTATTTATAATTTTTGGAAGAATATTTTCTGTACTTGATTCATAAACAATAGAAATTAGAGATTATTTCTAAAATAGTTTTCATGCCCTTTTGATGATAGAAAAATTATGATACTTAGGATTTAACCTATTGAGATAACCAACTATTTATCATAAATTTTCTGGACATCTTGCATGATTACTTAGGGTAGTTCATGTTCAAACCGGTAGCCCTTGGGATTTTCGAGGAATTTAATTAAATGCCAAATAAATTATGAAAATTTCCATTTTTTGGATTTAGGTCATTTATGTCATGGTAAGTCTCCAGTAAATAATTTAGGGCATTTGGATGAGTATTAGATCATAGCATAACCGGTTCGACATGAATTCTAGGTCGGTCTGCATATAGCAATTGTGAAATGCAATAGGACTTGATCTGAGGAAGGCATTGGAGTTAATCATATTGTCTGGGTAGGCAATGGTGGAGGAAATCACATAGGAAGGTATAAAGATTAGTGAGAATTGGTGATAGCTAGAGTTAAGAGGTGCTCGGGTTTCGGCGAAAGATCGCCTTTCCCGAAGAGAGGAAGGTTAAAAATCACCCTAGGATAGCTTATCGTAATATGAGAAGGGAATCGGGCTAAGGGAGATAAACCAATAATAATAAGTGCCTTGGGAAAGGGAACTTCGGGCCGTAATGCCGCCGTCTTGGTTCCTAGTGCCCCTTGAGAGCCCTTCACGGGGAATACCGGGGGCAGTCCTGGGCTAACGTAAACTATAATAATAAACTGACAAGAGTAACTTAGTAACTAGGGCTGCACCTTTCACAAACACGGTTGGCACAGGAAGATTGAGGGGAGCTTCGGCTCGGTTGGTTTGGAGACGGACGTGTTGGTCCGGGGAGCTTCGGCTCGGTTGGTTAAGAGACGGACGTGTTGGTCCGAGGAGCTTCGACTCGGTTGGTTAAGAGACGGACGGGATGGTACGGGGAGCTTCGGCTCGGTTGGTTTGGAGACGGACGTTTTGGTCCGGGGAGCTTTGGCTCGGTTTTGTGTGTTTACGATTAATCTTGCATGTGCATAAAATAGGAAAAGTTAAGGTGGTGGGTTTTTCGATATCGGGGAGTTCGATTGCACCGACACCGATATCGTTGACTCGGCGAGGTGATTAGCACTTCGCCAACAGAAGTCCGGTGCGCCAGCCAGCAAGAGTACGCAGGCGTCCGCTTAGTGCACCAAGCGTTGAGGCGTACGATAGGTCAGACCAGTGGTGCTTTTACTGGTTTTGAGGTGGGCGAGGCCCAACCCACCGCTTCCGTCCGCCACTATGGAGGTATCCTGGGAGGTAACGGTTCCGAAAGGGGGAACTAAAGGTTTGTGTGCACAGAGTCGGGTGTGTGAGTTGCACTTGCATGTTTCATCATACCCACTAGCATGTCATAGCATAATCGATTCATTTAAACCTGACACCTAAAGTATAAGTGGTATGGGACGCTTATACATTAGGACCTGCAAAACGACCCCTTGGTCTATAAGCTTGTGTGGGCAGGTTTATAAATCAAAGGTTAATTTCAATATATAACAACCATTGCTGTTTGATAATCGACACCCCAAGGTATAAGTGGTATAGAACACTTATACGATGGGAGCCTTGCTAAAGATCCCTTTTGCTTATGTGTTCTCGCATAAGTGAAGGTTAAATTCATATATTTGCTTTTCTTACTGCTAGGCCTATTATAACAATTATATTAACTGCTCACCGAATACAACTTGTTAGATTAAGTCCACTGTCACCTGTTTACTTTTATTTCTCCACAATTATGTCCTCCCCTTTCTTCCTCTCCGCTCGGTACCTAGGAGCCATGGGGGAAGGGGTGGGGGATGATAGGGCTTAGTCTTTATGACTAACGGTTTTCGAACCGCATCATTTAGGGGATCGTGGAGCCCAGCATGGAGGAGCAGCCCCAGAGATCGGTGTGCCTGGAGATGGGGCAGTCTAGCTCCGGAGTTCATACAGCCGGGACCGTGAGTCTCGACCTTGAGTAGTTTCTGTTTCGCTTCCGCATGAGAGACTTGTAGTGAGGACATTTTGTACCGGGCATAAGCTCGCATTTATAGTACTCTGATGATTTCTGTGGACACTCCCTTCGTGGAGATTTTATCTTATTTACATGTGATTTATTATTGTGGAATGCATTGTTCTCACTTCAATTATTGTGCTACTTTTCTGTGATCGAATTGGCCGGCAGAATCGGCGCCTTGTGGTGATGACCCTTCAGGACGCGAAGGAGTCACCGCAAAGCGGCGGTTCTGGGCCTAAGACCCCGGTGGTTGAAAAAGAAAAAAAAAGGGGGTCTTACATCCAGATGCTTATAGATTCTGACAGAAGATATTCAAGACCAGCTTCTTGGATTAGGAAAATGACATTCCTAATTTCTTCGTCTGCGGAGACGAATCCATTGCGCACGAGTTCGTATCCTTCATTGATGTTTTCATCATTCTTTGGAGCCATTGATGTCGTCGATATTGATTTCGTTGAGTGGAAGAAGTCTCGAATGTCGAATAATAGGAATTTGAGGTCTAGACACATCGTAAGAACTCAAGAAGTTGTAGTTGATTCCTACACTCAATTTTCTTTATATAGTCAAATCTTCCTGGAATGCGAAAGCGCGCGCTGCATATAAGCTTATTCTAAATAGTGGAAAATACCTAGAGTCGACATACGAAAATTTTAAGCTAACAAGATGTGTCGACATGAGTCGACTCACCTACATGTGTCTCGACATTGCAATGTTGACACTCTTTCCTGAGTCTTGACATGTAGTGTCGACACTCTTTCCTGAGACACGACACAAGACTATATATGGTGTCGACACTTTTTCCTGAGTGTCGACACAAGATTTTTACTTAGTCAAAATCTTGTTTACTGAATTGTTACACTTTGATATTTGAGATGTCTATATCTAATAGTGTAAGCTGAATTGATGACCCCTTATTTTAGCTTATTCAAGATTTAACATTCCAAGTTCAAATTTAAAGAAATTGAACTTCTCTTCTTCTAGTGGTTTGGTAAAGATGTCAGCAATTTGCTTATCTGTAGGAACAAATATTAGGCTAATATCTTTATTTTCTACATGCTCCCTAATGAAGTGATATCTAATTTCTATATGGTTTGTTCTACTGTGAGACACAGGGTTGTGGGCAATAGAAATAGCACTTGTAGAATCACAAAATAAGGGAGTTTAACTTAGCTGTAACTTATTATCATGTAGCTGATGCTGAATCCAAAGCAGTTGAGCGCAGCAACTTCCAGCTGAAATGTATTCAGATTCAGCTGTTAATATTGCCACACTTGTCTGCTTTTTGCTACTCCATGAAACCAGCCTTCTTCCATGAAATTGACATGACCCTGATGTGCTTTTCCTGTCTTCTTTGCATCCTGCATAATCTGCATCTGAAAAACCAATCAGTTCAAAATCACTATTCCTTAGATACCAAAGGCCAAGATTAGGTGTGCCCTTTAAATATCTCAATATCCTTTTGACTATTATTTAATGAGATTCTTTAGGGAATGCTTGATATTTAGCACAGATGCAAGTGGAATACATTATATCTGGTCTACTGGCTGTTAGATAAAGCAGTGATCCAACTATCCCCCTATATATGGTAATATCAACTGGCTTGCCAGCAATATTCTTGTCTAAAGATATAGTGGATCCCATAGGAGTTCTCATTGAAGTGGTTATTTCCATGGCATACTTCTTGATTAACTCTTTGGTGAACTTGGACTGACTAATGAAAAATCCATCTATAGTTTGTTTAACTTGGAGACCCAAGAAAAACTTGAGTTCACCAATGCTACTCATCTCAAACATACTTTGCATTAATTTGGAAAACATAATGCAAAGTGACTCATCAGTAGAACAAAATATAATATCATCTACATTTATTTGTACCAGGATGGTCTTGCCTTTAACGTTCCTTAGGAATAGTGTATTGTCTATTTTCCCTCTTAAGAATTTATTCTCCAGAAGGAACTCAGATAGAGTCTCATACCAAGCCCTTGGGGCTTGTTTTAAACCATAGAGAGCCTTTGAAAGCAAATAAACATGAGTAGGTTTAGTTGAATCAACAAAACCTGATGGTTTCTCTACATAGACTCTTTCTTTGAGATTGCCATTTAGGAAGGCTGACTTAACATCCATTTGATAAACTTTGAAACACTTATAGGCTGCATATGCTAGGAAGATTCTTATAACTTCCAACCTAGCCACTGGTGCAAAGGTTTGATCAAAGTCTATTCCCTCTTCTTGTCTATATCCCTTTACAACCAGTCTAGCTTTATTTCTTATTATTACACCATTCTCATCTAGTTTGTTTCTATAAATCCATTTGGTTCTTATGACGTTGCAATCTTCTTGTCTGGGAACCAACTTCCAGACCTTACATCTTTTGAACTTGTTCAATTCTTCCTGCATTGCTCCTATCCAAAATGGATCCACATTAGCTTTTTCAAACTTCTTTGGTTCTGTCTATGACAGAAAACTTGAATACATCATTGTATTGTGATGTTTGCTTCTTGTGGCCACTCCCTGAGTAGTATATCCTATGATCAATTACCTTGGATGATCCCTTTGATTCCTAACAGCTACAGGAAGTGTGATTTCATCTCCTGGACTATCTTGATCAATGTGCTCAGTTTCTTCTCCTGGATCTTTTTGTGCAAGCACTTCCTCAACAATGTTGATTTCTTCTTGCATATTCTGCTTTGCTGTAACTGTATCTTATATAGACAGCTCCTTTAGCTTCAAGTCCACACCTATTGTGCTTGATGTACCTGACACATTATTATAAAACATAGAGCTTTCATCAAATACAACATGTACATACTCCTCTACAACTTGATCCTTCAAGTTATAGACCCTATAGGCCTTGCTGTGGTTACTATAACCAACAAATATCCCATCATATGACTATTCAACAAACTTGGTTATGTATTTTTTCCCATTATTTAGGACATAACATCTACAACTAAAAATTCTGAAATATGCTATGTTTGGTTTTCTTCCCTTCATTAGTTCATAAGGAATTTTATTTAGTCTTTTATTGATTGAAGCCCTATTAAGAACATGATATGCAGTGTTAATTGCCTCAGCCTAAAAATATTCTGGGAGTAAAGAATCACTTAGCATGGTTCTTCCAGCTTCAATGAGAGTCCTGTTTTTTCTCTCAGCAACTCCATTTTGCTGGGGTGTTCTCGGTGAGGAAAATTCTTGCTGAATCCCCAGTTCTTCATAAAACTATGCCATATAATCAGATTAAAATTCAGTTCTATGGTCACTTCTAATTCTGACCACAGAACTATTTAATTCATTCTGAATTTGTTTGATAAATGTCTTTAAGATATCAGGAGTTTCAGACTTTTTCCTTAAGAATAAAACCCAAGTGTATCTGGAATAATCATCAACAATTACAAAAGTGTAGACTCTCCTTCCTAAACTATGAACTAGCATAGGACCAAACAAGTCCATATACAGGAGGTATAAATACCTCATTGAGTCTTTGGATTCATAACCCTTGAAAGAAGTTTTAGTCTGCTTGCCTTTTTGGCATGCTGAGCAGATGCTCTCCTTAGAACATTTAAGGTTAGGACCATTCCTAACCAGCTCTTTGCTGTAAAGTTTGCCTATGGCCTTATAGTTCAGGTGAGCTAGCCTCTTGTGCCATTTGACACAATATGAGGCCCTTTCACTTGCAACTAGACATAAGGGAGAGTCTGACTTTATACATAGAAAATTTAGATAGTACACATTCCTACATCTAATTCCTGTCAAGATGACCTCTTGGTCACTTGACCTTTTTATTAGGCACTCCTCTTTATGAAAAGATATGACATAGCCCATATCAAAAAGTTGGCTTATGCTTATAAGATTGTGTTGCAATACTTCCACATAAGCTACTTTAGTGAGTGTAACTAAGCCATTTATGATCTTACCATAACCTTTGGTTATGCCTTTGTCAGCTCCTCCAAAGATCACCTTTGGTCCATCCTCCAGAGGGATGTATTCCCTCGGATTTCCTCGGGTTCCAATCATATGTCTGAAACATCAACTATCCAAGTACCAGATTGGTAGTTCTCTGGAGCTTGGACATTCCTACAAAATAAGAATTTACTTTTCCTTAGGAACCCAAATTGTTTCGGGTCCTAGGTTTTTGTTAGCTGTGACTCTATCAAAGCCACCGGTAAACTTCTTAACTGGATATATTTTTTGAATATGAGACACAGAGTAATTGTACCAGCAATATAAGGCAAAGTTTCCTATCTTTCCACAACACCAACATTCATATCTGTTATACCTCCTCTTTGAAGAAATATAAGGATCTTTGTGCTGACATTCCTTTGGGCAGGACTCAGCAAACTTAACAATTTTATCTTGACTGGGAGCATAATACTTGTTTTGTCTCTCAGCAGCAAGATTCCTCCTTGGAGCTGGAATAGTGGTTGTGGAATGACTAGACTCTTTGGTACTTTTGGCTTTTTGCCCAATTTTCTTTTGGGTTTTACAAACCCAAGACCACTTCCAGGTGTTCCTGAGAAGGCGTCTATTATGGGCAGTATAGTTTTGGGTTTTGAAAATTACTGTACTAGGCTTCTCACATTCAGAAGTTTCAATTCCAGCTCCTGAATGGTTGCATCCTTTTTCTTAATTAATATTATTTAGTCATCAATGATCTTAGTCAGTTTTGTCAACTTAGAATTTTGAAGACCAATATTTTGAGTATCCATTTTGTGATGATACTCATGGCTTTTTAGAGAAGCAATTTCTATAGCTTATTCTTTAACAAGCTTCTTCCTATTAACTAAAGCTACCAACAACTCACCAAATTTAACTGTGAGATGTTGTAGTTCAGTTGCAGAGTTAATCTCATGTGAATCAACCACACTGAGTCACATTAGTTTTGCTCACCTTCAGTCTCATAAACAGAAGTCTTAGAGCATGAAGAGTTGTCATATATTAACTGTGTACTTTTACAGTCATGTACTTCTATTTCTGGTTCATCAGATATTACCATCAATTTGATCTCCATGTCTTCTTCAGAATCACCATAATTTGATGAAGTTTTGGAGTTTTTCCCTTTGTATATAGCCCTTATGATAAACTCTTCTTCATAGGAGAACAGTCCTACAGGTTCTTCTTCCTATTCAGTTGAATCAGTTTCACTATCAGACAAAGTATTTAACTTCTTTGCCATCAGACCCTTCTCTGATTTCTTGTCCTTATTAAACTTCTTTTATTTTGACTTCTTGTTCTCCTTTCTTTTTATTGGACAGTCAGCAATGACATGCCCAGGCCTATTACAACAAAAACAAATAATGTCAGTCTTAAATTATTTGTTCTGTTGTGAATCATACCTGACCATAGATTTGTCTTTGTGCTTGTCTTTGCTTTTATTTGAGCTTGATCCAGAAGGTTTCTTATTGCTCCACTGCTTCCTCCTTCTTAACATTTTCTTGAATTGTCTAGTGAACAATGCCAGTTCATCATCTGATATTTCTTCTGAAGAAGAACATGCTCTAGTGCTGTCTATATCTTCATCCCTTCTGGGTGATGATGAGATTTCTCTTCTAGCTTTCTTGGAATTATCTGCTTTGAAAAGCCACATATTTAGAATGAATTGAGTGTTTGGCAGATTCAGCTTCAGCTTTCTTAGAATTTAGCTGAAGTTCATGTGACATTAACTTCCCATATAAGTCTTGGGGTAATATATTTCTTAAATTCCCCATCTCTCTTACAACACAAATCTTGATGTCCCATTCTTTATTCAGGGATCTTAGAAATTTGTCATTTAATTCATAGTTTGAGAAGTTTCTGCCATAGTTTCTCAAATCATTAACTATTCTAAAGAACTTTTCATAGCATTTTTCAATAGAATCAGTTTTTCCTTGTCTAAAGGCTTCATACTGCTGGTTGTGGTGAGATTTCCTGTCATCTCTCACCTCTTCTGTGCCTTCCATATAAACTATGAGGGTATCCCACATCTCCTTGGATGTATTACAATGCACCAGATTCTGAAAGGTTGAGTTTTCTATTACACTAATTATTATAATATGTGCATTCTTGTCCATAATAGCAAGTATCACCTCATCCTTTGTCATTTATGATAATTTATTATGGGTTTGATCATTAACATCCAAGACTGGTATTTTCATGGGCACATATGGTCCTTCTTATACTGTGATAAAGATTCTTGGATCTGAGGCTTCCATGAACAATCTCACTCTTTGTTTCCATATTACAAAGTTATCCTTAGTACATATTGGAAATTTGATATAACTGAGTTCTCTGTGAGATTCAGAAGCCATAGATTAGATAATCTTCAATTACTCTTAGGATCTTTTTCAGACTGTTAGGTCTTTCTTTGAACAACCTCCCTCTGATACCACTTAAAAGTCAAGGCTATGGGTAGATAGTCACCTAAAGGGGGGGGGGGGGGTGAATAGGTGACCTAATTTTTTTAAGATTCCTTGCAATACTTTGTCTCTAATTTAATAGCAATAATATCATCACAGATTATAACACACACATCACAAATAAAGAACAGCACACAGTATACACAATTTATAGTGGTTCCCCTATCTAGGGTACATCCACTTTCCCCCTTCTTCCTCACTAGCAATATGCTAGATAAGGTTAGAGCTCCTCATTTTCAACTCAGATCCAAAGATCCTATAGACTTAGTTTCTGTTAAGAAACCTACACTCAGACCAGCTTGTCCTACCTCAGATTTTCCCTCAATCTCCTACCTCAGACCCTCTCAAGAACCCTACCTCAGCCTTTATAGAACAAGCTTACAACTTAGTGATTTACCCCAAACCACCTACCTCAAGTCCCTCCAAAACCCTACCTCAGCCTTTATAAATTAGGCTTACAATTTCAGAGAAAAGATTCTCCTACCCACTCAAATATCTAGGAGATCTTACAATATAAAGTGATTATATAAAAATACAGATAACAAAAAACCTATAATCTATTATATCTATTTACACAGATTCTTCAAATCAGCTGCAATTGGATTTCTTCTTGATAGATCTATAGACTGAAAAGTTCCTTCTCTGTATCAGCAATCTTCTTGATGTCTATCGGCCTGAATAACTTGAAGATGTTGTTAATCAGATACAATTTGATCTTCAGATCAACATAGTAAAAAGGGACCTAAAGATCTTCTTGAAGACCTTTGTCTTCTTCCTCTTTCTCGAAAATATCGCCTGGTTAGGACTTAGAAGAAATTAGAACGAGAAATTCTGATTGCTTGATTTTATCCGTCAGTTATTCCTGTGTGTATTTTGATTTTGTCTCACTCACTTTTAGAAGGCAGACCTTCTATTTATAGACTTCGCAGATGAATGGATTCTATTTGATGATGTCAACAACATACATCAAATTCTTCCTTGACCGGTTTTTGTTGAAGTACAAGTTTTTTGCAATTAGTTCTGACTTGTCTTGACATTTCTAGTGTTGACTCAGCATATTCTTAAACATAAGTGTCGAGTTTTACCAGATGTCTCAACACATGTGTGGAGATATCCTAGTAGTTCGAAACATTCAAACTTGGAATAATTTTCATCAGAAGCTGAAAGTGTCGAGACATTTGACTTATCTCGACACACCCATAATCTATGTCGACATATCTAAATACTGCCTTGTGTCAACAAATACTAATTTTGCCTTGTGTCGACAACTACTAATTATATCTTGTGTCGACACAGTGAGATTGTCTTGACACAATCTGTCTGCTATGTCGACAACTTCTAATTTTGCCTTGTGTCGACAACTACTAATTATGCCTTGTATCGACAATGAGATTGTCTCGACATAATCTGTCTTTGAGGTGTCGACATAATTGAACTGTGTCGACACATATGTGCTTACACAATTTTTTCACTTTAAATCCAGCACATGTAAACTTAACATACATCAAATACAACTTTGTGTATATCATTGAGTTGATAATGGACTTCTCCAAATTAGGTACACACTTCCGAATGTACCAAACATCCGGGTCGGCAGGATGGTCAATAATCTCTTTTTCTTATGGCTCAGCGGCTGGCTTAGAAGAAGAAGTGAGACCGTGATCTGGGGTTGAGGCAAGATCACGGTACACCAACTCGGCAACCTTCAGTACAGGTTTAACTTTCTTGGCGGGCAGGTGTTTTGGCGACTCGCACGGTGTAGAACTGGGCGACAAGGAGATCAGCTCGGCAGTGCGAGCAGCATTGAGCTCCTGAGCGTGGATAAGCCTCTCTTGGAGCTCCTTGGAGAGAGGCATCTCGACAGAATATGAGTAAGGGGGAATGGCAAGGGTCGCCCAAGCATGTGGGCATATATTTATAGTGGCTTGTGGACCCCACAAGAAGATTCCCTCCCTCTCCCGCAATGCTCATCAAATACCTGGGGTTGGATGTTTCTTTCTGAACTTTGCGAAAGCCCGCAATGAGCGGGGATTGTGTACAACCCCGTATTCGATGAGCGGGTTCCCCTCCAGGATTAGGGTTTTGCGAGATCTTCAGGAGCAAACTCATTCAAGAAGCGATCCCCCCAAGTATTCGTCGAGCTGATCGCGCGAGCCGGAATCTTGGTGTCGAGTGGGGCGAGTCCACTCAATGCCTTATGCCTTTGGCGTTGAGTGAGGCAACTTCACTCGACGCCCTCCACCTTTGGTGTTGAGTGAGGCGAGTCCACTCAATGGCTTCTACCTTTGGCGTTGAGTGAGGCGAGTTCACTCGACGCCCTCCGCCTTTGGCGTTGAGTTAGGTGAGTTCACTTGACGCCTTCCACCTTTGGAATTGAGTGGGGCAAGTCCACTCAATGCCTTTGGCCCTTGGTGTTGAGTGAGACGAGTTATGTCGGCACCTTTCGCCTTTGGCAGACCAACCTTGACGGCATATAGCCGTTCCAAATAGCGGAGGTACGCTGTTGGCAGACCAACTTCAAAAACTATAAATTGACCCAAGGGGGTACCTCAGGAGGCAAGCTTTCAAGCATTCCGATCTTCTTATTCTCTGATTTTCTAGTGCTTCCTGAGGTGCCCTTAGCTCAGCAAAGGCTAAGGAGGGGAAGCGCTCTAAAATCTTCCGGGTGTGTGGTGGGACCTCCGTGCTGGAGCTTTGGGTCTATTTCTGGTTCTAGTAAGTGTGCGATAACCCCTTCCCCAATGGTGCGAACTCCACAAGAAGCCAGTTTCTTGTTTCAACAGCTATTGCTAGGGAATTTATTATTGCTGATATTTTGAAAGCACAAATTTTATTAATTTTATCATTATATTTTTCTCTACCCCAATTTCTCTTTTTAATTTTCTTTTTCAAATTCGATTCTATTAAGTGAATGTTGTTTTAATTTTCTTTCTTAAAAAAAAAACTATCTCATTTAGCCGTTAAGGTTGCCGAGCTTCAAAATAAAGTAAACTTTTTGGAAGTCATAAAAAAGCTCCAATTTTTTTAAATTTTTGTTATGCTCCTCATCGAAGTGAGAATTGTTATCTTTATTATTATTATCAAAAAAATTTCTTATGAATTTTTTTTAATAATAATTATGAAAATAATTATTCCTACTTTAATGATAATTGTTTTTGAAATTTTCATTAAAATAATTTTTCAAATATAATAATTTTTCCAATTTTCATGAAAATAATTTTTCAAGCTTTTAATGAAAATAATTTTTCTGATTTTAATGAATTGTCTTCTTCACCGGATAATTCCCGTTGCAAAAAAGAAAATTCATTCGATCTGAATTATTATTCTGCCACTACCGTACCACAAGGCTCTTTCTCTAATTTTGGGGGGCTTTCTCCACCTCCATGTGATCTTATTCCCCCAAATTTGGAAGAGAGTAATTTTATTTCTCCGTCTTCGAGTACTTCACCTTTGGAGGAACATAAACCTTCATGTATTCCCATAGTTTCTTATACCGAAGAAAATAGAAAATTATTACTTCAAAAATTTATTGACTGTATGGACGCGCTAGGTTAATTAGAAGAAGAACATGTTTCTTCTCCTATTACTCCCAATTTTTCTCCCCTCTTCATGAATTTTCAAGCACAACATATAAATATTTAGGAATTAAAATTCATGAAAATTTTGTGTCTGATGATTTTATATTAAATAAATTTTCGGATAATAATTTTATTTTAAAAAAAACAATCGGAGCTTAATCTTATAGTTTCCCAAGAACCTCCTCCTTGCAAAAATTTTTCTGAAACATTTATTTTTTATTTTTCTTATACTAACAATTTTCATGTAGAAGATGAGTCGTTGCAATCAAACTTCATCAAATATCCATTTGTCGCTCATCTACAAAAATTCAAATCACCTCAGGTATGCTTAGGTGATTTGAATTTATAGTTTCAAGGCAACCGATGGAAGAAAAATCAAAAATCAAGCGGAGTAGCTGGGAGACCGACTTTAACACATTTGCCTAAACATGAATTAAGGGAGTTGCCCATTCACTTTAATTTTTATTTCCCTTTTACCTAATAATAACCGTCTAGCTTAAAGATGGGAAAAAATGCTCTTAGGATGCACCCCTTGCTTATATTTTAATTTCATGCATTTTTTTTATAAATTTATTTCTCTTTCCCCCTCCCAGTTGGCTTATAAACATTGGGGACAATGTTTATTTTTAAGTATTGGGTGGGATCTCTTGTTGTTATTTTTATTTAAAAATTTAAAAAATTATGAAAAATCTTTTAAAATACAAAAAAAATGAAACGTCTTTCAAAAATCAAAAAATTACAAAAAATAAAAAAAATAATTTCTTGGAAAGAGACGTATTAGTCTTTCATCCCACAAAATCACCTAGTACCTTGCAAACTCATCATTGGGTAGTTTTTGGGAGGTCTAAGTAATAAAAAAAAGGTTAAATTTTTAGGATTTTAATTTATGCTTATTTTATTAGTATTTATATCCTTAAAAAACAAAAAATATAATAAACAACAATTTAATTTTTTTTTGTTATTTTCAAAAATTTAGTTTGAGTTTATTTATAGGAATTTTTATAATTTTTGATTTGCTAGTCTTTTATTTCATCATAGTTAGATTTAATTTATAGGTGATTTAATTTTAAGAAAAATCGTATGAATTCAATTTGTTTAGAGTGATTTTTAGTGCATTTTATCTTTATATTCTAATTAGTTTCAATTTTATGGTACCTTGCTTACCAATCTTTAGATTTAAATTATATTCACTTCATGTTTTAAGATTCTTAGGAAAATTTAATTTACTATAGTATTTCTCTAAGTTTTTTAATTTAATCTAAATATTGTTTAGCCTTTTCCATTTTTTTTCTTCATTTTCTTGTTTGATCATATGTCATGAGAATAAAAGGATAAAATTCATTATCCCTTGATAAACATATGCATTTTTCTTTTTATGGTTAGATCATATTTCATGGGAATCAAACATTCCTTGGTACACATTTGCAATCCCCAAGAATAAAAGAAATAAGAGGATAAAATTCATTACTCCTAATTATTTGCATTTTATGTGAAGAGAGAAAAATATATATTTGATCATATGTCATGGAAAATGAGAGAATAAAATTCATCATTTTTTGATAAATATATGCAAATTTTAAAAAAAACATAGAAAAAATCTGTGGGGTGAGTGGATAAAATTCATCACCTTCGATCAAAAACCTCTTCATTTTCCTTGTTCCCAAACCTTATTAGCCAATATAATTGTTTTAGACTTAGATTAAAATACTAAGAGAGCATAAGTAGTAGTTTGAAGTTTTCCTTTAAGTCACTTTTTGGTTAAAGGTGCTAATAATTTTGATCTAATTTGTTTATTAAATTACTCAATTTTGAATGCTATTCACTAGAGAAATCTTTGCTAAATATCTTTCTCTTCTCTTTTATTTCATAATTTAGGACTTAATTTTTAATCCCTAAGTTTTATTTTTAGCTTTCTTTTGATTTAATAAATTTTTATTTTAATTAAAAATTATTTTAATTTCTTATAAATATTTCTCATAGTTTTTCTCTAGAATAACAAAAGCTTAAGTATGGGGGTATTTGATAAAGAATTATTTATAGTTATTTTAATATTGTTTTTATTTAATAAATAATCAATTTTTATTTAGTTTATATTAATATTGGTCTTAATTACTTTATTTTCTAATTTAAGGTTAATTTGGGCTTGTAATTAACATTTTGAAGCTGGTAGGATTGATCAGGAGAGCGTTTTTAGAAAATCTTGGAAAATCCCAAGTACACGCCCTAGGGTTACAGACGTGACCATGGGGCGTGACCTTTATCACGACCGTGCCTGCCCCTTGATATTCCAGACCTGATTTCCATATATTTAAAGTTACACACTCCCATGTCAAGGGTGTGACATGGGGCGTGACTTTAGACACGAGCGTGATAACCTGCCAGAAATCCAGATTCAATGTCACGTCCATTAAAAGTACACACCTACCAGTCATGGGCATGAGCACCAGCTCAGGGGGCGTGACTTAGCCATCAAGAAGTCAGTTTTTGCCGTAAGCCGTTCCAAGCTTACACGCCCTAGGTCA
The DNA here is from genome assembly GCA_039513925.1 of Platanthera zijinensis. Lineage (NCBI taxonomy): Eukaryota > Viridiplantae > Streptophyta > Magnoliopsida > Asparagales > Orchidaceae > Platanthera > Platanthera zijinensis. Next base: position 125,372,574 of record CM077080.1, read on the forward strand.
CGGGCGTGACCTAGGGGCGTGACCTCTTATGCAACCGTTAGATTAACTCCTCCTATTTCATTTCCTCTCTATTTCAAGAAACAGTCAAAACACGCCCTAAGTCACTAGCGTGACCTAGGGGCATGGCCTATAATTTAATAGATTTTGGCGTTTTTCCCCAACATTACTGGGCTTTCAAGACGTCAGTTTTGCACCTTAAATGCCCTAGGCCACGGGTGTGACCTAAGGGAATTACTTACTAGCAACCTCCACTATAAATTCCAGATAATTTAAGGAGCTGGGGGAGCAAGATTTTAGTTAGTTTAGAGGCTGATCTATTCATTTTTAGATAGTTTTCTTTGTTTATTTTTAGTATTTTATAGTTCTTTTCTGTATTTTTCTTTTCATAGTGTAATCTTTATCTTTTGTATTTTTAATCTAAGTATTATTTTCATTAGAAATCATGTCACTCTTTACCTTTTTATGTAATTCTTTTATCATGTTGAGTAACTAAGCTTCATTTAGCACTTGATCATGATGAACTTTAAGATAAAATAAACTTTATTTATTTTTCTCAAAATTGTCATGCTCTCTACTATTATTCACTTCGATTTATCTTTGAATTTAGTTGCCTCAAATTCATATGTCATGAATATATTCTTTGATCCTAGATCAATTCCCTAGATTTTACCGAGAGGTTATTGATATGAGGAGATCACTCAAAGATAAAAGGAGTTGCATGCACTTCTCAAGAGAGAATGACATAAATCTTTCAGATTAGAACCAAATCCAATAGTGGGGTTCACCACCTAAAGCATGCTTAGGGGTTTGGACTAGCCGTGGGGTTTTAATCGATCAACCTAAGGTTAGTCTAGAGTGTATTATCGAGGGAGGTGCTTTTGTATTTTGGGAACCACCAAGGTCAAAGTAAGTAATTTAGAAGCTTGAATTTTATTATTTCATGAAACTTTATTTTAATCTAAATGGATTCTAGATCAAGTGCTAATCTTTATTTCTTCAAATTTTTTTAATAGTTTAATCCACCACTCTTTTTATATTCGATAAAATAATATTAATTTGCGCAAATAAAAGTGATCAACATGCCCGAAAAAATACAACACTTAATATTTTGTTTTAAAATATCCTATACTGTGAATGATAGGTGCTCTTGCCTATAGTTTGTAGAATTTGGAGATATTATTAATCCTAAATTTTATCCATCAAGTTTTTTGCTCCGTTGCCGGGAAATTTTTTATTGTTGATATTTTGAAAGCGCAAATTTATTAATTTTATCATTCTATTTTTCTCTACCCTCATTTCACTTTTTAATTTCCTTTTTCAAATTTTATTCTATTAATTGAAGGTTGTTTAAATTTTCTTTCTTAAAAATTGCAATCTCATTTACCCGCTTAGGTTATCGAGCTTCAAAATAAAGTAAACTTTTTGGAAGATGCAAAAAGTGCCAAATTTTTTGTGATTTTTGTAGTGCCCCTCATCGAAGTGAGAATTGCTATCTTTATTATTATTATAAAATTTTTTCTATGAAAATAATTTTAATAATAATTATGAAAATAATTATTTCTACTTTAATGATAATTCTTTTTCAAATCTTCATGAAAATAATTTTTCCAATTTTCGGAAAATAATTTTTCAAACTTTAATGAAAATAATTTTTCTGTTTTTAATGAACTGTCTTCTTCACCGGATAATTCCCATTATGAAAAAGAAAATTCTGAAAGTCTTAGTTTCAAGGATAGTAAACACCTAGAGGGGGGTGAATAGGTTTTTCAGTCTTTTAAGACTTTTCCTTGCTTTATTGTGTTGTGACTTAGATTAAGTTAGCTTTCAAGAATTTACACAACACACAAGATTTATAGTGGTTTTGCAGATTATGGGTACATCTATTATCCCTCTCACATTTTTAACAGTATGTTTGACAAGGCACTTCTTCAAAGCTCAGCTCCAAATAGCTTACAACACAGATCCCTCAGGATCTCTTAGTCTCCTCCAAGACTTACCTCAGGCACAAAGCCCTACCTCAGAGCAAGCTTGCTCTTACAACTCGCTGATCCAAAGATCACCTACCTTAGACTAAATTAATTGTCCAATAGCTCAGGCTAGGAGGATAACCCTACAACTCAGAGAGGATATCTCTCATATAGCTCAGGTATAAAGGCCCTACCTCAGATCTACACAAGGATCCTACCTCAGATCTACACAAGATCTTACACTCAGCCTGTATAATTAGGCCTACACTCAAATCCAAAGGATCCTACAGAAAGAAAGGTTTGTTGATATATATTTGACTCCAGAGAAATGTTCTCTGAGCCTGCCTTCCTGGACTGAGAATAACTCAGCCCTATCTTCTTCTTCACAGTTTTAAAAATTGATTTTCAGGAATGATCTATTGGAACAGTAAAGTTGTTGTAGCTAGGGATTGCCTTGCCGCTTCTTTGTAAGAAAATTTCTCTGAACTTGCTATTGTAGGTGAGTATCACAACATCTACCTTGTATCAGCTTTCAGATCAGCTACAGTTAGAGATTGGCCCTTAGCTGCACCTTCTTTATTAGAGACATTTCTCCGATCTTACTATTGAAGGTGAGAATGTCAATAACTATCTTCTTTCAACTTCCAGAACAGCTAAAACTTATTTTTTCGACTCTACAATAATGTCGAGAGGAAGAAGACAAAGCCTAGAGCATTTCCAAAAGTTAATTTCTATTTTCTGATCTGTAGCTTTTTATCTTCCGCCATCCAACGGCTCCTTGAACCTTGGGTCCACCAAGAGTTGTTGGCTGCAACTTTGCTTTAATAGTAAATATCGTACAGTAGGTCTGCCGAGCCATTTGTTGCGTACTGTAGAATTCCCGCAATGATTTTGAATTTTGTTGACGTCAGTATCTGTGGACTAAGCCAAATTCAGATAGTTCATCCCATGTATTGAGTGCATTTAGTGAACAACCTTCACTCAGCACAAAAACACTTAGTCAAATAATCTGCACTGCTAGGCATTGAGTGAACCTTCATCACTTAATGAATTTGGACTTAGCCAATATCTCTATACCATTGGCGTTGAGTGCGTTAAGAGAACGACCTTCAATCAATGCATTTGTCCTTAGACAAAATTTCTACTGATAGGCGTTGAGTGCGTTGAGTGAGCCTTCATCATTCAATGCATTTGGACTTAGTCGCTTCTCTGAATCCTGCCATCTTGCTGAGGCATTTAGTGAATGACCTTCACTCAATGCTTCTGTAATTAGTAAAATTTCCCTGTTGAGTTGGCATTGAGCGAGCTATCCTCACTCAACGTATCTGGACTTAGATAGATTTTCTGTCTATATCTTCTTAATATTTGATATTACAATATTCTGTCGACGCTTTCTTCTTAGGGCGTTGAGTGAGATATCCTTACTCAACACTTCTGGACTTAGCCAGAATTCTTCACATATCTTCAGATGCTTTGAGTGATTGATCTTGACTCAACTCTTCTTTCTTCAGGCGTTGAGTGAGCTATCCTCACTCAACGCTTCTGGACTTAGCCAAAATTCTTGCTTGCCAAATGTTGAAGCTTTGACAGACTGAGCTTTACTCGATGCCTCTTATTATACGGCGTTGAGTGAACTGCCTTCACTCAACGCCTGTGAACTTAGTCAAAATCCTGCTTTGTCAACAGTCAGGCTATGACTACCCATGCTTTACTCAACACTTCTTGGCATCTGGCATTGAGTGAATTTGCTTCACTCAATGCCTGTGGACTTTAGAACAATTTATTTCTCTCCAACATTCTACCTTGTGACCACCTCTCACTGTAACTTAGATAACCTGTCTAAACTTGTTCTAAAGAACATCCTGCATATATTGAACTTGAACATACATTAAATACAATTATGCTCTTACTATTGATGGTTATGCCTCGTCAAATCTAGGGAACATTGAGGGCAATATTCACAATAAATTCATTCGATTTAAATTATTATTCTACCACTACCTGCTTCAAGGCTCTTTCTCTAATTTTGGGGAGCTTTTTCCACCTCTATGTGATCTTATTCCCCCAAAATTTGGAAGAGAGTAATTTTATTTCTCCATCTACGAGTACTTCACCTTTGGAAGAACATGAATCTTTATGTACTCCCTTTGTTTCTTATACTGAAGAAAATAAAAAAATATTATTTAAAAAATTATTTACAGTATGGATACGCTGGGTGAATTAGAAGAAGATGTTTCTTCTCCTACTACTCCCGATTTTTCTCCTCTTTTTCATGAATTTTCAAGCACAACATATAAATACTTAGGATTTCAAATTCATGAAAATGTTGCGCCCGATGATTTTATTTTAAATAAATTTTTGGATAAACATTTTATTTTTGAAAATAAACAACCAGAGTCTTATAGTTTCGCAAGAACCTCCTCCATGCGAATATATTTTTTAAATGTTTATTTTTGATTTTTCTTATACTAACAATTTTTATTTACAAGATGAGTCGTTGCAATCAAACTTCATCAAAGATCCATTTGTCGCTCATCTACAAAAATTCAAATTACCTCAGGTATGTTTAGGCGATTTGAATTTACATTTTCAAGGCAACTGATAGAAGAAAAATAAAAAATGAAGCGGAGGAGTAGCCGGGAGACCGACTTCGATACATCCGCCGAAACATGAATTAAGGGAGTTGCCCGTTCACTTTAATTTTTATTTCGCTTTTTCAAAACAATAACCGTCTAGCTAAACAATAAGAAAAAGAAAAGCGCCCTTGGAAGACACCCCTTTCTTATCTTTTAATTTATTATTATTTTTAAAAAAATTGTTTTTCTTTCCCCCTCCTACTTGGCTTATAAACACTAGGGACAATATTTATTTTTAAGTATGGGGGTGGGATCTCTTGTTGTTGTTTATATTTTTAAATTTTTAAAAAATGATGAAAAATCTTTAAAATAAAAAAAAATGAAACATCTTTTAAAAATACAAAAAAATTATAAAATATAAAAAAATGTATTTCTTGGAAAGGGGTGTGTTGGACTTTCATCTCAGAAAATCACCTAATACCTTGCGAGCCCATCATTAAGTAGTCTTTGTGAAGTCCAAGTAATAAAACAAAAAAATATATTAATTTTTTAGGATTTTAATTTATCCTTATTTTTTTAGTATTTATATCCTTAATAAAACAAAATGTAATAATCCCCTATTTATTTTTTTGTTATTTTCAGAAATTTAGTTTAAGTTTATTTATAGGAATTGTTATAATTTTTGATTTGCTAGTCTTTTATTTCATCACAGTTAGTAAGATTTAATTTTTAGGTGATTTAATTTTAAGAAATATCTTATGAATTGAATTTATTTAGAGTAATTTTTTTGCACCTTTTCTCTTTAGATTCTAATTAGTTTAAATTTTGTGATACTTTGCTTAACAATCTTTAGATTTCAATTATATTCACTTCATGCTTTAAGATTCTTAGGAAAATATAATTTATTATAGTTGCTCTCTAAGTTTTTTAATTTAATCTAAATATTGTCTAGCCTTTTCCATTGTTTTCTTTATTTTCTTGTTAGCTCATATGTCATTGGGATAAGAGAATAAAATTCATTATCCCCTGGTAAACATATGTATTTTTCTTTTAAATGGTTAAATCATATGCCATGGGAATCACACATTTCTTGGTACACATATGCAACCCCCAAGAATAAAAGATGGAGTAAAAGGATAAAATTCATTACTCCCAATTATTTTTGTCTTTTATGTGAAGAGTGAAAAATATATATTTGATCATTTGTCATGGAAAATGAGAGGATAAAATTCATTATTTCCTTGGTAAATATATACAAATATCAAAAAAATAAGATATAAAAAATGTGTGGGGTAAGAGGATAAAATTTATAACCTCCGATCAAGAACCTCTTCATTTTCCTTATTCCCAAACCTTATTAGCCAATATATTTATTTTAGACTTATATTAAAATAATAAGAGAGCATAAGTAGTAGTTTGAAATTTTCCTTTAAGTCTCTTTTTGGTTAAGGGTGCTAATAATTTTAATCTAATTTTGTTTGTTAAATTACTCAATTTTGAATGTTAATTAATTAATTTGAGAAATCTTTGCTAAATATCTTTCTCTTCTCATTTTATTTCATAATTTAGGACTTAATTTTTGAATCCCTAAATTTTATTTTTAGCTTTTTTTTGATTTAATAAGTTTTTTGTTTAATTAAAATTTATTTTAATATCTTATAAATATTTCTCATAATTTTGCTTTAGAATAGCAAAAGCTTAAGTATGGGGGTATTTGATAAAACATTATTTATAGTTATTTTAATATAGTTTTTATTTAATAAATAATCAATTTTTATTTAGTTTATATTATTATTGATCTTAATTACTTTCTTTTCTTATTTCAAGTTAATCTGAGCTGCAATTAACATTTTGAAGCTGGCAGGATTGATCTAGAGAATATGTTGAGAAAATATGGAAAAATCCCAAGTACACGTCCCAGGGTCACGAAGGTGACCAAGGAGCTTGACCTTTGTCACGGTTGTGCCTACCCTAAATGTTCCAGAGCTGATTTCCTCATCATTTAAAGTTACATGCCCCCATGTCACAGGCATGACTCTAGATACGGGTTTGACAACCTGCCAGAACTCTAGATTCAATGCCACGTCACATTAAAAATGCACACCTAACTGTCATGGGCGTGACCTTTACGTCACGGGCGTGACCTTTAGGTCACAGGCGTGACCTTTAGTTCATGAGCGTGACCTTTAGTTCGCGGGCATGACCTTTAGTTCATGGGCGTGACCTTTAGGCATGAGCAATAGCTCAAGGGGTATGACTAAACTATCAAGAAGTCAGCTTCCGCCGCAAGCCGTTCCAAGCTTACATGCCCTAGGTGACAGACGTGACTTAGGAGTGTGACCTCTTCTACAATCGTTAAATTAACTCCTGCCATTTCATTTTCCCACCATTTCCAGAAATAATCAAGACATACCATAGGTCACAGGCGTGTCATAGGGGCATGACCCGCAATTTAATATATTTTGGCAGTTTTCTCCAACGTTCCTTAGCTTTCAAGACATCGCTTCCACACCTTATACGCCCTAAGTCACGGGCATGACCTGGGGGCATGACTCACTAGCAACCTTCATTATAAAATCCAGATAATGCCAGGAGCAGGGGGAGTCAAATTTTAGTTAGTTTAAAGGCAGATCTAGTAAGTTTTTAGAGAGTTTTCTTTGTTTATTTTTAGTATTTTTGTATTTCTTTTTTGCATTTTGCTTTTCATAGTGTAATCTTTATCTTTTGTATTTTTAATCCAAATACTATTTTCATTAGAAATCATGTCCTTCTTAACCTTTTTAGGTAATTCCTTTATCATATTGAGTAGCTAAACTTCATTTAGCACTTGATCATGATGAACTTTGGAATGAAATAAACTTTATTTATTTTTCTCAAAATTGTCAATCTCTCTACAATTATTCACTTTGATTTATCTTTAAATTTAGTTTCGTCGAATTCATATATCATGAATTTGTTCTTCGATCTTAGATCTGTAACTAAGATTTTACCGAGAGGTTATGGGTACGGGGATATCATTCAAAGATAAAAGGAGTTACATGTACTCCTCGAGATAGGACGACATAAATCTTCCATATTGGAATCACATCCAATAGTGGGGTTCACCACCTAAAGAAAGCTTAGGGATTTCGACAGGCTGAGGGGTCTTAATCAGCTTAGGGATTTCGACTAGATGAGGGGTCTTAATCGATCAACCTAAGGTTAATCGAGAGCGTATTCTAGAGAGAGGCGCTTTCGTATATTGGGAACCTCCACGGTTGCATTTTATAATTTCATGAAAGTATATTTTAATACAAAGGGATTCTAGATAAGGTGTGTTAATCTTTATTTCTTCAAATTTCTTTTAATAGTTTAATCCACCACTCTTTTTATATTCGATAAAATAATATTAATTTGCGTGAGTAGAAGTGATCAACAGGCCTGGAAAAATACAAAACTTGATATTTTATTTTAAAATATCCTATACTATAAACGATAAGTGCTCTTGCCTATAGCTCATGGAATTTTGAAATACTATTAATCCTAAATTTTACCCATCACCCTCCTCCCAACTTTGGATTTTCCCTTGGCTGCGCTCTCCATTTCCACTATCTTCTTTTTCAATCCAAGGAAATGGTCGACAAAGGTGACGTTCTTGCCACCCTCTTTGACATGGCCCAGCTTGAAAAAACGGCAAACTATGGCCTCTACAGTCTCCCTTTCAAATCGCATCATTGCGTCTTGGAAGGCTTGATTCTCTATGTCAGAATAAACCAGCAAGAAGTAAAATTAGATTGTGCGTACGGTCTATGCGGTCTTAGAAGATAAGTCACAACAGATAAATTTTATTACGGACTCGTTTTTCTTAGCTGCGCGACCTCGACCCCTAGCCACCTATTTCTTTCTCAGAGTTTCTCTATCTTCTTGGTCGAATATCTAGATGCGTAACCCATGAAGTGGCTTGCGACCAGGCTATTTACATGAGCCTGTGAATCATAATAAGGAAGATGTTCAGTTTGAACCTCCTGGAGCTCCTTCAAGTTGTGTTTTCCATACAAAGCTATACTTGCCACATATGTATGTCGTGCAAGCTTTGCACTCCTCCAAGAAAGAAGTGCGGTTCAAATTCGGACATGCTTGCTTTTTTGGTGCCATTGCATCATTCAATTTTGGTGGAGATAATTTAAATTTGCTCCAATTCCATGAAGATCGAAAGTTTCTAAAGAAGTATATCCCACTGTGGGGTCTTCTTCCCTTATATTCTTTACTATTTGTGTCCTCTTTTCTCTCTAGGTGTAGGTCAGACTGCCTGGAGTCCGTAGAAGAATAGCAGGAACAACCAAAGTTACTGCAAAAAGACATCAATTAGTAGAACTCAAAAATTACGCAGAAGCAGATATAAATAGCAGACCGCAAAAGTTACTTACTATCCTAGCAAACTACACCATCCAAACTCGGCAGCAGTGGAAGATAGTTATCAATACCAAGCTGTGAACCTTCATGGAACTCGACAATCTTCTCCTTTGTGCCAGTTAGCTTGACGCTCTTGAAGTCTCTATTCGCCCGCTCTTGCGGATAAGTGTGTCCTAGGCCCAAGTCGCCTTCAAATAATAAGAAGCTGGAAGTTCAATTATGGATCTTGTTTGGTAGATTGATCATTTTTATTCTCCGAAAATAGAAATAAACAATCCCCTTGTATTTATTGCTGCCAGAAGGGGTAATGGAGCAGACAAAAAAGATCTTTCTAAAGACGTATAGGGAAAATATGACTCGCTCAGATCGCATGTATGAAAGATAAATGTAGATCACGACCATCATGTTCGGTGCGAGTTGGCCTAGGACAACCCCGTAATGCTCAAAGATCTTGACGATCTCCCATAATAGAGGGAACTTGAATTCACTAGAGAAGTGGTCAATTGGGATTGTGACCTTGTTAGCCAGGGAAGAGCTAATTCTTTCGTGGTCTAGTGGAAAGCAGACATAAACTGGGGAGTTTTCCATGTACTTCTTGACAAACTCCTGGAGATCAGCCTCGATCAGCTTACATTTCTTGTGATCAGTGACATGAAGGGATTCAACGGACTTAGTGCGTGAAGACACCATTTTCACAAACCTCAAGGACTTCTTCTTTGGGATTTGTCCTCCATAAAGAGGCGACAATTTCTTTGTATTTCTCTCAAAATGAAGCAAGACTTGTTGGAAATCGCTAGTTAGGTTGGTCCGACCAAGAAAGGAATGGGAGTGGAGAGCTTGGGTTGAGTGAAGTAAAGTCTAGCTACCTAGGAAGATTCTTCACTGCACACTTTCATATATATGGCTGCATGCTAGAGTGATGAATCATGTATAGAACCACACTTTGGGGCCCTTCCCTATGACAAAAGTTCCTTTTTTTTTCCTCTCCTTACTCTACTAATGAAGGTTAAGGTGAGCGACACAATCCTAGATCTGGCCTCTCGCTTAGCTCGAGCTCAATTTGTACCTCTCCTTCTAGTCGAGTGGCTATCGCACCTCTCCCTTTGGGAGTTTCGCATAGCGCTCTCGAGCCTTTTCTATCTACGGGTTGACCGTTCACATGAGCATAGCATAGGGAATCTTTACTCGAGCATTCAACTTGGCCCATCACAGTCAAGGTTAGAAATTCCTCTTGAGGGGCCTACAACTTTGCCTTTGCCGAGCCGACTAGCATCCCTTTCAACTATGCATTTTTTGAGTAAAGAGGATGACTATAGGATCGAATTTTCTTTTCATAGTGAATTGGTCCATACCTTCTACTTTGGATAAGGCGAGTGATACCGAAGTTTATCTCCTCATAGCGCAGTAGCTAAGCTAAGATTTCTTTCTATAGGAGTTGATGAGCCCATGAGATAGAAGGTAGTTGGCTTTTGAGTTCAGCAAGAATACCAAATGACTTGCCTTTGAAGTTCTTAATTCTTTCCTAGTGGACTTAATATAAAAGATGAGAGAGGAATTATCTTATCTATCCATTATAGATAGGAGTTCCCCTCTGTAGCTAGCCAATAAGGAAACTGAGGGAAACACAAGCTCTCTGGTCATGCATAGTCTGGCTTATCGTTCAATATCAGAGGCAAATAGAAGGAAAGTTTGTAACGACTCCACCCATTAACTGTAATATAGTAGAAGGTCCAGCTGGGGCCCCACACTATATGCCACAAACAGACAGTGAGGTCACAGGTTAATACCAAACCACCAACGCATCCTAAATCAGAGCATGCTAGCGGAATATTTAAACAATAAGTTGAACTCAAACCAGGAATGTCCATTATATATAAACCACAGTTATATATACAACCACTAGAAGGAATGTCCAGCAAATAAAACTAGGTTAGCCTTAAGCCCTTACAGTTCCTCTTTTCATAGTGTGGATTGCATACATCGGCGCGCAGGCCGGCAACAAATGAACAAATCACAACACTTTTAGCTTAGCCTTCAAGGGCTAAGCAGCAGTAGTGGCAGCAACAATAGAGACTTTAACCCTTCATTTTTTGCTCGGCTCTCCAGCACCTGCACAGGGACAATCCACCCAGAAGGTGGTAAACATAGCAATGGTCAGCATTCAGCTGACCAATTTATAACAATCTTACCCCTTTCCTGGGGCAGTGGCATTCCTTCCCTGCATAGAAAAGAATCAAAGGATATAACATATCTTGTGCTCTTACGTACAAAAAATCCATCACAATTGTCAGCCATATGGCCCGACGATCCGTGCACTCAGGCACAATTTTGGGTACACCGGCGAACCGGGATCAACACCTTTGAGCATTTAGTCTTGATGGCGCGCAGGCCTAAGACTCTCATTATGCTACTGACGAAAACCCAATTCCTTGGCGCTCTCCTGTACAGTCAACATAACGCAGGTACAGATCAACCACACCCCGTTGCTCAAATCGCCTTTCCATCACCAAGCACATCGTACTCAAGGATACAATTAAAGGCGCGGGTACGTTTCACCTTTCCTATTCGGCAAGAAGCCTTTAAAACGCTCGCAGCTCACAATAGCCATAATGTCCGCCAAGGACTTACTTCATAATCCAAAAGGGGAGTTAATGCCGGCGTCCTTCGCGGTCGCTTGGCGGGTTTAGCAGAACTCTTTATCTGCACCCAACTCAACCTAAACCCTGTAGTTCATGCAGTGCCAGAAAAACTGGTCTTTCATAGCATACACCACAAGCATTAAAAGGGTGTTTTCCTGGAATTCCTCATTCAAGTACTTCCTGCTACTTCCCTTTACAAGCACAACCCATTGACTCCACAAACTACACATTTATATGCGGAGTCTTCTCCCGTATGCAATATGCAACATCACCAATCCAGACCAACCTGTACAGATGGGCTTCACACAGCATGCATATCGCGTACTACACATTTCCGGGTCTAAATGCATACTCAACCGGGGATAGCAACTATCAACCCACTGGGATCACTTACTCTTTCCACCTTGTGGTGGAGGATCCCATACTCATGCATAAAGGAGGACTTCACTTATCCAAGAAGGAAGATCATTACCCTTGACAATCCTTTGGGAGCAATCGAAATTCTAGCCGGTTTGAAAGCACCGCAGCGGCTTTGCCTCCATAGAACTGGCCTCGGATCTCGAATCGGAACTCGGGAGCTCCATCGGTGGCTTGATCTTCTCCTCCTTCTCCTTCTTCCTCTCCCTTCTCTCTTCTCTTTTAAAAAGAGAATAATCCAAAGCATGAGTGAATTCTTCACTCAAAGCCTTGAATTAACCCAGCAGGAAATTATCTAGGCCATTTGATCTTGGATGAAGGAATCGAATGGCCACAAATTGGTATCAAAGTCTAATATTTGGGCTGACACGGCCTGTGACACGCCCGTATCACAGGCCATTTACTGCAAGCAGTACATAAACTGACTTACCCAAACCAGGACACGGGCTTAGACATGCCCGTGTCAAGCCCCTGACAAGCCCATGTCAGAAAGTACACGCCTGTGTTGAGGGGCATGTCCCTCAAACGGCACAGGCTCAACATTCCCGAAAAGAACACGGCTGGGGCACACGCCCGTGTCCTTGGTCGTGTGCCTAACACGCCCCTGTGATACGCCCGTATCATAGGCCGTGCTCCACACTCAACGCCTCCCGGTTACCCACTCGAGCAGGACACGATCTTGGACATGCCCGTGTCCCTTGCCGTATCACCTCTCGACGATCGTCGACTGAACTATATCGAGAACTCCACTTGACGCTCACCATAAAGGACACTCCCTGGGACATGCCCGTGTCCCAGGCCGTGTACCGCTGGACATGCCCTGGAACACGCCCGTGTCCTCGGCCGTGTCACCCAGCCTGCACTCCAATTTGGATTTGGGGTGTTACAACCATCCCCTCCTTACAATAAATTTCATCCCGAAATTTGCTCACAGAAAGGAAACCTAACAAACATAATACTATAACATCAAAATGATCGTGACAATAAAAGACATACTTTACAATATTTCAAACAAACAACTCGGGAAAATCAACTCACATGGTCTGCTCCCGCTCCCATGTTAGCTCCTCACGGACACAATTGTCCCACCAGACTTTGACCATCTCTAATGTTTTGTTCCGCAACTATTTATCGGCTCTATCTTCGATCCGAATGGTTCTAACCTTTGTTGTTAGCCCATATTCGACCAGTACGCGATCATTCTCAATCACTTGAGCTGGATCCTTGACAGCTTTTTGAAGCACTGAGATGTGGAACACATCATGTAAGCCACTAAGTTCTGCCGAAAGAGCTAGCCGATAGACAGCTTGCCCAACTCGCTCCACCACTTCAAATGGACCAAGATATCTTGGACTTAGCTTTTTCAACAGTCGAATCCTGGACACGGCTTTGAAGGGTTTGATCTTCAAGTATACCCAATCGCCTACCGCAAAATCCACATTCCGATGCTTGGCATTATAGTATTTGGCTTGCCTATCCTGGGATATCAATAGCCTCTCCCGAATAAAGCGTATCGTCGAAGTAGCTTCTTCGACATCCTTGCGCGGATATACTTTTGATTTGCTTTCTTCCGCCCAAGCTAGCGGTGTACGATATTTCCGACCATACAAAGGCTCATATGGAGCCATACAGATGCTCGCTTGGTAGCTATTATTATAGGCAAACTCCACCATATAGAGATGATCTTCCCATCTCTTACCAAAATCCAGGGAGCACATTCAGAGCATATCTTCCATCGTCCTGTTGGTCCGCTCAATTTGGCCATCCGTTTGGGGATGAAAGACAGTACTGAATGCTAACTTTATTACTAACAATTGATGTATAATCCTCAAATCAGTTGATGTGAATCTCCCATCACGGTCACTGACGATGCTCCAGGGAACACCGTCCAATCAGACAATCTGCTCCACATAGAGCTTGGCCAAGGTTTCCACTGAATCGTCCCTCTTATTCGGTAGGAAGTGAACCACTTTTGTCAACCAGTCTACAATCACCCAGATTAAATCATTCTCGCATTGAGATCTCGTTAACCCGTGCATGAAATCCATTGAGATATCATCAAACTTACACTCCGGAATAGGTAATGACTTCAGGAAACCGCCAGGCTTTTGACATTCCGCTTTGACCAACGCACAAGTTTGACACTTAGCCACATAATGTGCTATATCTTTCTTTAGTCCTAGCGACCAGAATAATTTCTTCATATCCTTGTACATCTTTGTGCTCGCAGGGTGAATTGAGTACTTTGCAAAGTGAGCTTCATACATCAACTCTTCTCTCAACTTACCCGTACTTGGGACACACAACAAGCCATCTTTCCGTAACAAGCCGTCATCCTAGGAGAATTGGCTATCTGACCCATCCTTTACATATCGTTGGAGACTTTCATCAAGCTCTATTTCTTGCCGAACCCTGTCCGTAAGGTCATACTGTACCTTTGACCAGTTCAAGCATGCATCAGCTATGGAATTCTTGTCAACACAAGAAATCTCTAACGCTTCTAACTCCTGGATCAGATGCTCATCATGCATCTGCAACCAACTTGCCCGTATCGGAATCCTACGACTCAACGCATCAGCGACCACATTTCCCTTCTCGGGAGTATAATTAATATCAAAGGTATAGTCCCCAAGGAACTCCATCCACCTTCGTTGTCGCATATTCAGATCCTTCTGATGCAACAGATACTTTAGGCTCTTATGATCTGTATAGATATCCACCTTTATGTCATATAGATAGTGCCGCCACAATTTTAGCGCAAAGATCACCACTGCAAACTCCAAGTTGTGGACGGGATAATTCCGTTCATGTACTTTCAACTGGCATGAGCCATAAGCAATTACTTTACCAAGCTGCAGAAGAATGCAACCTAAGCTGCTCCCTGAAGCATCACTATAGATCTCATAGCCGTCTGTACCACATGGAGATGTCAACACAGTCACCGTGGTCAAATGAATCTTTAGCTCTTCAAAAGCTCATGTGCACTCCAGCATCTAAATGAACTTTTGATCCTTTCTCGTCAACGTGGTCAGAGGCAAAGCAATTTGTGAGAAGTTTTCCACAAACCGTCAATAGTAGCCTGCCAGTCTAAGGAAACTCCTGACCTCGGCCATTGAAGACATCACTGGCCACTCTCGGATAGCACTTATCTTTGAAGGATCCACTGCTATGCCCTCTCCACTTACCACGTGGCCAAGAAAATCCACTGACGACAGCCAAAACTCACACTTTGAGAATTTGGCAAAGAGATTATTCCTCCGCAAGATATGCAACACCAACCGCAAATGGTTTGTATGATCGGCTTCCGACTGCGAGTACACTAGGATATCATCGATGAAGACAATCACAAACAGATCCAAGTACTCTCAGAACGTTTGATGCATTAGATCCATAAATACCGAAGGCGCGTGGGGCTCTGCAGTGAGTTATCTTTTCATTCTTGCTTGCGCTGCTCTTAGGGGATTCATCCCTATACTCTAAAGTCTCCGTCTTCGGAGTAGCTTATGCAATAGAGGGCGGGGTTGGTGTCCAACCTCTTATGTATAGAGTCAGAGCCAACACCCATGCTGATCTAATCTTCTTTTTTCAAATTTGCTTGAACCGCATCAACACTCGAGATTGCCCTTGCTTCTTTTTTGCTTAACTATTTCATAAATAGGTTTAACATCGGTCGGTTGTTAGGATGTTGGTCTTGTCAGAGCCTTTCTGAATCTTCGATGAAAAGCTGGCCGACTGAACTCTTTCTATATGCATTTACTGAACTCTCTTCATTTACGTAATTTCACGGAAGACTTTGACGACTAACTCAACTAAAAGAAGAGCAAGTTCAAGTACACGAAAGAAATGGCTTAAACTCCATCAATGGCAACAACAGAAAGTGAGGAAGATAGAGATAGATGAACCACAAAAAGTAGACTTTAAATCCAATTTGGAATAGACGGTTGAGCCCACTAGCTGATCGAACAAGTCGTCTATCCGTGGAATCGGATACTTGTTTTTCTTCGTCAGCTTATTCAACTCACGATAATCAATTCATCACCGTAAACTACCGTCTTTCTTTTTCACAAAAAGAACAGGCACGCTCCAAGGTGACATACTTGGGCATATGTATCCCTATTCCAGCAACTCTTGCAGTTGGACTTTCATTTCAGCCATTTCTTTTGGCGCTACGCGATATGGCGAGCGGGCCACAGGTTTCGCACCTGGCACCAACACAATACGGACTTCATCACTTATAACGGTCATTAGGAAACACATCTGTATAAACCAACGACACAATAGAAAGGTCACTCAACCCTCCTTCGGCCTACAGACTGCTAGAGGCATGAAGACTCGCTTCAAGCATGACTGAAAAAGTTTGACAACTTAGCGAGCATACAAGCAATCTTGGTCCCTCGTTAAGTACAGATGGTCCTACGGCCTGCGATAACCTCATAACAACCTCTATCCTATGCATTCTTTCCACTACAGCCATGTCATTTCACTGGTATCTATGATACCCAGATAAATACATAGGGCGGAAAAACCGTAAACCAACATTTTGATTATTCATCACAACATAGTTTTACATATACAAAATAAGTATTAGAGCCAACATTAAAAATGAGGATAAGTACAGTACATAGTTACAATTATTTATTTACAGTCCATTCTTTCTCTTCTTGTTTCATCTTGTCTAAGGGCCAATTCTGCAGTCTTGGGCTTTATGTCCTTCTTTACCACACGAGTAGCAAATGGGTGGAGTTCACCCTGCCACTACTCTAGCCTTAACTTTCTTTTTCCTTGGCGCATTACCATGGCAGTCTCGGGCAAGATGTCCTACGTTTCTATACGAAAAACAAACACGCCTTTTCTTTGTTCCCATGGTGGTAGAAGAGGTCGATTCCGCAAATGTCTGTTCTTCTTCAACTTATAAGAACTTGATGCTGGCATCTTTGTAACGGTGGGCACATTGACACCGTACCTTGCCCGAAACTGATTTAAGTCCATTTCAAAAGATCGAGTTGTCTTGACCAAGGAACAAAAGCCAAGTAACTTTGGACCCAACAATATACATTATAGTTCATCGCGCAGACCATCATAAAATCTGTTGGTCTTCATCTCCTCACTTTCAACCACACACTCTGCATATTGTATCAGCACAACAAATGCATGAAAGTAATCCTCGACCGTAAATGGTCCTTTGATCAGACACATATTCAACAGCGGGGCCGATGCTCTTTCCCTTACCATCTGCTCAGGCACACCAACCGGTATGAGAGGCACCATCGGAACAGAGGGTTGTACATGTTCCTCTTGGCGGGCGTTGATCATGGCAAAAACCACATCAATGATCAAGCGAACCATCACCACCGAAAGAGGAAGTGTTGGCACCGCAGTTAGCTCATTAATCCCCATTGAATGCTGGGGTTCTTGCTGTCCCGCATTACTGTTAGTCGCCTACAAGCGTGAAACACACAAGTAAGCAACTAAAATGTTGCACAAAGTAGGAGCAGGAACACACAAGGACCACAAATAGAACACACATTAGCACCCTCGCACAATCAATAACAATAATTAGGAATGCGCAGGTTCCTCAAATAAGTGTATTTGCATTCCTTAATGGACATTCAAGAGTTCATTAGTGTTACAGCGGTTTGCACAGACATGTGCTCGCCACCCCACAAAAGAATTCGACCACAAATTCGAAAGAGGAAGACTGAGACAAGCTGATACCAAAAGTTAACGACTCCACTCGTTAAATGTAATATAGTAGAAGGTCCGGCCGGGACCCCACACTATATGCCACAAACAGACGGCGAGGTCACAAGTTAATACAAAACCACCAACGCATTTTAACTGAGAGCATGCTAGCAGAATATTTGAACAATAAGTTGAACTCAAACCAAGAATGTCCACTATATATAAACCACAGTTATATATACAACCACTGGAAGGAATGTCTAGTAAATACAACCAAGTTGGCCTTATGGCCTTACAGTTCCACTTTTCACAGTGTGGATTACATACATCGACGTATAGGCTGGCCACACATGAACAAAACACAACACTTTTAGCTTAGCCTTCAAGGGCTAAGCAGCAGCTGCGGCAACAGCAGTAGGGACTTCAACCCTTCATTTTCCGCTCGGCTCTCCAGCACCTGCATAGGGACAATCCACCCAAAAGGTGGCAAACAAGGCAACAGTCAGCATTTAGCTGGCCAATTTATTACAATCCTACCCCTTTCCCAGGGCAGTGGCATTCCTTCCCTATAGAGCAAAGCATCAACATATATAGCATATCTTGTGCTCTTACACACAAACAATCCATCATAACCGTCAGCCACACGGCCCGACGATCCGTGCACTCAGGCATAATTTTGGGTACACCGGCGAACCGGGATCAACACCATTGAGCATTTAGTCTTGATAGCGCGCATGCCTAAGAGTCTCATTATGCTACTAACGAAAACCACATGCCTTGGCGCTCTCCTGTACAGTCAATATAATGCAGGTACAGATCAACCACCCCCCGTTGCTCAAATCGCCTTGCCATCACCAAGCACATCGTACTCGAGGCTATAATTAAAGGCGCAGGTCGGTTTCACCTTTCCCGTTTGGCAAGAAGTCTTTTAAGAGCTCGTAGCTCATAATAGCCATAATGTCCGCCAAGGACTGGCTTCACAATCCAAAATGAGAGTTAATGCCGATGTCCTTCACGGTCGCTTGGCGAGTTCAACAGAACTCTCTATCTACACAAAACTCAACCCAAACCCTGCAGTTCATGCAGTGCCAGAAAAACTGGTCTTATATAGCATACCATGAATTTGCTATTGCTGCGTATTCAAGGATATTGCTTGCTATTGCTGCGTATTATGACTACGAGATCTGGCAGATGGATGTCAAAATGGCTTTCCTTAATGGAAACCTCCTTGAGGAAGTGTACATGACACAACCCGAGGGTTTTGTATCCCCAAATGAAGCCACTAAAGTATGTAAGCTGAATAGGTCCATTTATGGACTGAAGCAGGCCTCTCGAAGTTGGAATCTTCATTTTGATGAGAAAATCAAAGAGTTTGGTTTCATCAAGAATGAAGATGAGCCTTGTGTTTACAAGCGAATCAGTGGGAGCATTGTTGTCTTCTTGATATTATATATAGATGACATACTTTTGATTGGGAATGACATTCCTGCCCTGAAAGTTGTTAAGAACAACCTAGGGAACTGCTTTTCTATGAAGGACTTGGGTGAAGCGACTTATATACTTGGTATTAAGATCTATAGAGATAGATAGAAGAAGTTGCTGGGTTTGACCCAGAGTACATACATCGAGAAGGTGTTGAAGCGGTTCAACATGCTTGAGTCCAAGAAAGGATTTTTACCCATGTCTTATGGTGTGAATCTCTCTAAAGACCAGTGTCCAAAATCTTGTGAAGATAAGGACCGCATGAAGTTGATTTCATATGCTTCGGCAATTGGATCAATCATGTATGCAATGTTATGTACTCGACCCGATATCTCCTTTGCTTTGAGCATGACTAGCAGGTATCAGTCAGACCCTGGTGAGTGTCACTGGATTGTAGTCAAGAATATCCTGAAGTACTTGAGAAGGACAAAGGATGTGTTCTTGGTGTATGGTGGAGAGGAAGAGCTCGTTGTAAATGGTTACACGGATGCTAGCTTCCAAACTGATAGGGACGATTCAAAGTCTCAGTCAGGGTTTGTGTATTGCCTTAATGGAGGACCTGTGAGCTGGAAGAGTTCCAAGCAAGAGATAGTTGATGATTCTACAACAAAGGCCGAGTATATCGCTGTAGCTAACGCAGCGAAGGAGGCTGTATGGATTAGGAAATTCATCGGCGAGCTTGATGTAGTTCCTAGCATTGTTGGTTCCGTAGTCCTCTACCGTGATAATAATGGTGCAATTGCATAATCTAAGGAACCTAGATCTCATCAGTGCTCCAAGCACATACTTCGGCGGTTCCATCTTATTCGTGAGATTGTCGAATGAGGAGATGTGAACATTTGCAGAGTGCTAACTGAGTAGAATATTACGGATCCACTAACAAAGCCTCTCGCGCAGAGAAAGCATGATGGTCATACTAGATCAATGGGTATGCGATACCTAAATGATCAACTCTAGTGAGAGTCTTGTGGGTTGCATGTAAACATATATTCTGTTGGCTGTTTATTTTTTATTCATATGATGAATAATGTACCTAGATTTTTCTTTTTTATAATTAATGGCATGTTCTTTTATTATGGTTTCTCTATGTGAAAGTTAAATGTTAACATAATAAATACCCTTAGAATGTTCGCTTCCATAGGACATCAAGTACGTGACTTGAATGTGAGAGCCTGTGATTTATTTGTAGCTTCATTCTTAAAAGGTCCTTGGTCATAGTATCATCATAAAAACTAAGGGTGATGATGATACATTAAGACTAGCACGTGTGTTGACTAATGGCCAGTTCTCAAAGGTCATGATATTGTGATATCAAGTCATCACGTGGGTACTTGTTAATGAACAAGTTGTACTGGACAGACCCAACCTGAGACTACTCTGTGGATTATTATCTTAACGTGTCACGAGTAGGTCTCAATTGACAATGGTGTTGTGGTCCTTTGACCTGAAGTCACAACATTCATCAAGTGAGGAAGAGCGTGCTTTGATGCCATCTAAAGTCTTCCTTGAGAAAGGTTGATGATAAGGGTGGTTGTTGGGCACGTTAAAAATCATTTGGGTGTTTGTGTGTGAGCAGATATGAGATTTGTCCTCCTATATGACAGGAGTTGCATCCATGAGCCCCTTGATGGAACTGGACTGAGAAATGCATGGCCATGCTTGGTTGAGTCAATATGTGATACTGGACTCACCATTCTCTGGAAGTCCGTTTTAGATCAAGAAACTTTGATTGAGCTATTATAAGGGTGACATGTTCCATGCCTCTAGTTCTTTCCGGATGTAAGGGACAAAGGGAAAAAGACAACGCTGAGACATTATTCATAAAGGCTTATGAGTTATGAACTCTTATTGCTTGGGGAGCAATGATGCATTGCTAGATGTCGCTCATTGTTTGTGAGGTTTTTTGTTTGATACTTTCAAGATCAAGTGGGAGACTATTGGAGTTACCATGGTGATCTAGAAGTGGTCAAACATGTAATCTCACTGCCAACGCGATATGAGCCTGCAGGGTCGCATATAAGAGCATGTGGAGAAGTTGGAAGATTGACTGTGTTGGTAAGGGTTACCAATCACCACACAGAATGGGGGTAGGCAAACGTTGCCAAAGGAATTTTGTCGAGAGTCATCGAGTATGACTCGCCGACTAAGGCAAAGTCGTTAAGAGTCAACGGGAGTCGTCGAGTATGACTCGCCGAATAAGGCAAAGTCATCGAGAGTCGACGGGAGTCATCGAGTATGTCTCGCCGACTAAGGCAAAGTCGTCGAGAATCAATCTGTTGATTCGTCGAGAATTGAGGACAGAGTCGTCGAGACTGTCTGCTGATTCTCACCGAATCTGGCTGCTGATTCTCACCGAATCTGTTTGTTGATTCTCGCCGAATCTATCTTCTGGATCCCGCCGACTGATTCTCGTTGAACCTATGCTGATTCTCGGCGAATGATTCTGAAACCCTAACCTGGGTGGTCTGCGGATAACGATACTTTTAGGTCTGTTTATGCCTTTGGTATAAATAGAGACTCAGGGTTTTTGAAAGATAAGATCGGGTATTTTTACTGTGGATCAAATCGAGCCCGATGGAAAGCGTTTCGCCGTTCTGACGATCCACCGATTCCCGAACCCCGCCGGACGGAAGCGTTCCGCCGCCCATTCGCTCCGCCGACCTCCTCTCTTGCGACGGTCGCCGTTGTTGCTATTCCTGGCGCGGACCTAGCAGTCCGTGGAAGTGCAAGGTGCGGTTGATTTCCTTCCCAACCCTTCGTGCGATGAAGCTCGGTGTTCTCCTGCTAGTGTGGATTTCTGTAGAGACATAGACATTATTCTACGTAGAACTCTCCACCGACAAGGACTCAAAGCTTGGAGCATCTCCGTTGAGTTGTTACTCAACACCACTAAGGTAATTTTTTCCTAGTTGTTTGTTAACTTCTTAATTCAATATTCATGGCCCGATCCCATCTCTTTTGGGTTGTTCTTGATGTTTTATTTCTTCTGCTGCGTGCACAAGTGTTATGCCATCCTCATAGAGAAACCCAACAAAATCTTGAAGTCTTCCTACAAAAAGTTCAGTTAGCTGTGTGTCGTCTTCATCGACACCAGCAAGATCGGAAGGCTTTCCTTCTGAGGAAGAAGTAGAAACAAGGAAGAAGTCTCTGCAGATCAAGTTGCTTCTCAGTTCAGTAAGCCCAAACCTAAAGATCTACTTCTGAAGCTAAGAAGAAGGAAGAATAAAGCTACTGACTCTATCCTAAGAAGGAAGAGAAAGTAAAGCAGTTTTCTGCTAGTTACTTCCAGCTCAAGAAGGAAGAAAGTTGAGCTGAGATAACAAAGCTCAAGGTGCTGTCACATAGAAATTTCTCTATGATAGATACAAATCTATTTCACTCTAGTAGGATCCTTCTGGATCAGAGTTGTAGGTCTCTCTGAGCTTGAGGTAGGGAAGGATTTCCTGAGTAGTACGAGAGTGAAGCTCTCTGAGTTGTAGGATCCAACTTAATTTGAGTTGTAGGGCAACTGACCTGAGGTAAGGAAACTTGCCTGAGTTGTAGGAGAGTGCTGCTCTCTGAGTGTAGGATCCCTTGTGGATCTAAGGTAGGGCTGTCCTCCTAGCCTAAGTGTAGGGCTTAACAACCTGAGGTGGTTGATCAGTTGATCACTGAGTTGTAGGCCTTTGTGGATAAGCTGTAGGTCTTAGAGGAGACTGAAAAATCCTGAGGGATGTGAGGTGTAAGCTCTGTGGAGCATTGCTTTGGAGAAGTGCCTTGACAAATAGGAAGTTAGCAAGATGGTAGGAGAGTGGATATACCCAAAAGTTGGGGAACCACTATAAATCATTGTGTGCTTTTTTGTGGTGTTCTTTTTGTACAGGTAGTTGAAAGCAAATTACTTCCAACACACTAAGCATTAAAGGAAGAAACTAAAAGATAATAAAAGAGAAAGAAAACCTATTCACCCCCCACCCCTCTAGGTTGCAAGTTGTATTAAACTTAAGAACTTTCAGTTCGGCTTTCATTCCTTTTTATATTAAGTATTAGATTAAAACACTTCCGCCATGTGTCATCTCCACATTGGACCGCCCATATTAAGTCTCATTTGAAGTGACCGATCCAAAGAAAGTCAAGCCGCATGCATCCCGAGCCCTGTTCAAGCAAGACATAGTTGCCAGCAGACTCAGCCAATACCGAAATCGGCTAAGGCAGATTTGTCGAGTATCCTTCCCGATACTCGATAAATCGGCGAGTCCCTTCGCGTTGTATCGAAGAATTAGCTATAAGCCTCGATGAATCGGGTTAAGTCATACTCGTTGAATTTCTCCAAACTCGTAGAACTGACTCTGTGATTAACGACCAATTCGTCGAATATCATGGTGATATTCGACGAATTTACCTTAGTTGAATTTCCAACTTCATCTCGCCAAATTGCCTCGCCATATTTGACGAATTCTTCAGATATCAACAATGATATCCGATGAATTTCCCTTAACCAATTTCTCAATGATACTCGACGAATTCGTCGGATATCCTTGATGATATCCGATGAATTTCCCTTAGTCATTTTCCTTAGGCCATTCTCCTTTTGATTTATTGGGTGTCACTCAACCCAACACTTTATCCAACGCACTCGGCACCTATTGCCAGTGAACCCCGAGCCTAAGTCAAGTCTCTTGACTCAAAACTTGTGCGAGGGGCCTCGCACAAAACGGGACGTTACAAATCCTATAAACAAAATTTAAGATTTTGTCCCCGAAATCAGGCTAAGGCTATGGGGAAGTAAAGCATGAAAATGAGATAAAATATGCTTTTAAAATTACCTTAGGGAAACAACTCCGAGTAGAACTTTTGCATCAAGTATACTGGCTCCCAAGTATACTCCTCCTTCCCACGGTTAGACCACAAGACTTTTACCAACGGGACACTTTTCCGCCGCAAGCTCCTTATTTTAGTGTCAACTATCCGCACCGGCTCTAGTCAAACAGATCTGTCAGTTTCTACTGCTCCATCTGTGGTGAGGACATGTTGTTCGGGCCGTAACAGTGCCTTCCGAAGTGACGACACATGGAACATGTCGTGTAAATTCTCAAGCTCTAGTGGTAGCTCCAACCGATAGGCCTAAGTGCTAATCCCTTCCAATACAATATAAGGCCCAACATATCATGTACTGAGCTTCTTCATACCATGCACCAATGACACTCCATACATCTGCCGGATCTTCAGGAACACCTTGTCACCCACATGAAATTCTACCATCCGATGCTTTGCAGTATAATATTTAGCCTGCCGACTTTGAGCCTCAAGCATGCGATCCCATATTAGTCTAACAATAGTATCAGTATCGTGAATGTACTCAATTCCCAAAACCTTAGGGTCTTCATCTTACACCCACGATAATGGAGTCCTACACCTTCTCCGATAAAGGGCTTCATGGGGTGCCATCCCGATACTTGCCTGATGACTGTTGTTATATTAAAATTCTACTAGGAGTAAGAGCCTTCCACACGGCTCTCCTCTACTTTGCACACATAATCTTAACAGATCTTCCAAGGTCTTGATGTTCCTATCCGACTGCCCATCCATCTGAGGATGAAAGGTTGTGCTGAAGGTAAGGTGTGAAACCAAATACGCCTGTACTGCCTTCCATTCTTTAGAAGTGAAACGACCATCCCATTCATAAAAAATTGTCTTTGGCACGCCATGGTACCATATAAACTATTCCACAAAGAGGCATACCAAAATGTCCACATGTGCCTCCTTCCTTATTGGAATAAACCTGGCTACCTTCGTCAGACAATCCATGATTACCCAAACTGAGTCATTCCCAGAGCGTGAGCGAGGAAACCCGTGAATGAAATCCATTGAGATATCCTCGAACTTCAAAATAGGGATAAACATCGACCATAATAATCTCCCAGGGCTCTTCATTCGGCCTTCACCTTTTGACAAGCTTCACAGTGCATAATAAAGTACCTGACATCTCTCTTCATTCCTGGCCAACACATGGTCTTCCGCAAGTCAGCATACATTTTAGCGATCCCAGGATGCACTGAATACTTAGAGCAATGTGCCTCTCTTAAGATATCTTACTGAAATTTGCCGCCTTCGGTAATGTAGAGCCGACCACGAAGATGAATGAGGCCATCCATCAGGGAATATTCGTCAGTAGATCCATCTTCAATCGATTTAAATACTAATGCCAGAGCGGCATCCTTCCCTTGCTCTGCTCTGATTCGGTCCCAAATATCATAGACTATGCTCATTTCGGTTTGGAACTCTGTATATTCTTCAGAATGATATTTATATACCAGGGTGATCTCCATCTCTTCAAGCATCCGAGCTAACTTCATACTCATCAATCATGACTCAGGGTTCGATTCTAGTACTTTTCTTCTCAAGGAATCAGCCACGAAGTTTGCTTTTTTGGGGGTGGTAGTTCAAAGTAAAAGCATAATCATATAAAAATTCTAACCACTGCCGTTGTTTCAGGTTCAGCTCCTTTTGAGTATGAACATACTTTAAATTCTTATGATCCGAAAATATCTCACAGTGGGTGCCATATAGATAGTGTCTCCAAACCTTCAAGGCAAACACCATTGCCCCCAACTCCAGATCATGAACTGGGTAATTAGCTTTATGTTTCTTCAGTTGTCTCGAAGCATAAGCGATCACGGGCCCATGCTAGATCAGTACTTCTCCCATCCCTTGGTATGATGCATCATTGTAGACTTGGAATCCTTTCTTCCCAGATGGAAGGGCTAGGATGGGTGCGGAGGTAAGTCTATCCTTTAGCTCTTGGAATGCATCTTCGCACTGGGGTTTCCACTCGTACAACACACCTTTCTTCATCAGGGCAGTGATAGGGAGGGCTATCTTTGAGAATCTTTTCCCGAACTTTCGATAATACCCAACAAGTCAAAGGAAACTCCGCACATCGGCTGCCGACTTCAGAGGCGACCATTCCTTCACAGCACACACTTTCATCGGATCCACAACTAATCTAGATCCACTGATCACGTTGTAATGCCCCCATCCATTGCATAGCATATGACAGAAGGTCTGGCCGGGACCTGATGCCTTATACTACGAACAGGTAAGGAGATTACTAGTTGTTTCCAAATCCGAGTTCAATTATGAATGCACCCTAACTCTGAGCATTCTAGTGGAAGCATATTAGTTTATAAACACATACATAACAAGAATGTCCACTACACTACAGGAATGATATATATATACATATAACACATGTTTCAGCCGTAGCCATATTATAACTGTTTCATTTATCAAAAAGTGGTGTCATATTTCGGCATGCAAGCCGGCCACACATGAAAACAGTAAATGTTCGCTTTTGGGCCTTCAAGGGCCAGCCAATTGCAGCACATGGGCTTCAGCCCGCTACTTCCCACTTGGCTCTCCAACACCTGTACAAAAGGGCCCACCAAAATGAGGCACAAAGCAACGGTCAGCATTTTGTTGACCCGTTTATAACGATCCCACCCCTTACTCGAGACAACATTTCTCCATCCATGCAAACAATGCATCATATATATATCGTGGCATTTATAATATTCAATTTAAGCACCATTTACAATAGACGTAGGCTCAACGACTGCATGCCCCATGCACTCAGGGAACATTTTTGGTGTACACGCCTTCTCGTGTATAACCACCATTCAGAGGTCCATGACTTAACTGTTAACTTTTTCATTCAGAGGTCCTTAACTTGATGACTATGTCATTTAGAGGTACTTAACTTAACGACCAATTACCCATTCAGGGGTACTTAAATTAACAACTCTGTCGTTTAAAGATACTTAACTTGATGATATAGTAAAGCCACACAACTTCGTCCATTTCAGGTTGGCACCCACCATTGCTGGGCTATCCAAGCTCTCAGTTTTGCATATAAAGGCCCCTAGGTCTCTTAGAGACAGGCCTCAAAACATTGTAGCTCCCTAGGAGCTATCGCCGACAATATCCATAGTTCTCCAGACTGTGATCTTCTTTTCAAAAAGCATGTTTCTGATGGCTTCAGATAGGCCCAGATCAGCCTGACTCTTGGACTTGCCCTTAGTCAGAACCTTTGTTGTTAGACTCTGAGCCTTTGCTGCAGCAACATTCTCTAGAGTTGGTGCAAAAGCAACAAAGAGAAATGGTCCAGATTGGGCCATTCAAAATTTCTCATTGGCATCCTTGACTGCGCACACCCTGTCAAAAATTTCACCATGGCAATGAACATCTTTGTTCACTCTAAATGAGCAACTCCTCTCCCATTGACCATACGAGCTTTCTTGGTCATACCTATTAGAAGGTATCAAAACTTTTCTGAAAAGAATGGGAGGCTTAGAAGCAATCGGCTGAGGTGGAGCTGGAGCTGTGGCCTTCCTTTTGGAAGGAGAAACTCTTGTGTTTCACTTTAATCCCAACCCCTTCTTGCCCTTTTGAGAGGAGAAGGAGTCTATCAAGGGGAGGACAGTACTTTGCTTAGAATAACTAGCCACTAATCTTTTCTCCTTATCAAGCTTATCTTCAAGCTCCCTGATGAGATAGTTCTTATGCTTGATGGAGGCTACCTAAATGTCCAAGAGGGACTTTGGTTGGCTAATTTCCCTAGCTTTCTGGTCCAACAGATTTACTGTTACAGTCTGCTGGGCAATTGCAAGCTTAAGAGATGAAATCTCTTTAGTTTGGTTCTTAGACAACTTCTTGACCTTCTTGAAGGCATTCAGAAGTTCTCCATACTTGTCAATTAGTTGATTGACAACTCCTTCAGATCCAGAATCTTATTCACCATAGGGCGAAGAGGCTTCTGAGCAAGGACTAGTCTCAAACTCAGAAAAATAGGTAGAGTTAGGTGATAGATGTACCTTGCTTTGACCAAGCAAATCCTGGTTGCCTTCCTAATCTGTCATTGGCATCAGCCCTCTGTAGTTGTGGACATCTTCATCCACCTCTGACTCAATGTTTGAAAATGTCAAATGGGCCCTAATTCCTATCCTCCCTGGAGGATTGACTTCTCCTACTACAATAGCTTCATCTTTAACAACATCAACAACTAGTATAATATAGGCTTCCTCTTCTTCAGACTCAGAAGATGATCAGTCTGTCCAACTCTTTTCATTCTGGGCAATGAAGGACTTTTCCTTCTTTCCTTTGTGCTGGTGCTGCTTCTCCTTCTTAGTCTCCTTCCTCTTCTCTGGGCAGTTATCTATCACATGCATAGGTTTGCTGTTAGTTTTGTACTGATTCTTTCTGTGATGAGTTGAATTAAAAGGCCTCTTCTTCCAATTCTTCTTCATCAACCTTTGGAGTTGTCTGGAAAAGGCTTCAAAATCTTCATCAGACATGATGATGTCCGATGCTTCTGAGTCTGAGCTGTATGACTTAGATGGTCTCCTTGGTGGAGAAAGAACCCTTTCCTTGCCTTTCCTTGCGCTTTCAGCTTTGAAGGCCAAGGACTTTTCTTTGGCCAGTGATTTATTGGTGGCATCCTCCTCTTTTCTGGCAGCTAGTTGCATCTCATAGGAGAGCAGCTTCCCAAACAATATTTGGGGAGGAGTGTCAGCAAGCTTGGTCATCTCACTTATGGCACAGATCTTAGTATCCTAGTCTCTAGTGAGAGACCTGAGAAACTTGTGATTTATTTCATAATTATTGAAGACCCTTTCATAGGTCTTCAACTCATTAATGATCCTGAAGAATCTTTCATAACAGGTAGTTATGTTCTCCTTCAGGATTTGCCTGAGAGTCTCATACTCTTGGTTGAGCAGAGACTTCTTATCATCTCTTACCTCATCAGTACCCTCCATATAGACCACAAGGGTGTCCCATATCTCCTTGGAGGTCTGGCAGTGAACCAAGTTCAGAAAGGTTGAGTCATCTACAACACTGGCAATGATGTTTTGTGCTCTCTTGTCCAGGCTAGCTAATATAACCTCATCTTTCGTCATTTTAGAGAGTGTCTTTGGTGTCTGGATGTTGGAATCCAGAGAAAAGACCTTCATAGGAATGACAGGTCCCTCCCTAATAGTTATAAAAATTCGTGGATCATAGGCTTCCATGAATAGCCTCACCCTCTCCTTCCATATTCCAAACTGCTCATTTCTATAGATGGGGAGTTTCATAGAACTCGACTCTCTCTAGCTCTCTCCTGAGCCCATGACCACTTAACAGCAGCTACCTTGGAGGATCACTCAGATTGTTAAATCCTTTTTGAGCAACCTCCCTCTGATACAACTTAAAAGATCTAATTTTCAAGGTAGCTAGGAACCTATAGGGGGGGGGGGTGAATAGGTTTGCCTAGGTCTTTCGATAGTCTTTTAAATCACTTATTAATTTCTTTTAGCTTTCAGCTTAGAGTGATCTAAAGCTTGTCCTTAGTGCCTGCAATTAAGAAAATAAAAGCAAACATAGAAAAACACACAAGTGTTTTATAGTGGTTTCCCAAAATTATGGGTACATCAACTCTCCTCCCACCTTTCTAACTTCCTGTTAGTCAAGGCACTTCTCCAATCCAATGCTCCAAGGAGTTTATACCTCAGATCTCTCTGGATCTCTCAGTCTCCTCCAAGGCTTACACCTCAGCCATAAGGGGCTACACTCAGTGATACAAGTATCACCTACCTCAGGCACTTAAGCCCTACCACTTAGGCTATGGAGGATAGCCCTACCTGAGAGCGAGCTTGCTCCTACAACTCAGAGAGATGCACTCTCCTACAGTTAAGGAAAAACTGCCCTACTACTCAGTGAGTAAAACTCACCTACCTCAGAGAGCAGCACTCTCCTATAGCTCAGGCAAATTTTCCCTACCTCAGACCCAAAGGTCTTACAGCTCAGATCCTGAAGGATCCTATAAATATAAATATTTTAATTAACTTTAACACAGAGAAATTTCTCTATGTCAACCACTTGAGTAGAAAAATTTCTGCTCCAACTCTCCTCACAGTAGGGAAAGGATTTGTTGGAGGAACTCACAAGATAACTTATGAACTTGCTGCTGAAGGCTAAAGATCTTTTAATCCTGAGTCTTCAAACAACTCACTCAACCTGCTAAAGGATGAAGTTCTTCTTTCTTCAGAACTAATTCTTAATCTGTTGTGGTAGATGGAGACTTGCACATCTAATTGAACTTTTCTTTCTAGAGAGCTTTAAGCTTTTCACATGCAGCAATGGCGAAGAAGATGAAGACGACTGCTCTTTGTTCTTTGAATATTGTATTCCCTAAAAAATATCTTTCTTTTGGTCCGATCTCTTCCTTTTGTAGTTCGCCAATCAACGGCTCTTAGAGATCAGTGGGCCCCACCTGCTGCTTCCAGATGCGCCTTGCTTTAATGGAAGAAGACGTATAGTAGCTTCACGACAAGATTTGTCATGTACTGGAGCTTCCCATACCTGATTTGGCCTAAGTTAATTTTGTCAATTTTGGTGATGTCAGCACCTGTGGACTTAGCCAAAATCGAGCATCAGAGAATAAACGTTGAGTAAGTAAGCATCACTCAACGCCAAACCACTTAGACAGATTTACTGTCTCTTGGCGTTGAGTGAGTAACCTTCACTCAATGCCAAACTACTTAAAATACAAAGTTTTTTTCTATGCATTGAGAGATTCAGCTTCACTCAACGTCAACTTACTTTATCAGCCTTCTGCTGCTTAGTATTGAGTGAGTAAACATCACTCAATGCCAACCCACTTAGACAAAATTCTGTCTTTACTAGGAATTGACAGCGTTGAGTCAGTAACCTCCACTCAATGCTTTTTGCCTTAACAAAATTTCTGCTTCTTCAGCAACTTAAGCGTTGAGAGCGTTGAGTGAGCACGCCTCACTCAACGCTTTCTGCCTTAGCCAATTTTCTATGTTTAATAAACAACGGGCTAAGAATGTGTTTCTAGGTTCGATGAAAGGTGAAGTGAGCTCGACAAACATTGAACTCTATTTGACAAATTCTCAACTAAGCTCGACGAACTCATAATCTCAAGCTATGAACTTAGCTCGACAAATGGTGAGCTGAGCTCAATGAACTCTGAACTCAGTTCGACGAACTTTGAACTCAGTTCGACGAATTTGAATAAGGTTCAACTAGTTCAACTAATATCATTCAGTGTGTATTCATCACTCAATGCCAAAACACAGCCAAAATTTTCTTTAGTAACATGGCGTTGAGTGAGTTGACTTCACTCAATGCCTGTGGACTTTTCCATATTTCAGCACATTCCAACTTAGGCTATGATAGTATAGGCTACACTTAACGGTATAAGTCAACTAGCGTTGAGTGATGTTCCTTCACTTAACTCCTGTGGACTTAAACATATTTCTGTCATCCCACACCTTAGGTAAGTGTTTACCTGACTTAGCCACTTAGGATACCTGACCTATCATAGTCATCTACTGATATGTGTATATCATTGAAAAGATTGACTTCACTCAAATCCAGGACATTGTGGGCAATGGACCCAACAAAACCTAAGCGAAGCTAAGGGACAAGAAGGAAAGCTATCATAATCACACTTAATTAGTTTTAGAAAACCTAAAACAAAACTAAGCAAAATGACAATTTGATAACATAAAAACAACAAATCTAAATCATACACAAACACACACCATTATTAAAGAGAAAGACAAGGAAAGAAAAGGAATAAAAAGAAAATAAAAGTGAGGCACCCAAATGAAATCCAATACAAGATAAGGAGGCAAAAACTAACACGTTTAATAAAGATAAAAGGGGGTTACAAAACGCTAAATCAAATATAAAGAGGGAGGGAGAAAGTTCTCCTTACATAGCACAAATTCCACTTAGGCAGCCCACTAACACCAAAATTGTCCAAAAATACTGAACCCTTGGCTCACACAAAAAATTTCAATTTATAAAATAAAATAAAATTACACGCCCCTGGGTCACGAGAGTGATAGGGGGGGGGGGGGGGGGCGTGTCGGCCTGACATGTTGGAGAGGCCAAAGAGTTGGTGGCGGGTTTACTTCAGGGATCTTCTAGAAGATCCACGTCGCGGTCACAGACGTGACTGGGGCGTGTAGGGGGCATGCTAGAGGCGTTGAGTACTTGCCTTACTGGAGGCGTTGAGTCCATACCTTGTTGGAGGCATTGATTCCTTGCCTTGCTGGAGGCGTTGAGTCCTTGCCTCGGTGGAGAAGTCGTGGACATGTAGCAGCATGAGGTCGGCAGTATCTAATTCTGAACTGGCTTGACACAGACGTGTATTGTTGGTCACTAGCGTGTTCACTTTCTATTTCACAGATTCTCAGCGGGCAATTGTTTTCCACAGGCGTCAAAGTGACACGCCCAAGTCACGGGCGTAACCGAAGTGACACGGGCATGTACTTTGAAAATTTCACAATTTTCTGCAGAAATTTCTGGAAAAATAATAAGTCAAGTTAGAAGGGAAGATACAAAAAGAAACATTTTATTGAGGAATAATAGGTAAAAACAATGAGAATAACCTAAAATGACCTAAATAAAGTATTGAAAAATACGAATATTTACAACTCATCAAATAACCCCATACTTAAGATTTTGCTATTCTAGAGCAAAAGTTTGAGATAAACTTATAAGGAATTGAAAAAAATTCTAAATTTAGCTAACACTTAAATTATTTAAAAGAGAGATCTAAATAAACATCAGGAGTATAAAGAGTTAAGTCCTAAAACATGAAAATGATTTAAATAGGGGAAAAGTTTTGGCCAAAAAGACTTCTTGTAGTAACCAAATAACAAGAAAAAATTATAATCATTAGCTAACAAAAATAGATTGTAACTAAAGAAACTTTTTCTTATAAGAGTTTAAAGGAAATAATGCAATTTAAAAATTATGCTCTCAAAAAGATTTTATATTAAGTCTAGAATCATTGAATATGGCTTAGGGTTGTTTTGGTTTATGAAGAGGGTTTTTGTTTAGAGGTGAGGTGTTTTTTTTCTCAAACCTCTAATGAATTTTTCTTTGTAGGTTGGTGTTTAGGAAAATGAAATTTCTTATTTTTCATGACATGTAATTTTTGGAACAACTTCATATTAACCCAATGTATATGTATAAGAGTAATGAATTTTATCTTCTTACTCCGTAACATATAATATTTTAAAAATATTAGATGTCTATGTTTACGGAACGAAATCTTATTCTCATTGACATATGTTCTTTTAAGGATAGAATTTTTTTCATGCCAAGTAAGACATGATAAATATGGGGAAATAGGTTTTTCAAAAAGAAAACTAGATTTTAATAAAAAATTTTGAGAGCAACTTTGATAAATTAAACGTTCTTGTATTTCAAAAAGCTTAACGTTAACATAATTGAAGTCTTAGGTTTTTTTTCTAACATCGTACACGTACCTCTATTTTAGATAAATTAGAAGTAGTGCCTAAAACAAGTCCACTATCTAAAGAAAAAATACATAAGAAATTCTTTAAAACTTAACTCGGATATTTAAATGTATCAATCTCCAATTAATAAACGAATAATAAATAAAAAATTAATAAAATTCGATTATAAATAAACCCGCAACAAGATTTTTTGAGAGCAAAAAGGCTAAGAATGGTATATTTGATTTATTTGTTTCATAATAATAAAATTATATTTATTGTTTTAGGGTTATCATGTTTTTTTGTATTTTTGATTTATTATCTTTTCTTGGATTTATTTTGGAATTTTTAGAGTTATTGTCTATTTTGGATTTTTGTAATTATTTCTTTAATATATACATACTAAAGAAAGATGTGAAAAAGAAAGTTTTTTTTTAAACTCTTTTTTTTGAGTTTTCTAAATTTTTGTGTTTCAAGATTTTAAGCAAATATCTACAAGAGAGGAAAGAGAAATACAATGATGAGAGAGAAAGGAAGAGGGGAAAGAGAAAAAGATTATTACAAAAAAACAATATTTATAAAGAATATTTACAAATAAAAATAAATATTTTTTGAATTTTTGTTTTATAATTTTTTTGAAATTTGTGATGATAAAACAAAAAAAAATTTGAAGTTTTAAAAAAAAAAAAAATATTATTTTTTATTTTATTTTTGGAGTGCAGAAAATAGAAGTGCAGAAAAGAAAGAACGAAAACACCCTCATACTTAATTCAAACATTGTCCCCAATGTTGTAATGTAAGTACGTGGAACAAAAAAGAAATAAAATGCAATATATACAAAAATAGAGATGGAGGGTAGAAACTTCCCTGAAACATGTTCGGGGAGTCCCATTTAGAAACCCTGAGGATTGATCCATTTTAGATTGACCACCTTCTTTCCGCTACGGAGGGTTATAGCATTGATATTTTCCCGAGGGTTGGGCTCCGTGTTCCTCGGCAATGCCCCGAGCGCATGCTCGGACATCATCCACACCAGTTGTCCAACTTTTAGTTCTAAGTTTTTTAGCGATCTAGTGATGTTCCGGATATTTGAATCGTTTGACGTGATATATCATAAAAATTTTTCCTCAACACGCGCTGCCAGCGTGGCTGCAGGTCCTTTGGAAGAGGGGGATCTGGCAGAAATCCGGGCGCAAAAGAGTTTGACAGGCATTGCGCGTTGTTCGCATTGCTCCATGAGGAGTTGGGTTTGTTCCTCCAACCCGGATTATAGTGGTTACTATACAGATTATTGTTGGGGGTTGAACGAAGGTGGACACGAATTTCCCATATAGTCTACGAACTCTTTGACTACGCTGACGTTAGAGGGAATCACCTAAGGAGGACTAGAGGAGGCAACAGACATCTCTGCCACCTTCTATGTTAGCCATTCAACTTGAAGGGCTAAGTGAGCAGTGGCATCCACTTCAAAAAGCCGGGTCACCTGCTTGGGACATCCCCACTGGAGGTTCCACTTGTAGGCATTCATGGCTATCTCTTCGATAAGAGCTTGGGAGCCTAGAGGGTCTTGTTATTTAGAGTACCCCCAACAGTCGTGCCAATTATTTGATGCATCTGATAGTTTGACCCCTTATAAATGATTTGGACCTGCAACCATGCTAGCAGCGCATGGTACGGACACCAAGGGAGGAATTCTTTAAACCTCTCCCATGTCTCTAATAGATACTTGGGATTATTCTGAACGAACAAAGAAATATCTTCCCGCAACTTTGTAGTTTTTGCGGGCAAAAAATACTTCGTGAAACACCGTTCCACAAGGTCGGCCCAAGTGGTGATATATCCTTGCGGGAGGGAATTCAACCACGCCTAAGATTTGGATTTTAAGGAAAAAGGAAAAAGGTGCAAGTGAATGGCATCATCGGTCACGCCATTAATTTTGAAAGTGTCGTAGATTTCCATAAAATTAGATAAGTGGACATTCGAGTCCTCATCCAGTAGTCCGTCGAACTGCACGACATTTTGGACTATTTGAATAACGCTAGATTTTATCTCAAAATTATTGTTCGCCACCGTCAGGCAAACAATACTTGACTAAGTATCATCAAAATTGGGCATGCGTAGTAAGACATAGTATGCTCCACGACCGCATTTATGATATGGTCGGCCATAACTACGGGTGCGGTTTCTTTAAAGGATTCTCCGGGGTCTAAAGAAGGATTTAGGCATTAAGATCGAATACGCGCAAGGGAGCATTCGATCTCAGGATCAAAATCAAAATTTCCAGACTCTGAAGGCTGTCCACGGGTCATACACCCTAAAATATATAGGAAATATTTAACTTTTTGGGTTTTAAGTGGAGTTTTAAAGTTTTTAACTTTATTTGAAATTAGGTAAAAGTAATAGACTCCGAAATTCAAAATAACAACACGAAGTCCCCGACAACGGTGCCAAAAACTTGATGGTCTTCGCGACACCTGACCTTTATTAAATTAGTAATGCGGGGGTCAAATTTCTTGGAGGGAGTTAAAATAGAGTTTTAATGAAAGGAGGCAAGTACACCTATCACGAGTAGTATTGGATATTAAGGGAGAATATTAAGGTCGTATAAATCATCGGGGCATGGTTATTATCTCTACTCCTCCCGTAGGCATTGAGTCCTTTCCTTACTGGAGGCATTGAGTCCTTGCCTTGCTGGAGGCGTTGAGTCCTTGCCTTACAGGAGAAACCATGGACACGTGGCAGCAGGACGTCGACAATAAA
The DNA here is from genome assembly GCA_039513925.1 of Platanthera zijinensis. Taxonomy (NCBI): domain Eukaryota; kingdom Viridiplantae; phylum Streptophyta; class Magnoliopsida; order Asparagales; family Orchidaceae; genus Platanthera; species Platanthera zijinensis. The sequence continues at coordinate 125,408,783 of CM077080.1, forward strand.
TAATTCTGAACTGGCTTGACACGGGCGTGTATTATTGGTCATGGGCATGCTCACTCTCAATTTCACGCATTCTCAGTGTAAGTCCTGATTTTTTATCTTTTTTAAACCACCGGGTCTTATGCCCAGAATCACCGTTTTGCGGTGACACCGATACTCGGGAAGGTCGCCACGATAAAACGCCAATCATTCCATCCTTAACGATCACCAAAGAGAGAGAGGCAAATAGATATGTCAGATATATCCAAGTCCACTTGTCACACACAAAATATATAAAGGAAATCATATCAAGTCCAAATGATAATAGAAGTACTGAAATAGAACAGTACATAGAAATATAAATAAGCTTATGCCCGGTACATCAAATACTCACTACAAAATCTCGCGGAGGCTAAGTAAACTAATCACTCACGAAGTTAGTAGTCAGAGCTCCTGTGGTAGACTGGCCAACGTCCATGTGCATCATGCTCCGCTGGTGCTGTATCTCCTACTGCTGCTCCTTGTCCCCCATCTAGAGCCCCAGAAATGTTTGGTCCACCGACCGTTAGTCAAAAAGACTAAGCCTGATTTCCCCCACCCCTCCAAAAATGGCTCCTAGGCACTAAGCGGGAGGAATGATAGGAAAGCTATAATGGTGGAGAGTAGACAAGAGCAGGCGAAGGTTAAGCTATTCTAACAGTTGTATAATAATGTTGATAGAGCGAAAGAAGGAAAGTACAACTAGCATTTCTATAGTAATAAGCAGAGCATGCTGAAAGAAAGCACCTTACAAGGAAAGTAATAAATATCCATATGAAGAGTAACCATAACTTATAAGCATGCCACACATGCTTATAAACCATGAGGTCGTTTGGCAAGGCCTAACATGTAAAAAATCCCATACTGATTTATACGTTAGGGGTAGGGGTTGAATGATGTTGTCATGGTATGCTATGTTATGTGGGTTTTATGATATGTTCATGCATGTGTAACACACACACACGACTCCATGCACATAGACGTTTAGTTCCCCCTATTTGGGCAGCTAGCTTCACTCCCAGGAACCTTTGTAGTGGCAAACAGAGACATTGGGTCGGTCCCCCCACTCCTAGGAGGATATCCATAGTACCAAGCCTAGCCCTTACATACGCCTCTAGAAGGACACACCCAGAGTCACCACGTACTAATGCTGGCCATATCCACAAGACTTCCTTTGGCTAAGTGTCAACCACACCCACCGAGTCAGTGTATCGACATCGGTGTGAATGACCATCCAATACCGAAGACCCACCGCCTTTTGCTCATATATCAAGGAATTCCTGAGCCATCGGCTCCTCGGACCAACCTATCTATTATAACTACCTTCCGATCCCTCGGCTCGCCGGGCAAACCAGCTCACTTCCACAACCACCGAGCCTACCGCTCGGGTAATCCCAACGAACTTACCTCCCGAGTTACCGGTGTGTGTGAAAGTGAATCACTAGTTACACTAGTTGATCTTAAACAATAATTATTCTTACGGTATAGGTTAGCCTAGCACTGCCCAAAGTATTCCTTGTGAAGGGCTATCACATGGCACTAGGAACTATGATGGTAGCTGAAGCCCATCATTCCCTTCCACAAGGCACATACTATTATTGGTTATTACCCAATTCCCAATCCAATTTAATGTTATACTAAGTCTAACCCTAGTGTATTTTGACTCTTTATCTCTCCACAAGAAAGATGATTCTTCGTCGATCCCGAGTACCACTTACACTAGTCAACCCATCACTTCTCCCCATGATGACTCCTAATGAAGCTCACTTTTTCATCTTACCAAATAAGCATACCATTACCCCAACTTCCTATGATTATTCCATAGGTTATCACAAATCTACTGATTTACTCTGTGCAGACTAACCAAAGCTACATGATGGGTATGAAAGGTGACCCCTTAAAATATTCTTCCAAATTTCCTAGAAGTTTTACTGGGGGTCTATCATGTCATATTTATACTAAATCCTGAAACTTGTAATTTTCCTAATTTATTTAATATTTATTAAATTTTCCCCAAAATTAGACCATGGATGGTTTTGAACATGAAGTACTGGAATTCCTTAAGTTATGGCCTTCAAAATATTAGAGAGTACCAAGTTACACAAACTTTCGTAAATATATTAACCCCTATTTAATTAATTAAAGATATTTGTAGGAATTAAAGTTAAAGAAGGAAGTACCACCAACCATAATCCAAAAATTACACAAAAATTACAAGAGCTTAAACATTTTCATAAAACATTAATGACTGAGTTTCATACCATTCCAAGTTAGTTTAACCATGAATTTATCAAAATCATTATTAGGGGCAACAAAAAGGTTATAACTACAAGTATGAACTACTCTCTTCCAAACACCCTACAATAAATTTCAGAGACTCATAATGATATAAAAAATCATCTACCAAAATTTCATAAGGATCTTAGATCATATGACTTTTCAATATTTCCATAAAAGGTATAGGCCTAAATAGTCCCTAATTGATTTAAGTTGTGTGCCTAAGTCTAAATGTCATCAAATTCCATCCTAGGGAAATTTACCATCCTAGGATTACATGTACTAAACCACAAGTCCATACATGGACATATCACACCATGTCCTTCATCAATCCCCATAGTTCAACCTTAGGGTTTGAACTAGGGTCCTAGGGCAAATCCATCACAATCCATCTCTAACTCCATGAGGGGGTGTTTAAACTAACCTTGGGGCTCTGAACAAAGTTCCAACCCCTTTGGGTGAGAATTGGACCCTCCATGCCCCAAGATAACTCTTTCCCTAATTAAATCCTAAAGGGCCACACTTTGGTCTCACCAAAACCTATTAAAATCAAATAAAATTGGGCTGAGATTTTTGTCAGAGTCATAATATGACACTAAGAGACAACCACCATAATTTTGGTGGGTTTAGAGGTCTTTAGACCCCCTTAAATAATTCATACATGGATTATTAAATTTCTACAAAAACTTTTGGAAATTTTTACCCAAAAATTACATTTTTGGATATGTTATAGGAATAGATAGGAGTGACCCCCATCCAAAATCTCAGGTCATTTGGATGACTATTTGATGGGGGCACTCAATTTAATCTCTGACTAGCCCTATGTATAGGCTGCACCATTTGGTGTGTTGTGGTAAGATCACTGACCCAAATTGGTTAAAACCAATTTTAAATTAAAGTAGACATCAAGGGCTACGATTTTCATCCAGAACACCTGTCCTGAATATTATCTTAGGTATTTTTAATAATTAAAACAAAAAACACAAATATTTGTAACAGAATTTATATTATAAATAGGATAATATTAATCTGCCGCACGAATCTTAAAGCGGGATCGACGGGATCAATTTGTCTTCCCCAACGCGCCAATGGACAGGATTAGCCCGTCCTGGGCCATTTTGGCTGGTGATTTCCCGACCACCTGCGCCTCTTCCCGACCAGCCACCGCCACCACCACCACCACCTTTGTTGAGGTGGTGGCTGGCGATTCGCGGTGGTTGCACAGCCATTGGTGGTCGGAACAGTGCTTTGTGCATCAAAGAAAAAGCTTGAAAAACCAAGCTTTCAACCATGCCAATCATGGGATAATTGATCTCAATTTCGACAGCCGTCGAGTGTAGATCTACCCCCTAAAAGAGAGAAGAGGGAAAGGACCTTAGTGGAGGGCTCGAGTCCGGCCGATCGCCTGGTTGCCATGGACGGTGGTGTCATCGTCGAGTGCTCTACAACTATACTACAGAGTGACTCGATTTCTTCAGGAAAGTGGTGGGAAGACTCCTCGAAGTCCACTGATGGTGTTTAAACTCACATTTGGGGAGGGGAAATGCCAAGGGATCAATGGCCATTACTGGTCTTTGAAAGCTCATTTAGGCCATGGTAATTCTCCTCCCCTAGTCACTGCCTTGGTCAGGAAAACTATTGGCATTTACATAACTGACCAAGGGAGATGATTCCAGCAACAAGAGAGCGTCTCTTGGCCTTCCAAGCCATGAATGGCCTTCTCTCACATTTTCTCTCTCCTCAATTAAAGTGGAAATGGATTTTTTCCCTATCCTAGTCACTATGGCCGAAATTGGTGATTATTCCATCCTAGTCACCCCATTAACCCATATTATTCATGGAAATAAGGTTAGCCTAAGGGGGATTGGGCTTGAGCTTGAGTTTGCCCATTTGAGCTAGTTTGACTTAATACTAGGATTGAGTTGACCTTGGTCAAATTGACCTTTTGGGTTGACCCCAGTGGGTCCTTGGTGACCCATTGGCCTCCCCTAAGGTATAGAAAGACTTGGGTAGGTTTTTTTGGGCACCTTGGAGGTCCCTTGACACTTAGTTAGGGCACTTTGACCTTTTTAGGGCTAGGGTTGACTTGGGTCAACTTAGCCTCTTTGGTTTACCCCAATGGGTCCTTGGTGACCTATTGACCTCCCTTTATGGTTAGGAAGGTATAGGTGCGGTCCATTTAGCTAAGGGAAGGTCAATTGGCCCTATATAGGTCAGTTTGACCCATTTAGGGTTAGGGTGGACTTAGGTCAACTTGACCACTTTGATTGCCCCCAATAGGTCTTTAGTGACCCTATGGACCACCCAAGGGATTAGGGGTGTTTTGGTGGGGTCATGGATCAAGTTGAAGCCCTATGGTCAAACCCTAGGTCTGGTGGTGAGGTTGTGCTATAGGCAAACCAAGGTGATTTTCACCTTGTGCCTTTGCTCACTTGGTCTTTTGAGCTTCTTAGGGTTTTGTCATGACTTAGTCATGACAAAACCACTCTTAGGGGACTAGTTGTTTGAGGGATGTTACAAATCCCAATATATAAAAATAAAAATTTCATCCCCGAAATTAAGGTTAAGCCTACGGGGTTCCTACTGAAGTGAAAGTATGTAACATCCCTAGTGATTGAAGGTATACCTGACTCGAAGAGGTCCAGGTACCTTTGCTACATCAAGTCATGTGGCTCCCAAGTGTGCTCCTCCTGCCCATGGTTCCTCCACAAGAACTTGACTAGCAGAAGCTTCTTGCACCGCAAGCCCCGCACATATGTATCATCAATCCTGATCGGCTCCATTTTGACTGATCGATCTGAGGCCACCGGGACCTCAGTAGTGGAAATCAACTGCTCGGGATGTAGTAGAGACCTCCGAAGTCAAGAGACGTGGAAGACATCGTACAATCCCGCTAACTCTGTCGGTAGCTCAAGTCTGTAAACTAAGGGGCCGATCCACTCCAGGATCCTGTAAGGCCCAACGTATCTTGGATTGAGCTTCTTCCTCCCGCGAACCCGCGAGGCTCCATGCATCGGTCGTATCTTCAAGAAAAACTGGTCTCCCACCTGGAACTCTACCTTATGATTCCGAACATCGTAGAATTTGGCCTGCCTACTCTGGGCTTCCAGCATCCTATCTCGGATCAATCTTACCTGAGCATCTATGTCCTTCGCGAACTCCGAGCCGATAGCCTTTGGATCCTCATCCTCGATCCAATATAGTGGGGTCCTGCACCTCCGTCCATACAATGCATCATAAGAAGCCATGCCTAAGCTAGACTAATGGCTATTATTGTATGATAATTCGATCTGCGGAAACAGTCTCTCGTAGGGCTCGTAGCAGTCCAATACACATAGGCGCAGAAGATCCTCTAATGTCTGGTTGGTGCGCTTCGTCTGCCCATTTGTCTGAGGGTGGAAAGCTGTACTAAACGAGTAACATCCCTCCGACTTCTAGACCCCTAGGATAGTTTTGTCATAACTGGGTCATGAAAAAACCCTGTGAAGCACTAAAGGGTTTCGGTGAACCTGGGAATTAGGGTGTGAACCACCTTGATCTACAAATAGTAGAATTCCAATTACAAACTTAGGGATGATCATAGGGCTTCACCATGACTCCATGACCCCACCACAACATCACTAACCAATTAGAGGGTCCATTAGAGCCATTGGGACACATTAGGATCAACTAAAAGATCAAGTTGACCAAAGTAAACCCAAACCCTAATTACGTCAAAGTAAGCTCACATATGGCCAATTGACCTCCCCTTAGCAAAAGAGACCCACCTAAACCTTCCCAAGCCCTAAGGGAGGCCAGTAGGTGTCACGTCCCAATTTGCGCTAGGCCCCTCACACGAGTTTTGAGTCAAGAGACTTGACTCGGGCTCGGGACGCACTGGCAAAAGGTGTCAAGTGCATTGAATGGAGTGTAGGGTTGAGTGATATCCAACGGATTGAAAGGAAATGGTCTAAGAGAAAATCGACGAGAATGGGAGTTGATACTCGCCGATCGATGGGTATCGGGAATGATACTCACCGATCGACGGGTATCGGGAATGATACTCGCCGATTCGACGGGTATCTATGGTCGATACCCGCCGGATTCAAAACTGCTGATTGAGAATAAGGCTATGGGAAATTCGCCGTGTATCATTGTTGATACATGACGAATTCGTCGAGAATGCCCGGCGATTCTTGCCGATCGTCGAGAATGCCCGGTGATACCCACCGATCATCGAGTATCGTTGAATAATACTCAACACACTCAACTCCAGGAATTTCCGATAAGTGGGCTAAGTGAAATTCGCCGAGTATCATTGTTGATACCCGACGAATTCGTCGAGAATGCCCGACGATTCTCGCCGATCGTCGAGAATGACGGTTGATTCCCGTCGAATTTGACTGGTGTGTTTTCTTCGCCCAGGCAAGAGACTTGTGTGTTTTTAATCCTGGAGGGGGCCTTCTCTCTCTCTCTCTCATTCCATTGCCGTGAAGAACTGCTCATAACTGCTCATTCATGTTGTAGTTCAAGACAAACTGCTCATAACTGCTCATTCATGTTGTAGTTCAAGACAAACTGCTCATAACTGTCCGACAACGATTGCAAGATTAGATCTGTTGCCAACTCTTGACATAGAGGAAAACCCAGCCTATCAAGGTTCTCTATATACCAAATCATCTTGAGTACATGAGTCCCTACTGAGTCTCGAACTCCCATCTTGCACTGAAATAACGCTTTTGTGACGTCGAACCTCTCTTGACGAGCCTGCCCTTGAAACATTTTCTTGAGATGCTCGTCAATCTCTTTGCACCCCATGTTCTCATGTTGCTTCTGAAGCTCAGAGTTCATGGTGGCAAGCATAAGGCATTCGACATCTAAGGCATCATCAATATACTTCTTATAAGTATCCTTATCAGTACGGGAAGAGTTCCTGGTGGGCACCTCGGGGGCCTCTTCTTCCAAGACATAGAGCGGCCTTCTCTCTCTCTCTCTCTGATTCCATTGCCATGAAGAACAACTGCACCAAGCAAGAGATGCCGCAAAGAAGAATGACTAGATCCATGGCCGGAAATGGTGGTACCGCTGGAAACGAGGTGAGCTTCCTCCCCTCTCCTTTGGTGCTAGATCTGTAGTTACATTCTAGGAGATATATCGACTCCTTAGAGTCTTGATGGTGAGGTGGAGATTTCTTAGGGAAAAGTCATGCCTAGGTCGTTTTCTAGGCTTAGTCCCCTCCAACCTCTTCATTCTTCAAAGTGAAGATGAGAGAGTGATTCGTGGAGAAATATGGCTTCGTGAGGGTGAATAAGGGTGGACGATTTTCTGGAGGAGTTTTTGGGAGATTGGTGCAAGGAGAAAGATGAATGGATGCTGTTCATCTCGCCTTAAGATGCGTGCAGAAATCTGTTTTCTGCACGTAGCGACCTTCGTGGCCAATTTTGGGGGCGTTCTGGTCATATCTGGGTTTTTGACTAAACACGAAAGTCATATCCCTCGAAATTATCTTTCCAACAAATGGTTGCACGTTTCCAGGAGATACCTGTACCCACGGGAAAGTCAGTTCGAATCTGCTGCGATTGGTGAAAAATCCTGTACAGAGAAGGCTTCGAGTGAATTTATGGTGTGATGAGATCGAATCTGGGCTTTCGACAAAACACGAAAGTTGTAGCCCTTGAAATTATCTTTCCAACGAGTGGTTACACGCACTCGTCGGATTTATGTAGCCTCAGGAATCCTTGGTCGGAGTTGCTGCCCGGATTAAGGCTGCACCTAAATTCTGGGCTGTGTAATATGGAATTCGATTCGGTGGAATTTAATGTGGCTATCCAACTCGAGGCTTTGGTGAACTCTTTTGACATGGTCATCATAGTAATATGATAAGTTGAATTTATAGATCTGAATTCGTATAATGAGTTGTGGACAAGCATAATTGAAGGAAAGGGCCTGACATAAATGGGTTGTTATAAATTGATAGATGTATAAATGTTTTAACTATGGCCATGATGTATGTTGAATGGATAGAAAGGGAATTAGTAATCCAATGCTTAGAGTGTCGTCTCCCTACGAGTAGTATTGTGGAAGTAACAAGTGCGGTGTTGACCATCGCTATGGAATGGGATTGAGATGAGTAAAGTTGGACGGTTGGGCTTGGCCCTCGGTGTTCACGTCCCGAGGCTCCTCCCGTATTTGATGGATGGTTGGGCTTGGTCCTCGGTGTTCACGTCCCGAGGCTCCTTCCATGCCATGATATTGTGGAATTGTATGTGGTGTGAGTCGACACATGGTGTCATAATCCCGGGTTAAGGATAGTGTGGCAGGTCTACGGGCTCGCCAATCGTCACACTGATAGGAGTTGATAGCTAGACCTTGGACGGTTGGGCTTGGTCCTCGGTGTTCACGTCCCGAGGCTCCTTCCGTGCCAAGTACACGGTTGGGCTTGGTCCTCGTGTTCATTTCCGAGGCTCCTTCCGTGTCATGCATAGGCCAGTTCGGGGCTAGGATCTTGGTGCACATTTATGAAAGAAAACCCGCTGAGCCGTAGTATGCATATGAGCTCCGCTGTTGTGTTCTTAGCGTTGAGGCGTACTGAGGCCTAGGCCAGGTAGTGTGGAGACAAGCTTAGTAGTGGAGATGCCCGCTCTACTGTCACCGTTTGGCCACGACAGTTGACGCCTGAGAGGTTATCTACCTGCTCGAATAGTGAGAACTATAAGTCTGTGTTGACATAGCGATTGCATGTGCTTGATCATGGGTGTGTCATTGCATTGCATACATAGCATTGCACTTCATTGCATACACAAGACCCTTATCGTATAAGTTTGTATGGGCACTCCTATACAATGAGTTACTTATTGCTTAATGACCCTCAACTTATATGCTTGTATGGGCATCCATATAAGTTGAGTTACTTATTGTTATAACATTATACTCTCTTGCTGCTGTAGTTGGTAGAATTGTAGAATAAGAGCTTGTTCATTTATACACTACTTTTATTACTACCTATGATTTGTATACTTACTTCACCTGCTTGTACTACTGTTTTATATATATTGTACCCGTTCCTTTCTCCGCCCGATGCCGAGGAGTCGCCCGGAGAGCGGATGTGAAGCCACTTAGTTTTTATGACTAACTGTTGCTATGTCTTAATTTTTAGGAGGAAACCCCGCAGGTGGAGCAGCAGGCTATGCAGCTAGACAGCCAGGCCAGGACGAAAGGGCCTGAGAAGACGGTACCGTCGCTACCGTCAGTTATAGATGTGAGTGAGAGAGATTTTGTTGTAGCCCTTCAGGGCAATTCTATTTACGTACTCTGATTATGTAGAAGCTTGTTTAGCTTCTCTTTTGATGTACTTATGTACTTATGCTTGGTGTGGGTTGACATCTTTTATTTTTATGGTTGGGTTGGCATTTATATGTTGATATTGGTTGAAGCCGGCAAGATAGGAGTCCAGTGGTACAGGCTGACCCGAGTGTTAGTGTTACCGCAAGACGGCTGTTTTGGGCATAAGACCCCTCTCGTGCCGTGTTTTGTGTTCCGGGAGGGGGGTCTTACAAATGGTATCAGCTTGCTACAATCCTCCAAGGAGAAAGTCATTTAACAATGGTGCCACCCCCGTTTGATTAGTTAGTTTTTGGACAAAATGACTTAGCGAAAGCAGTGGTGTGCCCATATGTAATTCACACTAAGTTTGTCCATCTTTAACCTTAGATTAGCGGACCTAACCTTAGGTTTGTACCATATATGTAGATCCCAGTACATGTTGAGCCAGTGAGGGGCACCCCCACCCCGTCCGTGCCTACACAATTCCAACAATCAGAGCTGGGGCAGACGCTCACAACTATTTTGGACGCCTTTAGGTCCCAATCTCAGCAGGCACCTTTACAACAACAGGGTCCGGGATCTAGTTGATTAAGCACTTTCTGAGCTCTCTCCCCTCCCGCTTATATTGGGACAGAGTCGGCGGTGCATACGGAAGAGTGGCTCGACACTATACAAGAATTGTTGGCATGAATAAGATGTCCAAACAATATGGCGGTGACCCTTGTGGTGACACTCCAAGAACTGCACACCAAAAGGTGGTGGAAGTCCCTCATGGGCTCCACTTTTCGTGGAAGAGTGTACACGGACATTATTTGGAGCGAATTCTCTGAAGCCTTTTTAGAGAATTTCATCCCCTCGGCCGCTCGGGATGGTCTTGAAGAGAGATTTTTGCAACTAAAGCAAGGGTCCATGTCGGTGACAGAGTACCAACGGGAGTTTCGGCACTTGGCTAGATTCGCTGACTCCTATGAGTTGGATGATAGAGGGTACGCCAAACGATTCTACAAAGGCTTGAGTGATCCCCTAAGGTAAGCCCTTTTGTTTATAGCGGACGCTAGTATGGCGGAGATTATCGATATGGCGAAGAGATTGGAAGCGGACCACTTGGGAAGTGGAAGGACAGTAGAGGGCGTGATGGAAGCTGGCCCCAACAACAGAAGGAGATTTGACAATAGAAGAGGAAGAGGATATCAGAGGGGTTGCAAGCGTTTCCCCCAGAACTTTAGAGAGGAGCGCCCGGTTCCGCAACCGCCAGCATTACCTCCACCTCAACAAATTAAGCAATACGACGGAAGGCAGGAACTAGTGTGCTTTGAATGCAACCAACCGGGCCACATTCGACGCTACTGGCCGCAACTTTTTGGAGATGCGCCTTTTGCTTTCCCTCCAGCAGCCCCGCGGGGGAGAGGGTATGTGCGTGGTCGAGGACAAGGACCACGAGGAAGAAACCCCGGACCCGCTCGGGATCAGATGCATGCCTTTGATATTACTTAAGAGCGAAATCCTCAGGAGATGATTGCAGGTACGATTTGAATTAGCCATTTTGCTTCCATTAATATCCTATAGTGGCTTAAGATATACTAGACGTCTAGCTTGAGTATTATTAAATGACACTTAGGCACCGTGATGGTCGGCGGGAAACCGGCTTATATGTTATTTGACACCGATGCCTCATATTCTTTCGTGTATGAAGACTTCATCAAGGACATACACAGAGTGCAATATTTCACTGGTATTGCTCGAAGAGTACGCCTCCCAGACGGATCTGAGATGATTGCAACCGCGAAGTGTGAGTTGGAGATAACCATTGGGGGAAAGACCTTCGATACCCCAACCACAATTTTGAGAATACCAGAATTCGACCTCATTCTAGGCATGGAGTGGCTGGATTGGCACCATACAAGAATCGACTGTGCGGAGAAGCACATCTATTTGAGACACGGGGATACTTATGTAGTCTTCCAAGGTATAAATTTTGCACCACGAATATTGTAATCCTCAATCCAGACCTTGAAAGCTCATATGAGAGGGGATGAAGTCTATATGATATGTTTCGAACAAAAGGAGATGAAGATAGATGTGAAGGATGTGCGTGTAGTACGGGATTTCCCTGAGGTATTTCCTAAGAAATTGCCAGGGTTACCCCCGCATAGAGAAGTGGATTTTCAGATTAAGCTTGTATCAGGAGCTAAGCCTGTCTCTAGGACCCCTTATCGGATGGCCCCAAAAGAACTCGCGGAGTTTAGAGTTCAACTGCAGGAGTTGGTAGAATCAGGGTTTGTTCGCCCCAGCTCATCACCTTGGGAAGCCCCTGTTCTATTCGTTAAGAAGAAAGATGGAACCCTGCGTTTATGTATAGACTATCGGGAGCTCAACCGACTGACGTTCCGGAACACCTATCCGTTACCTCGGATCGATGAGTTGTTCGACCAACTGGTGGGAGCGCATTGGTTCTCCAAGCTAGATTTCCGCTCGGGGTATTACCAATTGAGAATACAAGAGGATGATATTCAGAAAACGGCTTTCAGCTCAAGGTACGACTTATATGAGTTCACAGTGATGTCGTTTGGGATCACAAATGCCCCATCGGCTTTCATGAGCTTGATGAATAAAGTGTTTGAGCCCTATCTGGATGTCTTCGTCATTATGTTAATTGACAACATCTTAGTCTACTCGAAGATGGAGGAAGAACATGCCGGGCATTTGGCCTTAGTTCTGGAAAAGTTAAAAGAGCACGCCCTATTCGCCAAGTTTAGCAAGTGTGAATTCTGGCTTAGGGAAGTGGCTTTAGTGGGTCATGTAATCAGTGGGGCTGGACTAGTTGTGGATGTGGCTAAGGTGCGTGCCGTGAAGAAGTGGTCACCCTTGAGGTCGGCGGCTGATGTGAGGATTTTTCTTGGACTTGCCGGATGCTACCGCAAGTTCGTAAAAGGATTCTCAAAGATTGCCCTCCCGCTTACTTCTTTTACAAAGAAAGGTGTGCCATTTGAGTGGACACTCCAATGTGAAGCGGCATTCCAGGACTTGAAGGATAGACTTACCTCCGCCCCCATCCTTATCCTTCCGTTTGGGAAGGAAGGATTCAAAGTTTACACAGACGCGTCTTATCAGGGGTTGGGAGCGGTGTTGATGCATAATGGGCTCATAATTGCTTATGCTTTAAGAAAATTGAAGAAGCATGAAATCAATTACCCGGTGCATGATTTGGAGCTAGGAGCAGTGGTGTTCACCTTTAAGGTATGGAGGTATTATCTATACGGCGTCCACTGCGAAATCTTCTCAGATCATAAAAACTTGAAGTACGTCCATACCCAGAAGGAATTGAACTTAAGACAACGGCGGTGGTTAGAGTTTCTATGCGACTATGAGTTCACCTTGAACTACCACCCCCGAAAAGCGAACTCGGTAGCCGATGCATTGAGTCGGAAAGTACCCGGCTCGAGCCTAGAGTCTCGGTTGATGAGCATGGAGTTGGCACAGATGATTGAGGAGATGGACATTACCTTAATATATAAGGCTTATTCGGCATATACGGAGTACTTATCCAGCATGAGCATAGTTTGTGATATCCGGGACTGGATCCGAGTGGAGCAAGGATTGGATACGGCTTTGGCCCCGGCAATAAAGTTAATCGAAGACGGGACTACCGACGAGTACATACTAAAGGACGGCCTCGTTTACTTTCGCAGCCTGCTCTACATTCCCAAAGGTGGCAGAATCCGGGAGGATATCATGAGAGAAGCACATTGCTCTCAATATTACGTGCACCCGGGAATTTCAAAGATGTACGACAGCTTACGGAAGACGATGTGTTGGCCCAGAATGAAGAAGGATGTCCGATACTTTGTTACGCATTTTGAAGCCTGCCAAAGAGTGAAGGCGGAGTGCAGGAGCCCAGGTGGTCTATTGCAATCGTTGCCAATCCTCGAGTGGAAGTTCGAGGATATTTCCATGGACTTCATACATGGGCTACCTCGCTCCCGCTCAGGAAATTATTCATTGTGGGTGATCGTTGATCGCCTGACGAAAGTTGCCCAGTTCATTCCTATGAAGAAGGCTCATGTGTATGTCTTAGAATGCCTTTTTGTGGAGCAGTTTGTACGGTATCACGACGTACCTAAGACGATAGTTTCGAACCGTGATGGTCATTTTACCTCCAAGGAGTGGAAGGCGATATAGGCGTATTTGGGCTCGCGCCTTACCTTCAGTACCGCATTTCATCCTCAGACAGACGGGCAGTCTGAGCGGACCATCCGAACATTGGAGGATCTGTTGAGGTTGTGTGTGATAGATAGGGGAGAGCAGTGGGAAAGACTCTTGCCCTTAGTGGAATTCTCCTACAACAACAGCCATCAAGCTAGCATTGGCATGACGCCCTATGAAGCCCTTTATGGAAGAAGGTGTAGTACCCCCTTGTCTTGGGTGCAAGACGAAGACCCGAAGGCATTGGGAATTGAGTATATTGACGATACTGATGCGGTGGTTAGGCTGATAAGGGATCGCATGTTGGAGGATCAAAGTCGGCAGGCGAAGTATTATAACGCAAAGCACCGTATGGTTGAGTTTCAAGTGGGTGAAAAAGTGTTCCTGAAAATCCGGCCGATGCATGGAGTGTCACGGGTGCGGGGAGTGAAGAAGCTCAGCCCACGGTATGTTGGACCCTATGTCATAGTGGAAAGGATTGTCCCTTTGGCATATCAGCTGGAGCTACCGCCCGAGCTAGAAAATCTCCACGATGTGTTCCATGTATCGTCGCTTCGTAAGGCGATGTTGTGGCCTGAACAATACATCCCATCAACTGATGGTAAGGTGGTGTCTTACAGATCTATGTGATTGGAGCCGGTACGAATCGTTGATAATGAGATAAGAACCTTGCGCCGCAAAAGTGTGCCTCTGGTAAAAGTGCTATGGTCTAATCATGGGAAGGAAGAATTTACTTGGGAGCTGGTGGACTTGATGCAGAAGCGCTACCCGGAGCTGTTCTCCCAAGGTAACATTTTATAGCGCATAATATTTTGTACTTGCATCCCCAAAGCCCTAGTCTGATTTTGGGGACGAAATCTTTTATTTTGTTTATAGGATTTGTAACGTCCCAATTCACGCTAGGCCCCTCACATGAGTTTTGAGTCAAGAGAATTGACTCGGGCTCGGGACGCACTGGCAAAAGGTGTCAAGTGCGTTGAATGGAGTGTAGGGTTGAGTGATATCCAACGGATCGAAAGGAAATGGTCTAAGTGAAAATCGACGAGAATGGGAGTTGATACTCGCCGATCGATGGGTATCGGGAATGATACTCGCCGATCGACGGGTATCGGGAATGATACTTGCCGATTCGACGGGTATCGATGGTCGATACCCGCCGGATTCAGAACTGCTGATTGAGAATTAGGCTAAGGGAAATTCGCCGTTTATCATTGTTGATACCCGACAAATTCGTCGAGAATGCCTGGCGAATCTCGCCGATCGTCGAGAATGCCCGGCGAAACCCACCGATCGTCGAGTATCGCTGACTAATACTAAACGCACTCAACGCCAGGAATTTCTGATAAGTGGACTAAGTGAAATTCTCCGGGTATCATTGTTGATACCCGACGAATTCGTCGAGAATGCCCGACGATTCTCGCTGATCGTCGAGAATGACGCTTGATTCCCGTCAAATTTGACTTGTGCGTTTTCTTCGCCCAGGCAGATTCGCCGGCTTGTATAGACAGACCAAACCGGACTTCCAGATTCATGCTGATGATGATTCCTTGGACCGAGTCTGTAACATCCCAAATTTCAAATGACTTAGATTTGGGTTAGACATGTGGTGGATGCTAGGGTTTAGCTAGGTTTGACCCTAGGAGGAGGATTTAGACCATGTGGGGCCCACTATGGGGCCCAAGTCAACCTAGGTCAAACTAGGCTAAATACAAACCCTAGCCACACCATGACCCCACCACATTGTCCTAACCCTAAATACAATCTAAGTGGTCCCTAGGGTAGGCCATGGGGTCAACTAGTTGACCCATGTTGGGTCAAGTCAACATGTTGACCTAAATAGTGAAAATGGTGCCCTAGCCCATTTCACTAGGTTGGGTCCACCCAAACCAACCCAAATTCATCATGTGGGCCTAAAGTGACCTTATAAACCCTATGGAAGAGAAAAATAGGGGCATGCAATGGTAATTTTGGAAATTACCCAGGAGAGAGAAAAGAGGAGGAATAGGAGAGAGAAAATGCTAAGGAGTCATTTTGGGCCACTTGGGCTCATCCCACCAACCCACAATGGGTTGGCTGACCATGTAGGGGTATTATGAGGAGAGGGGACCCACCATGCCACATTGGGTCAAACCCAAAACCGAGCCTCTCTCTCTCCTATCTCAATATGTGAGCCAAACCCCCTCTCTCCACTCACCAACTCAGCCCCTAACCTTGGAACCCGACCCATTAGGGTCTATTTAACCCAGCTGGAGTAGTGGGGCCCACTCCCAAGCAACCTAGCCGGCCACACACACCAACCCGAGCCCTCCCCACCTTGGTGAAATCGTCACCTTGGTGAAATCGCCAAGCATTGGTGAAATCGCCCCCCTCTCTTATCTCAGCCCAAAACCAAGCTCCCTCCCTCATTCCCACTCATTCCACCCCAGAGAAAGAGAGACCAGCTGCTGCCATGGCTATCCAAAGAGGAGATCGCCGGAATTTTCACTCCATGGGAAACCGCCGCCACCCTCGACCACAACCGCCGCCACAGGTCCGTATCCCCTCCCCTCCAAGTGTACTAGTTTCCTAGATCAACTAGGCTAGAGGTCGAGCTCAAACGAGCTCGACGTTAGGAAATCAAAAGCTTGAAATTCTGTAAAAAAATGGCGGCCCGGGAGCTTTTCGGTTTGGTTGCGCCGCCACTCTCCGCCGCCCAGTCGCCGGCCAGCCCTAGCCCCGACCACCGTGAGGCCGGGGAAGGCCTTGGCCGGAGGTCCCGCCGCCGGCGATGGCCGGGAACCACCCCGCAAGAATGGCCTGCACGGGTTGTGGCCATGCATGGTGCATGGAGAAGAAGAGCAGCCACCGTCCGATCTTCTTCAAAATTCGGGCAGGCTGATCATACATTTAGTTAATATTTAATAAATCTGTTACAATTTCATTTAATGAATAGTGGGTTAATTTGTGACATTTTGGCAGCCACTTTGCATGTTGATGTTAAGGCCCTTATGGCCACCTGATGAATTTTTGTCCAACATGAAAATTGTAGCTAAAGGTGTTAACTTTAATTTGCCACCCTAAATTCAAGTTTTGGTCCAGTATTTTGTGCTGTAGGGCTGTTTTTCTAGGACTGCTCCTAGACTAGGGCAGAAAGTAAAATTGATGCCCAAGCCAAACCAAGTGTCATCATGACCTGAAATTTTGGTCATGTGTGTATTTAGGGCATGTTTAGGCCCTGCCAAAAATTTGGAATTTTTGGAAAACATTTTGCTATAGTTTTTACAAAAATACCCAAAAGTAAATAAATGTGATTTTTGGAGTTCTCCAACTCCAATGGGCCCCAAATTTTGGTGGCACCCTCTCATGGGTATATTAGACCCATGGTTAAAATTTGGGCTAAATTGATGCATTGCATGATGAGGAATCTCACTTGCATGTTTGAGAAATAATATTTGACTTGGGCTGCAAATAGCAATTTTGCAGAATTTCAAATGGCTGCCCAAGCCAAACCAGAAGCCCCCTTGACCTGAGATTTTGGTCAGAGGTATAATTAGGGCATATTCAGGCCTTGCCCAAAAATGGGCTTGATTGGGAAACAAAATGTGGGAAAATTACCAAAATACCCCTAGGGCTTAACTAGGTGATTCTTGGAGTTAGCTAACTCCAAATGACCCCAAATTTTGGTGGCTGGTCATTAGGGACCATATGGACCAGTGGTAGAAATTTCTCTGAAATTGGGACAAGTCATGTTGGGAAAGACCCGCATGCAAGAATTGAACTACTTAGACTCGGGGTGCAAATAGTAAATTTATGATATTTGCCTAAAGGGGTGCATTTAGAATGCACACCCCCTGATTCAGCAGACCAGTAGGGTATAATTTCAAACCCTAAATTAGTTAGGATTTTTGGGGAGTATAAATCCCGCACTTAGTGAATTTGACGATTTTGAGAATTTGGTGAACACTTAAGCATTTTCTAAAATGAATCAAACTAGGGTTTAGAAGATTTACAAAACCCTAATGATATTATTTAAACTCATGGGAGACATATACGAGCCCTTGAGATTCGACTTGATAAATTGAAGAGTTAACTTATAAGTATACGAGAAAATGACAATTTTACCCTCAACAATAATTGACTGATTCTGGAGGAGATAAAATAATGAATAATTCGATGTAGCATATCTATAATAATCTCATGTGATTAAACACAATACATGCATTTGGAAGTTCATTCAAGAGATCATTAGTTAGGTCATCTTACCCTAGTCGCTCAGTCTCGATAGAAGCGTCGTACGTAAATACCTATCTAGATAATACCACCCTAGATTAATGAACCGAACGATGGGGATGGTAGTGTAATTTGAAATGGCAGGGTGGTATTAGGTCTGGGGCCACATTTAGAATAAGTAGGATTACTCTTCTAGGACCACCGGGAGATAGAATGTAAAATGGGATAGTCGTGGAAATTGGGAATAAACCCGGGTGGTGTTGATAGCATCATGAGTATAGCAACGAGTGATAGAGTGCAAATCACTTTACAATAGGCATAACGGAGTCCGACGGAAGACCGTCGCCTTTCCGATAATAATACCATAAGTCATTAGGCTACTAAGGAGTAACACTAAAGGAGAATCGTGGGTAACGGGTAAACATCAACTAAAACTAATTATCCTTGCGAAAGGGAACTTCGGGTTTCATGCCCGTCTTGGTTCCTAGTGCCCTCGAGACCCCCTCACGGGGCATGCCTTGGGTAGTCCTGGGATTCACTCTAAATCACTAGGTGTAATAAACCTTAGACGAGAGTAGTCTAATAGGTTTGGAGTTCTACGCGATAGGTTCGTCGGTTAAATAAGGTTGGAAACATCATATGGGTTACTTGCTCACCTATTTCACAAGGTTGGAGGGATACAAGTAATGAGCTCATCCTAACCGGGTTGGAGGGATACGAGTGGCTTGCTCACCTGTTTCTTAAGGTTGGAGGGATACAAGCACTTGCTCACCCAAATTGGATTGGAGGGAATGTGTTGACAATATCAGTACGAGCAGGAAGCTCAGATTAATACCTTGCATGTGCATAAAATTAGTGGCGAGTCACGCGGGACTGGCCAGTCGATGCACCGATGGCAGTACGATGACTCGGGCGAGGAGTACGGGTGGAGGGGCCAGTATGCTAAATATATAATACTGCGGAATCCCCGAAGACGTACACTCGACCTACAAGACTGACGGGCAGTCAGCAAAATACGTACGCAAAACTCTAGAGTGCACCTAAGACGTGTACAGAGGCGTATGAGAGGGGTCTAGGTCTGGTAGTGCTTATACCCACCTAGAAGTGGAGAGCCCGCTCCACTGTTGCCGTAGCCACAACGGTAGTACCCGAGAGTGATGCAAGCTCTCAAAAAGAGGGAACTAAAGGTCTGTGATCACGGAGTCGTGTGTGTGTGTTGCACTTGCATGTTTAACATACTCATCATAACATTCATTCATTCATTAGGACATACGCTTCATAGATCCTTATCATATAAATTGTATGGGCGGTTTATATGATAAGTTACTTTTGGAAACCCTAACTTATAAGTTCGTATGGGCGTTCATATAAGTTAGGGTACTTCTGTGATATTGATAGGAGTAGGAGTAGCAGTAGCGTACTTTCCTTTCTGTACTGCATTTACTTTCAGTTCTATCTTTTTACTGCAGTCCTTTTCTTTCTGCACTGTCTTTACTTACTTGCACTTTATATAGAACTGCTAGATTATATATAGAACTGCTAGATTTTACTTACTCCTGCTAGATAGAAATGTCACCTGCTTCCACTTTGCTACCCCTTGTTGTCCTCCGCATCCTCCTTCCATCCGGTGCCTAAGAGCGACAGGAGGAGGTGTTGAGGATACGACTTAGTCTTTTTGACTAACATACGTTGACTCCCCCTTTTTAGGAGTTCGAGGAGGCAGGGCATGAGGAGCAGCTACCACCACCACCAGACACTACTACCGTACGTCCTCAGGTGGGAGGAGATGTAGTGGATAGCTAGTTTACAGCTTTCTGTTTTGTGAGAGAGAGTTTGATATCTATTGATGTATATGGGCCTAAGCCCTATTTCACTTTTGTACTCATTTTTGGACTGTAGCAGCTTTTCATTTCCATATATATGATATGCTCTGTGACTTCTGTGGACATGTGTATTGGGTTGTTTATACACTTTACTTCCGCATCTCTAGTGAAAAATGATCGTAATAGCCGGCAGAATCGACGTCTTACGGTGTCGACTAACTTAGGAGTTAGTGTCACCGTAAGGCGGCGGTTCTGGGCATAAGATCCGGGATGCCTTCGAAAAGGGAAAAGGCGGATCTTACAGAGTCACTTCAATATGACCCATTAGGGGCGGTCCAATGGGGCGTTGACACGTGGCAGAAGGATTTAACCTAATACATCGGTTTATAAGAGGATAAAGCCGAACCCTAGCCATCCTTGCCAATCATTCTTGCCGTCATCGTGGACCTCGCGAATCCGATAGAGCCGTGGGAAGAAGTCGGAGCTCGTGGAGGCAGCCTTCTCTCTCTCTCCTTCCTTTGCCGTGAAGAACAACTGCAACAAGCAAGAGATGCCGCAAAGAAGAATGACTAGATCCATGGCCGAAAATGGTGGTACTGCTGGAAACTAGGTGAGCTTAGTCCCCTCCAACCTCTTTATTCTTCAAAGTGAAGATGGGAGAGTGATTCGTGGAGAATTATGGCTTCGTGAGGGTGAATAATGGTGGACGATTTTCTGGAGGAGTTTTTGGGAGATTGGTGCTAGGAGGAAGACAAACGGATTCCGTTCATCTCGCCTCAAGATGCGTGCAGAAATCTGTTTTCTGCACGCAGCGACCTTCGTGACCAATTTCGGGGGTGTTCTGGTCCTATCTGGTTTTTCAACTAAACACAAAAGTCGTAGCACTCGAAATTATCTTTCCAACGAATGATTGCACGTTTCCAGGCGATACCTGTAGCCACGGGAAAGTCAGTTCGAATCTGCTGCGATTGGGGAAAAATCATGTACACAGCAGGCTTCGAGTGAATTTCTGGTGTGATGCAATCAAATCTGGGCTTTCAACTAAACACAAAAGTTGTAGCCCTTGAAATTATCTTTCCAACGAGTGGTTACACGCACTCGTCAGATTTCTGTAGCCTTAGGAATCCTTGGTCGGAGTGTCTGCCCGGATTAAGGCTGCACCTAAATTCTTGGCTGTGTAATGTGGAATTCGATTCGGTGGAATTTAACGTGGCGATCAAACTCAAGGCTTGGGTGAACTCTTTTGACATGGTCATTATAGTGATATGATAAGTTGAGGTTATAGATCTGAATTCGTATAATGAGTTGTGGACAAGCCTAATTGAAGGAAAGGGCCTGACATAAATGGGTAGTTATAAATTGATAGATGTATAAATGTTTTAACTATGGCAATGATGTATGTTGAATGGATAAAAAGGGAATTAGTAATCCAATGCTTAGAGTGTCGTCTCCCTATGTGTAGCATTGTGGAAGTAACAAGTGCGGTGTTGACCGTCGTTATGGAATGGGATTGAGATGAGTAAAGTTGGACGGTTGGGCTTGGCCCTCGGTGTTCACGTTCCAAGGCTCCTCCCGTATTTGATGGATGGTTGGGCTTGGTCCTCGGTGTTCACGTCCCGAGGCTCCTTACATACCACGATATTGTGGAATTGCATGTGGTGTGAGTCGACACGTGGTGTCATAATCCCGGGTTAAGGTTAGTGTGGCAGGTCTAAGGGCTCGCAAATCATCACATCGATGGGAGTTGACAGCTAGACCTTGGACGGTTGGGCTTGGTCCTCGGTGTTCACGTCCAGAGGCTCCTTTCGTGCCAAGTGAACGGTTGGGCTTGGTCCTCATGTTCATTTTCGAGGCTCCTCCCGTGTCACGCATAGGCCAGTTCGGGGCTAGGATCTTGGTGCACATTTACCCAAGAGAACCCGCTGAGCCATAGTGTGTATGTGAGCTCCGCTGTTGTGTTCTTAGCATTGAGGCGTACGGAGGCCTAGGCCAGGTAGTGTGGAGACCAGCCTAGTAGTGGAGATGCCCGCTCTACTGTCACCGTTTGGCCACGACGGTTGACGCCTGAGAGGTTAGCTACCTGCTCGAATAGTGGGAACTATATGTCTGTGTCGACATAGCGATTGCATGTGATTGATCATGGGTGTGTTATTGCATTGCATACATAGCATTGCACTTCATTGCATACACAAGACCCTCATCGTATAAGTTTGTATGGGCACTCCTATACGATGAGTTACTTATTGTTGAACGACCCTCAGCTTATATGCTTGTATCGACATCCATATAAGTTGAGTTACTTACTATTATAACATTATACTCTCTTGCTGCTGTAGATGGTTGAATTATAGAATAAGAGCTTGTTCATTTATACACTACTTTTATTGCTACCTATGATTTGTATACTTACTTCACCTGCTTGTACTACTGTTTTATATATATTGTACCTGTTCCTTTCTCCGCCCGGTGCCGAGGAGTCGCCGGGGGAGCGAATGTGAAGCCACTTAGTCTTTATGACTAACGGTTGCTACGTCTTCCTTTTTAGGAGGAAACCCCGCAGGTGGAGCCGCAGGATATGCAGCTTGACAGCCAGGCCAGGACGGCAGGGCCTGAGGGGACGGTACCGTCGCTACCGTCGGTTATAGATGTGAGTGAGAGAGATTTTGTTGTAGCCCTTCGGGGCAATTCTATTTACGTACTCTGATTATGTAGAAGCTTGTTTAGCTTCTCTTTTGTTATACTTATGGACTTATGCTTGGTGTGGGTTGACTTCTTTTATTATTATGGTTGGGTTGGCATTTATATGTTGATATTGGTTGAAGCCGGCATGATAGGCGTCTTGTTGTACAGGCTGACCCGAGTGTTAGTGTTACTGTAAGACGGCTGTTCTGGGAATAAGACCCCTCTCGTGCCGTGTTCTGTGTTCTGGGAGGGGGGTCTTACAATAGGTCACCAAGGATCCATTGGGGCTAACAAAAGAGGCTAAGTTGACCCAAGTCAACCCTAGCCCTAAAAAGATTAAAGTGCCCTAACTAAGGGTCAAATGGCCTTCAAGGTGCCCAACCAACCCTACCCAACCCTTCCTGGACCTTAAGGGAGGACAATGAGTCACCAAGAACCCATTGGAGTCAACCCAAAAGGTCAATATGACCAAAGTAAACTCCACCTTAATGTTAAGTCAAACTAGCTCAAATGGGCTAACTCTAGCTCAAGCCCAATCCCCCTTAGGCTAACCTTATTTCCATGAATGATATGTGTTAGTGGGGTGCCTTTATGCTGAAATAATCACGAATTTCGTACATGGTGACTAGGAGAGAGAAAAACTCCATTTTCCCATTTATGTAGGAGAGAGAAAATGAGAGAAAGAGGGCCATTCATGGCATGGGAGGCCAAGGACCTCCTAAATCCTTCTCCCATGACAAGGTTCCTCCTCCCTAGTAAGTTTGGGGAAGATTTACAGTCATAGCCTGCCACCAAAGTGGCTGAAATCAATTCCTCCCACAAGGAAGAGAGAGAAAGAGGAGAGAGAATGTCATAACCCGCATTTTATCTGAATTAAATAATAAGTCAGAGCAAGAGAAAATATGCGCCGTGATGCCATGCCGTGCAGGGGATAACTGCAGACGTTCAGCCAACCATGTCCTTACATTTACTTTAATGGAAGAGCCTTATGTTTTAAGTTAAAAAAACATATTTAAGTTCTTGAGTTTACTGATCGTGTCCCTCGGTCGGGCAGAACAACTAGTCCATAGGTGAGAAAATATAGATTTACGCGGTAGAAAATACTAAGGTTGATTCGTTTATTAACCTATATGAGAATGAGCACATAGCACAAAATGCAATGAGATAGGACTTCTAAATTTAGTATAAATAAAAGAGATTTTCTATGGAGCTTCAAAGTAGTGTGTTTTATAGTTTAAAAGTTATGTCATGCAAAACATTTAAGTATGAAACTTTGTATACTTAAAATTAACTACATGCATCCTAACATAAAAACTTCCCAGAGAGCAAGTATAGAACTAGCAATAAGTAACAACAGTAAAAGTAACAAGTAAACTGTCATAAGAATTCTAAGACTATGGGCGTGAACAACTGACACGAACCCATATAGAAGTCGTCATGTCTAACAAAACAACTACCTCAACACTCTGAGGTGGAAACAAATGACCACAACAACCCGAAGCACCAGAAGAACAACCCTGTCATCTAAACTTACTACTTCTTTGGACTTGAGGCATTCAAAAGAAGAACACCTCAGAAGCAAGCAACAAATGGTGCAAAAGAGTAAAAGGAAGACCAACAAACCTCTAAGTGAACGAGGGACAATAAACCGACTGCAGAAAATGTCAGTAGCAAGCAACAGAAACAAAAGAGTAAATCTAGCATAGCAAGAAAGGCTAATCACAACAACTTGATAGAACAAAGTGTCAAACATCAGAAGTACATATATTCATCCTTCATTATTATTCATGTTATTCATCATTTTAAATGAGACTGATCAGCTCAACCGAAAAGAGTACTGTTCCGGGAAAAAGGTCCACAATGCGCACAAACTTAGCCAAAAGGGCACTATTCCAAGGGAGAAACCCCAACGCGAACAGACCAACACCTAAGGTAATGTGCCAGAGATGAAGGTCCATAACGCGCACAGACTCGACCATAAGGAACTGTGCGGAGAGAGAAACCCCAACGTGCACAAACCATCAGAGTTTCCTTTGTTATATATTAATATATGCAGAGTTTCTTTTATTCAACATAGACTAACGGTCAACAAACTATAAATCGACTCTTAATGAAGCCGACACTTCAAAGGGACACTTATCTACTGGGACTTACCCGACGAGATTTCAAAGAGGGTCAATAAAAGACTTGGACTACATAAGGACATTGCAAAGGTTAAGCAAGGTGAAGTACGATCAAAACATTGGGACGCACAAGGTGTCGCAACGATCAAAATGACTCGATGGTTAAATTAACATGAAAAATACATTTGTTTACCAAATCTACGAGATAAAATTTGGGAGAAATGGTTCTTGGTGAAACACACGTCATAATACATGATAATTAACGAGAAATTCGGGGATAAGATTAACTTAAACATGTCAAATCTAAGAAATATGGCTAAAATTTGGAAGAAAAGAGCAAGAGGGAGAGCAAAAATACCACTTGCCTCGGTTTCAACTCCAATCGGTATTCCAATTTACTCCACGTCACGGATCTAGCCAAAAGAAGGTGCGGGGAAGCGGAATCTACAAGGATTTGGCCAAAAGAGAGGTTAGGGCTGAAAACACTAACAAAACACTTCCATGAAACGAGAAATACTTACCACGATCGTGAAGATCTTGGCGAGAGCTTTCCAGATCTATGCTCGATTTGCGATTCCGAGCACCGTAGCTCCGACGACGGTGATCCGAAGTTTCACGAACTTAGAACCCTTGCCGTCACTCTCGCTCTCTGGTTCAGTCTAGACTTAAGGATGAAGATGAAGTTGAATGGAGGGCGAGGTTTTGTTTATCTTTAAGTATATGAATATATATATAAATATATATTCTTTTGTCTAAATAGGAAGAAAGCGGACTGCTAACAATTTAAGAGCGGGCGCACGGAAAATGAAAATAGAGGCTAAAGATGACTATGAATTGAAATGTGATCAACACAGAAGTTGTAGATCTCGTTGAGACAAACAAAATCCATGTTAACTATTTTTTAATATGACGCCATTTTGACGCGCAAAACGTCGCCCGAATGCAGTCTGAAATGGATATCTCGAGATGAACTTCGGATTTCTCGAGAGCAGCACAGGATTTCTCGAGAACAAACTTAAAGTTCTCGAGAAATAACTTCAGGATTTCCCCGGGAGGGTTTTGAGTTCTCGAGAACAAGTTTCAGGGGTTACCGGAAGGGCTGCAGACTTCTCGAGAAGAACGAACAACTACCCGAGAACTAAATTGAATGAACAGTGTTTTTTTGTCCTCATGAATAGTGGATTTTGCAAATTTACCCTTGATCAAACTTTAGGGATGAATAGTTCTTTTCATTTAGGAATAGTTCTTTAATATTATAATAATCATATTTATATTTTTTGAACAAGTATATACGATTTCAAAACGGAGGCCCAAACGCGCGCCGAATTAAACGAAATTCGCACCATAGGCGAACACCGACGCTATGAACTTAACGACGAAGATGAAACCAAAATCCAATGTAAAAATCAGGAGTTATAAATTCCTTAAGTTTACAACAAACGTAAGTAATACAAACGCGCACAGAGACTCCAAAAATGTTCGGATTGTGACGAAACTTGACGTCTAAGTCAAAAATAATTCATTTTAACTTCATAATGCAGAATTATCCAAATTCGATGAAATTTCCAAGATTTGGTCGGCTTGACCCAACAAATACAAATACGCACTAATGACAATGCGTCGACATCTCACGCGAACGTAATGCCCTGACTTCATAATGACATCACTACGAGGATTAAAAATTAACAGAAAAATTGGGGCATTACATTCACCCCTCCAAAAAGAAAGTTTTTTCAAGAAACTTGGAACACGAAATGAAACAAGAGGGGAAATAGAGAGTACAATAATACTAACCAGGGAAGGCTAGGAGAACAGGTGATGATGAAATTCTCTCATTGCGGATTCCAATTCCCAAGTTGCACCTCTAGCGTCCTAATTGCGCCAGAGAACCTTAACCATCAGAATTGTCTTCTTTCTTAGCACACGATCTTGCGTCTCCAGAATACAGACAGGCTCTTCGACATACGTTAGATTAGGCTGCAACTGGGGCACTGATTTAAGGAAATGTCGATCACTACGAATACACTTCCGTAACTGGCTAACGTGAAACACATCGTGAACACCAGGGAAAGATTCTGGGTAACTTAATCTATAAGCAGACACCCCGGTGCACTCCATAACTTGGAAAGGTCCCACATACCTCAGATCCAACTTATGGTTCCTTCCAAATCTCTTAACACCTGTCATCAGAGAGACCTTCAGAAAAACCATGTCCTCAACTACAAATTCCAGATCAACTCTGCGCTGATTTGCATACTTCTCGTATCGCTCCCGAGCCAACCTCAGCTTTTCACGAATATGCGTCACTAAAATGCTCATATCAACTAAAGCTTCCGGACCGAGCAAAGGCTTCTTACCAACCTCAGCCAAGAACAGGGGAGTTCGATAACTCCTACCATATAAGGCTTCAAAGGGTGCCATCTGCAAACTCTCCTGATAGCTATTATTATACGTGAACTCCATCAGTCTGAGGTGTTTATCCCAAGCCCCACCATGGTCTAGAATATATCATATAATCATATCCTCCAAGATCTTATTCACTCTCTTCGTCTGACCATTTGTCTAAGGATGATAGGCAGTAGAATACCTAAGGTCAGTACCTAGAGCTCATTGCAAGCTTTGCCAGAAACGAGACATGAACCGGGAGTCTCGGTCTGACACAATACTCATAGGTACACCATTCAGTCTGATAACTTTGTCTAGATAAAGCTCAGCTATCTTTTTCATTGAATAATCAATTTTTAAAGGCACAAAGTGGGCACACTTGGTTAGCCTGTCCACGATAACCCACACTACATCATGCCCTCGGGGAGATCTCGGCAAACTGGTTATGAAATCCATGGATAAACTCTCCCATTTCCTACTCAGTATGTATAAAGGTATTAACTTACCACCCGGTCTTCTATGATCAGCATTGATATGCTGGCAGGAATAACATTCAGATACAAATCTTGCGATGTCGTTCTTCATGGCTGACCACCAAACAATCTGCTTAAAATCTTTGTATATCTTCGTGGAACCGGGATGATAAGCAACACTTAAACCATGCGCTTCACTACATATTCTTACCCGAATGTCCTCAACAGCGGGAATATAATGTTTGTCGCAATACTTTAGGGTACAAATGTCATCAATTGAAAAGTCAAGTAATTCCCCTTTCTCAGTCCAACTGCAAAGGTGTTAGAAATCAAGATCGTCTTTCTGATGTAGCCTAGTGAGAGTAATCTACAAAGGCTCTTCCACCTCTAAGCTACTCGGCGAAGCACTATTCCCCACGGTTATGTCCATGAGCAAAAACTCTTGTACAAGGGATTGCATCAAGAGGTTAAAGATATGTGCAGTCTTTCAGCTCAAGGCATCTGCTACTACATTAGCCGTGTCGGGATGATAAAGGATATCGACTTCGTAGTACGTAATATATTCTTACCATCTACGCTGGAGTAATTTCAATTCCTTTTGAGTGAAGACATATTTCAAACTTTCGTGGTCCGTGTAGATTTTGCATGACACTCCATACTGAAGATGTCTCCATAACTTCAAGGCATAAATAACGACAACAAATTCCAAGTCATGTCTCGGATGATGCTTTTCATGGACCTTCAGTTGTCTCGATCCATAAGCAAAAACCCTGCCATCCTTCATCAACACGTAACCGAGTCCAACTCGCGAGGAGTCCACATAAACAACATACTCAACTCCTTCCATCGGCAATGCAAAAACTGGAACAGAACACAGTCTTCTCTTGAGCTCTAGAAAATCTTCCAAACAGGCATTACTCCAAAACAAAAGTTTTGCTCTTTTGCTTAAGACTGGTCAACGATGCAGAAAGCACGGAGAATCCTTTCACAAATCTTCTGTAGTAACCTGCAAACCCTAAGAAGCTCATTATCTCCTTAGGAGATGTTGGTCTCTTCCAATCCAAGACTATGGCTATCTTCGCAGGATACACTGAGATACCATCCTTGCTTACAATGCATCGTAGGAATGATACCTGAGACAACCAGAATGGCACTTGCTAAGCTTTGCATACAACTTGTGCTCCCTCAGAGTAGCCAAGACCAAACGTAAGTGCAAGGCGTGCTCTTCTGCATTTATGGAATATACCAGGACGTTGTCAATGAATACAACCACAAACTTATCAAGAAAATCCTTGAACACCATGTTCATCATGTCCATAAAAGCTGACGGTGCGTTCGTTAATCTAAACGACATTACCAGAAATTCAAAGTGACCATATCGGGAACAAAAAGCAGTTCGCGGAACGTCTGACTCATGAATTATTAACTGATGGTAGCCCGAACAAAGGTCGATCTTAGAGAACACGGAACTACCCCGCAACTTGTCAAACAAATCATCAATCCTAGGCAACGGATATCTATTTTTGATAGTCACCTTATTCAGTTCTCGATAATCTATACACAGCCTCATCGTTCCATCCTTTTTCTTCATGAAGAGGACTGGTGCACCCTAGGGGGAAGAAATGGGTCTAATAAAACCATACTACAATAACTCATCTAGTTAAATACGCAGCTCCTCTAACTCATGCGGCGCCATGCGGTACGGTGCTTTTGCAATAGGGAGAGTACCTGGCTCAAGATCTATAATGAACTCCACCTCTCTCTCAGGAGGAAGTACAGGAAGACTAACAGGAAAGACATCTAGAAACTCATGCACCACAGAAACATCCTCAACCCGAGGCACAACAGGTGCAGTTTCCAGAACAGAAATGGAAATAAGGAAAGAATCGCAGCCAAACTCTAGAAATTTACCAGCACGTACCGAAGAAATGATTGGAGATTCCTGATGCGGCAAACCATACACACTCATGGGCTGGCCTTTGTCTCCTTTGAAATCCAAGCGCTTGTGCTTGCACTGAATGATGGCATCGTAGCTAGACAGCCATTCCATGCCCAAGATCACGTCAAAGTCATCCAATTCTAACACCTTCAGATCCGTAAAGGTTAGAAAACCACCTAGGAAGATAGGGCATTTTTGGATACCCTGACTTGACATCACCAGCTCTCCTGATGGGAATTTGAAGTTCAGGGAAGTGTTTAACTGGTTAAGAACTCAGCGATGTCGGTCTACGAAACTCCTTGCCGCAAAGGAGTGTGTAGCACCCAAATCGAACAGAACGTGCGCCCACTTATTATTCACCTTAAATTCACCTAAACACATTGCACGCGCAACTAAAATATAGAAATTATAAATCTACTATAAGAGATTACTCGCTGAGTCGAAGACTAACCTGAGATCACTTGAGCTGAAGATTGGGCTTCCTCCTTAGTCAACACATTCAACTCACCTTTTCCCTTGTCCATGTAAGGCGGGGGAGGCTGTAGAGTCTGCAACGGAACTATATGTAGTGCAGGATTGCCCTACGGGCAATTATCCCTCATGTGTCCTTTCTGGACACAGAGGAAACAAGCTCCAGCCTTCTTGTGACAATGGGATGCATCAATCCCACCCTTCTGGCAATAAGTACAAATAGGGCCTACCTTTGGTGCATCTTGGATCGCGTGTACCTAAGACTGCTTCTACGCATCCAGTCTCTTAAAGCACGTTTCAAAATGGTGGCCTGGCTTGCCATAGAAGCTACACGCTTCCTTTCGATCCTTCTTAGCTGCAGGGCCAGATGCCCTTGTAGTTCCACCATCAACAAATTTCCTCTTATTTTTCTTTGCATGCAATCCCCGATTCTTCGTATTATCTATCACCTCAACAATCAAGGCAGCTTACACTACTTCGGCAAAGGTCTCAGATTTGTACGTGCTAGCCAATTATTGGATGTCATACCTCTGCCCACCCAGGAAGCGTTTTACTCTTCCTTCCTCTGACGCTACCAGATCTAGGGCGAAATAAATGAGTTTGCTAAACTTGATCTCATACTCACTAACAGTGAGTTGCCTTTACTTCACGTGTAAAAAGTTATTCATCAGACGGTCTTGCTCGACCGATGTTAGAAACTTCTTCTGTAACATACTCTTGAAGGAATCCCAAGAGCAGCCATCAGTAAGACTCTCCTTTTCTCTATTCCACCAACTCTTCGCAAGTCCTTTGAGATAGTACGCCACAACTATCACCTTCTAATCCGAGGAAATGCCAGAAGAAGAAAACATTTCTTCATTGGCGATGATCCAGTCATCCAATGCCATAAAGTCTGCCCTACCATCATACGTAGGAGGTCCTAGTCGCTTGAAGTGAGAAATGAAATTCATCTCTGGTGGCAGTGCAGCTGGGGGTAATAGAGCAGTAGGAGGAGTAGGAACAGTTTGAACTATTGTAGGGTCCTGTGCTCTAGTCTGGTGCTCGGCGACGACAGTCAACAATGATTGAATCTTTGATTGCATGTCCACCATCTGCCTTATCAGGGCCTCATTACTTTATCGTAGTCCTTCAATCACATCTTCACTCTGGGCACTAGAAGACTCACCTTCCTACTGAGTTGTCGACCTTGTCGCAACACGCTTAACCGATATTTCAACAGAATAAACGGATATCTATTCAAAACCTTGCCTAAGACAACACAAACTGGGAAGATATTCCCTTAGAAAAAATGTTTCGGGGTCATATTCTATATATAAAAACAAACAACTTATCAAGGACCTAGCTTAAGACACCTAAGCTAGTAAACTTGAATATCCAAACCAAGATCAGATCAGAAACAAACAGACTCAAATCAGATCGAGAACGAACAGATTCTTGCTTTTGCTGTTACCTTGCTCTGGGAATTTAATGAAATGATGTTATGCTTCTAACTTGTGCTTATACTATGAATGCATGAATGTTAAGTTTCATTTCAAATAATGTGTGTACATATGTCATCATGCAGATCTTTAACTTGGCATATGTGCTTATGCGATGATATGTTATGTATGTAGTTTTATGCATTCTAAAAAGGCCTTAGTGCATGTTATGAGTGGCTTACACATACAATGTTATGCATCCCATGCTACATAATATTGTATTTAACGAAAAAGTTAAATGTGCTTATGGGCATCCATGTGGTGATGGTTATGCATCCCATACTACATAACCGTCACATGTTGTCACCTATGGTGGATCGATATACAAACACATATTATGCATCCCATAATACATAATATGACCCGTATACTTCTTATCATGCTATGAGTGTAGTGTTCATGCTTCCATCAAGATCTACTGATGACGTATCGATGTGTGTATGCAATGAAATGATACGATTAGAGTTTTGCTTAAGGGAAAGTTATTCGACTTGCTTGCCAAACTAACCAACCCTCTTGCAAAACCTCCCTCTGATACCCACTGTATACCAACTATCACAACTCGCATTTTATTCGTATTAAATAATACGTTAGAGTAAGAGAAAATATGCCCCATGATGCCACGTCGTGTAGGGGACAACTGCAGACGTTTAGGCAACCATGTCCTCATATTTACTTTAATGAAAGACCCTTATGTTTTAAGTTAAAAAACATATTTAAGTTCTTGAGTTTACTGACCGTGTCCCTCGGTCGGGCAGAACAACTAGTCCATAGGTGAGAAAATATAGATTTACGCGGTAGAAAATACTAAGGTTGATTCATTTATTAACCTATATGAGAATGAGCACATAGCACAAAATGCAATGAGATAGGACTTCTAAATTTAGTATAAATAAAAGAGATTTTCTATGGCGCTTCAAAGTAGTGTGTTTTATAGTTTAAAAGTTATGCAATGCAAAAACATTTCGGTATGAAACTTTGTATACTTAAAAGTAACTACATGCATCCTAACATAAAATCTTCCCAGAGAGCAAGTATAAAATTAGCAATAAGTAATAGCAGAAAAAGTAACAAATAAACTATCATAAGAAGTCTAAGACTATGAGAGTCAACAACTGACAAGAACCCATAGAGAAGCCTTCATGTCTAACAAAATAACTACCTCAACACTCTAAGGTGGAAACAAATGTTCGCAGCAACCCGCAGCACCAGAAGCACAACCCTGTTAGCTAAACCTGCTACTGCTCTGGACCTGAGGCATTCAAAAGAAGAACACCTCAGATGCAAGCTACCAGTGGTGCAAAATAGTAAAAGGAAGACCAACAAACCTCGAAGTGAATGAGGGATAATAAATCGACTGCAACAAATGTCAGTAGCAAGCAACAGAAAAAAAATATTAAATCTAGCTAAGCAAGAACGGCTAATCACAAAAAATGGACAGAATAGAGTGTCAAACATTAGAAGTTCATATATTCATCCTTCTTTATTATTCATGTTATTCATCATTTTAAATGAGACTGATCAGCTCAACAAGAATGAGTACTGTGCCGGGAAAAAGGTCCACAACGCGCACAACCCTAGCCAAAAAGGCATTATGCTGAGGGAGAAACCCCAAAGCGCACAGACCAATAACTAAGGTAATGTGTTGGGGATAATGGTCCACAATGCGCACAGACTCAACCATAAGGCACTATGCCAAGGGAGAAAACCCAACGCGCACAGAGCATCTGTGTTTTCTTTTGTTACATATTAATATATACAGAGTTTCTTTTATTCAACATAGACTAACTTTCAACAGACTATAAATCGACTCTTAATGAAGCCGACACTTCAAAGGGACACTGATCAACTGGGACTTGCCCGATGAGATTTCAAAGAGGGTCAACAAATGACTTGGACTACATAAGGACATTACAAGGGTTAAACAAGATGAAGTATAATCAAAGCAACGAGACGCACAAGGTGTCACAACAATCAAAATGACTCGATAGTTAAAGTTACACGACAACTACATTTGTTTACCAAATCTATGGGATAAAATTTGGGATAAATGTTTTTAGGTGAAACACATATCATAATCCAAGATAATTAACTAGAAATTCGAGGATAAGGTTAACTTAAACATGTCAATTCTAAGAAATATGGCTAAAATTTGGAGGAAAAGAGCAAGAGGGAGAGCAAGACACCACTGGCCTCGGTTTCTACTCTAATCAGTCTTCCAATTTACTCCACGTCACAAATCTAGCCAAAAGAAGGCGTGGTGAAGCAGAATCAACAAGGATTTGGCCAAAAAAGAGGTTAGGGCCAAAAACCCTAACAAACAACTTCCACGAAATGAGAAAGGAGGCGGACGACAGACAATTTAAGAGTGGACACGGGAAAAATAAAAATAGAGGCTAAAGATGGCTCCAAATTGAAAAGTGATAAACACGGAAGTTGTAGATCTCGTTGAGATGAACAAAATTCATGTTAACAATTTTTCTATATGACACCGTTTTGACCCTCAAAACGTCACACGAATGCAGGCTGAAACAAATTTCTCGGGATGAACTTCCGATTTCTCGAGAGCAGCACAGGATTTCTCGAGAAGGGAAAGGTATTTCTCGAGAACAAACTTAGAGTTCTCGAGAACTAATTTTAGGATTTCCCTAGGATGGTTTTGAGTTCTCGAGAAAAAGTTTCAGAGCTTACAGGAAGGGCAGCAGACTACTCGAGAAGAACGAACAACTACACGAGAACTAAAGTGAATGAACAGTGTTTTTTGTCCTCATGAATAGTGGATTTTGCAAATTTACCCTTGATCAAACTTTAGGGATGAATATTTCTTTTCATTTTTTAATAGTGCTTTAATATTATAATAATCATATTTATGTTTTTGATCAAGTAAATACGAGTTCAAAATGGAGGGCCAAACGCGCGCCAAATTAAACGAAATTTGCACCGTAGGTGAAAACTAATGCTACGAACCCAACGGAGAAGACGAAACAAAAATCACACGTACAAATCTCGTGTTATAAATTCCTAAAGTTTACAACAAACGTAAGTAATACAAACACGCGCTGAGACTCCAAAAATGTTCGGATCGCGACGAAACTTGACGGTCAATTAAGAAATAATTCATTTTAACTTCGTAATGTAGAATTCTTGAAATTCGACGAATTTTCAAAGATTTTGTCTTATCTACCCAAAAAACACAAATACGCACTAACGACAATGCGTCAACATCTCACGCTAATGTAACGCCCTGACATTACTATGAGGATTAAAAATTAATAGAAATACTGGGGCATTATAGAGAAGGCCATTAATGGCCATGGGTGATCAAGAGTTCCTCTCCTCACCTCCAAAGGCTTGATTCATCTTCCCCCATCAGTTCTGAGGAGATCAAGAGGTTTTTTAGGCTGTATAGTGGCTGGATTCACTGAATCCACCTTGGCAAAATTTCTCCTCTTGAGGCCATTAATGGCATTGATGTCATGGCCAATTCCCTCCCCCTTTTGGCTTTTTAAAAAGCTTAACTAGGCTGAGAGGAGAATTTTACACCCTTCCCCTGAAGAAACTGAGCACTTTGGCTGTGTAGTTACAGAGCACCGAAAGCTCCACCGCCGGAAATGGTGGTACGACGGTCGGCCTGACTATAGCCCTCCACTAAGGTCCTCCTATTCTCCTTCATGGGTTAGATCTTAGGAATCTTTAGAGATTAGAATCGGTCTCAGTTGAGCCAATTCCAAGCTTCAAATTTCATGATTATCCAATTTTGGCTTCCTCTCGGGTTCGCCGAAAACCGCCCCTACAACGGTCGTGCCGCCGTCGGCGATAGCCCCCACCTAAAAGGAGGTGGTGGTGGTGGCCGGCCATGGAGGTGACAGGATGGCCAGCAAATAGCTTTGAAAGCTGCTCCAGGTCGATATGATCCCGTCCATAGGCTGGAGGAAGAAGACGCAATCACAGCCGTTGATTGCTTGATTTATTTTAATTATCTTGTATTTATCCCTTACAGTTCCCCTTTTTAGAATAGAAAAATAAGGCCCTTAGGGGCTGAACCATGAAATTGGGCCAACAAAAAAATTGTAGCCATTGAAGTTTACTTTAATTTAAAATTAATTTCAACCAATTTGGGTAAGTTGTTTTACCACAACACGCAAAATGGTGCAGCTTATACATAGGCTTGACCAGAGACTAAATTGAGTGCCTCCATCAATCCAACCATCCAAATGACTTGAAATTTGGGTTGGTGGTCCCTCTTATCTATAACTACAATATATCCAAAAATGAGAATTTTTAGAAAATATTTCCTATAGTTATTGTAATAATTTAATAAACCTTGTATGATTTAATTAGAGGGTCTAAAGATCTTTAAACCCAACAAAATTTTGGTGGCTGTCTTTTAGGTTCTTATTATGACTCTAATAGAAATCCAAGCCCAATTGTGTTTGATTTGAATTAGTTTTTGTGAGACCAAAGTGTGGCCCTTTAAGGGTTAAATAGGGCAAGAGTGTGCTTGGGGCAAGGAGGGGCCAATTCCCACCCAAAGGGGTTGGGACATTGGAAAGAGCCCCAAGATTAGTTAAAACACCCTCTCATCGAGTTTGAGATGGATTGGGGTGGATTTGCCCTAAGACCCTAGTTCAAACCCTAATGTTGAACTTTGGGAGTTGTGAAGGACATGGAGTTATATGTCCTTGTATGGACATGGTGTTTAGTCCATTTGATCTTAGGGCGGTTAAATGCCCTAAGAAGGAATTTGGTAGTATTTGGACACATGCACCCCACTTTAATCACTTGGAAATTAATTAGGTCTATACACCTTATGGAATAAATAAGGGGTCATATGACTTTGGACCTTCTTGAGATTTTGGTAGGAGTAATTTTATAGTATTATTAACCTCTGAAATTTATTATAGGATGTTTAGAAAAAAGTAGCTTATACTTATAGGTATAATTTCTAACTTGCCCTTTTTGATAATATTGAAGTAACTATGGTTTAATTGCCTTAGAATGATATGAAACTCTGTAAAAGTTAATCAAATTCCATTTGTATGCACTGATAGATTAGTTGGAATAATTGAGTATCTCCTCTTAGTACTTCATTTGTAAAGTGAACTAGTGCACCTTATTTTGATAAATAGATAATAAATATTATATCTTGCTTGAAAATTATGTTACTTGGCCAGAGAATTTTTTAGGGCATCATAAAGCCTAGAAAATTATTACATGTTATTTGGATGAGTTTATAAGAATGTTGCTTCACAAAGTGCACTCTAATGGATTTATTTGAAGTATTTTTCTATATAGCACACTGAACTTGGAATTGAATGAAACTTAGTAAGTAATGTTTTATGATCATGATAAATCTTTGCTAATTTTTATATAATTTTTGAGCTATGAGTTGTGGTACTCCCTTCTTTACCTCTAATTATCTGAATTACCTTCAATTAATTATTTAGAGATTATTACATTTATGAAAATCTTTGAAATTTGGTACTCACTGATATTTTTCCATCATACAATGTTCATAATTTTTGGGTGGCCAAAAATTAAGGAAATCTCGTACTTCATGATCAAAATTACTCATGGCCTAACTTTTGGGAAAATTTAATAAATGCCAAATTAATTAGTAAAATTACAAGTTTCTAGATTTAGGATAAATGTGTTATGATGGACCCCCAATAATTATCTTAGGGCTTTTGGATGAAAATTTGGAGTAACTCCTGTCATGTACATCATCTAGCTTAGGTTGGTCTGCATTTAGTAAAACTGCAGAAATTGTGATAATATGTGGAATGGACGTAGGGAGATGGGATTAATAGTTTACTAATCTTGGTAAAGTGGAAAAGAAAAAGAGAGCTTCATTAGGAGTCATGATGAGGAGAGTGTTTGTTGACTAGTGTTAAGAGGTGCTCGGGATCGACAAAAGATCGTCTTTCCTGTGGAGAGAGAGTCAAAATACACTAGGGTTAGATCCAGTATAATATTAAAAGGGATCAGTATTTGGGTAATAACTAATAATAGTATGTGCCTTGCGAAAGGGAACGATGGGCTTCAACTACCATCATAGTTCCTAGTGCCCTGTGAGAGCCCTTCACCGAGAATGTCTTGGGTTGTCCGAGGTTAACGTAAGCCGTTAGTCTAATGGATTACAAGAGTAATTATAAATACTATAGGATTACACTTACACTTATACTCCCCAGTGTTGGGAGTTAGTTTGGGTCTCACGAGCGGGAGACTCGGTGGTTTTTGTGATGGGCAGGTTAACTTGGGAAGTCAATGGCTCGGTAGATATTTGTGACGAATGGGATAGTCCGGGGAGTTTTATCTCGGTGGGAACATATGTTAATGTTGCATGTGCATAAGATATATGGTGGTGGGTCTTCGGTATCAGAGAGTTGTTGCACCGACACCAATACGTTTACTCGGCAAGTGTGGTTTAGTACTTAGCCTAATAAAGTCTTGTGCGCCAGCTGGCAAGAGTACGCTGGAACTCCACTTAGTGCACCAGCATTAAGGCATACAATAGGTCTGACTGGTAGTGCTGATACCAGATTAGAGGTGGGCGAGGCCCAATCCACCGCTTCCGTTTGCCACTACGGAGGTATCCTTGGAGGTTAGGCTCCAGAAAGGGGGAACTAAAGGTTTGTGTGCATAGAGTTGGGTGTGTGAGTTGCAGTTGCATGTTCTTATCATAGCATACTTGTGTGAAATAGCATAGTCATTTCATATAACCTTTGACACCTATTGTATAAGTTGGTATGAGTTTCTTTATACAATAGGCCTTGCAAAACGACCCCTTGGTCTATAGGTTTGTATGGGCATTCCAATAGGTCATGGTTACTTACTTTATCTTCTTGTGCTTTTACTTGATCACTTTGTTCATGTGTATACTCATACTGCTTACCTACAACTGCTTACTTATACTTGATGTGATTATATACTCATGATAGGCTAGTTCCGCCATCACCTGCTTACCTTTGTTACTCTCCACCTTAAATACGTTCCCTTTCCTTCTCCCCGCTAGGTGCCTAGGAACCATAGGGGAGAGGTGGGGGATGATAGTACTTAGACTTTTAGACTAACGGTCGTTGACCAAATCATTTTAGGGGACCGTGGATCCGAACCAAGAGATGTAGCCCAGAGGTTGGTGCGCTTGGAGACGGGACAGTCTAGCACGGGAGTTCAGGAAGCAGGGACAGTGAGTCCCAATCATTAGTACTTACTATAGATTTGCTTCCGTGTTGACTGACTTGTAGTGAGGATTATGATGTATTGGGTAGGAGCCCTTTTTATTAATACATTGATTTATCATTGATGTGGACTCTCCCTTCATGGAGATTTTTTTGTATTCATGTGATTTTTGTGGACCAGTATTGGGTTTTTACATTACTCTTATACTTACTCTTCTCTTCTTCGATCAGTATGACCTGCAGGATTGATATTTTGTAGTGATGACCTTCTCGGGTGTGTTGGTGTCACCGCAAAGCGGCGGTTCTGGGCATAAGACCATGTTGGTTTAAAAGAAAAAAATGGGGTCTTACGGAATGTCAACCATGAGCCCAGATAAGCCTGAACCGACCTCCACTCCTTGGACGTAAATTGTCCATACCGATCTGACATGATCGTCCTGGGAACTCCATGATAACGGACAAACTACTCGACGAACCTCCGCACTAGAACATTGACCAGAGCATCCTTCCTAACTAAAATAAACCTGTCCACTTTCGTCAACCTATCAACGATCACCCAAATCAAATCATTCCCCACATGTGATCGGGGTAGCCCATGTATAAAATCCATGGCTATGTCCTCAAAATTCCACTCCGGCACCGAAAGTGGCAGTAATAATCTGGCCGGATTCTTGCACTCCACCTTTACGAGGTAGAAAGTATCGCAATACGTCACGAAGTATGTAATATCATTCTTCATACCCGACCAATACATCATCCTTTTCAGATCTGCTTCCATCTTCATGATCACCGGGTGCACTGAATATCTGCTGTAGTGTGCCTCTGTCATGATATCCTCCCAAATTCAGCCTCTTATCGGTATATAAATCCTGCCTCAAAAGCATAACAGCCCGTCTCTCAGAAAGTAATCCCCTACTGTGCCTTCCTCCAAGGCCCTGAATATCGGCCCGGTCCTCGTATCCAGCCTCTTCTCGTCCCTAATGCGATCTCGAATGTCGTCGTTAGTAATCATCGACGCTAGGTACTCCTTATATAGCTCTGGATCATCCTCGGATACCAGATATATTTGCATCTCCTCCAAATTCTTCACCAACTCCATAGCCATTAGCTGAGGTCCTGCTCCTAGTGTAGTGGCTCTCCGGCTCAGAGCATCTGCCACCATATTGGCCTTCCCGAGATGATAGTGCATGGTATAGTGGTAGTCTGACAAGAACTTTACCCAGCATCTCTGTCTGATATTCAGCTCCTTCTGTGTGTCCACATACTTTAACTTTTTGTGATCCGAGAAAATATCACAATTGACTCCGTAAAGATAGTGTAGCCAAATCTTCAGAGCGAAGATAACCGCTCCCATCTCCAAGTCGTGCACCGGATAGTTTTACTCTTGTTTCTTCAGCTGTCTGGAGGTATAAGCTATCACGTGCCTATTCTGAATCAGAAAGGCACCCATCCCCTGATATGAAGCATCTGTATAGACCTGAAATCCTTCCTTCCTAGATGGAAAGGCAAGGATTGGTACTGAAATGATCCGACCCTTTAGCTCCAAGAAGGAAGCCTCGCACCACGGTGTCCAAACAAATGGAGTCTCCTTCTTCATCAGAGATGTGAGTGGGAGAGCAATCCGAGAGAATCCCTCTATGAACTTACAGTAGTAACCGAAAAGTCTTAGGAAACTCTTCACATCAGTGGCTGTCTTCAGTGGTGGCCAATCCTGTACTTCTTGAACCTTCGTCAGATCCACTATCAATCCTGCCCCACTAATGATATGGCCTAAGAAGGCCACCTCCTTCAGCCAAAACTGGCACTTACTGAACTTAGCATACAACTTGTGCTCTCAGAGCTTTTCTAGGGTCAATGCCAAGTAACGTGCATGCTCCTCCTCCGTCCTCGAATAGATGAGGATGTCATCAATAAACACTATAACGAAGACATCCAGGTAGGCCTCAAACAACAAGTTCATCAAACTTATTAACGCAGATGATGCATTCGTGAGCCCAAAGGGCATCATGGGGAACTCATACAACCCATATCTACTACTGAAAGCAGTCTTCGGGATTTAGTCCTCCTAAATCCACAGCTGGTAGTATCCTTACCTCAGATCTAGCTTTTAAAACCAATAAGCTCCCTCCTACTGATCAAACAACTCGTCGCTCCTCGGTAGAGGATATGTGTTTTGGACTGTCAGTCTGTTTAGTGCCCTATAATCGATACACAGTCGGAGTGTCCCATCCTTCTTCTTGACAAACAACACCGGAGCTCCCCATAGTGAAGAGCTTGGCCGGAAAAATCTGGCTTCCACTAGCTCCTGTAGCTGGCTTTGAAACTCTACCAACTCCTTTGGGTCCATCCGATAAGGAGCTCTGGATGCCGGCTTAGCCCCGACAGGAGCTATATCTGAAAATCCTTCTCCCAAAGTGGTGGTAGCCCTGACAACTTCTCTGGAAATACATCTGCAAAGTCCCGCACCACCAGAATGCTAGATAAGGGGTCCCGGGACTCGGTCATCTCGAATAACACCTGGTAGACCTCGTCTCCCTGCATATGGGCCTTGATGACCTGAAGAGAGGAAAGTAGAAGACGAGAATCTTAGGCAATACCTTCGAAGGTCACATAGGTATCTCCATGTCTCAACACAACCCTTCTTGCTGGGCAATCAATGTGCGCATGGTTCCAGGTGAGCCATGTCATGCCCAAAACGAGGTCGAAATCTGGCATCCTTAGGATCGTTGTCGGGGCCTCGAAGATTACACCATCAATGGTCACTCTCAAAATGCACTTGGCCATAAACTAGATCTCTGTCCCATTGGGGAGGCGCACCATCCTAATGACTCCCTCAAAGTTCTTGATCTGGTCCAGGTCTCTAACAAACTCATCCGAGACAAAATTGTGTGATGCTCCAGTGTCAAAAGGGTGTGGGCAGGCTTGCCGCATACCGTGACTACTCCTGAGTTAGTTAAATGTCTTAGAAATCTAGTTATAGTTTTTCCTTCCTATTTCTAGTAATTATATATCCCTGTAACCTAGCTTGTAGGAAAGAAAAGAAAATTTAAGTCATCGACGTACCTGTTATCACCTGCTCCGGGTTCCGGGGCTAAGCCAGATCCAAGTCATAGACCTACCCTCTATCCTATCTGTGGTCTCCATTCTGAAATCCACGTCCTCGGCCGTGTCCACGACCACCAAACTTCCGAGCAGGTGGGGCATCCAGAAGTGTTGGTAGGGGTGCTTCCCACATAGGGCATTTACTCTTGAAGTGCCCCCGTTGGTTGCACTTGTAGCATGTCGGTGCCCCCTCCACTAGTCTTGGTATCTCCTGAATCTATAAAGGCTGAGGAGACAACACCACCAGGTTCCTCTGCTCCTGCCTGTCCTCCCAGCGGGGTTGATCCTCATACCTCCTTTCCCCAATTACATGACCTCTAGGCTGGTCTCTCTTGAAACCAATCACTGCGTCGTTAGCCGGTCTCTTTCGGCCCCGGACTATAAGCTGATCTGTCTATCATTTCTTGGCCATCTCCAAGATCCTGTCCAAGCTCCCATCAGAGACAAAGAGTAGGGACTGTCTCATGTCATCATGAAGGCCCTTGTAGAACCTCTTCGCATAGCCCACATCATCCAACTGATATGAGTCCGCATAGCGGGCTAGATGTGTGAACTCCCGGTAGTACTCCAACACTATCCTATTGCCTTGCCTCAACTGCAGGAACCTGTCCTCCAACTCATCCCTTGCTGACTGAGGAACAAAATGCTCCAGTAGAGTCGCTCTGAACTCTTCCCATAAGATGTCTGCACAATCCACTCCAGCAAAGGTGGTGTCTATAAGTGACTTCCACCATCTCTTTACATGTGACTCTAAATAGGAGACTGCCAAAGATACTGCCTCCTCTGTCGGTCATCGAATTCCATCCAGCATCTTGTAGATGATGTCCAACCACTCCTCGATACAAACTGCTGACTCTGTATTGAGGTAGGATGGAGGAGAAAGCCCCCGGAAGGTACTTAGCTAGTTAGCCCTGGGATTTGGCTGTGGAGCAAGAGCCTGCTGAGTCCTGAAGGCCTCTAGAATAGCCGTCAGTGTCTGCCCCATCTCCATCTTCTGGAATAGAGTCGGAGCCGGCAGGGGTGGAACCATATTCTATGCCTGAGGTGTACCCTGCTTTGGAGTAGGGTTTGTCGCAGGCTACAAAGTAAAAATATCCAATTGTTAGATAATGTACAAGTGGAACTAATGAAAAAGTGGACTTTTATATGTGATTCCCCTTATGGGCACAGCATTGATTCCGCTGCTAGTTTGTCCGCAAACTAAGCTCGTGCGAGGTGGCCGAGAGTTTTTTTGTGGACTTCTTCTCTTGGATCGATGTTTCCTCTTATTCAAGTTTATAAGACCCCGTTTTTTTTTATTTTCAAAACCACCGGGTCTTATGCCCAAAATCGTCGTTTTGTAGTGACAGCGACTCTCTAGAAGATCGTGACTACAAAGCGTCGATCCTGTCGGCATTAACGATCACCAAAGAGAAAGAAGAAAATACATATGTCAGATATATACAAGTCCATATGTCACACACAAAATATATAAAGGAAATCATATCAAGTCCACAAGATAATAGAAGTACTGAAGTAGAATCGTACATAGAAATATAAACGGGCTTAAGCCCGGTACATCAAATCCTCACTACAAACTCTCGCGGAGGCAAAGTAAACTAATCACTCACGAAGCCAGTAGCCGGTGCTCCTGTTCTAGACTTGCCTACCTCCATGTGCCCTGTGCTCTACTAGTGTTGTATCTCCTACTACTGCTCCCTGTCCCTCATCCATAGCCCGTGAAATGTTTGGTCCATCGGCCGTTAGTCAAAAAGACTAAGCATGATTTCCCCCACCCCTCCCCCAATAGATCCTAGGCATCGAGCGGGAGGAATGATAGGAAAGCTATGATGGTGGAGAGTAGACAAGAGCACG
The DNA here is from genome assembly GCA_039513925.1 of Platanthera zijinensis. Taxonomy (NCBI): domain Eukaryota; kingdom Viridiplantae; phylum Streptophyta; class Magnoliopsida; order Asparagales; family Orchidaceae; genus Platanthera; species Platanthera zijinensis. The sequence continues at coordinate 125,452,300 of CM077080.1, forward strand.
CGACAGTGGAGCTATTCTAATAGTTGTATAAAAATGTTGACAGAGCTAAAAAAGGAAAGTACAACTAGCAGTTCTATAGTAATAAGCAGAAAAGGCTTAAAGTAAAGCACATCAGAAGGCAAGTAATAAATATCCATATGAAGAGTAACCATAACTTATAAGCATTCCCACACAAGCTTATAAACCATGTGGTCGTTTGGCAAGGCCTAACCTATAAAAAGTCCAATACTGATTTATAAGTTAGGGGTAGGGGTTGAATGTTGTTTTCATGGTACGCTATGTTATGTGGGTTTAATGATATGTTCATATAAGTGCAACACACACACACACGACTCCATGGGCATAAACCTTTAATTCCCCCTATTTGGGCAGCTAGCTTTACTCTCAGGAACCTTCGTAGTGGCAAACGGAGATAGTGGGTCAGCCCCCCCCCCACTCCTAGGCGGGTATCCACATTACCAGGCCTAACCCTTACGTACGCCTCTAGAAGGACACACCCATAGTCACCACGTACTAATTCTGGCCATATCCACCAGTGTTCCTTTGGCTAAGTGTTAACCACACTCACCGAGTCAGCATATCGATGTCGGTGTGAACGACCATCTAATACTGAAGACCCACCACCTTTTGCTTATGTATCCAAGAATTCCTGAGCCATCGGCTCCTCAAACCAACCTGTCCGTTATAACTACCTTCCGAGCTCTCAGCTCGCCAGGCCAACCGACCCACTACCACAACCACCGAGCCTACCGCTCGGGTAATCCCAACAAACTAACTTCCCGAGTTACCGGGGTGTGTGAAAGTGAATCACTAGTTATACTAGTTGCTCTTAAACATTAATTATTCTTACGTTTTAAGTTAGCTTAGGACTGCCCAAGGTATTCTTTGTGAAGGCTCTTACAGGGCACTAGAAACTATGATGGTAGCTGAAGCTCATCGTTCCCTTTTGCAAGGCACTTACGATTAATGGTTATTACCTAATTCCCAATCCCATTTAATGTTATACTAAGTCTAACCCTAGTGTATTTTGACTCTTTCTCTCTCCATAGGAAAGACGATTCTTCGCCGATCCCGAGCATCACTTACACTAGTCAACCCATCACTTCTCCCCATGATGACTCCTAATGAAGCTCAATTTTTAATCTTACCAAATCAGCATACCATTACCCCCAACTTCCTATGACCATTCCACATGATACACAAATCTGCTGATTTACTATGTGCAGACCAACTTAAGCTACATGATGGGTATGAAATGTGACCCCTTCAAATATTCTTCCAAATGTCCTAGAATTTTTACTATGGGTCTATCATTTCATATTTAGACTAAATACAGAAACTTGTAATTTTCCTAATTAATTTAACATTTATTAAATTTTCCCCAAAATTTGACCAATGATGGTTTTGAAACTGAAGTACTGGATTTCCTTAAGTTATGGCCTTCCAAAAATTATGATCACTATATGATTTCAAAATATCAGAGGGTACCTTGTTACACAAACTTCCGTAAATATATTAGCTCCTATTTAATTAATTCAAGATATTTGCAGGAAGTAAAGTTAAAGAAGTCAGTACCACCAACCATTATATAAAAATTACACCAAAATTACCATAGCTTAAACATTATCATAAAAAACATTACTAACTAAGTTTCATATAATTCTAAGTTAGTTTAACCATGAATTTATCAAAATCATCATTAGGGGCAACAAAAAGGTTATAACTACAAGTATGAGCTACAGTCTTCCAAACACCCTACAATAAATTTCAGAGACTCATAATGATATAAAAACTCATCGACCAAAATTTCATAAGTATCCAAGATCATATGACCCTTCAATATTTCCATAAAATGTATAGGACTAAATAATCCCTAATTGATTTAAGTTGAGCGCCTAAGTCTAAATGTCAGCAAATTCCTTTCTAGGGCTATTTACCATCTTAGGATTACATGGACTAAACCCCAAGTCCATACATGGACATATCACACCATGTCCTTCACCAACCCCCATAGTTCAACCTTAGGGTTTGAACAAGGGTCCTAGGGAAAATCCACCCCAATCAATCTCTAACTCCATAAGGGGGTGTTTGAACTAACCTTGGGGATTTGGCCAAAGTCCCAACCCCTTTAGATGAGAATTGGCCCCTCCATGCCCCAAGCTCACTCTTGCCATAATTATCCCATAATGGGACACACTTTGGTCTCACTAAAACCTATTCAAATCAAACCCAATTGGGCTGCGATTTTTATCAGAGTCATAATATGATCCTAAAAGACAGCCATCAAAATTTTGGTGGGTTTAGAGGTCTTTAGACCCCTTAAATAATTCATACATGGATTATTAAATTTCTACAAAAATTTCAGGAAAATGTTTCCCAAAAATTCCTATTTTTTGATATGTTATAGGAATAGATATGAGTGAACACCATCCAAAATCTCAGGTCATTTGAATGACTGGTTTGACGGGGGTACTCAATTTAATCTCTGACTTGCCCTATGTATAAGCTGCACCATTTGGTGTGTTGTGGTCAGACCACTGAGCCAAATTGGTTGAAATAAATTTAAAATTAAAGTAGACATCAAGGGCTATGATTTTAATTTAGAACAACTGTCCAGAATATTATCCTAGGTATTTTTAATAATTAAAACAAAACAACACAAAAATCTGTAACAGAATTTATATAATAAAAAGGATAATATTAATCTGCTGCACGAAACTTAAAGCGGGAGCGACGGGATCGGTTTGTATTCCCCAACGCGCCAACGACCAGGATTAGCCCATCCTGGGCCATTTTGGCTAGCGATTTCCAAGCCACCCGGTCCTCTTCCCAGCCATTTACCGCCACCACCACCTTTGTTGAGGTGGTGTGTTGGATCCCTAGTTGGATTTGGTCTAGGTTCACTAAGTTAGGATATGAACAAACATGTATAGACCAGGGTCATGGTTGTGTCCTAGTGTCTAGGTCAAGTCCTTTGAGTCAATAGTACAAAGGACCATCCTCCAACACTACCACAGACTCAAGACTTAGAGAATTCAAGACTTAGAAAAAGGAGTTCTACGTTCGTAGATCTCCGATCGACGAAAGTCAAGCTCAGGTAGACGAACTCAGAGACAATTCTCTGATCTCAGCACGACGAACTCTAGACAAAGTAATAAATCCTCTAAGTCAAACCTCAACCGACGAACTAAGAACATCAGCTAGAAGAACTCTGTTCTCTGGTCGACTAATTCTGGATAAGGTGATTCAACACTCAACATCAGAAAATATTCTAAGTCTAGACAGCAGACTCAGCTCGACGATCTTGGACACCAACTGGACAAACTTTGTTCTCAGGGCTCTGCTCGACGATCTTAGATTAAGCTCGACAAACTTGATGAACAGAAGAAGAAATTTATCAAGCAACATTCAGAGGTCGACGAACTTGGATCTCAGCTTGACGAACAGCCATTCTCAGCTCGACGATCTGTGGAATCAGGTCGACGAATCCAGTCTTGGCTATTTTCCTCTTTTGTCCTTATTATGTGGCAATGATTCCTGAGTAATTAATGCTCTAATATTCTCTGAATATTACCGTTAGACAAGAGCATTAATTATGGTTTTCATAAGAATTGTTGCCTGCCGTTTTTATAAGGGACAGTTTGGGAAACAAATCAATGCCAAAAATATTCTAAGGCCGTCAGCATTAATTACAGAAGAAATTTAAAAATTCAAATGGACATTCACGTTGGAAATATATAAACAGAGATTATTATTCTTGTGCATGGAATGAGACACAAACAACAACATTCTGTGAGACATACAGAATTCTTGAGATTGAAAATCGATCAGTCAAGAATCAACAGTGGCTAGACAAGAAGAAGAATAATTCTGAAGAAGAAGAATAACCATCAAAATCAAGTGTCTTCTTCTGTCATAATCTCAGGAACTCTCTGAAGGACAACAATACTACATCTGTCAAAATAGTTCCTGAAGTTCTTCTTGTCAAAATTGAAAGCTTGAAGGCCTATCACCCTACAGCAAAGCTTTCATCATCCTGAACAAACAACATCTTAGGGGGGAGCTTTTGCTACCATAAAATCCACAAGTCTTCTCAGTTTTTTGAATTGAGAAAGAGAAGACACAATAATTCTCTCACCCCCACTATAAAAAGGGTTGTCATCTCCCTTCAAAAGTGATTCCTGGTTTCAAGTCTCCTGATCAAAAGACTTGAGGTTTTGTTGTTGATCACCTGATCAAAAGCTCATTGGTGTCAGGAATCTAATCAAAAATCTGAGTGGATTCTTACCAGGGTGATAGAAGAGTGGACGTACCCAGGTTGGGGAACCACTATAAATTCTTATATCGTCTTGTTGCCCCTTTTTCTTTTTGTTCTTGCTGTGGCTATGATATTTAGGTCTTTCTGTGTTTAATCTTATTTCTCTTTGGTTTCTGTGATGTAGTATCCAAGGTTAGGATTACTTCTTATAGTTCAGAAAAAGTTTTAAATTATACCTACATACTCTATTCACCCCCCTCTAGAGTATATCAGATCTAACCCTAACTTTCAATTGGTGTCAAAGGCGGTTCTTTTGGTTGTACAAGTTAACCCTTGAACCAAAGATCCTAAGTTAGATCTGTTTTTTTATAATTACTAGATTTATGCATACAGCATGGCACAAAACAAAGAATATGCAAGCACTAGACCTCCAGTGTGTAACTTGTCCAAGTTCATAATCTAGAAGGCAAGAATTAGGCTTTACATGAACTCTATTGATGAAGATATATTTAATTCTGTCTTAACAGGACCACCAGCTCCAGTGGCTTCAACCTCAACTACATCAACTGACCTGAGTGCAGTTCCACCCCCTGGATGGACAGATGCACAGAAGAAGGCTAAGATAGTTGATGCTAAAGCCATGAATATACTTGCTCAAACTATGTCTGATGAAATATTTCAAAAGGTTGTTGAGTGTCAATCAGCCAAGGAGATTTGGGATTCCCTAAACCAAATGGTGGCTGGATCAGTAGATGAGAGGAAAGATAAAAGGTCAAATCTCATCACTCAGTATGAGAACTTCAAGAAGGATGAAGTAGAGATAGTAGAAGTAATATAGAACAGACTTAGCTCCATCATCAGTGAGCTAAGGACTATAGACAAAGAATTCACTTTAACTGAAGTGAATGACAAGATCCTAATGTGCTTTCCCAGCACATGGGACTCAAGAATCTAGCCCATCACAGAAGCCAGAAGCATGACAGAGATTTCAACAGAATCTCTTCTAGGAAAATTAAAGTCCTATGAGCAGCTGATCAAAGTAAGGGAAGCAACAGCTGAAGTGAAGAATCCTACACAAACTAGGAAGAAGCACAACATTGCTTTCAAAGCTACAGAAGACTCTGGAGTCATTCCAGTAAATAAATAGTTGATGAGTCTCTTTGCCAAAATATTCTTCAAGATTGCTAGAAAGGACTTCAGAAGGAAACCATCTAAATATGAAGATAAGCCAAGGTTTGACAAAACACCCTCTAAAGAAGTAGTGTGTTTTGGCTGCAGGAAACCTGGGCACTTCATTTCTGAGTGTCCCGAAGCTCAGAAAAAGGACAGAAGAAAGGAGAAGAACTTAAGGAAGAGTCACTACAACAAGCCTTCCTCAAGCAAGCATATGAGGAAAGACATCGGCTTTGTTGTTGAGACATGGAGTGATACTGATGAAAAATCTACATCCTCTAGCTCCAGTGAGGATGAAGAAGAACATAAAGTAAAGGAAGTATGCCTCATGGCTATTGAGACAGGCAGTAGCAGATCTGACAGAGATGAATCAGATAATTAAGAACCTCTATCAGCTGAAGATCAGGTAATAACTTCTTATAATTTTGAGTCAGATGAATTTAAATTTAAATTTAAAAATTTATACTTAGACTTGTTAAGCTCTGAGAAGGAAATCAAACTTCTCAGAGAAAAGTTAAACACCCTAGACAACATCACTACAGAAAAGGAAAAATTAACCAATGAACTAATGTCTGCTAATAAATAAATATCTTTTCTTAAAACTGAACTAAGTAAGGCAAAACTATTAGAAGAATCACTGAATGGAAGAAGTCTATAATTATTAGATATAACTAGTACTGTAAATGCTTGGACCAACAATTGCAAACTAGGACTAGGTGCCTCCTCTAGTGATCAACCCTTGATTAATAAAAATAATCTTTCCAGACCAGTAAACTTTATATCTGACAAGGGAAAGAAGAATACTGAACAGGTAAATAAAGTTAATAAGATTCTTGAACAAATTGAAACCAAGAATAAATTGAATATCCAAAAGAATAACAAAAATAACAATGTTCAGTAGTTTTCGTCGAACTAAGATCGACGATATATGAACAGATCGTCAAACTAAGAACGACGATCTTTGAACGCAAACATTAGTAACAATCATTCTTTGATCTATGATCGATGATACCAGTATGGTTCGTCGACCAAATATTGACGATTTTGGTGCCCAAAGAATGTATATTTTCATTCTTCAAGCAGAGATCGACGATCTCATCCAACATCATCGAGCCTAGGTCGACGATCAAACCAGAGATCGTCGAACCCAGATCTTAATAATAGAAACTTAAATTCTAATAACAACTTTAACCCCTTCACTCAATGGATAATTCCACCTAGGAGATACCATCCTAAAGGATATAAAGATCAACCTGAATACTCTTACATCTCCAGTTATAGTTATGAAAATCAACAAGGACCCAAGGTTACCTGGATCAAGAATAACTAACTGTCTTGTTTGTAGATGAAGATTTGTCCAGCATATAATCAATATTGGTATCTGGATAGTGGTTGCTCCAAGCATATGACAGGCCGCAAGGACAATCTGATTGATTAAGAGTCAAAGCTAGGACAAAAGGTCATCTTTGGTGACTCCAATTGTGGCCAAACAGAAGGCTATGATAAGGTCAGAATTAGAGCAGTAACTTTCAAAAGAGTTGCACATGTAAGTGGACTGAAGCATTACCTCATCTCTATAAGCCAACTATGTGATGAAGGTTATCAGGTATCATTCAACTCTAGTTCTTGTATTATTACATCAAAAGAAAACCAACCTGTTTTAATTGGAAGTAGACAAGGAAACATATACCTAGTAAATTTTCATTCTGTTACTTCAGACATATGCCTGCTCAATATAGTTAGTAGTCAAAATGACTTATGGAATAAAAGATTAGGACATGTAAATCTTAAGAACATTGCTAGGCTATCTAAGGACAACCTTATTAGAGGTTTACCTTCTGGCCCCTACAAGAAGGAAGGCCTCTGCAGGGCTTGTCAACTAGGCAAGCAAACTAAATTTAGCATCAAATCCATTAATAAGAGTGATTCACCTAGGATATTGTACTTGCTACATATGGACCTTTTTGGCCCTGTGGATGTACAAAGACTAGGAGGGAAATCTTATACCTTACTGGTTGTAGATGACTTTTCCAGGTTTACTTGGGTATTCTTTCTGAGATCTAAGTCAGATACCTTCAAGGTTCTTACAGATTTTCTTAGGACCATACAGATTGAGTACTCTACTCATGTTGCATTGATTAAAAGTGATCATGGTATAGAGTTTGAGTCTCTTCTTATGCATGAGTTCTGTGAGAAGGAGGGTATCATGCACTGTTTCTCAACTCCTAGAACTCCTCAACAAAATGATGTAGCTAAAAGGAAAAATAGAACACTCATTGAAGCTGCAGGCACATTACTTGTAGATGCTTACATGCCCCTATCCTATTGGGCAGAGGCAGTGAGCATAGCAAACCTTGTCCTGAACAGAAGTTTGATACACAAACTAAGCATAAGACTCCCTATGAATTACTCAAAGGGAAGAAACCAATAATCAACTATTTTAAAGTTTTTGGTTGTGTGTGTTATATTCATAATAATGAAAAAAATACAAATTAGAAAGTTTGAAGCAAAGGCTATAGTGGGAATTTTTCTAGGATATTCCCAAGTTAGCAAAGCTTATAGGGTATTTAATAAATCCACATTGAAAATAGAGGAATCTATGAATGTTATATTTGATGAGGCAAACATGTTTTATAAGGAGAAAGAGATTTCTACCAAAGACTCCTTGCAGGTACACAACTTGTGTGAGGAATTGGATGATTTACACTTTACCCCCAAAGTTGTATCTCATCCTTCTTAACAAGTCAATGAAGAAAGTTATGAAGAAACTATGGAAATAGCTGAACTTCCTACAACAACAGAGGTTATTCCACAAGAGGAATTCCTTCAAAATGTTATGGCTTATCCAACTCCACCTACCGATCTTGTCATACTAAGGGATCACCCCAGATCCCAAGTGATTGGAGATATAAAAGAAGGTGTACAAACATGGCATCAACTCAACCAAGACTTGATGCATGCCTGTTTCCTCTCTCAAATTGAGCCTCAATCCATAACTAATGAAGAGTAACCCACTGGATCAATACAATGCAAGAAGAGCTCAATCAGTGTTAGAGATGCAGATTTTGGGTTTTGGTTCCAAGACCAAAAGACTACCCAGTCATTGGAACCAAATGGGTATTTATAAATAGCTTGATGCCCAAGGTGTGATTGTGAGGAACAAGGCTTGGCTTGTTGCTCAAGGATATAGGCAAGAGGAAGGGATTGACTATGATCAAACATTTGCACCAGTTGCTAGGCTAGAAGCTATAAGGATATTTCTTGCTTATGCTGCACTCAAAAAGTTCAAAGTTTATCAAATGGATGTGAATAGTGCTTTCTTAAATGGGGAACTTAAATAAGAAGTTTATGTTGAACAACCTCCAGGTTTTGTTTGTCCAACTCATCCCTCGCATGTATTTAAATTGTATAAAGCTCTCTATGGTTTAAAGCAAGCTCCAAGAGCTTGGTATGAGACCTTAGCCAGCTTTCTCTAAGAGCATGGTTTTTCAAGAGGCATAGTAGATAGGACTTTATTCACTAAAATGCATCATGATAAAATTTTGTTAGTACAAATTTATGTAGATAACATAATATTTGGGTCTTCTGATCCCAGATTATGCAAAAGATTCTCTGATCTAATGCATTCTAGATTTGAGATGAGTCGCATGGGTGAGCTCTCCTACTTCCTTGGTATCCAAGTGAAGCAGCTTCTTAATGACATCTTCATTTCCCAGGCTAAATATGCTAAAGAGCTTATCAAGAAGTTTGGGATTGCTGATGCCTCAGTAAAGAAAACACCCATGGCTACAAATGCTGTAATACATCTGATGCACAAGGGAAACCTGTTGATCAGACACTATATAGGGGCATTGTTGGGTCCCTACTATACCTTAGAGCAAGCAGACCTAATATCATGTTTGCCACATGCCTTTATGCTAGGTTCAAGGTGAACCCTAAAGAATCTCATCTAGTTTTTCAAAAAAGAAATTTGAGATATATAAAAGGTTGCCCTAGTCTAGGTCTCTAGTATCCCACTGAGTCAGAGTTTGAGTTAACTGGATACTCAGATGCTGACCTTGCTGGATGGATAGTTGACATAAAATATACCTCAGGAACTTGCCAGTTCCTTGGTATGAGATTAGTGTCCTGGTTCTACAAGAAACAATCATCTGTGTCCACATCAACTACTGAAGCAGAATACATTGCAGCTGGCAGTTGTTGTTCCCAGATGCTATTGATTCAGAACCAACTCCTATATTAAGGGTTCAACTTAAATAATTCAACTCTACTATGTGATATCACAAGTGCTATAGCCATAGCACAAAATCCATTCCATCACAGTAGGACTAAGCATATAGACATTAGGCATCATTTCATTAGAGAGTGTGTAGACAAAAACAAAATCAAACTTGTCTATATCTACACTGATTTACAAAGAGCTGATATTTTCACCAAACCCCTGGATGAAAGAAATCACTTGTTCTTTATAAATCAGCTTGGAATGATCAATGGAGAAGACCTAGTTTAGTTTCTGTCTGCACTCAAAGAACTCTTTAAATTTCGTCGATCGGAGGTCGACGAACTACGAAAGTTTCTTGAGATTTTCATCGACCTGAGATCGACGAACTCTCTATGTTAAGTGATCTTCGTCGACCTGCGATCGATGAACTTACTTCAGAAAACTTTCGTCGACCAGAGATCGACGAAATGTCTTCAACCCTTCAGACTGAGATCGACGAACTGTTTAACACAAAATTATTTTGTCGACCTCAAAACGAAGATATTTTTATTTCTCGTGGACCGGAGTCTGTCGTTTCATATTCCGGAAAACCTTATTTTTAGGTTTTCTTCGACCTCCGTCCCGCGCTTTCAATTCCCTTTGCACTTGATCTTCATTTTCTCTCTTGTAGGTGCACTCATGGCAATTCCAGCAGGCGCTCTCTCGGCAATGAGGTTTGATATCAGATTCGATTTGGATTTCGACTCCTTCCAGCACTCCGATCCAATGTTCCTCCACATTCTGCAACTGCTGGAAGACCAGCAATTGAAAAATCTGCTGACCATCAGAATCAAATTACCCAGCACGGAAATCAGAGAATGGGTCTATACTACATCTACAACCGAGGACAACACAATGACCGGATCAATAGCGGGTACTGCCATCTCTCTCACTCCCGCTATACTAACTAAAATCTTTGGATTAGATAATGGAGAAGAAGAATTAGAAGTTGATAATGAGGAATATGATATGATGTTGAGTCTGATGGATTACTCTGAAGATACCCCAAATAAACTACTGAAGAAACACCTATCTGTCAAGTTCAAGTTTCTCGTAGATATTGTTGGGAAAGTCTTATTGGGCATGCACGCTGCATACGATTATATAACCAGGCATTAATTTCTGGTTATGTGTGCAGTGGTATACAAGAGGCAGGTGAACTGGGTACAGATCATCTTTGATCTTATCACGAAAAGGAACAGTAAAAAGGAAGTAAACTTTGGAAGGATCTTAGGGATCTTCTTGACAGAAAAGGCTGCTAAATCACTGGTCTCCAAGACCACATTCATTAATGCCAGTAAAAGGCTCACATGTGCCTTGTTTGGCAGGTGGGAGAGGAAAATCACAATGCCCTCTAAGGCTTCATCCTCTGCCACCCAAGCTTCTGAAAGTACAAGGGCTGTTCCAGCCACTTCCCACCCTTCTGAAGAGATCCCATCCAACATTATTCCATCCAACATTAATCAAGCCACTCCTCAATATCCAGCTCTCCAACCTTCATCTCTGCCAGAAACTCAACACACCCCAGCTTCAACTCATGTTACAGTCTCTACTCCCGTACCTTCATCATCCCAAATTCCTCAATCTCCAACACATATTTCCTCCTCTACACCTTCCCCCCAACAAGATACACCAATGCCAATACCACCTCAATCCCCTCTTCCATCTCATCTTGCTGATATCCCCCACATCAACCTCTCCTCATTCCCATCCTTTAACCTATTATCATCTCCACTGCACACTCCCTCTCCTCAATATGACTCCCCCTAGACACTCTCATTTGACCTCCACCTATCACCCCCTCAGCAACTGAAATCTCTACTCAACCAACTACTGCCCCACCATCCACTTCTCCAAACTTGGATCCATCTCTTATTACCCCACTCATTACTCTCCTCACACCCCTACTCAAATCTCATATAGAAGAGGCCATTTCTCCTCTAGCTGCCTCAATATCATCTCTTGCTGCCCAGATCTCTGCCCTCACTACTGCTCCCTCTTCATTTGGGGGCCTAGCTTCAGTATCTACTAAAACTAGGCAGGGGGAGATACTTCATGAAGAAGTAGCAGTAATTGCAGCAGTAACAGTAGAATCAGTTATACAGGTCTCAGATACATCAGATACATCAGTAATGGATACAGAAGCAGAAGTTGAAGCAGATAATACTGATTTATTTTGTTTGATTAATTTTATTAAAACTAACATGGAAATAGATGAGTCAGTTATACTGGAAATAAATACTGTTGGTGATATTTTCATTAATCCCACAGTATACTTGATGAGTCTGTAAAGATCTTTTGATACAACTTATCTATGTCTCCCTCCAACTGAGTGTACTAAGCCATCATTGGCTATAACCCCCTATTCTTCTCCAATAAGCCCTGAAGTTGTCAAACAACTCAAGGTGAGTTTTGCTATCCCTGCCACTCCAACTTTTCTATAGAGTGTTTCTTCCATTGTATCTTCTCTCATGGCTCCAGTATTTATAATGGATGATTCTCCAGTGCCAGATCTTGTGCTTTGATCGTGGCTGACATAGAGGAAGAAAATAAGTTATCTGCTAAAATTACAGATGCATACAGTTCTCCAGTCCCCTTTCTAGTTCCATCTAAAATAGAAAAGAAAACAATTTTTGAGGACACACTAAGAGAAATTAATGATATGTATGCCAATCCTCAACCCTCTGATGATGATGATGATGAGGGCCCAAAGAGGAAGAAAATCTCTAAGAAATGGATGTCTCTTCCTCCTCCTGCTCCTAAGCGTGGAAATACAAATGACACTCCCTACTATATTTTACAAAACCTAACCCCATACAAATGGATGACAGCCTGGATGTGGCTTTCAAAGAATGAACAAAAGGCCAGAAAGAAAAGTGGAAGATACTCTCCTCCCCCAGCTCATAAATATAGGAAGGATCCTCCTCCTCCAGCTGCTGGTGCTTCAGGAACAACTCCTCAAAGTTCAGATGCTCCCTCCAAGTCTACATCTTTCATAAAAACTTATCAAAGGCAAGGAAGGCCATCTAGACATCAATCACATGGAAGCAGTCAACAAAGAAGTACTGGTTATACATAGCAGATAAAGGAAGTAATTCATCAGAAGCCAGAGTTCTCTCCTCCCCAACAATAAGCTGAACAAAGAAGGAATTCAGAATCACACATACCTAAAAGAAAATATAGTGAAACTGCACCTCCAAAGTCACTATACACTCAGAGTAATGAAAGCCAGAAGGCAACAAACTTTCAAGCACAGTCAATTCAATTCAGGCCTGCATCTCTGCTACCCTCTCAAGATGATCAATCTTCTGTCAGTTAGGATGATGATCCTAATTTCAGGATGGCTAGGCTTCAAGAATTAATTTGTCTATCTCAGATAAAGAAGGCTATAGAGGTAGGTGAAGATCCATTAAATTATACAACTATATCATCATATAGAGAAAAAGAACTGGATAAACTTCAAGTCAGCAAGAAAGTGTTTAATTCAGCAGAATTCATGGCATTACATCCAGAGGCTACTGTACCCAGAGCTTCTGCCCAGACTGTGATTGGAGATGCAGATCTATATATATCAAAGAAAGAAGCTGTCAATTCCAACAGGAAAATCATTTTCACTCAGGCTGGGGATAAAAGAAAAAAAAGAAAAGCCAAGGGAAAAGTAGCAGAAGAAGTAAAAACCTGAACTGATGTGTTTGGTATATTTTTTATAAACTGTGTTTTCTTATTACAAAGTTGACTATGTAAATATATCTGCTGCATTTACTGTTAAATTTTCTGCCATATATATATTGTGTTCTTGCTTTGTACATTTTCTTGTATTGAGTCTGTTATTAGTGACCTAACCCAAATAGGGGGAGATTTTTGGATCCCTAGTTGGATTTGGGCTAGGTTCACTAAGTTAGGATATGACCCAACATGTATAGACTAGGGTCATGGTTGTGTCCTAGAGTCTAGGTCAAGTCCTTTGAGTCAACAGTACAATGGAACAGCCTCCAACACTGCCACAGACTCAAGACATAGAGAATTCAAGACTTAGAAAAATGAGTTCTACGTTCGTCGATCTCCGGTCGACGAAAGTAGAGCTCAGCTAGACGAACTTAGGGACAATTCTCTGATCTCAGCACGACGAACTCTGGACAAAGTAATAACTCCTCTAAGTCAAACCTCAGTCGACGAACTAAGAACATAAGCTAGAAGAACTCTGTTCTCTGGTCGACTAATTCTGGATAAGGTGATTCAACACTCAACATCAGAAAATATTCTAAGTCCAGACTGCAGAGTCATCTCGACGATCTTGGACCCCAACTGGACTAACTCTGTTCTTAGGGATCAGCTCGACGATCTTAGATTCAGCTCGACGAACTTGATGCACAGAAGAAGAAAGTTATCAAGCAACATTCATAGGTCGATGATCTTGGATCTCAGCTCGACGAACAGCCATTCTCAGCTCGACGAACTGTGGACTCAGATCGACGAATCCAGTCTTGGTTATTTTCCTTTTTTGTCCTTATTATGTGGAAATGATTCCTGAGTAATTAATGCTCTAATATTCTATGAATATTACCGTTACACAAGATCATTAATTAGATTCTTCATCAGAATTGTTGCCTGCCATTTTTATAAGGGACAGTTGGGGAAACAAATCAATGCCAAAAATATTCCAAGGCTGTCAGTAATAATTGCAGAAGAAATTTAAAAATTCAAATGGACATTCACTTTGGAAATATATAAATAGAGATTATTATTCATGTGCATGGAATGAGACACAGACAACAACATTCTGTGAGACATACAGAATTCTTGAGATTGAAAATCGATCAGTCAAGAATCAACAGCGGCTAGATAAGAAGAAGAATAATTCTGAAGAAGAAGAACAACCATCCAAATCAAGTGTCTTCTTCTCTCATACTCTCAGGAACTCTCTGAAGGACAACAATACTGCATCTGTCAAAATAGTTCCTGAAGTTCTTCTTATCAAAATTGAAAGCTTGAAGCCCTATCACCATGTAGCAAAGCTTCCGTAATCCTGAATAAACAACATCTCAGGGGGAGCTTTTGCTACCATCAAATCCATAAGTCTTCTCAGTTGTTTGAATTGAGAAAAGAGAAGACACAATCATTCTCTCACCCCCCACTGTAAAAAGGGTTGTCATCTCCCTTCAAAAGTGATTCCTGGTTGCAAGTCTCCTGATCAAAAGACATGAGGTTTGGTTGTTGAGCACCTGATCAAAAGCTCATTGGTGTCAGGCACCTGATCAAAACTCTGAGTGGATTCCTACCAGGGTGGTATAAGAGTGGACATACCCAGTTTGGGGAACCACTATAAATTCTTGTGTTATCTGGTTGCCCCATTTTATTTTTATTCTTATTGTGGCTGTGATATTTAGGTCTTTCTTTGTTTACTCTTATTTCTCTTTGGTTTCTATGATATAGTATCCAAGGTTAGGAGTACTACTTATAGTTCAGAAAAAGATTTAAATTATACCTACATACTCTATTCACCCCCCCCTCTATAGTATATCAGATCTAACCCTAACTTTCATGGTTGTTGGCGATTCGCGGTGGTTGGCCTGCCGGTGGTGGCAAGAATAGTGTTTTGTGCATGGAAGAAAAAGCTTGAAAACCCAAGCTTTCGACCATGCTGATCTTGGGCCAATTAGCCTCAATTCCGGCAGTCGTCGAGTGTAGATCTACCCACTAGAAGAGTGGAGAGGGACAAGACCTTAGTGGAGGGCTGGAGTCGGTCCGATCGTCGGGTTGCCATGTACGGTGGTGTCGTCGTCAGGTGCTCTGCAACTGCCCTACAGAGTGGATCGATTTCTTCAGGTAAGTGGTGGGAAAGACTCCTCATATTCCACTGATGGTGTTTAAAGTCACAGTTGGGTAGGGGAAAGGCCAAGGCATTAATGGCCATTAATGTCCATTGAAAGCTCATTTCAGTCATCACAATTCTCCTCCCCTAGTCACTTCCATGGTCGGGAAAACTCTTGTCCATCTCCTAACTGACCAGGGGAGATGATTCCAGCAAGAAGAGAGGGGCTCTTGGCCTTCAAGGCCATGAATGGCCTTCTCTCTCATTTTCTCTCTCCTCCATTAAAGAGAAATTGGAGCTTTTCTCTCTCCTAGTCACTATGGACAAAATATGTGATTATTTCAGCCTAAAAGCACCCCACTAACCCAAATTATTCATGGAAATAAGGTTAGCCAATGGGGGGTTGGGCTTGAGCTTGAGTTAGCCCATTTGAGCTAGTTTGACTTAATACTAGGGTAGAGTTGACCTTGGTCAAATTGATCTTTTGGGTTGACCCCAATGGGTCCTCGGTGACCCATTGGCCTCCCCTAAGGTCTAGGAAGAATTGGGTAGGGTTTGTTGGGCACCTTGGAGGTCACTTGACCCTTAGTTAGGGAACTTTGACCTTTTTAGGACCAGGGTTGACTTGGGTCAACTTAGCCTCTTTGGTTGACCCCTGAAAGATCTTATTTTTAAGGTAGCTAGCAACCTAGGGGGTGATTAGGTCTTCTTAGGTATTTTGAGAGTCTTTTTAAATCACTTGATTGTTTTTTTAAGCTTCTGCTAATAGTGAACTAGAGCTTGTCCTTAGCACCTGATATTAAGAAAAAAAAGCAAACATAGAAAAGGACACAAGTATTTTATAGTGGTTTGCCAAAATTATGGGTACATCCACTCTCCTCCCCTATTGCTAACTTCCGGTTAGCCATGACACTTTTCAAAACTAATGCTCCAAGGAGCATACACCTCAGATCCCTCAAGATCTCTCAATCTCCTCAAAGACTTACACCTCAACCACAAAGGCCTACACTCAGTGATATATGTAACATCCCTCTGAAAACTAGACCCCCTAGGAGTGGTTTTCTTATGACTAGGTCATGACAAAACCCTAGAATACCAAGAAGACCAAGTGGACTTAGGAATAAAGGTGATTGGGATGAATGGTCTGCAAATAGTAGATTCCTAAACCCTAGTTTAGGATGATCATGAGACTCCAAGACCCCACCCTGACCTCACCAATCTATTGAAAGGCACTAAGGGGCCCATTAGAGTCAATCCAGGATGACTAGGTAGACCTAGGATCACCTTGGGCATGAATAGGACAAAGTGCCCTAGCTAAGGGAAAACTTCCCTAATGAGCCCAACCAACCATACCAAGGTCAAACATGACCTAAGTGGGGTCAATGGGTCACTAAAGACTCATTGAAGTCAACCATAGAGCTTGAGTTAACCTAATTCAACCCTAACCCTAACTTGGTCAAACTAACCTACATAGGGTCAATTAACCTTCCCTTAACCAGGTGGACCCCACCCATGCCCTCCTAACCATAGAGTGAGGTCAATAGGTTACCAAGGATACATTGGGGTAAACCCTAGTGGCTAAGTTGACCCAAGTAAACTCAAACCCCAGAGTGGTCAAAGTGCCCTTAATAAGGGTCAAGTGACCTTCAAGGCGCCAAGTCAACCCTACCCATCCCAACCTAGACCCTAGGGGAGGCCAATAGTTCACCAAGGACCCATTGATGGTGACACAAAAGGTCAATTGGAATAAAGTCAACCCAAGGCTAGGTCAAGTCAAACTTAGCTCAAAAGGGGCTAACTCAAGTTCAAGCCCCTAACCACTTGGGCTAACCACTTCCTAATCATTTTATAATAGCCTAATGGGCTGCATTTAGGCTAGGGCCATGAACAAAACCGGCCATGAAGGGTAGGAGAGAGAAAGCTCCAATTCCTCTTTAAAGGAGGAGAGAAAAAAGGAGGTAAAGGCCATTCATGGCTTAGGGAGGCCAAGGGCCACCATTATTGGCTACATTTAACTCCTCTGGGGAAGAGGAGAAGTATCAAATCGTTTCCCAGCCACCACAGGGAATGTTCCCCCCCCCCCACCATTTGGCCTAGAGCTTCATCAATGGCCATTAATGGCCATTGATGCTTGACCACCCCTCCCCCATTTTACTGTCTTAAAACCTTCACTGGACCACTAGGAGACGTTTACACATCTTACCTGAAGGAGCCATACCAGTTCATTATGCTATTGTAGAAACCGAGCAGCACCACCATCGAAAATGGCATCCCGACAATCAACCCGCCTCTAGGCCGCAAACAAGGTCCTCCCCTTCCTCTTCTCCTATGGGTAGATCATAGGGAACATTTAGAATAAAAATCGGGCTCAATTGATCCCGATCGAAGCTTGCCTTTTCATGGTTTTCCCGTAAAAATGAGATTGCCTAGATCACTGGAAAAGGGCCTTCCGGCGGCTGTGCCGCCGCTTGGCGATAACCACCACCTCGACGGAGGTGGTTGTGGCGGTGGCCGGCCAAGGAGGTCGCCGGGTTGCCGGCGGCAGATGCTTGAAGTTGGACCATGAGGAATTGATCTTGGCTATTGGCACGCGGGGACGATGACGGGATGCCGTCTAAATGTGCGCTAAGATTGGTGCCGCCACTATTTTAAACTATAGGATAATAATTATTTCATTTGGTATTCTATCACACATATTCAGTGATTTTGTAAATTAATTTAAAAATGATTAGAGGCTAAATCAGAGAAATAAATCAACATATAAATTAGAGCCCTAGGGGTCTATTTAATTTAAAATTAAATTGAGTCAATTTGGACAACTGGTTTGACAAGGGCACCCATTTTGGTGGGGTCTATACTTAGGGTTAGACAGAAATTAAAATGTGTGCCCCTACTCCATTTCTTGTCCAAATGACCTTAAATTTGGACAAGGAGTCATACTAATCTATACCTAGGTGGTGCCCAAAAATGAGAATTTTGGGGGATAATTTTTCTATAGATTTTGTAATTATTTAAATATCCTAGGGTAAATTAATTAGGGGATCTAATGATCTCCAAACCATCCCAAATTTTGGTGAGTGGTCCTTGGTGTAATCAGGAGGGTCTGTATAAATTTCCACTTCTTTTTGAGTTGATTTGAGTAGGATTTGAGCAAACCCTAGCATTGGCCTAATAAGGGGTAATTAGATCAAAAGTGCACTTTGAAGTTTGAGTAGTCAAACCACCTCAACAGAGGCTGAGATTTGGGCCACTGGTTTGGCATGACATATAACACCCCCATATGGGTTATGGGGTTGGTTTGGGGTAGGATTGCCCTAGGTGCCAAGTTCAAACCCTATGTTAGTACTTTAGGGGTTTGAGAAGGGCATGAGGTCAAATGCCCTTGTATGGACTTGAAATTTGGTAGGGAGGATACTAGGGTAGCTAAAGTACTCTGGTAAAATCTTAGAGGATTTGGAGATGGATAGACCCCTCAAAACCCTAACCCGAGTTTAGGGCACAACCTTTATACAAGCAAGATTGGCCAGCAAAACTTAATGAAAAGCGATGAAACTTGGGTAGTGTAGTCATAATGTCATTATAAGCCTTGGAAGATTTTATTGGGAATTTCAGATCAATAATTTTAGTATCACCATTGTAATACCAGTATTAGCCCTAATTAATTATGTTTTATTTCTGACTTTAATATCCATTAGATGATTATGAAACTAGGGCATGGTAAGTTTCAGACCATTATGATCATACTTGAATTTTATTGTAATTTTTAGATGTAAATTTCCAGTAATTACTTCACAAGTATATAAATATGGGAATATGATCAATAATATATTTAGATCTCCCTTTTTATTGGAAAATTATTAAACTTGATCATTAGTGTTTTAGGTCAATATACTCATATGGGAATTTTATTACAATTTTTAGATGAATAATTGTTGTACTTTGTTCATTAACCTATTACTTTGGATTATTATGAAAAATCAAGTTTAGAGTTCATTATTCCGTGATAAATTATGAAACTTGACCTGGAGTGTTTATATGTCTTTATGTTCATCCTTGATTTTTCTTAGAATTATTAGAAGTATATTGGCAGTACTTGTCTTTTGAAATTAGTTAATGTAGGTTATGTTCAAAAATTATGTTTAGGGGTTTAAGTTTTACTGAAAATTTGAAGACCTTGAATTTACTGATAAGTAGTTATCTTGTATTTATCATAATTGTTTTGAACACTTTGCATGCCTAAAAATAGTACTTCATGTTCAAACTAAGACATTTGGATCTCTTAGGAAATTAAATAAATTATCAAGTTAATTAGGAAAATTATAATCTTCTGGATTTAGGCTAATCATGTCATGATAGACCTCCAATAAATATTATAGGGAATTTGGATGATAATTTGGAGTACCTCCCATTGTGATAGCTAGCACCGGAGTTCAGACAGCTGGGACTGTGAGTCCCGAACATTATTAGATGATTAGTTTTGCTTCCACACTGAGTGATATATAGTGAGGATATTGATGTATCGGGAATGAGCCCAAGTTTCTGTACTTTTATTATATCTGTGGACACTCCCTTTGTGGAGAATATTTATTATACATGTCATTCTGGTGGACTTGTTGAGTTTCATTCTTACTCTTATAGTTTTGCTACATTTTCTGTGATCGATTTGGCCGGAAGGATCGACATTTTGTAGTGATGACCTTCCGGGCGTGAAGGTGTCACCGCAAAGCGGCGGTTCTGGGCCTAAGACCCCGGTGGTTTAAAAAAAAAGAAAAAAATAGGGTCTTACAAGTGGTATTAGAGGGTTTAAGGGAGACCTCAATCGAAAAGTAGCAGTCCACAAACCCTGAGTCACCCCCGCGCAAGTTTAGTTTGGGGAAAAACTAAATAGCGGAAGCAGTGGTGTGCCCATATGGGGGATCACATGTAAATTGTCCACTTTTAATTAGGTTTGAGTGATTACTTACAAATGGCTTTTGTTATGCAGCCCCTAACACAGCCTATACTATGGGGCGGAGTCCAACGGGCTCCGAATGTTGCACCACCTCCCTCGGTCCATACTTTGCTCCTACATTGAAATATGGGGCAGACTTTGACAGCTATTCTAGAGGCTTTCAGGGCCCAGCAGGTTCCGACTCCGCAGCCAAACCCAGGGGCCAATTGGTTGAGTATCTTTAAAGTACTTTCTCCCCCGTCTTACTTGGGGACAGAGTCGGCTATTCAAACAGAGGAGTGGCTGGATATCATGTATGAGATTCTTACTGGGATACGGTGCCCTTGGGAGGATAGGGTGCCTTTGGTGGTTTCTTGCTTGGAATCCCATGCCAAAAGATGGTGGAAGACATCGCTGGACACGATGTTTGCTGATAGAAGGGTTGCAAAGATTGCTTGGGAGGAGTTCAGGGCCACACTATTGGAGCATTTTGTTCTACAGTCGGCTAGAGATGAGCTGGAAGACAGATTTTTATAGTTGATATAGGGAAACAAGACGGTGGTGGAGTAACACCGGGAGTTCAATCATCTGGCCCGATTTGCGGATTATTATTAGTTGGATAAGGCAGGATACACAAAGAGGTCCTATAAGGTCCTGTGAGAGGATCTGAGGGAGGCTCTGCTGTTCGTGTCCGACGGGCCTATTCCTCGGATATTGGAGATGACAAAGAGGATTGAGGCAGATTGGTACACTACTCGAGGCCGGAAGCGGCCAACTGAGAATCAGGGTCGGGGAGCTAGAGATGATCAGCAAATGGGCCTCTTTGCTGATGGGAGAGATAGTAGAAGGGCAGAGGATTAGCCTCGTCAGGAGGTGAGATAGTAGCATAGGGAACTAGTAGTGATGGCCCCTTAGCCTCTCTAGATGCGGGAGATTTAGAGATCCGGGGGTATAACATATCCCCTCCTAGAGTTCTTCAACTGTCATCAGGTGGGGCATATTCGGAGAAGCTGCCCCATGAATGGGGCACCACTACCAGCAACACTGGCTGCCCCGCCTGCTCAGTATTTTGGAGGCCGAGGACGTTGATACTAGGGCGGAGACCGCTGGCAGGAGAGGGAGAAAGTGTATACAAAAGATCTGGCTCAACCACGGAACCCAGAGCAAGTGATCACAGGTACGCCAGTAAATTATCAGTTTTCTTTCGTAAATATTTAGACTCATGTGTACAACCCCGTATTCGCCGAAGGGGCTCAGGCAACCAGGCGGGACACCCCTGATCCGCCCATCAAAAGGTTTCCCTAGCAAGCCAGCCTAGCCCGCACCCTCCTAGGCGGGTCGGCTCGCGCCCTCCTAGGCGGGCCACCCTCTGGCCCGCGCTATCCCAGCGAGCATGCCCTACCCGCGAGCTAGCCCTGCCCGCGAGCCAGCCCCGCCCTCCTCTCCTAGGCGGGTCGGCCCACGCCCTCCCGGCGAGCCGGCCCTGGACCGCGCCTCTCGTCGAGTGGAAGTATTGAATGGCTACTCGCTCGATCCCATATGGGGAGGATTTCTTACTATCTTACCCCTTTAGCATGCCCTTAGCCAGTCAAAACAGCAGGGTCTCACTGTTGGCAGACCCAGGTGGGCTGCATATAGCTGTTCAGAACAGCGGAGTTTGGCTGTTGGCAGGCCAGCCCGAGGAGCTTTAAGTAATTTCAAGACATCAAAGGTTAGTTATTTACAGACCATCTTCAAAATCCTATAAATAGGACCCAAGGGGTACCTCAGAAGGCAGGCTTACTTGCTCCCCAGTCTTCTAGCGCTTTTTGAGGTAACTTAGCCTGACATTTGGCTAAGGAGGGGAAGCGCTCAGTGATCTTCTGGGTTTATGGTGGGACCTCCGAGCCGAGCCCTTGGTCTAGTCCTTTGATCTCTTTTCCTTGTTGTTTTTCTTACAGGAGAGAAGTAGGTGCGCGACCACCCCTTACCCATGGGTGAACTCCACAAGAGGCCGATTTTCGGTTTCAACATTTTTGGTGTGGTGAGCGTGGATAGTGGTCAGCACAGAAAACCTTCAGCGAGCTCGATGATGAGAGGAGAAGGGCAAGTATCGGACAGGACCGACTCGCCACCCCCTCCCTCTCTCGCAACCATAGAGATGTTCGAGGACTTCAGGCAGGAGGTACTCGGCCTGGTTCGGTTCGCACTCGACACACGCGCCGAGTGCTTGACTCCAGTAATCCCGGTCCTTGCGGATCCGGTACTCGGCATGGCCCCTCCTGCCCGGCGAGCGAGGAAGGAAGTCGTCGAAGAGGGTGGGGCACCGAGCTCCCCGGGCGAGTGCTTTTCCCAGGCTCGGGAGGCGGCGGCAGGTTTGGCGAGTTGGGAGCACGAGACCCTTAGGCTCTCCCAGTGGGGGGAAAGAGTCCCTTCAGTGAGTTGGTCTCCTCTACACAAGTCCCAGAGGGTTTTAGGGAGCCCGACATGTCCTACTACACTAGGAAGGGAGACCCGATCCAGCACGTCTAATGGTTCGAGGATGTGGTCTCGATCTGGCAGATGTTGGATGGCTTCAAATGCAGGCTCTTTGCCATCACTCTGAAAGAGAAGGCAAGGAGTAGTTCCACCAGCTGCCGGCCAGTTCCATGTACTGTTTCGAGGACCTTTGTTGGGGGTTCATGTTGAGGTTCACTACCTCGAATAAGAGGAAGTGGGAGTCGGAGTCCCTGTTCCGCATCAAGCAGGGGGTGAATGAGACCCTGGGGAGCTACATCGATCACTTCCAGGAGGAGGTCACCCAGGTTCAGGAGATGCCGGGCCACACACTGATGATGGACTTCACCCTATAGCTGTGATGAGTTGTAAATATACCTATATTTTTGTATTTTATTTAAGTCATTTTTGTTTATTTTTGCCTTTTTATAGTTTGTTTTCTTTAATAAAATGCTTCTTTTTTGTAAATTTTACACTAACTTAATTTATTTTTTGTTTTCTGAAAAATTTTAGAAAATGACAAATTTTGACCTGTCACACCCATGACCATGATTGACATGCCCGTGTCAGGTACTCAACGCCTTCCGCCAGTCGACACTCAACGATTTCACTGTTCAACACTCAACGTCCTCCCGACATGCCCTAGTCATGCCCGTATCCAAGACCCGTCACGCCCGTGTTTGATGTCGACACTCAACGCTTTGTCAGCTGTCAACGCTGCCGACATCGAGCTGCCAACTATCCATGTCACGCCCAATATCACGCCCATGACCAAAGCCTGTCATGCCCGTGACCTCCACGTGTCTCCTCCAGAAGCTTCCAGATCATCGGCTGGCGCTCGAAGATCGTCGATCACGTCCCATGTCACGCACGTGACCATGCCTGTCAAGCTCGTAACAGCAACGTGTCACTCCCCGACCTTCAAGAATTTTGCCAGCCAGCAAGAAGAAGCCAACTCAACCACATTTTGACTGACACGCCCCCTGTCACGCCCGTGACCTAGGGCGTGTCACACCCAAAATTTTGTCTATAAATAAAAGCTTTCAGTAAGCTTTTCTTGTCCACTTTTTAGTCCAAATTGCTTAAGGTAGGTGCTGCCCATTTGGATTCCATGCTTATGTAAGGAGAATTTCTCCCTCTCTCTCTCTCTTAGTTTGTATTAGCTTTCTTGTTTTAACTTATTTGTAATCACTTTTTATTTAATACAATGTCAGTTTTTTCTCTCTTTGCATGGTATGAAATTTTTATTTTGAAGCACCCTTACTTAAGTGATTTTTCGTTCTTCTTTTTGTGCTTTTCCTTTTATGTTTTCATCTTTTATAGCTTTTATAACTCGTTTAGTTTAGGATTTTATCCGCATTTCTAGCCGTTATGCCGACGATTTTATTTTCGTACTCATAACTTGTTTAGGTTTAGCTTTTCTTCTTAATTATTTTCATTCTTATTGCCTTATAAAAACTCCTTTAAAAGTGTTCGTTTTTATTTTCTTTAACTTAGACTTTTTAGGATTATAAAACATTTCGTCTTTTTTAGTTTTATTTTCACTTTTTAGGAGTTTTTATGAAAATACAAGAATGAAAATATGCTCGTTTTAATTTTTCGAGCACTTCACTTTTGCGTTTATTTGCAAAAACTTTTCGCTCGGTTAATTTTTATTTTCACTTTTTATGCATTTCTACTGCATTCTAGCGGTAGAAATGCAGTTGTTTTAATTTTTCTGCAACTTTGCTTTTCTTATTTTTTGCAAGTGTTCGTGTGTGTATGAGTTAGTTTTATTGTTTTATTTCATTTCTGTAGAGTGCGTGTGTGCGTTTGCATTTATTTTCGTCTACTCGTTAAGAGTTAAATGGCACTCTGCTTTCATTTCCCGCCCACTCGTTTGAGTGGGACTTGTTTTTATTGCTTTCATTTTCTCCTACTCACTTGAGTAGGAAACTTTGTGTGCGTGTGTGTGTTTCATTTTTGTAGAGTGCGTGTGTGTGTTTTCATTTAAGTGGAGTGCGTGCTTATATGAGATTAATTTACCCCCGCCCACTCACTTGAGCCGGGATTCGCATTTACTGCTTTCTTCAGTCCTACTCGTTTGAGTAGGACTTGTAATTTTCAGCTTTCCTTTTCTGCTTTTTCACTGCTTTCTTTACAGCTTTCTTTTCTGCTTTCTAGCATAAGTGTCCCCATTCCGATGAACGGCTAACCGCCCTTAGCCCTCAATATCGAAGAGCATTGGGACAGATAAATTAGCTATAAACAATTGAAGGTCCTGTTTTTCAGTTTAATTAAATTTCTTAAGGTTTGCCCCAGGATAACGACGCGTAGGACCGCATATCGATGTGAGGGATCTATTTCCATTATCCATACGCAACGCCGAGAGTCCGTGCGTATGGACCGATCACCCTTGGGTAAAGAGAGCTCCGCGCTAACCCTCGAGAGAGGAGGAGCGTGACTCTGTTTCCTATTTTTTGCCTTTTTATTTCCTGCACTTAATAAAAAAATTCCAAAAAAAGTTTGCAAAAATTTAAAACTTCAATTTTTTTTTCATGCTCTAATAATAATAATAATAATAATAAATTTCAAAAAAATGAAACATCGCTCCGCGACGTTCGACTCATCGAACCAACCACAAATAAGAGTCTGATCGCGGACGATCCTTTTTTACTTTGTAAATATTTTGTAAATATTCTCGTCTCTTTCCCCTTCTCTTTTCCATCTTGTAAAAATTCTCTCTCTCTTCTTCTAAATATTTCTGTAAATCAAAAATTCCAAAAAATTTTTATAACTCAAAAATCTCAAAAAAAAAATTTGTATAACCTTTAAAAAGTCACAAAAAATGAAAATAACCCCAAAATATGAAAAAAATCTGAAAAACTCCAAAAAAATCAAAAAAAATTTATTTTAGTTAAAAAATTCGAATACCTCAATTCTTAATCTCTTTGCTCTCCAAAATAATCGTTTCAAGTTTGTTAATAAGCGAATTTTAATTAATTCTTTATTTACTATTCATTTATTAATTATAGCTCGATAGACTTAGATTTCTGGGGTTAAGATTTTAAAGAATTTTTTGTCTTTTTCTTATTATAAGGAACTTGTTTTTCTCATTTTCACTTCTGATTTTTTTTTGAATAAAAGCACGTTTTTATGTTAGAAAATAACATTTATGGATTTCATATTATTTCTACTTATGCTTTTAGAAACATAAGAACGTTCGAATTAAAGAGGTTGCTCTCAAAATTTTTATTAAACTCTAGTTTTCTTTTAGAAAAAAAAATCCCTTCCACTTTTTTTCATGCCTCAATTGGTATGATTCTCCACTCACCTTTAAAAGATCTTATGTCAATTGGGATAAAATTTCGTCTCGTAAACATAGACACCCAAAAATTAAAAAGATTATATGAAAGAGTAATAGGATAAAATTCAATACTCCTATATATATTCATTGGGTTTATATATATTTATGAAGAAAGAAAAAAAATGTTAGGAAAATAAGATTTCATTTTCCTAATTATCCAAAAACAATTATGGAGGTTCGAGAAAAAATTGCCTCACCTCAAAAATCAAAGCCCTCTTCATAACTGCCAAACCACTTATATAATTTTCACGATTCTAGAATTAATTTAAATCTTTTTCAGAGCATACTTTTTAAATTGAATTATTTCCTATTAATTTCTTTTTAGCTAAAGTTTTTTCGATAATTCCATTACATTTTTGTTAAACAAAAAAAAATAATTTTCCCTTTCTATCTTTTCCATTTAGAAGTATTTTTTGAAATAGTTCCTCTATTTTAACATTTTCATAATTTAGGATTTAATTCTGAAACCCCAGAAATTCATTTCGATCTTTCTTACAATTAAGTTAAGCGTTAGTTAAATTTAGGATTCTTTTTAATTCCTTATAGGTTCATCTCTAACTTTTTCTCTGGAATAACAAAAGCTTAAGTATGAGGGTATTTGATGAGTTGTAAATATACCTATATTTTTGAATTTTATTTAAGTCATTTTTGTTTATTTTTGCCTTTTTATAGTTTGTTTTCTTTAAAAAAATTCTTCTTTTTCGTAAATTTTATACTAACTTAATTTATTTATTGTTTTCTGAAAAATTTCAGAAAATGTCAAATTTTGACCTGTCACGCCCATGACCATGACCAACACGCCCGTGTCAGGTACTCAATGCCTTCCGCCAGTCAACACTCAACGATTTAACTGTTCAACACTCAACGATGTCCTGATACGCACTAGTCACGCCCGTGTCCAAGACCCGTCACGCCCATGTTTGATGTCGACACTCAACGCTTCGTCAACTTTCAACGCTGCCGACATCGAGCTGCCAACTGTCCATGTCACGCCCAATGTCACGCCTGTGACCAAATCCTGTCACGCCCGTGACCTCCATGTGTCTCCTCCAAAAGCTTCTAGATCGTTGGCCGGCGCTCGAAGATCGTCGATCATGCCCCATATATCGCCCGTGACCATGCCTGTCATGCCCGTGACCGCCACGTGTCACACCCCGACCTTCCATAATTTTTCCAGCCAGCCAGAAGAAGCCAAGTCAACCACGTTTTGACCGACACACCCCCTGTCAAAAACCGTGACCTAGGGCGTGTCACACCCGAAATTTTGTCTATAAATAAAAGCTTTCAGTAAGCTTTTCTTATCCACTTTTTGGTCAAAATTGCTTAGGGTAGGTGCTGCCCATTTGGATTCCATGCTTTTGTAAGGAGAATTTCTCCCTCTCTCTCTCTTAGTTTGTATTAGCTTTCTTGTTTTAACTTCTTGTAATAACTTTTTATTTAATACAATGTTAGTTTTTTCTCTCTTTGCATGGTATGAAATTTTCATTTGGAAGCACCCTTACTTAAGTGATTTTTCATTCTTCTTTTTGTGCTTTTCCTTTTATGTTTTCATCTTTTATAGCTTTTATAACTCGTTTAGTTTAGGATTTTATCCGCATTTCTAGCCGTTATGCCGACGATTTTATTTTCGTACTCATAACTTATTTAGGTTTAGCTTTTCTTCTTAATTATTTTCATTCTTATTGCCTTATAAAAACTCCTTTAAAATTGTTCGTTTTTATTTTCTTTAACTTAGGCTCTTTAGGATTGTAAAACTTTTCGTCCTTTTTAGTTTTATTTTCACTTTTTAGGAGTTTTTATGAAAATACAAGAATGAAAATATGTTCATTTTATTTTTTCGAGCACTTCACTTTTGCGTTTATTGGCAAAAACTGTTCGCTCGGTTAATTTTTATTTTCACTTTTTATGCATTTCTAACGCATTCTAGCGGTAGAAATGCAGTTGTTTTAATTTTTCTGCAATTTTGCTTTTCTTATTTTTTGCAAGTGTGCGTGCGTGTATGAGTTAGTTTTATAGCTTTATTTCATTTCTGTAGAGTGCGTGTGTGCGTTTGCATTTATTTTCGCCTACTCGTTAAGAGTTAAATGACGCTCTGCTTTCATTTCCCGCCCACTCGTTTGAGTAGGACTTGTTTTTATTGCTTTCATTTTCTCCTACTCACTTCAGTAGGAAACTTTGTGTGCGTGTGTGTGTTTCATTTATGTAGATTGCGTGTGTGTGTTTTCATTTAAGTATAGTGCATGCGTGTATGAGATTAATTTACCCCCGCCCACTCACTTGTGCCGGGATTCGCATTTACTGCTTTCTTCAGTCCTACTCGTTTGAGTAGGACTTGCAATTTTCAGCTTTCCTTTACTGCTTTCATACTGCTTTCTTTACAACTTTCTTTTCTACTTTCTAGCATAAGTGTCCCCATTCCGATGAGTGTCTAACCGCCCTTAGCCCTAACTATCGAAGAGCATTGGGACAGATAAAGTAGCTTTAAAAAATTGAAGGTCCTATTTTTCAGTTTAATTAAATTTCTTAAGTTTTGCACCGGGTTAACGACGCGTAGGACCGCATATCGATGTGCGGGCTCTATTTTCGTTATCCATACGCAATACCGAGAGGCCATGCGTATGGTCCGATCACCCTTGGGTAAAGAGAGCTCCGCACTAACCCTCGAGAGAGGAGGCGCGTGACTCTGTTTCCTTTTTTCTTCCTTTTATTTCCTGCACTTAATAAAAAAATTTCGAAATTTTTTTTGCAAAAATTTAAAACTTCAAAAAAATATTTTTATGCTTTAATAATAATAATAATAATAATAATAAATTTCAAAAAAATGAAACATCACTCCGCGACGTTCGACCCATCGAACCAACCATAAATAAGAGTCTGTTCGCGGGCGATCCTTTTTTACTTTGTAAATATTTTGTAAATATTCTCGTCTCTTTTCCATTCTCTTTCCTATCTTATAAAAATTCTCTCTCTCTTCTTGTAAATATTTCTGTAAATCAAAAATTTCCAAAAAAATTTTATAACTCAAAAACCTCTTTTAAAAATTTTGTATAACCTTTAAAAAATCGCAAAAAATGAAAATTACCCCAAAATATGAAAAAAATCAGAAAAACTCCCAAAAAATCAAATTTTTTTTTATTTTGAGTTAAAAAATTCGAATACCTCATTTCTTAACCTCTTTTCTCTCCAAAATAATCGTTTCGAGTTTTTTTATAAGCGAATTTTAATTAATTCTTTATTTACTATTCGTTTATTAATTGTAGCTCGATAGACTTAGATTTCTGGGGTTAAGATTTTAAAGAATTTTTTATGTCTTTTTCTTATTATAAGGAACTTGTTTTTCTCATTTTCACTTCTGATTTTTTTTGAATAAAAGCATGTTTTTATGTTAGAAAATAACATTTTTGTATTTCAAATTATATCTACTTATGCTTTTAGAAATGTAGGAATGTTTGAATTAAAGAGGTTGCTCTCAAATTTTTTATTAAACTCTAGTTTTCTTTTAGAAAAAAAATCTCTTCCACTTTTTTTCATGCGTCATTTGGTATGATTCTCCGCTCATCTTTAGAAGATCTTATGTCAATGGGGATAAGATTTCGTCCTGTAAACATAGGCATCCAAAAATTAAAAAGATTATATGAATGAGTAAGAGGATAAAATTCATTACTCCTATATATATTCATTATGAAGAAAGAAAAAAAAATGTTAGGAAAATAAGATTTCATTTTCCTAATTATCCAAAAACAATTATGGAGGTTTGAGAAAAAATTGCCTCGCCTCAAAAATCAAAGCCCTCTTCATAACTGTCAAACCATTTATATAATTTTCAAGATTCTATAATTAATTTAAATCTTTTTTAGAGAATACTTTTTAAATTGAATTATTTCCTATTAATTTCTTTTTAGCTAAAGTTTTTTCGATAATTCCAATCCATTTTTGTTAAACTAATAAAAATAATTTTCACTTTCTATCTTTTCCATTTAGAAGTATATTTTGAAACAGTTCCTCTATTTTAACATTTTCATAATTTAGGATTTAATTTTGAAACACTAGAAATTCATTTTGATCTTTCTTACAATTAAGTTAAGCGTTAATTAAATTTAGGATTTTTTTTAATTCCTTATAGCTAGGTTCATCTCCAACTTTTGCTCTGGAATAGCAAAAGCTTAAGTATGGGAGTATTGGATCAGTTGTAAATATAAATATATTTTTGTATTTTATTTAAGTCATTTTTGTTTATTTTTGTCTTTTTATAGTTTGTTTTCTTTAATAAAATGCTTCTTTTTTGTAAATTTTATACTAACTTAATTTA
Source organism: Platanthera zijinensis (assembly GCA_039513925.1). Taxonomy (NCBI): domain Eukaryota; kingdom Viridiplantae; phylum Streptophyta; class Magnoliopsida; order Asparagales; family Orchidaceae; genus Platanthera; species Platanthera zijinensis. The sequence goes on from CM077080.1 coordinate 125,482,864, forward strand.
TTTTTTGTTTTCTTAAAAATTTCAGAAAATGTCAAATTTTGACCTGTCACGCCCATGACCATGACCGACACGCCCGTGTCAGGTACTCAACGCCTTCCGCTAGTCGACACTCAACGATTTCACTGTTCAACACTAAATGCCGTCCCGACACGCCATAGTCACGCCCGTGTCCAAGACCCGTCATGCCCGTGTTTGATGTCGACACTCAATGCTTCGTCAACTGTCAACGCTGCCGACATCGAGCTGCCAACTATACATGTCAAGTCCAATGTCACGCCCGTGACCAAAGCCTATCACGCCTGTGACCTCCACGTGTCTCCTCCAGAAGCTTCAAGATCGTCGGCCGGCGCTCGTAGATCGTCGATCACGCCCCATGTCACGCCTGTGACCATGCTTGTCATGCCCGTGAAAGCCACGTGTCACTCCCCGACCTTCAAGAATTTTTCCAGCCAGCCAGAAGAAGCCAAGTCAACCATGTTTTGACCGACACGCCCCCTGTCACGCCCGTGACCTAGGGCGTGTCACACCCGAAATTTTGTCTATAAATAAAAGCTTTTAGTAAGCTTTTCTTGTCCACTTTTTGGTCCAAATTGCTTAGGGTAGGTGCTGCCCATTTGGATTCCATGCTTATGTAAGGAGAATTTCTCCCTCTCTCTCTCTTAGTTTGTATTAGCTTTCTTGTTTTAACTTCTTTGTAATCACTTTTTATTTAATACAATGTTAGTTTTTTCTCTCTTTGCATGGTATGAAATTTTCATTTGGAAGCACCCGTACTTAAGTGATTTTTCGTTCTTCTTTTTGTGCTTTTCCTTTTATGTTTTCATCTTTTATAGCTTTTATAACTCGTTTAGTTTAGGATTTTATCCGCATTTCTAGCCGTTATGCCGACGATTTTATTTTCGTACTCATAACTTGTTTAGGTTTAGCTTTTCTTCTTAATTATTTTCATTCTTATTGCCTTATAAAACTCCTTTAAAAGTGTTCGTTTTTATTTTCTTTTACTTAGGTTTTTTAGGATTGTAAAACTTTTCGTCCTTTTTAGTTTTATTTTCACTTTTTAGGAGTTTTTATGAAAATACATGAATGAAAATATGCTCGTTTTAATTTTTCGAGCACTTCACTTTTGCGTTTATTTGCAAAAACTATTCGCTCGGTTAATTTTTATTTTCACTTTTTATGCATTTCTACCGCATTCTAGCGGTAGAAATGCAGTTGTTTTAATTTTTCTACAACTTTGCTTTTCTTATTTTTTGCAAGTGTGTGTGTGTGTATGAGTTAGTTTTATAGCTTTATTTTATTTCTGTAGATTGTGTGTGTGCGTTTGCATTTATTTTCTCCTACTCGTTAAGAGTTAAATGGCGCTCTGCTTTCATTTCCCGCCCACTCGTTTGAGTGGGACTTGTTTTTATTGCTTTCATTTTCTCCTAATATCTTGAGTAGGAAACTTTGTGTGCGTGTGTGTTTCATTTATGTAGAGTGCGTGTGTGTGTTTTCATTTTAGTAGAGTGAGTGCGTTTATGAGATTAGTTTACCCCCGCCCACTCACTTGAGCTGGGATTCGCATTTACTGCTTTCTTTAGTCCTACTCATTTGAGTAGGACTTGTAATTTTCAGCTTTCCTTTACTGCTTTCTTACTGCTTTCTTTACAGCTTTCTTTTCTGCTTTCTAGCGTAAGTTTCCCCATTCCGATGAGTGGCTAACCACCCTTAGCCCTCAATATAGAAGAGCATTGGGACAAATAAAGTAGCTTTAAACAATTGAAGGTCCTGTTTTTCAGTTTAATTAAATTTCTTAAGGTTTGCCCCAGGTTAACGACGCATAGGACCACATATCGATGTGTGGGCTCTATTTCTGTTATCCATACGCAACGCTGAGAGGCCGTGCGTATGGACCGATCACCCTTGGGTAAAGAGAGCTCCGCGCTAACCCTCGAGAGAGGAGGCGCGTGACTCTGTTTCCTATTTTCTGCCTTTTTATTTCCCGCACTTAATAAAAAAATTTCCAAATTTTTTTTTCAAAAATTTAAAACTTCAAAAAATATTTTCATGCTTTAATAATAATAATAATAATAATAATAAATTTTAAAAAATGAAACATCGCTCCGTGACGTTCGACTCATCAAACCAACCACAAATAAGAGTCTGTTCGTAGGCGATCCTTTTTTACTTTGTAAATATTTTGTAAATATTCTCGTCTCTTTCCCCTTCTCTTTCCTATCTTGTAAAAATTCTCTCTTTCTTCTTGTAAATATTTCTGTAAATCAAAAATTTCAAAAAAAAGTTTATAACTCAAAAACCTCAAAAAAAAAATTTGTATAACCTTTAAAAAATCGCAAAAAATGAAAATAACCCCAAAATATGAAAAAAATCAGAAAAACTCCAAAAAATCAAAAAAAAAAATTTTTGTGTTAAAAAATTCGAATACCTCATTTCTTAACCTCTTTGGTCTCCAAAATAATCGTTTCGAGTTTGTTTATAAGCGAATTTTAAATAATTATTTATTTACTATTCGTTTAATAATTGTAGTTCAATAGACTTCGATTTCTGGGGTTAAGATTTTAAAGAATTTTTTATGTCTTTTTCTTATTATAAGGAACTTGTTTTTCTTATTTTCACTTCTGATTTTTTTTGAATAAAATCATATTTTTATGTTAGAAAATAACATTTATGGATTTCATATTATTTCTACTTATGTTTTTAGAAACGTAGGAACGTTTGAATTAAAAAAGTTGCTCTCAAATTTTTTATTAAACTCTAGTTTTCTTTTAGAAAAAAATCCCTTCCACTTTTTTTCATGCCTCAATTGGTATGATTCTCCACTCACCTTTAAAAGATCTTATGTCAATGGGGATAAGATTTCGTCCCGTAACATAGGCACCAAAAAATTAAAAAGATTATATGAAGGAGTAAGAGGATAAAATTCATTACTCCTATATATATTCATTGGGTTTATTTTTCTTTATGAAGAAAGAAAAAAAAATGTTAGGAAAATAAGATTTCATTTTCCTAATTATCCAAGAAAAATTATGGAGGTTCGAGAAAAAATTGCCTCGCCTCAAAAATCAAAGCCCTCTTCATAACCGCCAAACTACTTATATAATTTTCACGATTCTAGAATTAATTTAAATCTTTTTGAGAGCATACTTTTTAAATTGAATTATTTCCTATTAATTTGTTTTTAGCTAAAGTTTTTTCGATAATTCCAATCCATTTTTGTTAAACTAACAAAAATAATTTTCGCTTTCTATCTTTTCCATTTAGAAGTATTTTTTGAAACAGTTCCTCTATTTTAACATTTTCATAATTTAGGATTTAATTTTGAAACCCCGGAAATTCATTTCGATCTTTTTTACAATTAAGTTAAGCGTTAGTTAAATTAGGGATTATTTTTAATTCCTTATAGGTTCATCTCCAACTTTTGCTCTGGAATAGCAAAAGCTTAAGTATGGGGGTATTTGATGAGTTGTAAATATACCTATATTTTTGTATTTTATTTAAGACATTTTTGTTTATTTTTGTCTTTTTATAGTTTGTTTTCTTCAATAAAATGCTTCTTATTTGTAAATTTTATACTAACTTATTTTATTTTTTGTTTTCTGAAAAATTTCAGAAAATGTCAAATTTTTACCTGTCACGCCCATGACCATGACCGACACGCCCGTGTAAGGTTCTCAACGCCTTACGCCAGTCGATACTCAACGATTTCACTGTTCAATACTCAACGCCGTCCTGACACGCCCTAGTCACGCCCATGTACAAGACCCGTCACGCCCGTGTTTGATGTCGACACTCAATGCTTCGTAAACTGTCAACGCTGCCGACATCGAGCTGCCAACTGTCCATGTCACGCCCAATGTCACGCCCGTGACCAAAGCCTGTCACGCCCGTGACCTCCACGTGTCTCCTCCAGAAGCTTCCAGATCATCGGCCGGCGCTCGAAGATCGTCGATCACGCCCCATGTCACGCCCGTGACCATGCCTGTCACTCCCGTGACCGCCACGTATCACTCCCCGACCTTCCAGAATTTTTCCAGCCAGCCAGAAGAAGACAAGTTAAACACGTTTTGACCGACACGCCCCCTATCACGCCCGTGACCTAGGGCGTGTCACACCCGAAATTTTGTCTATAAATAAAAGCTTTCAGTAAGCTTTTTTTGTCCAAATTGCTTAGGGTAGGTGCTGCCCATTTGGATTCCATGCTTATGTAAGGAGAATTTCTCCCTCTCTCTCTTAGTTTGTATTAGCTTTCTTGTTTTAACTTCTTTATAATCACTTTTTATTTAATATAATGTCAGTTTTTTCTCTCTTTGCATGCTATGAAATTTTCATTTGGAAGCACCCTTACTTAAGTGATTTTTCGTTCTTCTTTTTGTGCTTTTCCTTTTATGTTTTCATCTTTTATAGCTTTTATAACTCGTTTAGTTTAGGATTTTATCCACATTTCTAGCTGTTATGCCGACGATTTTATTTTCGTACTCATAACTTGTTTAGGTTTAGCTTTTCTTCTTTATTATTTTCATTCTTATTGCCTTATAAAAACTCCTTTAAAAGTGTTCGTTTTTATTTTCTTTAACTTAGGATTTTTAGGATTGTAAAACTTTTTGTCCTTTTTAGTTTAATTTTCACTTTTTAGGAGTTTTTATGAAAATACATGAATGAAAATATGCTCGTTTTAATTTTTCGAGCACTTCACTTTTGCATTTATTTGCAAAAACTTTTCGCTCGATTAATTTTTATTTTCACTTTTTATGCATTTCTACCGCATTCTAGCGGTAGAAATGCAGTTGTTTTAATTTTTCTACAACTTTGCTTTTCTTATTTTTTGTAAGTGTGCGTGTGTGTATGAGTTAGTTTTATAGCTTTATTTCATTTCTGTAGAGTGCGTGCGTGCGTTTGCATTTATTTTTGCCTACTCGTTAAGATTTAAATGGCGCTCTGCTTTCATTTCCCGCCCACTCGTTTGAGTGGGACTTGTTTTTATTGCTTTCATTTTCTCCTACTCACTTGAGTAGGAAACTTTATGTGCGTGTTTGTGTTTCATTTTTGTAGAGTGCGTGCATGTGTTTTCATTTAAGTAGAGTGCGTGCGTGTATGAGATTAATTTACCCCCGCCCACTAACTTGAGTCGGGATTTGCATTTACTGCTTTCTTCAGTCCTACTCGTTTGAGTAGGACTTGCAATTTTCAGCTTTCCTTTACTGCTTTCTTACTGCTTTCTTTACAACTTTCTTTTCTGCTTTCTAGCGTAAGTGTCCCCATTCCGATGAGTGGCAAACCGCCCTTAGCCCTCAATATCGAAGAGCATTGGGACAGATAATTGAGCTTTAAACAATTAAAGGTCCTGTTTTTCAGTTTAATTAAATTTCTTAAGGTTTGCCCCAGGTTAACGATGCGTAGGACTGCATATCGATGTGCGGACTCTATTTCCGTTATCCATAAGCAACGCCGAGAGGTCGTGCGTATGGAACGATCACCCTTGGGTAAAGAGAGCTCCGCGCTAACCCTCGAGAGAGGAGGTGCGTGACTCTGTTTCCTATTTTCTGCCTTTTTATTCCCTGCACTTAATAAAAAAATTTCCAAAAAAAATTTGCTAAAATTTAAAACTTCAAAAAAATATTTTCATGCTTTAATAATAATAATAATAGTAAATTTCAAAAAAATGAGACATCGCTCCGCGACGTTCGACTCATCGAACCAACCATAAATAAGAGTCTGATCGTGGGCGATCTTTTTTTACTTTGTAAATATTTTGTAAATATTCTCGTCTCTTTCCCCTTCTCTTTCCTATCTTGTAAAAATTCTCTCTCTCTTCTTGTAAATATTTCTGTAAATCAGAAATTCCAAAAAATTTTTTATAACTCAAAAACCTAAAAAAAAAAATTTGTATAACCTTTAAAAAATCGCAAAAAATGAAAATAACCCCAAAATATGAAAAAAAATAAGAAAAACTCTAAAAAAATCAAAAAAATTTATTTTGAGTTAAAAAATTCGAATACCTCATTTCTTAACCTCTTTGCTCTCCAAAAAAATTGTTTTGAGTTTGTTTATAAGCGAATTTTAATCAATTCTTTATTTACTATTCGTTTATTAATTATAGCTCGATAGACTTAGATTTCTGGGGTTAAGATTTTAAAGAATTTTTTATGTCTTTTTCTTATTATGAGGAACTTGTTTTCTCATTTTCACTTCTGTTTTTTTAAAATAAAAGCATTTTTTTATGTTAGAAAATAACATTTATGGATTCCATATTATTTCTACTTATTCTTTTAGATATGTAGGAACGTTCGAATTAAAGAGGTTGCTCTCAAAATTTTTATTAAACTCTAGTTTTCTTTTGGAAAAAAAAATCCCTTTCACTTTTTTCATGCCTCAATTGGTATGATTCTCCACTCACCTTTAAAAGATCTTATGTCAATGGGGATAAGATTTCGTCCCGTAAACATAGGCACCCCAAAATTAAAAAGATTATATGAAGGAGTAAGAGGATAAAATTCATTACTCCTATATATATTCATTGGGTTTATTTATATTTATGAAGAAAGAAAAAAATGTTAGGAAAATAAGATTTCATTTTCCTAATTATCCAAAAACAATTATGGAGGTTCGAGAAAAAATTGCCTCGGCTCAAAAATCAAAGCCCTCTTCATAACCGCCAAACCACTTATATAATTTTCATGATTCTAGAATTAATTTAAATCTTTTTGAGAGCATACTTTTTAAATTGAATTATTTCCAATTAATTTCTTTTTAGTTAAAGTTTTTTCAATAATTCCAATCCATTTTTGTTAAACTAACAAAAATAATTTTAGCTTTCTATCTTTTCCATTTAGAAGTATTTTTTTGAAACAGTTCCTCTATTTTTACATTTTCAAAATTTAGTATTTAATTCTGAAACCCCGGAAATTCGTTTCGATCTTTCTTACAATTAAGTTAAGCGTTAGTTAAATTTAGGCTTCTTTTTTTATTCCTTATAGGTTCATCTCCAACTTTTGCTCTGGAATAACAAAAGCTTAAGTATGAGGGTATTTGATGAGTTTTAAATATACCTATATTTTTGTATTTTATTTAAGTCATTTTTGTTTATTTTTGTCTTTTTATAGTTTGTTTTCTTTAATAAAATGCTTCTTTTTTGTAAATTTTATACTAACTTAATTTATTTTTTGTTTTCTGAAAAATTTCAGAAAATGTCAAATTTTGACCTGTCATGCCCATGACCATGACCGACACGCCCGTGTCAGGTCCTCAACGCCTTCCGCCAGTCGACACTCAACGATTTCACTATTCAACACTCAACGTCGTCCCGACACGCCCTAGTCACGCCCATGTCCAAGACCTGTCATACCCGTATTTGATGTCGACACTCAACGCTTCGTCAACTGTCAACGCTGTCGACATCGAGCTGCCAACTGTCCATGTCATGCCCAATGTCACGCCCGTGACCAAAGCCTGTCACGCCCGTGACCTCCACGTGTCTCCTCCAAAAGATTCCAGATCATCGGCCGGCGCTCAAAGATCGTTGATCATGCCCCATGTCACGCCCGTGACCATGCCTGTCACGCCCGTGACCGCCACATGTCACTCCCCGACCTTCCGGAATTTTGCCACCCAGCCAGAAGAAGCCAAGTCAACCATATTTTGACCGACACGCCCCCTGTCACGCCCGTGACCTAGGGCGTGTCACACCTGAAATTTTGTCTATAAATAAAAACTTTCAGTAAGCTTTTCTTGTCCACTTTTTGGTCCAAATTGCTTAGGGTAGGTGCTGCCCATTTGGATTCCATGCTTATGTAAGGAGAATTTCTCCCTCTCTCTCTTAGTTTGTATTAGCTTTCTTGTTTTAACTTCTTTGTAATCACTTTTTATTTAATACAATGTCATTTTTTTCTCTCTTTGCATGGTATGAAATTTTCATTTGGAAGCACCCTTACTTAAGTGATTTTTCGTTCTTATTTTTGTGCTTTTCCTTTTATGTTTTCATCTTTTATAGCTTTTATAACTCATTTAGTTTAGGATTTTATCCGCATTTCTAGCCATTATGCCGGCGATTTTATTTTCGTACTCATAACTTGTTTAGGTTTAGCTTTTCTTCTTTATTATTATCATTCTTATTGCCTTATAAAAACTCCTTTAAAAGTGTTCGTTTTTATTTTCTTTAACTTAGGCTTTTTAGGATTGTAAAACTTTTTGTCCTTTTTAGTTTTATTTTCACTTTTTAGGAGTTTTTATGAAAATACAAGAATGAAAATATGCTCGTTTTAATTTTTCGAGCACTTCACTTTTGCGTTTATTTGCAAAAACTTTTCGCTCGGTTAATTTTTATTTTCACTTTTTTTGCATTTCTACCGCATTCTAGCGGTAGAAATGCAATTGTTTTAATTTTTCTGCAACTTTGCTTTTCTTATTTTTTGCAAGTGTGTGTGTGTGTATGAGTTAGTTTTATAGCTTTATTTCATTCCTGTAGAGTGTGTGTGTGCATTTGCATTTATTTTCGCCTACTAGTTAAGAGTTCAATGGCGCTTTGCTTTCATTTCCCGCCCACTCGTTTGAGTAGGACTTGTTTTTATTGCTTTCATTTTCTCCTACTCACTTGAGTAGGAAACTTTGTGTGCATGCGTGTGTTTCATTTTTGTAGAGTGCGTGTGTGTGTTTTCATTTAAGTAGAGTGCGTGTGTGTATGAGATTAATTTACCCCCGCCCACTCACTTAAGCCAGGATTCGCATTTACTGCTTTCTTCAATCCTACTCGTTTGAGTAGGACTTGCAATTTTCAGCTTTCCTTTACTACTTTCTACTGCTTTCTTTACAGCTTTCTTTTCTGCTTTCTAGCGTAAGTGTCCCATTCCGATGAGTGGCTTACCGCCCTTAGCCCTCAATATCGAAGAGCATTGAGACAGATAAAGTAGCTTTAAACAATTGAAGGTCCTGTTTTTCAGTTTAATTAAATTTCTTAAGGTTTGCCCCGGGTTAATGATGCGTAGGACCGCATATCGATGTGCGGGCTCTATTTCTGTTATCCATACGCAACGTCGAGAGGCCGTGCGTATGGATCGATCACCCTTGGGTAAAGAGAGCTCCGCGCTAACCCTCGAGAGAGGAAGCGCGTGACTCTACCGGATTGGGTTCCTCACCCAATAGCGGTGTTCTTAACATAATACGGGCGTTAAGAGCAATCCTTCGTCGGTCTAACGATTGGTCGAATAGTATTTGCGTTCAGGTGAGTGATAGTCCTAGAGATAAGTGAGCTCATTCTTATGGAACCTCCACGGCCGAGTCTCCGCCTTAATTAATTTGAAATTTAGGATCTCTTTTTATTAAAAGTTATTTTAGTTCAAATTCTCTTTGATATAGTCACGCTAAGTTCTTCATCGGCCTTCTGCACTTCATTTTCTGCTTTATTTATATTTCCTGCATTTTTCATGTTTTATTATTATTACGCTTTAAATTATTTTATTATGCCATTTTCTTTTTATATAAAACAAAAATATTATCAGTAAAATAATAGACTTTCAAGGAAAGAGTAGAAATAGCTAAACCGACCCTGAGAACAATACGACCCTGATATTCCACACACGGAATATCCTGTACTACACGCGATAGGTGCAATTGCCTCTCTTTTGTTAAAACTCGGTTTCTAACAAAATAAAACGCTCTTCTTTTTTTATAAATAAAAACTTTCCCTTCATAATTAAATAAAAAGAAACCTACGTGTTTTAATCATCAGGCTAGTGAAGGGTTTCTTCCGAATGGAGTTGAAGAGGATTCCCCCCCCCCCCCTACGAGGAGTTGATGGAGAGGGCGGCGAGAGAAGTCGATGGGGAGGTGTCAAACCTGGAGTTTGACCGGAGGTTAGCCAGGTGGGCTACAGAGGAGGAGAGGCCCAGAGGAGGCAGAGGTAAGGAGGAAAGAAGAGTTGAGCCCTGACAGAGAGATCGGCAGTAGCAACAACCCCGGTGGAGGCATCAGGAGCCAAATCAACGGCTAGGGTGGAGGCCCGAATGGTAGGAGCAGGGGCCGAGGAGAGGGTTCCGCGGAGGAGATAACCTCCAAGGAGGCCAGGGCAAGTTCTACCCTCCAAGCGGGAGGCTAGGACAGAAGCCACCCTCCTCGATCAAGAGGAGGCTATGGCTGTAGCCATAAGAGAAAGGTGAAGAGCAGCGTAGAGGAGAAGAAGGGTGGTTAGGGTGGAGTTACCCTACTGAGACTTCCAGCGGGAGGAAGGGCACGCCACGGCCACGTGCCCGGAGTTCCTCGAGATGAGGGGAAACAGGGAGCAGCAGCAGCAGCAAGACCGCCAAGGGTTGTGGATCGAGGAGGTACTGCCTCGGGCAGAGGCGGACAGGCGCGAAGACCGGGCAGATGTGGGAACCCGGGGAGGGATCAAAGCAATTCACGGGGGGGGGGGGGGGGGAAGGGATCGAGGCTTCCCGTAAGACGAGCCTCCACACCATGTACCGACGGAACGTTGGCTCCACATCCTAGACCCCGCCCCCGGAAGAAAGAATCACCTTCATGGCTCAGGACATGCCAGGTCACGAGGACCCCTTTTGCGATATGCTGGTAATCCGGACGGCCATCGAGGATTTCACCGTCTCTCAGATTCTCATCGACAACAGGAGCTCCCTCAACGTCATCTTCAAGAAGGAGTTTGACGCGATGAAGGTGGAGGCCAGAAGGGTGTTGGCCTCAGATGGGCCCTTGTTTGGCTTCTCGGGGGAGAGGAAGGAAGTCGAGGGAGGGGTCGGACTCCAAGTCTCTCTGGGGGGCAGTCCCGCAATTGCAAGTTCATCATCGTGGATTCCCCCAGTTGCTACAACGCCATCTTCTTGAGGCCCCTCATCGGTGCCTTCCACTGCGTTCCCTCGTCGTTCCCCCAATGCCTAAAGTTCAACGTCGAGGGGGTCCAGATCAGAGTCCGCGGAGACCCTAAGATGGCAAGGGAGTGCTATATCACCGCCATAAACTCCATCTCATAGTAGGAGGGTACTGAAGAGATGGGGCGATAGTTAGACGAGGTAGAGTAGGGGGTCGGTCCGAAGGAGATGGAGGTGGGGGAGAGCTATGTCCAGGAGGAGGAAGTGAAGGAAGCTCAAGAGCCAGCCGAGACAATGGCCGTAGAAGAAGCTGAGGCAGAGGCCTTCATCTCAGGAGGAGGGGAGGTTGAGGAATGGGGGGAGCGGCCTCGCCTGGAAGCGGCGGAAGAGGTGGTGGAGATGGAGGTTCTCACCCTCAGAGGAAAGGTGGAGAAGGTTCGTGTCAGCGGGGGGCTGACCCTAGAGGCCCAAGGCAAGATGCTTGAGTGCATTCAGACGAATGTGGACATCTTTACCTAGAGTGCTGCAGGGATGCCCTAGATCGATGCCGACGTGGCCTGCCATCGCCTCAACCTGGATTCGGAGGCTCGCCCCGTCCAGTAGAAGAAGAGGCCAATCGCGGATAGGTTGGTCGAGCCGATTCGAGAGGAGGTGGCCAAGCTCTTTAAGGCCAGCTTTGTATCCGAGATCCAATACCCCGGCTGGGTCTCCAATGTTGTAATGGTTAAAAAAGGACACAGTCGGTGGCATATGTGTGGTTATTATTCTCTTCTTAATAAATCTTGCCCTAAGGATTGTTACCCCTTACCTCGGATCGACGCGCTGGTTGACTTAGCCATCGGTTTCCCTGTAATGAGTTTTTTAGATCCGTTTTCAAGTTATCACAAGATCAGGATGCACCCTCCTGACATAAAAGATGTCTCCTTCATAACCGGGGATGGATGCTACTGTTATAAAATGATGCCCTTCGGGCTAAAGAACACAGGGGCGACTTATCAAAAAATGATGGACAGGGTCTTTCGAGATCAGAAGGGAAGGAACTTGGAAGTGTACATTGACGAGCTCATGATCAAGAGTCAAGACGACGACTCTCACCTCCGGGATTTAGAGGAAACCTTCACCACCCTGTGTGAGTAAACGATGAGGCTGAATCCCTCAAGTGAATCTTCGGGGCGAGCAAGGGAAAATTTCTGGGACACCTCCTCACCCCCGCTGGGGTAGAACCCAACCCCGACAAGGTTCAGGAGATTATGGAGTTGGGGTTGCCTTGGGATACAAAGGAGGTGCAACGATTGACGGGGAATCTATCAGGGTTGAGCAGGTTCCTCTCCCGGGCCGGGGAGAAGTGCTCTCCCTTCTTCAAGACATTGAGAGGAGGCCAGAAGTTTGAATGGACCTCGGAGTGCTAGGAGGCATTCAAGGCCTTGAAGAGGCAGTTGACTCAGCCCCCTTGCTCCATGGGCCAAAGGAGGGGGAGGACTTATTCTTGTATTTGGGGGTTGGGTCGGAGACCGTGAGTTCTGTTTTAGTTCAGGAAGATGCGAGGAAACAGCTCCCGATTTATTATGTGAGCAGGGTGCTGAGGAAGGTCGAGCTCCGGTATCCTATCCTGGAGAAGCTGGCTTTCACCCTCATTATCTCGGCCCGGAGGCTCCGACCTTACTTCTAGGCACACTTGATCCAAGTAGTGACTGACCACCCCCTCCGCAGCATCTTCGAAGGGGTGGAGCATTCAGGCAGATTAGCTAAGTAGTCAGTAGAGTTGAGCGAGTTCGACGTCTCCTTCGTCCCTCGCCTCTCGAACAAGGCCCAATCTATGGCCGACTTCCTAGCTGACTATGTGGTCGAGGTGGCGGAGGAAGAACTCACTCACCCGGTTCCTTGGAAGGTCATGGTGGACGGTGCTTCGGGGAGGCATTCCCTTGGGGCGGGAATCATCTTGGAGAGCCCACAGGGAATGAAGATCGAGACTACAATGGTGATAAACTTTCCCATCACCAACAATCAGGCCGAGTATGAAGTCGTCATTGCGGGTCTGTGTTTAGTAAGGGAACTAGGCGTGCATGATGTGGATGTCCTCACTGACTCCATGGTGGTGGCTTCCCAGATTAACGGGGAGTTTGAGGAAAGGGAGCCAACTCTGTAGCTCTACTTGGTGAAGGTAAAGGGAGTCATCAGCACCTTCCAGACCTTTTCCATTCGACGCATACCTAGGGAAGAGAGCGAGCAAGTAGATCAGCTAACAAAGCATGGCCACCGGGTGGGTGGTACCCTCATAGATCTCTTTTGCCCATCCATCTAAGAAGGGGAGTTGATGGAGGTGGAGCAGCACCCCTCGTGGATGGATCCCTTCACGACGTACCTGTCCACTATGGAGTACCCAGAAGGGATGGACAGGAAAAGGCTCAAGTACAAGTCGACATACTATATCATGTGAGACGGCAAGCTATACCGAAATACCCTCTCTGGGATGTTGGCGTGCTGCGTGGACCAGGGGGAGGTCCCGAGGATCTTGGAAGAACGTCACTCCGGGGAGTGCGGGAGCCATTCTGGGAGTTGAACCTTGGAGGATCGTATCATCATGCAAGGGTATTTTTGGCCGAACCTGAGCCAAGACATGGTGATATTCACGAAGGAGTGTCATAAGTGCCATCTATTCGCCCCCCTCCGGCTATAACCGGCCCAACGCCTCAAGAGTATCACAGCCCCCTGGTCATTTGCAATCTGGGGAATGGTCTTGGTTGGGCCCTTCCCTCAGGCCAGCGACCAAAGAAGGTTCCTGCTCGTGATGATTGATTATTTCTCTAAGTGGTTAGAAGTTAAGGCGTTGGCCAAGGTAACCTCCCAGGTCATCAGGAACTTCATATGGGGGGAGATTATCAGCCGTCATGGGTTGCCTCAGGACATCGTTACAGACAACAGCCCTGAGTTCGCAAGCGCCGAGTTCATCAGCTTTTGTGAACAGCTCGGGATCAACCTTAGGTTCGCCTCGATTCATCACCCCAGGAGTAACGAGCAGGTGGAGGCGGCGAACAAGATCATTGTTAACCTCCTCAAAAATAAGTTAGATAATCTGAGAGGAAGCTGGGTGGAACAACTCCCTTCGGTCCTCTGGGCCCTTAGAACCACACCCAATACGACGAAGGGAGAGACTCCTTTCAAGTTCTCCCATGGGTGCGAGGCCGTGCTTCCAGTAGAGTTCGAGGTTCGTACCACTCGGGTGGTCGAGGCCGGAGAGGGCAGAGAGGAATGGAGGACCGAGAACGAGGAGGAGATGCAGCTCTCACTCGACATGGTCGAGGAATTACGAGACCTCTCAGCCATCAGGAAAGAGGAAGTGAAGAGAAGAATGGCCAAATACTTCGACAAGCACGTCAGAGTTAAACAATTCGCAGAAGGGGACTTGGTCTTGAGAAAAGTGGATGCCGCAGGAAGGTCAGCAACCGTGGGGAAGCTCAATCTCAATTAGGAGGGACCATACATCGTATAAGAGGCATTAAAGTCAGGAGGGTACCGCCTCCAGAATCTGGAGGGCGAGACCCTGAGTCTCACCTGGAGTGGTGATGACTTGAAGCATTTTTGCCCTGAGTCATGTAAACGTCGCTTCAGTTTTCTAATAAAGCTTCTCTTGATGAACTTGTGCCCTGACGATGAAAAGCGCAAACGCAAGTCTGCCTCAGACCCCGAGCAAATCCCACTGCCAGGCTCCCATCAAGCTGGTAGGGCTGGATATCACTCGTAGGAGTCTGCCTCAGACCCCGAGCAGATCCCGCTGCCAGGCTCCAATCAAGCTGGCAGGGCTGGATGTCACTCGGAGGAGTCTGCCTAAGACCCTGAGCAGATCCCGCTGCCAGGCTCCCATCAAGCTGGCAGGGATGTCACTCGGAGGAGTCTGCCTCAGACCCCGAGCAGATCCCGCTGCCAGGCTTCCATTAAGCTGGAAGGGCTGGATGTCACTCGGAGGAGTCTTCCTCAGACCCCGAGCAGATCCCGTTGTCAGGCTCCTATAAAGCTGGTAGGGCTGGATGTCACTCGGAGGAGTCTGCCTCAGAACCCGAGCAGATCCCGCTGCCAGGCTCCCATCAAGCTGGCAGGGCTCGATGTCACTCAGAGGAGTCTGCCTCAGACCCCGAGCAGATCCCGCTGCTAGGCTCCCATCAAGCTGGCAGGGATGTAACTTGGAGGAGTCTTCCTCAGACCCCGAGAGATCCCGCTGCCAGACTCCCATCAAGCTGGCAGGGCTGGATGTCACTCGGAGGAGTCTGCCTCAGACCCCGAGCAGATCCCGCTATCAGGCTCCCATCAATCTGGTAGGGATGGATGTCACTCGGAGGAGTCTGCCTCAGACCCCGAGCAGATCCCGCTGCTAGGCTCCCATCAAGCTCGCAGGACTGGATGCCACTCGGAGGAGTCTGCCTCAGACCCCGAGCAAATTCCGCTGCCAGGATCCCATCAAGCTGGCAGGGCTAGATGTCACTCAGAGGAGTCTGCCTCAGACCCCGAGTAGATACTGCTGCCAGGCTCCCATCAAGCTCGAAGGGATGGATGCAACTCGGAGAAGTTTTGCTTAGACCCAAGCAGATCCCGCTGCATGGATCCCATCAAGCTGGCAGGGCTGGATGTCACTCGAAGGAGTTTGCCTCAGACCCCGGGCAGATCACGCTGCCATGCTCCCATAAAGCTGGCAGGGCTTGATGTCACTCGGAGGAATCTTCCTCAGACCCCAAGCAGATCCCACTACTAGGCTCCCATCAAGCTGGCAGGGCTGGATGTCACTCGGAGGAGTCTTCCTTAGACCCCGAGCAGATCCCGCTGCCAGGCTCCCATAAAGCCGGCAGGGCTGGATGTCACTCGGAGGAGTCTGCCTTAGACCCCGACCAAGATCCCGCTGCTAGGCTCCCTTCAAGCTGGCAGGGCTGGATGTCACTAAGAGGAGTCTTCCTCAGACCCCGAGCAGATCCTACTGCCACGCTCCCATCAAGCTGGCAGGGCTGGATGTCACTCGGAGTAGTCTGTCCTCGAACCCTCCGAGCTGATTCTCTACCTCAGAAGAGAGCCATGAATGAATAGGCGGGTTGACGAGGGGATCCCGGCATGATGGCGAGTAAGGAAGGCCGACTCCGGCCTAAAGATTGCCGGATCCCATGGAAGGGGGCCCGGGAGGCGAAGGCGCTAGCCGCCCTCGCCACGAATGGATCGGCGGGTCAACTAATGGTTCTCGACACGATGACGAACCAAGAAAGTCGGCCCCGTCCTAGAGATCGGAAAGCCCCCAGAGAAGAGGGCCCGGACGGCGACAACCCGACCGCTCCAATGCCCCCGGAAACCGGCTCGCCCAAAGTCCAAACACGCACCAGGCTCTTCTCGCCCACCCAATGACGCGGATGGGTTAGCGAGCCCGGATGGAGTTGGCGAGTCGCTCCCTCACGTTGATGACCTCACTCGCTCGCTCACTACCGCGATGTCTATAAGAACATTCAAGGCTAAAAGAAATCATAATTAGTGTGAGAATCAAGAGGCGAATGCAAGAAACAATAAAATTCGCGTTTCAGATCAAAAAAAGAGTTTTGTAAATTGGCGAAATCCAAAAGAGATAAGGCTATTACAAAAACTGGGCTCTGGCCTGCGTCACTGCCGCGGTAAAAGTTGGACGAATGTAAGCTCTCGGCGAGGCGAGACCTGAGCGGCGGTCCCTTATATGGGGTGGTATGGCCCATCACCCGGCTCTGGTACCGGAAGGAACAGCTCCGGTACCACATCACTCGCTAAAAGCTTGGCACCGTCGTCCTTGATAAGGTTGGCCCTCTACAGCGTCCGAAAAGTGTAGTTTGCAGCATTGGCCACGTTCTTCTGCAT
This sequence comes from Platanthera zijinensis, assembly GCA_039513925.1. Lineage (NCBI taxonomy): Eukaryota > Viridiplantae > Streptophyta > Magnoliopsida > Asparagales > Orchidaceae > Platanthera > Platanthera zijinensis. Next base: position 125,499,531 of record CM077080.1, read on the forward strand.
CATCACTTCGATCTCGTGATCGCTGTAATGAGCGAGCTGGCAGCTGCTTGTAGATGGCGGCGGGGCAGACACTGCAGCCTCTAACGCATCCACTCACTTCTAAGGCGCCTGCTTCTCCTGTTGGAGGGTGGCGACCTCAGTACCCAGCCGGCTGGCAGTCGCCGCGTCCTGTGAAAAGGAGAAAAATTTAGTTAAGTTATGCGGGAGGGAGTAAAGGTTGAGGCGAGTTAAGAAACCTACCGCTCCACCTTTGTACTGAGCGAGAGCGGCCTCCGCTGCATCGGCCCGCTTCCGCTGCTCGTCCGCCTCTTCCCAAGCTAGTTGGCGGGCCGCCTCCTTCTCATTGATGAGCTTGGTGAGGGATGGAGCGCTCTTGTCCAGCCGAATACACCGCCGGCTGACCATATGGGAAAGCTCGAGGCTGCGAAACTGGGCCCGCGCGCTTTCATAGATCAGCACCCGCGTCGCCTCCTCGTCATAAACGGCGGCGTCCTCTCACCCGTAGATGCCGAAGGAGAGGTTATAAGTCATCCTCCAACCCGCTCGGCAGCAGCGAGGATATGTAGACCCTGTTGGTCTCCTTATCCCACTGAAGAAGAGGGACTCCGGCCTCGTCCGCGGGCCCCTCGCCGTATCCAAAGTTACGATGGCCCCTGGGAATTCCCTTCCCGGTGGGCCGAACCTTCTCCGGTGGCTGCGACGTGCCCGACTCTCCGCCTGAAGATCTGACGGCCGGAGAGGCCGTAGGGGCGAGAACGGCGGACGGCTGGCTCGCAGGGGCCTTACCCTTGTCGTGGGCCGGGAGAGGCGAGCCACCCGCCTTCTTTGACTTCTTGGGCAGTGGCGTATCCTGGGGATGCTCACGGCTGGGCCACTTCATGGGAGCAGGGGTCGAGAACTCGCGATGGGCGGCAGCCACCACCTCGGCCCGCGCTAGCTCGCCGATAGCGAGTCACGCGCTCTCATACGGTGGATGGATAGGGATGTCGTGCTCGCCTACAGGAAGTGGAACTTAGAAAAAATTCGAAGAATTCAAGGATGTGTAGATAGGGCGAGCTTCTTACCTTCACCGGGCGGGACTGGGACTAGGTCGTTCAGATTCCTACGGAGGTAGGCCACCTCGAAGTTCTTCCCGGCAAAGAACCCGAACAACCCCGCTTCATGGCCCCCTAGGACCAGGGGGCGGTAGCTCGCCTCGCTGAGCTAGACCGGAGAAAAGGGGACATTGCCGATGTCCCCCTTGACGAAAATGAATTTCTTGAGCCAGTTATGGCTCTTATTAATGGTTTCCCGCACCTTGACATGACTGCTGGAGAAGCAGGCGGTCCGTCCTTATTCGCCCGGAAAGATAACAGCTTGCGGAATACCGCGAGGCTGAACTCTATTTTCTCCTCTCGTAGGTAGTAGGTGAAGCCGATGACCACTGCAATGGAGTTCGAGGTCATCTGCCCGGGAACCACCCCGTAATACTTGAAGATTTGGCGCACTTCCGGCCATAGGGGTAGCTGAAGTCCCGCCTCAAAATGGGCCACCGGGAACGCGAGCTCGCCAGTGAATAGCTCGTTCATTCATTCCTCCTTCCTGGGCCGCCTCGCCTCAAAACCTGGCAGGACGAAGTTGCCGACCGCATCTATGAATTCCCTCTCCATAAGGACGGCGAGAGGGAAATCATGTTCGGAGAAGGTCCAAGCGTATTTGGCCCTCCCCTCCCCCTCTCCACTACAACCACCCATCTTACAGTTATCTTGCCGAGCGGGACAGAGAGTTTTTCGCAAAGAGCTAGGGGGGAGAAGAAGTCTTAAATGCGGTAGGTGAGGAAGGGCCGCCAAGGGCTATTTATAGGATGAGAAAGGGCGGGAAAAAGCCTTCTTTGGCGGGAAAGTCGGATAGCAATAAGGCCCTAAATTTTCGACTTCTGAACCCAAGCCGGGTTCTCTCCAACCCGACAGTCCGCTACAAACTGCCCACACTCATACCCGAATAATCAAACAGCAGCGGCTGAGCCAGCTAGTTCTGACCCGCGCGCGAGTCACCTGTCACGTAACCAGCGAGTAACCGGCTCGCCTTCGCCAGTATAGAAAAAGGGCCCGGCGAGGCGACTCGACAAGGCCGAGCCCGCGTAAAGGAAGGTCGACCGAGCCAGAGCGTCTCGCCCGCACAGCCTGCGGAGGTCTGAACGATGGCGCAACCTAGAGAAAATTGCAATAAATATTAGCCCGTAATGGGCGAAAGTAGTCCTGAATTATTACAAATATTTATACTGTAAGAAGTAAAGAGATGATCACCCTGAGCATTACCGCCGCATGCGGGGCGACCCTGACCCGACGAATCACGACCGTCGAGGGGAGGGTGAAAACTCAACGCGGGATCCATTTCCACCTACCTACACTCCCCGTGCTGGTTCGGTGCGGTACGCGAGGATAGTGATACTCGCAAACCACTGACAGCTCCCGCTGGGTCCTATTGATTTACTCCGAGGCACGCCTTAGTCGCCCCTCGGCTTGCGTGATATGCACACCCGGAGAAGTCGCACATCATCGTCAGATGAAAGTATCGCTCCCTCCAAAGTCGTGAGTCACTCCTCCATCTCAGCCTTATCTTTCTCCACTCTGTCGAAGACCTCCCGTAGCAGTAGCGTGTGCTTTTGAAACAGTTGCTTTACCTGCTTCTTCATCCTCTCGGCATCACGCGGGTCTCTTAAGTACTCAAATATACAGTCCGCGTCCGGTGGGGGGGGGGGGGGGAGGCGAGTACCCTCCTCTCATCTCGGCATCAGACGAAGAGACCACATTAAAACCTACAAAGGTAGGATTAGAAGGAGCAATGACAGTAAGCAGGCCAAAGCCAGAGGGTTTACCTGGCATCGGTACATCGCCCGCATCATCAGTAGGCCTAGAGGTGCTCGGGCGACCCTGGAAGGGTTCTCCTCCAAGGGTAACGAAGGGTTTTCCCAGGCCGTAGAGCCTTGGCGACGGAGGCACCACATCAGGGATAGGTTCCTGCGGCAAGGGACTAGAAACCCGATCGTCCGCCGCCAAAGCGGAACGCCCAGGATCTCCCTCGTCTGCCCTAACTCCCCGAGACGTCTCCTACCAAAAGGAAAGAAAAGTCAAGAAGCGGGGGAGGGAATAATCGAGCAAGGGAAGCGCATATACCTCAGGGATGACCTAGGCACCGTCGGCTGAGCTGGAGGAAGGGTCATCGCGCCCTGAAGGTCGCCGGACAACCTTCGCTTTCTTTGGCTTAAAAAGGGGGCCGGGCGACCCGCGCGCTAGCCACGGTGCAGCTTCGAGAGCAGCATCCCGGACACCCTCCCTCGCTGTCTCCAAATGAGCCCGCATCTCCTCAGACATACGCATCTCGCGGTTATAGATTGCGGAAGGGAGAAAAGAAGAGGAATTACCCCAGAGGCCGGACAGCTTATTTATAGCGATGAGGTGGGCCCCACCAAAAGATTCCCTCTAGCTCAGCAAGGTTTTCGCCAAACACGTGAGGGTTGGATGTTTCTTTCCGAGCCTTTTTCAAAAGCTCACAAAGAGCGGGGATTATGTACAACCCCGTGTTCTCCGAAGGGGCTCAGGCAACCAGGCGAGCCGCCCGCTTTCTGCGCATCAAAGGGTTGCCCTAGCAAGCAATCCTGGCCCGCACCCTCCTAGGCGGGTCGGCGCGCTCCCTCCTAGGCGGGCAACCCTCTGGCCCATGCCCTCCCAGCGAGCCATCCCTGCCCGCGAGCCAGCCCTGCCCGCGAGCCAGCCCCGCCCGCCTCTCCTAGGTGGGTCGGCCTACGGCCTCCTAGCAAGCGGCCCTGGCCCGCGCCTCGCGCCGAGTGGAAGTATTGAAGGGCTACTCGCTCGATCCCCAATGGGGAGGATTTCTTACTGTCTTACCCCATTGGCCTGCCCGTAGCTGGTCAAAATAACGGGGTCTCGCTGTTGGCAGACCCAGGTGGGCTGCATATAGCTGTTCAGAACAGCGGAGTTTGGCTGTTGGCAGGCCAGCCCGAGGAGCTTTCAGTAATTTCAAGACAACAGAGGTTAGTTATTTAAAGACCATCTTCAAAATCCTATAAATAGGACCCAAGGGGTACCTCAGAAGGCAGGCTTACTTGTCCCCCAGTCTTCTAGCGCTTTCTTAGATACCTTAGCCCGACATTTGGCTAAGGAGGGGAAGCGCTCAGTGATCTTTCGGGTTTGTGGTGGGACCTCCAAGCCGGGCCCTTGGTCTAGTCCTTTGCTCTCTTTTCCTTGTTGTTTTTCTTGCTGGAGCGAAGTAGGTACGCGACCACCCCTTCCCCAAGGGTGAACTCCACAAGAGACTGATTTTCAGTTTCAATATCATTGATATAGAATTTACAGATTAGGAAAGAAAACCATAACTAGATTTCTAAGATATTTAACTACCCCAGGCATAGTCTTCATCAGCGGCAATCCCGCTTATACGCTGTTCGATACGGGTTCTTTGCACTCATTCGTGTCAGAGGCCTTCATGGAAGGGTTGGGAGGCGTAGAGCAATTCACAGGCTTGATGATGAGGATACGACTACCCGACAGATCGGAGCTGTTCACCTCTTCCCACTACAATATGTTGGCAGAGATCGGCGGGAAGGCGTTCAAAGCACCAGTAATAATCCTAAGGATGTCAGCTTATGATTTGATCCTGGGCATGACATGGTTGCATTAGAACCATGCCCAGATTGACTGCCTGTCAAAGAGGATCACCGAGAGGCGATGGGTGGATTTTCTAGCAGATTACCAGTACGAGATGCACTACCACCCAGGGAAGGCAAACGTGGTAGCCGATGCGCTGAGTCGGAGAGCCTCCACCTCCAAAGAGGAGCCCCAGATTATGTCCATGGAGCTGGTATAGAGATTATAGGATATGCACATCACGTTGGTGTCGTCTGATGACCCCGAGATTTATGAGGAGTATTTAGCAGCGATGAGTGCCACAGATGACATTCGAGACTGAGTCATAGATGGGAAGAGGCAAGATGCTAAGCTGGTACCGATATTCCGGGCCTTAGAGGCAGGTATTGCTGGGGATTACACATTGAGATAGGACCTAGTATGCTTTAGAAGACGGGTTTATATACCAGAGGGAGGCCAGGTCTGGGAGGATATCATGACGGAGGCCCACTACAGTCGGTATTCAGTATACTCGGGAGTTACGAGGATACTGCGGATCTGAAGAAAACCATGTACTGGCCTGGCATGAATAAGGATATTACCTACTTCGTGACCCACTGCGAGACATTCCTACTAATGAAGGTAGAGTGCAGAAATGCCGCAGGATTGTTGCAGCCACTCCCAGTGCCGGAGTGGATGTTCGAGGATATCGTGATGAACTTCATACATGGCCATCCCCGATCGCGGATGGGAAACGATTTGATCTTGGTAATCGTCGATCAGCTGACGACGGTAGCTAGATTTATCCTTATCAGGAAGGATGGCTCGATTGGTGTGCTGGTTCGGAAATTCGTGGAGTAGTTCGTCCGTTATCATGGTATACCCAGGATGATTGTATTAGATCGGGATGGACGGTTTATGTCAAGGAGTGGCGATTAGTGCAGACTTACTTGGGCACCCGGCTGACTTTCAGTACAACTTTTCATCCCACGACTGACGGGCAAACGGAACGCACCAATCGGACCTTGGAAGATCTGTTGCGTGTATGCATTCTGGATTACGGAGAGCCTTGGGAGAAGTTGTTGCCACTGGTCGAATTCTAATATAATAACATCAACCAGTCCAGCATCGGGATGGCTCCTTATGAGGCCCTTTACGGACAAAGGTGTAGGACTCCGCTGTCATGGTTATAGGACAAGGATCCGAAGGTTTTGGGCTCAGAGTTTGTTGAGGAGACCGAGGCTCAGGTGAGGGCTATACAGGATAGTATGTTAGAGGCACAGAGCCGACATGCTAAGTATTACGATGCTCGACATCGTCAGGTGGAGTTTCAGGTGGGGGACCAGGTATTCTTGAAGATCCGACTGATGCATGGAGTTTCACAGGTGCGTGGTCGGAAGAAGAAGCTCAACCCGAGATATATGGTGCCTTACAGTATCGTGGAGCGGATCGATCTCTTAGAATACAGGCTGGAACTGCCAGCGGAGCTGGTAGGTATGCACGACGTATTCCATGTATCTTCTCTTAGGAGGGCTCTACTATGACCGAAGCAGCAGATTACAGCCGCAAATGGGCCGGTAGCATCTGATCGGTCAGTTCACTTAGAGCCAGTCCGGATTAACGACAAGGGAATACGAGTCTTATGCCGCAAGAAGGTTCCATTGGTTAAGGTCCTGTGGAGGAATCACAGGCGAGAGGAGAGCACATTGGAGCCACAGGAATTGATACAACAAAGGTACCTAGAGCTTTTTCGGTCAAGTATACCTCACAACCTCTCGGGATGTTACAATATACTTTTCATATTTGAAACCCCGTAGGGCTAACTAGAATTTCGAGGATGAAATTTTTTGTTTATGTATTGGGATTTGTAATATCCCTCAGACAACTAGACCCCCTAGAAGTGGTTTTGTCATGACTAGGCCTTTAAAAAACTCTAGAAGCCCAGAATACCAAGTGGACTTAGGAATAAATGGTATTGGGATGAATGGTCTGCAAATAGTAGATTCCTAAACCATAGTTTAGGATGATCATGAGACTCCAAGACCCCACCCTGACCTTACCAATCTATTGAAAGTCACTAAGGGCCCCAGTAGAGTCAATCCAGGATGGCTAAGTAGACCTAGGATCACCTTGGGCCTGAATAGGACAAAGTGCCCTAGCTAAGGGCAAAGTGCCCGAATGAGCCCAACAAACCCTACCAAGGACTTTCTTGACCTATGTGGGGTTAATGGGTCACTAAAGACCCATTGGAGTCAACCATAAAGCTTGAGTTGACCTAAGTCAACCATAACCTTAATTGGGTCAAACCGACCTAGATAGGGTCAATTGACCTTCCCTTAACCAGGTGGACCCCACCCATGCTCTCCTAACCCTAGAGTGAGGTCAATGTGTCATAAAGGACACATTGGGGTAAACCCTAGTTTCTAAGTTGACTGAATTCAACTCAAACCCCAATGTGGTCAAAGTGCCCTTAATAAGGGTCAAGTGACCTTCAAGATGCAAATGCAACCCTACCAATCCATACCTAGACCCTACGGGAGGCAAATAGGTCACCAAGGACCCATTGATGGTGACACAAATCGTGAATTTGACCAAAGTCAACACAAGGCAAGGTCATGTAAAACTTAGCTCAAAAGGGGCTAACTCAAGTTCAAGCCCCTAGCCACTTTGGCTAACAACTTTCTTATCATTTTATAATAGCCTAATGGGCTGCATTTAGGCTAGGTCCATGAACAAAATCGTCCATGAAGGGCAGGAGAGAGAAATCTCCAATTCCTCGTTAATGGAGGAGAGAGAAAAGGAGGTAAAGGCCATTAATTGCTTAGGGAGGCCAAGGGCCACAATTATTTACTGAATTCAACTCCTCTGCGGAAGAGGAGAAGTTTCCAGCCATTTCTAGGCCACCACAGGGCAGGCTCACCCCCCCACCATTTGGATGAGAGCTTCATCATTGGCTATCGATGCTTGACTACCCCCTCCCCCGTTTTACTATCTTAAAACCTTCACTGGACCACTATGAGACGTTTACAGATCTTACCTGAAGGATCCGGCGCATTTCATTGTGTTATTGTAGAAACCGAGCGACTCCACCATCGGAAATGGCATCCCGACGATCAACCCACCTCCAGGCCACAAGCAAGGTCCTCCCCTTCCTCTTTTCCTATGGGTAGATCATATGGATCATTTAGAATAAAAAACGAGCTCAATTGACCTGATTGAAGCTTGCATTTTCATGGTTTTCTCGTGAAAATGAGATTGCCTAGATCGCCGGAAAAGGGCCCTACGGTTGCAGTGCCACCGCCTGGCGATAGCCACCACCTCGACCGAGGTGGTGGTGGCGGTGGCCGGCCAGGGAGGTGGCCGGGTGGCCGGCGTTAGAAGCTTGAAGTTGGCCCAGGATGAATTGATCCTGGCCGTTGGTGCGCAGGGACAATGATGGATGTCATCCAGATGTGCGCCAAGATTCATGTCGCCACTGTTTTAAACTATAGGATAATAATTATTGAATTTGCTATTATGTCACACATATTCAGTCATTTTGTAAATTAATTTAAAAATGCTTAGAGGCTACATCAGAGAAAGTGGTCAACATATAAATTGTATCCCTAGGGGTCTACATTAATTTAAAATTGATTTGTGTCAATTGGGACAATTGGTTTGACCATAACACCCATTTTGGTGGGGTCTATACTTACGGTTAGACAGAAATTAAAATGAGTGCCCCCACTTCATCCCTTGTCCAAATGACTTGAAATTTGGACAGGGAGTCTTACTAATCAATACTAGGTCCGACACAAAAATGAGAATATTTGGGGATAAATTTTCTATAGTGTTTGTGATTATTTAAATATCCTAGGGTAAATTATTTAGGGGACCTAATGATCTTCAAACCCTCCCAAATTTTGGTGAGTGGTCCTTGGGGTCATCAGAAGGGTCTGTATAAATTTCCACCTCTTTTTAAGTTGCTTTGAATAGGATTTAAGCAAACCATAACCTTTCCTTAATAAGGGGTATTTAGGTCAAAAGTGCACTTTGAAGTTTGAGTGGTCAAATAACCTCAATAGAGGTTGAGATTTTGGCCACTGGTTTGGCATGACATATAACACCCTCATATAGGTTATGGGGTTAGTTTGGGGTAGGATTGTTGTAGGTCCAGAGTTTAAACCCTATGTTAGGACTTTGGGGGTTTGATAAGGGCTTGGGGTCAAATGCCCTTGTATGGACTTGAATTTTGGTAGGGAGGATACTAGGGTAGCTAAAGTCCTCTGGAATAAATCTTAGAGGATTTGGAGATGAATAGACCCCTCAAAACCCTAACCCTAGTTTATGGCACAATCTTTTTACATGTAAGATAGGCCACCAAAACTTAATGAAAAGCCATGAAACTTGGGTAGCATAGTCATAATTTCATTATAAGCCTTGGATGATTTTGTTGGGAATTTCAGATCAATAATTTTTGTATCACCCTTGCAATACCAGTATTAGCCCTAATTAATTATGTTTTATTTATGACCTTAATATCCATTAGATGATTATGAAACTAGGGAAGGGTGAGTGTCAAACCATTATGATCATACTTGAATTTTATTATAATTTGTAGATGTAAATTTTAAGTACTTACTTCACAAGTATATAAATACGGAAATATGATCAATAATATATTTTGTGCTCCCTTTTTATTGGTATTATGAGACTTGACCAGTGGAGTTTTTAGGTCAATATACACATATGGGAATTTTATTATAATTTTTAGATGAATAATTGTTGTACTTAGTTCATTAACCTATTAACTTGGATTATTATGAAAAATCATGTTTAGAGTTCATTATTCCCTGATAAATTATGAAACTTGACCTGGAGTGTTTACATGTCTTTTTGTTCATCCTTGAATTTTCTCAGAATTATTAGAAGTATATTGGCAGTACTTGTCTCTTTAAATTGGTTAATGTAGGTTATGTTCAAAAATTATATTTAGGGGTATATGTCTTACTGAAAAATTTGGAGACCTTGAATTTACTGATAAGTAGTTGTCTTGTATTTATCATAATTTTTTTGGAATACTTTACATGCCTTAAAATAGTACTTCATGTTCAAACTAAGGCATTTAGATCTCTTAGGAAATTAAATAAATTTTCAAGTAAATTAGAACATCTGGATTTAGGCTAATAATGTCATGATTGACCTCCAATAAATATTATAGGGAATGTGGATGATAATTTGGAGTACCTCCCATTATATACATCATATAGCTTAGGATATTCTGCATTTAGGAAAACTGCAGAAATCATAATATGGTGCAAAATGAACACATAGAGTTAGGATATTAGTGTATTGATTTGGTAAGTGAAATGAGTTCATCATCTGGAGTTGTGATGAAGAGTGGGAGGTTTGACTAGTGTTAAGAGGTGTTCGGTGTCGACGAAACATCGTCTTCCCCGTGGAGAGAGGGAAAGAGTCAAACTACACTAGGGTTAGATCCAGTACAACATTAAAGGGATTGGGAGTTGGGTAACAACCAATAATAATAAGTGCCTTGCGAATGGGAGCTTTGGGCTTCAACCCATTGTAGTTCCTAATGCCCTTTGAGAGCCATTCCCGGGGTATGTCGGGGTAAGTCCTTGGCTAACATAAACTATAGGTAAAATTGAATTGCAATAGTAACTAGCATAAATAGGGATTGAATTTCACTCACCTCGATGTCTCGGGGTTTTAGGTTGGGTCCCACAAGTAGTCGGCTCGGTGGTTTTGTGATGGGCAGGTTGGCCCGGCGAGCTTTGGCTCAGTTGTTGGTTCTGACAGACGGGATGGTCCGGGGAGCCTTGGATCCGTAGGTGATACATAAGGTTTCATGTGCATAAGGTATAAGGTGGTGGGTCTTTGGTATTGTAGGGCCGATGCACAGATGCCAATACGTCGATTCAGAAAGTGGGGTTTAACACTTAGCCATATAAAGACTAGTTCGTAACCCAGCAAGAGTATGCAGGAGCTCCGCTTAGTGCACCAACATAGAGGCGTACGATAGGTCTGATTGGTAGTGCAATTACCGGTATAGAGGTGGGCGAGGCCCAACCATCCCCTTCCATTTTCCACTACGGAGGTATCCTGGGAGGTTAGGCTCCAGAAAGGGGGAACTAAAGGTCAGTGTTTACAGAGTTTAGTGGGTGAGTTGCACTTGCATGTTCACATCATGACATAATTGCATGTCATATCATAACCATCGCATAAAACCTTCACACCTATTGTATAAAGTGGTATGGGATGCTTTATATAATTGGCCCTACAAAAAGACCCCTTGGTTTATAAGCTCGTGTAAGCGTACTTATAAGTTAAGGTTTATATTCTGTAGATATATACATGCTTGCTAGAAAACCAACACCCTATCGTATAAATTGGTATGAGACTTTTTATACAATAGTAGCCTTAAAGAAGTTCCCTTAGCTTATGTGTTTTTATATAAGTTGAGGTTACTTATTTCTTGTTCAGTTTTTCTTACTTTTATTACTTCCTTATATACTCATATAACCGCTAGATTAATTCCGTCGTCACCTACTTCTTGTTCATTCTCCACCTTCATTTCCTCTCCTTTCGTACTCCCCGCTCGGTGCCTAGGAGCCATGGGGAAAGGGGCGGGGGATGATAGGACTTAGTCTTTTAGACTAACATTTTTCGAACCACATCATTTTAGGGGACCGTGGAGCCCATCATGGAGGAGAATCTCCGGAGGTCGACATGCTTGGATATGGGACAGTCTATCACCGGAGTTCAGACAGTTGTGATGTTGTGTCCCGATCATTATTAGATGATTAGTTTTGCTTCCGTACTGAGTGATATGTAGTGAGGACATTGATGTACCGGGCATGAGCCCAAGTTTCTGTACTTTTATTATATCTGTGGAACTCCCTTTATGGAGAATATTTATTATACATGTGATTCTGGTGGACTTGTTGAGTTTCATTCTTACTCTGATAGTTTTGCAACATTTTCTGCGATCAATTTGGCCGGTAGGATCGGCGTTTTGTAGTGATGACCTTCCGGGTATGAAGGTGTCACTGTAAAGCGGCAGTTCTGGGCCTAAGACCCCGTTGGTTTAAAATAAGAAAAAATGGGGTCTTTTAATACAAGTATCACCTACCTTAGGCACTTAAGCCCTACCACTTAGGCTCTGGAGGATAGCCCCACCTAAGAGCAAGCTTTCTCCTACAACTTTGAGAGATACATTCTCCTATAATTCAGGAAAAACTGTCGTACTTCTCAGTGAGTAAAACTCACCTACCTCAGAGAGATACACTCTCCTACAGCTCAGGCAAAATTTGCCCTATCTCAGACCCAAAGGTCCTACAGCTCAGATCCAGAAGGATCCATCAAAGAGAAATAGATTAATTAACTTTGATAGAGAGAAATTTCTCTATATCAAACACTTGAGCAGAAAACTTTCTGCTCCAACTCTCCTCACAGCAGGGAAAGGATTTGCTGGAGGAACTCAGAAGAAAACTTCTGAACTTGCTGCTGAAGGCTAAAGATCTTTTGATCTTGAGTCTTCAAACAACCCATAAAACCTAACAAAATTTGAAGGTTCTTCTTTCTTCAGAACAATTTCTGAATCTGCTGTGGCAGATGGAGACTTGCAAAGCTAACAGAACTTTTCTTGTAGGAGAGCTTCAAGATTTTCACATGCAGCTATGGCGAAGAAGATGAAGATTGCTGCTCTCCTTTTTGAATAATGTATGCCCTAAAAATTCTTTTTGTCTTGGCACTATCTCTTCTTTTTGTAGTTCGCCGATCAACGGCTCTTAAAGATCGGTGGGCCCCACCTGTAGCTTCTAGCTGCGCCTTTCTTTGATGAAAGAAGACGTACAGTAGCTTCATAGAAAGTTTTGTCGTGTAGTGTAGCTTCCCCATGTCTGATTTGACCTTAGTTGACTTTGTCGATTTTGCTGACATTAGCACCTGTGGACTTAGCCAAAATCGAGAATCAGAGAATAAGCATTGAGTGAGTAAGCATCACTCAATGCCAAAACACTTAGACATATTCACTGTTTCTTGGCGTTGAGTGAGTCGCCTTCACTCAATGCCAAACTACTTAGAATATTTAGTCTGATTTTAGGCGTTGAGTGATTCAGCTCCACTCAATGCAAATCTTGCTTTATCATCTTTAAGCTGCTTGACGTTGAGTGAATAATCATCACTCAACGCCAAACCCCTTAGACAAAATTCTGTCGTCACTAGACGTTGAAAGCGTTTAGTCCGTAACCTCAACTCAACGCTTTTTTCCTTAACCATATTTCTACTTATTCATCAACATAAGCATTGAGAGCATTGAGTGAACACGCCTCACTCAATGCTTTCTGCCTTAGCCAATTTTTTGTATTTAGTAGCATGGCGTTGAGTGAGTTGACGTTACTCAACGCCTGTGGAGTTGGCCATTTTCTCAGCTTGCCACTGCCTTGGCTTTGACTGTATAGGCTTCACTCAACATTATAAGCCATCTGGCGTTGAGTGACTGATCTTCACTCAATGCCTACAGACTTAGATAGTTTTTTGTCATCCCATACCTAAGGTAAGTGTTTACCTGACTTAACTACTTAGGCTACCTGACCTATCATAGTCATCTACAGACATGTGTATATCTTTGATAATATTAACTTCACTCAAATCCAGGGAATTCTGGGCAATGGACCCAACAATCTCCCCCTATTTGAGGAAGTATAAAATCTCTTAAGCAAAGAAAATGACATATACAGAACCGTGCAGCACAAGGCATAGTAAAAGAAAACTAAATAATTGAGAAGTGATATATAGTTACAGCACTTCCCTGCTTGCAGAATACATTACTACATCTGCCATCTGCTTCCCCTGAATTGCTACTGCCTTCCTGCTGTCTTGCTTATCTAATCATCTTATCATCTTATCCTCTCCCATTTTTTGACTGCAGCAAATAGCTGGTAGGATGCACCTGATAAACTGATCATCTTATCACCTGCTCCCCCTCAATTTGGCAACATTGTTTGACTTGCTCCCCTTCAATTATGCAGCATTGCTTGACTTGCTCCCCCTTAATTTGAGAGTCTTCATTTCTTTAAAGGACCATCCTATCTACATAAAGCCAGATAGTTTGCAACTAGATGAGGATCAACTGAATCTATACTAAGTTTAACATACCCAACTCAAATTTGAAGGTGTTACACTGGGCATCATATAGTGGCTTAGTGAATATGTCAGCCACTTGCTTGTCTGTTGGGACAAACTCAAGGGTTATGTCTTCACATTCCACATGCTCCCTAATGAAATGATATCTAATCTCTATGTGCTTTGTCCTACTATGGGAGACAGGATTCTTACCAATAAAGATTGCACTAGTAGAATCACAGAATAAAGGAGTTCTACTTATCTGGAGGTTGTAGTCTTGAAGCCGGTGCTGGATACACAACAACTGAGCACAACAGCTTCCTGCTGAGATGTACTCTAATTTTGCAGTTGATATTGCCACACTGGTTTGTTTCTTACTGCTCCAAAATACCAGTCTCCCTCCCAAGAACTGACAGGTGCATATATGCTCTCCTATCCTCTTTGCAGCCTGCAAAATCTGTATCTGAATAGACAGTTAGTTCAAACTCCCCATTCTTAGGGTACCAAAGGCCAAGATCTAGAGTGCCCTTAAGATACCTCAAGATTCTCTTAGTTGCAGAGTAGTGAGATTTTTTAGGGAAAGCCTGATACCTAGCAAAAACATATGTAGCATACATGATGTCTGACTTACTTGCAATTAGATATAGAAGCGAGCAAATTACTCCTCTATCCAAAGTTTCATCAACAGGTTTCCCTATTTTATCTTTGCCTATATGCATACTTGACCCCATGGGAGTTCTCATGGTGGAGGAATTCTCCATGACAAATTTCTTGATTAAATCCCTAGTGAACTTAGACTGGGATATGAACAAGCCATCATCAGTCTGTCTTACTTGGAGGCCTGAGAAGAACTTAAGATTACCCATACTGCTCATCTCAAACTTCCCTTGCATGAGTTTAGTAAACTTTTTGCATAGGTTGTCATCATTAGATCAAAATATGATGCCATCTTCATAGATCTAGACTAGGATGATCTTACCCTTAGATTCCCTTAGGAATAGGGTCTTGTCTATTTTCCCCCTTGAAAATTTGTTCTCAATGAGGAAACTAGACAATGTCTATTTTCCCCTTTGTTCTCAATGAGGAATCAGGTGAGTTAGGAACTACAAAACCTGGAGGCTGCTCAACATAAACTTCTTCTTTTAAGTCACCATTTAGGAAGGCTGACTTTATATCCATTTGGTAGACCTTGAATCCCTTGTGTGTTGTATATGCAAGGAATAACCTGATGGCCTCCAATCTTTCTATAGGGTCAAAGGTTTGATCAAAATCAATCCCTTATTCTTACATGTACCCCTTAGTTACTTGTCTGGTCTTGTTCTTAATTATAATGTCATTTTCATCAAGCTTATTTCTATATATCAACTTGAATCTAATGACATTATGACCATGAGGTCTGGGAACAAGCTTCCAGTCCCTGCACCTCTTGAACTAGTTCAATTCCTCCTGCATAGATCCAGTCCAATATTGGTGTATGCTGGCCTCTTCAAACTTCTTGGACTCCACTTGGGATAGAAAGCTTGAATACATGGCTGTATTCTGACTTCTGCTCCTTGTCATTATTCCATGACTTGCCTCCCCAATGATCTGGTGTGCTGGATGATCTCTCACATGTCTGCCTGCAGGTGGCAGTCTTCTTTCAGCAACAGGGGCATCATCCACTCCCAGTGTGACAAGTAGATCTTTTGGAGTATCCATATCATCTTGGATGACTGGTGATGCTTCCTTGATGGTCAGCTTGTCCATCATCTGTTCTGTACCTACAGTACTATAAGAGGAACTAGGTAGTCCATTATTAATCATGGTAGACTCATCAAAGACTACATGAACTTATTCTTCTACAACTTGGCTTTTCAAGTTATAGATCCTATAGGCTTTGCTATGATTGTTGTACCCAACAAACATTCCATCATAGGATTTGGCAGCAAACTTAGTCACATAAGACTTGCTATTGTTAAGCACAAAGCATTTACTACCAAAGATTCTGAGATAGCCCAGATTTGGTTTCCTTCCCTTCAAGATCTCATAGGGAGTCTTGTTGGGTGCTTTTGGTGATAGAGGCTCTATTGAGGACATAACATGCAGTATTTACTGCCTCAGCCTAGAAATATTCTTAAAGAGATGTGCCACTTAATAGTGTTCTACCAGCCTCTATGAGAGTCCTATTTTTCCTCTCAACTATCTAATTTTGTTGGGGTGTTCTAGGAGAAGAGAATTCTTGATGAATCTCATGCTCTTCACAGAACTTTGTCATGCTATCAGACTAAAATTATGTCCCATGGTCACTTCTGATTTTAACCACAGAACAGTCAAGCTGATTTCAAATTGGCTTGAAAAACCTTATGAAGACATCAATGGTTTCATCCTTTTTCTTAAGGAAGAATACCCAAGTAAACTTAGAATAGTCAACAACTACCACAAGGGTGTAGACTTTCCTACCAAGACAGTGAATTGGTATTAGACCAAATAGGTCCAAGTACAAGAGGTATAAGCACTTCACAAAGTCTTTGGTCCCAATACCCTTGAAGGAGAATTTTGTCTACTTACCCTTTTGGCAAGCAGAGCAAATGCCCTCCTTAGAGCACTTCACATTGGGGTCATTCCTAACTAGCTCTTGACTGAAGAACTTGCCAATATTCTTGTAATTCAAATGGGCTAGTCTCTTGTGCCACTGGACATAGTAGAAGACTTTCTCATTTGCCACCAAATAGATAGGAGAATCTGTGTCTAGACATAAGAAAGTTCAAGCAATAAACATTTCCACTCCTAGTGCCTGTCAAGATGACCTCTTGGTCACCTGACCTCTTAATTAGGCACTCATCCTTGTCGAAGACAATTACATAGCCAAGATCAAAAAGATGGCTTATGCTTATAAGGTTGTGCTGCAACCCTTCAATATAAGCCACATTTATGATGGTGACTATTCCATTGGTGATCTTACCATACCCTCTGGTTACACCTCTATCTGAACCTCCAAAGATGACTTTGGGTCTATCTTTTACTGGAGTAAACTCCTTCAAGTTGCTCCTTGTTCCAGTCATGTGCCTAGAACAGCCACTGTCCAAGTACCATATAGGGGTATGACACCTTGAACTATCCTGCAATATACAAATTACTTAACCTTAGGACCCCAATATCTATTCGGTCCTAGGTGCATGTTTGCATGAAACTGATCATATCCACTAGCAAAATTTCTGACCGATGGACTGACCCTAGATCTTGCCACATTGGGATTGTGCCACCAGTCATTGGCAAAGTGCCCTATCTTATCACAGCACCAACAATCTTGTATGTTATATCTTCTTTTCTATGTATGCCCTACAGCTTGATGAGCTACAACCTTGAAAGGAGGAAGATGTTCTGTGGCCATTTTCTGATATCTTTCAGCCAGAATTTGACTGAAGGTAAGTCTTATTGCTTGCAGATTTGGTCTTCCCTGAGTGCCAGCAACAACTTGTTTTTTTTCAGAAATCATGCTTCTGATGGCTTCAGATATGCCCAGATCAGCCTGATTCTTAGACTTGCTCTTAGTCAGAACCTTTGTTGTATGATTTTGTGCCTTGGCTGCAGCAACATTCTTGAGAGTTGGTGCAGAAACACTAAAGACAATAGTCCAAATTAGGACATTTGAAATTTCTCATTGACATTCTTGACTGCACACACCCTGCTAAAACTTTCATCATTACAGTGAACATCTTTGTTCACTCCAGAAGTACAACCCCTCTCCCAGTGACCATAAGAACTTTCTTGGTCATACCTGTTAGAAGGTATCAAAATTTTTCTGAAAAGAATGGGAGGCTTAGAAGCAATAGGATGAGGTCAAACTGGACCTTTGCCCTTCCTTTTGGAAGGAGCAACTCTTTTTCTTACCTTGATTCCCAACCCCTTCTTGCCCTTTTGAGAGGAGAAGGAGTCTTTCAAGGAGAGTACAGTACTTGGCTTAGAATATCTAGCCACTATTCTTTTCTCCTTCTCAAGCATATCTTCAAGCTTCCTGATGAGACAGTTCTTATGCTTGATGGAGGCAACTTAAATGTCCAAGAGGGACTTTAGTTGGCTAATTTCCCTATCTTTCTTGTCCAATAGATTTGCTATTAAAGTCTGCTGGGCAACTGCAAGCTTAAGAGATGAGATCTCTTTAGATTTCTTCTTAGATAACTTCTTGACCTTCTTGAAGGCATTTAGAAGTTCTCCATACTTGGCAATCAGTTGATTAACATGTCCTTCAGATCTAGAATCTTCTTCACCATAGGGTGAAGAGGCTTCTAAGCAAGGACTAGTCTCAAACTCAGACAGATAAGCAGAGTCAGCTGATAGATGTACCTTACTCTGACCAGGCTTATCTTGGTTGCTTTCCTCATTAGTCATTGCCATCAGCCATTTGTAGCTGTGGACATCTTCATCCACCTCTAACTCACTGTCTAACAGTGTCAGAGGGGCTCTGATTCCTATCCTCCCTGGAGGATTGACTTCTCCTACTGCAATAGCTTCATCTTTAACAGTAGCAATAGCTAGCCCAATATAGGCTTCCACTTCTTCAGACTCAGAAGATGATGAGTCTGTTCAACTCTTTCCTTCTTGGCAATGAAAGACTTTTCCTTATTTGCTTTGTGTTGGTGCAGCTTTTTCTCCTTAATCTCCTTCCTCTTCTCTTGGAAGTCAGCTATCACATGCCCAGGCTTGTTGTAACAGTAGAAAATAACTTTAGAGGAGAAATATTTATTATGTTTAGAACCATGCCTGTCAGTCTTGGACTGGTTCTTTCTGTGATGAGTGGAATTGGAAGGCCTTTTCTTCCAATGCTTCTTCTTCATTAACCTCTGTAGTTGTTTGGAAAAGGCTACAAAATCTTTATCAGACATGCTGCTGTCTGATGCCTCTGAGTTAGAGCTGTCTGACTCAGCTGTTCTCCATTGTGGAGAAGGAATCCTTTCCTTTTGCTTTCAGCTTTGAAGGCCAAGGACATTTCTTTGTCCAGTGATTTGTTGGAGGCATCCTCCTCCTTCCTGGCAGCCAGCTGCATCTCATAGGAGAGCAGCATCCCAAACAATATTTGGGGAGTAGTGTCAGCAAGCTTGGTCATCTCTCTTATAACACAAATCTTGGTATACCAATCTCTAGTGAGAGATTTGAGAAACTTGTCATTAATTTCATAATTATTGAAGACCCTTCCATAGGTCATCAACACATTTATGATCCTGAAGAATCTTTCATAATAGGTAGTTATGTTCTCCTTTAGGATTTGCCTGAAAGCCTCATACTCTTGGTTTAGCAAAGACTTCCTATCATCTCTTACCTCATCAATACCCTCTATGTAGACTACAAGGGTGTTCCACATCTCCTTGGAGGTTTGGTAGTGAACCAAGTTCAGGAAGGTTGAGTCTTCTACGATACTTGCTATGATGTTCTGTGCTCTCTTGTCTAGGCTAGCTAATATGACCTCATCTTTGGTCATTTCATAGAGTGTATTTTGTTTCTGGATGTTGGCATCTAGAACAGAGACCTTCATGGTAATGATAGGTCCCTCCCTAACAGTTGCCAAATTCTTAGATCATAGGCTTCCATGAATAGCCTCACCCTCTCCTTCTATATTCAAAAATGCTCCTTAATGCAGATGGGGAGTTTAATTGAACTCATCTCTCTCTAGCTCTCTTCTAAGCCCACGACCACTTAGCAGTAGCTACCTTCGAGGATCACTTAGATTGTTAAATCCTTTTTGAGCAACCTCCCTCTGATACCACTTGAACGATCTTTATTTTCAAGGTAGATAACAACCTAGGGGTGAATAGGTCTGTTTAGGTCTTTTGAGAGTCTTTTTAAATCACTTGATTGTTTCTTTAAGATTTCAGCTTATAGTGAACTAGAGCTTGTCCTTGGCACTTGCAATTAAGAAAATAAAAGTAAACACAGAAAAGCACACAAGTATTTTATAGTGGTTCCCCAAAATTATGGGTACATATACTCTCCTCCCACCTTGCTAACTTCCTGTTAGTCAAGGCACTTCTCCAAACCAATGCTATAAGGAGCTTACACCTCAGATCCCTCAGGATCTCTCATTGTCCTCTAAGACTTACACCTCAGCCATAAAGGCCTATACTCAGTGATATAATTATCACCTATCTCAGACACTTAAGCCCTACCACTCAGGCTATGGAGGATAGCCCTACCTCTGAGCAAGCTTGCTCTTACAACTGAGAGAGATACACTCTCCTACAGTTCAGGTAAAACTGCCCTACTTCTCAGTGAGTAAAACTCACCTACCTCAGAGAGATACACTCTCCTACAGCTCAGGAAAATTTTCCCTACCTCAGACCCAAAGGTCTTACAGCTCAGATCCAGAATGATCCTACAAAGAGAAATAGATTAATTAACTTTGACAGAGAAATTTCTCTATTTCAACCACTTAAGAAGAAAACTTTCTGCTCCAACTTTCCTTACAACAGGGAAAGGATTTGCTGGAGGAACAGAAGATTACTTCTGAACTTGCTGTTGAAGGCTAAATATCTTTTGATCTTGAGTCTTCAAACAACGCACTGAGCCTGCCAAAAAATGAAGGTTCTTCTTTCTTAAGAACAGTTTCTGAATCTTCTGTAGCAGATAGAGACTTGCACAGCTAACTGAATGTTTCTTGCTGGAGAGCTTCAAGATTTTCACATGAATCAATGGCGAAGAAGATGAAGATGGTTGCTCTCCTTTTTGAATAATGTATGCCCTAAAAATTCTTTTTGTCTTGGCCCATCTCTTCCTTTTATAGTTCGCCGATCAACGACTCTTAGAGATAGGTGGGCCCCACCTGCAGCTTCCAGCTGCACCTTTCTTTAACGAAAGAAGATGTAGAGTAGCTTCACGACAAGTTTTGTCAAGTAGTGTAACTTCCCCGTATATGATTTGACCTTAGTTGACTTTGTTGATTTTATTGACGTCAACACCTGTGGGCTTAGCCAAAATCGAGCATCAGAGAATATGTGTTGAGTGAGCAAGCATCACTCAATGTTAAAACACTTAGACAGATTGACTGTCTCTTGGCGTTGAGTGAGTCACCTTCACTCAATGCCAAACTACTTAGAAAATTAAGTCTGATTCTAGGCGTTGAGTTATTCATCTCCACTAAATGCCAATCTTGTCTTAATAAATTTCAGCTGCTTGGCGTTGAGTGAGTAAGCATCACTCAATGCCAAACCCCTTAAACAAAATTCTGTCTTCACTAGGCATTGACAGCGTTGAGTCAGTAACCTTCACTCAACGCTATTTTCTATAACCATATTTCTTCTTATTCAGCAACATAAGCGTTAAGAGCGTTGAGTGAACACGCCTCACTCAACGCTTTCTGCCTTAGCCAATTTTCTGTATTTAGTAGCATGGAGTCTTGTGAGTTGACTTCACTCAATGCCTGTGGACTTGGCCATTTTCTCAGCTTGACACTGCCTTGGCTTTGACTGTATAGGCTTCACTCATCATTATAAGGCATCTGGCGTTGAAGTGACTGATCTTCACACAACGCCTGTGGGCTTAGAAAGTTTTTTGTCATCCCACACCTTAGGTAAGTGTTTACTTGACTTAGCCACTTAGGCTACCTAACCTATCATAGTCATCTACATACATGTGTATATCATTGATAATATTGAATTCACTATAATTTAGGACATTGTGGGCAATGGACCCAACAACACAAATGGGTCCTTGGTGACATATGGACTTACCTTTTGGGTTAGGAAGGTATAGGTGGGGTCCATTTAGCTAAGGGAAGGTAAATTGGCCCTATATAGGTCAGTTTGACCCATTTAGGGTTTGGGTGGACTTAAGTCAACTTGACCACTTTGATTGCACCCAATGAGTCCTTAGTGACCCTATGGAACACCCAAGGGGTTAGGGGTGTTGTGGTGGGGTCATGGGATCATGTTGAAGCCCTAAGGTAAAACCCTAGGTCTGGTTGTGAGGTTGTGCTATAGGCAGACCAAGGTGATTTTCACATTGTGCCTTTGTTCACTAGGTCTTTTGAGCTTCTTAGGGTTTTATCATGACTCAATCATGATAAAACCACTCTTAGGGGTCTAGTTGTTTGGGGAATGTTACACTCAATGGGCAGCAGTTTTCTCAGGCGTCAAAGTAACACGCCTAGGTCACGGGCATGACTGAAGTGACACGGACGTGTACTTTGAAAATTTCACATTTTTCTGCAGAAATTTCTGGAAAAGAAAAATTAGTCAAGTTAGAAAAGAATATATAAAAAAGAAACATTTTATTGAGGAATAACAGCTAAAAACAATGAGAGTAACCTAAAATGTCCTAAATAAGTACTGAAAAATATGAATATTTACAACTCATCAGCATACAACACAGATCCCGCAGGATCTATCTGTCTCCTCCAAGTCCTACATCTTAGGCACAAAGCCCAACCACTGAGAGCAAGCTTGCTCCTACAGCTCAGTGATCCAAAGATCACCTACCTCAGACTTGAGCACAAGTCCTACACTCAGGCTAGGAGGATTACCCTAAACCTTAGAGAGAATGACTCTCCTATAGTTAAGGAACAAAGGCCCTACCTCAGATCCTCAGAAGGATCCTACCACTCAGGCACACAGGCCCTATAGCTCTGAGAGAAATACTCTTCTACCTCAGGAAAACTACCCTACCTCAGGAACACATGCCCTACCTTAGATCTAAACAAGGATCCTACCTCAGATTCACTACTTTAATCCTACCACTCAGCCTTTTAATTAGCCCTACACTAAGGTACAAAGGATCCTATAGAAAGTAAAGAGGTTGTTGATGATTGTTTGATTCCAGAGAAATGTTCTCTGAGATTTCTATTTCCTGAGCTAAGAAAAACTCAGTCCTAACTTCTTCTTCATAGCTTACAGAAAATGTTCTTCAAAAATGACTAGCTGGAACTGTGAAGTAACTACAGCTAGGGTTTTGGCCTTGCTGCTTCTTCTTTCTCAGAAACTTTCTCTGAACTTGTTTTTGCAGTGAGAATAACAACAGCTAACTGCTTGAACTTTTAGATCAGTGGTTTGAATTTCTTATTTAAGCTCTATAATAATGGCGAGAGGAAGAAGATGAAGTTCCGCCTCTTTGCGAAAAGTTAAAACCCTAAAAGTTAATTTCTTTCCGCCGATCTCAATCCCTTTTATCTTCCACCGTCCAACTACTCTTTGACCCGTGGAACCCGCTGTAGTTGTTGGATGTAACTTTGCTTTTATAGAAAAAGTCGTACAATAGGTCTGCGGTGTCATTTGTCGTGTACTGTAAACTTCTAGCAACAATTTGAAATTCTGTTGACTTTTACTGACGTCAACATCTGTGGACTTGGACAAATTTAGCTAGTTCATCCCAGTCATTGAGTGCGTTGAGTGAATCTTCGTCACTCAACGAATTTGGACTTATTCAATACTTCTGCACTACTAGGCGTTGAGTTGGTTGAGTGAACCTTCATTTCTCGATGAATTTGCACTTAGCCAATACTTCTGCACCAATAGGCGTTGAGTGTGTTTAGTGAATGGCCTTCACTCAACGCTTTTATCCTTGGACAAACTTTCTAATAATAGGCGTTGAGTGCATTGAGTGAGCCTTCATCACTCATCGCTTTTGTACTTAGTCGCTTCCCTTCTTTATGAATGCAATGAGTGAGCTTTCATCACACAATGCTTCGGCCTTTGCCCGTCTTCTTGATGAAGCGTTGAGTGAACTCCCTTCAATCAATGCTTTTGTACTTAGTGGAATTTTTGGATGATCTTGCATTGAGTGAGCTATCCTCAATCAACGCATCTGGACTTAGATAGATTTTATGTCTACATATTCTTAACCTTTTACATCACACTTATCTGTCGACGCTTTCTTCTTTGGGCGTTGAGTGAGTTATCGTCACTAAATGATTCTAAACTTAGCCAGAATTCTTGACAAATCTTCAGATGCTTTGACTGCTTGAGCTTGACTCAATGCTTCTTTCTTTAGGTGTTGAGTAAGCTGTCCTCACTCAACGCTTCTAGACTTAACAAGATTTCTTTCTTACTAATGCTGAAGCTTTGACAGACCGAGCTTTACTCGACACCTTTTGTTATATGGCATTGAGTGAACTGCCTTCACTCAACGCTTGTGGACTTAGTCGCACATCTGCTTTGCAAGTTGTTGGGCTTTGACTGTCCATGCTTTACTCAACGATTTTTGACATCTGGCATTGAGTGAACTGGCTTCCCTCAACGCATGTGGACTTAGATAAATTTCTGTCTTTCTAGTATTCTTCCTTGACATCTAGCGTTTAGTGAACTGGCTTCACTCAACGCTGTGGACTTAGACAAATTTTTGTCTTTCCAGCATTCTACCTTATGACCACCTATCACTTGTCACATAGACAACCTGTTTAAACTTATTCTAAAGAACATCCTGCACTTATTGAACTTGAACATGCATCAAATATAATTATGCTCTTAGTACTTATGGTGATTCCTCTTCAAATCCAGGGAACATTGAGGGCAATATTCCCAACAATCTCCCCTTATTTGAAGAAGACAGAATACACAGCAATATTAAGATTCATTAACAGATAAAACATATCAATTTAATGCAACTTTAAGCTTGTTCAAAGTTCTCCAATTCAATGTAGTGACTCAACATGTCAAGTCATTACTTTACAAATACCACTTGAATGTTTCCAAGTAATATGCACTGACTCAACATGTAGTCATTTCTCTCCTAATAGTATTGGAAGCACTTTCCTCATACCACTTGGAAGTGGGAAAGTAATTTGCACTTACTTAACATGTAGTAATTGCTCTCCCACTCCTCTAAGTATATGCACTTACTCAACATGACTTGGTCACGGCAAGTATTGTTCTCCCACTCCTCCCCCTTTCTAGCTTCTTCAAAAAGTCATTTATCTAATGAGGGAGGATAAAGGATCATGGAAGAACATTTATCTTGATCCTAGCCTTATTCCACAACACTAGTGATCGTACTACTTGACTAGAGATCATACCTCTTGTTTTGGTACCACTAACACAACAGTTCAATACAACCACTTGAAACTTGAGTGGTCCATCCTTGATCAACTTGAGTTAATGCCACTCCTCCCCCTTTATGACTTATGTAGAAGAAACTATAGTCAAGGTGGTGCTGGCCTTCTATATTTTCCCCTTGTCCTACAGCAGCTTTATCTTCTCAGCATAATCATTGTCTTCTCAGTAACAGTATTGTCTTCTCAACAGAAGCATTATCTTCTCAGCAGAAACATTCCACCTCAGAGTCAGATAAATTTATGACTACGTCATAAAGAATCTCTGGAGCAAAGAGTTCAGGGTTGATCTCCACCTCAGTCTGTACATTGTCCTTAGGACATGCAAATCAGCAGTGTTGATCTTTGATCCACTGTTGCTACTGCTTGCTCCCTCTCAATAGGAAGCTGAACCTATTCCTGTAACTTCTAGACTTGCTCCCCCTCAATAGGAGCATCTTGACATACTTCCCTTAATAGGAATATTTTCTGTCATCCTCTCTAATGGATACATGAGTCCATTTAAGTCTTGATCCCACTTGAAAGTCTTATCAACCTACAAGAAAAGAGATTCCTGCAACAAAAACAAAATGAGAAGCAACTGAAGCTATACTAAGTTCAACATACCCAACTCAAACTTGAATGTGTTGAACTTGACTTCATCTAGCATCTTAGTAAAGATGCCAGCTACTTATTTGTCTGTGGGGACAAACTCAAGACTTATCTCTTCCTTCTCCACATGCTCCCTAATAAAATGATACCTAATCTTTATGTGCTTAGTCCTGCTTTGTGAGAAAGGATTCCTAGCAATGGAGATTGCACTAGTTAAATCACAATACATGGGGCTGTTACTTATCTTGATGTTGTAGTCCTGAAGCTGATGTTGGATCCACAAAAATTGTGCACAATAACTTTCTACTGATATATACTCTGACTCAGCTGTGGAAATAACCACACTGCTCTACTTCTTACTACTCCAAGACACAAGTCTTCCTTCCAAGAACTGAGTGGTTCCTTATGTGCTTTTCCTGTCCTCTTTGCAGCCTGCAAAATCTACATTTGAATAGCCTGTTTGTTCAAAATCCCTTTTCCTAGGGTACCATAGACCAATATTTGGTGTGCCCTTATGATATCTCAAAATTCCCTTAGTAACAGAGTAGTGAGACTCTTTAGGGCTAGCCTGATATCTAGCACAAACACATATAACATACATGATGACTGGCCTACTAGCAGTAAGATATAGAAGGGAGACAATTATTCCTCTATACAAAGTTTCATCAACAGGTTTCCCTGCCTCATCTTTGTCTATAGGCATACTTGACCCCATGAGAGTTTTCATGGTGGAGGCATTCTCCATTCCAAACTTTTTAATTAACTCCCTAGTGAACTTAGACTTTGAAATGGACAATCCATCTTCAGTCTGCCTTACTGGGAGCCCCAAGAAGTACTTATGCTCACCCATACTGCACATCTCAAACTTCCCTTGTATAAGTTTGGCAAACTTCTACAAAGGTTGTCATCAGTAGACCCAAAAATTATGTCTTCTACATAAAATTATACTAGGATGATCTTGCTCTTAGATTCCCTTAGGAATAAGGTCTTATCTATCTTCCCAATTGAGAATTTGTTCTTAATGAGGAAGCAAGACAGGGTCTCACACCATGCTCTAGTTGATTTCTTCAACCCATGTAGAGCTTTTCTAAGTTTATAAACAAAATCAGAAGAGTTAGAATAAACTAAACCTGAAGGCTGTTCAACATAAACTTCTTCCCTTTGGTCACCATTCAGGAAGGCTGACTTCACATCCATCTAGTAGACTTTAAATCCTTTGTTTGTAGCATATGTAAGGAAAAGTTTGATGGCTTCCAATCTTGCTACATGGGCAAAGTTTTGATTAAAGTCAATTTTACTTATTGTTTGTACCCCTTAGTTACCAGCTTAGCCTTGATCTTGATTATAATGGCATTTTAATCAAGCTTATTCCTATAGATCTACTTGGTTCCAATGACATTATGTCCTTGTGGTCTTGGAACTAGCTTTTATACCTTACACCTCTTAAATTGGTTCAGTTCCTCTTGAATTTCAACAATCCAGAACTGGTCTATGTTAGTCTCTTCAAATCTTTTGGCCTCAACTTGTGACAGGAAGCTTGAGTAAAAAGCTGTGTTGAGACTTCTGCTCCTGTTTATCACTCCTTGGTTTGCATAACCAATTATTTGGTGTCTTGGATGATCCCTTAGATGCCTGACAGCTTGAGGCAATCTTCCTTAGGCATCTTGAGCTTTAGTGGCTGCAACTTGCAGATCTTCAACTACATCATGTGAGCTTTGCCCTTCTTTTGAAATGTATAACACCTCCATCCATCACGTGAAATATAACAGAGGGTCTGGCCGGGGCCCCACTCCATATTCCACAGACAGTCAGTGACGTTACCTGTTAATATCAAAAGACTAATTGAATCCTAACACAGTGCATTTTAGAGGAAGCTTCATGGTTACCCGAGCTCAATTCAAGTGAATGTCCACTATTATACATATATGAGGAATGTTTTACAAAATACACAAAAGTCACGGCCTTAAGCCCTTAGAAATGTTTTTCCCAAAAAGAGTGGTTTACAAACATCAGCGCCCAGGCCGATCCACACATGAAAAACACTAAAAGATCCTTTGCTTTTCCTTTGAGGTCCGGTATAGCATCAAATGGATGCAACCCGCTATTTCTGCTCGGCTCTCCAACACCTGAACAGGGACATTCCACCAAAAGGTGGCAAATAAGGTACCGGTCAGCTTTAGCTAACAAATTTATAATGACCCTAAACCATGCCCGGGGCAGCGGTATTCCTTCCCTACATGCATATCATATAAACATATTGGCAAACAAAGCGTGCACTTAAGAACCATTCGCCACATACGTATGCTTGATAGGCAATATGCCTCGTGCACACATGATAGATTATTAAATGAGTGCTTGCTGACCTAGAAGAGAATCTTTTGTGGGTACCTCTATGGCTCTATAAATATCTTAGTACAGCCCTGAAGACGGTATCCTTGTTCGACCTCAGTCTGTCTCTTGAGCTTTCGCCGATTTGATCATGTACAGCAGATTGACCGCAAAACCGCTTTCGCAAGAACTCTGGACCGTCTCGATGTTCCGTAGGAAAAGGCCAGCTCTAAGACCTCCAAATATGCCCCATGGCTCTAATCCAAGAGGCTGACTGATTCGCCCTACCAGTCGAAAGGGCGAAGATGATTTGGCGGAAACCAGCAATGAATGAGTCTATGATGACTAGTTTTAGTCATCATTTTTGGGGTAATTTAGTAGCCTAAAAGTCTAAGTTTATTTAATATTTCATGCTTGTTATTTCATATTTTAATGTCTTTTTATAATATATTAATTCCTAGTTTAATTTTATGTTTTATGCATTTTTTTTAATTTTATGTTCTATGTTTAATTTTATGTTCTATGTTAACTTGTGTTTTATTATGAATATAAATATTATTATATTACGTTATGTTTGTTAAGTTTAGTTTAATTTTAATAACATATATTATGTTACTTATTTATGTTTTGTTTTGTTAATTAACTAATGTTATTTGTTTTGATTAATTTGTAGGTTCAAGTCCACCAAGAAGCCCTCCAACATGATGCAAGTTCAGCCCACATACATGTAGCCTGAGTCCATTTGGAGCAGCCCACTTCATCACCATGCAGCCCGGCCACCAACCAAGCAAACCCGAGCCCAAGCAAGCACTATTGGAGCAGCCCACCTAGCCTACCCGAGCCCAACAAGAGCAACCAAAATAGCCCACACAACATGCTTGGCCGGCCACAACATGCATGCACCTTGCCACCTCATTCATCCCTTTTTCCACCCTTTCATTCTAATTTAAACACCATCCATTCCCCCTTTTATATTTATTTTATTTTTCCAAAATGAAATGCATGAATCTAGATATGCTCTCTCCTCATTAATTAAATGACATGCATGCATTTCCAATACATTGAACCCCTCTCTCTCTTTTCCCCTTCTACACACTTCCATTCATCCCCCTTTCTTCTAAATATTTCTTATTTTCATTATTACATGCATGCATTTAGCCATTCTCTCTCCCCTCAATTAAATGCCATGCATGAATCTTTCTCCCCCTACATGGCCGGCCACCCTATTTTCTTCCCCCCTCTTCATTTCCATCTAGAACATTCCTCCCTCTCCTATAAAAGGAACCTCATCCCTCTAGTTTTGTTAAAAAGTTTTTTGAGAGAGTTTTTGTTGTAGTTGTTAGAATGCTAATGTAGAGAGTTAGAGAGCAAGCTTCCATTTCAAGTATTTATTTTCTTGTTGTTTTATTTCATTTCTCCAAGCAATAGTTTAGTATTGTTTTCATCTTTTTATGTACTCTTATTCATAATTTAATGATAATGCAATTTCCTTTTCTTTTGTTTTCCTCCTCTATTATGGGTAGCTAATTTTATTTTGTGCCCGATCACAACGATCTTTGTGATGAAATGACGCATTCTTAATTTTATGTTTTGATTTGTATTTTTCTATTTTTGATCCTTCTTTGATTTTTATAGTGTCGACTCCGTATTCCGGTATACGGTAGTAGGCATTTGATCTCAATTCATAGAAGTCGAGAGACTCATTGATTTGAAAGATCACTCAAGGAAGGAAGGAGTTGAACGCACCCCTAGAGATAGGATGATGTAAATCCTCCGAATTGGAGTCAAATCCAATAGTGCGGGTCACTTCGGTAACGCGACTTTAGGACATTTTGACTTGTAAAGAGATTTCGGTCAAAACGTCTATAAGTTAGGGATTTAATGCTCTAGCGAGATTACTTCCTAATATCAGGATCCGTCACGGTCTTAATAGATTTACAAATGTTAAACTAATTTATTTCATTATTTTATTTCAAAGTGAATCGTCGATCGAGCACTTCTTTTCGTAATATTTTATTTCTTTTTCAATTAAGTTTAGTTTATTTTTATTTTCAAAACGCATCAATCATCCGGTAGGATAATAGAGTATTTGTGAGTAATAGTACTTGCCTGCCCCGAGTTTTTATACGACCTTGATATATTTATATCACTATACTATAAAACGATAGGTACACTTGCCTATTCGGATTGTAGTCCGTGAGATGATTTTTACGCATCAAGTTTTTGGTGCCGCTTGCCGGGGATTTTTTTTGGCAATATTACGAAAGCCTCGAATTTATTACTTCTACTAAAAAAACAAAAAATTATTATCATTATTATCATTATTATTATTATAATCAACCCACATCATCTAATTTCTACCCAACCTAAAAATCTCTCGAAAAGGGTAAGGGGCTTTAAGCGCCATCCATTTTACCTAGTACCTTGCGAACCCTTCACCGGGTATCCCTTGGGAAGTTCGAGAGCCAATCCACTAAAAATCTATTTTTCAAAAAATATATATATATCTAAAAAAAACAAATCAAAAAATCTATTTTTCTTTTTCCTTTTGGTAACAGTTTAATTTTTTTTATGGAATCATTGTATTTTTGCGCTTCTTGCGGGTCGCCCGACGACTTTTATTCTGAATGTCTTTCGGGAACCCCTCCCTCTTTTGATTTTAATTTTTCTGGGGAAGGTCAAAATGGCCAATTTGACCCTTACTCCAATTTTTATCCAACTTGGGAGATGGGGAGCCCGTCATATTTTTCTTATGATTTTGCCCCGCAAAGCGCCGTGCCTCCAAATTTTAATTTTAATTCTATCAATAATGGGTATCTTGAATTGCAAACTTCTATTGATAATATTAATTTGCATTTCAAGACCATTATGGATTATCTTTCTCGTAAGGCCGCATCTTTTTCTTCGTCTTCTCCATCTCCTCCAATTTCTTCATGTAATGAGTCACCAGATATCCCGGCTTGTCTTATTCCTCTCGAGGAGGATAACTATTCGGATATCCTGGATTATTTCCTTCCTCCTTTGGAAGACAACACCTATGGATATTCCGGTGTGCTTTATACTCGTTGAGGATGACGTGACGTCTCCTATTCCTTCTTCTGAAGACATTTGTTATTCCATTATACTTTCAAATTTAACTGTTCCAAATTTTTCTATTTTTTAGCGAACCTTTTTCTTCTTCTTCTTTTCTTTTAGATGATTCTCCTTTAGTTCTCTCTACCCCTTCTTCTCCCGAAATTTCACAAGACTCTTCTTCTCCTTGTGAAATTTTCTTTGATGAAAATTCTTTTTCTGCTTCTTTTATTCCTCTTTCTATTTCTTCTTCTTTTGACGACCCATTCTTTCCCATTTTTCATACGGCGGAGTTCTTCTATAACTCCGTCTGTTCTTGTTTGGGCGTCATTCTCTTGAAGTTTCCACGGCATGTCGGTGCGATTCTTCAATTTTTCTTTTTTTTTTATTTACTCCCCTAAGCGCATACTTAGGGAGTTACCACTTCACCTTAATTTTTATTATCCATTTAGCTAACAAATAACGTCGGGCTCAGACGACGTTAAACAAAGAACGCTCTTGGGAGGCATCCCTTGCTTATCCTTTTTGTTTTTTCTTTTTGTTTTGTTTTGTTTTGCAGGAATAAAACCCCCTTCGGCGGTTCGTTTGGCTCCATCATTTACTCTCTTCCTTAGGCCCTGAGCCGGTGTCCAGCTCAAGCATGAGGGAGCGACATCTGCATTCGGCCTTACGACTCCTGGGGAAGTCGTTTTCTTTTTATTTATTTACTTTATTGTACCCCCCTTCCCTTTCTTCTTCTTTTTTCTGTTTTTTTTGTTTTTATTTTTCATTGAGGGCAATGAAAGGTTTAAGCATGGGGGATGGTTTTGTTGTTTTCTTTCTTCTTTCTTTTCTAAAAAAAATTAGTATAGTTTTATTAAGTTTTTTTAGTACTGTTTTGTTTATTTAGCCTTATGAAAAACAAAAAAATTAGAAAAATCAAAAAATTCCAAAAAAAAGATCATATTTCAAAACCCAAAAAAATGAAAATATCAAAAAATCAAAAATATAATAAACCTCATGCTTAGCTTTTTGTTATTTTCAGAAATTTAGTTTGAGTTTGTTTATAAGTATTTTTTATTTTGCTAATTTTTATTTCATCATTTTTAGTTAAATTTAATATTTAGTGATTTAGTTTTAAAGATCATCTTATGATTTTAATTTGCTCAGAGTAATTTATTTAGCACTTTTTCTCTTTTATTTTAAATAGTTTCAATTTTGTAGTAATTTTGCTTAACAATTTTGGATTCGAAAGATTATTACTTCATGCTTTTAGATTCTTAGGAAATCTCAATCTACTAGTAGTTGCTCTCTAGTATTTTAGTTTATTTTCTAAAATCTTGTTTAATCCCTTATCCTTACCCAATTCTCCTTTTTTTTCTTTTATTGTTAGATCACATGTCATGGGAATAAGGAGAGGTTAGTTCCTTATTCTCTGGTACACATATGCAACCAAAATGAAGAGAGGAATTAAAAGTTCATATATGTCGTGGGAAGTGATAGGATGTTAGTCTATCATTTTCTGGTATTACATATATATTATTAACAAGAAAAAAATTGTGTGGGGTGTGAAGAAAAAAAAATAATGATCACCTCCAATCAAAGACCTCTTCATGTTAATTTCCTCCCCAAAACCCCTTAGCCAATATCATTGTCTTAGATTTTAAATTAAAATATGTGGAGAGCATAAGTAGTAGGTTGACATTTTTCCTTAAGTTTCTTTCAAGTTATGGTTTTTATAATTTCAATCTAACCTTGTTTGCACTTTACTTCATTTTGTGCTAGTTAATTTACTAGAGAATTTTTGGCTAAATATTTATCTCTTTTCACCTTAATTTCATAATTTAGGACTTAATTCTTAAATCCCTAAATTTTAGTTTTCGCTAGATTTTGATGTAAATAATTTTTTAGTTTAATTGAAAATTTTATAATGCCTTATAAATATTTCTCTTCCTTTTGCTCTGGAATAGCAAAAGCCTAAGCATGGGGGTGTTTGATGACTAGCTTTAGTCATCGTTTTTGTGATAATTTAGTAGCCTAAAAGTCTAAATTTATTTATATTTCATGCTTGTTATTTCATGTTTTAATGTCTTTTTATAAAATATAATTTCCTAGTTTAATTATTTGTTTTATGCATTTTTATGTTTAATTTTATGATGTTTATGTTCTATGTTTAACTTG
The DNA here is from genome assembly GCA_039513925.1 of Platanthera zijinensis. Classification (NCBI taxonomy): domain Eukaryota; kingdom Viridiplantae; phylum Streptophyta; class Magnoliopsida; order Asparagales; family Orchidaceae; genus Platanthera; species Platanthera zijinensis. The sequence goes on from CM077080.1 coordinate 125,532,444, forward strand.
TGTTTTATTTTGAATATTATTATTATTATTATAATTATATTATGTTATGTTTGAATAATTAATATTATGTTATGTTATGTTATTATAATGTTATGATATGTTATGTTTTATTTTCATTAATGTTATGTTATAATAAATTAACTAATGTTTGTTTTATCTTTTTGTTGTAGGATTCAAGCCTTTGGTGGCCGGCCCCCTCCAAAGCATGCTATCCGAGCCCATGGTTCACCTCATGAAGCAGCACTCCATGCTATCAAGCCTATATGATGCAGCCCACAAGTTTTGGAGCAGCCCAAGTAACCAAGCAAGACCAACCCGAGCCTCCATAAGCCTCAGCCCGAGCCCAAGCAGCCCCTACATCTAAATATGAGCCTAGCCGAGCCTATGGTGCAGCCCACTTGAAGAAATCATCCCCCAAACATCAAATCCTATGCTACCCGAGCCTACATCAAATCCCAAGCAGCCCACCTACTCCTACAAGCCTCTACCCGAGCCCATTGAAGCCCAACATGAGACCATGGGATCGAAACCGTAAAAAATCTATTTTCAAAAAAAATCCTTTCTTCTCTTTTTCTTTCTTTTTCAAGTTTTTGTTTTCATTCTCCTTCGTCTTCTTTGCTAGTGCATGACCCGAGCGAATCTGTCGCTACTTGTTGATTTTGACCCAGAAATCGAACGCTCCTTTCAGAGACAACAACGATTCGGGGCTTCCACTTCTCAAACAGCGGTTGAGGATTCCTACGGGGATTGCAATTTCAATTCTAAAATGGGGGACCCTAACCCAGGATTGGCTCAGCAAAGGACCATGTCCGATTATACTCGATCCAACTTGGAAGGGACAGAGACAAGTATTGTTCGACCTGCGATTGCTAACAATAACTTCGAGCTTAAGCCTAGCATCATACAAATGGTGCAGCAATATATACAGTTCGACGGATTACAAGATGAAGATCCGAACTTGCATATTGCAAATTTTCTTGAAATCTGTGACACCTTTAAAATTAATGGTGTTTTAGACGATGCAATAAGGCAAAGACTCTTCCCATTCTCCTTAAGGACTAAAGACAAATAGTGGTTGAGTTCTCTTCCAAGAGGATCAATCACTACTTGGAACATTTTAACTGAAAAGTTTCTTTCTCGCTACTTCCCCCCGCCAAAACTACTAAATTAAGAAATGATATTACTTCATATTCTCAAATTGCTTCTGAGACCCTCTATAACACTTGGGAGAGGTTCAAAGAACTTTTGAGAAGATGCCCACACCATGCTCTGCCTGTATGGTTGCAGGTCCAGACATTCTACAATGGGCTAAACCAAGAAACTAAGCAGATGATAGATGCCGCTTCTGCTGGTTCTTTAGACCGCAAAACTCCGGAAGCCGCTCTTGAGCTTATCGAGGACATGGAGATGAACACTTATCAGTGGAATTCGTCTAGGACTCGCCCATCTAAACCTGCAGGTATATATGAAGTGGATTCGGTGTCGCAACTGGCGCTTCAAGTGGAAATGCTAAACAAGAAGATCTCGGAGATGACTGCTCCCTCCGCCGCTAAGGTATATGAAAATGTTGCTACTGCCGAGCAGGTGGATTATCTGGGGAACATACCCAGGCCTGCTCAAAATAATTCTGCCAATAATTTTTCGGCTTTTTCGAATTTTTCTTCTCCTCCTGGTTTTTCTTCTTCATTGAACACTTATCATCCTGGATGGCGTAACCATCCTAATTTTTCTTGGAGTAATAACGCTAATGTTGTACGCCCACCGCACGATTTTACACCACCACCACCACCACTACAATAAAATTTTCAAAAACCTTCCTCTTTGGAAGAGATCCTCACTAAGTATATAAGCTCAAACGATGCTGTTATTAGAAACATAATAGGATCAATGAAAAATTTAGAAATTCAGGTCGGCCAACTCGCCAAGGCCTTTTCCGAGAGACCACCTGGAACTCTTCCCTCGAACACTGAGCCTAACCCAAGGGAGCATGCAAATGCGATTTTGCTTCGGAGCGGTAAGGTTATTAACGAGCCCACCACAAGGGAAGAGCCAAGGGTGATTGTCCCTCCTGTTATTATCCCCACGGAAAATGATAAAACAAATCTTGAAAATGAAAAATCTATTTTTGACAAAGAAAAAGATATTTCTGTTCTTTCTGATTTTCAAAATGATGCTCCTGTTATTATAAAGGAATCTCCGCCACCTCCTTATCCGGCTCGACTTAGGAAGGAAAAACTAGACGATCAGTACAAACGCTTCCTTGAAATGTTCAAACAAATTCACATTAATTTGCCATTTCGTGAAGCGATTAGTCAAATGCCTAAGTATGCGAAGTACCTTAAGGATCTATTAATAAATAAGACGAAATTGGAAAATTTATCACATGTAACATTAAATAAAGAATGCTCGGCGGTCGTTAAAAACTCTAATCTTCCTAAAAAGATAAACGATCCGGGTAGTTTTTCCATTCCTTGCATCTTTGGTGATTTATTTGTTAAACATGCGTTAGCAGATCTAGGAGCGAGCATCAATTTGATGCCTTTTTCTTTATTCAAGAAGCTTGGTTTGGGCACTCTCAGCCCTACGCGAATGAGTATCCAATTAGCTGATAGGTCCATTAAGTATCCATTAGGTATCGTTGAGGACGTGCTAGTGAAGGTCGACAAATTCATCTTCCCGGTGGATTTTGTCATTCTTTATATTGAAGAGGACATCGAGGTCCCTCTTATCCTTGGTCATCCCTTCCTAGCCACCGCTCGCGCAATCATAAATGTGAGTGATTGAAAACTTTTTCTGCATGTGGGAGATGAGGAAGTCACATTTGACATTAACAAATCGATGAAAAACTCTTTACAGAATGATGATTCTTGCTTTTTCATCGAGGAATTAAGAGAAGACTCTTATATTTCTCCAGAAGATTTTTCTTCCTCCTTTTCTGAACTCTCATCTAATGTTTTTGAAAACACAGTTATGTCCGTGCAAGCAAAATTCGGAAATGAATCTGATTTTAGACAAAAGAATCTTATTTTTGAAAATGATAAAAATTTGACAAATTATTTTGTAAAACCACCCGACCCTGACACAAAAATTTATCGCGATAAGAACTTTCGCCACCATAAAAATTTTAAACCAGGCGATCAAGTTCTTCTTTTAAATTCACGTTTACGTATTTTCTTTGGAAAATCTAAATCTCGTTGGTCTGGACCGTTTACGGTCGAGGATGTTTTTTCTGATGGAACTGTGTTACTTTCACACCCGGAGAGGGGTGAATTTAAAGTGCATGGATGCAAACTTAAATTATATTTTTCTACTGATTCTATGTCTCCTGCAAAGGAGACTCTTATTCGGGACTCTTTAAGTTTTATTTTGTTATGGACATTTTTATTGTTGGAGTTATTATTATTATTCTGAAAATCTTTTATTCGGACTTTGGATTATTGTAATAAAGAACACTATTGGGCATCTGCCCATGGACTATATTTTTTTCTGCTTTTATTTTGCTCTTCCCACAGGAGGCCAATCAATTACAAGTTCGTGGTCGCCGCTCCACCGCTGCTGATATCAAATGGATCAAGTCAAACCTATTGACGGATAAGTGCACTAAAAAGCAAGCATGGGGGAGCAACATCCGCCTTCATCTCACAACCCCGAGGAAGTCCTGTTTTTTTTTTACTTTACTTTCTGCATTTTTTTTTCTTTTTCTCTTCTTCTCAGTCACCTTCTCTTTTTCTTTTTGTTTCCTTCATTGAGGGCAATGAAGAGTTTAAGCATGGGGGAGGGTTTATTTTCCTTCTTCTTTCCTTTGTTTATAAAAAATTATGTTATAAATTAGTATAGTACTTTATTTTAACTTCATCAACAAAAAATCCAAAAAAAATTATAAACTATAAAACCCAAAAAAATTAGAAAAACAAAAATAAAAAAATATGTGCTACAATCTATTTGAAAAACAAAATCTAAAATTATTTTTATCTTTCTTTTTATGTTTCTTCTAGTGATGTGTAGGCCCGTGCGGTATTTGTAGTTCTATATAGATTACTTTGAAAATGTTTTCTAAACTTACCATTTTAGCATAGTTTAGTTCTACTAGTTTCTTTTTCTTAAATATAGGCATCCACTTTTTTACGTTATAAGTTAGCAATTTGTAGTTATGTCTTTTTATTCGGTTAGTTGCTTACGAATGGTTGCTAGGTATCATTAGCTCTTTTTCATTTGCGGGGTAGTCTTTCTTGGTGTCTAGAACTTGTCCCAAGCTACTCTCGAAACATTTGCGTCATTTTTACGTTCTTTAGAAATCATTTAGGCAACCATTTGAATAGTTTGAGCTTTTCTTGCCCACCAAAAACATCACCATTGCTAAACAATTTTGGGCCTTTTCTTGTTTTCTTTGTTTTTAGCTCCACCTTTCTTTTCACTATGTTCACCAAAGCCAAAATGCCCTTCCTATTTTTACACTATAACCTTGAGCTTAAAAACATTCTTGTGGGAGGGGTATTGTATTATCTTTGAAATGAAAAGGATATTATAAAGCCTATTTTTGGAGCTTTTCTTATCAAAATTTTATTGAAAAAAATGAAAAATCAAAATCAATGAATGAATGAAAGAAAAAGTTTTTGTTTGGCCAAGTTTATAAAAGAAAATTTCATGGCCTTATTTTGTAGTATAAATTGGAGAAATGACTTGCTTGTCATTTCTCATTTTGCTATCATGAGTTTATTTTTATTTTTGAGCTCACCTTGGTTTAGTGTTTAAGCCTTCATGTTTATCCTTGTTTTCACTTCCTAATTATTTACCTAAGCCAAGTCTTAACGCCTATTAGAAGTCCTATTGATCTTTAGAACGTAAATTCGCGTAGTGGAGAAAGTGTGAACGTACAAGCCTATGGCCACCATCATTGATGGATTTCTTTGGAGGTTACCTTGGAGTGTTTTAGGGTTAATGTTTATCTAGTAACCTAGTAGTTTGTTAATGCGCCGTTTATTTAGAACCTCTACTTTTGTTTTCCTTACTTTCATTTATTTTGGATGCCTTGTTTTAAGATTTAGAAATGGGTAGGGTTTTCTTATGTTTTAATGAGATTTTTAGGGTTCCACTTTCAAATTTTCTATTGTGCACTTCTCACCCCATTAGTTGATAACATGGAAATTAGGATAGTTTAATTTTTCATATTTTGCTTTTCTTAACTATGGAACCTAAAAAATATATATATCTTTTTCTTTCTTTTTGTTTTTCCCTAGTCTTTATTTCTCTTTGCTTGAGGGCAAGCAAATGTCTAAGCATGGGGGAGTTTGATGACTAGTTTTAGTCATCATTTTTGGGGTAATTTAGTAGCCTAAAAGTCTAAGTTTATTTATATTTCATGCTTGTTATTTCATATTTTAATGTCTTTTTATAATATATTAATTCCTAGTTTAATTTTGTGTTTTATGCATTTTTTTTAATTTTATGTTCTATGTTTAATTTTATGTTCTATATTAACTTGTGTTTTATTATGAATATAAATATTATTATATTACATTATGTTTGTTAAGTTTAGTTTAATTTTAATAACATATATTATGTTTTGTTTTGTTAATTAACTAATGTTATTTTTTTTGATTAATTTGTAGGTTCAAGTCCACCAAGAAGCCCTCCAACATGATGTAAGTTCAACCCACATACATGTAGCCCAAGTCCATTTGGAGCAGCCCACTTCATCACCATGCAGCCCGACCACCTACCAAGCAAACCCGAGCCCAAGTAAGCACTATTGGAGCAGCCCACCTAGCCTACCCGAGCCCAACAAGAGCAACCAAAACAGACCACACAACATGCTTGGCCGGCCACAACATGCATGCACCTTGCCACCTCATTCATCCCTTTTCCATCCTTTCATTCTAATTTAAACCCATCCATTCCCGCTTTTATATTTATTTTATTTTTCCAAAATGAAATGCATGAATCTAGTTATGCTCTCTCCTCATTAATTAAATGACATGCATGCATTTCCAATACATTGAACCCCTCTCTCTCTTTTCCCCTTCTACACACTTCCATTCATCCCCCTCCTCTTTATTTTATATTTTTATTTTCACTTCCATTAAATCAAATACAATGCATTCATACCTTCTCTCTCCCCTCATTTAAAGCCATGCATGAATCCTCCCCATGAATGTGGTCGGCCACCTCTTTATCTCCCCCTAATCTAGAAGCTTCCCTTCCCATCTATAAAAGGAGCCCATGGTCTCATGTTTTGGAGTTTGGCTTTTGGAGAGAGCTTTTGGAGAGTGCAAGTCAAGAGAGTTTTTCATTGTAATTTTCATTTCTAGTTTCTTTTTTTGTAATCTCATTTTGTTTAAGTAATATCATTTTGTTCTAAGCTATTGTGCACTTTCTTTCCTTTTAGTATAAAAAATATGAAATCTTCTTCTCTTATTTTGTCATCCTTTTCAATAATGCGTAGCTAATTTTCTTTTAGCATTTGATCATGAGGATCCATGATTTGAGATGAGAGTTATTTTTATTTCATAGTTTTATTTTTGCTTAATTCTACTCGGTCCTTCTTTAATTTTTATTTCGTCGACTCCGTATTTCCGGTATATGGTAGTAGGCTTAGGATCTCATATTTGAGTAGCCCAGAGGCTCGTGAATATGAAAGATCACTCAAAGAAGGAAGTAGTTGAACGCAACCCTAGAGATAGGACGACGTAAATCTTCCGGATTGGAGTCAAATCAATTAGTGTAGATCACATCGATAATGCAACTTTAGGCTTCTTTGGTTTGTAAAGAGATTTCGATCAAAGAGTCTATAAGTTAGGAGACCTAATGCTCTAGCGAGATTTTGTCTCATTTTCGGATCCGTCATGGCCGAGTATGATTTGCAAATTTAAAACTATACCTTTTATCCCTCTCATTTCATTTTATGGTGAATCAATGATCGAATGCTAGCTTTTTAATATAAGTTTTTCATCTCACAAATTATCGTTTATTTCAAATTAAAAATTCTCAAAATCCAACAATTTTCCGGTAGGATAATAATTCAAGCGTGAGTAGCAGTACTTGACAGCCCCGTGTTTAAATATGACCTTGATACTACGATTCGACAGGTACGCTTGCCTGTTCGGGTTTTAGCCCACCAGTCTACTTCTCTAACCCTACCCCAAATCGCGAGAACCTTTCCGTCCTTGCGGAGATATTTTACCAACCCCTATCGTTGTAAGAATCAAAAAAATGGGTCTGTTGAACTGAGCCCCGGGCTTATTCGCGGGGAACCCTGTCAGAGAGCGATGTTGGCGTTTCCCCGACGAATACCGAAATACCCTGGCTCCTCGAATGGAGCGAACAATTGGCTCTGGAGACTGCCCCCCAAGTTGCCCGGCCGAAACCTAATCGTTTCAGGTATAATTGATGGTTACCTTTTCGCACACTTGAACCCGTATATATTCTTGCTTATACTGTTTCTTATAGTTCCTCCCTTTAGCACTACAGGCCCGGTCAGTCCGGCTCCCAAGACTCCAGCTACCGAGAACCCAAAAGAACTAGTACAAGGCTCTCGGCCCTCGACCGGGAAATAACCCGACGCTTCACAACTGGCTGAGACCCACCTACCGGGACAAATGTAAATCCATCCAGGATGTGTAAAAGAGGGCACCCGCTCTTTGCGGGATCCTTTGAGGGAAACCTGGTCCTTCTCGCTAGCCATCAGGTGGGAGCACCATCCCCACACTAGGTAAATAACTGAACCCCTCCCCTTCTCACTTAAATATGATCCTAACTAGACGAAACATCTTGCCAGGTTACTAGTACACCTAAGCAGTAGCTCCTGATGTCGACAAGGAGGAGTTCTCGCCCCACCATCTCCAAACAAGCTCGCAAACTTCCTTTGAGATCCCAGGGATGCCAAGACACTTAAGGAGAGGAAGGTGGAGATCCTAGCGAAACTTTTCTAGATGTAGCGATATGACTCTCAACAGGTGAAAGTACAACAGGCTACGACTAAATGTCAGATGGGCATCCTCGAACGGGACTACTCGTATCTCGTCTGGGAGATGGAGCAGACAGGAGGTGGGTGCGAGGAGACCTCTCCCAGGAAACACATTGCGCGATCCCGGGATCCGATGTGCTTGGTCAACTAGGAGCTGATGGCTCAGAGCACTTACTACTACCCGTGAGTGCCTCCGAGGTCAGGGAGGTGAGGCCGGGGCCATTGGCTATGGGTCCAATATTGAGCTCGTCGGCTCTCACCTTTTCTTATTCTAGCTTCTCGCATGACCTTATAATAAAAATTTAAACCAATATTTAAGTTTTCCCTCCCTCGGCGATTGTCCATCTATATTTTTAATAATATTCTCGCCTAGCGTAATGTATTCATTCTGCCAAATGTTATGCTTGCTTTTTCTACTTTCGCCGCTCTATGCCTTTTGCTCAGCCTGGAACTCTGCTTGGAGGCTTTTGCTATTTGCAGGTAAGAAGCTGCTGCTGGGTTGGGCAAATCACGAGGAACCAGAATATTAAAAAATGCTATCCGTACCCCCTCCGCCTGAGGAAAACCTCAAGATTGCCAATTTTTTCTATAAATAGGCCAGCTCACAAATCATATTTATTTCCATTTGATTCTTAGTCTTTGTTCTCTTCTTACACACTCGCAACTTTGAGACCTCGGACCTATGCAAACCAAACTTCCCTCGCACACTCGCAAAATGTCGAGAGAGACAGACGGTTGAATTCGATGCATGCAAGGCTTCATTAACCATGATTTTCCCCCTTGCAAGTTGACCGAGGAGGAGTACCTTTCCGCGGTGGCCAATTACGTTCCGCCAGGGTTTGTCGCACGGAATCACGAGGGTCATGACAAAATCAACTTCTTGCCAGAAGGGGAGCTCTCCGTCCCCCTAGAGCACTTTGAGGTTGGGTTCTGCCTTGCCCTCAAGCCAGAAGTGCGCCAGATCTTCCGGTACTTTGGAGTGGTTTCAGCCAAACTCAACCCGAAATCCGTCGCACTTCTGACAGCATTCGCCTGCTACATGTATGCGAAAAGGATCGAGTTCAACCTCTCGGTCTTCCGAAAGTTGTTCAACTACCGGGCCAAGAGTGGGACCGTCTTTTTTTCTGTCTAGATGATCAGGATGAGCGGCCTCGCCAACAAGAACCACCATTGGCCCAAAAAGTTCATTTTCATCTCCGGCTTGTCTCTTACCCAATCAGAGGCCTTGGCCTGCAGGGAGGAGCCGGGTACCTCATCCCGGCAAAGTTAAAAAAAGCAGAAGTTGGAAGCTTTTCCCCGCCACGTATTCCAAGAAGACCAAAACATCAACGACGGACAAGGGCAATACCGTTGTCATGGTCCCCTCCAGGACCCCATCTGCGATGGATGCGATGAATATTGTCGCCAAGATCACTGCTACCGTAGAGAAGGCACTTGAGGGACCAGTACCGAGAGGGAACCGGAACTTCAGCCTTGGTAGGAGTCACCTGGATGAGATGGGTCAGCCTCTTCTTCAGTGGGACCCGAGGCTAACCTTGCCTCCATCTCGACGCTCCTGCCCATGTGGATGGAGAAAGATACTACCAGTGGTGAGGCCTTCACACTCTCCTTTAGGCTATACGGCCATGAGGATGCCACCCTCTACGATAAGGAGTCAACCCAGACCCTTGCACACGAGACTGCTCGGGCCCAGCTGTGTGCCCTTGATCTCGTGCACATGGCATCGCGCCGGAGCCTCAACCTTGAATGAAACCTAAACGAGGTTAAAAAGTCATGGGATCTCGCCATAGTTGAGGTGTCTTCCCTGCAGCGCCAACTGGCGGCCTCTGAGGCGCTTCTCGCCAGTCACCCAGCAGAAGGGCATAGTGGAACATTCGTTACCCTATCATAGTTTTGCATCAATCTTTGCTAATTTTTTTCAATATCCCTCAGGAACTTATGAATTTCGAGTTGTTGCACACACAGTTGGCAAACTATGAGCGTGAGGTCTCAGGGCTGAAGGCTAAGAATAAGCGCCTCTAGGAAACCCTCCTTCTTCACCCCCCCCCCCCCCCGAGCAAAAAGGTCAGACGACACCAATACAACAACTACGAAATTGAGGTGATGATGCGGGAGAATTCCTAGGGCAGGCTAAGCATGTTATTGGGGTGCTGCGGGATGTCGGATTGCTAAATGAAGGCGGTGGGAAGCTTACAACGTACAGCGTTGTCCCCTGGCTGTTCACTCCCATTGACATGCCCGAGGGGGAGGTTGACCTTCGGACCACTTTTGAGAGGAGAATCCTCCGACGAGATGTCCGGCGACTCTTCCTGAAGGGCTTTTGCCTCTTATTTTTTCTTGTATTTTTTCCCCTTTTTTTATTTTTTGAGATACATGTAATAGGAGAGACCACTAATGTATTTGTGTATTTATAAAAGACTCTTTTTGGGCATGTTATTTCTTTCATTTCTAGAGGGATGATTGATGTTCTTTATTTCTTGCCTTTTGCTTTTAGCTATTCACCAATGCTTTCGCGCATTCGTATATACCTTAGGCTCTTAGATGGTGACTGCAGTGTCATTCGTAACTCATGCTTGTGAATTACATTTGTAGGGAGACGGCCTTGACCCCTTACTCCACGGGGCAGGTACGCTAATTATGTCTGCCTTGTAAACCTTATCGAGTGTGTCTTGCCGAGAGGGGCTTGTCCGCTAAATAAATGTCGCATCTCTCCGAGCAACAACCCCCCTAGGCCTTCAATGTCCACCGAGGGCCCGACAGACCTGCCAGCTAGGTTAGAGCTTAAAAATGGGACTAACTCGAGACAGTGTTTCTCAACATTCCATAATGTCCACCTAGGGACCAACAGACCTGACAACTAAGTGAGAGTCTGACAGTGGGAATAGCTCGGGACTTAGTTCTTCAACATTCCATAATGCCCACTGAGGGCCCAACAGACCTAATAGTTAGGTGAGAGCCTGAAAGCGGGAATAACTCGGGAATTAGTTTTTCATCATTCCATAATGTCCACTGAAGGCCCAACAGACTTGATAGCTAATTGAGAGTTTGACAGGGGGAAAAACACGGGACTTAGTTTTTCAACATTCCATAATGTCCACCGAGGGCGCAAAATACCTAACACCTAAGTGAGAGCCTGATAGCAGGAACAACTCGGGACATAGTTTTTCAACATTCACAATGTGCACTGAGGGCCTAATAGAACTCAAAGCTAAGTGAGAGCCTGACAACGGGAACAGCTCAAGACTTAGTTTTTCAACATTCCACAATGTCCATTTAAGGCCCAACAGACCTGACAACTAAGTGAGAGCTTGATAGCGGGAACAACGCAAGACTTTGTTTTTCAACTTTCATAATCTCCACCGAGGGCCCAACAGACGTGATAGCTAAGTGAGAGCCTAACAGCGGGAACATCTCGGGTCTTAGTTTTTCAACATTCCATAATATCCACCGAGGACCCAATAGACCTTACAGCTAAGTGAGAGCCTGAAAACGAGAACAACTCCGGACTTAGGTTTTCAATATTCCAGAATGTCCGCCGAGGGACCAAAAGACCTAACAGCTAAGTGGGAGCCTTACTGTGAGAACAGCTCGCGACTTTGTTTTTCAACAATCCACAACGTCGACTGAGGGCCCAATAGATCTGACAGTTAGGTAAGAGCTTCACAGTGGTAATATCTAAGGACTTAGTTTTTCAACATTCCACAGCATCCACCAAGGGCCTAACAGACCTGACAGCTAGGCGAGAGCCTAACAGCGGGAACAACTCCGGACTAAGTTTTTCAACATTACACAACACCTACAGAGGGCCCAACAGACCTGACAGCTAGGCGAGTGCCTGATTATGGGAACAACTCGGGACTTAGTTTTTCAACATACCACAATGTACATTGAAGGCCCAATTGACATGACAGTTAAGCGAGAGCCTGATAGTGGGAATAGCTTGAGACTTAGTTTTTCAACTTTCCACAACGTCCACCGAGGGCCCAACATACCTGATAGCTAGGTGAGAGCCTGCGAGCGGGAACAACTCGGGACTTTGTTTTTCAACCTGTCTTTTAGCATTTATTGAGGGGGGAGGGGAGAGAAAAGGACATGTTAAGAGAGAAAAAAGTCAGAGAAAATAAATGCATTCTATTTATTCGGGGATTGAAGCGTTTCAAGTCGTCACCACTCCATATATGGCTGATCGTTACCCCCTCCACATTTTTGAGGTGATAACTTCCTGACTTGAGCACTTCTTCGATTACAAAGGGACCTTCCCAGTTTAGATTGAGCATCCCTACTGACGTAGACCTTCCGGACGCATCCACTTTTTTCAAGACAAGATCGCACTTCACAAATTGTTTTACTCGTACGTACATGTCGAAGTACTAAGCCAATCAACGCATGACCTCTTCTTACCTAACGACGGCCAGGTCGCGATGTTCCTCCACAAGATCAAGCGAGAGTTACATCTCGCTCTCATTCTAAATCATCCAATCCTCTTCCCCTTCTCTTACAATGTTTACCTGTAGTGATTTGACCTTGAACTCTACGGGAAGCACGACCTTGTATCCATGTGAAAGCATGAACGGGGTTCCCCCATGGCCGTGTTGGGCGTGGTTCTTAGGGCCCAAAGAACCGATGGGAGGTATCCCACCCAATTCCCCTTTAGAATCTCCACCTTCTTATTCAACAGGCCAACGATGATCTTATTTGTTGACTCCACCAGCCCGTTACTTTGGGGATTTTGGACCGATGCGAACCTGAGATCAATCCCAAGGTGGCCACAAAAGCTGATGAATTTCTCACTGGAAAATTGCGGCCCGTTATCAGAGACTATGGCCTGAGATAGCCCATGCCAACAGATGATTTCTCCCAAAACAAACTTACGGATTACCTGGGAAGTTACCTTTGCAATGACTTTTACTTCCAGCCACTTAGAAAAGTAATCAATCATTACAGGAAGGAATCTCCTTTACCCACTTGCCTAAACAAAAGGCCCCAACAAGTCAATTCCCCAAATATTAAAAGGCCATGGTGCCGTGATACTTCTGAGCCTCTGGGCGAGTAAGAGTTGTAACGGTGCAAATAGCTGAAATTTTAGAAATTTCCTTGCGAATTCTTCAGCAAACTTGCCCAAGGGTTGGCTAGAAATACCCCTGCTGGATGATCCGGCCCTCCAGGGTCCTGCTACCTGAGTGGCTTATACACTCTCTAGAGTGGACTTCCTATAAGACCTTTGGAGCCTCCTCCTTAAATACACATCTAGCCAGAAGTCCTGAGAGAGTCTTTCGAAAGACCTCTCCCCCGAGCAATAGGTAATACATTGACTTATTCCTGAATCGCTTCTTGTCTGAGACCTCTCCAGGAAACTCATGGTGGTTAGGAACGTGATAAACAGATCTCTCAATGAAGGGCACTGCACTATCTCCAATAGCTCTCCTTCTTCTGTGGATGGTCAGAATAAGTCCGCTGCAGCTCCCCTGGTCCTTGGACTAAACTTAGATAGATGATCTGCTGCAGCATTCTCCTCACGTGGTACAAGTCGGATGGAGAAAGTCAAAAACCCCCCGATAAGGACCCTTGTCTTGAGTAAATGTTATTTCAGGGTTAGCTCCCTTGTCTCGAACTCTCCTTTGACCGGCAAGGCCACCACCATCGAGTCCGTCAACACCTCCACTTCCTATACTCCTATCTCCTTAGCAAGTCGCATCTCTACAATTATTGCTTCATATTCTGCCTTATTGCTAGTTACGGGGAAGTGTATTACCACGGCTTTTTCAATCTTTATTCCCAATGGGCTCTCCAAGACAACCCTTACGCCCAAAGTGTGCTTTACCGATTCCCAATCCAATAGCAGCCTCCATGCAACATAATGGCTCAGACCTACCTCTTCTGACTTCGCCACGCAATCTGCTAAGAAGTCTGCTACCGCTTGTGCTTTAACTGACAGGCCCCGGACGAAAGAGATGTCAAATTCACCAAATTCTACAGACTACTTTGCCAACATTCTTGAAAGCTCCACCCCTTCAAAGATGCCATGTAGTGGGTGATCTGTCACTACTAGAACTGAGTGAGCTTGAAAATACGGCCAAATCTTCTGAGCCAAGATGACCAATGTAAAAGCTAACTTCTCCAGGATGGGATATCTGAGTTCTGCCTTTTTTGAGACCTGACTCACATAGTAAATTAGCAGGTGCTTCTTTCCCTCTTCCAAGACCAAGATGGAACTTACAGCCTCTACCCCCACTCTGAGGTACAAGGTCAGGTTTTCCCCTTCTTTGGGTCTTTGGAGGAGTGGGGCCTGGGAGAGTTGATATTTCAGAGACTGGGAAGCCTCCTTACATTCCTTGGACCATTCAAATTTTGGCCTCCTAGCAGTAGCCTAAAAAAGGGTGAGCACTTTTCTCCTTCCTAGGAAAGAAACCTGCTCAGCCCTACATGCTTCCCTGTTAGGTGCTAGACCTCCTTAGTATTCCTGGGTGACCCCGACTCTATTATGCCATTTATTTTATCTGGGTTGGGTTCTACCTCAGCCAGAGTCAGGAGGTGTCCAAGGAACTTCCCCCAACATGCTCCGAAAGCACACTTTTGGGGGTTCAACCTCATTTTAAATCTACGCAAAGTGGAAAAGTTTTCTTCCTGATCTTGGAGGTGAGAGCTCACATCCTTGCTTTTCACCAATAAGACATCCACATACACCTCCTGGTTCCTCCCTCTTTGCTCCCGAAAGACCCTGTCCATCATCATATGATAGGTTTCCCCTATATTCCTTAGCCCAAAGGGCATCATGTTATAGCTATAACATCTGCTACTCATGATGACAGACACATCCTTTACATCTAGAGGGTGCATCCTGATCTGGTGATAACCTGAAAAAGCATCTCAAAAACACATTATAGGGAAACCGACGGCTAAGTCAACCATAGCATTAATCCAAGGCAGGGGTAGCAATCCTTGGGGCATGCTTTATTTAACAATGAAAAATCAACACACATCCTCTACCTCCCATCTCCCTTTTTTTTACCATTATGGCATTTAAGACCCAGCCAGGAAACTAGATCTCTAATACAAACCCTTCTTTGAAAAGTTTCTCCACCTCCTCTTGGATAGGCCCCTTAATTTTGTCGGGCACGTTCCTTTTGTTTTGGCGGATAGGGAGGACCTTTGGGTCGAGGTTCAACCGATTGCAAGCCACGTCCGCATCGATGCTGGGAATATCCATTATGCTCCATGCAAAGATGTCCATGTGCTTCTGAATGAAAGGCTACATACTCTCTTGATCATTTTCTCGTAGGCCCCTGTTGACCCACACCTTCTCCGCTTGCCTTATCGAATCAGAACCTCCAGCTCTACAAACGTTTCTATCGGTTTCATCCTGGATTACTCCTCCCACTTTTCAACTTCCCGCTCTCCTTGGGCGAGGACCTCCTCCTCCACTACTTCTTCTACCACCATCATCTCCTCTTCTCCTCTGGACTCTCCTCCCACACACTCCTCTAAAATAGGGACTTGTTCCCTCCCCGACTCCGCCGACGCCTCCTCCATCACCTCCCCAATCGCCTCAGCCTCCCCCATCCATGATGAAAGTTAGGTGATAAGATCTATCTACCTCTAGAGGGGGGGTGAATAGAGTAAGTTCAAATAGATTGATGTATTTAAAACTTTTGATTTACTTAGTGTAGAAAGTGAGTTATGCAATGGTTAAATATATGATAAAGCAAACAGCACACAGCACACAGCACACAGCAAGAAGTAAACATAAAACACAGAAGACACAAGGAAATTATAGTGGTTCCCCAAACTTGGGTAGTCCACTCTTCTATCACCCTTCTATAGGAATCCACTGCAGGATGGTTGATCAGGTGTCCTGGGCACCACCAGATTTTTTGATAAGGTGTCTTGCCACCACTGATTTTGACAAGGTCTCAGCTAACCAAAAGGGTAACTTTTGAAGGGAGTTAAAACCCTGTACAGATGGAATAAGGTAAAGAAAGGATGAGTATGCTTCTCTGTCAACTATCAGAGAGAAGCTTGTGGATTTTGATGTTGTCAGAGCTCCCCCTGAGATGTAGATGAGTTCAGGTTGAAGAAGCTTTGCACAAGGGTGACAGGCTCTTCACTGCTTGTCCTTCTTCAGCAATAGATAACTCAGAAACTGAGTGTTTGATGTCTGAAGGTAGAAGGCAGTCTGTAGAAGAGTTGATTGCAGAGCAGAAGAGAATTAGAGAGTATTGATGATGATATTTTTCTGAATGATGTTCTTCTCTTTGAATTCTCTGCAGCAGATTTTGTGAGAGAGAGATGATGAAGAATGTTCTCTGTAACAAAACTGAATAACTGTGTTACTGTCTCTCTCGAAAAATCTCTGAGTAATAGAATTACTACTGTCTGATAGATAGCCGTTGGCAGGGCATTCAATGCATTCCTTAACTATCCATGCCTTGGAAGGAAGTGCCTTAATTGATTTCCAATGAAAATTCCTTGAGATATGGACCAATTAAGTCTTGAAACGGCCAGGGGATCTCTTGCAATAACTGCTTTGATGATCTTTAATTTGAATTTCAAATGTCAACAGACGGGAGAACTCAAACCATCGAACTTATCATAAATCGTCGATCTGAGCTCGACTATCCGTCGATCAGAGAGTGATTAAGAATGCAAAGAGAATCACGCCAAATCGTCGAGCTGAAGTCGACGTTACGTCGAACTGAGGACGACGCTGCGTCGAGCTGCGATCGACTATGCGTCGAGCTGAGGACGACGACACGTCGAGCTGGGGTCGACTAACCGTCGAGCTGAGCAGAACTAAATTCTCAAATATCCTAAGTTCTAAACTCACACTCAATGACCTATGCTATACAATGAGGTCATGAATCCTTAGCATAGTTATCCTGACCCAAATATAAAAAGGGTGTTCCAACACATGAGATTGTGTTAACTGCAGATACGTAGCACTGCCTTGCCACTTTAGGGTCTCCCCTGACCGAGACTTGCACCCCATGTTGTTGAACTTGAGGTACTAGCGGAATGACGAGGGGACGCATCGCAATCCGCTGATGAGGGGCTGACCGAAGATGTCATAACCCGTATTTTCTCCGCATTTAATGATATATCAGAGTAAGATAAAACGTCTGTCATTATTCCACTTCAGCATGAGATAACTGTAGACTCTCAGACAAAACTCTAACTTAACACTTTCATGTAAGATCCATAAGTTATTAAGAGGAAAATCCAGTTAAAGTTTAAGCGGTTAGCTGTATCCCGTGACTTAGTGGCTCATCTAGTTTATAATATCCCTCAAACAACTAGACCCCTAAAAGTGGTTTTTCCATGACTAGGTCATGAAAAAAACCCTAGGAAGCTCAAGAGAGCGAGTTAACCAAGGCATGAAGGTGGAAATCCCCTTGGTCTAAAAATAGCTCAATCCAAGCACTATCCCTAGGGTTTGACTTTAGGAGTTCAATTTGACTCCAGGACCCCCACCTAGACTATCCTGAACCCTAAGGGAGGTCAATGGGTCACCAAGGACCCATTGGGATCAACTAAAGAGGTCAAGTTGACCAAAGTCAACCCTAACCCTAAAGTGGTCAAAGTGCCCTATTAAGGGCCAAGTGGTCTCCAAGGTGCCAAACCAATCCTACCCAACCCTTCCTAGACTTAGGGGATGCCAATGGGTTACCAAGGACCCATTGGGGTCGACCCAAAATGTAAATTTGACCAAAGTCAACTCAACCCTAAAATTAGGTCAAATTAGACCAATTGGACCCAACGAAGCCCAATCGACTTGAGCTAACCCCAATTTGAGTGGCCCATTTGCTTTAGGAGGCAGGAAATTACCTCAAATGCCATTGAAATTCTGTAGGGGGTGACAAGTAGAGAGAAAGTCAAGTTTTCCCTTTAATGGAGGATAGAGAAAGTGAGGAGTAAAGGCCATTCATGGACAAGGGAGACCAAGGGCCTCCCCAATTACTGGATTCAACTCCCCTGGGGAAGAGGAGAAGTTTCCAGCCATTTCCCAAACTAGTTGAGCATAGGTTAATGTAACAACCCATTTCCATCTAAACCCCTAAGAGTGGTTTTGTCATGACTAGGTCATGACAAAACCCTCTGAAGTCCAAGTAGACTAGGTGAACTTAGGTAGGAAGGTGAAGGCCACCATGGTCTGCAAATAGTTGAATTCTAAACATTAGTTTATGATGACCTTAGGGCTTCAACTTGACTCCATGAACCCACCACAACACCACTAACCCCTTGGGTGGTCCATAAGGTTACTAAGGACCCATTGGTGGTAGTTAAAGTGGCCAAGTTGGCTAAAGCCCACCCTAACCCTAAATGGGTCAAACTAGCCTACTCGTAGTTGTCTCAATAGTAGCATTCTCTAGCAGCAGGAAAAAGGCCTCACCCAGCAGGCTTTAATTATTCTATAGCAGTTTGAAAGTATGCCTTCCCTCTGCCCCGTAGGGGGGCCTTGCTGTTTGGGAACGATCCAATCAAGTAATAAAGAAAGTAAGTTTCAAGAAAAAACCGTAGGGTCAGTTGACCCTTCCTTATCCAAGTGGACCCCACACATGCCCTCCTAACCCTAAAGTGAGCTCAATGGGTCACCAAAGACCCATTGGGGTCAACCTTAGAGCCTAAGTTGACCCAAATCAACCCTAGCCCTAAAGTGGTCAAAGTGCCCTAACTAAGGGGCAAGTGACCTCCAAGGTGATAATTCAACCCTACACAACCCTTCCTAGACCTTAGGGGAAGCCAAGGGGTCACCAAAAACCCCTTGGGATCAACCAAAATGGTCATGTTGACCAAAGTCAACTCATGGGTCAAAGTGGTCAACTTAGGTTAACTTAGCCCAATTCAAGAAGGCTAACCCCAAGTGGTGTGGCCCATTAGCCTAAGGAGTGGAGAGACAAATTTTGGGCCCACCAAATTATGAGAATGATGATTAGGAGAGAGAAGGAAGGAGTTACTCAATTTTTGGAGGAGAGAGAAAATGGAGCTTAATGGCCATTATGGCCCTGGAGGTTTCAAAAACCCCCACTTGATGGGCTTTTACTCCTTGGAGGCAGGGGAGGCGTTTTCAGGAAGTGACCAGCCAGTGGGGTGGCTCAACCCTTCAAATGGCTGAAACCGAAATTGCCCATTAATGACCATTCATGTCCATTAGAGTTACACCCTTCCCCTTCCCCAATTAGGGATCTTAAAAGCCTCACCAGGCAGAGGGGAGAAGGTTACAACCTTTACCTGAAGGAATCAAGATACCTAGCTGTGCCGTTATAGAAACCCGATCGGCGCCACCACCACTATGGTAAACTGGAGATCGACTCGCCTCCAGCCCTCACAACATGTCCTCCCTTGCTCACTCATCCATGGGTAGATCGTAGAAATTTTTTAGGATGAGAATCGGGCTCAATTGAGCCCAATCAAAGGGATCGTTTTCCTTGTATTTTCAAGAAAAATGTGTTTGCAGGATCGCCAGAATCCGCCCCTCCGGCGGCAATGCCGCCGCCTGGCGATAGCCACCATCTCGACGGAGGTGGTTGTGGCGGTGGCCGACCAGGGAGGTGGCCGGGAGGCCGGGAAATGGGGATGGAATAAGCTCCAGGTCAGGAGAATCCTGGCCGTCGGCTGGAGCTTTAAGATGACCGGATGCTGCTTATTCTGCGCGAAGATTTGTGTGCCTTGAATAAAATTCCTAGGAATTAAATGATTTCATGTGATTTTCTATCACATATTATACAGTTAATGTTTTTATTTATTAAAAATACTTAGAGGCTTGTACAAAGAAAGTGGTCAACATGAAGTCTACAGGTCTGGATGTCTAATTTATTTTAAAATTTATTTGAGTAAATTTGGAGTTTAGGTTAGACTTCAACACTCAATTTGGTGGGGTCTATTCCTAGGGCTAGTCAGAGACTTAAATGTGTGCTCCCACTTCACCATATGTCCAAATGATCTGAAATTTTAACAGGGAGTCAATATTACCTATGCCTAGGTCATGTCCAAAAATGGAAATTTTTGGAGATACATTTTCTCTTGTTTTTGAAATTATTTAATAATCCTTGGGTAATTTAATTAGGGGACCTAATGACCTCCAAACCCTCCCAAATTTTTGTGAGTGGTCATTGGGAGCATCATAAGGCTCTGGATTAAATTTCATCTCGTTTGGAGATGATTTTAGTTGAAGTTTTGTAAACCCTAGCCTTGGCCGAAAGGGGGGTATTTAGGTCAAAGTGTTCCTTGTGGGTTTGAGTGGTCAAATCATCTCAACAGAGGCTGAAATTTGGGCCACTGGTTTGATATGATGCAAGATACCCTCACAAGGAATTTGGGGTGTATTGGGGGTAGATTTTCCCTAGGACCCAAGTTCAAACCCAAAGGTAAGACTTTGGGGATTTGAGAAGGGCATGGGGTGATATGCCCTTGTATGGACTTGGTGTTCAGTCCATGTGATCCTAGGGTGGTGAAAAGCCCTAGGGCAAGATATGGTGGGATTTGGACACATGCACACCACTTAAACCACTAGGTAAGTTTTTGGGTCCATACACCTTAGAGAATGTCTGATGGCTCTTATGACTTTGGAACTGCATGATATTTTTGTAGAGGTCATTTTCTTAATCATATTAACCACTGAATTAGACTACATAATGTTTGGATGATTTTACATGTGGGTTCCTTTTAAAAGTGCACTATCATGAGTTGTCTTGAAGAATTTTTTTATGTGACTTGCTGACCTTGGGTTTTGATGATATTTGGACAAGCAATGTTTTAAGACTATAAAAAACCATAGAGATTTTTAATATGAATTTTAGACCATTAAATGGGGTACTTCATTCACAACCCATCAAGTTGCACCTTCTACTTAGAAATTTCTTATGAATAAACCACTCAATGAAAACTTATGAAATTTAGTAAGATACCTTTATTGACATATTAAAGCTCTATGAATTTTTATGAAAATTTTGGTAGTCTATATATAGGGGTTATTTCACAAGGTGTTGTTTTCTAAGTAAAAGTAATTGAATTTATTTTGGTACTTAGTAAGCTTGATAAAATATGATTTTTGGTCAGAGAATTTTTCTGGTCATCCTTGAGATTCAGTAATTTTCTACAATTTTCTGATGATTAACTTCAGTACTTTCTTCTTTACCCATAATTAATGACTTACTATTGGATAAATTAATTAGAGGCCAAATCATTTTTTGAAAATCATGAAATTTAGTATTTACTGTTATTCCTCTGTTATCTAGTGTTCATAATTTTTGGGTGGCCATTACCTGAAAAAATATTATACTTTATGTTCAAATTACCCATGGCCTAACTTTGGGAAAAATTAATTAAATACAAATTTAATTAGGAAAATTATAAGTTTCTGGAGTTAGGCAAATAATGTCATGATATGCCCCCATTAATTATCTTAAGGCTTGTGGATTAAAATTTGTAGCACCTCCTATCATGTACAACATATAGTATAGGTTGGTCTGCATATAGTAAAACTGCAGAAAATGTGATAGCGTTTGAATTGGGCATATGGGTTGAGGTTAATAGTTTGCTGGTTTGGGTAAGATGAGATTGAGTTCATCATTGGAAGTTGTGATGAGGAAAATGTTGGGTTGACTAGGATTAGGGGGTGCTCGGGATCTACGAAAGATCATCTTTCCTATAAAAAGAGAGAGAGAGAGAGAGGGTCAAAGCACACTAGGGATAGATCCAGAGTAATATAAAAAAGATCGGGAATCGGGTATTGAAACAATAATAATAAGTGCCTTACGAAAGGGCGCTTTGGGCTTCATCCCATCATAGTTACTAGTGCCCTCGAGAGCCCTTCACGGGGAATGCCTTGGGCAGTCCAAGGTTAATGTAAGCTGTAAGAATAATCAATGTTTAAGAGTAACTAGTATAACTAGGGGTTCACTTTCACACACCCCGGTGTCTCAGGATGTTAGGTTGGGTCACACGGGCGGTAGGCTCGGTGGTTGTGGAAATGGGCTGGATAGTCCGACGAGCATAAGGCTCAGTAGAAAATTATGACGGATGGGTTAGTCCGGGGAGCTTTTGTAACACCCCAAAAATCATTTGACTGTATACTAGTCAACACGGCCAGGGAAACGAGCATGCCCAAGGCCGTGTCATGTTGTGTGTACTCAAGTGGGTCTCTAGTGGGTCTCGAGTGGGTCTTGAGTGGGGCTCTAGTGGGTCTCGAGTGAGGCACATGACCTAGGACACGGGCGTATACCAAGTCGTGTCCTGCTCTGTGTTGTCTCGAGTACTCGAAGAAATGATCTCGACGTTTATCGAGAGGGTAAACGGCCTGCGATACGGGCGTGTTCCTTTGTCTTGTCCTTTTCAGGTTGTCGCCAGGCTTTACAGGGTTGCTGAACACGTGCTGGACACGGTCATGTCTAAAGTTGTGGCTGGCATACTGCCTGGGATATGGGCATGTCCTATGGCCATGTCTTATTCTAGTTGAGTCGGTTTTTTTGCCTCTTGAGGCACACGGCCTATGATACGGGCGTGTCACAGGCCGTGTAAGCCCAAAAATAGAGCTTGCAGGGCAATTTGTGGTCGTTCATTTCCTTTAACTGGGATCTAATGGTGCAGAGATATTCCTGCTGTTATAAGGTCGAGAGTTAAATAATAACTCTCATTGATATTAGGCCATTCTCTTTCTACAGAGATAGAGAGATGGGAGAGCAAGGAAGGAAAGAGGAGAAGGAATCCGGCTACCGGAGGAGCTTCAGCGTTTCGAATCGAGATTCGAGTTCAGATTTGTGGAGGTAAGGACGTTGTGGTGATTTCTATCCGGCTAGATTTACATGGATCCAAAGCGATCGTCAAGGGTAAAAGTCTCCTTCTTGGACAAGTGAAGTACTTTTTTATGCATGTGCATAGAATCCTCTACCAAGAGGAGGAAAGTGCAAGTGATTCATGCAGGTTGATGGTTGCTATCCCTGATTGAGTCTGCATCTTGATCCGGAAATGTGTAGTACATAATAGGCATGCTGTGTGAATCCCATCCGGACGGGTAGTCTAGATTGGTGATGTTTATATTGCGATCCGGAGAAGACTCCCTGTATGAAACGAGTATTAGACGGAGTTTGTGAGAGTACCTGTGAATGGTGAATTCTCCCATATCTAGGATATTCTGTGTGAGCTCCTTGTGTGGTGTATGTTGCGTGAATTGTATGCTCTGAATGAGCTGTGTGCTGCATTGGGAAGCGGATATGCGTGAGCTATGGATTGAATAGGAAAGGGAAAGCCGACCCACGTCAAGATCTACGCTATTGACAAGTTGAGCAACGGTAAAAGGCTGACCTATACCTGCGTGGTGATAGGTTGATTGGTTACAATACAAATTGGGGGCTGTGGGCCTTCCCGGGTTGTTACACCACGGTGGTGGATCGATCTGAAATGCTCAATGGTTGCCATGAGGTGAACACCTCTGAGTGGGATGGGCGAGGATGTCTCCAGCATGGGTGTTGTAGTAGACCATCGCCCACATCCAAGAAGTTAAGAACCTCTAATCAGTGGTGTTACTAAGGATGATTCGGTACACCGTAAGGGTGCCGTGAGTGCACGAAGCGTCTTGCATGAAGGCCGACGTTTGTGATGATTTTGTACGTGAGAGCACTTGTTGTGATATATATATTGATTGCAATGCATGCAGGGAAGGAACCACTACCCTGGGTAAGGGGTAGGGTCGTTATAATTAGTTAGCTGAATGTTGACCGTTGCATTGTTTATCACCCTTGGGGTGGATGTCCATATACAGGTACTGATGGACTGAATTGGATTGAGCGGGCTGAATCCCTTGTTGTTGCTATTGGTAGGCCCTTGAAGGCCATGCGAAGAACTATATTTTCATGTGTGTCCGGCCTACGTGCCGATGTATGAAATTACATTTGTAAAGAGAAACATGTAAGACCTTAAGGCCATGAGCATTTGTGGTTGTATACATTCCTGGTGATATATATAAATGTGTCATATATATATTTAATGGACATTCAATGTGATGAGTTCTTGCAAGTTAAAACTTCCGCTAGAATGCTTTTAGTTAAGATACGAGTAGAAAGTAAGTTTAATATTCATACGTGATTCCATCGTTTGTTTGTGAAATATGGCGTGGGGACCCGACAGGACCCTCTTTTATATCTGCGTGACAGATGAAGGCCTTACAAATTGGTATCATAGGATAAGGTTTGGTAGGGATAACATAATTGAACTCACGAATGTCCACTAGGAATGTAATATATGTGTTTGAGGAGTGTGAGCATGTATACTAGGCCAGTGTGCTATTTTGGGATGGACGTTAATGGTGTTTTGTCCATATATATGTGATGAGGAGTGGAGCTGGGCAATCTGAGCCCCAACGTTCTGATGAGAGTGCTGCACCAGCTGAGGTGCCTACACCTCCCCCCTCAGCGAAGAACTTACGTTTAGTTACTGAGGCCGTGCTCGCAGGTCTAAATGCATAGCCTATTGGGCAAGCAAGGCCTGCAATGTTGCCAGTACGTCTTGGTGCGCGACAAGAGTGGGTTGAGGCTCTAATTGACGAGCAACTAAAATGGTTTATGGAGTTTAATCCACCTACGTTTTAGGGTGGGTTCCCTAACACAGGCCGAGGACTGGATCGCAAGAGTGAAGAGGATCCTAACTGCGATCATGACAGAGGAAGGGCAGAAAGTTACTTTAGCCACTTTCCTACTGGAAGGAGAGGCGAGGCTTTGGTGGGATGAAGTGGAGTTGCACCACTTGGCATGCAGAGGCCTAGGGGAGATATCGATCGTGGAATTTTCAATATTATTTTGTGCAAAGTATTTTCCAGTATCACAGTGCATTGCAATGGAAAATGAGTTCCAACGTCTGGCGTAGGGTGAGAGTACTATGGATACTTACCTCCATGAGTTTACCAGGCTGGGGTGCTATGCGGGGTCTACTTTCGCAGAGGAGGCGCGCAAAATGAATAGGTTCTATGAGGGACTTCGTGATGAGTTGAGGTTGGAGTTCCCGAGTTCGGTGAACCAAGGCTTCCAAGCATTAATAGATACAGCCCGTGCGTTGGAAAAGGATTTGAAACGGGTGCAGGACAAGAAACACTTGGCGGTGGAAAATCCAGAGTTCAAAGTTCTGCAGACGGAACAATCGGAGTTTAGGAAATGAGACAAGAAGAGGTTCAAGCCTGCCGAACAAACTCAGACGAATGTTACTTTGGGAGTAACATATGGGCAAGGACGTGTTTAGACACATACATGTTTTGATTGTGGAAAGCAGGGACATATAGTACATGATTGTTTGAGCGGCCCTTCAAAAGGTGAGAAAAAGACAGGTGCGTCTTATGAGAAAAAGGGCAAGGCAGTGATAGAGTCATCTGCATCCCGGGCGCAACCTCGATTATATAATCTTGAATTGCAGGAGCCGCAAACCTCAAATCGTGAAGAACAGCAGCCTCGCGTGTATAATCTGGAATTACAGGAGGCCATAAAGCGGATTATGAAGGATGCAGATGAGCGGAAGTAAAATATAGAGTGTCATTTACTATTTTTGTGATGTAATAAAGAACCTGTTGTATATATGTTTGTTAAAAACTTGTATTTGTGCGATGTCGTGCAGCGAGACAAGCTGTGGCCTCTAATCTCTAAACTCGGATCGTTTTGTAAAAAGGTGCAACAAAGGTGTGGTTGTGTTTGAGCTAAATTTTGGGACGAAATTTCTTTAACTGGGGGAGGGTTGTAACACCCCAAAATTCATTGGGCTGTAAACTGGGCAACATGGACAGGGACATAGGCGTTTCCAAGGCCCCGTCATGCTCTGTGTACTCGAGTGGGTCTCGAGTGGGTCTCGAGTGGGGCTCGAGTGGGTCTCGAGTGAGGCACACGGCCTGGGATACGAGCATGTCCCAAGTCATGTCCTGCTTTGTGTTGTCTCGAGTACTCGACAAAAAGCTCTCGACGTTTGTCGAGAGGGTACATGATGATGCATAATTTGACCTAAGTTAATAATAAAAAATCTAAATAATCTAATATAAATATTGTTAATTTTATCCGTTAAACCGTATCTTTTTATAATTCTTTCTTAACCACGCTTATTTTACTAATTTGTAGGATCTCGAGACAAGTTGCATTATCAATTCTACAGAACACGCCTTCAGATAGGGCGTGCCAAATTAAATGTCGAGTGCAGTCATGCTACTATGTTACCAAACCATATTAAAGAACTGAATGAAGCCACAATGGTCCGATGAGATATTTTCTCCTAAGTATGAAAGAGGCTAGCAACCTTTGACTATATATTCAGCATGTGTTCTTAAAGAAAGCTTCTTGGAAAGAGAGAAAGCTACCTAACTTTTATCATACTTTTCATGACAAGTGTAAAAAGTGTTGGGTACATTGGAAAATGTGTACCAGATTTGGAGAAGCCTCACTTAACTCAATGATATTCATCAATGTGTATTTGATGGTATTTTAAGTTACTTTGTGCAGGTTAAGAAATTGCAAAGGAAATATTCTAAGTACAAGTGTCGACACTTGTAGGAAGCTGTGTCGACACCAGAAGACAGATAGTGTCGACACATAGGACTTGTGTCGACATATAGAAAATCTGTCAACAACAATTGTGTCGACACACAGGACTAGTATCGACACACATCTGGATTTTGTCTACAGCAATTGTGTCGACACACAGGACTTATGTCGACACATTCCAGAACTCAATCAAGACCAGAAGCTGTGTCGACACACAGGACTTGTGTCGACACATTCCAGAACTCAATCAAGACTAGAAGCTGTGTCGACACACAGGACTTGTGTCGATACATTATACAGAAGCCATGTCAAGAAGTTGTGTCGACACTATGGGAGTTGTGTCGACTTCACATGGGATTGTGTAGACACTTAATCTATTTGTGTCGACATATATGAAGCAATGACTCGACACTTTGCTGACTGAGACAAAAACTCATGGAATGACTAGTGACTTGATAGGTGTCATGATCAACAAGGCTGTTGTAAGTATCAGAGTTATTAGAAGTTTGTTATAAACTAGATCAGTCGGTAACCTTAGAGAAAGTCTATATAAAGACATATTCTATCATCTGATTAAAAAAAAAAGAACTTTTTTGGAAACAAAAAGGACAGAGAGCTGGAAGTATCTAAGTGAAGAAAGAGACAATCATCAGCAAGTCTCTAAGAGAAAATCAAGATCAAGTTTTCAAGGAGAATTCAGATTAAATTTTGAAGAGAAGAAGGAAGTTGATTGACGATCAACTTCAAGAAGATAAACCTTACTTTGTTCAGATTCAAGAAGCTTTGAAGAAATCTAAGATAGGTTGAAACTAAAAGTTGTCAGATCTATAAAGAACTGACCAAGAAATCTTCTACCCTTTCTCTCTCTACTTCGGTGAAGGTTTCATACATCTTATTATCATTTTACAATAGGGTCTTTTATAGATCTGAGTTGTAGGCCTGGGTAAAGGCTGAGGTAGGGTTGTGTGCCTGAGGTAGGAGAGTTGTCTCTCTTAGTTGTAAGCCTAAATCTATAAAGGCTGAGGTAGGGCAAGGGCCTTAGGTAGGAGTGTGGATTCACTCTGAGTTGTAGGAACCATCTTAGGGTTCTAAGCTGTAAGATCTGAGGATCTGAGAAAGAAAAGGGAGTTAGGCATAATCTAGTTTATTGCTAGATAGGCGAAGGGGGAAAGTGGATGTACCCATCATTTAGGGAACCACTATAAATCTGTGTGCATTTTGTGATTGGCTGTGGTAATGTAAATGTTTTGCTGTGATAGTTACTGATGATATAATCTAACTTGCATGAGTTATTTGCCTAAGTATTAAAAAAGAATTGAACCTATTCACCCCCCTCTAGGTGTTTAGGACATCTTGAAACCAATTATTTAAAGTGGTATCAGAGGGAGGTTGCTCAAAAAAAAATTTAGACTTAACAGTCCGAGATGATCTCCAACGAAGAAATAAGTTAGTCAAAATGGGTTCAGGAGAAAATCACAAGGAACTTGGATCCATGAAGCTACCTATTTACAGGAAAGAAATATTTGGTATATGGAAGGAGAGGATCAGATTGTTTGTGGAAGCATCTGATCCAAGAACCTATATTAAAGTTTAAGAAGGGCCATTTATTCCAATGAAAATCTTAGTTCTTGATGCAAATCTCAGGACACCAAAAGATTATTCTGAAATGTCCAAGGATGAGATCATCTTAGCTATTATGGATAAAAGAGAATAGAATATAATAGTCAGTGTTATAGATGACTCAACCTTCCAAAACTTGATTAACTACAAAACCTCCAAAGAGATGTGGGAGACCTTGATTGTCTACATGGACGGATCAGAAGAAGTGAGACAAGAAAATAAACTTATGCTTAATCAGGAATATGAAAGTTTTAGACAAGGCAAAACTGACAGTATTACTGAGTGCTATAAGAAGTTCTTAAGAATTGTCAATAAACTGATTCCATATGGAAGAGTTTTCAGCACATATGAACTAAACGATAAATTTCTTAGATCCCTAACCAAGGACTGGGACACCAAGATATGTGAAATCAGGGAGGTGGCCAGACTTGCAGAAATTTCTCCTCCTATTCTATTTTGAAAACTGCTATCATATGAAATGCAACTTATGGTCAGAAAAGGGGAAAAGAAAAATAATAAGGTTGAACACAGAGAAAAGTCTGTGTCCTTCAAGGCTGAAGCCACAAGAAATGTCTGGAGGATGTCTCCATCTTCTCCTAAGAAAACTGCTGAAGCTGTCTCAGAATGTTCTGACAATCACTCATCAGATAGTCATAATCCTGATGAGGAGTTTGCTACCTTCACAAGGCAATTTCAATGATTCTTAAAGAAAAATAGTGGAGATCCAAGCCATCCTCCTGACAGTCCAAGGATGATTATTATCAGAACAGGAAATCAACTAGAAAGGACAGGTATGACACTAAACCTAGCAAATCAACTTCAACAAAGATTGTTTGCTATTGTTGCAACAGACCTGGACATATAGTTGTTGAGTGTCCTGACAAAAGAAAGGAATCTTCTGATAAAAAGAAACCTCAATACAAGAGAAAGAAGGAGAAATCCTTTGTTGCTAAGAAAAAAAAGCTGGACAGATTCCTTAACATCAGATTCTTATACTGAAGCTGAAGCTGAAGCATACATTTTTCTGTTTATAACTGAAGAGGATTCAGAAGAGACTGAGTTCCAGCAGATGCTTGATTCATTAAATAAGAATGAAGATAATCATTGTAAAGGGATGATGGCCATGACTGATGAAGATCACTGCAAGGATCAGCCTTGCCCTAGTAAGGTAAACACCCTATCTGCAGATTCTGATTATTACACTAGATTAGAATCAGAAGCATCTTCATCAAAAGATGTGGATGGATCTGAATCTTAAGGAGATGTTCATAAACTCATTAATGAATATGATGACTTGTTGTATGCACTAAAGAGAAGAAGAAACAATGTCAAAAGTCAGACTAAGGAAATTGTTGTACTTAAGTTGACTGTATCTGATTCAGAAAAATTGCTGGATCAAAAGATGAATAAGATTGGCAAGCTAAAAAATATAGCATTTATTCAGATGGGTACAATTATATTCAAGAATGATCAAATCAAAAGTCTGGAAGTAAGACTACAGAAAGAGAAGGATCTGATGGCTAGATTCTCTAAGCCAAAATCAGTCTTACCCTTATTTGATAACTTCATTCGTCAAAAGGGTAAATAGGTTTGGGCTTTATGGGAAATGCAAGGGCTGCAAATTCCATAAGAAAAGGCAAAGCCCCAGTTCAGTCATTGGTCTTCAAACCCCCTATTTCATTCAGGAATGTTGTGAAGCCAACTAATAGATTTTATCATGATGTCACACATGGTCATCATGAGTCATCAGTGGTTGATGCTCCAGCCCCAGCTCTCAAGAAAAGGACCACTCAACCTACAGTTTTAAAGACTGCTGACAGCAATGCTGTTAAAACTGTATTGAAAAGAAGATATAATAGATATGAGTGTTGGTGTTGTGGCAAGGTGGGCCATTATGCCATAGACTGTTGGTATTACATAACTGTCAGGAAGAATGTCAGTTTACCTATCAGTAAGACTGCTGGTAAGTTTGACAGGTTTCAGTCTAACCTGAACCTAGAACCCAATAGTTATTGGGGTTCTAAGGTTAATTAATTTTATTTGATTCAGGTGAGTCCAAGTGGCCATACTCCTATATTGTACTTGGACAGTGGATGTTCCAGGCACATGACTGGAACCAGGAGAATGTTGAATGACTACTCTCCTATAGAGAATGGACCCAAAGTAATCTTTGGTGGATCTGAAAAAGGAGTTATAAAAGGGTTTGGTAACATTTCTAACAGTTTTATTACTATCACCCAAGTAGCTTATCTGAAGGGTCTGAAACATAACCTGATAAGCATAAGCCAATTGAGTGATCTTGGTTATGACACATCATTTATTAAGAATGGGTGTCAGATTAAAAGGATAAGTGATCAGCTGGTCATCTTGTCTGGTTATAGAAAAGGAAATGTTTATTGCCTAGACTTAGTAAGTAAGAAGAATGATTCTACTGTTTGTCTTGTTGCTGATGAGAAAGCCTCTCATTGTGTCAAATGCACAAGAGGCTAGCTCATCTTAACTATATGATTATTGGACAGCTCTTTAGTAAAGAGTTAGTGAGGAATGGTCCTCAAGTTAAGTGCATTAAGGGTGGCATATGCTCAGCTTGTCAAAAAGGCAAGCAAATCAAATCCTCCATTCACAGTCTTAATACCAAAGACTCAGTGACGTGTCTGTACCTTTTGCATATAGATCTATTTGGTCCTATGACAGTTCATAGTCTAGGTAGGAAAGTCTATACCTTTATGGTTGTGGATGACTATTCTAGATTTACATGGGTTTTCTTCTTGAGGCAGAAATCTTAAACTCCAACCATCTTCCACAATTTTGTTAAACAAATTCAGAATGAACTTAACAATTCAGTGGTCAAAATCAGAAGTGACCATGGAACTTAATTTTAGTCTGAAAGTATGACAAACTTGTGTGAAGAATTTGGGATTCATCAAGATTTCGCCTCACCTAGAACTCCTCAGCAAAATTGTATTACTGAAAGAAAGAATAGGACACTCATTGAGGCTGGAAGAACACTACTAAATGACACTTCTCTCCCAAAATATTTCTGGGCTGAGGCAGTAAATACTGCATGTCATGTTCTCAATAGAGCATCCATAACCAAAAGCCTGAAGAAGACACCCTATGAGATTATGAAAGACAGAAAACAAAATATATCCTATTTTAGGATCTTTGGTAGCAAGTGATATGTACTTAACAATGGCAAGACTTGCCTAACTAAGTTTGCTGCCAAATCCTAAGATGGGATATTTGTTGGGTACAACAACATGAGTAAGGCATACAGGGTCTACAACTTGACTATACAAGTTGTAGAAGAGTTTGTTCATGTAGTGTTTGATGAATCTAAGCTTATTAATTGTGAGTTGTCTAGCAATTCTTGTAGTTCTAAAGGTTTAAAAGAACAGCATGACATACTAACTGTTAGAGAAGACCAGACTGCAAGGCAGAATGAAGAAAATGATGGCTGTTGTCCAGGGGGAGTACAAGACCCACTAGATGCTGATAAAGACTATGAAGTATAGCATGATGGGGAGATTGAAGAAGATCAACCTGTAGACAGATTGCCTCCAGCAATTAGAAATCTAAATGATCATCCAGCACACCAAATTATTGGTGATCTTAGACATGTTGTTCAAACCAGAAACAGGAACATGAACATAGTTCTATGTTCAAGCTTCCTGTCTTAGTTGGAACCCAAGAAATTTGAAGAAGCCATACATGATTCAAACTGGATTGATGCATTGCAAGAGGATCTGAATCAGTTCAGGAGATATAAAGTATGGAAGCTGGTTCCAAAACCAAAGAATCATAATGTGGATCTACAGGAATAAACTAGATGAAAATGACATCATAGTTAAGAACAAAGCTAGACTGGTTGCCAAAGGATATAGGCAGGAAGAAGGAATAGACTTTGATCAGGCATTTGCTCTAGTGGCAAGATTGGAAGCAATAAGGCTATTCCTTGCCTATACAGCTTATCATGGGTTAAAGGTATTTCAAATGGATATAAAGTCAGCATTTCTAAATGGTGACTTAAAAGAGGAAGTCTATGTTGAACAGCCTTCAGGTTTTGTAGATCCACTTTAACCTAAGTATGTTTATAGTTTGAAGAAAGACCTATATGGACTAAAACAAGCCCCCAGGGCTAGGTATGAAACATTGTCTACTTTCCTCATTGAAAACAAATTTTCAAGGGGGAAAATAGACAAGACTCTATTTCTTAGGGAATCTAAAGGCAAGATTATCCTAGTCCAGATATATGTTGATGATATTATATTTGGATCAACAGAAAACAGCCTTTTCAGGAATTTTTCAAAACTTATGCAAGGGAAGTTTGAGCTGAGCAGTATGGGTGAACTGAAATTCTTCTTGGGACTCCAAGTTAGATAAACTGATGATGGCTTGTTCATATCCCTGTCTAAGTTCACTAAGGAGTTAATTAAGAGGTATGGAATTGAGTCATCCTCCACCATGAGAACTCTAATGGGGACAAGTATGCCTATAGGCAAAGATGATGATGGAAAACCTGTAGATGAGTCTTTGTATAGAGGGATGATTGGCTCACTTTTATACTTAACTGCTAGAAGACCAGACATCATGTATGCTACATGTGTCTGTGCTAGGTATCAAGCAATCCCTAATGAATCTCATTATACTACAGTTAAAAGGATTTTGAGATATCATAAGGGAACACCAAATCTTGGGCTTTGGTACCCTAAGAATAGAGACTTTCTACTAACAGGGTATTCAGATGCAGATTTTGCAGGTTGCAAAGAAGACAGGAAAAGCACTACTGGCACATGTCAGTTTCTAGGTGGTAGATTGGTGTCATGGGCAATAAAAAGCAGACTAGTGTGGCAATTTCAACTGCTAAGTAAGAATATGTTGCTGCAGGCAGCTGCTATGCTCAGCTATTATGGATTCAACATCAACTTGAAGACTATGGTCTCAAGGTAAGTAGAACTCAATTATTTTGTGATTCTACAAGTGCTATTTCTATTGCAAAAAATCTTGTTTCACACAATAGAACAAAGCATATAGAAATTAGATTTCACTTCATTAGAAATCATGTTGAAAAATAAGATATATGTTTAGAATTTGTCAATACTAATTATCAATATGATGATATATTGACCAAACCCCTAGATGAAACCAAATTCAATTATTTCAAAATTGAATTAGGAATGCTGAACATAGAATAGAATGTCAAAATTGACTAAGTAATCCTGTGTCGACACACAAAGTAATCTGTGTCGACACATAGTAGTTTGTGTTGAGACATAGTAGTCTGTTTTGATACATAGTAGTCTGGTGTCGACACCATTTCAACTATGTAGGCACATTATGTTTCTTTAAGTCTGCCTTTTCACCTTCTGTGTTTTAGAAAAATATAAATGGGTCGAAAACAAACACTGTCGACACGCTCTCAATATTCTCGAGATCAAATCCAAATGTCGACAAGTTCTTCTTCTTCCTAATCCCAACCTTCTTTAAATCCCAATGACGATAACATTAACGAGGGTTATGAACTCGTTCATACCACCTTTGATAGCGCAGTTCAAGAAATCCAAACTGTGATTACCCTAATCACCAAAAATGGATTAGAATACCTTGTGCTAGAACCTACGAAGATTTTGAAGAAGGAAGTTCTGGAGTTATTTGTTGCCGCAACACTGGATTAGACTGCACTAAAGATAAAATCCTCAGTTCAAGGAACAAAGGTCAAACTCACCTTGAAGAGTTTATGAAAGACTCTATACCTGCCGCGAGTTCAAGAAGAAGATGAAGTCCAATCTTCCAATACCAGGGAAGCTCTCCAAAGGTGTGCACTATATCCCACCACTAATATTGGATCTTCCATAAACAGGAAAGGGATGAATTCCAAAGGTAAATTTCTTTCAGAGATAATAGGAAAGGTAATATTGTGTAAAACTGGGGGACAAGATAGGATCTCTGCCTACATGTTCAGCCTTATGACCAGAGTCATCTTCAAGATCAACACCAACTGGTCTGCAGTTATATTTCAAAAGATAAAAGAAAGCATCAAGAAACCAAACCTAGGGAGAATACTAAGTCTCTATCTCGTTGAGACCATACCTTAAGTGATGCACCAGAGTGCAGGATCTAAGATCAATCACATGAGAAGGATGGATTTAAGAATTCTCTCCAGATGGGAAAGGGTGCTCACAAAAGACATTTCTACATCTCCAAAGCAACTTCCCCAGCAAAAGAAGAAACCAACACCATGAATACCTGAATCTTCTAGTGATTCAGAAGAACAAGTTATCTTCAGCTCAGATGAAGAACATCCAGAGACTGCTCAAGACCATACAGATGGTGGTCAGGTGTAGGGGATCAAATACCTGAAAGCACCATCCTCCTGGATCAATTTAAAGGGGAGCCTCATCCTGTATAAGATCCCACTTAGCTAGAGAGTGAAGTGGCTACTGCGATAATTCTTGAGGTAATGCATGATCTTAATCAAGCAGCTATACAAATTAAGTCTAATACACTATCAGTGCATTTAACTGATGTTGAACTGACAAACCAATTCTTTTAATTGTTTCAAGACAACATCCAAGACAACATCCAAGACAACATCCAAGCACAGGATCTAGGAATGAAAAACACATCAGCACCTGCTGTTGTTCCATCCACTGTTCTAGAAACTCATGCTCCATCTGTCCACACTCAAACAAAATTCACTATTGAAGTGTTGTTTCCTGAGGTTCAGGAAGTTAGGACTGAGGGGGAGCTTATTAGGACTAAGAAGGAGCTACCCTCTAATCCTAAAGTGACAGTTGATATAGCATGCTCCTCGGCATCTGATGATGAAGAAGCATCTAATGGAAAAAGGAGGACATTAATGGTTATTAAAAAAAGAAGCCTAAGCTATAAGAAGGCCTTAAAGACCATTACTCCACCACAAGCCCCAGAAGTTGACTACAACTCACTGCTGGTGGCTCTGCAGGTTTAATTGAATGAACATAGAGTTGCTATGGAGAAATATATGGATGAAAGCCGAAAGGAACTTCAGTTCTCCTTGGCCCAAGACATCAAATCCATCAGATTTGAAGTCAATTAGAATAAGAAGGAAATGATAGATTGCTTGATGAAGATGACGGCCCACAACATTTCGAGGACGGCATGCTTGCAGACGACCATGCGGAGCGTCGACATAATAACCGTCCAGAACGCAAACCCATATATTATTATTTAATAATTATTATTATTAATAAATTATTATTAATTAATAATGCATTTCTATGTTTGGTATTTTATGCCGCAATGTTATTTTCATTTCATGTGTGATGGGTGTTTATAGCCATCATGAGTGGTTTAATTTTCTAAGGTGGAGATTGAGTGGTGTAGCCTATATATAGGCATGTATGTTTCATATTTTATTATTGAATGAATGAAAGAAGAAACCAAATTTCAAGATTGAAATCTCCACCCTCTCCAAGGCAAATTTCGTCCATCCTCTAGTGCTCTCCTTCTTTGGCCGCCAGCCTCCAACTTCCCCTCCTCCTCCTCCCTCCTCCATATCTTCCTCTTCCTCTAGCTACCCGAGCCCTCCTCTTCCTCTACGAAGAAAACCGACCCCTTCCACCCAACAAGCCACCGGCCTCCTCCTCCCCTCACCAACCCGACCACCACCCTCCAAAACCGGCCTCCTCCCTTCATCACAATCCGAGCCCCTCCATCTTCCACAAAATCCTAGCCGCCAACCCCAACACCAACAAGTCCGACCCCTCTTCATCCCCTTCTTAAATAGACCACCACCTTCCATATTAATCCCTACAACCTACCATATTTGCCATCTCCTACCATATTTACATATATTTGTTGCCAAATCTAGAAGACCTCCTCGTGGTGGATTTCCAATTCCGGCGTGATGCGATGAAGGCGGGCGAGTTTCTCTCCTACCGACGAGACGCCGGTGGAGTCGTCAAAGAACGATCCTCGCCTAGAGAACCGGAATCATCCATTCCGGTTGGGTAATGAACTTTTCCACTCCCGTGTGTTCCTTTTTCTTGGTTGATTTAATTTTCGTAAAATGGTTTGGCGAGCCCTTGTTTTCTTTTGTTGGGAGAGATCTACCTTTTCCAAATCATGTTTTATTTGGTAGATCTCTTTTGGTACAACACCGCTCGGTCGGATCCAATATTGGTCCTTTTAGCCAGAACGGATATTGGCCTATAGCCTATATTCGGTCCCAAGTGGTTTGGCTACCCGTACGCTAGCGTATAATTGATTGGACATAATAACGTGGTGCAGCGTAGAATGATTGTGTGAGCGTAGACTTTAGTTCGTCGAGAGATAGTCATGTGCGTCCGTAATTATATTTTGGTCCAAACGTGTACGCCTACATCATTACTTCCATAAGGGAGGCAATGCTGTAGTCTATCTAGCACAGCAACAACAGGAGGTTAGGACACAGGTAGATGATCTCGTGGTCAAGCAAGGATATGTTCTGTAAAATCAACTAAGGATGAATGATAATCTAACTGAATCACATAATGTGATACTTACTGAATTACGAAAGATAGCCACAGCATTAACTGAATAAAGGTCTAAAGAGAAATAAGAATTTGATCAGATACTCAAGGAAGATTTAGGGTCTGTTTTGCGCAGCTCTAGCGGCTAGAGAATCTTTATTCCACCCGCCAGAGCTGTTTTTTAACTGTTTGGGATAGCTCCTTATGAAGAGCTTTACAGGAATTTGTAGCAGTTTTGCAGCTCTTCAGAAATCCCCCCAGCTTCAGCTTCCGCAAAATAGCTTTCTCTCTCATAGGTTTTGGAAATCTAATGGTTTCTTCAGTTGGAACATGCTCAGAGGCCGGACGGCCTTCCTCCGGCGATTTTGAGCCTCGGACGGCCTTCCTCCGGTGATTTAGAGCCCCCGATGGCTTTTCTCCGGCGATTCCGAGTGCACTTCTACACAGAACACCCAAACACTCTGCAGCTTTTCAAAACTGCTCCCAAGACATCTATTTTAAAACAGCTCTATCAGAACCGCAGCTTTTCAATCCGCCAAAGCTGTCCCAAACAGAGCCTTAACCTCATTCAAGACTGTAATTCAAACATCTCAAAGTATATTCTCTGATCAGCTAACAAAGTTCAAGGCTTACTATAAAGAGGGCACTAATTACTTGGTTGATCAAGTTAGATTTCAGAAAAATGATCTTAGGGATCATATGGAGAGAGAAGTCATCAAGGGGGAGAGGTTATTAGTCAATGCAGGCTCTGATATTGCTAAATGGATCACTAATGCCATCATGGCCACTCTTGGCTATCCTCCTTTATGTGATGATAATAATACAGCTGTATTTGGCATCCAAGGTGAAGGTCATAAAGGGGGTTAGCAAGAGGTGGCTCAAATCATATACCCCCCTTCTAACTTTGAGGGTATTCAACAAATGGTACAACAAATGTATAGCCCTCCATCAGATGCTCAGAATGTAATAATTGAGATAGTGGAAATGTCTGAGGCTATTTTGAAGAAAGAACAAGAAGCTTAGCTTTCTAAGAAAAGATTTAGAGAGCATGCTAAGTCAAAGCTAGATTTTGAAAGATGGACTCCTACATCAAGGAACATTATACTTACTTCTTGGAAAGCTGTCAAAGAAAATATGCATGATAGAGGAAAGTGGTATTCTGAACAAGAATGGACTAAGTATCAATAGAGACAAGATGCTATATATCAGTTCAGGAAGAATCACAAAGCTGGGAAGGTACCTGCTACTGCTGTTGAGCCAAGCAAATACTTACCTAAGCCTTATCACTATTTTGAAAGACAAAAGATTAAGGCTGAAGAGCTCAAGAAAAGAGATCTGAAAGGAAAGAAGCCAGATGAAGACACAGAACCAAGTGTACAAGCTAAAATTCTATCTGGCAAAGGAATAGTTATCAAGGAGCCTTACCAGCCTTAGAATAGTTTTACTAGATTTTAACTCTATGTAAATATATGTAATGTCTTGAACTAAATCTTTGTAATTCTGAACATTGATTGACTTAGTCTTAAATATGTTTTTGTATACTTAGAATCTATTGATGCATGTTGATTATGTTTTAATATATTCTGTGAGATTAATGTTACATGCAATGTTTTTATTATTACTCTTGTCTCTGAAATTATGTTGACATCATAATCTGTGTTGTTATTATAAGTGTTGTATATCATTGACTAAGGGTTATGACTTCTCAAAATTGAGGGAGATTGTTGGGTACATTGGAAAATGTATACCAGATTTGGAGAAGCCTCACTTAACTCAATGATATTCATCAATGTGTATTTGATGGTATTTTAAGTTACTTTGTGCAGGTTAAGAAATTGCAAAGTAAATGTTCTAAGTACAAGTGTCGACACTTGTAGAAAGCTGTGTCGACACCAGAAGACTGATAGTGTCGACACACAGGACTTGTGTCGACATACAGAAAATCTATCAACAATAATTGTGTTGACACACAGGACTAGTGTCGACACACATCTGCATTATGTCTACAACAATTTTGTCGACAAATAGGACTTGTGTCGACACATTCCAGAAATCAATCAAGACCAGAAGCTGTGTCGACACAAAGGACTTGTGTCGACACATTATAGAACTCAATCAAGACTAGAAGCTGTGTAGAAACACAGGACTTGTGTCGACACATTATACAGAAGCCAAGTCAAGAAGATGTGTCGATACTATGGGAGCTGTGTCGACTTCACTAGGGATTGTTTCGACACTTAATCTATTTGTGTCGACACATATGAAGCAATGACTCGACACTTTGCTGATTGAGACAAAGACTCATGGAATGACTGGTGACTTGACAGGTGTCATGATCAACAAGGCTGTTGTAAGTGTCAGAGTTGTTAGAAGTTTGTTATAAACCGGATCAGCCGGTAACCTTGGAGAAATTCTATATAAAGACATATTCTTTCATTTGATAAAAAAAAAGAGAACTTTTTGGGAAACAAACAAGACAGAGAGCTGGAAGTATCCAAGTGAAGAAAGAGAAAATCACCAGCAAGTCTCTAAGAGCAAATCAAGATCAAGTTTGCAAGGAGAATTCAGATTAAATTCTGAAGAGAAGAAGGAAGCTGATTGACGATCAACTTCAAGAAGATCAACCTTACTTTGTTCAGATTCAAGAAGCTTTGAAGAAAGCTAAGACAGGTCGAAACTAAAAGTTGTCAGATCTATCAAGAACTGACAAAGAAATCTTCTACCCTTTCTCTCTCTAATTGGGTGAAGGTTTCATACATCTTATTATCATTTTACTGTAGGGTCTTTTATAGATCTGAGTTGTAGGCCTGGGTAAAGGCTGAGGTAGGGATGTGTGCCTGAGGTAGGAGAGTTGTCTCTCTGAGTTGTAAGCCTAAATCTATAAAGGCTTAGGTAGGGCAAGGGCCTGAGGTAAGAGTGTGGATTCACTCTGAGTTATAGGAACCATCTTAGGGTTTTGAGCTGTAAGATCTGAGGATCTGAGAAAGAAAAAGGGAGTTAGGTCGTATCTAGTTTACTGCTAGATAGGCGAAGGGGGAAAGTGGATGTACCCTGTTGATGCTCGAAAAGCGACGGACTCGGGCACCACCAGCTAACCGTTCGAGCACTTGGGGAAAAGAAGGGAAAAACAAACTGCGAGCAGCAATCTACTTGGCGGACTAGAAAAGGAACGGAAAGGCAACAGAGCCGTAGAGCACGGCAACACCAGACTTCACCCGTCGCGGCCTAAATACCACTCCTGCGACGGGCTTACTTTTTATTATCAAGATACGGTTACAAGAAAAGAAAGAGAAAGCAATGGGGAAAGCAAGTCGCAGGTCGCAAAGCAAGAGATTCAAGTCCGCAGCCTTTAACAAGTGGGCTCCTGGGCTCGAGTCAGCGTGCTTTGAGCGCACCACTTCCCCCTATTTATAGGCTGGGGGCCTGCCCAAGCGGGCAGGGCTAAAATAACCGGCTGCCCGGGGTACAAAAGAGCCGGGCAGCGGTGACGGGAAACAAAAAGGGAGAAGGAACAAGCAGCCCACGCGGGACAGGCGGACTGGGCCAGCGAGCTGGAGACCCCCCTTGGTCGCACTGAGCGCGTGACCTTTAGACTAGCCGCGACCTGAGCGGCCTGGGCGGCCTGACTCGGAACCTGCCGGTCTGAACCTGATTCGCCGATCTAGCAGGGCTGTGAACTGAGGGCGATCTGAGCGGACGGGTTTCTGGAGTCCGCCTAGGTGACGGACCGTGCCTACTGGCGAGCTGGGCGAACTGAGTACTAAAGCTCAGCGAGGGAAGGGTAAGGTGCCTAGCTGGAGATGTTGCGGATTCTGGGGTTAACATAATCCCCGCACATTTTTGAGTTTTGGAAAATTCCGAAAATGTCTCCTTAACCGCTGAGTCCGCAACTATCATTAATGCTATTTGTGCTATAAATACTGCCGGAAGCGCTGTCTTCTGTCAGAACTGTCTGCGCGACGGGTCGCTACTCACCACTTGCGGTCTCGACTTTCCAGTCCGGCATGGCGAGGCTGGGGTCGTTCTTTGGCAGCATGGCTGCTCCAATTGAGAAGCCGAAAGCGAGTTCTCGGCCTAAGAAATCGAGCCATCGAAAAGATGCGCCTGCCCGCCACCAGGGGGAGAGTTCAGACCAGGCGACGCAAGATCCAGTCCGCGATACTGTGAAGACTGCGAGTGCTCCCCCAAGTCCTCTACGGGAGAAACCGAATCCTCCCTCCGTTTCTGACCAAAACCCTGCGAACTCCTCCAGCATGGAGGTGCATCGCTCTCCTTCGGGGACCATCATGTTGCGGATAGAAACGGAAAAGGAAGTTTCATCGCCGAAAGTCCAGCAGCAAAGGACCGAGGAGAAGCTTCCTGCTGGTGAGACGATAGTGGAACCGGGAGAGAAGGTTGCCGAAGAACGAGATAAGGAGTCCGCTGAAAACGCGACCAACAGTTCCATCGAAAAGCAAGCTGTCGCTCCAAACTCAGCTCCCGAACCCAAGCCGGTTGTCATCGATTTAGAGAAGACTCCTGAGGAGAAGAAGAAGAGGAAAAGAGATGGTAATGCCGCCGAGCGGGTAGAGAAGAAGTTGAAAGTCAGGAAAGAGAAAAATATCTCCAAGCGGACTGGAGCTGCGAGCTTGCAGCATAAGCCGCGAGAAAAAGAAGTCCAAGACGATCTCGTCACTCCCGATCCTCTACTCGCAGAAGGTGATCCCCCTTCCACGCTCAGCCTATCAACCACTGAGATACTCGACTCTATAGATAATGATCAGCTTGCGAGTATAAATCGCTCTCTACTGGAGGTGCTGCAGCCCGATACCGCAACTGGAGGAAAAAATCTTGACGACCCTTCTTCTTTTTTTCCAGCTGAAGAGAGGAAGAAAAACGAGGATCAACTCGCAATAATGAAGGCGAAGGTTGAAGCGGCCTCGGAGAAGCTCGTGGTGGATAAGCGGACTGAGGATCTTCAGATAGCTGCCGAGCTAATGCGATCTGGTAAGTTGCAGCCGGCGACCAAGCGGTTTCAGAGCTCTTGGTTGTACAAATCCCCTCCTCGAAAGTCGCGGCCAGTCAAGATCCTTACAGAAACCGATGACATAGTTACCTCGAGCAGATCGCTGGCCGAGACAAGAGCACTAGTCCGCCGTGAATGGAGGCGTCGCCTAGAGGCTTTTGATCCGGAGCGGGTGAGGCGACCTATCCTTGATAGTCGTCAGATCGCCGCGAAGATAACCAAAAGTGGATAAAAAACCTTTTCCCTTTTCCCTTTTTTCTTCTGGAGCCGTTGCGGCCTGGATACTGAGGCGTCTTCACTTTCTTTGTTGCAGTTCAGAAATCCACGCCTGATTCTATCGAGGTCGGCGAGATCGTGCCTACGCCGCCAAATGTGTCGGAGGTCGCGACGCGGACTGCTGATGGATTCGCACAGGAGGAGCTGCCTGCTAAAGAAGACAGTGTATTGTTAGCGAAGAATAGTGAGGAAGAGTTATGCGAGCTTCGGACTGCACTAAAGAAAAGCAGAGCGCGGGAAAAAATCCTGGAAAGCGAGGTCGCCAGCCTTTCAGCCGCATTGGAAAGTGCGAACAAGGAGAAAAATCGTCTGAGCGGAGATGTCCGCCATTATAGGGGCAAATATTTGGCCTTGGCGAGGGAAGGAAAGAAGCAAGTAAGCGAAGCCGCTGGGGTGAGATCGCAAGCGCCTCAGCCTGCTGTAGGGGAGGGATCGGCCCCTGCGGCAAGCGGACAGCCTGCGGACAAGAAGCAGAGGATAGAATAGGGATATATACATTGTAATTTTTTGGTTTTCTTTAATGTAAGGGGGGAGGGGCGGACTTTACGCGAGTCCGCCAGGACATGTAATTTTTGAATGGATATATATAAAAAAGGATACTTTTGATATCTTCTGAGATTTTCTGCTTGTTTCTTGCTGATACTTTAGAGGTCGCACTCATATCATTACTAGCTGAAATTTTACTACCATAATCTTGTTACAATATGAACAGAATGTGTTCCTTGGGAAAGAGGCGATTGATGCGGACTTGGATGAGTTCAGTTCTCAACCCGCATTTCTTAGAACTTTTGCCAGTTTTTGCGAGAACTAAGATAACGAAAGAACCATAATCTGCTAACCCAAATATCATGAACAAGCGAACTAGACGGACCAGGGTTACCGTCCGCAGGTATGTACGCTTGAATTTCTTCTATGTACATTATATGCATCGAATGAATTCTGCGGACTAGGCGAATTAGAAAACCGAAACCCGCACTGCCTCAGCCAGCAACCTCAGAAATGACCTAATCAAGGGACGGCGGACTGAGCGGATAATACAACTGAAGTCCGCACTTCATTAATGAATAATATCAGAAATGACCTGTAGTTCACAACCAAGCGGGTAGGTGCGGCCGGAGCGGCATTGCTTTCCTCACAAGGTTATGAATTACAGAATCAACCCATGGGACAGCGGACTGAGCGGATAAGACATCTGGAGTCCGCACTTCATTAATGAACTAACCCCTGCGAAGAAGAAAGACGCAGTCCGGAGGCCAAGCGGGTAGGTGCGGCCGGAGCGGCATTGCTTTCCTCACCGGGCCTCGGGATCTGCAGACTCAATTCACTGCCCTCTTGCCTGGAGTACAGTCTAAGTCGATCTCTCGGGCAGGTACGGCCGGAGCGGCATTGCTTTCCTTTGAGATCGACAAGACTGTGGGTCTCCTGCAGGCACTGCTTGAGGGTTCCAAGGAGTGTTCGAGAATCACAACCCCAAGATGATCTGGGGGTAGGTGCGGCCGGAGCGTCATTGCTTTCCCCGTGCGATCATCTGGGTTGTAACAATATCCCTTAAGTGGCGTGGTAGAGCTGACCTCCACTTTGCTCCTCCATAATGCAGAAGTGGGGTTAGGTACTAGCCGGGATCCGAAATCCAGTATCCTACCGCACTAGAGTTGGTAGGCTCCCACTACACGGTGCGAAATCTCCCCGCATCACGTGGTCGTCGTGGTGTTATGCTGACACCAACGGTTCTAGGGGAGGTTTTTGCTGGGCACGGCGATATCTCCTGGCATCAAGCAACTGCCGGGAGTTGCTCGAGGAGGTAAGAAAGAAGAGGCATTCGAAGAAATGTTAGTATGAGTATTTAGGCGAGTATCAATTTTGAGAGATTCGTATAACCATAAAATAGAGAGTTCAGAGAGAATCGTTTAGAGTTATCCTTGCTCCATATATTTAACTGTCAATGCTTGAAACACAAAGATACTTGATAAAAGTGTTGGCAAGGAATTTTTATTAATAGTGAACCTCTTAAAGAGTTTACATCGGAAGAAAGGAAAAGAAGTTCAGGAAAAGAACCGCTTTAGGTCATCTCCGCTCCATGTGTGCGGCATGTCTTCACCCTCAAACGTTTGTAACCGGTAGGCCCCATTTTGAAGTGCTTCCTTGATAATGAATGGTCCTGCCCAGCTAGGATTAAGCTTCCCAACTGAGCTGGCTCTTGCAGCAGCATCGACCTTTTTAAGAACCAGATCTCCCACTTGAAAGTGTTTGATCCTTACGTTCTTATCGAAGTAACGGGCCATTCTTCTTTTTACTTCCTCCTGCCTGATAGCAGCCTTGTCTCTGACCTCTTCGATATGCTCCAGACTGAACCTCATCTCCTCGCTGTTCAACTCAAGCCAATCCTCCATGCCTTGCCTGGCAAGCAGTACCCTAGGCGACAGAACTTCAAACTCAACAGGAATC
This sequence comes from Platanthera zijinensis, assembly GCA_039513925.1. Lineage (NCBI taxonomy): Eukaryota > Viridiplantae > Streptophyta > Magnoliopsida > Asparagales > Orchidaceae > Platanthera > Platanthera zijinensis. Next base: position 125,576,748 of record CM077080.1, read on the forward strand.
AATGCCTCGGACCGTGAGAAAGCTTGAACGGGGTTTCTCCTGTTGCAGATGAAGGTGTTGTTCTCAGGGTCCAAAGGACTGAGGGAAGTTGATCAACCCAACTGCCTTTGAGATTTTGAACCTTTTTCTTGAGCAGGTTGAGGATTCGCTTATTAGCTGCTTCTACTTGACCATTGCTTCTGGGGTGATGCACCGATGCGAAGCGCAGCTCTGTTCCGATCTGTCTGCAAAAGTCTATCATTTCCGCATTATTGAACTGTGGTCCATTATCGGTGATTATTGCCATAGGGATTCCATGTCGGCAGACTATCTCTCCCCAAATAAAATTCCTCACGACCTGGGTTGTTGTCTTTGACAATGCTTTAGCCTCAATCCACTTACTGAAATAGTCGATCATGACTATAATAAAACGCCGCTGCCCACTCGCCATGGGAAAAGGGCCAATGAGATCCATTCCCCAGACAGCAAAGGGCCAAGGGGTTATAATTGACCTGAGAGATTGAGCTGCTTGATGCTGAAGAGGGGCGAATTTCTGGCATTGAACACATTTTCTCGCATAGGTCTCAGAATCCTTCTTCATTGTAGGCCAGAAGTAACCTTGCCGCAGGATCCTTCTTTCTAATGTTTTTGCTCCCGAATGGCTTCCGCACTCGCCAGAATGCACTTCCCGGAGAATGGTGGGATCCTCACTTTCTGAAACACATCTTGCCATTGTGGATAAAAAGGTTTTCCTGTAGAGAATGTCAGATATCAAGTAATAGTGTGCTGCCTTCAACCTGAATTTCTTCTTATCCTTGACTGACTGATGTAGATTCCCGGTTGACAGGTAGAGAATGAGTGGATCCATCCAAGAGGGACATTGATCGATTTGCATTAGCCCTTCTTCCTCCACCGCTGGGCGGAAAAGTTCAGAAGTTGTCCCTCCTGACGAGAGCCCGTATTTTGCGAGAACGTCGGCCTCCTCATTCTCTGTTCTTGGAATGTGCTCAATAGTAAAACTTTTGAATCTGCCAACCTCAACCTTTACCAACATCAGATACCTTTTCAACACTGGCTCCCTGGTCTCGAAGTTGCCAAGAACTTGTGAAGCCATTACCAATGAATCAGTCTTGATATGGACGTGATCAATTCCAAGCTCTCGTGCAAGCCTCAAGATGGCTAATAAAGCTTCATATTCCGCCTGATTGTTAGTTACTGGAAAATAGAACTTGATGGCCTGCTCAAGTTTGACACCATTCGGGTTTATCAGAACTACTCCTGCACCCGAGGAGTTTCTACCAGAAGCTCCATCCACATAGATGGCCCAAGATAAAGGGGACCTTGCTGCTTGGTCCGAGCTGGATTCTGTTGTATCAATCATGAAATCTGCAAGCACCTGTGCCTTGATAGCTGTTCTGGGCACATAGGAAATTTCAAACTCGCTCAGCTCGATTGCCCATTTAGCTAGCCTGCCTGAATGCTCTGGTTTTTCTAACACATTCTTCAAAGGTTGATCAGTAACTACCTGAATTGAATGAGCCTGGAAATACGGACGGAGTCTGCGGGCAGACATAACTAATGCCAAAGCTAGCTTCTCTAGGATGGGATACCTTACCTCTGCATCCTTCAGGATGTGACTGACATAGTAAACAGGGAACTGCCTCCTGCTTTCTTCGCGAACCAGAACTGAACTAACTACCTCGGGACCAACCCCTAGGTATAGGAATAACGCCTCCCCTGCTCGAGGGCTTTGGAGTAAAGGAGTTGAGGTTAGTTGCTTTTTCAATTGCTCAAAAGCCAAGGAACACTCTTCTGTCCATTGAAACTTGGACGCTCCCCGAAGAGTCTTAAAGAATGGTGCACTTTTATCTCCAACTCGAGAGATGAACCTCCCGAGTCCTGCCAACCTCCCCCCTAACTGCTGAACCTCTTTGGGTGAACGGGGAGGGGTCATACCAAGGATGGCTTTAACCTTATCAGGATTGGGGGCTAGACCCTCGGGAGTAAGGAGATGGCCGAGGAATTTCCCTTTACTTGCCCCAAAGACGCATTTTAACGGGTTAAGCTTTATTTTGCGCCTTCGTAGAGTAGAAAAGGTCTCTACAAGATCTACCAGGTGCTGCGGAAGAGACCTACTTTTAATCAGAAGGTCATCCACATACACCTCGAGGTTTCTACTTTTTTGTTCTTTAAACACTTGGTCCATCATGCGTTGATAGGTTGCGCCAGCATTTTTAAGCCCAAAGGGCATCACAAGATAACAATAGCAACCGTCATTAGTGATGAATGATGTGCAAGGGATATCAGGTTTATGCATTCTTATTTGGTGATAACCAGAGAATGCGTCTAAAAAACTCATAAACGGATACCCTACCGCAGAATCAACTAATAAATCTATCCGAGGCAAGGGGTAGAAATCTTTCGGGCATGCTTTATTCAAACGAGTGAAATCTACACACATACGCCACTTTCCCCCAGGTTTCTTAACCATTACAACATTAGAGACCCACTCGGGATACTGAATCTCTTGAATGAAGCGCGCTTTGAGGAGTTTAGCAACCTCCTCTCTGATGGGCTCTGCTAGCTTGACAGCTACATCCCTCTTTTTCTGCTGGACGGGCTTGGCGGCTGGATCGACATTGAGATGGTGGCAAGCCACGTCGGGATCCACCCCTGGCATGTCCTCCGCTGACCAAGCGAAGACATCCAGATTCTCCAATAGGCAAGATATCAACTCCGCCTTTTGATCCTCTGGCAATTCGGAGTTGATAGAGAGCTTTCTTCCCTCTCCTTCTGCGATGGGGACTTCTTGTGTCACCTGGGCAGGTTCCAGGTGAGCGCCTTCTCTATTCTCAGCATCTTTTGAAGGAGTGGCTTCTGCTGGTGAGACGATAGTGGAACCGGGAGAGAAGGTTGCCGAAGAACGAGATAAGGAGTCCGCTGAAAACGCGACCAACAGTTCCATCGAAAAGCAAGCTGTCGCTCCAAACTCAGCTCCCGAACCCAAGCCGGTTGTCATCGATTTAGAGAAGACTCCTGAGGAGAAGAAGAAGAGGAAAAGAGATGGTAATGCCGCCGAGCGGGTAGAGAAGAAGTTGAAAGTCAGGAAAGAGAAAAATATCTCCAAGCGGACTGGAGCTGCGAGCTTGCAGCATAAGCCGCGAGAAAAAGAAGTCCAAGACGATCTCGTCACTCCCGATCCTCTGCTCGCAGAAGGTGATCCCCCTTCCACGCTCAGCCTATCAACCACTGAGATACTCGACTCTATAGATAATGATCAGCTTGCGAGTATAAATCGCTCTCTACTGGAGGTGCTGCAGCCCGATACCGCAACTGGAGGAAAAAATCTTGACGACCCTTCTTCTTTTTTTCCAGCTGAAGAGAGGAAGAAAAACGAGGATCAACTCGCAATAATGAAGGCGAAGGTTGAAGCGGCCTCGGAGAAGCTCGTGGTGGATAAGCGGACTGAGGATCTTCAGATAGCTGCCGAGCTAATGCGATCTGGTAAGTTGCAGCCGGCGACCAAGCGGTTTCAGAGCTCTTGGTTGTACAAATCCCCTCCTCGAAAGTCGCGGCCAGTCAAGATCCTTACAGAAACCGATGACATAGTTACCTCGAGCAGATCGCTGACTCGAGCCCAGGAGCCCACTTGTTAAAGGCTGCGGACTTGAATCTCTTGCTTTGCGACCTGCGACTTGCTTTCCCCATTGCTTTCTCTTTCTTTTCTTGTAACCGTATCTTGATAATAAAAAGTAAGCCCGTCGCAGGAGTGGTATTTAGGCCGCGACGGGTGAAGTCTGGTGTTGCCGTGCTCTACGGCTCTGTTGCCTTTCCGTTCCTTTTCTAGTCCGCCAAGTAGATTGCTGCTCGCAGTTTGTTTTTCCCTTCTTTTCCCCAAGTGCTCGAACGGTTAGCTGGTGGTGCCCGAGTCCGTCGCTTTTCGAGCATCAACATACCCATCATTTGGGGAACCACTATAAATCTTTATGCATTTTGTGATTGGCTGTGGTAATGTAAATGTTGTGCGGTGATAGTTACTAATGATATAATCTAACTTGCATGAGTTATCTACCTAAGTATAAAAAAAGAATTGAACCTATTCACCCCCCCTCTCGGTGTTTAGGACATCTTGAAACCAATTCTTTCAAAAAGGAGTACCCGTCTTTGACTTTTAAATCAACATGTGCTTTTTGACCAAGGGAAGCTTCATCCTCATGCTAAATTCCAACTCTACCCCCTTGGTTTTGGCCCTATAAATAAGCATGAAGGAAGGGGGGGGGGAAGCATCATCCTTTCTCCTCCATTTGAGACTTCTAGAGAGCTGTTGAGAGTTTATTTTTAGGGTATATTAGCTTAATATTTTCATGTTTTAATGTTCTTGCAATCTCTTTTATCGCACTTGTAATCTTTTTATAAACTCTCTTTGTAATGTCTTTATGCCCTTTTTGTAACTTCTTTTCAATAAAATAAAATAGTTTGTTATTCCCTTTCTCTCTCTCTCTCTTTCTTATTATGCATATTCTTAACATGATTTTCATTTCCTACACTATTATGAGTAACTAAACTTTGTTTAGTGCTTGAACGAGATGATACGAGGAATGAAATGATCTCATTTTCTTAATCCTTATCTTCTCTTTCTCTTTTAACAAATGTTTAGGATTTACCCTTGATTAATATCTAGAGAGGTCATATAATCGATTTATGATTTTCACTTCTATTTTCGCACTCTAGTATCTGAAAGGATCATGCGTATGGATTGATCACTCACGGGTAAAGTGAGTTGAATGCAATCCTTGAAAGTGGACGACGTAAATTTCTCGGATTGGAGTCAAATCCAAAAGAGGGGTTCACCACATAAAGGGAGTTTTAGTGTTATCAATTATAAAACAAAAGTTTGGTTGATCAACCTAAACTCAGTTGGGCGTAGCCTTGAAAGAGGTGCGTTCATATTTTGGGAATGTCCATGGTCCAAGCATCTTCGTTAAAGAGAATTAGGGATTTATCTATTTTTGGTCATTTTCATTCCAAGGTGATTCATGATCAAGTACTAACCTTTTAAATTATTGCTTAATCCTCCTCTTTTATCGTATAACCATTCTCTTATTTGCAAACCAACTCAAAGTATCTAATTGATAAAATAACAAAAATCTCTTTGAAGTAGAAGTAATCTACGCACCTTGGTTCTAATGCGACCTTGATATTATATCCTATACTATAAGCGATAAGGTGCACTTGCCTTTATCGAATATAGATTCGGAGAACATCATCTTCATCTTCATCTTCTCTCTTTCATAAAACACCCTCGGGATTTTCTCCATCAAGTTTTTGGCGCCGTTGTCGGGGACTTGCGTCGATATTTATAAAAAAAGAATAACTGTTAATTTTATCATTTTTTCTAATATATATATATCTTAATAATATACATAAAACCGCCTAAAAAGAAAAAAAACCATTTTTATTTTTAAACTCATCTTTAATCATTTGTATCTTTTTTTTTCTTTTAGTACATGACCCGAGCAAGTTTTCGAATAATCCTGAATCCCATTTTGATCCAGAAATTCAGCACACCTTTAGGCGACGCCTTCAATCTCGTAGACAGGATTTAACAATTATTCTCGAAGAATCTATCGGAGAAACTAATATAGAAACTATGGGTGACCCCAATCCTAATAAAGCCCAGCAATGAATGATATCCTATTATGCACGACCGAACTTTGAAGGGAAACAATCTTGTATTGTTCGCCCTACTTGTATAACCTCGTATCTTGCGAGTGGGGGCAGCAGGGGCCAGATCTGCCGAGCCCCGCCTAAGCCTTGGGCCAGATGTGCCCGGGCGCTGTGTTCAGTCGACGCCCCAGACCTAGAGCCGAGTTCAGTCAGCGCCCGAACCTTGGCGCCGAGTTCAGTTTGCGCCCCAGCTTAGGCGCCGAGATCACCCGACGTCCCTGCCCCGATCAGTTCACCTCGGCACCCGGACAACTCACAGGGGTTTGCCGAGCCCAGTTTGATCAACCTTCAGCCGAACATCGAGCCCACGACGTGCGAGTAGGGCGAGCCGAGTCCATACTCGTTGAGTGCTAAGCTGAAGCAGCGAGTGCCAGCTCCATCAGGCACTCACCACCCTTGTCGAGTAGGGACAATTGAGGGCGACTCGCCCAATATGCTATGAGGTGAATTTTACCATTTTCCCCCGCTGGCCTGCCCATTGCCAGTTAGAATAGCAGAGTCTCGCTGTTGGCAGACCCAGGTGGGCTGCACATAGCAGTTTAGAACAATGGAGGGTTGCTATTTGAAGGCCATTTTCATGAAACCTATAAATAGGAATCAAGTGGTACCTCAAAAGGCATGCTTACTTTTCTCCAAATTCCCCCCAGCGTTTCAAGAGGTACCTTAGCCCGACACTTGGTTAAGGAGTGGAAGCGCTCAATGATCTTCCGGGTGTGTAGTGGGTCCTCCTAGCCGAGCCCTTGGGTCTTTTCCTATCCCAATTCCTTCTTCCCAGCTTTCCAGCTCGTAGACGAGAAGTAGGTGTACGATTACCCCTTCCCCAAGGGTGAACTCTACAAGAGATCAATTTTTAGTTTCAACATTCTGGTGCGGTGAGCGTGGACAGTGATCAGCTCAGAAAATCTTCATCGAGCTCAATGACTGGATGAGAAGGGCAAGGATCGGATATGATCGACTTGCCACCCCCTCCCCCTCTCGCCACAATGGGGATGCTTGAGGACATAAGGTAGGAGGTACTCGGCTTGGACCGATTCGCACTCGGCGTGCGTGCTGAGTTCTCGACTCCAGTGATTCCGGTTCTCGCGGATCTGGCACTCTGCGAGGTTGCTCCTGCCAAGAGAGCAGGTAAGGAGGTCACCGAGGAAGATCGGGGTGCCGAGCTCCCCGGGCGAGTGCTTTTCTCAGGTTCGGGGAGCGGCAGCAGGTTCGACGAGATGGAGGTGCGAGACCCTCCAGCTCGCCTAGTGGGGGGAGACAGCTTCTTTAGCAAGTTGGTCTCCTCTACACTGGTCCCGAATGGTTTTAGGGAGCCATAGATGTCCTACTACACCAAGAAGGGGGACCCGGTCCAGCACGTCTAGTGGTTTGAGGACGTGGTCTTGATCCGACAGATGTCAGATGGATTTAAGTACAGACTCTTTGTAATCACTCTGAAGGGAAGGCAAGGGAGTTATTCCACCAGCTGCCAACCAATTACATCTACTGCTTCGAGGACCTATGTCGGGGGTTCATGTTGAGATTCACCACCTCCAAGAGGAGGAAGAGGGAGTCGGAGTCACTGTTCTGCATCATGCAGGGAGTGAACGAGACCTTGGGGAGCTATGCCGATCGCTTCCAGGAGGAGGTCACCCAGGTTCAGGAAATGTCGGGACACAATCTAATGATGGCCTTCACCCTGAGGTTGCAGCAGGGTTTTTTCTGAATGGGGCTAAAGAGGATCCCGCCCCTCTCCTACGAGGAGTTGATTGAGAGGGCGGCGAGAGAAGTCAACGGGGAGGCGTCAACCCGGAGTTTGCCTGGAGGCTAGCCAGGTGGGATACAGAGGAGGAGAGGCCCAGAGGGGGTAGAGGTCAGGAGGAGAGGAGAGCTGAGCCCCGACGAAGGGAGCAGCCACAGCAGCAGTCGCAGAAGTAGCCCGGGTGGGGGTGCCAGGAGCCGAATCACTGGCTAGGGTGGAGGCCCGAGTGGCAAGAGCAGGGGGCGAGGAGAGGGTTCAATGGAGGGGACTATTATCGGGGAGTCCAAGGCCAGTTTTACCCTATGAGTGGGAGACAGGCCCAAAGGCCGCCTCTTCCCCACCAGGAGCAAACCATGTCATAGACATGGGGGAGAGGAGGAGAGCAGCGAGGAGGAGAAGAAGGGATGTTAGGGTGGAGCTGCCCTACTGTGACTTCCATCGGGATGAAGGGCACGCAATGGACACGTGCCTAGAGTTCCTCGAGTTGAGAGGAAATAAGGAACAACAACAACATCAAGAGCGTCAAGAGGTGTAGATTGAAGAGGTCCTGCCACTCTCGAAGGCGGACCGGTGTGAGTAGCGGGTAGATGTTTGGACCAGGGGAAGTATCGGGATGATCCACGGAGGGGCAGGTGTCGAGGCTTCCTGTAAGGCAAGCCTCCATACCATGTACTGAAGGAGTGTCGCCTCCACGTCCCAGACCCCACCCCTAGAGGAGAAGATCACCTTCTCAAAGAAGGATATGCTGGATCACGAGGATCCATTTTGTGATGCGCTGGTCATCCAAACAGCCATCAAGAACTTCACCATTAACCGGATCCTCGTCGACAATGGGAGCTCGGTCAACATCATATTTAAGAAGATGTTCAATGCGATGAAGGTGGAGGCTAAGCGGGTACTTGCCTCGGACGGACCCTTGTTCCGGTTCTCAGGGGAGAGGAAGGAGGTAGAAGGTGGAGTGGGACTCCATGTCACGCTGGGGGGAAGTCCCGCACTTGCAAGTTCGTCATTGTGGATGCCCCTAACAGCTACATCGCCATCTTTGGGAGGCCCCACATCACCGCCTTCCATTGCGTCCCCTCATCCTTCCACCAATGCCTGAAATTCAACATCGAGGGGTCAAGGTCTGGGTTTGCGGAGACCCTAAGATGGCAAGGGAGTTCTATGTCACCGCCGTGAACTCCATCTCATTGAAAGAGGGTGCTGAGGAGATGGGGCGAAGGATGGAAGAGGCGGAGCAGGAGGGTGTCCAAGGGGAGATAGAGGTAGAGAGGACCCGCCCACGGGAGGAGGAGGTGGAAAAAGTCTTGGAGCCGGCCTAGTCAATGGTCGTGATGGAAGCTGAGGAGGTCCTCGCCCCCGGAGGTGAGGATGTTGAAGAATGGGGAGAGCAGTCTCGTCTGGAGGCGGCGAAAGAGGTGGTTGAGATGGAGGTTCTTACCCTCAGAGGCAGGGTGGAGATGGTCTATATCAGCGGAGGGCTGACCCCATAGGCTCAAGGTAGGGTACTAGAGTGCATCCAGAAGAATTTGGACATCTTCGCCTGGAGTGCCACGGAGATGCCAGGGCTCGATGTGGACATGGCCTACCATCGCCTCTACCTAGATCTGGAGGCTTGCCCCATCCAGTAGAATAAGTAGTCCACATCGGACAAGTTGGCCGAGCCAATCCGGGAGGAGGTGGCCAAGCTTCTCAAGGCCGGCTTTGTATCCGAGATCCAATACCCCGACTAGGGATCCAATGTTGTAATGGTTAAAAAAGTAGACGTCTAGTGGAGGATGTGTGTTGATTTCTCTTTACTTAATAAAGCATGCCCTAAGGATTTTTATCCCTTGCCTTGGATCGACGCGCTGGCTAATTCAGCCGCCGGTTTCCCTGTAATGAGTTTCCTAGATTCTTTTTCAGGTTATCATCAGATCTGGATCCACCCTCCCGACATCAAGGATGTCGACTTCATCATAGGGGATGGATGCTATTGTTATAAAATGATGCCCTTTGGACTAAAAAATGCAGGGGCGACCTACTAGAAGATGATGGACAGGGTCATCCGAGAGCAGAAGGGGAGGAACCTGGAGGTGTTTGTAGATGACCTCATGATCAAGTGCCTGGACGTCGACTCTCACCTCTGTGACTTGGAAGAGACTTTTACCACTCTCCATAAATATAAAATGAGACTGAACCCTTTGAAGTGCATCTTTGGGGCTAGCAGGGGCAAGTTCCCGGGGCATCTCCTCACCCCTGCCGGCATAGAGCCCAACCCGAACAAGGTGAGGGCGATTATAGAGTTGGGGTCGCCACGGAATGCCAAGGAAGTGCAGCGGTTGACAGGGAAGCTAGCAGGGTTGAGCAGGTTCCTCTCTCGGGCTGGAGAGAAGTGCTCTCCCTTCTTCAAGACTCTGAGTGGAGGTCAGAAGTTCGAGTGGACCTCGGATTGCGAAGAGGCATTCCAGGCCTTGAAGAGGCAGCTTACTCAGGCCCCCTGCTTTAAGGGCCAAGGGAGGGAGAGGACCTGTCCTTGTATCTGGGGGTCGGGGCGGAGGCCCAGAGCTCTGTTTTTGTTCGGGAAGACGGGAAGAAACAACTCCCAATTTACTATGTGAGTCAGGTCTTGAGGAAGGCAGAGCTTCGGTATCCCATCTTGGAAAAGCTGGCCTTTTCTCTCATCGTTTCAGCCCAGAGGCTCCGACCCTACTTCCAGGCACACTCGATCCGAGTGGTGACCTACTACCCCGTCTACAACATCTTCGATGAGGTGGAGCACTCAGGCCGATTGGCCATGTGGTCAGTAGAGTTGAGAGAATTCGACATCTACTTTGTCCCTCGCCTTTTGATCAAGGCACACGCAGTTTCTCACATTCTGGAAGATTATATGGTGGAAGTGGCAGAGACGGAGCTCTACCACCCAGTCCCTTGGAGGGTGATGGTGGACGGCACGTCGGGAAGGTATTCCCTGGGAGTGTGGGTGATCTTGGAGAGTCCACAAGGGATAAGGATTGAGAAAACGGTAGTAGTGCACTTACCCATCACCAACAATAAGGCAAAGTACAAGGCAGTATTCGCTGGGCTCCGCCTAGACAGGGAGTTAGGGGTGCATGATGTGGAGGTTCTAACTGACTCCATCGTGGTGGCCTCCTAGATCAACGGAGAATTTGAGGTAAGGGAGACAACTCAACAATTGTACTTGGCAAAGGTGAAGGTGATCATCGGGATATTTCAGACCTTTTCCATCTGACATATCCCTCGGGAGAAGAGTTAGCAAGCGGATAAGCTAGCTAAGCATGGCCCCTCGGTGGGGGCACAATCACAGATCTCTTTCGTCCATTGATCAAAGAAGGGGAGAAGATGGTGGTGGAGCACCACCCCTCATGGATGGATACGTTCACAACCTTCTTGTCCACGGGGGAGTATCCGTAGGGGATGGACAGGAAGAAGCTCAAGTACAAGTCGGCATACTACCTCATGCGTGACGGACAGATATACTAAAAGACCCTCTCGGGAATGTTGGTACGTTGTGTGGCCGAGGGGGAGGTCTCGAGGATTTTGGAGTAGGTCCACTCCGGGGAGTGTGGAAGCCACTCTGGTAGCCGGACACTGGAAGGGAGGATCATCACGCAAGGGTACTTTTGGCCGACCCTGGGCCACCACGCGGCAAAGTTCACAAAGGAATGTCATAAGTGCTAGCTATTCGCTCCCCTCAAACTTCTATCAGCCCAGCGCCCTAGGAGTATCATGGAGCCATGGACATTTGCAATATGGAGAATGGACCTAGTCGGACCCTTCCCCCAGGCTAGCGGCCAGAGAAGACTAGTGATGATCGATTACTTCTCCAATTGGCTAAGAGTTAAGGCATTGGCCAAGGTGACCTCCCAGGTCGTCAGGAACTTTGTATGGGGGGAGATCATCTTTCGTCACTGGATGCCATCGGCCATTATCACGGGCAATGGCCCTCAGTTTGCTGTCATCTAGTTCATCAGATTTTGCGGGTAGCTCGGGATCAATCTCAGGTTCTCCTCATTTTATCACACCAGGAGAAATGGGAAGTTGGAGGCGGCGAAAAAGATCATTGTCAACCTCCTCAAAAAGAAGGTAGAAAACCTAAAAGGTAACTGGCTGGAGCAGCTCCCCTCGGTCCTCTAGGCCCTAAGACCCACACCTAACATGACCACAAGAGAAACCCCCTTCAAACTTTCCCATGGGTGCGAGGCGGTACTCCCCATAGAGTTAGAGGTCCGAACGCCTCAGGTGGTCGAGGCAGAAGAAGGTAGGGAGGAATGGAGAGCTAGGAACAAAGAAGAGCTACGGCTCTCCCTCGTCATGGTTGAAGAGCTCCGTGACCTCTCTGCCATTAGGAAAGAGGAATTGAAAAGAAGAATGGCAAAGTACTTTGACAAGCACGTCAGAGTCAAACAATTCGCGGAAGGGGACTTGGTCTTGAGAAAAGTGGATGTCGCAGGGAGATCAGCCGCAGTGGGGAAACTCAACCCAAACTAGGAAGGTCCATAAATAGTATAAGAGGCCTTGAAGACGGGAGGGTATCACCTTCGAAATGTAGAAGGTGGACCCTAGGTCTCACATGGAGTGGTGACGACTTGAAACATTTTTATTCTTGAATCCTATAAGAGTCCTGTTTTTCGGAATATAGTTTCTTGAGGAACTTATGCTCATAACATGTCTTATGCGAATGTAATAGTTCACCCCAGACCTCGAGCAAATCCCGCTGACAGAATCCCATCAAGCTGGCAGGGCTTGAACTCACTCAGAGGAGTCTGCCCCAGACCCCGAGCAGATCCCGCTGCCAGGCTCCCATCAAGCTGGCAGAGCTGGAAGTCACTCCGAGGAGTCTGCCCCAGGCCCTAAGCAGATCCCGTTGCTAGGCTCCCATCAAGCTGTCAGGCTGGAAGTCACTCAGAAGAGTCTGCCCCAGACCCCGAGCAGATCCCACTGCCATGCTCCCATCAAGAAGGCAGGGCTAGAAGTCACTCAGATGAGTCTCCCCCAGACCCCGAGCAGATCCCGCTGTCAGGCTCCCATCAAGCTGGCAGGGCTGGAAGTCAATCAGAGGAGTCATCCCTAGACCCCGAGCAGGTCCCGCTTCCAGGCTCCCATAAAGATGGCAGGGCTGGAAGTAACTCGGAGGAGTCTACCCCAGGCCCCGAGTAGATCCCGCTGCCAGGATCCCATCAAGCTGGCAGGGCTGGAAGTCACTCAGAGGAGTCTACCCTAGACCCCGAGCAGATCCCACTTCCATGCTCCCATCAAGCTGGCAGGGCTAGAAGTCACTCGAAGGAGTCTGCCCTAGACCCCGAGCAGATCCCGCTGCCAGGCTCCCATCAAGATGGCTGGGCTAGAAGTCACCCGAAGTATGCACTAGACCCCAAGCAGATCCCACTTCCAGGCTTCCATCAAGCTGGTAGGGTTGGAAGTCACTCAGAGGAGTCTGCCCCAGACCCTGAGCAGATCCCGCTGCCAGGCTCCCATCAAGATGGCAGGGATGGAAGTCACTCAGAGGATTCTACCCTAGACCTCGAGCAGATACCGCTACCAGGCTCCCATCAAGCTGGTGGGGCTGGATGTCACTCGGGGGAGTCTACCTAGAACTCGAGAGTCAAGCTGCACGTTGTTATGACTTTGGGAATAAGCCCGGAAGATGCTCAATACCTACCATCGGGCACCCGCCTAGCTAATTAGTCCGATGGTAGCGCCCGGAAGTGAAAACATTTAGGATCCCAAGGAAAGAGGGAGGGGTCTAGCGCGCAGATGGGCCAGGCACTCGCAAGCGAGGCTAGCGCTGGCAGGCGAGTCGAGCGTTTGCAGGCGAGTAAGGTGCCCGCAAGCGAGGAGAGGTCCCATAGGCGAGTCGAGAACTCGCGGACCTAGCGACTACCGACGCTCCTCGGCTAACAGAAACAAGCATCCTAACTAGGCATACTCTCAACAGAAGCAAACTCAGCAAAAGATTACCCAGGAAGAAAAGAAGATAAAAAAAATTCTTTACAATTTCATTTTCATTTTCATTTTACGACTGTTACATGCTCAGAACTTGCCTGCACGAGGTTACAAAAAAGGGGAGGAAGAAGAAGAAAACAATAAAAAGACTGGCTCGGCTCTCGCCCACCTCCCCAGATGTGCGACCTTCCCCGCCTCCGTGCTCTTGGCTCATGCCCATCTCCCCGAAGAGCTAGGTGAAGCTATCCTCCTTCTCGCTGGAGGGCTCGGCGGGAATAGGCCTGACATTAGGTCCCGAACTGCGACTTCTTCGCAACCCTCTGCCAGTATCCCCGTACCCCTCATGCCTTCTATAAGGCACTCAACGGACTCAATCGAGTTGAATCACAGCCGCTCCGTGACGTCCTTGCTAAAGATCCGCGGCCTCCGGAAGGGGTAAGGGTACTCGTCACCACTTGCGTGGATAAGAAGCTCCGCCTACCGAAGGAGCTCACCGTGAAGCCCTCGGTACTGCTCCATTAGCCGCTCCACCTCGGCCTCTAGCTGAGCGGCGTGAGCCTCCTATTCAGCAGTATGCGTCCCCTACTCACTTGATCGAGTTTCTTGCGCGGCAAGGCGAACTCGCAGCCGGGAGACCTCCTCCTCCAACCCGGAGGCGCAGTTCTGCAACTCGCGCGTGGCCTCAGCATCTTGAGGGATGAAGACTAAGCACCCATACCGAAAAATCATCTAAGAAAAAAAGGAAAGGGATGGCCGACACTTACCAACCCGCCTACGGCTTTTGCGAGTAGGTCCTCGGCAATATCGCACCACCTCGTTGCATCGGCAGCCTTCTCCTTCGCGACGTCGCGCTCCTGCTTGGCCTTCGACAGGAGCCGCCTGAGGTTTAAGCCACGATGCACCATCATGTGGTGCAGCTCGAAGGACCACAAATTGGCCCACAGGCCCTCGCGACCCAGCTAGCGAGGTGTCATGTGCTTGTAGGCCTCGGTGCCGTCACGACCGTAAAGCTCGAAGCCGAGTGCATAGGCATGGCAGGTGGGAGGTTGGCGAGCACCCCAGGAAATGTGGCGAGTAGAAATGGAGACCTAGTGGGCTACCCCATCCCACTTTGAAAGTGAGGGGATAAGATACTTACTACTCTAGAGGGGGGGGGGGTGAATAGAGTATTCAAAAATTAAGGAGACTCCAAACACTTCTCTTAGAGCTATTTGCGTAATATAAAACTAAAAGCTTTAAACCTAAAGCCTAACTGAGTGGAGTGAATAAAAGAGAAGCTCACCGAATTTTCAGTTGAACTTTTATCCTAACACAACAACTAGCAACCTTGTTAAAATTATCACAGGCATAGAGCAATTATTAAAATAAGCAACAGACAACACAAGAGCTTTATATTGGTTCCCCAATTGGGTACATCCACTCTTCTATCCACTACAGGTTTTTGATCAGGTGCCCTGCAACCAGTAGATCTGCTTCAGGTTGATTTAAAGACCCTTCAGGCTTTTGATCAGGTGCCTAAAAACCAAACACACAAGTTTTTGATCAGGTGCCCTGCCACCAATGGTTCACTTTTGAAGGGAGTAATAACCCTTTTACAGGAGGTTGAAAGAGAGAATTAAGATGTCTTCTCTGTGTTCAGAGAAGCTAGTGGATGGCTCTGAATATATCAAAGCTCCCCTAGCTTAGAGAATGTCCAGGAAGAAGCTTTGCTTCAGGGTGTAGGATCTCCAAATTGCTTGAGAAGACTTTCTGATGCAACCTTGAAGAAGACTCTAGATTTTGAATGAATGTTCTTCTTCAGCAGCTTTTGCAATCTGGGAGAGTTTGCAACAATGAATGTTTAGCAATCTGGGAGGTTCTTCTTCTTGAAAACTTGAACTCTGAGTATTGATTTTCCTGAAGACAGGATGAACTCAGGAAGAAGAAGAACTTTTCTTTTCTCTTGAGATTATCTTGTTCTGTGTCTGCTGAGAGTTTGTATGTGTTGTTCTCTATATTCTGAGTTGTGAGTGAGTATTTTTGTCTTCAGCCGACTGCACTGATAATATAGAAACTTCTCTTCTTTTTGAAAAAGCCTCGAGCCCTCAACTAGAAAAACTTTCCAAAGAATAGGATAAAACAAAATAAGGAAACCTGCACCTGCAATCTTTTCTGTCATTCCCAAAAAGGAATTAAGGATATTAAAAAATATCCTTTCAATTTTACTTTACAAATTGTCACAAGAAACAAAGCCTAATGGCTATATTACAGCTATAGAAAAGCACGATTTCTTCTGATAAAACAAACGGCTTTTTTCTGCCAAATCTCTCAATTAATGCAAAAGGAATATTGCAAATAAGCAAAAGAATATAAGCATTAAATTGAGCAGAATATACTGAATAAAATATGTCTTAAATAAGAGGAAATAAACCAAAGATCAAATGAAATAGCTATAGATAAAAGCAGATAGAAAGCATCGACCAGAGATCGAAGATCGTCGATCTGAACAAGAAGATCATCGTACTCATTAACGGTGAGCTACCTTTGCTTAAGGTGTAGGAAATCATTCATCAAACAGTCCCTCTCGACCGATGGCAGAAATGTTTTCAGCAACAATTCCTTGAAGGATTCCCATGAGCGCCCATCCTTAAGGTTCTCTTTTTTTCTCAACAACCAACTCTTTGGAAGTCCCTTGAGTTGATAAGCAACGACCATCACTCTTTGGTCCACTGAAACTCCTGAGTATGAGACCAACTCCTCGATGGCAATAATCTAGTCATCCAAAGCCATAAAATCAGCTCTACCATCGTAGTTAAGGGGTCCTAATCGCTAGAAATATGAAATAAAGTTCATCTCTGGTGGCAAAAAAACTGGGGCACTAGAGGGGCAGGGGGAACATGAATGGTTTGACCCCAGCCGGGTCCTGCACTCCAAGCAGCTGACTAGAAACAACCGATAATAAGGCCTGGATCTGCAACTGCATCTCTAACATTTGCCTCGATAAAGCCTCATTGCTCTGTCGTAATCCTTCTATCACGGTCTCACTCTGGGCACATGACGATTCCCCTTTTGACTGGGGAGTCGACCTAATCATCGGACGCTTAGGTAGCATTCTAATCAAACTACAATAACTAATCAAAACCTTACTTAACCGCCAGAACCAAATAACTTAGTTCAGACAAATACATATATAAATACTTGCTCATGCAGCTAACTTGCTCTGGGATTTTCATTTATGATGTCATGCCTAAACTTAGGAGTATATACCATCATCCCATTAACTCATGTGCATAGATAATGAATGCATGAATTCTTATTCTTTTTGACTCAAAACCATGTGTGTACATATGCCATCATGTAAATCTTTTGCTTGACATGTGTGTTAATGCTATGTTATGCAATGTATGCTGTGATACACATTCTAAAAAGGCCTTAGTGCATGTTATGAGCGGCATGCATATGAAATATTATGCATCCCATACTACATAATATCGCATGCAACGAAAATAAAAATCTAATGCGCATTCATGTGATGATTGTTATGTATCCCATACTACATAACAGTCACATGTTGTCTCCTATGAGGATCCATATACAAACACATATTATGCATCTCACACTACATAATATGCCTCGTATACTTATTTTCTTGCTTATCTGTGTAGTGTTCATGCTTCAGCCACGATATACTGATTACACATCGGTGTGTGTATGCAATGGAACAAGACAACTAAAACTAACTTGAGATGGTTGCTCGGCCAATTATAAAACAACCCATCCCTCTGATTCCAACGGTCACAACCCGCATTTTCTCCACATTTAACGATATATCAGAGTAAGAGAAAATGTGCATCATGATACCACGTCAGCAGGGGATAACTGCAGACGCTCAGACAAAAATCTAACTTAATACTTTCATGTAAGATCCATAAGTTATTTAAAGGAAAATCCAGTTAAAGTTTAAGCGGTTAGCTGAATCCCTTGGATCAATGACTCATCTAGTCCACGAGAAAAAAACAATTATACACTGCGGAAAATACTTTATTTACAATGATTGACATCCTACATGAGTATAAACATCCCCAAGGGATAACTCATGGAATGCAAGACTCTAAATTTATAATAAGTATGGAATTAGCTTTTACGACAGTTAAATATTTTGAGTTTAGCTTTCAAATATGGCATGTATGGAGTAGTAGTAATAATACTTTTATATTTGAAAATACCTAACAAGCAACCTAGCATAAAACCTTCCCAGAGAGCAAGTATAGCCAACCAAAAGAGGCAAACTAGTAACTAGCAAAGTATTCAACATTCCAAAAGAATACTACCAGTGGGTGTCAACAACCTGACACGAACCCACTGAAAGTATGTATGTCTGAACTAAAATAAAAAAAATACCTTATGGCGTTGAGGAAAATCACTGCTACAACTGAAGCCCACAATCTACCACCTAACATAGCGCTCCATCAGCTACAACCCTAAACCTAAGGCATTCAAAGAAAAAACATCTCAACAAGAAATTTGCAAGTGGAAATGGAAATAAGCAAGTAATAAGTATAAAAATGCAAGAAAGGTTTTACCAAACCTGTTTATTAAGAAAAGCTGAAACCACAACTGATTAGACAAATAGAAACAGGTAAAGTGAAAAGTTTGCAATAATGGAGTAAAAGAAATTTTCACCAAGTGCTGGACGAAGCCATGCTTTTACAAAATCTGCAAGGATAAGCATGAAATAGCATAAACTTAACTATAAGAAGCAAGTGAGCACTAAACATCTCGAAAACGTGAATCTTTAACACTGGTGAAAATAACTGGGCCGGAGTTGGTGACCAAAACATCCAAAACTGAACTACCATACCCAAACGTCTCACAAAAAGGCACTGTAGTGGTGGCCACCTGGCCCAACACAACCCAACAGTCCACAAAATAGAGACCAAACAAACCACCAAGTGAAATGATTCACAAATTGGAGTCCGAAGAAAACATCATAACCAAACATCCCAAAACCAAACCCAAGCCTAAACCCAAAGAAATTACTTGACAATCCCAAAAATCACTCTAAGGACCATACTCGACGAATTGGACAAAATTCGGCGCGAGAAGCTAAGTACTGGCCAAATTCGGCAAATATACCCGATGAACTCCATCGATAATCGACAAATTATCTATTGATACTTGACGAACTACTACGATACTCGCTGAAATTTCCTTAGCGACAGAACAAATCTCAGCGAAACTCGACGAATCATACTCAATTCGGCGTGTAAACTCGACGAATATGACTTATCTTCCAGGTCACTCAATGCTTCCTAACCTAAACCATACTCGATGAATCATCAAATACACTCAACGCTTCCTAACCTAAGCCATACTCGAGAAATCGTCGAATGCACTCAACGCTTTTGCCTTCACTCAATGCCACGCTTGCCGATACTCGACGAAATCGATGCCTAGATACTCGACGAATTTACCTTGACGAATTTCTACACCAAGTTCATACCCGGCGAATTATACATGACCTATGCCCTTATACTCTTCGAATTATTGATAGTTTTCTACACATATATTTGACGATTTTCACCTAGCATGCCTATCATACCCGACGGATTATAGCCCAAAAGTCCTTACTATTCTAGGGATTTTCTCAAGGCTAACTACTACACAACTCCTACACACAAAGGAGAGGAAGAAAAGGAAATTCATGAAGGAAAAAATACCAAGCAAGTGGGAAATTTCCACTTGCCTAAAATCTCGGAAAAATCTGCCTCCTCCAATGCTCCACAGTAAGGATCGGCCGCAAGAAGATGTAGGAAACGTTCCTGAAACTTTTGGGGGAAGAAGGAGGTTAAAACAATAAACCTTAGCGCCTAAAAATCATAGAAATGAGAAATACATTCACTGAACGCGAAGATATCGGCGAGCTCTTTCCAAATCTCTAATCTAATGACAAAACCTTACCACCGAGTTGCTAGAAATCGCCAATCGAAAGCATGTGGGATGTCAAACTCCTCCTCTTTCACAGAACTGACAACGGCTTGGTAGGGAAGATGATGAATAGGGTTTTGACGCGACCCTTAGAGCCGGTTATATATATATATATAATTTTAATATTATATTATATTTAATAATAAATAACCCCAAAATGACCCAAACTCAAACCAACTCGGAATCTTATGAAAATCACACTATAGCTAAATACCAAAGCTACGAATCCAACTGAAAGTGAAGGGATAGATCACACTAACTCTAGCGGGGGGGGGGGGGGGGGTTAATAGAGTATTAAAAACTTTTGATTAATTTTTATAGCGGATTAATAAAATAAGTGATATCTATGTGTAATAGGAAGAAATAAAACAAGAAAATCACAGCACAGAAAAACAACAAGTAGAGCAACCAGATGACACAAAGATTTTATAGTGGTACCCCTAAAACTTGGGTACATCCACTCTTCTACCCTAGTAGAAATCCACTACAAGTTTTTGATCAGGTGCCCTGCAATCATAGGTTTTTGTTCAGGTGCCCTATCACCACAAGATCTAATTTCAAGGGAGATCTCCCAGCCCTTTGAGCTTTTGACCAGTGCCCAAAAACCAAACTAAGTCTTTTTATCAGGAGACTTAACAACCAAGGTCGATCTTTTGAAGGGAGTTAAAACCCTGTACATAGGAAAGTAAAAAGAAAATGATATTATCTTCTATTTCTCCAAGTTCTGAGAAGACTAGTGGATTGCTGTTGTTGTCAAAGCTCCCCCTTAGATGTAGAATTGGTTCAGGAGAAAGAGATCTTTGCTCAGGTTATAGGCCTTCAGAATGCTTGAAAATCTTCAGGAAGCTTTCAGACAGAAGTTGATGATTTTGTCTCTTGAAATTCCTAAAGCAAAAGTGTATGCCTGACTACTTGGTTATCTCTATGTTATTATTCTCTGTATTACTTCTTCTATGTATATATGTTTTACTAGAAGAAGAAGACCTTATGTATTACTTGTAGATTTTTGGTCTTTGAAATTTGAATTCCTTTTTCTTAATTGTCTGCAAAAAATATGGGAGTTGAACGGATAGAAAATGTCTTAAATGAATTTCCTCAACCGTCCCTATAAAATAAGCCAAGTAATAACTCTATGAAAACCATAATTAATGCTGTCATAGAACGGCTATATTCTTTAGAATATGAGCATTAATTATCAGAGTATTATTACATTAATATAATCGAATTTGAAATGATAGTCGATCTGAGAAACTGCAAAGGAAAAATGTCGAACAGAACCTGGAGGAAATAGTCGAACTGAGGAATAATTTCGTTGACCTGAACTCCAAGTTCGTCGAGCTGAGAATTCTCCTTCGTCGAGCTGAGCTCAGCGATCATCGATATGAAACTGAAGTGCCAATCTGAGCTCCAAGTTCGCCCACCAGAGATAGAATTTCGTTGAGCTAAACTTCTTATATGATATCAGATATCATTGATCTTAGCTAGACTTTCGTCGAACTTAACTCAGAGATGGAACTCTGAGTTAATCGATCTGAGATCGACAATCATCGAGCTGAGTTCAGCTACCATCGAACTAAATTTCTGAAATCTTTTTAACTGTATTTCCTTGAAGTCTTCTGTCTCTAAAGTCTGGAGTCTCTGAAGTCTTCTGAAGGCAGGTTAACCTAATCAGACTAACCTTAACCCTAGAACTAACAAATGACCCTTGGCTATAAATGTTTGGTCAACAAACCTAATAGTGAACCTAGCCCAAATCAATCCTAAACATAGGTGGGGTTCCAATAATCTCCCCCTATTTGGGTGAGGTCACTATGAACTATAATAAAAGAAAAATCACAAAGCATAAAATAATATCTGGCAGAATTATAAAGTTTCAGCAGATATAAACAGAAGTGCCTTGTGATATATTTACAACAAATAAAAGTTAAATATCTCTATTGGGATCCATTGGGATCCATTTCTTACTATTTTGACATCTTCATATCTTCTGCTCCAAGAATTGTCACAGAAGCAGCTCTGGGTACAACTGCTTCAGGATGTAGAGACATGTAAGTATTAACATTAAAAAGGTTTGGCACCTGGTATTTGTCCAGCTCTTTCTTTCTGTATGAAGACATTATAGCATACTGAGTAACATCCTATCCTGCTTCCTTAGCTTTTCTAATCTGAGAGAGTCATATAAGCTTTTTAAACCTGGCCATTCTATAATTGGGGTCCATTTCTGGATAACAAACTGGAGACAGAGGCCTTTCTTGACTTGCTTTGTCTTTCTGAATATCTTGATCTTTCTGCTGGCTGCCTTTACTGTCAGACTATTATTGTTGTTGTTCTTCTCTCTAAGACTGAATATCTGATCTTGAGGGTCTTTCTCTACTGCTTTGAGTTCAATCTAGATTGATAGGAGTGAGAAGTAGATCTTTGACTTTGAGAAATATTGCCTAAAGATCCAGTTGCAGGACGAGGACCTTTCCTGAATTTAGGTGGAGGAGAGTATCTCCTGCTCTTCTTCCTTTCTTTCATTTCATTCTTAGAAAATCTCATCATGTTGGGGGTGTTTGGAGTGAGAGTAATGTTATGCAGAATATAATAGGGAGTATCAATAGTTGGATTTGGCTTTGGTACAGCCTTGGGAGGGGCCTTCTTCTTAGCTTTTCTCTTTTTGGAACTAGTGTCCTCATAGTCATCAGAATCTTCATCATCCTCATCATCAGATGCATTTGCAAGATAATCATAAAGAGCATGAATCTGTCTAAGCAAATCATCAGAAAGAATTGGATAAGACTGAGGAAGTACACTTGTATCTTTTAAATCGACCTGAGGCTGTACTTGAACTTCTAGTTCCATAACATCTGTGCCCATATCTTGAAACATAAGTTCATCAAGATATGGCATGGGGGACTCAACCCATCCAAAAGTTGGAGGAGAAAAAGCCTTTTGCTCTGAGTTATTTATTGGCTCTATAACAATATTAGAAACTGAAAAACTTGTCCTAAGTTGTTCCAAAACTTCAAGACTAATAGGTGTTGTATAGTAGACTATTGCTTTACAAAAATCTGGAATTGAATCAACAACTGGTATACTACTGTTATAAACTTTATCAAAAGAATGTAATAAAGAAACTATATCAACTATGGGATTTATGATGAAAACACCAGCCGTGTTTATTGCTGAATCTTCAAAACAATTCATCTCTGTATCCACATCAAGAATCTCAATAATCTCTACTGGAATTATTGTTGTTAGAGCTATTATTGCTAAAGCTTGGGATAATGCTAACAACTCCCCCTGCCTGGTCTCAGAGAGTCCTGAAGCCAGGCCCCCAAAAGAAGAAGGGACAGAGGAGGAGGCAGTAAACTGAGTAAATAGAAGGGAGATAGAAGCAACTAGAGGGAAAAAACCCTCATTTATTAGCTTCCTTAGAGAGGGAGTGATGAATTGAAGAAGATCTTGTGCTATGTCAGAGAAATTTAGATAGAGGGGTTCAGGAGTAGTTTGTGTATATGTGGATTGGTGACCACAATTTGAACAGACAGAGAATCCTTGAGGGAAGTCTGTTTGTTGGAATTCTTGGAATGTGGATGAAATGTTGGATGGGGAATTACATTAGGTAATTGATCATGAATAGGGGAATGTTGTGGAGATGGTTGAGGAGATGGAGATGACAGTAGATTGAAATTTGGTTGGGTAGAGGTGGATGGAATATCATCAAGATGAGATGGAATTGGATATTGAGGAGGTGGAGATGGTGGTGTATCCTAAGAAATATGGATTGGTGATGGTGATGGTTAGACTGGAGGAGTTAAGGTAGAAGGTTATTGAAGTGTAGTTTATGAAGGAAATATTGAATGAGGTGGAGATAGGAGGATGAATAGGGGAGGGAGGAGCAGGAGCTTCTTTTTGAGTTGGGGGAGTGGCTGAATAAACCCTGGTGTTCTCAAGAAGCTAACCTGGAAGAGGAGGCCCTGGAGGGCTTGGTGATTACCCTCTCCAATCTGCCAAAGATGGCAGAAGTAAGCCTCTTTGATGCATTCATAAAAATGGTCTGGGAGACCAACAATTCTGGAACCTTGGCTTGTAGAAAGATTCCTAGAGCCCTTCCAAAACTAACATCCTTCTTATTAATTTTCTTCTTAATCAAATCAAACAAAATTCTTACACAGTCCATTAATTTCATATTAACTAAGGCACACATCAGATAAAATTGTTGCCTGGAGATATGATCATGAGCAGAGTGTTTTCCTAATAACACTTTGCCCACAACATCAGCCAAAATTTTATATTCTATAGATAGATTTTTCTTGAGGAGATGGTTAAGGCTTCCTGCAGTATGACCTAACCTTTCTAGAATTTCATCAAATTCACTGCTAGATAAATCTATTTCATCTTCACCATTAACAAACTCAAAAACTTCAGTCAAAATTTCCGGAGAGAGAGGAACTTGGTTACCAGATATCGATCTGATAAGAACTGGAGCATCTTGAATCTTTGCCATAAAAACCCATTCTTTAATATCTGGCACTGGTAGTTTTATCCTGGTCGTCATAAGGAACTCTAGATTTGGACCTTCAAAGAGTTTCAGAACATCTTGGAATATTTGTTCTGAGTGAGAGAACGATTCAAAATTAATATTAAAGCCCGCATAAAACTTCATGGCTGCGAGGATTGTTGGAGAAACTGTCATTGCTCTGCAAAAACAACAAGAGATCAAGTGCAAGAGAACTAGAAAGCACGGGATGGATTTCAATGAAAACCCTTTTATAAGTTTTCAGAAAGTGAAACCGCGAACTCCGTCCAACGTAAAAGAAAAGCTTCGAACTCAGGTCGATGAAAAATTCCATGAGGAAATAATAGCGTCGGTCTCAGTTTGAAGAAGGGGAAATTAGTTTGTCATTCTAAAGTCGACGAAATATTTTTTTAAGCAAGATCGTCGATCTCCATTTGACAAAAAATAATTCACAAAGAGATTTTGTCGATCTCAGGTCGACGAAAATTCTCAAGAAGAGTTCACAGATCATCGATCTCTGTTCGACAAAATGTGATCAATTCTTCGACCCTGGACGAAAATCAAATTAAACTTCTCCATTTATCATACCTAGTAGATTCAAGAAGAATAAATGTTTATTTTCATCCAAAGGTTTGGTGAAGATGTCTGCTCTTTGTAAATTAGTAGAGATAAAGACAAGACTAATTTTCTTTTTGTCTACACAATTTCTAATGAAATGATGTCTAATTTCTATATGTTTGGTCCTACTATGATGCACAGGATTATGTGCAATGGAAATTGCACTGTTACTGTCATAAAATATAGTTGAATTATTTATATTGAAACCATAATCCAGGAGTTAGTTTTGAATCCACAAAATTTGTGAACAAAAACTGCCAACTGTTATATATTCATCTTCAGCAGTTGAGGTTGACATAGATGTCTATTTCTTACAAAACCAAGACACAAGCCTATCACTAAGGAATGGTATGTTCCTGAAGTGCTTTTCCTGTCAACTTTACATCCAGCAAATTTAGCATTTGAGAATCCAGTTAATTCAAATTCTGACTCAATTGGATACTATAGTCCTAGATTTGGACAACCCTTTATATATCTCAAAGTTCTTTTTAGTAAAATAAGGTGAGATTCTTTAGGGTTCACTTTGAACCTAGCACAAAGACATGTAGCAAATATTATATCTGGCCTACTAGCGGTGAGATACAACAAGGATCCAATAATAGACCTATATGTTTTTTGATCAACTGGCTTGCCCTATTCATCGAAATCAATCACAGCATTGGAAGCCATGGGTGTTTTCATACCTGAGGCATCAGACATCCCGAATCTCTTAACTAGCTCCTTAGCATATTTAGATTGGGAGATGAAAATGCCATCATGGGATTGCTTCACTTGAGGACCAAGAAAGTATGAAAGCTCACCTATGCTACTCATTTTAAACTTGGAATGCATCAGGTCAGAAAACCTTTTGCATAGTTTGGAATCAGTAGAGAAAAAATGATGTCATCTACATATATTTGTACTAACAAAATTTTATCTTTATTATGCCTAAAAAATAGAGTCATATCTACAATGCCCCTAAATAAGTTATGCTCTAAAAGAAAGCTAGATAAGGTCTTATACCAAGCTCTTGGAGCTTGCTTTAAACCATAAAGAGCTTTATGCAATTTAATAACAAAAGTGGGATGAGTTAGAGAGATAAAACCTAGTGGTTGCTCCACATAGAATTCCTCTTTAAGTTCACCATTGAGAAAGGCACTCTTGACATCCATTTGAAAGACTTTGAATTTCTTGAATGCTGCATAGGTAAGAAATATCCTGATAGCCTCCGGCCTTGTAATAGGGGCAAAGGTATGGTCAAAATCAATTCCTTCCTCCTGAGAATAGCCTTGAGCTATCAATCTTGCTTTGTTCCTTACAATATCTCCTCTTGCATTCAATTTGTTCCAGAAAACCAGTTTAGTTCCAATGACTGGGTATTATTTGGGTCTTGGAACTAAATCCTAAACTCTTCATCTCCTAAATTTATTGAGCTCCTCTTACATTGCAATAATCTAGTGGGGATCTTGCTCTGCATCTTTTATGGATTGAGGTTCAATCTGAGATATGAAGCAAGCATGCATCAAATCTTGGTTGAGTTGATGCCTTGTTTGCACACCAACTGATATGTCTCCAATCACTTGAGATATGGGATGATCTCTAAGTGTGACAAGATCAGTAGGAGGAGTTGGTTCATCAATAGCTTGGGGAATTAATTCCTTTTGTGGAATTATGTTAGCTATTGTTTGTTCAACTATTCCAATAATTTCTTCTTCACTCTCTTCATCAACCTGTGGAGAGGGATGCAATGTAACCTCTTGGGTGAGGTTTAAGTCATCCAATTTCTCATACATAAGGGGTACCTGCAAAGTATATATGGTAGAAGAATCCTTCTCCTTGTAATACATGTTTGCTTCATCAAAAGTTATATGTACAGATTCTTCCATTTTAAGGTTGATTTATTAAATACCCTATAAGCCTTGCTGACTTGGGAATATCGAAGAAAAAAATCCCTCTATAGCTTTGGCTTCAAACTTTCTAAGATGTTTCTTGTTATTATTGTGAATGTAACATCTATAACTAAATACTCTAAAATAATTTATTTTAGGTTACTTCCCTTTAAGTAATTCATAGGGAGTCTTACCCTTAAGTTTATATATTAAACTTCTATTCAGAACATAATTTGCTGTGCTTACAGCCTCTGCCAAAAAGGATAGGGGCAAGTAAGCATCTGCAAGCAATGTCCCTACAACTTCAATATGGGTTCTATTTTTCCTTTCTACTACCCCATTTTGTTGAGGAGTTCTAGGAGCAGAGTAGTAATGCCTGATATCTTCCTTCTCACAAAATTCGTACATAAGGAGATATTCAAACTCAGTGCCATGATCACTTCTGATCAATGTAACTATAGTAGAGTACTCAATCATTATGCTCCTAAGAAAGTCTGTAAGAACTTTAAAGTTATCTGACTTGTTTCTCAGAAAGAACACCCATGTGAATCTATAGAAGACATCTAAAAAAACTAGAGTGTAAGATTTCCCTCCAAGACTTTGTACAGCAATGATTCCAAAAAGATTCATGTGAAGCATACAAGATTCCGTGTGAATCTCTCTTATTAATTGATTTAAAGCTATTTTTAGTTTGCTTGCCTAACTGATAAGCCCTACAGAGACTTTCCTTTTTGTAGGGGCCAGAAGGCAATCCTCTAACAAGGTTGTCCCTAGATAGTTTAGCAATATTTCTTAAGTTTACATGTCCTAGTCTTTTATGCCATAATTCATTTATATTACTAATCTGATTAAATACGCAAATCTCTTAACTAGCTGACTTAAAATTTACTACATATATATTGCCTTGTCTAAGTCTAGTTAAAACAGTTTTGTCTTTATCAGAAGTAATAATACAAGAAGATTGATTAAATGATACCTGATAACCTTCATTACATAATTGGCTTATAGATATCAGGTTATGCTTGAGACCACTCACATAGGCTACTTTCTTTAAGGTGACAGCTCCAACTTTAACATTTCTATATCCTTTTGTTTGGCCACAATTGGAGTCCCCAAAGATCTCCATTGGTCCAAACTTTGATTTGTAGTCAGTTAGATTTCCCTTGCTTCCTATCATATGCTTTGAACATCCATTATCCAAGTACCACTATTGCTCTGTGGTAGGATTGTCCATCACCTATAAGAAAATTGATTATGTGTTCTTGACCCAGGTTACCTTGCGTCCTTGATTCTTCTCAAATTTATAACTAAAAATATAAGAGTAATTAGGTTGGTCTTTATATCCTAAGGGATGAAATATTCTAGGTGGAATTATCCACTGAGTAAAGGGATTAACAAGTTTTTGTTTCTGATATTTAGTTTGATAGAAATTGAAATTTCTATTTTAAAAATTTGAGGTCGACGAATTTAGTTGAGTTCGACGAAAAGTATTGATTTCATCGATCTCGGTTCACAGAATGAAAATACTCATATTCTGCATTTCACGATTGTCGATCTCTGTTTGACGAAATATATTGATTTCGTCGAGGACCCATTGTTGAGTAATCATAGCCAAATTCTGGGTTCAGAGTTCGTCAATCGTCGTTCGACGCAAAATACTGATTTCATCGATCTGAGTTCGACAGATTTTGTTGAACATTATTTTTATGAGTTTTTTTATGTTTCTTTGATTTGTTCTTTGGTAAGATTTTTGTATTTTTATTTGTAAGTTGTAAAACTTCTTTTCCTTTTTCTTGAGTAGAGATGAATTTTATGGGGGTTGATAAAATATTTTTTTGAAGAATAGGTGGCTGACTTGATGAAGCTCCTAAGCCTAGTTTACCATTAAGCCTGGCATTTACTATGCTAATGATGTCCATTAATTTAATACTTCTCCCATTAAGGGATTCTTCAAATTGTTTTGCTTCATTTAGTTTAGTTTTTAATGAAATAATTTGTTCTGAAGTTAATTCTAATTCAGCTTTTAGTTTGATGTTTTATGAAAACAGATTGTAATATTAAATTTTTTTTCTCTAAGAAGTTTGATTTCCTTCTCAGATTTAATGAAATCATTACATAGAAGCTTGAATTAAGCTTTAAAATGATCAGAAGTGAAGTCAAAACAAGATATTACCTGGTCCTCTTCTGATTCAGATTCTTGTGCTTATTCTTCAGCCACTGAGTGACTGCATGATTCATCAATTGCCATAAAGCAGATTTCTCTTGCTTTTGCCTCTTCTTTAACCACACTGGAACTAGATGAAGTTTCTTCTTCTGAGTCACTCCAGGTCTCAGCCATTAATCCCTTCTCCTTCTTCTTGTATTTGTTGGAGGAGGGCCTGGTGGAGTGCTTTTTGTACTCTTTCACTTTTCTCTTGTCCTTATTTTGAGTCTCTGGACATTCTGGGAGAATGTGTCCTGGCTTCCTGCCTCCATAGCAGACAATTTCCTTTGTAAGAGTCTTGTCATACCTTGGCTTGTCCTCATTTCTGGTTGACCTTCTTCTGAAGACCTTCTTAGCCATTTTGTAGAATCTTCTAGCTAATATACTCATAAGCTGCTCATAAGACTTGAGGTTGCCTAATAATGACTCAGTAGAAATCTCATTTAGGCTTCTGGCTTTCTTGATTGGCAAGATCCTATAATCCCAGGTGCTGGGGAAGCACATAAGAATCTTATCATTAATCTAAGTTAATGAGATGTCCTTTTCCAGAGTTTTCAGCTCATTGATTATGATGCCGAGTCTGTTGTATATGTCAGTAACTGATCCTGCTTCTTCTTTCTTGAAGTTCTCATATTGAGAGATATGATGTGATCTCCTGTCTTTCCTTTCATCAACAGATCCTACTACCATTTGGTTCAGGGAATCCCAAATGGCTTTTGCTGATGTGGATTCATCCACTTTTTAAAATATATCATCAGACATAGTTTGAGTAAGGATATTCATTGCCTTAACATCAACAATCTTATTTTTATTCTCTGCATCAGTCCACTCAGGTGGTGGAACAACACTGGTGCTTGTAGTTGCCACTGGTAGTGGGAGACTTGTCAAAATAGAATTGGAGATGTCTTCATCAATGGAATTCATATACAGCCTAATCCTTGCCTTCCAAAGTGCAAACTTATTAAGATTGCACACTAGAGGTCTGGTGCTTGAATACTCCTTATTTTGTGCCATGATGTAAAAAGACAATAGAGGAAATGGGATCTACCAAAGATCTTTTGGTTCAGGTGTTAGCCTGTGAAACCAAACAATCTTACAACTCTGATACCAATTGAAAGTGAAGGGATAGATCCCACTAACTCTAGAGGGGGTATGAATAGAGTATTAAAAACTTTTGATTAATTTTTATAGCAGATTAATAAAATAAGTGATATCTATATGTAATAGGAAGAAATAAAACAAGAAAATCACAGCACAGAAAAATAACTAGTAGAGCAACCTGTCAACACAAAGATTTTATAGTGGTTCCCCTAAAACATGGGTTCATCCACTCTTCTACCACCATGGTAGGAATCCAATACAGGTTTTTGATCAGGTGCCCTGCCACCATAGGTTTTTGCTCAGGTGCCCTGTATCTATAAGATCTATTTTCAAGGGAGATCTTGCAACCCTTTGAGCTTTTGACCAGGTGGCCAAAACCAAAGTAAGTCTTTTGATCATGAGACTTAACAACCAAGGACTAACTTTTGAAGGGAGTTAAAACCCTATACACAGGAAAGTAAAAATAAAATGATATTGTCTTCTCTTTCTCAAAGTTCGGAGAAGACTAGTAGATTGTTGTTGTTGTCAAAGCTCCCCCTGAGATGTAGAATAAGTTCAGGAGAAAGAGAGCTTTGCTCAAGGTATAGGCCTTCAGAATGCTTGATAATCTTTAGGAAACTTTCAGTCAGAAGTTGATGATTTTGAGTCTGTTTGGGGCAGCTCTAGCAAATTGAAAAGCTGCTGTCCGAATAGAGCTGTTTTGAAATAGATCTCTAGGGAGAAGTTTTGAAAAGCTGCAGACTATTTGGGTGTTCTGTGCAGAAGTGCACTTTGAAGAGAGATTTTCTATTTTTAGTTGTTTGGAGAAACAACTTTTGGAAGCTGTTTTTAAAAAAATAAATGATAACAGTAGTCTTTTACATAGTTCTACAAAATAGGAAAAAACGGTCTTCCAACATCCGACGACTATTTTTTCCAATCCTTCCGATCACCTGCGCGCGCTGTATATTTCTTCGGCAATGTTATCCCGGCGAAAGACTGGTTGAATCCAAAGAATCTTCAGGGGAGGAGTCATGCACTTCCATTATTAGTAGCTGCATTCAAAGCATCATAAAACATTAATTATAATCCATATAAATATGATAACCCAAAAGCTATTACTCAGAATAACGTACAATAGTAAAAAGTAAACATAAACATCATTGTGTTTTACATGCAAAACAGACAAGGCAAAAAATAGATCAAGGTAAGCTCGTATCACTGAGCCCTCTTCTAGTACGCCTTCATAATCCACCAAACCTAACACACATACACATACACTCGTACGCCTTCACTAATAAAATTATAATACGAATTACTAATCATACACACATTCACAAAAAAACCTAACATACACACACAGACATACAAACCTAACACACACATACACCCACATACACACACACACAAACACATCCACATACACACACACACATTCACACAAAAAAAACCTAACACACACACACACATTCAAACACACACACACACATAAACAAAAACAAACAAAAACACACACTCACACAAACATTCAAATATACTCACACAAACACATCACATACATACACACTCACACATCCACACACCTACACAAATGAATACACACTCACACAAACATTCAAATATACTCACACAAACACATCACACACACACAAACACATCCACATACACACACACACACACATATTCACAAAAAAAACCTAATACACACACAGACACATTCAAACACACACACACATAAACAAAAATAAACAAAACACACACTCACACAAACATTCAAATATACTCACACAAACACATCACATACATACACACTCACACATCCACACACCTACACACATGAATACACACTCACACAAATATTCAAATATACTCACACAAACACATCACATACATACACACTCACACATCCACAAACCTACACACATAAACAAAAAAAAACACACACATCAATACATTCACATACACACATCAAACACATTCAAACAAACACATACACATACACATTCAAACACATTCACATACACACACACAACACATTCACATTCACATACAAACACATTCACATACACACACATTCAAACACACATACACACACATAAACAAAAACAAACAAAAACACACACACACATATACATACACACACACACACTCATAAACCAAAACACACACAAAAAAACCTAACACACACACACACACACAAACATTCAAACACAAACACACATACACACACACAAACACATCACCTTCAAACACACACACACAGCACATTACTCTCACACACAGCACACACACACACAGCACAAACACACATTACTCACTCCCACAACACATATGCTATTACTCAAAAAATATAGCACATACACAAAAAAAGAAAATCATATACCTGAGAAGGAGTTGATTCCAGTGCAGTGAGTTGCAAATCCAGAGGAAGAGGAAAATCTGAAATCGCCGATGCTAAGGCTTTAGTTGCAGACGGGCCGATGGACTAAGTCTAGGGCTGGAGAAGAGCGTCGCCGAGCTAGGGATGGTCGTCGATGCTGTCACCGGTCGTCGTTCGGGAGGAGTCGTCGATGTTAGGGATGTCGTGCTGCGGGATGTCGCGCTACGGTAAGGAGACGCTGATGCTTCGTCGTTCGGGATCGGGATCGCAGGATTTGAAGATCGTCGTCGGTCGCCGGTCGCCGTTTAGGAGGAGTCGTTGATGTGCGTCATCGTTCGAGAGGAGTCGTCAATGCGTCGCCCTGCAGGATCGAGATCGGGGAGAAGAAAAATGCGGATCGGGTTTGCGGGATTTTTGAAGAGCAGCTCTTTGAAGAGCTGAACACAGGGGGGAGAAGATTTTTGAAGAGTGCTCTTGGAGCAGCTATTTGAAGAGCGATTTTATTTAAAATCTCTCCCAAACAGTGTAAATAACACCTCTGGCGGCAGGGAAAGAGCTTCTTTAGCCGCCAGAGCTGCCCCAAACAGACCCTTTGTCACTTGAAATTACAGAAGCAAAAGTGTATGCCTGACTACTTGGTTACCTCTTTGTTATTATTCTCTATATTACTTCTTCTCTGTATGTATGTTTGACTAGAATAAGAAGACCTTATGTATTACTTGCAGAGTTTTGGTCTTTAAAATTCGAATTCCTTTTCCTTGATTGACTGCAAAAAAATCTGGGAGTTGAACGACTAGAAAATATCTTAAATGAATTTCCTCAACTATCCCAGTAAAATAAGCCAAGTCATAACTCTATGAAAACCATAATTAATGCTGCCATTGAACAACTATATTCTTGAGAATAAGAGCATTAATTATCAGAGTTTTACTGCCTTAATATCATCAAATTTGAAATGATAGTCGATCTGAGAAACTGCAAAGGAAAAACGTCGAACTAAACCTGGAAGGAAATAGTCAAACTCAGGAATAATTTCGTCGACTAGAACTCCAAGTTTGTCGAGCTAAGAATTATCCTTCGTCGAGCTGAGCTCAGCGATCATCGATCTGAAACTGAACTGCCAATCTGAGATCCAAGTTTGTCGACTAGATATAGAATTTCATCAAGTTAAACTTTTGATATGAGATTAGAGATCGTCGATCTCAGCTGGACTTTCGTCGAGCTCAACTCAGAGAAGGAACTCTGAGTTCAACAATCTGAGATCGACAATCGCCGAGCTGAGTTCAGCTATTGTCGAACTGAATTTTTGAAATCTTTTTAACTCCATTTCCTTGAAATCTTCTGTCTCTAAAGTCTTGAGTCTCTGAAGTCTTCTAAAGGCAGGTTAACCAAATGAGACTAACCTTAACCCTATAAATAACAAATGAACCTAAGCTATACATGTTGGGTCAACAAACCTAATAGTGAACCTAGCCCAAATAAACTCTAAACACAGATGGGGTTCCAACACAAACGATGAAGTCAAAATTCAAATTCGACAAACCAAACTCGGGTAAAACACCACCCGAAGATAAAACACCACCACATCCCTATAAAAAGCTCCACCGAGTCATTAGAATAGACCCAGCTCGTGAGGGAAGGTGCACAACCAAGCAAAAACCAACCACACAGAAAAACCCATTGAGAAAACCCATGCTTCAATAAATGATACTCGTTAACTACGCGTCAACATAACGCCCTGATGTCAAAAATACATCACTACGGGAATTAAAATAAACACCTAAAAATCAGGGGCGTTACAGAAGATGGCATTATAGCTGCTGGGGGTGTCCATGATCATGAACCGACAGTTGCGGAACTGACCCCCCTAGTGTAAAATTAAGCCCTACTCCTCCGTATACCTCCTTCCTCTCCCCTGAGAACCCGTAGTGCGGTCCATATGAGGCTAACACCCTCTTGGCCTCCACCTTTTTCCCATCTAATTCCTTCTTCAAGATGATGTTGACTGAGCTCCTGTTGTCTACTAGGATTCGGGAGATGGTGAAGTTTTCGATCGCCACTTTCACTACTAGCGCATCGTAGAATGGGTCCTCATGATCTGGCATATCTCCTGAGGTGAAGGTGATCCTCTCCACATGAGGTGGGGTCTGGGATGTCGAGGCGACAGTGCACCGAAACACCGTTTGGAGTCTCCTCTAACGGGTGGCCTCAATCCCTGCCTCCTATGGATCATATTGATCCTTTTAGAGCCTCCTATGTCGACCCACACCTCTCACCTGTCCTTATAGGCCCCCGCGACCACCTCTTCGATCTCCACCACTATCTACTGCTACCCTTGTCCTCTCCCCCTCCTCAGCTCAGGAACTCTAGACAGGTAGCAGTCGTGTGACCCACCTCCTAATGGAAGTCATAGTACGACAACTCCACTACTAATCCTATCCATCCTAATCAACCGATCCTCCTCCTCTCAACCCTTCCTTGCGCTATTTCTATCGCTTAATGTTGTGGAGGGGGGGGGGGGAGGTGACCTCGAGTCATACCTCCACCTAGAGGGATTAAACCTCCCCTGTCCCCCTTGATAGTTTCCTCCTCCCTGGAATATTCTTCCTTGGCCCTGAATAGGAACTTCCTGATGCCTCCAGCCCAGCTAATTGGTTGGCTCCTGATACCCTAACCATTGGTGTTGCCTTGGGAGTCCATGCCCCCTGGGCTTGTCCCTTCTTCTATCCTCCTAACGCTTGATCTTCCCCTGCTCCTTCTCCTCGCTTCCTCCGAACTTGGCAAGCTTTCGAGGAAAGTTGGGGTTTGCTGCCTCTCCTTTGATTTCCTGCACCGCTCTTTCCATTACCTCTTTGAAAGACATTGGCGTCCTCCGCTTCAGTGCCACCCTAAAGATCCCTTCCTACAGCCCCAAGGTAAAAGAAATCATAAGGTTAAACCCTGGCACCTATTCCACAACGAGGACTTCCTCATAGAACTGATCAACATAACTCACCATGGTATCTTTCGGTCCCTGTTTGAATGCAAAAGATACTCCTCACCCCTCTTCCTCTTCTTTGAAGTCGAGAAGCTTAAAAGGAAAGCCTGGTGAAGGTCTGCATAGTAGTAAATTGAACTATTGGGAAGCTGGTGGAACCAGTCCCTCGCCTTGTCTTTGAATGAGATGGCAAAGAGCCGACACTTGAAAGCATCAGTCATCTGCCTTATGGAAACCGCGTCCTCGAACCACTGAATGTGCTGAATTGGGTCATCCCTACTGGTGTAGTAAGACATCTCCGGCTCCCTGAACCCCTATAGAATAGGGGATAACATGCCCAACTTACTAAAGGGGCTCCCTCTTATCACACGAGTGGGGGGTTCTTGTAGGATCACCTCACTAATCTGGCTCGCACTTGACGAGTTGTGGAATAGTTCTCGCCCAGCGATATCCTGCACGTGGATCTCGCCTTCCTTCACCCTCCTAGTCTGCCTGGCCGGGGCATTCTTTCCCAGAGTGGGCTGCGTGACCACTAGGATGGCGAGAGTTGAGCACTCGCCATGAGTGGCATTGAGCCAATGGTGCAAGGTCTCCATTACCTCCTTTCTGAAATCCTCAAACATGCCTACAGTCGCCAGACTCGGCAGGGGTGGCGACTTCTCCTAACTAGATCCTTGCCCTTCTTCTCCATCCATTGAACTAGCTGAAGTTCTTCTGTACTAGCCACTCTCCATGATAATTACACCAAAGTGTCAAAATAAAAAATCAGTCTCTGTTGAGTTCGGGTTCCCAAAAGTGCATGACCTCACACTTCCTTCCTTCTGACTAGCACATTATACCAAAAATTCATGAACTTAGGAATAAAATCGAGGTCTCAGCCAAGAGATCCCACCACACACCTAGAAGATTCAAGAGCTCTTCCTCTCCTAAGCCAATATTGAGCTTGGGAACCTTAGAGAGAGCTTGAAGAAGATTGAATTAGAGAAAACTGTAGATCTCTCCTCCAAAGGTGCCCCCTCGGTTCTATTTATAGATTTCCAAACTTGGTCTGCCAACATCGTAACTCCACTGTTTAGAATTACTATACGCATCCCAATTTGGTCTGCCAATAACATAACTCTGCTATCTTGAAAGGCTAACTGCAGACCCTCGAGGGCATCTAGGTCATTCTGCCTTTTGACCCTACAAGGCCATTGGTCCATGAAGGTGTAATATCCCTCAGACAACTAAACCCCTAGGAGTGGTTTTGTGATGACAGGTCATGATAAAACCCTAAGAAGCCCATGAAGACCAAGTGGACCTAGTAATGTAGGTGAGATCACTATGGTCTGCAAATAGTATGTTGCTAAACACTACTTTAGGACGATCATAGGGCTTCACCATGACTCCAAGACCCCACCACAACCTCACCAACCTATTGGAAGGTCCATTGGAGCCCTAAGGGTCCATTAGAGTCAACCCAGGGTGGCAACAGTTGACCTAGGATCATCCTAAGCATAAATAGGGCAAGATGCCCTAACTAAGGGCAATGTGACCCTAATGTGCAAAACCATCCCTATGTAGGTCTTCCCATACCTAAGCTAGGTGAATGGGTCACCAAAGTCCAATTAGGGTCAACCTTAGAAGCTAAGTTGACCAAAGTCAACCCTAGCCCTAAAATGGTCTAAGTGCCCTAACTAAGGGGCAAGTGAACTTCAAGGTACCAAGTCAACCCTACATAACCCTTACTAGACCTTAGGGGAAGCCAAGGGGTCACCAAGGACCCTTTGGGGTCAACCCAAATGGTCATGTTGACCAAAGTCAACTCAAGGGTCAAAGTGGTCAACTTAGGTTAACCTAGCCCAATTCAAGTGGGCTAAGCCAAGTGGTGTGGCCCATTAGTCTAAGGTGTGGAGAGACACATTTTGGGCCCACAAAATTCAAAGAATGATGACTAGGAGAGAGAAGGAAGGAGTTTCTAAATTTTAAGGATAGAGAAAATGGAGCCTAATGGCCATTATGGCTATGGAGGTTTAGAAACTCCCCCACCTTGATGGGCTTTTACTCTTTGGAGGCAGGGGAGGAGTTTTCAGGAAGTGGCCGGCAAGTGGGGTGGCTCAGCCCCCTCAATTTGGCTGAAATCGAAAATTAGGGTTAATGGCCAATAATGGTGCTTTGATGAATTGGGGAGTTACAAGCCTCCTCTCCCCAATTCCTCCTTTAAAAACCTTCACCAGGACAAGAGCATGCATTTCCCCCATTCCAATCTCGATTTCCTTGCTGTTGCTGTGGAAGTTGCAAAAAAGCCCAAGCCGGCAGCCGGAAATGGCAAGGAGGCACATCACCCGCTCTCATGCCGCAATTCAGGTCCTCCCTTGCTCCTTCATCCATCGGTAGATCGTAGAAATCTTTTTGGATGAGAATCAGGCTCAATTGAGCCCGATCACAGGGATCATTTTCCTTGTTTGTTGGGAAAAAATCAACTATTGGGATCGCTGGAAACGGCCCCTCTGGTGGCCGTGCCGCCGCCCGACGATAGCCCCCACCTCAACGAAGGTGGTTGCTGTAGTGGCCGACCAGGGAGGTGGTCGGGTGGCCGTGAAATGGGGATGGAATAAGCTCCAAGTTGGGAGAATCGTGGCTGTCGGCTGGAGCTTTAAGACGACCAAATGTCGTCCTTTTTGCGCCAAGATTCGTGCCACTTTAATTTTTAATCTTAGGTTAAATATTTCATTTCATATGATTTTTGTCACAGAAAATGCTATTAATGTTTTATTTATTAAAAATACTTAGAGGCTTGTAAAGAGAAGGTGGCCAACAAGAAGTTTGTTGGTCTGGATGTCTAGTTTATTTTAAAATTTATTTGAGTAAATTTGGAGTTCAGGTTAGACCTCAACACTCAATTTGGTGGGGTCTATACCTAGGTCTAGTAAGAGATTTTAATGTGTGCCCCCACTTCACCACATGTCCAAATGATCTAAAATTTTTATAGGGATTCAATCTTACCAATACCTAGGTCATGTCTAAAAATGGAAATTTTTAGAGATACGTTTCTATAGTGTTTGAAATTATTTAATAATCCTACGGTAATTTAATTAGGGGACCTAATTACCTCCAAACCCTCCCAAATTTTGGTGAGTGGTCCTTGGGGTCATCATAAGGCTGTGGATATAATTTGATCTAATTTGGAGATGATTTGGGTTGAATTTTTGTAAACCCTAGCCTTGGCCTAAAGGGGGGCATTTAGGTCAAAGTGTTCCTAGTAGGTTTGAGTGGTCAAATCACCTCAATAGAGGCTGAAACTTGGGCCACTGGTTTGATATGATGGTAGACACCCTCATCTGGAATTTGGGGTGGATTGGGGGTAGATTTTCCTTAGGACCCAAGTTCAAACCCAAAGGTTGGACTTTGGGGATTTGTGAAGGACATGGGGTGATATTCCCTTGTATAAACTTGGTGTTTAGTCAATGTGATCCTAGGGTGGTGAAAATCCCTAGGGAGAGATATGGTGGGATTTGGACACATGCACACCACTTAAACCACTACGTATGTTTTTGGGTCCATACACCTTCGGGAATGTCTAGTGGCTTATATGACTTTGGAATTGAAAGACATTTTGGTAGAGGTCATTTTCATAATCATTTTAACCACTGAAATATACTACATATGGTTTGGATGATATTACAAGTGGGTTCCTTTGAAAAGTGCACTATCATAAGTTTTCTTGAAGAATTTTATTATGTGACTTCCTAACCTATGGTTTAGATGATATTTAGCCAAGCTATGTTTCAACTATAACAAGCCCTAGAGATTTTTAATATGAATTTTAGATCATTATATGGGATACTTCATTCACAACCCATCAAGTTACACCTTCTACTTAGAAATTTATTATGAACAAACCACTAAATGGAAACTTATGAAATTTAGTAAGAAGACATTTATTCACATTTTTAAGTTTTGTGAATTTTCATGGAATTTGTGGAAGTCTATTTATAGGGGTTATTTCACAAGGTGTTGTTATATAAGTAAAAGTAATTGAATTTATTTTTGTACTTAGTTTGCTTGTTAAAATATGATTTTTGGTCAGAGGCCTTTTCTGGTCATCTTTGAGATTCAGTAATATTTCTGCAATTTATGATGATTAATTTTTGTACTTTCTTCTTTACCCATAATTAATGGCTTATTATTGGATTAATTAATAAGAGGCCAAATCTTTTATGGAAAATCATGAAATTTGGTATTTACTGTTATTCCTCTGTTATCTAGTGTTCATAATTTTTGGGTGGCCAATACTTGAGAAAACATTATACTTCTTGTTCAAATTACCCATGGCCTAACTTTTGGGAAAAAATTAAATAAATGACAAATTAATTTGGAAAATTATAAGTTTCTTTATTTAAGCTAAATGTGTCATGATAGACCCACAATAAATATCTTAGGGAATTTTGATGAAAATTTGGAGTACCTCCTAACATATACAAACATATAGTATAGGTTGGTCTGCATATAGTAAAAATGCAGAAAATGTGATAGCATTTGAGTTAGGCATATGGGTTGGGTTTAATGGTTTGCTGGTTTGGGTAAAATAAGATTGAGTTCATCATTGGAAGTTGTGATGAGTAAAATGCTGGGTCGACTAGGATTAGGAGGTGCTCGGGATCGACAAAAGATCGTCTTTCCTGTGGAGAGAAAGAGAGAGAGAGGGTCAAAACACACTAGGGTTAGATCCAGAGTAATATTAAAAGGTATCGGGAATCGGTTATTACCAATAACAGTAAGTTTCTTGCGAAAGGGATCTTTGGGCTTCAGCCCATCGTAGTTCCTAGTGCCCTCAAAATTCCTTCACGGGGAATGCCCTGGGCAGTCCAAGGTTAACGTAAGCTGTAAGAATAATCAAAATTTATGAGTAACTAGTAAAACTAGAGGTTCACTTTCACACACC
Organism: Platanthera zijinensis; assembly: GCA_039513925.1. Classification (NCBI taxonomy): domain Eukaryota; kingdom Viridiplantae; phylum Streptophyta; class Magnoliopsida; order Asparagales; family Orchidaceae; genus Platanthera; species Platanthera zijinensis. The sequence goes on from CM077080.1 coordinate 125,616,659, forward strand.
TCTGTGTCTCGAGAAGTTAGGTTGGTTCACACGGGTGGTAGGCTAGGTTGTTTTGGTGACGGACAGGATAGTCCTGGGTGCTTTGGCTCGGTTGTTGGTTGTGATGGACGGGTTAGTCCGGGGAGCTTTGGCTCGGTGGTTAATACATCAAGATTACATGTGCATAAATTCTAAGATGGCGGGTCTTCGGTATTTGTGGGTCGATGCTCTAACGCCAATACGTTGACTTGGCAAGTGTTTTTTAGCACTTTGCCAAATTAAGTCCGGTGGACAACCCGACAAAAGTATGTAGGAGCTCTGCTTTGTGCACCAGCATCGAGGCATACGATAGGTCTGACTGGTAGTGCAATTACCGGTTTAAAGGTGTGCGAGGCCCAACCCACCGCTTTTTTTTGCCACTACGGAGGTATCCTGGGAGGTTAGGCTCCAAAAAGGGGGAACTAAAGTCTGTGTAAACAGAGTCGAGTGGGTGTGTTGCACTTGCATGATTCACATCATAACATACTTGCATAACATAGCATAATCTTTGCATATAACCCTTGGCACGTATTGTATAAATTGGTATGGGATTCTTTATACAATAGTCCATGCAAAATGATCCCTTAGTCTATAAGTTTGTGTGAGCGTGCTTATAAGCTAAGGTTATTATTCTATTGATATTATATATTTCTTGCTTGATAACCGACACCCCATCGTATAAATTGGTATGAGACTTTTATACGATAAGAGCCTTGCAGAAGACCCCTTAACGTATAAGTTTGTACGGCCTTACATATAAGTAAAGGTTAAGTATTTCATCTCTCGTATTTTCTATACTTACTATTTGCTCTACATACTTTTGTTACTACTTCCTATTTATATAGAACTGCTAGATTAGTTTTGCTGCCACCTACTACCTTTTTTATTCTCCACCTTCATTACCTTTCCTCTCCTTCTCCCCGCTCGGTGCCTAGGAGCTATAGGGTAGGGGTGGGGGATGATAGGACTTATTATTTTAGACTAACTATTTCCGTACCAAATCATTTTAGGGGATCGTGGAGCACAGCTTGGAGGAACAACCCTAGAGGTCGGCACGCTTAGAGACGGGACAGTTTAGTACCAGAGTTCAGACAGCTGGGACAGTGAGTCCCGTTCGCTAGTCGTTGTTATAGATTTGCTTCCGCAATGAGTGACTTGTAGTGAGGACTTTGATATATCGGGCATGAGCCATATTTCCAGTACTTTTATTATTATTGATGTGGACTCTCCCTTCATAGAGAATTATTACTATATATGTGATTATTGTGGACATGTGTTAGAGTTATAATTTCTTATACTCTAATACTTTTGCTACTATTCTTTGATCGATATTGCCAGAAGGATCGGCATTTTGTAGTGACGACCTTCCCGAGCATGATGGTGTCACCACAAAGTGGTGGTTTTGGGCCTAAGACCCGTGGTTTAAAAAGAAAAAAATGGGGTCTTACAAGTGGAATCAGAGGACACCTCGATCGAAAAACTAGCAGTCCACTAATCCTGGGTCACCCTCGCTCGAGTTTAGTTTTGGGACAAACTAAGTAGTGGAAGCAGTGGTGTGCCCATATGGGGGATGACATATAATTGTCCACTTTTAACTAGGTTTGGGTCAATTTCTCATAATAGTTTTGCTATGCAGCCTCCAGCACATCCCACACCAAAGGTCGGAGTCCGGCAAACTCCGAATATTGCACCACCTCCCCTGGCTCCCACTCCGATTCTATAGTCAGAGGTTGGGCAGACTCTGACAGCCATTCTGGAGGCTTTCAGGGCCCAGCAGGTTATGGCTCTGCATCCAAACCCGGGGGCCAATTGTTTGAGAATCTTCCGAGGACTTTCTCCCCTATATTACCTGGGGACAGAGTCGACTGTACGGACAGAGGAGTGGCTTGACATCATGTACGAGATGTTGACCGGGATACGGTGCCCTTGGGAGGAGAGGGTTCCTTTTGTGGTCTCTTGTTTGGAGTCCCATGCCAAGAGATGGTGGAAGACACTGCTGGACACGACATTTGCAGAAAAGGGGTTTCTGACATTACTTGGGAGGAGTTCAGGGCCGCATTGATGGAACACTTCCTTCCACAGTCGGCAAGAGATGAACTGGAAGACAGGTTCCTGCAGTTGAGGCATGGCTACAAGACGGTGGTGGAGTACCACCGGGAGTTTAATCATTTAGCCTGGTTTTCAGACTCCTATCAGCTGGATGAGGCGGGATAGATCAAGAGATTCTATAAGGGATTGCGAGAGGATCTAAGAGAGGCTCTTTTGTTCGTATCTGATGGGCCTATACCTTGGATGTTGGAGATGGCAACGAGGATTGAGGTTGATTGGCACACGACTTAAGGCCAGAAGAGGGCAACTGAGGATCATGGTCGGGGAGGCAGGAATGATCAGTGTTGGAACACCCTATTACTAATTTGGGTAAGGATCACTATGTTTGTCTTAGGAAACCAGTTTGACCTAGTTGTATAGTTTTAAAGGTCAACATTAGAATGTATCTAGGGCTTAGAATTTAGGTTTGAGCTGCCCCCAGGATCATTTAAGGAATCAGACTTCAAGCTGAGGCAAAGACAATTATCGTCGAGCTTAGGTCGACGGAACGTCGAACTCCGTTCGACGCTCTCTGAGCACAACTTTGCTCAGATCGCTGAGCTCTGGTCGACGTTCTTCGAGCTCAGGTCGACGATCTCTCCTCAGTTTATTCTTCAGATCGCTGAGCTCTGGTCGACGATCTTCGAGCTAAGGTGAACGTTTTTCCTGAGAGATTGACGACTTTGAGGATTCAAATTTAGTCAGCTTTTGGAATGATTTTCAAATTCTCTCAGCTTTTATTTCAAGAGATTTGCCAGCAGTTTTTCTTTATTCTGGAGCAAGTTTCAAGGAATTCTTTTTGGAATGTTATATGGGACTTTCCTCTAAAAGACAAGACTTTTATAGAAGACATTTATGACTGCCAATGGCTATCTTTGACAAGGAATTTTTCAAAGAATAAGATCCTCCTTTTTGTTTTCAGTCAAGAAGATAGAAAAAACAGCACAACAATAAAAAATTAACAGTGACAGACAACAAGTGATCATTTTTCTGAAGAACTAGTAGAACAATTCTTTTGGCTTACTGAAAAGTGATCATAGCTTCAACATCAAGAACTCCAAACACCAAATATTTCAGCATCTGCTGGAATCATCCTCTGCTGGAGATCTGAAGCTTCTGAAGACCTATCACCCTGAAGCAAAGCTCTCACTCCTGAACCATTCTACATCTCAGGGGGAGCTTTGACATCATCAACAATCCACTAGTCTTCTCTCATTTGATTTGAAAACAGAGAAGACAACTTAACCCCTTTACTTTTTCTTTTCCTACTGTAAAAGGGTTATCAAAACTCCCTTCAAAAGTTCTGAGTTTGGTTCTGAGAGCCTTGTCAAAACTCAGTGGTGGCAAGACACCTAATCAAAAAATCTAGTTTGGTTTTTGAACACCTTATCAAAAGCTCATTGGTGTCAGGACACCTGATCAACTCATCATAAGTGGATTCCTACCAAGGGTGGTAGAAGAGTGGATGTACCCAGGTTTTTGGGGAACCACTATAGTTCCTTGTGTCTTTTGGTTGCTTGAGTATTTTCTTTATTGTGTGCTGTGATTCTTCTTTTTGCTATCTTAGTTCTGATTTATCTAGTAAGACACCTTACACCTATACATAAATTAAATCTTAATTGTTTTATTTGTTTAAATTGTAAATCTATTTTAAAAATACTCTATTCACCCCCCCTCTAGAGTTTAGATAGATCTTTATCTCACTTTCAATTGGTATTAGAGGCAGGTTGGTTGCTCATACAGGCTAACACCTGAACCAAAAGATCCTTGATAAGATCAATCTCTTAAGAGGGTTATTTTCACTATTTCTATCTATTTATATAGACATGGCACAGAACAAAGATTATGCAAGCACCAGACCTCCAGTGTGCAACCTCTCCAAGTTTGCACTCTGGAAGGCAAGGATTAAACTTTATATGAATTCTATTGATGAGGATATATTTAATTCTGTTTTGACAGTGTGCCCAACACCTCCAGAGACCACAAGTACAAATACTGTTCCACCTCCCTCAGGAACAGATGTAGACATAAAGAAATGGAAAATTGCAGATGCAAAGGCCATGAACATCTTAGCTCAGACAATGTCTGATGAGATATTTCAGAAGGTAGCTGACTGCAACTCAGCCAAAGGAATTTGGGACAAGCTCTCTGAAATTATCTCAGGATCTGCTGATGAAAGGAAAGACAGGAGATCCCATCTGATAAGCCAATATGAGAACTTCAAAAAGGGAGAAGCTGAATCAGTGGCTGACATGTACAATAGACTAAGTCTGATTGTCAATGAGTTAAAAACTTTGGATAAAGAAATCTCATTGACTGAGTTGAATGACAAAATCTTAATGTGCTTCCCCAGCACTTGGGATTCAAGAATCTGGCCAATCAAAGATGTCAGAAGTCTAAATGAGATTACCACTGAAGCTCTCCTAGGCAAGCTCAAATCCTATGAGCTGCTCATTAAAAATAGAGAAGAAGAACAAAAGGCTACTTCTCTAGTCACAAGGAAAGAAAAGACCATAGCCTTCAAAGCTGTAGAAGAGGAGCCTGAAGATAAAGCTACGGGAAATGATGAGCTCCTAAGTCTACTGGCCAAAAGATTCTACAAGATGGCTAGAAAAGACTTCAGAAAGAGATCATACAAGGGTCATGATAAACCAAGGTATGATAAATCAAATAACAATAAAGAAATTATATGTTTTGGTTGCAGGAAACCAGGCCATATTATGCCTGACTGTCCAGAAAATAAGAACAAGGATAAGAAAGATAGAAGAGAAAGAAAAAAGGAAAAAGACTTCAGAAAGAACAGCTCAGACAAACCCTCCTTCAGCAAGAACAAACATACACGGAAGGGATTTGTTGCTGAGACATGGAGTGAAACTGAAGAGGACTTTGAAGCCTCATCCAGCTCCAGTGATGATGAGGATGATGCTGATGAAAAGGAATTCTGCATGATGGCTATCAATGCCTCTCAAACAGACTCAGAAGCAGAAGAGTCAGAATCAGATTCAGAAGCTCAACTAGAAGAAGATCAGGTAATCAATTCATTTGATTTCAGTTCTGAGGTTTTTAAACATGAGTTTAAAGTACTATGCCTAGATCTGTTGGAATCTGAGAAGGAAATCACTTCCCTCAGAAAACAACTATCTGAGTATAGCACTATAAAATCAGAAAACCTCAAACTCTCTAAAGAGTTAGAATGCTATAAAGAGGAGATAGCTTCACTAAAAAGTGAACTATCCAAGGCCAAGTAATTTGAAGAATCCCTTAATGGGAGAAGTATCAATTTAATGGACATCACAAGCACAGTGAACTCAAGATTAAATAGTACACTGGGCTTGGGTGCTTCATCTAGCCAACCCATAGTATTAACAACCCCAATCAAATTTATTTCTGATAAAGGAAAGGGTGTTGTAAAGGTTGCTAAGAAAAATTCAGATCTACCTAATAAAAAGAAAGCTCAACAGAAAATGTCGAGCAGAGGTCGACGATCGTCGAACAGAGGTCGACGATCTCAGGCTGAAACGTCGAACTCAGGTCAACGTTTCCTGAACTCTGAACTCCCTCATAGTCGATCTTCGAACGGAGCTCGACGATTTTACCCAAGATCATCGAACCCAGCTCGACGATCGTCGAACGAAGTTCAGAGCTTTGAACCTTCTTTCAGAGGCAAATCTCAATTCAATCCTAGAAGTGCTTCATCCCAATGCTTTAATCCCTATACTGAATGGATAGTACCTCCTAGGAGATACCATCCTGAAGGTTATAAGGATCAACCTGGGATGTCTTTTATTTCTGAATTTAAGGGTTATCAACCTAGGCCCAAGGTTAACTGGGTCAAAAATATATAAGCTGATTTTGTGCAGGTGAAGACCTATCCAACATCAAACCAGCTATGGTATCTGGATAGTGGGTGCTCAAAGCACATGACAGGGAATAAGGACAACTTCACATCCTTTAAAGCCAAGCTTGGACCCAAAGTAATTTTTGGTGATTCAAACTTTGGAACTACAAAAGGATATGGTGCAGTCCAAATTGGGACAGTCACCTTCAAGAAGGTAGCCTATGTTGAAGGACTAAAGCACAACCTGATAAGCATTAGTCAGCTATGTGATGAAGGATATCAAGTGACTTTCAACAAAGAAATATGCAAGGTCAAGTAAGAAGACAACATAACTGTGTTGACAGGTAACAGGAAAGGTAATATTTACTTAGTAGACTTTCATTCATCTAAGGTAGATATTTGCCTGTTTAATTCCATATCTAGACCTAATATTCTATGGCATAAGAGACTAGGACATGTTAACCTTAGAACCATTGCTAGGCTATCCAAGGACAACCTTGTCAAAGGACTGCCTTCTGGCCCCTACAAGAAGGAAGGACTCTGCAAGGCTTGTCAATTAGGCAACCAAACTAAAAGTAGTTTTAAATCAATTAATAAGAGTGATTCACCTAGGATTTTGTATCTGTTACACATGGATCTTTTTGGACCCATTACAGTACATAGCTTAGGAGGGAAGTCCTATACTTTAGTAGTTGTAGATGACTTCTCAAGATTCGCATGGGTATTCTTTCTGAGGAAGAAGTCTGATAACTTTAAATGTTTGACAGATTTTCTCAAATGCATTCAGATTGAGTTCAATACTCACATTGCCCTGATCAGAAGTGATCATAGGACAGAGTTTGATTCTCTTCTCATGCAAGAGTTCTTTCAAAGTGAAGGGATCAGGCATACTTTCTCAGCTCCTAGAACACCTCAACAAAATGGGGTAGCTGAAAGGAAAAATAGAACACACATTGAATCTGCAACTACATTATTGGCAGATGCTCACCTACCTCTATCCTTTTGGGCTGAGGCAGTGAACACCTCCAACTATGTGTTGAATAGAAGCCTGATACATAAACTAAAGGGCAAGACTCCCTATGAATTGCTCAAAGGGAAGAAACCTAAAATAGGCTATTTTAAAGTTTTTGGTTGCACTTGTTTTATCCATAATAATGACAAGAAATATCTAGCAAAATTCCAAGCTAAAGCTAATGAAGGAGTGTTTCTGGGATACTCCATGATCAGTAAAGCTTATAGGGTTTATAATAAAACTACTCAAAAAATAGAAGAATCTGTCCATATTACTTTTGATGAAGCTAACATGTCTTTCAAGGAGAAGAATGCTTCTACCATAGAACATTTGCAGGTGCACTCTCTAGCTGAAGACATGAACAGATTACAAGTTACACAAAAGGATGACAGTAGTGAAGATGAAGAAGCTGCTCACCATCAGGAAGAAAATCTTCTTGAAGAACCAGTTGTTGTTCCACAAGAGGACACAACAACACAGGTTGGTGAACCATCAACACCCCCTGTTGATCTAGTAACAACAAGAGATCATCCAATTTCTCAAGTAATTGGAGACATCTCAACTGGTGTGCAAACTAGAAATCAGGTCAACCAGAACCTGATGCACACTTGCTTCCTCTCTCAAATTGAACCTCAAACCATTCAAGATGCAGAACAAGATCCATACTGGATTATTGCAATGCAAGAGGAGTTGCATCAATTTGAAAGAAATAAAGTTTGGGAACTAGTGCCCAAGCCAAAAGATCATCCCATTATTGGAACCAAATGGGTGTTCAGAAATAAGCTGGATGATCAAGGAATCATTGTAAGGAATAAAGCAAGGTTAGTTGCTCAAGGGTACTCTCAGGAAGAAGGGATAGACTATGACCAGACCTTTGCACCTGTTGCAAGATTAGAAGCCATAAGAATCTTTCTGGCTTATGCTGCTCACAAGGGATTCAAAGTCTATCAAATGGATGTCAAGAGTGCTTTTCTCAATGGGGAGATCAAAGAAGAAGTTCTATGTCAGACAACCTCCAGGTTTTATCTCTCTAACCCATCCTGATTATGTTTTTAAACTTCACAAAGCATTATATGGTCTCAAGCAAGCTCCTAGAGCATGGTATGAGACCCTAGCATGTTTTCTGCTGAAAAATGATTTTGTTAGGGGGAGAGTAGACCAAACTCTTTTTATTAGAACCCATAAGTCCCATACCCTACTAGTACAAATCTATGTAGATGATATTATATTTGGTTCTACTGATTCAAACTTGTGCAAAAAGTTTTCCAAGCTTATGCACTCTAAATTTGAAATGAGTAGCATGGGTGAGCTATCCTTCTTCTTAGATTGCAAGTCAAACAACATGCTGAAGGCATATTTATTTCTCAAACCAAGTAAGCAAAAGAGCTGGTTAAGAAATTTGGTATGTCTGATGCATCATGTATGAAAACACCCATGCCTACCAATGCTGTACTGGATGCTGATGAATATGGGAAACAAGTTGATCAGACAATATATAGAGCAATGATTGGCTCTCTATTGTACCTTATAGCCAGTAGGCCTGACATAATGTTTGCTACATGTATATGTGCTAGATTTCAAGTTAGCCCTAGAGAGTCACACTTAACCTTAGTTAAGAGGATTCTTAGGTATGTTAAAAGCTGTCCAAATCTAGGACTCTGGTATCCAAAAGACTCAGCATTTGACTTAACTGGATTCTCAGATGCTGATTATGCTGGATGCAGAATAGACAGGAAAAGCACTAGTGGAACTTGTCAGTTCCTTGGTGATAGACTTGTCTCTTGGTATTGTAAGAAACAAACATCTGTGTCAACCTTAACTGCTGAAGCTGAATATATGGCTGCAGGCAGTTGTTGTTCACAAATATTGTGGATACAAAACCAACTCCTAGACTATGGTTACAACTTAGAGAAGTCAAAAATATTTTGTGACAACACCAGTGCTATTTCCATTGCACAAAATCTAGTCCTCCATAGTAAGACAAAACACATAGAGATTAGGCATCATTTTCTAAGGGATAATGTAGAGAAGAACAAAATTGAACTTCAATATAACCCTACTGATTTGCAAAGGGGAGATATTTTCACCAAGCCTCTGGATGAAAAGAAACACAATTTCTTCCTAAATCAGTTAGGCATGTTAGATGGAGGAAGCCTAAACTAAATTACAAGATATTAAAAAGCTAAAAACAAACCAAGATTAGGCTAAAAAAATCATCTCCTTTTGTGTCTGTAGGATAGTTTCTGTCTCTGAACTGAGCTCGACGTTTTTCCAAGAAATCGTCGAATGGAGTTCGACGTTTTTACTGAACGTCGACCTAAGTTCAGAGCTTGCAAGATAGTTGTATACTATCTCTTTCAGGTCTTTGATCGTCGACCTGAGCTCGATGCTCTCTAGATCGTCGAACTGAGATCTACGATGTTGAAGACCTTTCAGCTTCCTTCAGGAGTCCTGATCGTCGATCTGAGGTCGACGATCCTTCCTTTTTCGTGTCGAACCCTAATATAAAATCATTATTCGGCCGCCGCTCGTCATTTACGCCTTCATACTCTCTGCAATTTTTTTCCCTCCAAACCTTCTACACTTGGTCGTGTTTATTCAATCTTTGCAGGTACAGATGGCTCTGACTGTTGCTGCCCTTTCAAAAATGAAATTTGATACAGGATTCGACATCGACATGAACTCTTTCAATGGAAGCGACCAGAGATTCAAGGACATTTTAAATCTACTTCGAGAACAACAGTTAGTTCAGATAATGTCCATCAGGATGAAGATCGCCGCAGACGAGATAAAGGAATGGTGTTTTTCTGCCTCAACTGAGAATGAGAATTCTGTAGTCGGCTCTATCAAAGGGACTCAGGTACCATTGTCCCCCGCCCTACTAACAAAAGTGTTCAACCTCAGCACTGGAAATGACTCTATTGAATTATCTGAAGAAGAGTCTGATGCAATGCTAGATAGAATGGGTCACTCTGCTGAGAACCCTAAAAAATTGCTGAAAAAGATTTGTCGATTGAATATCAATTTCTGGCTGATGTTGTGGGAAAGGTGCTTCTGACAAAGCACTCAGCCCATGACACCATTTCCAGACATCAGTTCTATCTAATGGGAGCTGTGATTGAAAAGAAACATCTGGACTGGGGGTCCATCTTCTTCAATTTGATCAAAAAGAAGCTGAGCAAAAGCTGTGTATGCTTTGGGAGGATCTTGGGGGTTTTCATGCACTCCAGGTGCCCTAAGCTGCTGACCTCAAGTGGGATGCACATCAATGCAACCAAGACACTTACCTGTGCCCTCTTCAGCAGGTGGGACAGGCAGATTATTAACCCCAACAGGGCTACTGCATCAACTCCTGCTTCAGGCACAAGGACTGCCTTAGTCACTCCTCCTCAGGTCTCTGCCCCTGCAGAAGTTTTGCCTGCTTCTTCTCCTCCTCCAGCTGTCTCTACCCCAGCCATCTCATCCTCACCACCAATAACCACCATAGCCATCTCATTACCCATTACAATCTCATCACCAATCTCACCTTCTCCAGCATCTACCTCAGAGCAATTCCATCCCTTATACTACTATCCTCCTGCCACCTCTTCATCATATTCTCTCTTAGATGACTCCTTCATGGATGATCCTCCTTCAACTCCTCCTGAGCTTCCCTCTACTTCCTCATTCCAACAAATGCTTCAAGACATCCTCTCTCAACCATCTTTTTCCCCTACCATCTCATCCTTCCCCAACCAAATTACATCAATCTCAACACTTCCTACCCCTAGACCATCCATTCCTTCACCTCCTACATCTACATTTTCCATTCCATCAGCTTCAGTCAACATAATTCCAGCAACTTTCTCTCCTACCTCTACTCAAGCCCCTCTTGAGCATGTAGATCTCTCAGCCCTAGCAGATAGGTTATATGAGCTGCTAGCTCCCAAGCTGACCTCATTACTGGAGACTACCCTGGCTCCACTCCTGACACATGTTCAGGAGCTGTCTACCAAGCTCTCCTCCTTCTTCTCTTCTAAGGCAACTACTTCTTCTGGGTGCCTTGATCCAGCTGCCACTGAATCCAGGTAGGGGGAGATGCCTTATGAAGCAGTTCCTACTCCAACATTTGCAGTGGATCTCTAGAAATTGCTTTCAGTTTTTGATCTTGCTTTCTTCAGTTCTCTGCCAGTTGAACAAGTTGAAGATTTGACTAAGGCCATTATGCCTATCTCTGTTTGTGATCCCAGCCTAATTGCCTCATATATAAATTCTTTCAAAGCTATGGATATTGCTGCTTCCATCTCTGCTGCTACTGCTGTTTCTACAAGTGTATCAGAAGATATTGACATGATTTCTATTATTGAGGTTACTACTGCTCAAGAACTTGCTACTTATCTGGAAGAACCTGCTGCTGTTTCTGCTCCAATCCTGATGTTGCTTTTGCTCAAATTTCTGATGTTGCTGCTCCTACCCTGACTCCAGATCATTTGAAATTACAAGAGAAACATATTAAGAGCATTGATGATTGATATGATAGACCCCAAAGATCAGAAAGTGATCAGTTTCACACTGATTCTGATGACACTTCTGGTACCATTGCCAAGAAAAGGAAGGCCAGAAGCAAGGCCATGATGAAAGTTCCTCCTGCTCAAGCCAAAGATGCAAATGATATTCCATATTATATTTTGCATGATTGCCCAATCTCCGAGCCATGGATGCAATTCTCTAAAAATCAATTGAAAGCTATGAAGAGAAGAAGAAAATTGGCTAGATATGAAAAAGGATCTTCTAAATTTCAACCTCCTCCTCCTCCTCCTCCAGACTCAGGATCTGGTGGAGGCTCAGCTCTTCCATCCTCTGCTTCAAAGCAAAGCTCTTCCCAACCTTCTCAGGATCATCAACCAAGAGAACAATTTCAAAGAGGATATCAATCTAAGAGATATCAATCTAGAGGAAGGCAAAGAGATTACAGAACATATTATAGACATCAAAGGGAAGGACAGGGTCATATTGAATCAACTTCAGGTCCTTTCCCTTATAGGCTAAAAGATACAATTGTCTCCAGGACTCCTCACACTGATTCTGAGTCTATCAACAGATATGAACCTCCTGTTCCATTTGAGGATCCTGAGAACAACCCTTTGTCATGGACTGCCAGAATGAAAGAGCTTGCTGCTCTAGATCAAATGAAAAAGGCCAGAGAGCAAGGCAAAGACATTTCCAACATTACAACCCTATCAGATCAAAGAAAGAAAGAACTAGAGAGATATGCTTTAAGGAAATTCTTTAATCCAGAAGATTATATGAAGCTGCATCCTGAGGCTATAGTTCCAAGGCCTAGATCTCAAACTTCCTTAGGTGTAGAAGATGATAGAAGATCAAAGAAAGAAGCCCTCAATCCTAACAGGGAAATTTTGTTTAAAAGGGGAACTGAGAAGAAGTGATTTGTGTAAGCTGAACAAACATCCACCTCTGAATATTTGCTGATATTTTATCTGTGATCTGCAATGCTGCTATGAAATTTTCTTGCAATGATTGGTTTAGCCTTTGTTTTGTCTGTATGCTTATTTGTTTCCTATTTTTGTCTGTAAATAGTAATCCTAACCCAAATAGGGGGAGATTGTTGGAACACCCTATTACTAATTTGGGTAAGGATCACTATGTTTGTCTTAGGAAACCAGTTTGACCTAGTTGTATAGTTTTAAAGGTCAACATTAGAATGTATCTAGGGCTTAGAATTTAGGTTTGAGCTGCCCCCAGGATCATTCAAGGAATCAGACATCAAGCTGAGGCAAAGATATTTATCGTCGAGCTTAGGTCGACGGAACGTCGAACTCCGTTCGACGCTCTCTGAGCTCAACTTTGCTCAGATCGCTGAGCTCTGGTCGACGTTCTTCGAGCTCAGGTCGACGATCTCTCCTCAGTTTATTCTTCAGATCGCTGAGCTCTGGTCGACGATCTTCGAGCTCAGGTCGACGTTTTTCCTGAGAGATTGATGACTTTGAGGATTCAAATTTAGTCAGCTTTTGGAATGATTTTCAAATTCTCTCATCTTTTATTTCAAGAGATCTGCCAGCCATTTTTCTTTATTCTGGAGCAAGTTTCAAGGAATTCTTTTTGGAATGTTATATAGGACTTTCCTCTAGAAGACAAGACTTTTATAGAAGACATTTATGACTGCCAACGGCTATCTTTGACAAGGAATTTTTCAAAGAATAAGATCCTCCTTTTTTGTTTTCAGTCAAGAAGATAGAAAAAACAGCACAACAACAAAAAAATTAACAGTGACAGACAACAAGTGATCATTTTTCTGAAGAACTAGTAGAACAATTATTTTGGCTTACTGAAAAGTGATCATAGCTTCAACATCAAGAACTCCAGACACCAAATATTTCAGCATCTGCTGGAATCATCCTCTGCTGGAGATCTGAAGCTTCTGAAGACCTATCACCCTGAAGCAAAGCTCTCACTCTTGAACCATTCTACATCTCAGGGGGAGCTTTGACATCATCAACAATCCACTAGTCTTCTCTCATTTGATTTGAGAACAGAGAAGACAACTTCACCTCTTTACTTTTTCTTTTCCTGCTGTAAAAGGGTTATCAAAACTCACTTCAAAAGTTCTAAGTTTGGTTCTGAGAGCCTTGTCAAAACTCAGTGGTGGCAAGACACCTGATCAAAAAATCTAGTTTGGTTTTTGAGCACCTTATCAAAAGCTCATTGGTGTCAGGACACCTGATCAACTAATCCTGAGTGGATTCCTACCAAGGGTGGTAGAAGAGTGGATGTACCCAGGTTTTTGGGGAACCACTATAGTTCCTTGTGTCTTCTGGTTGCTTGAGTATTTTCTTTATTGTGTGCTGTGATTCTTCTTTTTGCTGTCTTAGTTCTGATTTATCTAGTAAGACACCTTACACCTATACATAAATTAAATCTTAATTATTTTATTTGATTAAATTGTAAAGCTATTTTAAAAATACTCTATTCACCCCCCTCTAGAGTTTAGATAGATCTTTATCTCACTTTCAATTGGTATCAGAGGGACGCTTTGCTGATGGGAGAGATGGGAGAAGGGAAGAGGACCAATAACGTCAAAAGGTGAGATAGGAGTCGAGGGAGCCGATGGTAATGGCTCCTAAACCTCTCTAGATTAGGGAGATACAAAGACCCAGGGGTATGGCATTTCCCCCACCTGAGTGCTATAACTGTCATCAGGTAGGGAATATTCCAAGAAACTTCCCCATGAGGGGGGCACCTCTACCAGCACCACAAGCTGCCCTGCATGCTCAGCAGTTTGGAGGTCTAGGATGAGGCAGAGGACGTGGATTCTAGGGTGGAGATCGCAGGCAGGATAGATGGAAAGTGTATGCCTTGTATCTGGCTCAACCTCGGAACCCAGAGCAAGTGATAACAGGTATTCAAGTGATTTTAAGTTCTTTCTTTCCAAAGAAACAAGATTCATGGATGTTGATTAGTTAGAAATTAGGAAAGAAATTCATAACTGGAATACTAAGACACTTAATTACCTCAGGCATAGTCTTTATCAGCAGCAAGCCCACTCACACACTGTTTGATATGGGTGCCTCACACTCGTTCGTATTAGAAGCCTTCGTGGAAGGACTGGAAGGCGTGGAGCGATTCATAGGCTTTATGATGAGGCTGCGACTACCTGACAGATCGGAGCTGTTCACAACTACTCATTGTAACATGGAGGCAAAAATCGGCGAAAAAGTGTATGAAGCACCAACAATGATCCTAAGGATGCCGGACTTCGACCTGATCCTGGGAATGACATGGTTGCATTGGAACCATTCCCAGATCGATTGTTTGTCGAAGAAGATCACCTTGAGGCACGGGGACTCCTATGTCATCATCAAAGGTATTAGATCTACCTCCCCTCTCTTGTTATCGTCCATACATGCCATCAAGGCCCATCTGCGGGGAGACGAGGTCAATCAAGTTCTATTTGAGATGGTCGAGGCCAAGGATTCCATCCCTAGTTTCTCGATGGTACAGGATTTTGCTGGCGTGTTTCCAGAGAAGATGTAAGGGCTACCCCCGCATCGGGAGAAGGAATTCCAGAAATAGCTCGTGTCGGGGGCTTAGCCAGCATCTAGATCTCCTTAACGGATAGCCTCGAAGGAGTTGGTGGGGTTTCGAAGCCAGATGTAGGAGCTAGTGGAAGCAGGATTTGTGCGTCCAAGCTCTTCACCATAGGATGCTCCGGTGCTGTCCATCAAGAAGAAGGATGAGACACTCCGATTATGCATCAACTACAGGGCTCTGAATATGCTGACGGTCTGGAACACGTATCCTCTGTCGAGGATTGACGAGCTATTTGATAAATTGGAGGGAGCCCACTGGTTCTTAATGTTGGATCTCAGGTCAGGTTACAACCAGCTGCGCATTTAGGAGGAGGATATCCCGAAGATAGCCTTCAATAGTAGATATGGGATGTATGAGTTTACCGTGATGCCCTTCAGGCTCACGAATGCGCCATCGACTTTCATGAGCTTGATGAATCGGGTGTTCGAGCCGTACCTCGACCAGTTTGCCATAGTATTCATAGATGACATCCTCATCTAATCAAGGATGAAGGAGGAGCATACACAGTATCTGGCCTTGACTCTAGAGAAGCTCAGGGAGCAATAATTATATGTCAAGTTCAGCAAGTGCCAGTTTTGGCAGACAGAGGTGGCCTTTTTAGGCCATATTATCAGTGGAGCGGGACTGGCAGTGGACCTCATAAAGATTCAGGCAATGCAAGACTGGCCTTAGTTGAAGACGGCCACAGATGTCCGAAGTTTCCTGGGATTGGCCTGATACCACCTGAAGTTTGTGTAGGGATTTTCTCAAATAGCCCTCCCACTCACTTCATTGACGAAGAAGGACACTCCATTCGTTTGGATGCCGCGGTGAGGAGTTGAAGAGTCGGCTTGCGTCGCCCCTATTCTCGCCCTTCTATCTGGGAATGAGGGCTTCCAGGTGTATGCTGATGCGTCTTTTCGAGGGATGGGTGCTGTACTGATGCAGCATGGTCATATGATAGCATATGCCTCATGATAGCTGAAGAAGCACGAGCAGAACTACCCTATTTATTACTTGGATATGGGAGCAGTAGTCTTCACTCTGATGATTTGGCAGCATTACCTCTATAGTGTGCACTGCGACATATTTTCGGATCACAAGAATCTGAAATATGTTGATATGTAGAAGGAGTTGAACGTTCGCCAGAGATGATGGGTGGAGTTCCTATCTGATTATGAGTACACGATACACTATTACCCAGGGAAGGCAAACGTGGTGGCAAACGCGCAAATCCGGAAGGCTACTACCTCAGGAGCAGGACCTCAGCTGATGTCAATGGAGTTGGTGTGGATGTTAGAGAAGATGCAGATATCTCTGGTGTCCGAGGATCACCCAGAGATATACTGGGAGTACCTGTCGGTGATGGTTGCCACCGACGATATTTGGGATCATATCAGAGTTGAGCAAAGAAGTGATGACAAGCTAGAGCCAGTATTCAGGACCTTGAAGGCATGCATGGCTGGGGAATATATAGAGAGAGACGAGATGCTATGCTTCAGAGGCAGAGTGTACATACCAGCTCGGGGCAGAATTTGGGAGGACATCATGACTGAGTCTCACTGCAGCTTGTACTCGGTGCACCCAAGAATCACTAAGATGACGACCAACTTGAAGAGGAAAATGTACTGGCCGGGAATGAAGAGGGATATCACCTACTTTGTTACCCACTATGGGGCTTGCAAGTTAGTGAAGGCGGAGTGTAGGAACCCGGCCAGATTATTGCAGCCACTTCCGGTGCCAGAGTGGAAGTTCGACGACATCGCCATGAACTTCATACATGGTCTTCCTCGGTCACATGCAAGGAATGACTCGATATGGGTGATCGTCGACCGATTGATGAAGGTAGCCAGGTTTCTACCGATCAGGAACGACGCTCCAGTGGGTGACATGTTGTGGATGTTTGTGGAGAAGTTCGTTCGATATCATGGAGTGCTAAGGACGATAGTGTCCGATTGTGATGGACGATTCACGTCTAAGGAATGGAGGTCTGTCAAAGATTATTTGGGGACCCAATTGACATTCAGTACCACCTTCCACCCTCAGACAGATGGATAGACAGAGCGCACCAATCGGATGCTTGAGGATTTGTTGCGTCTTTGCATACTGGACCATGGAGAGCCATGGGAGAGGCAGCTACCATTGATCGAGTTCTCATACAGCAACAACCAACAGTCCAGCATCGGCATGGCCCCTTATGAGGCTTTATACGGGCGGAGATGCAGGACTCCTTCATCTTGGATCCAGGATGAGGATTCGAAGGCACTGGGCTCAGAGTTTGTCGAAGATATGGATGCTCAAGTGCGATTGATACAAGAAAGGATGTTGGAGGCACAGAGTAGGTAGGCTAAGTATTACGACGCTCGACATCGTCAGGTAGAGTTTTAGCTAGGAGAACATGTATTTTTGAAGATCTGATCGATGCATGGAGTCTCGCGGGTGCGTGGTCGGAAGAAGCTCCGTCCGAGATATATGGGGCCTACAGGATCCTGGAATAAATCGTCCCCTTGGCTTATAGATTGGAGCTGCCATCAGAGCTAGCGGGTTTTCACGACATCTTTCATGTATCCTCCCTGAGGAGAGATCTACTTAAGTCGGAGCAACATATTACGACTATAGACGGGCCTATAGCTTCTGATCGGTTGGTGCACCTAGAGCCGATTCGGATAGACGATACGGGGATGCGGTTCCTGCGACGCAAGAAGGTCCTGTTTGTCAAGGTATTGTGGAGGAATCATGGGAAAGAGGAGCACATATGGGAACCACATGATTTGATGAAAAAAATACTAGGAGCTTTTCAGTCAAGTATTCCTTACAACCTCTCGGGATGTTACATTTTATTTCTCATACTTGAAACCCCGTAGGCCAAACTTGAATTTCGAGGACAAAATTTTTTGTTTATGTATTGGGATTTATAACACCCTTGAGACAACTAGACCTATAGGAGTGGTTTTTTCATGACTAGGTCATGGAAAAACCCTAGGAAGCCCAAGAAGACCAAGTGGACCAAGGAATGTAGGTGAGATTACTATGGTCTGCAAATAGTAGGTTTCTAAACACTAGTTTAGGATGATCATGGGGCTTCACCATGACTCCAAGACCCCACCACAACCTCACTAACCTATTGGATGGTCCATTGGAGCCCTAAGGGTCCATTGGAGTCAACCTAGGGTGGCCAAAGTTTACCTAGGATCATCCTAAGCCTAAATTGGGCAAGGTGCTATAACTAAGGGAAATGTGCCCCTAATGTGCCCAACCAACCCTATCTAGGTCTTCCCAGACCTAAGGTGAGGTCAATGGGTCACCAAAGACCCATTGGGGTCAATCTTAGAGGCTAAGTTGACCCAAGTTAACCCTAACCCTAAAATGGTCAAAGTGCCCTAACTAAGGGGCAAGTGACCTTCAAGGTACCAAGTCAACCCTACACAACCCTTCCTAGACCTTAGGGGAAGCCAAGGAGTTACCAAGGAACCCTTGGGGTCAACCAAAATGGTCATGTTGACAAAAGTCCACTCATGGGTCAAAGTGGTCAACTTATGTTAACCTAGCCCAATTCAAGTGGGCTAAGCCCAAGTGGTGTGGCCCATTAGTCTAAGGTGTGGAGAGACATATTTTTGGCCCACGAAATTCAGAGATTTATGACTAGGAGAGAGAAGGAAGGAGTTACTCAATTTTGAGGAGAGAGAAAATGGAGCTTAATGGCCATTATGTCCATGGAGGTTTCAAAACTCCCCCACCTTGATGGGCTTTTACTCCTTGGAGGCAGGGGAGGAGTTTTCAGGAAGTGGCCGTCCAGTGGGGTGGCTCAGGCCCCTCAATTTGGAGGAAACCGAAAAATAGGTTAATGACAATTAATGGTGCTTTGATGAATTGGGGAGTTACAAGCCTCCTCTCCTGAATTCCTCCTTTAAAAACCTTCACCAGGACAAGAGCAGGCGTTTCCCACTATCCAATATCGATTTCCTTGCTGTTTTTGTTGAGGATACAGAAAATCCCAAGCCGGCGGCCAGAAATGGAAAGGAGGCACATCACCCGCTCTCATGCCGCAATTCAGGTCCTCCCTTGCTTCTTCATCCATGGGTATATCGTAGAAATCTTTTAGGATGAGAATCGGGCTTAATTGAGCCCGATCAAAGGGATCGTTTTCCTGGTTTTTTTGGAAAAACTCAAGTGTTGGGATCGCCGGAAACGGCCCCTCCGGCAGTCGTGCCGCCGCCCGGCGATAGCCCCCACCTCAATGAAGGTGTTGGTGGCAGTGGCCGGCTAGGGAGGTGGCCGGGTGGCCGGGAAATGGGGATGGAATAAGATCCAGGTCGGGAGAATCCTGGCCGTCGGCTGGAGCTTGAAGATGACCTTATGTCGTCCTTTTTACGCCAAGATTCGTGTCGCTATAATTATTAATCTTAGGTAAAATATTTTATTTCATATGGTTTCTGTCACAGAAAATGTTATTAATGTTTTTATTTATTAAAAATACTTAAAAGCTTGTACATATAAAGTGGTCAACAAAAAGTTTGTATGTCTGGATGTCTAGTTTATTTTAAAATTTATTTGAGTCAATTTGGAGTTCAGGTTAGACCTCAGCGCTCAATTTAGTGGGCTCTATACCTAGGGCTAGTCATAGATTTAAATGTGTGTCCCCACTTCCCCACATGTCCAAATGATCTGAATTTTGGACAGGGGGTAAATCTTACCAATACCTAGGTCATTTCCAAAAATGGGAATATTTGGAGATACTATTCTATAATTTTTGAAATTATTTAATAATCCTAGGGTAAGTTAATTTGGGGACCTAATGACCTCTAAACCCTCCCAAATTTTGGTGAGTGGTTCTTGGGGTCATCATAAGTCTTTGGAAAACATTTCATCTCATTTGGAGATGATTTGGGTTGAATTTTTGTAAACCCTAGCCTTGGCCTCAAGGGGGGTATTTAGGTCAAAGTGTTCCTTGTGGGTTTGAGTGGTCTAATCACCCTAACAGAGGATGAAACTTGGGCCACTAGTTTGATATGATGTTAGACACCCTCACATGGAATTTGGGGTGGATTGGGTTAGATTTTCCCTAGGACCCAAGTTAAAACCCAAAGGTTGGACTTTGGGGATTGTGAAGGGCATGGGGTGATATGCCCTTATATGGACTTGGTGTTTAGTCTATGTGATCCTAGGGTGGTAAAAAGCCCTAGGGAGAGATATGGTGGGATTTGGACACATGCACACCACTTAAACCACTAGGTAAGTTTTTGGGTCCATACACCTTAGGGAATGTCTAGTGGCTTATATGACTTTGGAATTGCAAGAAATTTTGGTAGAGGTCATTTTTATAATCATATTAACCACTGAAATATACTACATATGGTTTGGTTGAGTTTACAAGTGGGTTCCTTTGAAAAGTGCATTATCATAAATTATCATGAAGAATTTTATTATGTGACTTCCTAACCTTGGCTTTTGATGATATTTAGCCAAGTTATGTTTTAAGACTATAATAAGCCCTAGAGATTTTTAATATGAATTTTAGATCATTATATGGGGTACTTCATTCACAACCCATCAAGTTGCATCTTCTACTTAGAAATTTCTTATGAACAAACAACTCAATGCAAACTTTTGAAATTTAGTAAGAAGACATTTATTGACATTCTTAAGCTCTGTGAATTTTTATGGAATTTTTTGAAGTCTATCTATAAGGGTTGTTTCACAAGGTGTTGTTTTCTAAGTAAAAGTAATTGAATTTATTTTGGTACTGAGTATGCTTGATAAAATATAATTTTTTGTCAGAGACCCTCTCTGGCCATCCTTGAGATTCAGTAATTTGTATGCTATTTTCTGATGATTAATTTTAGTACTTTCTTCTTTACCGTGTATTAATGGCTTAGTATTGGATTAATTAATTAGGGGCCAAATCACTTTTGGAAAATCATGAAATTCGTCATTTACTGTTATTCCTCTATTATCTAGTGTTCATAATTTTTGGGTGGCCAATACTTGAGAAAACATTATACTTCATGTTCAAATTACCCATGGCCTAACTTTTGGGAAAAATTAAATAAATGCCAAATTAATTAGGAAAATTATAAGTTTCTTTATTTGGGCTAAATGTGTCATGATAGATCCGCAATAAATATTTTAGGGCATTTGGATGAAAATTTGGAGTACCTCCTGTAACGACTCCACCCATTAAACAACAGATAATAGAAGGTCCAGCCGGGGCCCCACACTATATGCCACCAACAGACGGTGAGGTCACCGGTTAATACCACGAACGCATCCTAACTCAGAGCATGCTAGCGGAATAATAAACAGTAGGCTGAACTCATACAAAGAATATCCACTATATATATTACCAAGGTTATATATACAATCACTCGAACGAGGGGATAGCAAATACCATAGTTTGGCCTTAAGTCCTTACAGTTCCTCTTTGTACAGTATAGATTATAGACATCGGTGTGCAGGCCGTCCATACATGAATAAAAGCAAAACATAACTAGCTAGCCTTCAAGGGCTAGCAACAACAACAACAACAACAGAAAGAGCGACAACAACAACAGCAGGGGCATCAGCACTTCACTTCCCTCTCGGCTCTCCAGCACCTGCACAGGGACAATCCACCCAGAAGGTGGTAAACAAGGCAACGGTCAGCATTCAGCTTACCAATTTATAACAATTCTACCCCTTTCTAGGGGCAGTAGCATTCCTTCCGTATAAAGCCATACATCATCAATATATCATATATTGTGCTCTCACACACATTCAATCCGAGACAACCGCCAGCCATACGGCCCAACGATCTGTACACACAGGGCACATTCTTGGTGCACCGACAAACCAGGGTCAACACCACCATTTACACGGTATTGAGCATTTAGTCTTACTGGCATGTAGGCCTAAGACTCTCATTATGCGCTTCAACATGACCATCACTCAGGTCCTCCCGTCGGAGGGACATAACGCAGGTACAGATCAACCACCCCTCATTGCTCAAATCGCCTTGCCATCACCAAGTACAACGTACTCGAGGCTACACTAAAGGCACGGGTCTGTTTCACCTTTCCTGTTCGGCACGAAGCCTTTTTAAGAGCTCGTAGCTCACACTAGCCATAACGTCCGCCAAGGACTGGCTTCACAATAGCCACACTATATAAATAGGACGGGCTTCACAATATCCACACTGTCTAAATAGGACTGGTTGTATTGTCCATCAAGGACTGTGTACACCGTAGCCACAGCACAAATAACACAAGGGCATTTTCCTGGAATTCCACATTCAAGTACTTCCTCCTACTTCCCTTCACAGGCTCCACCCATCGACCCCACTAACTACACGAGTATGCGCAAAGTCTTCTCCAGTGTGTAAATTCAACATCACCAATCCAGACAAACATGTCCAAATGGGATTCACACAGCATGCCTATCACCGTACTACATACTTCCGGGTCTAGATGAAGACTCAACAGGGGATAATAACTATCAACCCACCGGAATCACTCACTCTTTCCACCTTTTGGTGGAGAGGATTCCTTACTCATGCATAAAGGAAGACTTCACATGTCCAAGAAGGAAGATCGTTACCATTGACGGTCTCTTTGGAGCCATCAAAAATCTGGCAGGGTTGGAAAGCACCGCAGCATCTTTGCCTCCATAGAACTAGCCTCGGATCTTGAATCGGACTGCGGGAGCTCCACCAATATCTTGCCCTTCTCCTCCATCTCCTTCCTCTAAGCTCTCCCTTTTTCTCTCTTGGTATGAATGAGAGAAGATGCCAAGCCCCAGTCTTATCACTACAAGAAAGCATTTGGGCCATTAGATCCAAATAGAAATAATTGGATGGCCAAGATCTTCCCAAAAGTCCAAATTTGACTTGACACGGCCTGTGACACGCCCGTGTCACAGGCCGTGTACTCCAAGCGGTGCACGAACCCACTCAAACCTGAGCAGAACACGGGCTCTAACATGCCCGTGTCACAGGGTAGACACGCCCGTGTCAACTTGACACGACTATGTGACAGGTCGTGTCACCCTTTCAACACAGGACCAAATCACCCGAGAAGAACACGGCTAAGGCACATGCCCATGTCCTTAGCCGTGTACCAAACACGCTCCTGTGACACGCCCGTGTCACAAGCCGTGCTCACCACTAAACGCTACCCGGTTATTCACACGAGAAAGATATGCCCTGGGACACACCCATGTCCCATGCCGTGTCGCCTCTCGACGATCGTCGACCGTTCTATCTCGAGAACTCGACTCGACACCCACCGTAAAGGACATGCACTAGGACACGCCCGTGTCCAAGGACATGTACACTGGACACGCCCTAGTACACGCTCGTGTCCCAGGCTGTGTCACCCAGCCTGACCCAATTTTGGGACTTTTGGTTTTCTAGGAAGTTACAATCCTCCCCTTCTTAATATAAATTTTGTTCTGAAATTTGTACACAGCAAGGAACAAACATCACAATGCTATCATACTAAAAGATCTGTTATAAAAAAATGTACACGGTCAACAGTTTATACAAAAAGCTCGGGAAACTCAGCTCGCTTGGTCTGAGTTCAGTAGGCTAATCCTAGGGTGAATTTGACTCTTCCTCTCCTCAGGGGAAGAAGATCTTTCGTCGAACCCGAGCACCTCTAAACTCTAACCCAACCACTTCTCACTACTTTTCCTATTCCTCTATGGTGTACTAGCTCATCCACATCTATCCAACCCAGCAAATGACTAACTCCTACCCATGTCCAATCATATTCTATCGCAATAAACCCAATTAGCCAAATGCAAACAAACCTAGGCTTTATGTCGAACCGGATAGGAGATAATCCAAATAATCATCCAAATGCACTAAATTATTTACTGGAGACCTATCATGGCAAAAATAGACTAAATCCATAAAATTGTAATTTTCCTAATTTATCTGGCACTTAATTAATTTCCTTAAAGCTTCCAAGGGCTACCAGTTTTAACATGAACTACCCTAAGTACTCATGTAAGATGCCTAACAAAATTATGATAAATATAAGGTTAACTCAGTAATGTAAATCCAAGGTATAATAATTTTTCTAGCATCTAAGGGGCCTTAAAACTATTTTAGAAATAATTTCTATCTTTCATTATTAATGAATCAAGTACATAAAATTGTCATCCAAAAATTATGAATTAATTATATTGAGCTAATACAACTCTAAAAACATCATTGGCCAAGTTTCATAATTTTTCAGCACGGATTAAACTCTGAATAAAATTATTATCAAAATCTCAATATTATGGACTTGTAAGGAAAGTACTGTAATCAACCCTCTAAAAATTATGAATAAATTCTTACAAGCATAATTTGTCCTGACATCATCAGTGCCTAAGCCTCATAATTTCTCAATAGGTATATCATCTATAAATATTTTTATACCACCAAAGCCCCTTTTTAACATTTGTGCAAGATGTACTAGATTTAATCAATCAAAAATTATACTAAAAATCAGGGGCAACAATTTTTAACCTAAAACATTCACTGTCAAAGTTTCAAAGGGTTTCAATGAATAGAATGATTTTAATAAATAAAACATTATTTACAGCTATATCATACCTAATGAATGAAGTACCAAAAATATTGCACACAAAATTCCCGTAAAATTACTAAGGGTTTTTTCTACTTTAGAACTCATGCTCCTTAAGTTTCACACCCTTTTGATGAGTTATATTGGCTTGTGTTATACAAAGGTGATTCTACCCCAACACTAGGGTTGGGGTTTTGAGGTATCTACCTACCACAAAATTCGCTAAGACTCCTTCCAGAGGACTTAAGTTATGTTAACATCAACTCTACGGAGTTTTCAAAGTCATACAAGGGCATTTGCCCCCATGTCCTTCACAACCCCCAAAAGCCCTTCCTTAGGGTTTGAGGGTGGATCCAAGGGTAAATCCACCCTATCCATACCATCTTCTCCTAAGGGGTAACAATGGCCATAATAAACCAGTGGTAGAAGCCTCAGCCTCTGTTGATGTGAGGTGACCACTCTAAGCCCACGGTGAACTTTTTATTCAAAAATACCTTTATTAGGCCTAATTAGGGTTAGGTGATTTCCTATCCAAAACTCATCTAAATGAGTTAAAATTTTGTACAGAGCTAGGTATTGATGCCAAGGACCACTCACTAAAATTTGGGAGGGTTTGGAGGTCATTTGACCACATAAATAAATTACCCTAGCTTTATTAAATTAATACAAAAACTATAGGCAAAGTACATCCAAAAATTACCATTTTTGGGACAGCCTTAGGTATATCTAATGGTGGCTCCCAGTCCAAATCTCAGGTAATTTTGACAAGGGATAAAGAGTGGACACTCAGTTTAGTGCCTGCCCAACCCTTGGTACAGCCCTCACCAAAATGAGTGCTGAGTTCAAAATACTTACCCAAATAAATTCAAATTAATTTTAAAATAATCTAGTCTCAAAGAGCTACAACTTTTGTGACTAGTCATTTTTCCTAAACCAGCCCCTAAGTGCTGGATTTAATAGCATCAAAATGAGAGTGAATAAGGATAATTAATTACTATAAACTATATATATAAATATATATCATTGTTCATCCTCTTCTTTACCCGAACCCGAGCAGAATAAGAAAACATGCTTCCTATAGCTTTTCTAAAGCTATTTCCGGCCACCCAGCCACCTCCCTGGCGGACCATCACCACCACCACCTCTATTGAAGTGAGGGATACCATCGGGCGACGGCACGGCCGCCAGAGTGGAGGTTTCTAGCAAACCCGACCACCCATAAATTGGAATAGCCACGAGGAGCTCACCCAAATCTCACTCTATTAAGTTCGATTTCTCTCCTAAGATGTTTCTAAGATCTACCCAAAAGAAAAGAAGGGAGGACCTTGTTCGCGGTTTGGAGACGAACAGATCATCGGGAAGCCATTGACGCGGTGGTGGCATCGCTGGAATTATTCTACAGCATAGTACAAAGCTCCAATCCATCGGGTTAGGGTGGAAACTTCATCTCTAAGTCTAGGGAGTCTTTTAAAGGGAAGAAAGTGGGATGCAGGTCGGTATAGGCTGTCCAGCCATTTATGCTTCCTTAAAAGCATGCTTCGGCCATGGTGGAGGGGAGATGAAATGGCTCAAAATAGCTAGAGAAAGGCTGGAAACCCCTCCTCTCCCCATGGGGACTTGAATCAAGCCATTACTTGAAAAAAATGAGGGGCCAAGTTTGAATGCTAATTTAATAGACCTGCAAGCCGTCGTTCGGCCATAGCTGGAAGGTGGAAGGTGGCTGCCACGTGGCATTAGGCTAATGGGTCATTTAATCCTAAGTCTTAATTAAGAGAACGACAAATCAATCTCTGGGTTAATCAAGATTAAAAGGAGGAAATAGCTGAATTAAACCACTAGCATACTTCCCGAGCGACCCGCTCCGTACAACCTAGTCAGCAGAAGCCAGAAAAAAAAGTCTAACATGGTGTTGAGTGCAGTCAGCTCACTCAACGCCATTCGGTCAATGGCGTTGAGTGAGCTTGACTCACTCAACGCCGTGAACTTGAGAGGCTTAAAGCTGACATGGCATTGAGTGAAACAAGCTCACTCATCGCCCGAGCTAGTACAAAAGCTATATTCTTGGGCTTCCTTGGACTTCTAGAGTTTAATAAATTACTATTTACAGACCAAAGTGAGTCTCAACTAAGTTCCCAAGTTCATTTTGTCCTTTTTGATTCTCTAAGGGTTTGTTATGACCTAGTCATGACAAAACCACTCTGAGGGGCGTCTAGTTGGAAATGGAATGTTATAGGCCATGCTAGCCACTCCACGCTACCCAGTCATTCACCCGAGCAGTACACGCCCTAGGACACGCCCGTGTCCCAAGCAGTGTCGCCTCTCGATGATCGTTGACCGTGCGATCTCAAGAACTTGACTTGACGCCCACTGTAAAGGACATGCCCTGGGAAAGCCTGTGTCCCAGGCCGTGTCACCCAGCCTGACCCCATTTTGGGACTTATGGTTTTTGGGGTGTTACACCTCCTATCATGTACAACATATAATATATGTTGGTCTGCATATAGTAAAACTGCAGAAAATGTGATAGCATTTGAATTTGGCATATGGGTTGGGGTTAATGGTTTGCTGATTTGGGTAAAATAAGATTGAGTTCATCATTGGAAGTTATGATGAGGAAAATGCTGGGTTAACTAAGATTAGGAGGTGATCGGGATAGATAAAAGATTGTCTTTCCTGTGGAGAGAGAGAGAGGGTCAAAACACACAAGGGTTAGATCCAGAGTAATATTAAAAGGTATAACCAATAATAGTAAGTGTCTTGCGAAAGATAGCTTTGGGCTTCATTCCATCGTAGTTCCTAGTGCCCTTGAGAGCCCTTTACGGGGAATGCCCTGGGCAATCCAAGGTTAACGTAAGCCGTAAGAATAATCAATGTTTAAGAGTAACTAGTATAACTTGGGGTTCATTTTCACACACCCCGGTGTCTTGGAAGTTAGGTAGGGTCATACGGGCAGTAGGCTCGGTGGTTTTGGTGACGAACAAGATAGTCTGAGGAGCTTTGGCTCGGTTGTTGATTGTGACCGACGGGTTAGTCCGGGGAGATTTGGCTCGGTGGTTGATACATCAAGATTGCATGTGCATAAATTCTAAGGTGGTGGGTCTTCAATGTTGGAGGGTTGATGCACTGACGCCAATACGTTGACTCGGCAAGTGCGTTTTAGCACTTCACCAAATTAAGTCTGGTGGACCAACCGGCAAAGAGTACGTAGGAGCTTTGCTTTGTGCACCAGCGTCAAGGCGTACGATAAGTCTAACTGGTAGTGTAATTACCAGTTTAGAGGTGGGAGAGGCCCATCCCACCGCTTCTGTATGCCACTATAGAGGTATCCTGGGAGGTTAGACTCCAAAATGGGGAACTAAAGGTCTGCGTAAACAGATTCGAGTGGGTGTGTTGCACTTGCATGATTCACATCATAGCATACTTGCATGACATAGAATTATCATTGCATATAACCCTTGACACCTATTATATAAATTGGTATGGGACACTTTATACAATAGGCCCTGCAAAACGACCCCTTAGTCTATAAGCTTGCGTGAGCGTGCTTATAATCTAAGGTTTTTGTTCTATGGATATTATATATTGCTTGCATGAAAACCGACACCACATCGTATAAATTGGTATGGGACTTTATATACGATAGAAGTCTTGTAGAAGACCCCTTAACTTATAAGTTTGTATGGTCTTACATATAAGTTAAGGTTAAGTATTTCATCTATCGTATTTCCTATACTTACTGCTTGCTCTACAAACTTATGTTACTGCTTCCTATTTATATGGAACTGATAGATTAGTTCCGCCACCACCTGCTGCCTTTATTATTATCCACCTTCATTACCTTTCCTTTCCTTCTCCCCGCTCGGTGCCTTGGAGCCATGGGGGAGGGGTGGGGGATGATAGTACTTAGTCTTTTAAACTAACGGTTTTCGGACCAAAACATTTTAGGAGATCGTGGAGCCCAGCTTGGAGGTGCAACCCCAGAGGTCGGCACGCTTGAAGACGGGACAGTCTAGTACCGGAGTTTAGACAGCTGGGACAGTGAGTCCCGTTTGCTAGTAGTTGTTATAGATTTGCTTCCGCCATGAGTGAATTGTTGTGAGGACTTTGATGTATCGGGCATGAGCCCTATTTCCAGTACTTTTATTATTATTGCTGTGGACTCTCCCTTCATGGAAAATTATTACTATATTTGTGATTATTATGGACATGTGTTAGAGTTCTAATTTCTTGTACCCTCATACTTTTGCTACTATTCTGTGATGGATATTGCCGGCAGGATCAGTGTTTTGTAGTGACTACCTTCCCTGGCGTGATGGTGTCACCACAAAGCGGCGGTTCGTGTCCTAAGACCCTGTGGTTTAAAAAGAAAATAAATGTGGTCTTATAGAAGACACCACTCGCTTAATAGGGCGAGTGCTGGGTGAGCTAGGTACTCTCCTCTGCTACTCCAAAAGAGGGCGGATGTGAGATCAACATGCTGATCGCATGTATGGGAGAGAGCCTTCCCTCCTGTCGCAGGCTTATACTGGCAGGAGTGCTCCTGTATGATACGAGCGGGAACCATTTGCTCCTCGTAGGGGAGTGTGGGTCTGCCTACCCCACTTGCTAAATTTGGGTCTCCTCGACCCGAATGCCCCACAAAGCCCTGATCTTGTCAGGGAGAACCCACTAAGCGATTATGGGGTTGTACAATCTGAGCAAGTAAGGGTGCTGACTCAGACTGTAGGGAAGCAGCTTGCTATAGGGAGACAATATCCTTAGCTTGTTTCTTAACAAGTCTTTTGCTTTTCTTTAGAGCATCTAGAAATGCACCATACTTGTCAATCAATAGATTGACAACACCTTCAGATTCTGAACCATCATTCCCACTAGAGGTAGTGGTTGCTTTAGAGTCTTAGAAAGACTCATAGATAGAGGAGGAGCTATGGATACAATGTACCTAATCAAGAGTAGGATTGTACTGATTGTCTACTGATATGGCCATGAGACTGAACTCCTCATCCCCTTTACAGTAATTGTCAACATAGGATAGTGGGGCCTTATGCTAGATGGGGAAACAGGATGTTCAGCCTCTTCTTCAATTTTCATGAGACTAATGTAGGCCTCCTCTTCATCTGATTCTGAGGACTCAGAATCAATGTTTGTTAGGCTAACAGTCTTCTTGTCCAAGAAAATCTTTTCTACTTTCCTTTCCTTATGATGGTTTTTGCCTTCAGACTTCATGTGCTCCTTCCTCTTAACTTAACAGTCAACAATGACATGTCCACTCCTATTACAACAGTCACAACTAGAGTCTTAACATATTTGTTCTGCTTGGAGTCATACATTCCTCCAGAGGGTTCATTTCTAAATTTGTCCTTGTTGGAATAAAGCTTCCTTGATGAGGAGCTTGTAGTGCCCTTATTCTTCCAATGTCTCCTACTGCTTAGCATCATCTTGAATTGCTTGGAGAATAGTATTAGTTCTCCATCTGATAGCTCATTTCCTGAGGAGCTGGGATTTGAGCTCTCTGTCTTAGCAACTCTCCTTGGTGGAGATGGAGTCTTTTCCATGTTTCTTCAAGTGGCTTCAGCTCTGAAGGCCACTGTCTTCTCTTTGCTGAGAGATCTGGCAGCATCCTCTTCAGCCTTCCTTGAGTTCAGCTGCATCCCATTGGATAGCAGCTTCCCAAAGAGATTCTGAGGTAATGTGATGGCCAAGTTGCCAACTTCTCTGATGGCAGAGATCCTTATATCCCATTCCTTATTTAGGTATCTCAAGAACTTGCCATTCAGCTTATAATTAGTAAACTGTCTGCCATAGGTGATCAGACTTTTCACTATTATGAATAACTTCTCATATCATTCAGCTATAAAATCCTTCTTCCTTTTCTTGAAGGCTTCATATTGCTGATTCAAGAGGGATTTCGTGTCATCCCTCGCTTCCTCTGTCCCTTCCATATACACAATAAGAGAATCCCACATCTCTTTGGCTATTTTGCAATGAACCTGGTTTTGGAAGGTGGAGTCATCTATGACACTAACAATGATGTTTTGTTCCCTCTTATCCTTAGTTGACATGATGACCTCATTCTTAGTCATTTCAGTATACTTCTTTGGTGTCTGGACATTATCATCTAAGATAGAGACCTTCATGGGGATGAAAGGTCCTTCTTGGATTGTAATGATTATCCTAGTGTCTGAGGCTTCCATGAATAGCCTCACCCTTTCTTTCCATATTCCAAACTTTTCATTTCTGTAGATATGGAGCTTCATGGAGCTCAACTCCTTGTGGTTCTCACCTAAACCCATGGATTTATGTTGGGTATTGTGAATAACCCAGATATGAAGAAGGGTCTTATTAAGCTAAAATGAATTGAGTTTGTATTTAATGCTTTGCTTTAGGTATGTACTTGAAGTACTACATAGCTATGTACACACAATTGTCAAGTTACAGTGGGTCAGTAAACACAGGACTATAAAATATAATCCCTCATTATATAGGCCAATGTGTTGACAAATGCGTAATCTCTCTATTGGGGTGTACTTCTATCCGAAGTGCATGAGGAGGATTCAGGAAGGACTTGGAATCAAAAGAATATAAATTTTACCCAAATAAAATTCGTCGAATATTGTAAGGGATATTCGTCGAAATTCGTCGAGTATTCTCGTTAATACTCGTCAATTTCATCATGTATACCTACTAACATTCGTTGAATTCAACATATTGTACTTGAGGTAAAATCTCTGAGAGTTGGAAAATCCACCAAGTAAAAAAGCGTCGAGTATTCTCGTGTATACTCATCGAATTCGTCGAATGTATCAAACAATACTCGTCGAATATACTAGTTGATACCCGACAATTTCTTCGAGTCAATTCAATTTTACTTCTCTCGATTTTCTAAGTCAAATTTGTCGACTGTCACTAGGTTAGGCATCGACTTTGTCGAGTGAGCTAGCCGATTTTTGTTGAGTGCGTGACTGCGTCGAGTGAGTCGAATGCGTCGATGGCATCGAGCATGTTGAGTGCATCGACAACATCTAGTGTGTCGTGTCATCCAGCCGATACTCATCGAATTCGTCGAGTATACTAGCTGATACTCATCGAATTCATCGAGCATGACTTCAACACGACGTTGATTGTGAAGATAGTTTGAGTTGAATTTTCTCTAAGTATATTTCGTCAAAAATCAATACTTTTTTGTCGAGTATACTCAGCTATACTTGAGGATACTCGACGAAAAGGACTTAGGCTATTTTTCCATCTTCTCAAACAACGGCTCGAGTTGAACGACGACCATGTACAGTAATTCCACAAGTCTCATTTTCGAAATTCCTTTATTGTCGTTGCTATTGAGAATGCCTATAAATATCTAGGGTGGATTTTTCATCAACCCTAATCGTGCTAATTGTCCAAAAATTCAAAATCATAAATGATTCTAAAAAGAGAAACCGTCGGCTCCTGTACGTACGCGACTTCCATGCGGCCGATGCAAGCTATGCATGATTTGATCTCCCTCTTCCGATTAGACTAGATCTTTGTATTATAAAGATCGCTAATCATTCAAATCTAGTCTTTTCGAGATTAAAGATTCAAAGTCATCAAGGTTTCCGACTTCACCGTGTTCTCCAAGCTATTCAAGTTAAACCTAAACAAAGAACGGTGGATAGAAGACTCCAGATCTTGTCATGTTTTTTCTTGCAAAAATATTGTGTAATTTCGTTTTACATTTGTAGGAGATTCATCTCCAAGTTATAGATCCATTTGTGGATCGAGTTGTAGATGCGTTTGTGGATTGAGTTGTAGATCCGATTGTGGATTGAGTTGTTGGAGAGTTGTCTCTGATTTGTAGGAGTTGTGACTCCGTGGTGTAAATTTGTTGAAAATCTAAGAAAGGAGAAGTAGCTGAATCTAGCCCTTCGTGGTTGATAGGCGAGGAGGGACAGTGGATGTACTCAACTCGGGAAACCACTATAAATCTCTGTGTTTGTGTGCTCTTATTTTTAAAGTATTTTTATTCCGTGAAAAGATAGACATCACCTATTCACCCCGCTCTAGGTGATTTAGGTAGACACTAGATACTTTCAATTGGTATCAGAGGTGTTAACCCCAAAATGAGCAATCCTCTCCAAGGTGCCCCTTTTTTCTGCTTTTCTATACAGGTTCCCACCCGCAAGGAGCAGGTTACCCATGATGTCCACCATGTCCGCGCAAGATGGACTGCCGGGTCCAAAATCGCCCAAGGTTGGATGCTCCGCCAGCCGCCCGCCAGGGGCGGCCTCCGCTGGCCTCCGTGGGCTGCCCGCCAGGGGCGGCCTCCGATGCCCGGGCGGATTCCCCCTGGAATCCGCCCAGGCCGCCCGCTAGGGGGCGGCCTCGCCGGCCGGGCGGACTCCCCCGAGTCCGCCCAGGCCGCCCGCTAGGGGGCGGCCTCGCCGGGCCGGGCGGACTCCCCTGAGTCCGCCCAGGCCGCCGCTAGGGGCGGCCTCGCCGGGCCGGGCGGACTCCCCTGAGTCTGCCCAGGCCGCCACTAGGGGCGGCCTCGCCGGGCCGGGCGGACTCCCCTGAGTCCGCCCAGGCCGCCGCTAGGGGCGGCCTCGCCGGGCCGGGCGGACTCCCCTGAGTCCGCCCAGGCCGCCGCTAGGGGCGGCCTCGCCTGCCGGGCGGACTTACCTGAGTCCGCCCAGGCCGCCGCTAGGGGCGGCCTCGCCTACCGGGCGGACTCACCTGAGTCCGCCGAGGCCGCCGCTAGGGGCGGCCTCGCCTGCCGGGCGGACTCACCCGAGTCCGCCCAGGCCGCCGCTAGGGGCGGCCTCGCCTGCCGGGCGGACTCACCTGAGTCCGCCCAGGCCGCCGCTAGGGGCGGCCTCGCCTGCCGGGCGGACTCACCCGAGTCCGCCCAGGCCGCCCGCTAGGGGACGACCTCCGCTCCGGCAAGGGAGGACTCCTCCTAAAGTCCCCCCAATCAGCCCAGAGTTGCCTTCTCGGGGTCCGTCTGCCTGCTCCTCAGGTTATTCAGTCAGGTTGCTCAGGTCGCCGAGGTCATCAAGGATGACGTCACTGGACCAGATTCTCCCCGGGCCTATAAATACCCCCCAAGACCTCTCATTCTAGGGGATGAGGAGGAGAACTGCCACCTTGATCAAAGCCTGCGGACTCAGTTTTCCAGGTCGTCAGGGTTGATCAAGCAAGGTCTGTGGCCTCAAATCTCCAGTCCGCCCAGGTCGTCAAGGGCTGTGGACTTAGTTTTTCTGTCAGCAGCAGCAGCTTGCGCAGCCTCCGCAGCCTCCGATTTCCAGTTCTCCCAGGTCGTCAAGAGTTGTGGACTTAGTTTTTTCTGCCTTCAGCAGGCAGCTTCAGCAGCATATACAGCCTCAGTTCTCCAGTTCTCTGCAGCCTCTTTTACTTAGTTTCTGGCATCTCCTTCCTCAGCTGCCAGCTTCCCCCATTGTACCCTTTACTGCTCTTATATGTAATGGTGCAATAGCAAGTTGTAACCCTACTTGATCAAAGGAAAAGCCCGTTGCAAGAGTGGCATTCAAGCCGCGGCGGGCGAAGTCTGCTGTTACCGCTGCTAGCGGCTTCCTCTCTTCTTCTCTCCTCTCTCGGCATCAACATGCAAAGCTAACCGCCAAAGTAGCTGTCTGATCGACAGTTCCTGACCGAGTTTCTCCTCTGCTCAAGCAAGCTTCCTCTCTGCTTGAGCAAGCTTCTCCTCTGCTCAAGCAAGCTTCCTCTCTGCTCAAGCAAGCTTCCTCTCTGCTTGAGCAAGCTTCTCCTCTGCTCAAGCAAGCCTCTCCTTTATCCTCGCAACCCTTCTTCCTTCACCCTTAGCTTGTGAGATCGAACACCCCGTTAATTGGAAGGCGCAATTCTTACGTCAACATTAACACGCGGCCTTCAGATCTCGATCAGATAGTAAAAGCGGTGGTTACTCATGTCAGACCATCAACCAGCCGAGAATCTTTCTCCAAGTCCCAGTGATGATTCTCTTTGGGAGGCGTTAGAGCAATCTCGCAGAGAAACTGCCCAACAGTTTCAAGCCATCAACCGTACTCTAGCAGCCCTCACGCAGCAATTGGCCGCTCAATCTTCAGCAGCGCCAGTTCCTCCAATCAATCCAGCACCAACATCGGAGACTCCTCAAGTTTATCCACCGGCTCATCCGCTGGTCTATCCTCCTCTTTATACTCCAACTTTTCCGCAAGGACCTGCAGCTCCTTTGCGATCTCAAGATGATGAGTTTGTAGCTCGTCAAAACTTCTTCCGGGAAGCTGCCCGGGGAAGTCCAGCTAGATTTCTGAACTTTCAGGGAAGTCATCCCTTCTCTTCAGCTCCGGCCTTTTCTCCTCCCACAGCAAACTTTTACTCCAATCCTCCTGCTTCTTTTGCAGCTACTGCTCATGCTCCTTATTTTCCTTACGCAGTAGAACCAGAAGAGCCATCACCGTTTACGGAGAGTGTTCGGTATGAGCCAACTCCAGTCAACTTCCGAGAGCCACGGTTGCCCATTTACATTGGGGAGACTGATCCTGTCAAGCATCTCCAAGCCTTTGAATCAGCCGTTGCCCTCAAGACCCTCTCTGATACCACCAAGAGCAAGCTCCTCGTAACGACCTTTGATGGTCAAGCGAGAGATTGGTTCTATGGACTTCGTGCTCAGTCCATCTCTTCCTTTGCTGATTTACGAAGGGAGTTCCTGCTCAGATTTTCTACTTCTTCCAAGAGGAAGGGCGGTCCAGAAGCCCTCTTTGAGATCAGGCAGCGAGAGAATGAGACTTGGTCTCATTTTGTGGATCGTTTTCAGAGGGAAATATTGGACATCGAGATCGTTGACCCGGAGATGTATCGAGTAGCTCTCATCAATGGTTTGCAGGAGGGACCACTCAAATTTGAGGCCAATGTCCGAGCACCAAAGACATATCAAGAACTAATTTCCTTAGCCAACTCATACATCCACGGTGAAAAGAGCAACCCCAGCTTCGTCTCTAGGCTGGCGTCGGAGAAAAATCCTTCTTGCAAGCAGCCTTTGAGGTCTCCTCAAAAAGACTTTTCATCCCACTCAAGAAAAACAAAAAGATTCCAGCATCGTCATCAACACCTCTTCCCGGGCCAGGATCGTGCCCAAGAGCAATTGCTATCACCAGCCCCACCTCCGCAAACAGCTTCAGTTCATCAGCCGCAAGATGATGAATTGTCATATTCTGTACTTGATGAGACCATGCTAGAAGTATGCCAGATTACGAAGGATAGGGGAAATTCCAAAAGGCCCTACCAGCCGAAAAACCAAAAATCAAAAAGTTCAGATCCGTTCTGCGAGTTCCATAAAGAAAGCGGACATTTGACTGAAAACTGTCGAGCGCTTCGTCAACTGGTGCAAGAATTGTTGAGACAGGGTAAGATGCGTGGTCTATTCCCGAAAGATGACCACTCCGATCCGTCAACTTTAAAAGGAAAGAGTAGCGGACATGCCTTGCAGCTCAAAGGGAGTGAATCAAATCGACACGTATCGTGGCCTCGCTATAGGCGAGACCCACGATGCTAATGACGTGGGCGCCCTTGGAGACCTATTCTAAAGCCAAAAGGACATGACAGTCCTCAAAGCTCCTCGCAACCAACAACAATTACTCTTACAATAATTTGCATATTTTTCAAACACTCTCTTTTGTTTCATTCAGTAAAGTTTACGTCAGAGATCTCATACTAACACAGTTCCCTTTTTGTAATGTTTCTCCTCTATACTTCTTCTCTTTGTCAAAGAGATCACTGAACCACCGAGATATCGCCAAGTCTTGCTCAGGGCCCCCTCGAGGTTGTTCTCTGGCATAAAACCACAATGACCACATATAGCGGGAGTTTTCGCATATGTGCAGTGGGGGCCGTTCAACTCTCGTGCGGAGGATGACGGGGCTTCGGATCCCGGCCGATGTCTAGCGCAGTGTGAGTGCCTTAGGGAGGCCTCCTGTGATAGTTCTATCGTGCTCCGATAGGGATACGTTACAGTTACGATGATCTTTGCTTGACAAGCAATGGCGATAAAGTGTAGCCTTGTCTCCTCGATCATCTCACAACTGTGATGGCCGAACACTATATGGTACTCTCAATCCGTGCTTTCGCGGGACCCACAATGTTGTTGATCTCTTCAAAGACGAGCAATGCTGTAGACCATTTGGCGCACCTGGTAGAACGGATCAACAATGTTTGTAACCCGGGGCAAGAGAGCAGTGTATCTGTCGCTTCCTTCTTAGGATTTTGCGCATGTTTCCCTTTTGTGCTCTGTCAAGGGAATGCGTCCAGCCCGCTTTAGGTAGGACTACGCCCCGGATGACTTTTGGGCAAGTGATGCATAAGGCCCACAGGTGCTCTCCTGTGGCAGCATTCAACCTTTTTTAGCTCATCCTCGGGGTATAGCCCTCCTTTGTGCTTTTATCTTCTTACAGGTTAACAGGTTAAGTCCAACCTATTTTAAGGATCTACAATACCCTTCTGAACTTATGATCATCTTATATGCGCTACCCTGCATAAGCTCTTATCAGATAATGATCAACAAGTTCTCCTGTCAGATGTTAACCACACATCATTTATTCCCAGCTTATGGTTCTTCTTGATTAACAAGCAATGTCATCATGAATCTAATTTCGGACTTTCTTATTTTGCTAATCTGGGTTTTCACGTTGATATTGGTCATACAAGAGAGAGTTATTATCATGGTTTGAC
The DNA here is from genome assembly GCA_039513925.1 of Platanthera zijinensis. NCBI lineage: Eukaryota > Viridiplantae > Streptophyta > Magnoliopsida > Asparagales > Orchidaceae > Platanthera > Platanthera zijinensis. Next base: position 125,653,926 of record CM077080.1, read on the forward strand.
CTTTATTCAATTGATAGCAGAGCTTGCCAGGTATCTCTTCTGCTACCTGATTATATCTTATCATATCAACAGGCAACATTCGCAAGTTCCTCTCAGGTACTTGCAGCTTATTCTCTTCTTCTATCTGCTTGCTTACTCTCCCTTTTACAGAGACTAAGCAGATAGTGGCAAGTTCCTCTCAGGTACTTGCAGCTTATTTTCTTCTTATATCTGCTTGCTTACTCTCCCTTTTGCAGAGACTAAGCAGATAGTGGCAAGTTCCTCTCAGGTACTTGCAGCTTATTTTCTTCTTCTATCTGCTTGCTTACTCTATCTTTTGCAGAGACTAAGCAGATAGTGGCAAGTTCCTCTCAGAGTTCAATGGAAGACAGTTATCCTCATCCTCATTTACAAAAGCAGCTCAGGTACACACAAGATGTACCTCCCTTTTACCTACATTAACTTTTTCTTCACAGGTAAAGGATAGACACTGACAGATTTTTCCGAAGAGAGACATCAGGTCTTATCCCTCCTACTCTATATTTTTTTCTCTCTCCTGATTTCGGCGGAGAGGATCGCGATTTTTTGTGGGTCTTCTACTTTTTCGAAGTTCCTTCGAAGTTCCTTCAGGAACTTCAAAAAGTGCGGGGATTATGTTAACCCCAAAATGAGCAATCCTCTCCAAGGTGCCCCTTTTTTCTGCTTTTCTATACAGGTTCCAACCCGCAAGGAGCAGGTTACCCATGATGTCCACCATGTCCGCGCAAGACGGACTGCCGGGTCCAAAATCGCCCAAGGTTGGATGCTCCGCCAGCCGCCCGCCAGGGGTGGCCTCCGTGGGCCGCCCGCCAGGGGCGGCCTCTGATGCCCGGGCGGATTCCCCTGGAATCCGCCCAGGCCGCCCGCTAGGGGGCGGCCTCGCCGGGACGGGCGGACTCCCCCGAGTCCGCCCAGGCCGCCCGCTAGGGGCGGCCTCGCCGGGCTGGGCGGACTCCCCTGAGTCCGCCCAGGCTGCCACGAGGGGCGGCCTCGCCGGGCCGGGCGGACTCCCCTGAGTCCGCCTAGGCCGCCGCTAGGGGTGGCCTCGCCGGGCCGGGCGGACTCCCCTGAGTCCGCCCAGGCCACCGCTAGGGGCGGCCTCGCCAGCCGGGCGGACTCACCCGAGTCCGCCCAGGCCACCGCTAGGGGCGGCCTCGCCTGCCGGGCGGACTCACCTGAGTCCGCCCAGGCAGCCGCTAGGGGCGGCCTCGCCTGCCGGGCGGACTCACCCGAGTTCGCCCAGGCCGCCGCTAGGGGCGGCCTCGCCTGCCGGGCGGACTCACCTGAGTCCGCCCAGGACGCCGCTAGGGCGGCCTCGTCTGCCGGGCAGACTCACCCGAGTCCGCCCTGGCCGCCCGCTAGGGGACGGCCTCCGCTCCGGCAAGGGAGGACTCCTCCTAGAGTCCCCCCAATCAGCCCAGAGTTGCCTGCTCGGGGTCCGTCTGCCTGCTCCTCAGGTTGCTCAGTCAGGTTGCTCAGGTCGCCGAGGTCGTCAAGGATGACGTCACTAGACCAGATTCTCCCCGGGCCTATAAATACCCCCCAAGACCTCTCATTCTAGGGGATGAGGAGGAGAACTGCCACCTTGATCAAAGCCTGCGGACTTAGTTTTCCAGGTCGTCAGGGTTGATCAAGCAAGGTCTGCGGCCTCAAATCTCCAGTCCGCCCAGGTCGTCAAGGGCTGTGGACTTAGTTTTTCTGTCAGCAGCAGCAGCTTGTGCAGCCTCCGCAGCCTCCGATTTCCAGTTCTCCCAGGTCGTCAAGAGTTGTGGACTTAGTTTTTTCTGCCTTCAGCAGGCAGCTTCAGCAGCATATACAGCCTCAGTTCTCCAGTTCTCTGTAGCCACTTTTACTTAGTTTCTGGCATCTCCTTCCTCAGCCGCCAGATTCCCCCATTATACCCTTTACTGCTCTTATATGTAATGGTGCAATAGCAAGTTGTAACCCTACTTGATCAAAGGAAAATCCCGTCGTAAGAGTGGCATTCAAGCCGCGGCGGGCGAAGTCTGTTGTTGCCGCTGCTAGCAGCCTCCTCTCTTCTTCTCTCCTCTCTCGGCATCAACATGCAAAGCTAACCGCCAAAGTAGCTGTCTGATCGACAGTTCCTGACCGAGTTTCTCCTCTGCTCAAGCAAGGTTCCTCTCTGCTTGAGCAAGCTTCTCCTCTACTCAAGCAAGCTTCCTCTCTGCTCAAGCAAGCTTCCTCTCTGCTTGAGCAAGCTTCTCCTCTGCTCAAGCAAGCCTCTCCTTTATCCCCGCAACCCTTCTTCCTTCACCCTTAGCTTGTGAGATCGAACACCCCGTTAATTGGAAGGCGCAATTCTTGCGTCAATAAGAGGGGTGTTGTTCCGTATAAGGTTAACACCTTGAACAAGATCTCCCATCTAGTGTCAAGAGATTCTGCTTCGTGGCTATGGATAAAAGCAAGGGCATGTCTTTTATAATGTTACTGGTGTGCACTAAAGAATATTTTCCCCTGTGGAAAAAACACGTTTAATTCTTCATGGAAGCTGCAGATCCAAAGATTTTTCAGATTGTGGAAGAAGGACCGTATATTTCGATACAAGCCTCTGCCCTGAATCCAATAATCTGATCCCTAAGAAAATGCTGGATTTAACTAAGGATGAAATTGATTTTGTCTCCCTGGATAAGAAGTCAAAGAACATTATTTCAAGTGCAGTGGACGATTCCATGCTTAAAAATTTATTCCAATGAAAATCTATTAAGGCGATGTGGGACTGTCTAGTTGTTCTCATGGAAGGAACCAAAGAAGTAAAAGATGAATGCAAATAATTGCTGAATAAAGAGTACGAAGCATTCAAGAAAGGATTAAGTGATATTATTGCTGACAGCTTCAAAAAATTCTTCAAGACTGTCAACGGCCTCAGAAACTATGGCTGCACCTTCACTAATGGTGAATTAAACGAAAAATTTCTTAGATCCTTGACAAAGGACTGGGATACTAAAGATGTAGTCATTAGGGAGTTTGGGATATTGTCAAAGATTGACCCCCAGAACCTCTTCGAAAAGATGCTCTCCTATTAGCTTCAAATGAATACTAGAATGAAGGAGGAGCAAAGTAGCAAGACTTCAAGCAGAGAGAAGTCGCTTGCTATGAAGGCTGAAGGTTCTAGAAAATCCAAAGCTGTGTCACCATTAAGGACACGAGCTCCAGATACTCCAAAAGACTCTGAGCCAAGCACGTCAGGCTCTGAGCTATTTGATGGAGAGTTTTCACTCATCTCCAAGAAGTTTAAGAGAATGCTTAGCAAGAGGAGACATATAAAGAATCATTCTTCCTCATCTGACTTCAGAAGATCACATCGTGATGGTGATCGCTCCAAAAAAAGCTACAACAAAGAGGGCAGGTATAAATCTAAACTGAACAATCATTCTTCCTCTAACATTATGTGTTATTGTTGTAATAAGACATGACACATGATTGCAGAGTGTTCGTACAAAAAGAAGGAAGGATCCAAGAAAGAGGAGAAGAGATCCTTCAAGGGCAAGAGGAAAGAATAAAAGAGCTTCATTGTCATGAATTCCAAGACTCTCGGCGACATTGACTCGAGTGAGTCTAGTTCAGAGAATGAGGAATCTTACTTTGTGCTTATGTCTCTATCAGACGAGGAAGTTGGCGACTCCGAGTATCACGGGAAGGTAAACTCGCACACGATACTCTCTGAATCAAAAACATCAAATAATTGTCATGAAGGCTATTCTTCTGAGTAATACGATTTCGACTTGATGGCTCAGCATCAGGAACTTTTGAAAGCTTTTGATAAATGTCGCAAGGTAGTCAAAAAGCAAGCAAAAGAGATTGCCTCCCTCAAGGTAGTGGAAACAAGCCTGGAGAAGGAAGTTGCAAAATTACTTCCCCTCAGAGATGAAGTCCACTCTTTGAAAGAGGAATCAAAATGCTTGGCTGAGACTTTAAGCCTAAAGGATAAATACATAGATGAGTTTGAAGAAATGCTCTTGGTGGAGAGGAAACTTGTTGAAAGCTACTCGAAGCTCAGAACTATTCTCCTTCTCATCGATGAATTTTCTGCTCAAAAGAAGGCTAGTGGTCTTGGCCACATAGCTGAAAAAGGCAAGGGTGCTAAGAGAGCTACCGCCAAAGGTAAAGGGAAGGCACCTCAGAGTCAACCAACTTTTAAGAAGGTGATTTTCCCCACGAATAAATATGACTATGAGACATCCTATGGGCACTTCGCTAGGCATAGCTATATAGAGCCTAAAAAGTGCTATCAAGGATGGACCGGTCCCCGAGACTTTGGGGCAAGTGTGTTTAAGGCTCCTTACGAAGAGATAAGTCTAAAAGATTAAGGTCCTTATGTTCATGGACATTACTTTAAGAAGGCACCGAAAGCCAAAACTGTCGTACCTAAGGCTAAGGTAACTGAGATGCCTTGTGTGTGTTTCCATCATTAGGCTTCCACCTCCATGTATGTATCCCCTTCTAGACCTCCTGTACAAAATATAAAGCATGAATACAAGAGAAGGTACAATAGGTTTGACTGTTGGTGCTGCAAAAAAATGGTTATTTTGGCACAGATTGTTGGTTTAAGCCTGCTAATTTTGAAACCCCATGAGCTAACTGTGTGAGACCGACCACTCACAAAGTTAATGTTCCTAGAGGTGTTAAGCTGACAAGGAACCAAGGAACAAAATCCGTTTGGATTCCTAAGGTAAAATGATCTATGATTGCAGGCAAGTCCAAAGGTCAATAAAACTCCAATCTGGTACTGCGATAGTAGATTCTCTCGGCATATGATCGGGATAAGAAACCTATTGTGAGAATTTACCCCAGTTGAAGAAGGTCAAAAGGTCATCTTTAGAGGTTCAGACAGGGGAATCACTAAAGGCTACAGTATGATTTCCAACAATATAGTCTCATTCACAGACGTGGCTTATGTTGATGGATTACAACATAATTTGATATGTATAAGTCAACTATACGACAAAGGCTATATCGTTGAGTTCTATAAAGACAAGTGCTTGATAAATTCATCTACAAATTTGGAGATGATCTAAACAGGCACTCGGAGTAGAAATAACTTTTGTTTAAATTTTTTTATGTCTAGACAACTCTACACTAATGTGCTTTTTGGCTAAAAGTAGTGCGTCTCTTTATGACCAATGGTACAAGAGATTAGCACATATAAATTTCAAAAAATAATCATGTTATTTTCTCATAACTTAGTGTGTGATTCCCCCAGCATTAAGTGCCTCAAAGTGAGTCCATGTCATGCATGCCAGATAGGTTAGCCGACAAGGGCTACCTTCAAGGGCATTTCTAAAAAAGATTCATCAAGAAGCTTATACTTACATCATATGGACTTATTCGGTCCTATGCCAATTTATAGTTTATGAGGTAAAGTATATTCGTTGGTAACTGTTGATGACTACTCTCTTTTTACTTGGGTGTTTTTTCTGAAAAATAAGTCAGACACCTTCGATTCTCTCACTAACTTTGTTAGGCAAATTCAGAACGAATTAAACTGATCAGTTGTAAAAATAAGAAGTGACCACAGAACGAAATTTGAGTCTGGTGCCATGATAGAATTCTGTGGAAATCAAGGTATCTTTCATGAGTTTTCCTCCCCGCGTACTCCACAGTAAAATGGAGTTGCTGAGAGAAGGATGAGAACCCTAATTGAAGCATGTACAACTTTGTTGGAAGATGCTTAACTACCAAAGTACTTGTGGGCCGAAGCAGTTAACACATCTTATCACGTGCAAAACAGAGCACTAATCAACAAACACCATTGTATGAATCCATATGAACTATTAAAGGGCAGAAAATCGATTGTGTCCGTCTTTAGAATATTTGAAATTAATGCTTCGTACTTAATAATGGGAAGTATTACCGCACAAAGCTTAGTGATAAATGTTTTGAAAGTATTTTTTTAGGGTATAGTAGCCATATTAAGTCATATATGATTTTTAACAAGAAAAGCCAGGTGGTAAAGGAGTCCATTAATGTTTTAGTTGATGACACAAGTATGCTCCACAAAATCTCATCTAGTGTTATTGGTGCAGATGCATGTACCAGGTTCGAAGAACTAAGCTTGGAAGAAGTAGTCAAGGAAGAAGCTCCAAGATCAGTCACGGTCGTCGATCCAAGTATGGTGGATGAAGAACAACTAGATGAACGAACCACAGAGGATGCGTGATGCGCTAGCGGTAAGACTACCGTTCACGGCCAAGTAATAATAATGAGGAGTAGCTTCCCCGAGTATCGATCTCCCGCAGAGCGCAAGTAGGGAGCATGGGTTTTACCATTTAGAGAAATGAGTGAAAGTGCTAAGTGAACAAGGGGGGTTTTGATTTGGATATCCTACGCTAAAACAATATAAAACTAGCACGGTTCACCTTCACCGCATCGCCCGGATGATTCACTCTGAAGAGTAATAGCGGAAGTGAATGAACAAGTGAGGGTCGAAAACACCTCTTCTCAGCGCACACTTCTAGAAAAGGCTAGAATGGCCCAAACACTCTTTAAACTAGCGTAAAGATAAAGCTTTATGACGCATATAATGCTCAGGAGATCACCAAACAAACAACCAACGGTAACTTGAACAATACATGGTTATGAAACTATAATAGCGCTAGCAAGAGTTCAGCGAAAAGTAAATCAAGGAAATGGACAAGTGATTACAACCAAAATGTAGAAGATTTCCAAGGTTCTCGGCCAAAAACTAGGGTGTCAACCCTCGTCCGTGCTCGGTCTTTGAGAGGAATCCAGGATTTGGGAGGCACTGTCACCTCCTCCTTTAAACCTGTCTTCGTTGTGTTGAGGTCATAGAAGCAGAATGAGGCTTGGCGAGCTGCAACGAGTATCTTGAATCGGAGCTTGGAAGGTAGTAATGGCAACGGGAGTCAAAGGCAAAGCTTTTGCAAGCCCTATTGAGTAGAATGAGTGGTCGGATCTTCCCTCTAAGGAAGAGAGAGGAAAAGGGGGCTAGAGCTTCGTTTTCCCGCTCATGGGAGCAGAAAAGGCGGTCTGTACGAACTCTCCTCGTCAATGGAGAATTTTGTATCTTAAATAGAAAATCATCTGAAAAATAGTCTCGCACGGTTCGGGGCATGACCGTGGGTAAACCGTGCGATATTTGCTTTAAATAAACACATGCGAAGTAGAAGCGTTGATCGTGCGTTTTACTCGCGCATGGGCATTTCTGCCCGTACGGGAAGGAAATCACACGGGTAATGACAGAGTGCAGAAATGCAAGCAGAAACAGTGGAACTGTGCATTTTACTCGCGCACGGGCGGAAGCGCCCATGCGTAAAGCAATTCGTACGAGTAACCACAGTGTGCCCAAATCGCAGGAAAAACAGGAAGACTACTGGACAACCGTGCGATTCCTTCGCGCACGGTGCGTGAAGCATTCGCATGAGCTGGTCACTTATACAGAATGACCTATAGAAAACGTAGGACAGAAACTAACCGTGCGACAAGAAAATGCACGACCATGCGTTTTCCTTAAATCAGAGTTCTAAAATGGGGAAAACTGATCACCTGCAAGCAATGAAAAATAAGCAATGGAGGACCCTCCAGCAAAACATACATGCATTAAAAGCTACTGGAACGAGCCCCGAGGAGCACCACATGCTTATCCCCAACAATCAAATGCGCAATTACGCACCCAAGGGCTAGAAAAGCACACAATACATAAAATGCAAAGGAAAGAAAAAACTATGAAAACAACATAATAGTGATGTGCAAAGACAAGAAAACCAACCCAGATGAGCCCGCAAAACCCTATATAAGCGAGACTCATCAGACCCCTAGACTTATCTATTTGTGCATCCCGAGCAAAGAAGATCCTCGCAGACAAGAAAAAGTACTAACTAACACAGAAATTATGATCTGGAGTACCATGCGAAGTCGCATGCTCACAGGCGTAAAAATTAAGCAGAGAACATTTTTAAGCATCCAAAATAATTTATACTTTTCAGCCTGCGTAAAATTAAATTCTATGACTACTCAAAAACAGAATCTCGTTGAATCTTCCGGACACGCATAGGGAGAAAATAAACTAGCCGCTAAGACGAGTATTGCCAAATATCAGAATTCGGGACAACCTCCAAAGGAATACACCAATGTCGGTGACCATATGTTTGCCCGTTTGCACTCTCTCCACGACACTAGTTTGACTTAAGCGCAAGTGTTGGGTACATTGGAAAATGTGTACCTGATTTGGAGAATCCTCACTTAGCTCAATGATATACATCAAGGTGTATTTGATGTTATTTTGATTTTATATGTGCAGGTTATGTATTGGCAAAAATGTAGAGAAAAGTTTCTAAGTCCATGTGTCGACACTTAAGGAAGTCTGTGTCGACACTTAGAAAAGCTGTGTCGACACATAAAACAGCTTTGTCGACACACAGAATAAATTAGTCGACATCAACTGTGTCGACACCGGGAGGCAGTGTTGACACCTTGAATAGTTAGTCGACATCAACTGTGTCGACATCGGGAGGCTGTGTCGACACACAGAATTCTTAGTCTACATCAACTGTGTCGACACACAGGACTTGTGTCGACACTCAACAGAGTTTCAACAATGTTGAGTGTTGTGTAGTGAAGAAGTGTCTATGTCGACACAAAGAGGTAGTGTCGACACATTCTATAGATGCAGTGTCAAGAAGCTGTGTCGACATCAATGGAGTTATGAAGACATCACCAAAGCTTGTGTCGACACCTTATCTACTTGTGTCGATACATAATGACAGTCAGTCTCGACGCTTTGCTGACGAGGACAAAGGTTCAAGAACTGACTGACAGCTGTGCATTACAACAAGTTTACTGAAGCTGTCAGGAGTTGGTTAGAAACCAGATCAGCCGGTTACCATAGATGAAGTCTATATATATAGATGGATTCAGAAGAAGAAGAAAAAAGGAACAACAGATCATACACACACAACTAACATAACTATTGAGAGATAGATCATTTATCAAGAAAGTGCAAGTCACACAAAAGAAGATCTTCGTAAGAAGATCTAAGAAGACAATCTGAAGTGATTATCCACTCAGATTTTGTCTAAGGTGAATTCATTCAGACTTCAGAAGGAACTTCAGAATATTTGGGGAGAGAGAGCTCAAGCTGTTTTGAGGTCAAGAAGGAGACAATCACAAGTCTCTTAAGAAGTAGTGTACAACCCTGTATTCGCGGATTGAGGATCCCAAGCACGGCATAAGACCTGCTTATAGGTTTTAAGCTTTTGAGCTGTTTTGCACTCTAAGGGGCCAATTTTGGCTTGACCTTGAGGATATACTAGTAGGGGGAGGAAATATTTATCTCCCAAGGGCCCCCTTGAAGAGACACCCAGGCCCCAGCCGCACGAAGACCGTCTCGTCAGGCAGGCCGTCTCGTCAGGCAGGCCGTCTCGTCAGGCAGGCCGTCTCGTCAGGCAGGCCGTCTCGTCAGGCTGGCCGTCTCGTCAGGCTGGCCGTCTCGTCAGGCTGGCCGTCTCGTCAGGCTGGCCGTCTCGTCAGGCAGGCCGTCTCGTCAGGCAGGCCGTCTCTTCAGGCAGGCCGTCTCGTCAGGCAGGCCGTCTCGTCAGGCAGGCCGGCTCGTCAGGCAGGCCGTCTCGTCAGGCAGGCCGTCTCGTCAGGCAGGCCGTCTCGTCAGGCAGGCCGTCTCGTCAGGCAGGTCGCAGGCCGTCTCGTCAGGCAGGCCGTCTCGTCAGGCAGGCCGTCTCGTCAGGCAGGCCGTCTCGTCAGGCTGGCCGTCTCGTCAGGCTGGCCGTCTCGTCAGGCTGGCCGTCTCGTCAGGCTGGCCGTCTCGTCAGGCAGGCCGTCTCGTCAGGCAGGCCGTCTCGTCAGGCAGGCCGTCTCGTCAGGCAGGCCGTCTCGTCAGGCAGGCCGTCTCGTCAGGCAGGCCGTCTCGTCAGGCAGGCCGTCTCGTCAGGCAGGCCGTCTCGTCAGGCTGGCCGTCTCGTCAGGCTGGCCGTCTCGTCAGGCTGGCCGTCTCGTCAGGCTGGCCGTCTCGTCAGGCTGGCCGTCTCGTCAGGCAGGCCGTCTCGTCAGGCAGGCCGTCTCGTCAGGCAGGCCGTCTCGTCAGGCAGGCCGTCTCGTCCGGCAGGCCGTCTCGTCCGGCAGGCCGTCTCGTCAGGCAGGCCGTCTCGTCAGGCAGGCCGTCTCGTCAGGCAGGCCGTCTCGTCAGGCAGGCCGTCTCGTCAGGTAGGCCGTCTCGTCAGGCAGGCCGTCTCGTCAGGCAGGCCGTCTCGTCAGGCTGGCCGTCTCGTCAGGCTGGCCGTCTCGTCAGGCTGGCCGTCTCGTCAGGCTGGCCGTCTCGTCAAGCTGGCCGTCTCGTCAGACAGGCCATTTCGTCAGGCTGGCCGTCTCGTCAGGCAGACCGTAGACCGTCTCGTCTCGCAGGCCGCATGTTCGCCCAGGCCGCCCCTCGCTTCTCGCCTAACCGCCAGCTCGCCCGACCTGTTTTTACCGTTGTGCCCTCAAGGGGGATTACCTCTTTACCCCCCGATGTGGGGTTTTCCTATTGGCCTGAGGCTTTTTCCCCTTATGGGCATTTTGGTCATTTTGACCCCCAGACTTGGAAAAACTATAAATAGACCCCCTTGGGTGCCTTTGGAGAGGGAGATGGCTTTACCTCCTCCCCTAGCTTCATCTTGGTAGAGTAGAGAGAGCTCTCCAAGGCGCCCAGCTCAGCCACTTGGTGAGGGATGGGAAGTGTTCTAGCAACCTTCTGGGTGTGTGGTGGGACCTCCACGCTAGAGCCGAGGGTCTATTCCTAGTCTCCCAAGTCTTTGGTCCGTGACGTTCTTCCGAGTGTAGTAGGTGTGAGGTCACCCCTTCCCCAAGGGTCGAACTCCACAGAGGTCATTTTTGGCTTCAACATTTTGGTGCGGTGAGCGTGGAGAGTGACCAACACAGAAGATCTCGAGAGAGTGTCATGGCTGGAGATCAAGGAGGTAGTGACGATCTCGGCGAGCTCCCCAACCCCGGACCCTTCATAGGAAGGGAGGAGTTCATGGCTTCCTTCTCAGGCATCATGGAGATGCTGAGAAGCATTGCCCCTCAGGCTGATAGCTCAACCCCCACCCCCCAGGGACTGGCTCCCAGGGGTCCCGGCGAGCTGACCCAGAGTGGTCTCGGCGAGCTGCCTCCCAGGGGCACAGGCGAGGTGACCCCGGCAGGGGGAGAAGGAAGTGCACCTGGTAGGCGACCTGGGAAGGAAAGGATGGGAGAGGGGGTCGAGCGAGACATCCTCGGCCGGGAGTTGTTCCCCAGCCCGGCGAGTGCTAGTCCTCCAGGCGAGCAGGTCGCGCGAGAAGAGGTGGTGAGAGCACCCCTCCGGGGGTCACCCTTCAGTGAACTGATCATCTCGGCTCCCGTTCCCGAGGGGTTCAGAGAACCAGACAAGGTATACTATACCGGGAGGGATGACCCCATCCAACACTTGCAGTGGTTTGAGGATGCCGTCTCCATCCTGCCAATGACGGACGCCTTCAAGTGCCGTCTATTTGCGATCACCTTAAGAGAGAAGGCGAGAGACTGGTTCCATCAACTCCCTCCAAGGTCCATCTTCGGGTTCGAAGACTTGAGCCGGAGCTTTCAGCTTCGCTTCTCCACCTCCAAGAAGAGGAAGAAAGGTCCTGAGTCCCTCTTCCTGATAAAGCAAAGGGCCGAGGAGTCGCTGGCCCACTACGTTGACAGGTTCCAGGAGGATGTCCTTGACATCCAAGAGGTGCCAGGGTATGCCCTCCAGATGGCGTTCACGGTGGGGTTGCGCGAAGGGTTCTTCAAGATGAGCTTGACCCGGAAGACCCCCCTTTCCTTTGAGGAGCTGATGGAAAGGGCGGCAGAGGAGATAGCCATGGAGGCAGCCAACCCGGCCTTTGTGAAGAAGTTGGCAAAGTTGACGGAGGTGGAGTCAAGAGAGCAAGGTGGCTTAAGGCACCAGGAAGGAAGGCGGAGAGAGGAGCAGAGAGCCCAGGTGTTCCCGAGACCGGAGGGTCCGGAGCCAGGCTGGAGGCAACATGGAGGACCTACCAATGGTCCAGGAGGAGCTCTTATTCAGGATGGGGGGAACTTTCATGGGGGCCAGGGGAGGTTCAACTTCCAGAGGCAAGCCCCGAGACAGCTCCTACCCCCACCACAACAAGCCTTGGCAATAGGTGAAGGAAGAAGAGGCAATAGGAGAGATCGTCGGACCCGCCGAAGGGGGGAGGAGGAGCGTTGTTGTACTGTGACTTCCACCAAACGGAGGGTCACACCACGGCTACCTGCCCTGAGTTTTTGGAGGTAAGGGGAGCGGAAGCTCCAGCCCAGCAACAGCCACTAGAGCGGGTTGAAGCTCTGCCCCAAGGCGGAGGAGATGGAGAAGAACATGGAGAGCAGCAGCAAGATGGAGGTGTCCAGTGGGATGGAATCCGTGGATGACCACCATGCCTAGACCCCCTGAAGAATCCTCGCCTCGGCGGAATCATGTATCTTTTTTTTATGTTGTTGTAAAGAGTCCAGCCCCCGACCGGAAGAGTCGGGGGGGTCATGTAACCCATCTTTTTTCCCCTTTTGAGGATGCTGGAATTGACAAAGCTTAGGTGACATGCCCAATCCCACCCCCCGAGAGGACCTCCGCATGCCAGGCTCTCACTAGCCGGATGGGTCGAGGGTACCTCAGGGAGCCCAAATCCTTTGCTCCGATGACGGTCCCGCTGTCAGGCTCCCTCTAGCTGGCAGGTCCGGTGGTACCTCTCGTGGTAGCCTAGTTCCTTTGCTCCGACGACGGTCCCGCTGCCAGGCCCCCTCTAGCTGGCAGGTCCGGTGGTACCTCTCGTGGTAGCCTAGTTCCTTTGCTCCGATGACGGTCCCGCTGCCAGGCCCCCTCTAGCTGGCAGGTCCAGTGGTACCTCTCGTGGTAGCCTAGTCCCTTTGCTCCGATGATGGTCCCGCTGCCAGACTCCCTCTAGCTGGCAGGACCGGTGGTACCTCTCGTGGTAGCCTAGTTCCTTTGCTCTGATGACGGTCCCGCTGTCAGGCTCCCTCTAGCTGGCAGGCCCGGTGGTACCTCTCGTGGTAGCCTACTCCCTTTGCTCCGATGATGGTCCCGCTGCCAGGCTCCCTCTAGCTGGCAGGAACGGTGGTACCTCTCGTGATAGCCTAGTTCCTTTGCTCCGATGACGGTCCCGCTGTCAGGCTCCCTCTAGCTGGCAGGTCCGGTGGTACCTCTCGTGGTAGCCTAGTTCCTTTACTCTGATGACGGTCCCGCTGCCAGGCCCCCTCTAGCTGGCAGGTCCGGTGGTACCTCTCGTGGTAGCCTAGTTCCTTTGCTCCGATGACGGTCCCGCTGCCAGGCTCCCTCTAGCTGGCAGGTCCGGTGGTACCTCTCGTGGTAGCCTAGTCCCTTTGCTCCGATGATGGTCCCGCTGCCAGACTCCCTCTAGCTAGCAGGACCGGTGGTACCTCTCGTGGTAGCCTAGTTCCTTTGCTCCGATGACGGTCCCGCTGTCAGGCTCCCTCTAGCTGGCAGGCCCGGTGGTACCTCTCGTGGTAGCCTAATCCCTTTGCTCCGATGATGGTCCCGCTGCCAGGCTCCCTCTAGCTGGCAGGCCCGGTGGTACCTCTCGCGGTAGCCTAGTTCCCTTGCTCCGATGATGGTCCCGCTGTCAGGCTCCCTCTAGCTGGCAGGCCCGGTGGTACCTCTCGTGGTAGCCTAGTTCCTTTGCTCCGATGACGGTCCCGCTGCCAGACTCCCTCTAGCTGGTAGGTCCGGTGGTACCTCTCGTGGTAGCCTAGTCCCTTTGCTCCGATGATGGTCCCGCTGCCAGGCTCCCTCTAGCTGACAGGACCGGTGGTACCTCTCGTGGTAGCCTGGTTCCTTTGCTCCGATGACGGTCCCGCTGTCAGGCTCCCTCTAGCTGGCAGGACCGGTGGTACCTCTCGTGGTAGCCTAGTTCCTTTGCTCCGATGACGGTCCCGCTGTCAGGCTCCCTCTAGCTGGCAGGACCGGTGGTACCTCTCGTGGTAGCCTAGTTCCTTTGCTCCAATGACGGTCCTGCTGTCAGGCTCCATCTAGCTGGCAGGTCCGGTGGTACCTCTCGTGGTAGCCTAGTCCCTTTGCTCTGATGATGGTCCCGCTGCCAGGCTCTCTCTAGCTGGCAGGTCCGGTGGTACCTCTCGTGGAAGCCTAGTTCCCTTGCTCCGATGATGGTCCCGCTGTCAGGCTTCCACTAGCTGGTAGGTCCGGTGGTACCTCTCGTGAAGACCAAATGTTTTTCACCCCGAGGTGGTCTCGTCACCCAGGCTCCCATTAGCTGGCATGACAGGTTGACCCCTCGGGGAGACCAAGTGTTCTTCACCCTGAGGTGGTCTCGTCACCCAGGCTTCCATTAGCTGGCATGACAGGTTGACCCCTCGGGGAGGCTAAGTGTTTTTCACCCCCAGGTGATCTCATCACCCAGGCTCCCATCAGCTAGCATGACAGGATGACCCCTCGAAAAAGGCCTCATAGTTCTTCGACACTGATAGAGTAAGCTACACTCAGCGAATACGTTGGGTTGGACTTTCTTTTCGAGCTTGGACAACCCCGAAAAGAGCGGGGATTGTGTACAACCCTGTATTCGCGGATTGAGGATCCCAAGCACGGCATAAGACCTGCTTATAGGTTTTAAGCTTTTGAGCTGTTTTGCACTCTAAGGGGCCAATTTTGGCTTGACCTTGAGGATATACTAGTAGGGGGAGGAAATATTTATCTCCCAAGGGCCCCCTTGAAGAGACACCCAGGCCCCAGCCGCACGAAGACCGTCTCGTCAGGCAGGCCGTCTCGTCAGGCAGGCCGTCTCGTCAGGCAGGCCGTCTCGTCAGGCAGGCCGTCTCGTCAGGCTGGCCGTCTCGTCAGGCTGGCCGTCTCGTCAGGCTGGCCGTCTCATCAGGCTGGCCGTCTCGTCAGGCTGGCCGTCTCGTCAGGCAGGCCGTCTCGTCAGGCAGGCCGTCTCGTCAGGCAGGCCGTCTCGTCAGGCAGGCCGTCTCGTCAGGCAGGCCGGCTCGTCAGGCAGGCCGTCTCGTCAGGCAGGTCGTCTCGTCAGGCAGGCCGTCTCATCAGGCAGGCCGTCTCGTCAGGCAGGTCGCAGGCCGTCTCGTCAGGCAGGCCGTCTCGTCAGGCAGGCCGTCTCGTCAGGCTGGCCGTCTCGTCAGGCTGGCCGTCTCGTCAGGCTGGCCGTCTCGTCAGGCTGGCCGTCTCGTCAGGCTGGCCGTCTCGTCAGGCAGGCCGTCTCGTCAGGCAGGCCGTCTCGTCAGGCAGGCCGTCTCGTCAGGCAGGCCGTCTCGTCAGGCAGGCCGTCTCGTCAGGCAGGCCGTCTCGTCAGGCAGGCCGTCTCGTCAGGCAGGTCGTCTCGTCAGGCAGGCCGTCTCGTCAGGCAGGCCGTCTCGTCAGGCTGGCCGTCTCGTCAGGCTGGCCGTCTCGTCAGGCTGGCCGTCTCGTCAGGCTGGCCGTCTCGTCAGGCTGGCCGTCTCGTCAGGCTGGCCGTCTCGTCAGGCAGGCCGTCTCGTCAGGCAGGCCGTCTCGTCAGGCAGGCCGTCTCGTCAGGCAGGCCGTCTCGTCAGGCATGCCGTCTCGTCAGGCAGGCCGTCTCGTCAGGCAGGCCGTCTCGTCAGGCAGGCCGTCTCGTCAGGCTGGCCGTCTCGTCAGGCTGGCCGTCTCGTCAGGCTGGCCGTCTCGTCAGGCTGGCCGTCTCGTCAGACAGGCCGTCTCGTTAGGCTGGCCGTCTCGTCAGGCAGACCGTAGACCGTCTCATCTCGCAGGCCGCATGTTCGCCCAGGCCGCCCCTCGCTTCTCGCCTAACCGCCAGCTCGCCCGACCTGTTTTTACCGTTGTGCCCTCGAGGGGGGATTACCTCTTTACCCCCCGATGTGGGGTTTTCCTATTGGCCTGAGGCTTTTTCCCCTTAGGGGCATTTTGGTCATTTTGGCCCCTAGACTTGGAAAAACTATAAATAGACCCCCTTGGGTGCCTTTGGAGAGGGAGATGGCTTTACCTCCTCCCCTAGCTTCATCTTGGTAGAGTAGAGAGAGCTCTCCAAGGCGCCCAGCTCAGCCACTTGGTGAGGGAGGGGAAGTGTTCTAGCAACCTTCCGGGTGTGTGGTGGGACCTCCACACTAGAGCCGAGGGTCTATTCCTAGTCTCCCAAGTCTTTGGTCCGTGACGTTCTTCCGAGTGTAGTAGGTGTGAGGTCACCCCTTCCCCAAGGGTCGAACTCCACAGAGGTCATTTTTGGCTTCAACAAGTAGATCCTGAACAAATCTACTAAGTAGTTCCAGATCCATATCTGGAATCCAAGAAGGAAGCTACCCATCAGTAACCTTAAAAGGAGATCAACCCTACTAAGTTCAGATTCAAGAAGCTTTGAAGATAGCTAAGAACAGGTTGATTTGAGTCATCAGTCTCATTAAGAAGCTGATCAAGAATTCTCTTATTCTTTCTCTCTCAACAAGGGTAAGAGTCCATCAAATTACTTATCAAATTCTATAGGATCTTTTCAAAGATCTGAGTTGTAAGCCTGTGTTATAAAGGCTGACTGTAGGAGATTTTGATCTCTGAGTGGTAAGGCTGATTGAGCCTGAGTGTAGGAGAATTTGTTCTCTGATTTGTAGGCCTTGTGGCAAGGCTGAGGTAGGGGTGTTAGCCTGAGTTGTATGAACCTTATAGGGTCATGAGTTATAGGAACCTTTCAGGGTTCTAAGATGTAAGATCTGTGGATCTAAGAAGAAGGAAGAAGTTAGGCCGAATCTAGCACATTGCTAGATAGGTGAAGGGGGAAAGTGGATGTACCCAGACCTTGGGGAACCACTATAAACCAATGTGCAATCTGTGATGCTTGTGTTATTTTAGATTTTGTGATTGTATATGCTGTGTTAGCTGTAGATATTTGAGATTTATATTAAAGAACTGAAGCTATATTCTGCCTTAGTTTAAAACAAGGAAAAACCTATTCACCCCCTCTAGGTGTTTAGGTTGTCTTGAAGTTAAATCTATCAAGTGGTATCAGAGGGAGGTTACTCAAAGAAGGACTTAACAGTCTGAGTTAGATCCCTATTGCAGAATCAAGAATTAAGAAAATGGGTTCTGGATAAAATCACAAGGAACTCGGTTCTATGAAACTACCCATCTGCAGGAAGGAAATATTTTGTATATGGAAAGAAAGAGTCAGGTTGTTTATGGAGGATTCTTACCCAAGGATCTATATTACAGTAAAAGAAGGTCCTTATATTCTAATGAATGTGTCTGTTTTAGATACAAATCAAAGAACTCCTAAAGATTTTTCTGAGATGACTAAGGATGAGATCATCCTGGCAACTATGGATAAAAGAGCCCAGAATAACATAGTAAGTGTCATAGATGATTCAACCTTTCAGAATTTGATTCACTGCACGACCTCCAAGGAAATGTGGGACACCTTGATAGTCTACATGGAGGTTTCTGAAGAAGTTTGACAAGATAGAAAGTCTATGCTAAATCAGGAGTATGAAAGCTTCAGACAAGGGAAGTCAGATAACATATCTGAGTGCTATAAGAAGTTCTATAGAATTGTGAATGAACTGATGTCTTATGGAAGGATCTTCAGTACATATGAACTGAATGATAAACTCCTAAGATCCTTGACAAAGGATTGGGACACCAAGATTTGTGCCATTAGGGAAGTGGCCAAACATGTAGATATTTCTCCTCCAACTTTATTTGGAAAATTGTTGTCTTATGAAATTCAACTAATGACTAGAAAAGAGAAGGAAAGAAATGTTAAAGGGGAGCATAAAGAAAAGTCTGTGGCCTTCAAGGTTGAAGCCACTAGAAATAATAGGAAGATGACTCCATCACCTCCTAGGGAAGTTGCTGAAATTACCTCAGATAATTCAGACAACCAAAATTCAGATATCAGTGATTCAGATGCAGATTTTGCTGCCTTTACAAGGCAATTTCAGAGATTCTTGAAGAAGAAGCAGTGGAAATCTAGGCCCTCAACATCATAGCCAGTTGATGACAATTATCAAAAGAGAAAGTCATCAAGGAAGGACAGGAGCAGGTCTAAGCCTAGCAAATCTACAACATCAAAGATTGTTTGCTACTACTGTAATAAGCCTGGACATGTTGTGGCTGAGGGTCTAGACAAAAGAAAGGAGTCTGCTGATAAAAAGAAGACTCAACAAAAGAGTAAGAAGGAGAAATCCTTTGTTTCTAAGAAGGAGAAAAGCTTGACAGACCAATCAACTTCAGAGTCTGAATCTGAAGCTGAGGCATATATTGGTCTTTATGCAGCTGATGAAGAAGATGAGTTTATTAAATTGCTGAACTCCATCTATGAACAAGAAGACCATCAGTGTATGGGACTGATGGCTGTATCAAAAGAAGACAAGTGCCAGGATCAGCCTGGTCCTAGTAAGGTACAATGTATTTCTAGAAATTCAGATTGTAGTACTGGTACAGAGTAAGCTACATCTGCATCAAGTGATGTGGATGGGTTTGAATCGGAAGGTGATATTCATCAGCTGATAGATGAATATGGGGACTTGTTGCAAGCACTAAAGAAAAGCAAGAACCTGGCTAAAACTCAAGCTAAGAAAATTGCAGATCTTAAGATGGGTGCATCTGACTTAGAGAAAGAGTTGGATAAAAAACTGAATGAGATTGCCAAACTGAAAACTATAACTGTTATTCTGATGGGCACAATCACATACAAAAATCATCTAATTAAAAGTCTGGAAGTCAGACTTCAAAAGGAGAAAATTTTGGTGGCTAGTTATTTTAAGCCAAAATTAGTTTTACCCTTAATAGATGAGTTTGTGGCTCAAAAGGGTAAGGCTGGAATAGGCTTTAAGGGTAACACCAGGGTTGCCCAATTCAAGAGAAAGGGCAAAGCCTCTGTCCAGCCACTGAATTTTAAAGTCCCTATAGTTTGTAGAAAGGTACAAGTGCCTTCTAACAAGTATGACCTTGAGAATACTCATGGTCATAGTAAGACTGAATTTCTGAATGGAAAGGGTACTTATGTCAATAAGGCAGCCCATGTTCATAAACCTCATGTTTATGAGAAACCAGTGGGTGTAGTTGTAGAAGTACCAGCACAATACAAGAGATTTGCTGTCAATCAGACAATCAAGAATGTATCTAAAAATAGATACAACAAGTATTAATGCTGGTGCTGTGGCAAGAGAAGTCATTATGCCATAGATTGCTGGCACAAAACTAGTGTCAGGAAGAACAATAATCTACCTGTTAGAAGAGCTGCAGGTAGATTTGGTAAGTATGAAACTAACTTTAACCAAGGACCCAAGACTTACTTGGGTTCTAAGGAGAGGTAATTCTTTATTGCAGGTGAGTCCAAGTCACCATACCCCTATATGGTACTTGGACAGTGGATGCTCCAGGCACATGACTGGAATAAAGGGATTGCTGAAGGAGTACTTTCCTATCATGAATGGGCCTAAAATAATCTTTGGTGGCTCTGAAAAAGGAATCATCAAAGGGTTTGGTAACATTTCTAGTAACCAGATTACTATCACTCAAGTGGCCTATGTGAAGGGTTTGAAACACAACCTTATAAGCATAAGTCAGCTGAGTAATTTAGGATATGACATTTCATTTGTTAAGAATGGATGTCATATCAAAAGGTCAAATGATCAAAAAGTGATTTTGACAGGATACAGAAAAAGGAATGTGTACTGTCTTAATTTTGAGTGTGAGAAAAAAGGTTCTCCTATTTGTCTTGTAGCTAATGAGAGAGCCTCTCATTGTGTTAAATGGAACAAGAGGCTAGCCCATCTTAACTACAAAACAATTGGCAAACTCTTTAGCAAAGAGTTAGTGAGGAATTGTCCTCAAGTTAAGTGTATAAAGGAAGGGATATGTTCAGCTTGTCAAAAGGGAAAGCAGACAAAATCCTCCTTTCATACCCTTAAAAACAAGGATTCTGTGAGGTGTCTATACCTCTTACATATGGATCTTTTTGGTCCTATGCCAGTTCATAGTCTAGGTAGGAAGTTCTACACTTTTGTGGTGGTAGATGAATATTCTAGATATTCCTTGGTGTTCTTTCTGAGACAAAAATCAGAAACCCCAAGTGTTTTACACAAGTTTGTCAAACAAATTCAGAATGAACTGGATAGTACAATCATTAAAATCAGAAGTGACCATGACACTGAATTTCAATCTGAAAGTATAACAAGACTGTGTGAAGAAATTGGGATTTTTCAAGAGTTCTCCTCACCTAGAACACCACAGAAAAATGGTATTGCTGAAAGGAAGAATAGAACATTGATTGAGGCTGGTAGAACTCTATTGAGTGACACTTCTCTCCCAGAATATTTCTAGGCTGAGGCAGTAAACACTGCATGTCATGTGATCAACAGGGCTTCTATCACCAAGTGCCACAAAAAGACTCCCTATGAGATTATGAAAGGTAGAAAACCAAATTTATCCTATTTTAGGATCTTTGGTTGCAAGTGCTATATCCTTAACAATGACAAGTCTTATATAACTTAGTTTG
The DNA here is from genome assembly GCA_039513925.1 of Platanthera zijinensis. Lineage (NCBI taxonomy): Eukaryota > Viridiplantae > Streptophyta > Magnoliopsida > Asparagales > Orchidaceae > Platanthera > Platanthera zijinensis. The sequence goes on from CM077080.1 coordinate 125,674,457, forward strand.
CTGTCAAATCCCAAGATGGGATATTTGTTTGGTACAACAACAATAGTAAGGCTTATAAGGTCTACAACTTGATTACACAGGTTGTAGAAGAATCTATACATGTTGTAATTGATGAAACTAGATTGATCAATAGTGAGTTGCCTTATAGTTCATGCAGTCCAACAGGTATAAATGAGAGAATGGACAAGCTTTCCATTGCAGAAGATTCAACTGCAGAACAAGAAATGGAAAATGGTGGCTACTGTACAGGGGGAGTACAAGACTCTTTAGAAGCTGAAGAAAACCAAGAGGTGCAACACATTGAAGAAACTGGGGGTATTCAGCCTGAAGACAGACTACCTACAGCTGTTAGACACTTAAACGATCATCCAGTAAATCAGAAAATTGGTGATCCAAGACATGGAGTGCAAACAAGAAGCGGGAACTTGAACACTGTCCTGTACTCAAGCTTTCTTTCTTAATTATAGCCAAAGAAATTTTAAGAAGCTATCCTAGACCCACACTTGATTAATGCCATGCAAGAAGAGCTAAATCAATTCAGAAGGAGCAAGGTCTTGGAGTTAGTTCCTAAACCAAAATACCACAATATCATTGGAATAAAGTGGATCTTTAGGAATAAATTGGATGAGAGTGGAATTATTATGAAGAACAAAGCAAGACTTTTTGCAAAAGGGTATAGGCAGGAAGAGGGAATAGACTTTGATCAAACCTTTGCCCCAGTAGTAAGCCTGGAAGCCATTAGAATGTTCCTTTCCTATGCAGCATATCAAGGATTCAAAGTATTCCAAATGGATGTAAAATCAGCATTCCTGAATGGAAATCTAAAAGAAGAAGTCTATGTAGAGCAGCCTTCAGGTTTTGTAGATTCTCTCAAACCTGATTATGTTTATAGACTTAGGAAAGTTTTGTATGGGTTAAAGCAAGCCCCAAGGGCTTGGTATGAAACCCTATCTACTTTCCTTATTGAGAACAAATTCTCAAGTGGGAAAATAGACAAAACTCTATTCCTAAGGGAGTCCAAAGGAAAGATAATCTTAGTCCAGATTTATGTAGATGACATAATATTCGGGTGTACAGAAAGAAACCTTTGCAAAAAGTTTGCTAAACCTATGCAAGGGAAGTTTGAAATGAGCAGTATGGGGGAACTTAAGTTCTTCTTGGGACTCCAAGTAAGACAGACTGATGATGGCTTGTCCATATCCCAGTCGAAGTTCACCAAGGAGTTAATTAAGAAGTATGGTATGGAATCATCCTCCATTATGAGAACTCATATGGGAACAAGTATGCATATATGCAAAGATGATGTAGGTAAACTTGTAGATGAGTCTTTGGATAGAGGTATAATTGGCTTACTACTATATCTCACTACTAGTAGACTAGACATTATGTATGCAACATGTGTCTTTGCTAGGTACCAAGCATGCCCTAAAGAATCTCATTACACTGCAGTAAAGAAAAATTTGAGATATCTAAAGGGCACACCTAATCTAGGCCTTTGGTACCCTAGGAATGGAGATTTTCATACTAACATGCTATTCAGATGCAGACTTTGCAGGTTATAAAGAAGATAGGAAAAGCACTACAAGCACCTGTCAATTTCTAGGAGGAAGATTGATATCTTGGAGTAGTTAAAAGAAGACTAGTGTGGCAATTTCCATAGCTGAGTCTGAATATGTGGCAGCAGGAAGTTGTTGTGCATAGCTGTTATGGATTCAGCATCAGCTAAGAGACTATGGTATTCAAGTAAGTAGAACACCCTTGTTTTGTGATTCTAAAAGTGTTATATCTATTGCTAATAATCATGTTTCACATAGTAGGACTAAGCATATAGAAATAAGATACAATTTTCTTTGAGACCATGTAGAGAAAGTGGACATCTCACTAGAATTTGTTAAGACAAATTTTCAAATTGCAGATGTATTTACTAAGCCTCTAGATGAAACTAAATTCAATAGATTTAAAATTGAATTAGGAATGTTGACCATATGTTAGATTAACAAAAGTGGCTAAGTAAAATTGTGTCGACTCATTCAGTTATAAAGTGTTGACACAGAGGAGTTGTGTCGACACAGTGTCATAGTGTCGACACCTAAGGGTCAAAGTGTCGACACTTCCAGGAAAGTACTGTTGACACATCCAGAGGAGTGATGTCTACACCTTCAGAATTTGTGTCGACACTTCGAAGAAGTGTCGACACAGTATTTCTGTTCAACATCTACATAAGTCAAGTGTCGACACATCATCAATTGGTGTCGACACATAGAGGTCAACATTGTTATCGAGACATTAGAAGTATGTGTCGACACATTTTAACTGTGTCGACACATCTAGTCAGTTTTTCCCGCCTTTTGACCTTCTTTGTTTAAAGGATATAAATAGGTCCAGAACAAATTCTATCGACACGCTCTCCAGGTTTTCGAGACTAAAACCCTGTGTCGACAAACTCCCTTCTCTCCATTTAAGCTTTCCCATCATCCCAATGGCGCCAAAGGTTGAAGATAACATTAACGAAGGCTACGAGCTAGTGCGAAAAACTTTTGATGATGCGGCGATGGAGATTAAAGGGGTCATCACCCTTGTTACTGATAATGGATTGGAGTTTCTTGTTTCTGAACCTACCAAGATATGGAAGAAGGAAGTATTTGAGTTCTATGCTGCTGCAACAGTGGATTCCACTGGACTGAAGATTAAATCGACAGTTCATGGTAATAAAGTCAAACTTACTCTGAAGAGTTTGAGAAAGATTCTTCACCTTCCAAGAATTCAGGATGAAGAAGAGGTCCCAGCCTCAAAGACAAGGGAGGTTCTCAGTGGTGTGGATTGGATCCAACCATGAAGATTAGAGCAGCAATAAACTGAAAAGGAATGAATCAACAAGGAAAATTTCTATCTGAAGTGATAGGGAAGGTGATTTTTTGTAAACCAGGAGGCCATGATACGATCTTTGCCTTTATGTTCAATCTAATGACCAGGATAATCTATAAGATTAACACAGATTGGTATGCAGTTTTGTTTGAGAAGATAAAGGAAGGAATCAAAAAGCCTAATTTATCTAGATTAATAAGTTTATACTTAGCTGGAGCAATTCCAGAGTTAATGCATCAGCTTCCAGGATCTAAAATAAAACATATGAGAAGGATGGACATCAGGATAATATCCAGGTGGGATAGGGTTCTCTCCAAGGACACACCTGATTTGGATAACAAAGAGACTGCAGCAAAATCACCAGTCCATGACATTACTGATCATAATCATGAGCAGGGGAGCAAGTTAGGGAACAGGTCTAGGACCTGACTGGAACTACCCAAGTCCATGAGGAGACAGTTACTGCACAGTTGTAGGGGGAGCAACATTCTGCACAAGGATGAGGGGAAGAAAGCATTCACTTGGCAAGTGAAATCAGTTCATAATCTATTCTTGAAACACCTCATGTCAACAGTCCAGCACTAGATGTGAACATGGATGATACATCTATGGTTGCTGATTCTCCAAAAAAAGCAGTTCACTCTCAACAAGAGTTCGCCCTGGAAGAATTATTTCCTGACATAGAGGGAGCAGTTGAGGGGGAGCAAGTTAATCTTGAGAAGGTGGAGCATAGGACTGAAAAGGAGATGCCTCCTAGTCCCAAAGAAAGAGTAAATATTGACAGTTCCTCTTATTCAGAGGATGAGGAGATAGCAAGTTTGAAGAAAAGAAAACTTATGGTTTTTAAGAGGAGAAGCCAGAACTATAAGAAGGCTTTGCAAGCTACAACTTCACAACTAGCTCCTGAGACTGATTACAACAAATTTTTGGTTCATTTACAAGTGAAATTTTATGAGCAGAGATTGGCTCTTGAAAAATATGTGGATGAAAGCCATAAGGCCCTCCAAATTGATCTAACAAAAGATATAAAATACATCAGATTTGAGGTAAATCAGAATAAGAAAGAGATGACAGATTGCTTCCACAAGGGGAGCAATGCTGTGTTATTTCTAGCAAAGAGACAAGCGGAAATAAATAAACAAGTGGATGATATTACTGTCAAATAAGGCTATGTCCTTGAAAATCAAATAAGAATGAATGACAATCTGACTGAATCTCACCATGAGATAGTTATTGAAGTAAGGAAAATAGTTATTGCAATGACTGAAGCAAGAAATAAGGAGAAAGAAGAATTTGATAAGCAGCTACAGGAAGCCTTGGATTCCTTTAAGACAGCTATTACTACTTCTCAGGAAACAATTTCTGATCAGCTTCAAAAGTGAAAGCCATTCTTTAAAGATGGAATCAATTACCTGGATGGGCAAATAAGATTTCAAAAAGATGATTTGAGAGATCATGTGGCCAGAGAAGTCATAAAGGGGGAGAGGGTGTTTGTATATGCAGGCTCTGATCATGCCAAATGGATAACCAACAGTATTAGAGCCACTTTGGGATATCCACCCTTATGTGATGATGATAATGTGGCTGAGTCAGGTGTGCAACCAGCTCTACTTGAAGGTGATCAACCTGAGGTTACCCAAGTTATTTACCCCCCTGCAGATCTGGAAATGATACATCAACAAGTTCAGTCTATGTACAGCCTTCCACAACAAGTTACTAATGTTATTATTGAAAAGGTAGATATTCCAGAAGCTGGTGTGAAAGCTCAGCAAGATGCTTAATTATCAAAGAAGAGATTCAGAGAGCAGGCAGAGTTAAAACCTGATTTTGAGCAATGGAGCCCCACTTCTAGAAATATCAAATTAACTGCCTGGAAAGCTGTAAAAGACCAGGTTAATGAAAGGGGTAAATGGTATAATGAGCAGGAGTGGCAGAAGTATGAGGCAAGGCAGGAAGCCATAGTTCAATACAGAAGAAAGGCTAAGAGTGGGAAGATACCTCCTGATGCTCAGGAGCCTAGCAAGTATTTCCCTAAGCCTTTTCATTATTTTGAAAGGCAAAGGATTAAGGATGTAGTTCAAAAGTAGGCTGAGTTGAAAGGCAAGAAGCCCATTGAAGATACAGAACCTACTGTGCAGGCTCAGACTAAATCAGGGAAAGGAATAGTCATCAAGGAGCCTGCCCAGCCTTAGTTTAGTTTTACTTGTTTTTTTTCAAGAACTATGTTTTTCTTAGTTTTTAAAGAAGTATATGTAAACAGTGTAAAGAAACTTTTTGATATAATAAACAAAACAATATTCCATGTTAATTTAATTTGCATCCTTATTCTGTGATGATAGTTTATTATTTGTTTTGTTTATAAGTTACCTTGTTAAAAATGCTTATACACATCATCATGTTTATTTATCATAAGTGGTGTATATCATTGACAAAAGGGTTATGACTTCTCCAAATAGGAGGAGATTGTTGGGTATATTGGAAAATGTGTACCTGATTTGGAGAAGCCTCACTTAGCTCAATGATATACATCAAGGTGTATTTGATGTTATTTTTAGTTTATATGTGCAGGTTAAGTATTGGCTAAAATACAGAGAAAAGTTTCTAAGTCCATGTGTCGACACTTAAGGAAGTCTGTGTCGACACTTGGAAAAGCTGTGTCGACACCTGAAGCAGCTGTGTCGACACACAGAATATATTAGTCGACATCAACAGTGTCGACACCGGGAGGCAGTGTCGACACCCAGAATAGTTAGTCGACATAAACTGTGTCGACAACGGGAGGCTTTGTCAACACACAGAATTCTTAGTCTACATCAACTATGTCGACACACAGGACTTGTGTCGACACTCAGCAGAGTTTCAACAATGTTGAGTGCTGTGTAGTGAAGAAGTGTCTATGCCAACACAAAGAGGCAGTGTCGACACATTCTAAAGATGCAGTGTCAAGAAGCTGTGTCGACATCAAAGGAGTTATGTCGACATCACCAAAGCTTATGTCGACACTTTATATACTTGTGTCGACACATAATGACAGTCAGTCTCGACGCTTTGCTTACAAAGACAAAGGTTCAAGAACTAACTGACAGTTGTGCATTCCAACAAGTTTACTGAAGCTATCAGACTTGTCAGAAGTTAGTTAGAAATCAGATCAGCCGGTTACCATGGATGAAGTCTATATATATAGATGGATTCAGAAGAAGAAAAAAAAGGAACAACAGATCATACACACACAACTAACACAACTATTGAGAGATTGATTGTTGATCAAGAAAGTGCAAGTCACACAGAAGAAGATCTAAGAAGACAATCTGAAGTGATTATCCACTAAGATTTTGTCTAAGGTGAATTCATTCAGAATTCAGAAGGAACTTCCGAAGATTTTGGGAGAGAGAGCTCTAGCTATTTTGAGGTCAAGAAGGAGACAATCGCAAGTCTCTTGAGAAGTAGATCCTGAACTAATCTACTAAGTAGTTCCAGATCCATATCTGGAATCCAAGAAGGAAGCTGCCAGTTAGTCAACTTCAAAGGAGATCAACCCTACAAAGTTCAGATTCAAGAAGATTTGAAGAAAGCTAAGAACAGGTTGATTTCAGTCATCAGTCTCATCAAGAAGCTGATCAAGAATTCTCTTATCCTTTCTCTCTCAACAAGGGTAAGAGTCCATAAAATTACTTATCAAATTCTGTAGGATCTTTTATAAGATCTGAGTTGTAAGCCTGTGTTATAAAGGCTGACTGTAGGAGATTTTTTTCTCTGAGTGGTAAGGCTGATTAAGCCTGAGTGTAGGAGAATTTGTTCTCGAAGTTGTAGGACTTGTGGCAAGGCTGAGGTAGGGCTGTTAGCCTGAGGTTTAGGAACCTTATAGGGTTCTTAGTTATAGGAACCTTTCGGGGTTCTGAGCTGTAAGATCTGTGGATCTGAGAAGAAGGAAGAAGTTAGGCCGAATCTAGCACACTGCTAGATAGGTGAAGGGGGAAAGTGGATGTACCCAGACCTTGGGGAACCACTATAAACTTATGTGCAATCTGTGATGCTTGTGTTATTTTAGATTCTGTGATTGTATATGATGTGTTAGCTGTAGAGATTTGAGATTTATATTAAAGAACTGAAGCTATATTCTGCCTTTGTTTAAAACAAGGAAAAGAACCTATGCACCCCCTCTAGGTGTTTAGGTTGTCTTGAAGTTTAATCTATCAGCAAGTCCGTAAGACTTCGGGTAGAATTGGGGCTTGGGTCAAGGCGAGGTAAACAAGCATAAAAACGAAGGATATGAACAAAACCCGATTGAGCAAGCACAACAAGAAATAAATCCGCTAACCACAATAAGGACGAGTACACCACACACCCAGACATGATTTTTAAAACATGGGTGTGTGCACCGCCTACACCCAAAAACTGTTTTAACTCAAAATAGATTTTCAATAAAACTTTTCCTTTCTCTTTTTCATTTCTTATTCTTTTCTCTTTTTCATTTCTTCTTTTTCTTTACAATTCCAGCAAATGTTAGCATTGGAAACATCCACATTTTTCACACAAACAACAACTAATAATAACCCAAACTAGAAATCAGAAAACAGTAAAGCTCAATTTAGGCGTGCAATTAGGATTGGCTACTAGGCTTTGGTGAATAAAATGTCGAGCTAGAGCAAAAGGAAGGGTAGACACAATGGGGCTAGCGAAGATAAGACATTAGGAACGGGTACAAAGCTCAACCTGGAAAAAATGATGGCCTACATCATGCTCACGCTTAACTAACCATGAACCCATGCTTCGAGAGTAGATTGGAGCAAGTTCTTAGCCCACGAGAAAGACTATCCATTCTATCGACTCGAGCAATACGAATCTAACGGCAGTCTACACACATCCCTAAGCTACCATCAGATTCACACCAAATTCAACAATTTTGGAGGCATAAAAAGAATTTACGCAGTTAGAAAAAAATACAAACTAACAGCATGCAGAAAAATTAATTCTACTCTATTTTCTACATGATACGGGAGCACTTGACTAAGAACACAGCAAGGCCAATATTTTACTCCATCTCATAATCCTATGTTAGCATGGTAATTTTCCCAAATCTAACGAAAGAAGCAAGTTTGACTCGCAGCACACAAAAAGTTAAGTACATGCTCAAGTGGGTGCATTGGTGCGCAATGCAATGAAATATAAAATTCAAATAAAAGCAACTACTGGCATACATATGAAGTGCAATGGAAACGGGTAACAATGATAGGCTCTCCCCCAGACTTAATCTAAATAATACAGCAAATGATATTGGAAATGGAATCAAAAAGAGGTGAGGGAAGAGGTTACCCAATTGTTGAAACTGAAAATCGGTCTCTTGTGGAGATCACCCTTGGGGAAGGGGTGTTCGCACACCTACTTCGCTCATGCAAGAAAAACAACAAGAAAAAGAGATCAAGGGACCAGGCCAAGGGCCCGGCTCGGAGGTCCCACCACAAACCCAGAAGAACTCTGAGTGCTTTCCCTCCTTTGCCAAATGTCAGGCTAAGGTACCTTAGAAAGCACTAGAAGACTGGTAAACAAGTAAGCCCTGCCCTCCGAGGTACCCCTTGGGTCCTATTTATAGAATCCTAAAAGTGCTCTGCTAATAACTAACCTATGCTGTCTTGAAATTGCTGAAAACTCCCCAGACTGGCCTACCAACATCCAAATTCCGCTGTTCTTGACAACTATATGCAGCCCACCCGGGTCTGCCAATAGCGAGATTCCACTGTTCTAGTTGGCTAGGGGCAGACCAACAGGGAAAGAATGGCAAGGGGTTTCCCCAATTGGGGACTTGGCGAGTAGTTCTCCGATGTCTCTGCCCGACAAGAGGCGTGGGCCGTGGCTGGCTCTCCTAGGGGACGCGATTAGAGGCGGCTCGCCTAGAAGGGTGCGAGCCGAGGGAGACTCGCCAAGGAGGGTCGGGCCGGGGCTTGCTCGCCTAAGCGACCCTTGGGGGCCGGCCTGCCGAGGAGAGGCGGGTCGGGGCTGACCCGCCTAGGCGGCCCTGGAGGCCGGCCCGCCTGATAGAGGCGGGCTGGGGCTGACCCGCCTAGGCAATACTTGGAGGCCAACCCGCCTAGGAGAGGTAGGTCGGGGCTTACTCGCCTAGCTGCCCGAGCCTCTTCGGCAAACACGGGGTTGTACATAATCCCCGCTCTTTGTGAGCTTTGCAAAAGGCTCGGAAAGAAACATCCAACCACATGTATTCGGCGAACGTCCTGCTGAGCTGGAAGGAATCTTTTCGGTGGGGCCCACCTTCACGCTATAAATAAGCTGTCGGGAATCTAGGATGACTCCCCTTCTTTGCCTCCTTCCGCGATCCATTATTGCGAGATGCCTCTGTCTGAAGAGATGCGGGCTCGTTTGACGGCTGCTAGGGAGGGTGCCTGGGATGCAGCTTTTGAAGCTGCCCCGTGGCTGGCACGCAGGTCACCTAGCCCACTTTTAAAGCCCAAAAAAGCAAAGGTCGTCTGGCGGTCTTTAGGGTGCAATGACCCTACCTCCAGCTCGGCCGGCGGTGTCGAGGTCATCCCTGAGGTATATGCGCTTCCCTTGCTCAATCCCCCCTACTTCTTGACTTTTCTTTCCTTTTGGTAGGAGATGTCTCAGGGAGTTAGGGCTGACGAGGGAGATCTCAGGCGTTCCACTCTGGCAGAGGCCGATCGGGTCGTTAGTCCCTTGTCGCAAGAACCTATCCAACGTGTGGTGCCTCTGTCGCCAAGGCCCCATGGCCTGGGAAAACCCTTCGTTACTCTTGGAGGAGAACCCTTCCATGGTCGGCCGAGTACCTCTAGGCCTACTGATGATGCGCGCGATGTACCAACGCCAAGTAAACCCTTTGGCTTTGGCCTGCTTACGGTCATTGCTCCTTCTCATCCTATCTCTGCAGGTTAAATGTGGTATCTTCGTTTGACGCCGAGATGAGCGGAGGGTACTCTCCCCCCCCCCCCCGACGCGGACAGCATCTCCGAGTACCTGGGAGACCCATGTGATGCCGAGAAGATGAAGAAGCAGGTAAAGCGACTGTTTCAAAAGCACACGTTACTGCTACGGGAGGTCTTCGACAGAGTGGAGAAAGATAAGGCCGAGACGGAGGAGTGATTCGTAGCTTTGGAGAGAGCGAGATTTTCTTCTGATGAGGACGAGGCGACTTTTTTGGGTGTGCATATCACGCGAGCTGAGAGAAGGACTTAAGCGTGCCTCGGAGCAGATCAATAGGACCTAGCAGGAGCTGTCGGCAGTCCGCGAGTATCACTACCCTCGCACACTGCCCCAGACTAGCATGTGGAGGGGAGGTAGGTTGAAATGGATCCCGCGTTGAGTTTTCATCCTCCACTCGCCGGTCGTGATCCGCCGGGTCAGGATCGCCCCGCATACAGCGGTCGAAACACTCAGGGTGTTAATTTCTTTACTTCTGACAGTCAAAATATTTGTAATAATTCAGGACTACTTTCGCCCACCACGGGCCAATATTTATTGCAATTTTCTCTTGGTTGCATCACCGTTCGAATCCCTGCGGGATGTGCGGGCGAGATGCTCTGGCTCGGCCGACGTTCCTTAGAGCGGGCTCGACCTTGCCGAGTCACCTTACCTGGCCCACTCTCCTGTACTAGCGAAGGCGAGCCGGCTACTCGCGGGTTGCGCGATGGGTGACTCGCGCGCGGGCCAGAGTTAGACCGCACCGCGGCCACTCTTCGATTATGTGGGCTCGAGTACGGATGGTTCACGGCCGTCTGACGGGCTTGCGAGAACTCGTCTTAGGTTCAGAAGTCGAAACATCAGGGCCTTATTGCTATCCATACTTTTCCCACCAAAAAAAACTTTTTCCTACCCTTTCTCATCCTATAAATAGCCCCTGGCGGCCCTCCCTCACCTACCGCATTTAAGATCTCTTCTTCCCCCTAGTTTTTTGCGAGAAAGCCCCTGTCCCGCTCCGCAAGATAATGGTAAGATGAGCAGTGGTAGTGGTGAGGCGGAGGGGAGGAGCAAATGCGCTTGGACCTTCTCCGAGCATGATTTTCCTCTTGCCGTCCTTACGGAGAAGGAATTAGTAGACGCGATCGGCCACTTCATCCCGCCAGGTTTTGAGTAGAGGTGGGCCAGGAAGGAGGAGCGAATAAACGAGCTCTTCGCTGGCGAGCTCGCATTCCCGGTGGATCACTTTGAGGCGGGCCTTCGGCTACACATATGGACGGAAGTCCGCCAAATCTTCAAGTACTATAGGGTGGTTCCCGGGCAGATGACCCCGAACTCCGTCGGTGTGGTCATCGGGTTCGCCTGCTTTCTGCGAGAGGAGAAAATCGAGTTCAGCCTCGCAGTATTCTGTAAGCTGTTCTCTTTCTAGGCAAATAAGGACGGGACTGCATGCTTCGCCAGTAGGCATGTCAAGGTGCGGGAGACCGTCAATAAGAGCCACAACTGTCTCAAGAAGTTCATCTTCATCAAGGGGAACTTCGGCAGCGTCCCCTTTTCTCTGATCCAACTCAGCGAGGCGAGTTACCGGCCCCCGGTCCTAGGGGGCCACGAAGCGGGGTTGTTCGGGTTCTTCGCTGGGAAGAATTTCTAGGTGGCCTACCTCCGCAAAAACCTGGACGACCTCGACTCCGTCCCGCCCGGTGAAGGTAAGCGGTTCGCCCATCTACGCATCCTTGATGTTTTCGAATTTTCTCTAAGTTCCACTTTCTTGCAGGCGAGCGCGACATCACCATCCACCCGCCTTATGAGAGCGCGCGGCTCGCTGCCGGCGAGCTCGCCAGAGCCGAAGCTGCTGCTGCCGCCCATCGCGAGCTCTCAACCCATGCTCCCGCAAAGCGGCCCAGCCGCGAGCAGCCTTAGGACCCACCACCACCAAAGAAATCGAAGAAGTCGGGTGGTTCACTTCCCCCGCCTCGGGACAAGGGTAAGGCCCCGCGAGCCAGCCGTCCGCCGTTCCTGCCCCCACGGCCTCTCCGACCGTCAGATCTTTTGGCGGAGAGGCGGGCACGTCGTAGCCGCCGTAGGAGGTTCTGCCTGCCGGGAAGGCAATCCCCCGGGGTCATCGTAACTTTTTTTACAGCGAGGGGCCTGCGAACGAGGCCGGAGTCCCGTTTCTTCAGTGGGATAAGGAGACCAACAGGGTCCACCTATCCTCACTACTGCCGAGCTGGTTGGAGGATGACTTCCACAACGGTGACTCTTACAACCTCGCCTACGGCATCTATGGGCGAGAGTACGCCGTCGTTTATGATGAGGAGGCGACGCGGGTGCTGATCTATGAGAGCGCGCCGGCCCAGTTTTGTAGCCTCGAGCTGGCCCATATGGTCGGCCGACGGTATCTTCGGTTGGACAAGAGCGCCCCATCACTCACCAGGCTCATCGACGAGAAGGAGGCGGCCCTGCCAACTAGATCGGGAAGAGGCGGACAAGCAGCAGAAGTGGGCCGATGCGGCGGAGGCCGCTCTTGCTCAGTACCTAGGTGGAGCGGAAGGTTTCTTGACTCGCCTCAACCTTTCCTCCCTCCCGCCTAACTTAACTCGGTTGTTCTCCTTTTTACAGGATGCGGCGACTGCCAGCCGGCTGGGTACTGAGGTCGCCACCCTCCAACAGGAGAAGCAGGCGTTTCAGAAGCGAGTGGACGCGTTGGAGGCAGCATCGGACGCCCCGCCGCTATCTACAAGTGGCTGCCAGCTCGCTCATTACAGTGATCACGAGATCGAAGTGATGATGCAGAAGAATGCGGCCAGCACAAAGAAATACATTTTTCGGACGCTGCAGAGGGCCAACCTTATCAAGGACGACGGTGCCAAGCTTCTGGTGAGCGAGGTGGTACCGGAGCTGTTCCTTCCGGTACCGGAGCCGGGCGACGGGTCCTACCACCGTTTATATGGGCCCGCCGCTCGGGCTCGCCTTGCCGGGAGCTTACATTCATTCTACTTTTACTGTGTCGGTGTCGCAGGCTGGAGCCCAGTTTGTAATAGTCTTTCCTTTTTTGATTTCTTCATTTTTTATAAAACTCCTTTGATCTGGAAATGTGAATGTTTGTATTTCTCGCTTTCGCCCCTTGATTCTTACTGATGCCCTGATCTGTTTTATATTCGAATGCTTTCTTGGATGCCGCGGAAGTGAGCGAGCGAGTGAGGTCGCCCGCTCGCTTTAGACTCAGAACATAGGCTTGGGAGTGAGGGGTAGGTTGGATGGACGCGATGCGAGGGAGCGAATCGCATACTCCATCCGGTCTCGCTAATCCATCTACGTCATTGGGTGGGTAAGAAAAGCCTGGCATGCGTTTGTACTTTGGGGGGGTCGGCTTCTGGGGTCCTTTACGCGGTCGGGTTGTCGCCGTCTAGGCCCTCTTCTCTGGGGCTCGTCGATCTCTAGGCCGTCGGCCGGCTTTCCCGGTTCGCTATCGTGCCGAGAACCGTTCGTCGACCCACCGATCCATTCATGGCGAGGTAGGCTAGCACCTTCGCTGCCCGGGCCCCCTTCTATGGGACCCGCCGATCTCTAGGCCGGGGGAGGGCTTTATCGATTCGCTATCATACTGATAACCATTCGTCGACCCGCCCATCCATTCGTGGCTAGGGCGGCTAGCGCCTTTGCGGCCAAGGCCCCCTTCCATGGGACCCGCTTATCTCTAGGCCGGAGCCGACCTTCCTTACTCGTCATCATACCAGGATCCCCTCGTCAACCCTCCGATTAATTCGTGGCTCCCTGCCAAGGTAGAGAATCTGCTTGGGGAGTTCTGGGACAAACTACTCCGAGTTACATCCCGCCCTGCCAGCTTGATGGGAGCTTGGCAGCGGGATCTGCTCTGAGTCTGAGGTAGACTCCTCCGAGTGACATCCAGCTCTGCCAGCTTGATGGTAGCCTGGCACTGGGATCTACTCGGGGTCTGAGGTAGACTCCTCTGAGTGACATCCAGCCCTGCCAGCTTGATGGGAGCTTGGCAGCGGGATCTGCTCGGGGTCTAAGGAAGACTCCTTCGAGTGACATCCAACCCTGCCAGCTTGATTGGAGCCTGGAAGCGGGACCTGCTCAGGGTCTGATGCAGACTCCTCCGAATGACATCCAGCCCTGCTAGCTTGATGGGAGCCTGGCAGCGGGATCAGCTTGGGGTCTAAGGCAGACTCCTCCGAGTGACATCCAGCCCTGCCAGCTTGATGGGAGCCTGACAGCAGGATCTGCTCGAAGTCTGAGGCAGACTCCTTTGAGTGACATCCAGCCCTTCCAGCTTGATGGGATCCTGACAGCGGGATCTGCTCGGGGTTTGTGGCAGACTCCTCCAAGTGACATCTAGCCCTGCCAGCTTGATGGGAGCCTTGTAGTGGGATCTGCTCGGGGTCTAAGGAAGACTCCTCCGAGTGACATCCAACCCTGCCAGCTTGATGGGAGCCTAGCAGCGGGATCTGCTCGGGGTCTGAGGCAGACTCCTCCGAGTGACATCCAGCCCTACCAGCTTGATTGGAGCCTGGTAGCGGGATCTGCTCGGGGTCTGAGGCAGACTCCTCTGAGTGGCATCCAGCCCTGCCAGCTTGATGGGAGCCTGACAGCGGGATCTGCTCGGGGTCTGAGGCAGACTCCTCCGAGTGACATCCAACCCTACCAGCTTGATGGGAGCCTTGAAGCGGGATCTGCTCGGTGTCTGAGGCAGACTCCTCCGAGTGACATCCAGCCCTGCCAACTTGATGTCGGCCTGGCAGCGGGATCTGCTCGGGGTCTAAGGCAGACTCCTCCGAGTGACATGCAGCCCTGCCAGCTTTATTGGAGCCTGGCAGTGGGATCTGCTCGGGGTCTGAGGCAGACTCGCATTTGCGCTTTTCATCTTCGGGGCACAAGTTAATCAACAGAAGCTTTATTAGAAAACAGAAGCGACATTTACATGACTTCGGGGAAAAAACGCTTCAAGTCATCACCACTCCAGGTGTGACATAGGGTCTCGCCCTCCATATTCCTGAGGCGGTACCCTCCTGACTTCAATTCCTCCTGTATAACGTATGGTCCCTCCCAGTTGGGATTGAGCTTCCCCACTGTGCCTGACCTTCCTGCAGCATCAGCTTTTCTCAAGACCAAGTCCCCTTCCGCGAATTGTTTGACTCTGACGTACTTGTTAAAGTATTTGGCCATTCTTCTCTTCAATTCCTCTTACCTGATGGCCGAGAGGTCTCGCAATTCCTGAACCATGTCGAGTGAGAGCTGTAACTCTTCCTCGTTCTCGGTCGTCGATTCCTCTCTGCCCTCTCCGGCCTCGACCACCCGAGGAGTTCGGACCTCGAACTCTACTGGAAGAACCGCATAACATCCATGAGAGAGCTTGAAAGGAGTCTCTCCTGTCGCCGTATTGGGTGTGGTTCTAAGGGCCCAAAGGACCGAAGGGAGTTTCTCCACCCAGCTTCCTCTAAGATTCTCTACCTTCTTTTTGAGGAGGTTAACAATGATCTTGTTCGCTGCCTCCACCTACCCGTTACTCTTGGGGTGATTAATTGAGGCGAACCTAAGGTCGATCCCGAGCTATTCACAAAAGCTGATGAACTCGGCACTGGAGAATTGAGGGCCGTTGTCCGTAACAATGGCCTGAGGCAACCCATGACGACAGATAATCTCCCCCCATATGAAGTTCCTGATGACCTGGGAGGTTACCTTGGCCAATGCCTTAACTTCCAACCACTTAGAGAAATAATCAATCATCACGAGCAGGAACCTTCTCTGGTCGCTGGCCTTGGGGAAGGGCCCAACCAAGTCCATTCCCAGATTGCAAATGGCTAGGAGCCTGTGATACTCCTGAAGCGTTGGGCCAGTTGTAGCTAAAGGGGAGCGAACAGCTTGCAATTATGACACTCCTTCGTGAAATTCGCCGCATCTCGGCTTAGGGTCGGCCAAAAATACCTCTGCCTGAGGATCTGACCTTCCAAGGTTCGACTCCCGGAATGGCCCCCACACTTCCCGGAGTGAATTTCCTCCAAGACCCACAGGACCTCCCTCTCGGCCACGCAGCGCGCCAACATCTCGGAAAGGGTCTTTCGATATAGCTGGTCGTCCTGCATGATATAGTATGTCGACTTGTACTTGAGTCTTTTCCTGTCCATCCCTTCAGGATACTCCCCAGTTGACAAGTACGTCTAGAAGGGATCCATCCACGAGGGGTGCTTCTCCACCTCCATCAGCTCCCCCTATTCAATGGATTGGCAGAAGAGATGTGTGAGATACCCCCCACCCGAGGGTCATGCTTTGCCAGCTGATCTACTTTCTCGTTCTCTTCTCTGGGCACGTGTCGAATGGAAAAAGTCTGGAAGGTGCCGATGACTCCCTTTACCTTCGCTATGTAGAGCTGAAGAGTCGGCTCCCTTGCCTCAAACTCCCCATTAATCTAGGAAGCTACCACCATGGAGTCAGTGAGGACCTCCACATCATTCACCCCTATTTATTTGGCCAAGCGCAGAGCCACAATCACAACTTCGTACTCGGCTTGATTGTTGGTGATGGGTAAATGTATCACCACAGTCTGCTCGATCTTTGTTCCTTGGGGGCTTTCCAAAATGATCCCCGCCCCAAGGGAATGCCTCCCCGAGGCAATGTCCACCATGACCTTCCAAGGAATTGGGCGAGTGAGTTCTTCCTCTGCCACTTCAATCACATAGTCTGCCAAGAAGTCGGCCATAGCTTGGGCCTTGATCGAGTGGCGGGGAATAAAGAACTCGCTCAATTCCACCGACCACTTAGCCAATCTAGCCTAATGCTCCACCCGCTCAAAGATGTTGTGGAGGGGGTGGTCAGTCACCACCGGATCGAGTGTGCCTGGAAGTAAGGTCGGAGCCTTTGAGCTGAGTTGGTTAGAGCGAAGGCCAACTTTTCTAGAATAGGATAGCAGAGTTCGGCCTTCCTCAACACCTTACTCACATAATAAATCAGGAGCTGCTTCTTTCCCTCTTCTCGAACTAAAACAGAGCTCAGGGCCTCCACCCCGAGCCCTAAGTACAGGATCAAGTCGTCCCCCTCCTTGGCCCCATGAGCAGGGGGGCTTGAGTCAGCTGCCTTTTCAATTCCTGGAATGCCGCCTCGCATTCCGAGGTCCACTCGAACTTCCAACCTCCTCTCAAGGTCTTGAAGAAGGGAGAGCACTTCTCCCCGGCCCGGTAGAGGAACCTGCTCAATCCTGCCAGCTTCCCTATTAACCGATGCACCTCCTTTGCATTCCGTGGCAACCCCAGCTCCATAAACGCCCGTACCTTGTCGGGATTGGGTTTTACCCCAGCGAGGGTGAGAAGGTGATTCAAAAATTTGCCCTTGCTTGCCCCGAAGATATACTTCAAGGAATTCAGCCTTATCTTGTACTCGCGCAGAGTGGCGAAGGTTTCCTCCAGATCCTGGAGGTGAGAGTCACCGTCTCAACTCTTGATCAAAAGGGTAGTCAACATACACTTCCAGGTTACTTCCCTTCTGCTCTCAGAAGACCCTATCCATCATTTTTTGATAGGTCGCTCCTGCGTTCTTCAGCCCGAAGGGCATCATTTTATAGAAGTAGCACCCTTCCCCGGTGATGAAGGATACATCCTTGATGTCGGGAGGGTGCATCCTGATCTGGTGATAACCTGAAAATGCATCTAAAAAACTCATTACAGGGAAACCAACGGCTGAGTCAACCAGCGCGTCGATCCGAGGCAAGGGATAACAATCATTAGGGCATGGTTTATTAAGAAGAGAAAAATCCACACATATATGCCACTGGCCGCTCCTTTTTTAACCATTACAACATTAGAGACCCAGCCGGGGTATTGAATCTCGGATACAAAACCGGCCTTAAGGAGCTTTGCCACCTCCTCTCGGATTGGCTTGGCCAATCTGTCTGCCATGGGACTCTTCTTCTACTGGATGGGGCGAGCCTCCGGATCCAGGTTGAGGCGGTTGCAGGCCACGTCAGCGTCGATCCCGAGCATCTCTGCAGCACTCCAAGTGAAGATGTCCACGTTCTTCTAAATGCACTCCAGCATCTTGCATTGGGCCTCCGGGGTCAGCCCCCCACTGACGCGAACCCTCTCTACCTTGCCTCCGAGGGTGAGAACCTCCATCTCGAATACCTCTTCGGCCGCCTCCAGACGAGACTGCTCCCCCAATTCTTCAGGAACCCCTTCTCCTGGGGCTAGGGTCTCTTCCTTGGCTTCTTCCACGGCCATCATCTCGACCGGCTCCCGAACTTTCTTCACCTCCTCCTTATGGGCGCAACTCACCTCCACCTCCATCTCCTTCGCGCCAACCCCCTGCTCCGCCTCCTCAATCCTTCGCCCCATCTCTTCAGCACGCTCCTGCCGTGAGATGGAGTTTGCAGCGGTGACGTAGCATTCGCTTGCCATCTTGGGGTCTTCGCGGACCCGGACATGGACTCCCTCAACATTGAACTTTAGGCATTGGTGGAATGATGGGGGGATGCAGCGGAAGGCGCTGATGAGGGGCCTCTCAAAGATGGCGTTGTAGCTACTGGGGGCATCCACAATGACAAACTTGCAGTTGCGGGACTGCCCCCATAGAGAGACTTTGAGTCCTACCCCTCCCTCAACTTCCTTCCTCTCCCCTTAGAAGCCAAACATGGGCCAATCTGAGGCCAACACCCATCTGGCCTCCACCTTCTCGCGTCAAACGCCTCCTTGAAGATGACGTTGACAGAGCTCCCGTTATTGAGGAGGATTCAAGAGACGGTGAAATCCTCAATGGATGTCTGGATGACCAGCGCATCGCAAAAGGGGTCCTCATGACCCGACATGTCCTAAACAGTGAAGGTGATTCTTTCTTCCGGGGGCGGGGTCTGGGATATGAAGCCAACGCTCCTTCGGGACATAGTGTGGAGGATCTCCTTACGGGAAGCCTCGATCCCCGCACCCCCCCCCTATGAATGCTCTGATCCCTCCCCGGGTTCCCACATCTGCCCGGTCTTTGCACCTGTCCTCCTCTGCCCAAGACAGGACCTCCTCGATCCGCAACCCTTGGCGGTCTTGCTGCTGCTACTCCCTATTTCCCCTCATCTCGAGGAACTCCGGGCACGTGGCCGTGGCGTGCCCTTCCTCCCGATGGAAGTCATAGTAGGGTAACTCTACCCTAACCTCCCTTCTTCTCCTCGAAACAGTAGATGGAACTAGCCGGCAGCTGGTGGAACCACTCCCTGGCCTTCTCTTTCTGAGTGATGGTGAAGAGCCTGCATTTGAAGCCATCCGACATCTGCCGGATCAAGACCACATCCTCAAACCATTGGACGTGATGGACTGGGTCTCCCTTCCCGGTGTAGTAGGACATGTCGGGCTCCCTGAACCCATCTGGGACTAGTGCAGAGGAGACCAGCTCACTGAAGGGACTCTCTCCCCCCACTGGGCGAGCCGAAGGGTCTCGCGCTCCCAACTCGACAAATCTATCGCCGCCTACCGAGCCCGAGAAAAGCACTTGCCTGGGGAGCTCGGCTCCCCGGCCTTCCTCGATTATCTCCTTCCCTACTCGCCGGGCGGGAGAGGCCTTGCCAATTACCGAATCTGCAAGAACCGGGATTACTTGAGTCGAGCAATCGGAGCGCGTGTCCGAGTGCGAACCGAACTAGGCCGAGTACCTCCTAACTGAAGTCCTCGAACATCCCCATAGTGACGAGAGGGGGAGGGGGTGGCGAGTCGGTCCTGTCCGATCCTTTACCTTCTCCTCCCGTCATCGAGCTCGCTCAAGGTTTTCTGTGCTGACCACTCTTCACGCTCACAGCACTAAAATGTTGAAACCGAAAATAGGTCTCTTGTGGAGTTCACCCATAGGGAAGGGGTGGTCGCGCACTTACTTCTCTCCTACAAGAAAAACAACAAGAAAAAGAGAGCAAGGAACCAGGCCAAGGGCCCAGCTCGGATGTCCCACCACAAACCCGGAAGATCACTGAGCGCTTCCCCTCCTTAGCCAAATGCCGGGCTAAGGTACCTCAGAAAGCGCTAGAAGACTGGGGAATAAGTAAGCCCTGCCCTCTGAGGTACCCCTTGGGTCCTATTTATAGGATCCTAAAAGTGCTCTGCTAATAACTAACCTATGCTGTCTTGAAATTACTGAAAACTCCCCAGGCTGGCGTGCAAACAGCCATACTCCGATGTTCTGGACAACTATATGCATCCCACTCGGGTCTACCAACAGCGAGATTCCGTTGTTCTAGTTGGGCTAGGGGCAGACCAGAAGGGACAGAATGGCAAGGGGTTTCCCCAATTGAGGACTAGGCGAGTAGTCCTCTGATGCCTCTGCCCGGCAGGAGGTGCGTGGGCCGGGGCTGGCTCGCCTAGGGGACGCGATTGGAGGCGGCTCGCTTTGAAGGTCACGAGCCGGTGGTGACTCGCCAAGGAGGGTCGGGCCGGGGTTGGCTCGCCTAGGCGACCCTTGGAGTCTGGCCCGCCTAGGAGAGGCGGGCTGAGGCTGACCCACATAGGCGGCTCTTGGAAGACGGCCCGCCTGAGAGAGGTGGGCCGGGGATGACCCGCCTAGGCGATACTTGGAGTCCGACCCACGTTAGGAGAGGCGGGCCGGGGCGAAACCCGCCTAGCTTCCCGAGCCTCTTCGGCGAACACGGGGTTGTACACCAATGCTCAGAGATGAGGATACTAGAAGTTAGGCGTTTAAACTTGATAAAAAAGCCCATGGCCAAGGTAAAAATCACCTGCAAAAGCCAATCTCCAACCAAACAAAAATACGCCGCACAAGCAAAAAGCAAAATAAGCAAAGCATGGCAAGCAATAGCCTTGAAACAAGGCTAAAGGCGGTAAAATCGGGTTGTCTCGCCATAAGCCCTTTTCTTTACCGTCCTAAAGGTGGACCAAATACCCTTATTAACAACTATATAGTATTGTTCAGGTAACCAATGTATCTAAAGAAAAAAGGAAGAATAATCCAAAATTAAAAACATCATTTATAGAAGCACAAACATCAAAAGCAACCAGATAAAGGAGACGGCTCCGGAGATCCTCCTCTTCTCAACTAAACGCTGATTTTTGAATAATCTCACCCGACACGTGGAATGAGTAAGAAGGGAAAGCTTTAGGGCCCAAAGAAGATAAATCTCCCTTGCCCCTACCCTCCTCCTTTCCGCGTCGGTGAGCAAAACTCTGCTCCTTGCGCAGGAGCAACTCCTTTCGTCGCAACTCAACTGTAGGAGAACGCTAGGGCGGTGAATTCACGCCTAGTATTTTAATATCCAGATCACCAACCACATCAGAGGGCATCCTTTCCTCACCCGCAGAGGGTGGCAGATCAGCCCACGTCACCTGTTTAAAAGTTTTACAACATTTACTTGGTCCAGTAATAGTTTTTAAATCGACTTTCTGCACGCTCTCAGTAGCCGCGCTCATTCAACATTCCTTCTTAACTTTATCTCGTTCTACACTCAGCAGCTCCGAACTTGGTTTTGCTTCAGCGGGCTTCAGCAACTTCTTCACTCACATGGCTATATCTTGCTCGCTAAGCACCACATCTACCTTATCAGCACTAGATCACTTGTCAGATAGCAATACATTAACTTTTCGCAAATTTTCAGATCCACATGGTACTAGAGCGGGAAGTGATTGTGGAGACGGTAATTCATCCATTAGAAACTAAGGTAATTCCGCAAGCATTAAAGCATAACATTGCCTTACTGGCTTTCTGGAATGGAGCCCCCAAAATGGGTCTTGAGTTATTTCCCTCTGGTCCCAGTACCCGAAATTCGGTGACTACAACAGCCCTGTTAAGTTTCACATCCACATCTATAATTACCCCATTAGTTTTGACAACCGATCCATCGGCAAGCACAAGTGATATCTGGATACTATTTTCGATATTTAAATCGAATTTCACAACATCTTGTAAGGCAAGGATGTTGCACGAAGAACCAGAATCACAAACAGATACCGTTTCTATATCATTTATCTCGCACTTGACGGCTAATTCATTGCTACTACACTCGCCCACCTCTACAACACTCTTCCCGTGTTCACCGGGATTTTTCTCCGTGTCACTTGGGAGGACGCCATGAGTGCGTTCGGAGAACACCTGGGCAAGCTGCCCAAGCTGAGTCTCCAAATTCCTCATGGAGGTAGTTTGAGTGGTCATGTTCGACTGGGCCATCTCCAAGAACTTCTCCATCATCTCTTCTAAAGCGCTTTTGCGCATCCCTTACATGTTTTGATTGTAACCTGCCTGAGGAGGTCATAATTGACTACCAGAGGCTTGAGCATCAAATTGATGATAGCCTCCTTGCCATCTCTGACCAGGAGCATTTTAATTCCACGAGAAATTTATGTGATTTCTCGCATTCAGGTTATAAGCATTGTTATAAGGAGCGGCGCGATTTTGATTATTAATAAAATTAACATGCTCTTCAAAACTCATACCTACCGGATCACTAGCATGCTCCCCCGCAGTGCACTCATAATTGTGGTGCCCGGGGTTTCCACATCCTTGGCACGAGATGTTCAGCACGGACACTGGAGGTGGGTTAGATCTCATCAGCATCATTTTTCCTTCATAAGAAGGATGGCAAGGTTCAGCTTATTGCACCACGGCGTTCACATCGAACAAATTTCTCTCCCCTCTTGAGGCGTTCCTCCCAGCGATCCAATAAGTGTTTGATGCGCGTAAAATACGGCAAGGGTACCGGTCGCACAAGTAATAAAGTTGGGAATAAATCCCCGGATGTCGGTCTCTTGAGGAATGCAATTAGCGTCGAACGATTTAGACTCTAAAACTATTGTTATGAGAGTTAATTGAAATAAACAAAAAGAGAAGGGGGCTTTGGTTGGTGGTCTTACGACCGATTACACTACTGTAAACTATGCGGGTCGCAATCACCGCTTCTTAAGGCGAGATGGATGTAGCGGCCGCGATGCCGTACTTCGGTTGGTGAATGGACGGAAGTCTAGCGAGTGAGGTGATTAGTGCGAAGTGAAATTGAGTGAAACGAACGTGTGGAGTGGAGCGAGATGGAGCGAGGTGCATCAAAGGATAATTCTCACAAGCACGATGAAACACAAATGATCCAATTTAACACTAGAAATTAATGTTCATTACATGCATAAACAATCCATGCAACAAGAAAAGAGAGAAAATGCAAAACCATGAGATTGAAGATCCACCGCGGTTTTTGGCCGGAGGTGCGGGTTGTCAATCCGCTTCCAAGCGCAGTCCGAGGAGGGCTTCCGGTACCACCGAGCTGTCACCTCGAGGGCCTGTAATTCCGTTCTCTAGGTATGCTTCGTCTTCTTCCTTGGTGGAAAGCTCGGAGAAGAATGCTTCAATGGCCGGGAGGGTCACCGGAGGATGCAGAATGCTTTGGAATCACCGGAGAAGGTCCTCCCGATGATGGGGATGAAGGTGGAGGCGAATGGAACTGCTGGAGGGCGAAATGGCGGACTGGCGGAGGTTCCATAACGTGTCCCGTTGCCCTAATTCGCGGAACAGGGCATTTTATAGCTTGTAGAATAAATAGGGCGCACGACCACTGGCGCACGACCAGTGGTCATGCGCGACCAAGGTCAGCGCCCGTGCGCGAGCAACCTGTAGACCTGCATCAGAAAATCAATGGTCGCGCACGATCAGCAGCGCACGATCAGTGATCGTGCGAGGCAATGCTGATGATCGTGCGGAAATAGCCAGGCAGAACTTTGTAAAATGGGGAATGACTGCGCACGATCGGCGGCGCACGAACAGTGGTCGTGCGCGGTATGGCGAGTGATCGTGCGGAAGGTTCAAGATGGGGATTTCACAAATGAGTCCGGGCTGCGCACGATGAGTGATCGTGTGCCAGGAGGTCGATGGTCGTGCGTGGGTAAAAACGCACGACCACTGACTCCATTGCCAAAAACAGTGAAACGCCTATCCCGAATGTCCTCACGATCCCCAAACCTGCAGGAAAACTGCACGGGACATCGATCGTGGCAGCTGCAGCAAACAATAATAATCATAACAAGAATGTAAATGCACACAAGCACAGAAATGGTCTAAAAAGGTGCACATGGCGTGGAATACCGTAGCTAACCAAAAGAAGTACTAATGGCGTTAAAAGGTAGTGCAAAGTTGAGGAAAATGTCCAAGATGAGTCCAAAATAAGGTATAAAATAGGGACTCATCACACCCCCAGACTTAACCATTTGCACGTCCCGGGCAAATAATCACCTTGTGGACTCAAAAAAAGCTAGCTGACGTAGTAATTTCAAAATACAATAGGACGAGAAATCGAGAAACACAAGTGCATAGAAAATATAATAGAAGGAGTTTTTAATCATGCTAAGCAATTTATAATTTTCGACAAACGTAAATAAATACTGTCACTACTCAAAGATTGAATTTCTGGAGAATCGCGAGGTCAAGTGTAGGAAGAAAATAGGCAAGTCAGATGGCGGAGCTTTGCCAAAGAGCGAGGCTCGTGATCACCTCCAAAGGAATCCACCAATGTCGGGGACCATATGCTTGCCCGTTCACACTTTCTCCACGATGCTAGTTCGACTCGAGCGTAAATCCGTAGGACTTTAGGTGAAGAGTTGGGGCTTGGGTGTAGACGTAGGTATGGATGAAAAAGATGAAAACGAAGGCTACGCACAACCCAACGGAGCTCGCACAAATACAGATTTCCCACTAGCAAAATGAATGCGAGTGCACCACACCCCCAGACCTGGTTTTTACAACATGGGTGTGTGCACCGCCTACCCCAAAACAGATTTCTCAAAAACAGATTTTCATTTATACTTTTTATTTTCTCTTTTTCGATTCTTTTTCATAATTTTTGCTTTTATAATTTTTTTCTTTTTCATATTCTTGAATTTCAGCAAATATAACAAGATGGCAAATCCACATTATTCACAAAACCACCTCCCACATCAACAACCCAACGAGAAAATGCTTGGAACTAGAGCTCGACGCGGGTGTGCGACTAGGATTGGCTTGAGGCATTGGTGAATTGAGTGTGGAGCTGAAACAAAAGGAAGGTAGGCTCAACGGGGCTAGAGAGGGCTATGTTAGGACGGGTGCAAGGCTCAACCGGGCCAAAGTGATGGCCTACGTCACGCTCACGCTCGACTAACCGTGCACCAATGCTTCGAAAGTAGCCTGGGGCAAGTTCTTAGTCACCGAGAAAAGTGATCCGTCCTCCCGACTCGAGCAATACAAAGCTAGCGACGCCTACACACATTCCTACACTACCGAGTGATTACTCCGGATTCATAGATTTGAGTAGGATAGACAGTATTTACGAGTGCAGAAAAAATATAAATTGCAAGCATAAAGAAAAACTAAATCTATACAATTTCTACACAACGTGAGCACTCGATTAGGAGCACTGCACGAGTTTCGAACTACTCTAAATCAAAATCCTATGTCAGCACCACCATCTTAAAGTTTACACGAAATAATACATCAACTCGAGCCACACACGTGGTCAAGTGCGCGCTCATGTGGGTGCCAAAGTGTGTGCAGCAGGAGTCAAAAACAATGAAGCAAAAAGGAAAACTACTGGCATGCGAAATTAAATATGCTCGTGGAGTGCACAGGCGGCTCTTCCCCCTAGACTTGAATGAAAACATAAGCAAGCAAAATAGACATTCAACCAGGGAATGAAATCTGAAGCGAGAGAGTACCTATGCTCCAAAGAGGGGAGCATACCAAAAGATTGCGTGATGATTCGCGGGAGTTGCTGCTTCGCACAAAAGATAAGCTGAACCTGTGAATTAGGCCGAACAACAGAAAATACAAAAAATAGAAAACATAAAATAAAAAGCATAAACGAGGGGACCAAAAGGTCCAAGCTTGGGTTGTTTCCCGAATAGCCCTTTTGTTTACCGTCCTTAAGGTGGACCAAATACCTGTATTAGCAGTTGTATATAATGTTTTTGCAGCAAAATAAAAGCTACGGAATAGAGAGCGAAATAAGGTCCCAAAACAACTAGGAGAATAAGCAGGAAAAGCGAGGCAGAGCGGCAAAGAAGCAATCAGCTATATGCCGATTTGTGGTAAGTCTTTTCGGTGGAGAGCGAAGGAGAAGCAGAATTTTTCATAGCATCTTGAGAAGGGGATTTCCCTTTGCTCAGATGGTGCGTGTCTTCGCGCCGGAAGGAAGAATAACGCTTATCGCGCAAGCGCTTGGCCTCCTTCAGCTTCTCAACCGATGGAGACTTCCAAGGAGTGGATTCCACAGTTTTCCCAGATTTTATGATCGATGGCGTCATTTCCGGCACCGCGACGACGATTGGATCAGCCCAAGAGACAGAACGCTTAGCACAGTCATGAATATTATTACAAGAATAAATGTCTATGGATTTCTCCCGCATGGAACTAGGAATGTCATGCTCAACAACAGCATTGGTGGGAAATGGCATGGTCGCCGTGTCTTTAGTGCACTCGAACATCTTCATGGTCAATAAGTCATTCTTCTCATCAGTCGTCTCGGTCAATCCACCCTTTGTTTTCTCATCCGTGAGGGTTGCCTTCAAAGCTTGGATTCCAGAATCTTCCTTGAAATCTGCACTACTCAGAAAAACGTCGTTTTGAACAAGAGAGGGGTCTACGGAAGTATCATCGAGGGCGAAATCATCGGCCGGCCAGGTGACGCGTCCTTTGGAAAAATCCAGGGATGCGCCACTGGCCGTCAGGAATGGGACACCGAGTATCGGAATGGAGTCATTTTCTTTTGGTCCCATGACCTGAAAATCAGTGGTAAAATGTTTGTCGTTAACCTCGATCTCAACTTCCCTCACACCACCATCAGTATCAACCACATTTCCATTAGCTAAAATAAGTGATTTCCGGTCTTCGGTGTTTATTTACAATTGCATCTTCGCGACAACCTGCAGAGTGAGGATGTTGCTAGATGCTCCGGAATCACATAAAGCAGTGGTTTCAACATTGTTGATCATACAGCTAATCACGAGCTCGTTGTTATTCCCCAACCTTTCCTCCCCAAGGCTTTTCCCTGTTCGTGGGGATTTTTTTTGGTGTTGCTTGGGAGAGTACCATGAGTGCGCTCAGAGACCATTTAAGCCAATTGGCCCAACTGTGCCTCAAGCTTGCGCATTGAAGCGGCTTGGTTTGTCATGTTCGTCTGGGAAACTTCAACAAATCTTTCAAACATTTCAGCCAATGAATTGGTTTTTACGGCGGGGGGCCCTTGGGGGTAATTCGGGTAAGGCGGCCGCGGTTGACTTCTAGAGGCGGAGGCATCATTTTGATGCTGCCCCGGTTGCCATCGTTGGCCCGGTGCGTTTTGATTCCACAAGAAGTTCGGGTGATTTCTCGCACTCGGATTATAAATATTTCCATAAGGTGCGCCCCTGTTTTGATTCGCGATAAAATTAACAGTTTCATTGGAAAAGGCGGGGTCATACGTTACCTCCGCTCCAGGGCACTCAAAGCTATGATGATCGGTTCCTCCGCATCCTTGACACGAAATGGCCAACACCGGAGCAGCAGCAGCGGGCCTTGATGCTTCCACAGCAAAGACTCCACTTGTCCCACGGGGGGTATTCCTTCCTGCGGTCCAAAAGGTGCTGTGCGTGGCGGTGTCCTGCAAAACTCTCAAAGCATCCTCAGGAGCAAGGTTCATAATTGTTCCACTAGAGGCGGCATCAATCATGGCGCGGTGTTGAGGTTCGATGGAGAAGTAGAAGCTTTCCACGAGATTCCACGTTTGGAATCTGTGGTTGGGGCACTTCCGCAACAACTCATTGAAGCGCTCCCAAACTTCCGTTAAGCTCTCTTGGTCGTTTTGCCTGAAATTAGCGATGGCCCATCTCAAGTTCACGATACGGTCAACCAGATGGAATTTGGCTAGAAACTTTGTGGTAAGGGCCTCCCAGGTTGTGGCAGTTCCAGGAGGAAGGGTATGAAGCCATGACTTGGCTTTGTCACGTAGAGAGAAGGGGAAGAGACGGAGCTTGACCGTATCATCAGAAATCCCAGCATAGCGGAAAGTAGCGCAGATTTCCGAAAAGTCTGCCAAGGGAAGATGGGCATCCTCCGTGGCCATTCCGGAGAACTGTGCGTTGTTCCAGATGATGTTAAGAAATGCTGGTTTGATCTCGAACTGCTGGTTTGCGATCGCCGGTCCGAACCCGGGGTAAATGCTCCCTATAGTGGTGGTGGTGTAGTCTCTCATGGTTCGGACATGCGGCAGATTCACCTCATTCTCATCCCCATTCCGGTTATCATGGAGGTTCCCTCCAACACGAACTCCGTTGTCATTGTTCAACTGATCTCCCATTGTGATTGGATTGATAGCAGCGGCACGCCGTTGCGCACGAAGAGTTCGCTCGATCTCAGGATAGTAAGTAACGAGATCTCTTGCAGCACGTCCCTGCATCCACTGAAGCAACAAAACAAAGAAACAAAAATCAAAAAGCACTAACTCTTATACCAATACTTCCAGAAATCATGATCGTTCAACAGTTATATTCCCCGGCAACGGCGCCAAAAACTTGATGCGCGTAAAATACGGCAAGCGTACCGGTCGCACAAGTAATAAAGTTGGGAATAAATCCCCGGATGTCGGTCTCTTGAGGAACGCAATTAGCGTCGAACGATTTAGACTCTAAAACTATTGTTATGAGAGTTAATTGAAATAAACAAAAAGAGAAGGGGGCTTTGGTTGGTGGTCTTACGACCAATTACACTACTGTAAACTATGCGGGTCGCAATCACCGCTTCTTAAGGCGAGATGGATGTAGCGGCCGCGTTGCCGTACTTCGGTTGGTGAATGGACGGAAGTCTAGCGAGTGAGGTGATTAGTGCGAAGTGAAATTGAGTGAAACGAACGTGTGTAGTGGAGCGAGATGGAGCGAGGCGCATCAAAGGATAATTCTCACAAGCACGATGAAACATAAATGATCCAATTTAACAATAGAAATTAATGTTAATTACATGCATAAACAATCCATGCAACAAGAAAAGAGAGAAAATGCAAAACCACGAGATTGAAGATCCATCGCGGTTGTTGGCCTGAGGTGCGGGTTGTCAATCCGCTTCCAAGCGCAGTCCGAGGAGGGCTTCCGGTACCACCGAGCTGTCACCTCGAGGGCCTGTAATTCCGTTCTCTAGGTATGCTTCGTCTTCTTCCTTGGTGGAAAGCTCGGAGAAGAATGCTTCAATGGCCGGGAGGGTCACCGGAGGATGCGGAATGCTTTGGAATCGCCGGAGAAGGTCCTCCCGATGATGGGGATGAAGGTGGAGGCGAATGGAACTGCTGGAGGGCGAAGTGGTGGACTGGCGGAGGTTCCGTAACGTGTCCCGTTGCCCTAATTCGCGGAACAGGGCATTTTATAGCTTGCAGAATAAATAGGGCGCACGACCACTGGCGCACGACCAGTGGTCGTGCGCGACCAAGGTCAGCGCCCGTGCGCGAGCAACCTGTAGACCTGCATCAGAAAATCAATGGTCGCGCATGATCAGCAGCGCACGATCAGTGATCGTGCGAGGCAATGCTGATGATCGTACGGAAATAGCCAGGCAGAACTTTGTAAAATGGGGAATGACTGCGCACGATCGGCGGCGCACGAATAGTGGTCGTGCGCGGTATGGCGAGTGATTGTGCGGAAGGTTCAAGATAGGGATTTCATAAATGAGTCCGGGCTGCGCACGATTAGTGATCGTGCACCAGGAGGTCGATGGTCGTGCGTGGGTAAAAACGCACGACCACTGACTCCATTGCCAAAAATAGTGAAACGCCTATCCCGAATTGTAACACCCCAAAATTATCAAATCTGGGTTTTGAGATGCAGGTTGTTTGACACGGCCTGGGACACGGGCGTGTCCCAAGGCGTGTCGGGGTACACGGCCTGGGACACGGGCGTGTCCCAGGGCGTGTTCAGCATAATCGACGATCGGTGGTCGACTATAGTCGAGCCTGGGACACGGCCTTTGACACGGGCGTGTCCCAGGGCGTGTCACTCAAAAAAATGCCGGATTGAGTCAGAAGATTACACGGCCTGGAACCAAGCCTTGAACAAGGCCGTGTCAGATTGGACACGGGCGTGTCCGATGCCGTGTGCCTACCCGTGTACTGCTTGTTGGTTTTCAAGCTCGGTGAGGCAGGGGTGACACGGGCGTGTCTCATGACTGACACAGGCATGTCAGGTTCGACACGGGCGTGTCGATGCCCGTGTTCTGGTACAGTTCAGTCGGTTCGAATCCGCTTGTGCTGCTTAAGGGTACACGGCCTGTGACACAGGCGTGTCACAGGCCGTGTCAGGCAAAAAAGTGTGATTTTTGGGAAAATCGTGGTCGTTCATTTTCTCTCTTTGGATCCAAAGGCTCGGGTGATTCCTGGCTGGATTAAGTCAGCAGAGGCTAATGAAGAGTTCATTCTTCATTTGGTTAAGTGAAGAGAGAAAGAGAGAGGAGGAAGAAGAAGGAGGAGGAGATCAAGCCACCGGCGGAGCTCCCGTGGTCCGATTCGAGATCCGAGGCCAGCGTTGTGAGGCAAAGCTGCTACGGTTCTTTCTCACCGGCTAGATTTCGATGGCTCCCAAGAGATCGTCAAGGGTAACGATCTCCCTTCTTGGACATGTGAAGTCCTTCTTTTCTGCATTGCATAGGGAAAACCCTTCCCCGCGAGTGTGCGGTGGGTTGTGGTGTCCCTTGGGGTAGATATGTGAAGTCCCCCTATTAGAGTCCGGAATTGGAGTACGGATCTAGGCATGCTGTGTGAAGCCCATCTGGACATGGTGGTCTGGATTGGTGATGCTTGTTTGCATATCGGAGAAGACTCCGTGATTATGGCTTGTTTGCCTTGTGCCTACCTGTTGGCTTGGTGCAACAGGAAGTACTGGATGAAGTCCAGGAAATGAAGAGGGTTGGATGCAACTCTTGTGGCCGTGCGTTGCCACTTTGTGTGCGGTTGAGCCATTGGGCTGCAACTCGATGAAAAGGCAGATTGCCGAACAGGAAAGGTGAAACCGACCCGCGCCTATAAATTGCCATGGATACTTTCGTATTCGAGGTGGCACAGCGACTTGAGCAACGGGGGGTGGCTGATCCGTACCTGCATTAGGTCCGTCAGACTTGGAAGCCTGGTTATGGGTTTTGTTGGAGCGCCTAATGAGAGTCTTAGGCCCGCGCGCCAAAAAGACTAGAATGCTCAATACCGTGTAGACGGTGGTGTTGACCCTGGTATTCCGGTACACCAAGAATGTGCCCTGAGTGCACGGACTGTCGGGCCGTGTGGCCGATGGTTGTGATGGCTTGAATGTTCCTGCGTGCATATAGTTGCTATATGATGATACCATGCTGTGCAGGGAAAGAAAGCTACTGCCCGAGCAAGGGGTAGGATTGTTATAATTGGGTCAGCTGAATGCTGACCGTTGCCTTGTTTGCCACCATTTGGGTGGATTGTCCCTATGAAGGTGCTGGAGAGCCAAGTGGTAAATGAAGGGCTGGTGCCCTACTGCTGTTGTTGCTGCTGCTGCGGCTAGCCCTTGAAGGCGGCGAAAAGGGTTTTGTTTGTTTTGCTTTTCCTCATGTATGGCCGGCCTGCGCGCCGATGTTTGTAATCCATGTTGTATGGAAAGAGGAACTGTAAGGCCTTAAGGCCAAACCTTCACCTTTGTTGTACATTCCGTGGTTATGTATATAACTGTGGTTTATATATTAGACATTCCTTGTTAGAGTTCAATTTGCAACTTAAAGCTTCCGCTAGCATGCTCTGAGATAGGATACGTGTATGGTTTGGTATTATCCTGTGACCTCACCGTCTGTTTGTGGCATATAGTGTGGGGCCCCGGCCGGACCTTCTACTATACGTCATGTAACGGATGGGGTCGTTACATTTTGGTATCAGCCTTGTTCGGTCTTCCTCTTTCAAATTCGTGGTCGAATTCTTTTGTGGGGTGGCGAGTGCGTGTTTGTGCGCCCTGCTGTAACGCTAATGAACTCTGGAATGTCCACTAAGGAATGTACAAAATCTTGTTTGAGGAATCTGCGCGTTCCTTTTCTGTTGTTTTGCTTGCATACGATCGCTAATGTGTGTCTTGTCCACCTATAGGTGATGCGTAGTGGTGCTGGGCAGTCTGATCCCCAGCGCTCTGATGAGAGTGCGGCACCAGCTGAGGTACCAACACCTCCTCCATCTGCGGAAACTATTCTCTTAGTTGCTGAGGCGATATTCGCCATGATTCAACCGACTGGGCAAGCGCAGCCGGCAGTAGTGCCAGTTCGTGTTGAACCTGAGCCGGTTGAGGCTGTAGATCCACGAGCAGCTGACCGACAGTTGAAGCAATTTATGAGCTTCAGTCCGCCTACGTTTACGGGACTAGGATCCCAAACGCAGGCAGAGGATTGGTTATCGTGTGTCAAGCGGATAATGACAGCGATCAGGGCGGAGGAAACTCTAAAGGTCACCTTGGCCACCATCATGCTTGAAGGAGAGGCGCGGTTGTGGTGGGACGAGGTTGTGGTACACCATTTGGCGGGCAGGCAATTAACGCAAGTATCGATTGAGGAGTTCTCTCGAATATTTCTGGCGAAGCATGTCCCAGCGGCGCAACGCATTGCCATTGAAAATGAGTTCCAACGGTTAAAGCAAGGAGAAGATAGTGTGGATACCTACTTGCATGAGTTTACCAGGTTGGGGCGGTATGCGGGAACAATCTTCGCGGATGACCAAAGGAAAACGAATAGGTTCTATGAAGGATTGCGGGATGAGTTGAGGTTCCTGCTTTCGAGTTCAGTGAACCAAGGGTTTCAGGCGTTGGTTGATACTGCATGTGCGTTGGAGAAGGACATGCGGCGGGTGCAAGGGAACAAGAGCTTGGTTGTGTCAAAGCCTGAGGTTCAAGCTCCTCGCCCTAGCAAATCGTTCTACCAGAAGAAAGGGGGCAAGAGGTCCAAGCCGTCTGGGCAAGTGACTACGACCGTTGTGTCGGGGGCGACATCAAGGCCGGATTCTCGTACATGCTATAACTGTGGCCGGGTGGGGCATATAGCCCGTGACTGTCGGGTTGTTCTGCCCAAAGGGTAAAAGAAGACGGGTGCGTCTTATGCTGAGAAGGGCAAAGAGGTGGTTGATTCCTCTGCGTCCTAGGCACAGCCCCGAATCTATCAGCTTGGCCAGCAGGAGGCGATTAAGCAAAGTGATATCGTCACATGTACGAGTGATTATAGCTTACTTGCTTAAGTGCTATTGCTTTTGGTTATAGCTTGTGCATGTGTGTGTGTGTGCTGCAGGCTTTGTCCTGATTCGGAATAATCCTGCAGAGCCCTGTTTGATACGGGTGCTTCGCATTCTTTTCTGTCTGAGGACTTCGTATCTCGAATTGGGGTGTCGAGTCATGTGATGGTTGATAGTACAAGGGTTCTATTGCCGAATGGTTGTGTGATGCTTGCGGATAGGGCTTGCGATGTGGATGTTCAAATAGGAAGTCGGGATTTCGGTTTGAGTGCAGCTGTGCTACCGTTATCGGAGTTTGATGTGATCTTTGTCATGGACTGGCTCTCGGAGCAGCGTGCCTTTATTGATTACAACTCCAAGGAGATCACACTGGGCCAGAATACCGGACTTGTGACAAAGTTCGCTGGTATGCGAGGAGTTGGCGGGACTTTGTTGTCTGCGCTCCAAGTCGTCAATGCTGTTCGGAAGGGCGCGGAGTTATTCTTCACGCTAATTCAGGCTGTTGAGCCAAAGGCCAGTGTCGGTGAAGTTCTGGTTGTGTCAGATTTTGCTGATGTGTTTCCTAGAGATCTTCCTGGGTTACCACCCCAGCGGGAGATTGACTTCTCTATTGAGTTGGTGCCAGGTGCGAAACATGTGGCCCGCTCACCATATCGCGTCGCGCCAAAAGAGATGGCTGAATTGAAAGTCCAATTGCAAGAGTTGTTGGAGCAGGGATACATACGCCCAAGCATGTCACCTTGGAGCGCGCCTGTTATATTTGTGAAAAAGAAAGACGGTAGTTTGCGGTTATGTATTGACTACCGTGAATTGAATAAGCTGACGGAGAAAAACAAATATCCGATCCCACGGATTGATGACCTCGTTGATCAGCTGGCAGGATCAACGGTCTATTCCAAGTTGGATTTGAAATCGGGATATTATCAGTTGAGGATTCGGGAAGGTGACATTCCCAAGACGGCGTTTGGAACACGCTACGGTCATTATGAGTTCACGATAATGCCGTTTGGCCTATGTAATGCGCCTTCGGTATTTATGGACCTAATGCATCGAACATTCCTAGAGTACTTGGATTTGTTCGTGATTGTGTTTATCGATGACATCTTAGTATACTCTCAGTCGGAAGAGGATCATGCAAACCATTTGCGGTTGGTCTTGCATACCCTGCGGAGGAATAAGCTTTATGCCAAGTTCTCAAAGTGTGAGTTCTGGCTCTCTTCAGTCGCCTATTTAGGCCATGTGGTAAGTGGAGAAGGTATCACGGTGGATCCGTTGAAGATAAGTGCCATTCGAGATTGGCCAGTGATGTCTTCAGTGGCCGAGGTCAGGAGCTTCCTTGGGCTTGCGGGCTACTATAGACGGTTTGTGGAAAACTTCTCACAGATTGCTTTACCTCTGACCACGCTGACGAGAAAAGATCAAAAGTTCATTTGGACGCCGGAGTGCGCGCGAGCTTTTGAAGACCTGAAGAGTCGTTTGACCACGGCGCCTGTGTTGACATCGCCATGTGGTACAGATGGCTATGAGATCTATAGTGATGCTTCCGGGAGCGGCTTAGGCTGCGTTCTTCTGCAGTTTGGTAAAGTGATTGCTTATGGCTCGCGCTAGTTGAAAGTGCATGAGCGGAATTACCCCGTCCATGATTTGGAGTTGGCGGCGGTAATCTTTGCGCTCAAGTTGTGGCGGCACAATCTTTATGGCGTTAAAGTGGACATCTATACAGATCACAAAAGCCTAAAGTACTTGTTGGATCAGAAGGATCTGAATATGCGACAACGAAGATGGATGGAGTTCCTTGGGGACTACACCTTCGAGATTCACTATACTCCCGGGAAGGGAAATGTGGTCGCTGATGCTTTGAGTCGGAAGACTCCGGTACGGGCAAGCTGGTTGCAGAGGCATGATCAGCGTTTAATCCAGGAATTGGAAGCATTGGAGATATCTTGTGTTGACAAGGGTTCGTCGACCGATGCATGCTTGAACTGGACGGAGGTTCAATATGACCTTGCGGACAGAGTTCGGCGAGCAACGGAGCTTGATGAAAGTCTCTAGCGCTATGCTAAAGATGGGCCAGATGACCAATTCTCTTGGGATAACGGTTTGTTACGAAGAAATGGTCGAGTGTGCGTCCCGAGTGTGGGTAAATTGAGGGAAGAGTTGATGTACGAAGCTCACTTTGCAAAGTACTCAGTTCACCCAGGGAGCACAAAGATGTACAGAGATCTGAAAAAGCTGTTCTGGTGGCCCGGACTAAAGAAAGATGTAGCACGTTATGTGGCGGAATGCCATACTTGTGCATTGGTGAAAGCGGAATGCCAGAAGCCTGGCGGTTTCCTGAAGTCGTTACCTATTCCGGAGTGGAAGTTCGATGACATTTCGATGGATTTTGTGCATGGGTTGCCGAGATCTCAACGCGGTCATGATTCAATCTGGGTGATTGTGGACCGGTTGACAAAAGTGGCTCACTTCCTTCCAAACAGAAGAGACGATTCAGTGGAAACCTTGGCCAAGCTCTATGTGGAGCAGATTGTTCGACTGCACGGTGTTCCTCGGAGCATCGTCAGTGACCGTGATGGGCGATTCACATCGAATGATTGGCGGCTAGTTCATCAAATGTTGGGTACAAAATTAGCGTTTAGTACGGCCTTTCATCCCCAAACGGATGGACAGACTGAACGAACCAACAGGACGATGGAGGACATGCTCCGCATGTGCGCCCTAGACTTTGGTAAGAGATGGGAAGATTATATTTTTCTTGTAGAATTTGTCTATAATAATAGCTACCAAGCGAGCATCGGTATGGCACCATTTGAGGCTTTGTATGGTCGTAAATGTCGTACACCGTTAGCTTGGGCAGAAGCAGGCGAATCTAAGCTAAATGGGAAAAAGGAAGTCGAAGAAGCTACTTCGCTTATACGCTCTATTCGGGAGAGGCTATTGATAGCCCAAGATCGTCAAGCAAAGTACTACAATGCCAAACACCGGAACGTGGAGTTTGCGGTGGGTGATTGGGTATATTTGAAGATCAAACCCTTCAAAGGCTTGTCCAGGATTTGGCATTTGAAAAAGCTAAGTCCGAGGTATCTTGGTCCATTTGAGGTGGTGGAGCGAGTTGGGGAAGCTGCTTATCGACAAGCACTTTCAGCAGACTTGGGTGGATTACATGATGTATTTCACATCTCAGTACTTCGTAAGGCTGTTAAGGATCCAGCTCAAGTAGTAGAGAATGATCGGGTACCGATCGAGTATGGGCTAACGACGAGGGTTCGACCCATTCGGATCGAGGATCGAGCCGAGAAACAGTTGCGGAACAAAGTGATCGGGATGGTCAAAGTCCAATGGGACAATTGTGGCCGTGAAGAGTTAACATGGGAGCGAGAGCAGACCAAGCGAGCTGAATTTCCCGAGTTGTTTGTATAAACTGTAGACCGTGTACCTTTTGTTATAACAGAGTTATTAAGTTATAGCATTGTTTTTACTTGTTTCCTTACCGTGTCAAATTTCGGGATGAAATTTTGTTAAGGGGGGGGGAGGATTGTAACACCCTAAAATTATCAAATCTGGGTTTTCAGATGCAGGCTGTTTGACACGGCCTGGGACACGGGCATGTCCCAGGGCGTGTCGGGGTACACGGCCTGGGACACGGGCGTGTCCCAGGGCGTGTTCAGCATAATCGACGATCGGTGGTCGACTATAGTCGAGCCTGGGACACGGCCTTTGACACGGGTGTGTCCCAGGGCGTGTCACTCAAAAAAATGCCGGATTGAGTCAGAAGATTACATGGCCCGGAACCAAGCCTTGAACACGGCCGTGTCAGATTGGACACGGGCGTGTCCGATGTCGTGTGCCTACCCGTGTACTGCTTGTTGGTTTTCAAGCTCGGTGAGGCAGGGGTGACATGGGCGTGTCTCATGACTGACACGGGCGTGTCAGGTTCGACACGGGCATGTCGATGCCCGTGTTCTGGTACAGTTCAGTCCGTTCGAATACTGCGTGTGCCGCTTAAGGGTACACGGCCTGTGACACGGGCATGTCACAGGCCGTGTCAGGAAAAAAAGTGTGATTTTTGGGAAAATTGTGGCCGTTCATTTTCTCTCTTTGGATCCAAAGGCTCAGGTGATTCCTGGCTGGATTAAGTCAGCAGAGGCTGATGAAGAGTTCATTCTTCATTTGGTTAAGTGAAGAGAGAAAGAGAGAGGAGGAAGAAGAAGGAGGAGGAGATCAAGCCACCGGCGGAGCTCCCGTGGTCCGATTCGATATCCGAGGCCAGCGTTGTGAAGGCAAAGCTGCTGCAGTTCTTTCTCACCGGCTAGATTTCGATGGCTCCCAAGAGATCGTCAAGGGTAACGATCTCCCTTCTTGGACATGTGAAGTCCTTCTTTTCTGCATTGCATAGGGAAAAACCCTTCCCCGCGAGTGTGCGGTGGGTTGTGGTGTCCTTTGGGTAGATATGTGAAGTCCCCCTTGTTATAGTCCGGAATTGGAGTACGGATCTAGGCATGATGTGTGAAGCCCATCTGGATATGCTGGTCTGGATTGGTGATGCTTGTTTGCATATCGGAGAAGACTCTGTGATTATGGCTTGTTTGCCTTGTGCCTACCTGTTGGCTTGGTGCAGTAGGAAGTACTGGATGAAGTCCAGGAAATGAAGAGGGTTGGATGCAACTCTTGTGGCCGTGCATTGCCACTTTGTGTGCGGTTGAGCCGTTGTGCTGTAACTCGATGAAAAGGCAGATTGCCGAACAGGAAAGGTGAAACCGACCCGCGCCTATAAATTGCCATGGATACTTCCGTATTCGAGGTGGCACGTCGACTTGAGCAACGGGGGGTGGCTGATCCGTACCTGTGTTAGGTCCGTCTGACTTGGAAGCCTGGTTATGGGTTTTGTTGGAGCGCCTAATGAGAGTCTTAGGCCCGCGCGCCAAAAAGACTAGAATGCTCAATACCGTGTAGATGGTGGTGTTGACCCTGGTATTCTGGTATACCAAGAATGTGCCCTGAGTGCACGGACTGTCGGGCCGTGTGGCCGATGGTTGTGATGGCTTGAATGTGCCTGCGCGCACATAGTTGCTATATGATGATACCATGCTGTGCAGGGAAAGAAAGCTACTGCCCCGAGCAAGGGGTAGGATTGTTATAATTGGGTCAGCTGAATGCTGACCGTTGCTTTGTTTGCCACCATTTGGGTGGATTGTCCCTATGCAGGTGCTGGAGAGCCAAGTGGTAAATGAAGGGCTGGTGCCCTACTGCTGTTGTTGTTGCTGCTGCGGCTAGCCCTTGAAGGCGGCGAAAAGGGTTTTGTTTGTTTTGCTTTTCCTTATGTATGGCCGGCCTGCGCGCCGATGTTTGTAATCCATGTTGTATGGAAAGAGGAACTGTAAGGCCTTAAGGCCAAACCTTCACCTTTGTTGTACATTCCGTGGTTATGTATATAACTGTGGTTTATATATTGGACATTCCTGGTTAGAGTTCAATTTGCAACTTAAAGCTTCCGCTAGCATGCTCTGAGTTAGGATTCTTGTATGGTTTGGTATTATCCTGTGACCTCACCGTCTGTTTGTGGCATATAG
Organism: Platanthera zijinensis; assembly: GCA_039513925.1. Taxonomy (NCBI): domain Eukaryota; kingdom Viridiplantae; phylum Streptophyta; class Magnoliopsida; order Asparagales; family Orchidaceae; genus Platanthera; species Platanthera zijinensis. The sequence goes on from CM077080.1 coordinate 125,712,995, forward strand.
TGTGGGGCCCCGGCCGGACCTTCTACTATACGTCATGTAACGGATGGGGTCGTTACACGAATGCCCTCACGATCCCCCAACCTGCAGGAAAACTGCACGGGATATCGATCGTGGCATCCGCAGCAAACAATAATAATCATAACAAGAATATAAATGCACACAAGCACAGAAATGGGCTAAAAAGGTGCACAGGGCGTGGAATGCCGTAGCTAACCAAAAGAAGTACTAATGGCGCTAAAAGGTAGTGCAAAGTTGAGGAAAAAGGCCAAGATGAGTCCAAAATATGGTATAAATAGGGACTCATCAGTGTTGTGGGAGGCCGTATCTCTTAGAAGCCTCAACGCATCCTCGGGTGACAAATTCATAATCGTGCCTCTTACAGCAGCATCGATCATCGCCCAGAGATTTGGTTCAACGGCTAAATAAAATATTTTTACCAAATTCCAGGGCCCATAGCCGTGTTGCAGTCAACGACGCTGCAAATCAGCAAACCTCTCCCATGCCTCAGAAAGGGTCTCCTGATCCTGCTGTGGGAACATGGCAATTTCCCTGCGCGCATTAACAATCTTATCTACAGGAGGAAATTTAGCCAAAAAATGGAAGACAAGGCTTCCAAAGTTGTTACAGTTCCTGGAGCGATTGTATGTAGCCAAGTCTTGGCCATATCCCGCAACGAGAAAGGAAACAATTTTAATTTCACAACTTCATCAGAGATCCCCACATAACGGAAGGTTCCGCATATTTCAGAAAATTCAGCTAGATGAAGCTGAGGATCCTCACTCGGCAGCCCGGAATATTGGGTATTGTTCCTAATCATATTTAGGATACTGGCTTGATTTCAAAGTGGTGGTTGGCGATGGCTAGCCCAAACCCAGGATAAACACTCCCCACCGTAGGGGTAGTGAAATCCCTCATCGTCCTTACTCGAGGTTGGACCACCTCGTGTGCATCAACCACGCTATCCCCCTGATCGTTTCAACTAAGGACAGGATTTTCCATTCCCTCTTCTGCAGTAGTAGTGGGCAACCGAGCTCTCTTAGCTCTTGCAGTCTTAGCGTCAACTCCTAAATCTTCAACCCTTTCAGCGGGGTTAAGATCTGTCATAGACTCACAAAACAAACAAAAAGAAATTAAAATGCACTTGAGCACCTACATACTTTTCACCAAAAAGCAAAAAACACAAACAACGGTTGCGCTCACCGGAACTGACACCAAAAACTTGATGCGCTAGCTGTAAGACTACCGTTCACGGCTAAGTAATAATAATGAGGAGTAGCTTCCCCAAGTATTGATCTCTCGCGGAGCGCAAGTAGGGAGCATGGGTTTTACCATTTAGAGAAATGAGTGCAAGTGCTAAGTAAACAAGGGGGGTTTTGATTTGGATATCCTACGCTAAAACAATATAAAACTAGCGCGGGTCGCCTTCACCACATTTCCCAGGTGAATCACTCCGAAGAGTAATAGCGGAAGCGAATGAAGATGTGAGGGTCGAAAACACCTCTTATCAGCGCACACTTCTAGCAAAGGATAGAATGGCCCAAACACTCATAACACTATCACAAAGTTAAATCTTTCTAACGCATATAAAGCTTAGGAGATCACCAAATGAACACCCAATGGTAACTTGAACAATACATGGTTATGAAACTACAATAGCGCTAGCAAAAGTTCAGCGGAAAGTAAATCCAGGAAATGGTGAAGAGATTACAACCAAAATGTAGAAGCTTTCAAAGGTTCTCGGCCGGAAACTAGGGGTGTCAACCCTCATCTGTGCTCGGTCTTCGAAAGGAGTCCAGGATCCGGGAGGGACTATCACCTCCTCCTTCAAACCTATCTTATTTTTGTTGAGGTCGTAAAAGTAGAATAAGGCTTGGCGGGCTGCAACGAGTATCTAGAACCAGAGCTTGGAAGGTAGCAATGGCAACGGGAGTGAAGACAAAGCTTTTGCAAGCCCTATGGAGTAGAATGGGTGGCCGAATCTTCTTTCCAAGGAAGAGAGAGGAAAAAGGGGGCTAAAGCTTTGTTTTCCCGCTCAAGGGAGCAGAAAAGGAGGGCTGGACGAACTCTCCTCGTCAATGTAAAAATCTTCATCTTAAATAGAAAATCATCTAAAAAATAGTCTCGCACAGTTCGGCGCACGACCGTGCTCAAACCGTGCGATATTTACTTTAAACAAACACTTGCGAAGAAGAAGCGTTGACCCGTGCATTTTACTCGTGCTCGGGCAATTCTGCCCGTGCGTGAAGGAAATCGCACGTGTAACAACAGAGCGCAGAAATGCAGGAAGAAACAGTTGAACCGTGCATTTTTCTCGCGTACGGATGGAAGCGCCCGTGTGTGAAGCAATTCGCACGAGAAACCACAGTGTGCCCAAATCGCAGGAAAAATAGGAAGGCTACAGGACAACCGTGCGATTCCTTCACGCACGATTTCGATGAAACCGTGTGTGAAGCATTCGTACGAGCTGGTTACATCTCCACAATGAACTGTAGAAAATGCACGATAAAAACTAGCCGTGTGGAAAGAAAACGCACGACCGTGCGTTTTCCTCAAATCAGAGTTCTGAAATGGGGAAAACTGACCACCTGCAAGCAATGAAAACTAAGCAATGGTTGACCCTCCAGCAAAATAGACATGCAGTAAAAGCTACTGGAAAGAGTCCTGGGGAGCACCACGTGCTTATCCCCAAAAATCAAATGCGCAATTACGCACCCAAGGGCTAGAAAAGCACATAACACATAAAACGCAAAAGGAAAGAAATAACTGTGAAAACAACATAATAATGATGTGCAAAGACAAGAAAACCAGCCCAGATGAGCCCGCAAAATCCTATATAAACGGTACTCATCAATGCGCCCGATGCGGTAGAACCTACTGGTGGAAGAGGAAGAAACCTAGTGTTCAGACACATCAGAGATCACCCAACTTATCAGATCATTGGAGAGACAGGCGACAGTGTTAGAACTAGAAGAGGTACAAATAATAAGATATTGCATCTTAGTTTTCTGTCTCAGGTTGAGCCAAAGAAGTTTGAAAAAGGACCTAAGTATTCCTCTTGGATCATGGCAATGCAAGAGGAGCTCAATCAGTTTGAAAGGTGCAAAGTCTTGGAGTTGGTGCCCAGGCCCAAGGGTCAGAATGTGATCGACACCAAATGGGTATTCAGAAACAAGTTGGATTAGAGTGGTGTAATCATAAAGAACAAAGCCAGGCTTGTAGCTCAAGGATATAGACAAGAAGAAGGGATCAACTGCGACCAAACCGTTGTCCTAGTGGCCAGGCTCGAGGCGCTCAGGTTGTTTCTTACGTATGCTTCCATCTAAGGCTTCTTGGTCTATCAAATGGATGTGAAGTCAGCATTCCTTTACGGGAATCTTAAAGAGGAAGTATACGTAACTCAACTCCAGGTTTTGTCAACACTACTTTCCCTGACTATGTTTATTTTCTCAATAAAGCTTTTTAAGGCTTAAAACAAGCTCCCCGAGCTTGGTATAAGATGTTGTTTAGCTTTCTTCCTAAGAACATGTTCACATGAGGAAAAATAGATGTCATTATTTCTTTGGGAAGTAAAAGGCAAGATTTTGCTAGTGTAAATCTATGTCGACGATATTATCTTTGGCTCTACGGAAGACAACCTTTGCAAGAAGTTTTCCAAACTTATACAAGGGAAGTTTGAAATGAGCAGTATGGGAGAGCTTAAGTATTTCATAGGACTTTAGGTGAAACAATCTGAAGATGAATTTTTCATCTCTCAGACGAAGTTCACAAAAGAGTTACTAAAAAAATTCAGAATGAAGAACGCAACCTCAATGAGGACTCCAATGGGTTCAACTATGTCTCTGGGAAAGGATGAGAAAGGGAAACCTTTTGATGAAACTAAGTACAGAAGAATAATTGGATCCTTGCTCTACCTCACTGCTAGTAGATAAGATATAATATTCTCAATATATTTCTACGCTAGATTTCAGGTGAACACGAAGGAATCTCGTTACGTCGCTGCAAAGCAAATTTTAAGATACCTTAAGGGTACACCCAATCTTGTATTATGGTACCTAAGAAGTAATGATGTTGCTCTAATATGATTTTCAGATGCAGATTTTGCAGGTAGAAGAGATGATAGGAAAAGCACTTTGTTGGAACCCCAGGTGATTTGGAATAGGTTCACTTCTTAGGGTGTGACCCATGTTGTATAGTTGGGTCAAGTATTTTATCTTCCTAGTCTTAGGATAGTCCTACATATTACAGCATCAAGGACCTACCTGAAGACAGTATCAGATATTAGCCCTAGAAGTTATGTGTTGAAGTCATTTCTCAAGTCGACGTTTGTTGACCTAAGCTCGACGTTTGGCAAGCTCAGTTGAGAACTCAGAAGACTTCATATAATTTCTTAGCTCGACGTTCTTAGAGCTCAGGTCAACTTACTCTAAGTGAAAGACAAGAGTTTTATGGTTTGCGAACTTGGCAAAGAAGTTATCTGTTCTAAGGTCGACGATCTTCCAGTGTAGTGCAGCTCTACGTTCAATGATCTTCCAGCTCAGACTCAGCCAAAGTTTTGAAAAGTTTATTCGAAGAGCCAAGGTCGAAGAATGTGTTTTCTGAGGTCGACGATCTCTGATTTCTTGTCGACGAAAACTGTAATATATTTTTGACTTATTCTTTCCTTATCAGTTCCGATTTATTTATATTATAAGTCATGATTTTACTGAGTAATTAATGCTCATTTTATAGCCGTTATTTGGCAGCATTGATTATGGTTTTCATAAGTAAATGAAATTGATAAATATCCAGGGACAGTTGGTGAATGGAATATTTTAATTAACCTTCTTGACGTTTTCTATTCCCATATTTTCTTCTTAGCTTTAAGGGCAGGAATTCGAATTGGAATTGTGGAATAGTAGTTATTATAGTATACTCTCGGCAGGACAAGAAAAAAAATCAATCACTCAAAGAGAAAAGATAGAATCAACCCAGAGACACAGAGAACAGAGACGAGAAAAATATTTTGTGCTTACAGCTCTCAAGAAAAACAACACAGTGACAGAAATTTTTTTTAGAGAAAAAGCTTCCAGACTTTCTAATTCTCTTTCTGTGCAGGATCTCATTATTCTCTTAAGAAGACGAAGAAAAGAACACTAATCATATATCAAGAGTCTTTTTCTTCCTTCTATCTCCGATTCCAGGATCTTCAGTGACAAACCATTTCAATCAGTCAAGAGAATCCTTGATTTGATCTTGCAGCAAGAAGACCTACCATCCCTAACAAATTTTCCCTGCCTGAACATATACTAATCTTAGGGGGAGCTTTGATACAATTAGTAGAATCCACAAGGCTTCTCTCAATTTGCTTTGAGAATAGAAAAGTCATCATCAACCTCCCTCTGATACGAATTGAAAGAAATGGGGACTAGACTCTTATTAACTCTAGAGGGGGGGGGGGTGAATAGATATCATGCTTGATACCATCCCCCAATTACTCCTCATCTAACCCCTAAAAATACTTTAAATGCTACCCTCATATCTCAGTTCACTCCCATCCTCAAGGAGCTTATTGCAGCTGAGATATCCCCTCTTTTAAAATCAATAAATTCCCTTACATCTCTCTTTGCTGCCTCCTCCTTCCCTTCCCCTTCTTCAGCTAAGGGCATGGCTTCAGAACCTTCTGAAACCATACAGGGGGAGATGTTCTGAGAAGAAGCCCTTGCAGCAGCAGTAGATGATGATATGGTTGTAGATATGCAAGAAGTTCTGATTAGTGGAAATTATTTTTATTTTATACTTCCATCAGTAGATATGAAAAGTATACTCCATCAGCTTTTATGGAAATTCCTTTATCCTTATCCATCATTCTTTAATCCTTTACTTTCTGTTGAATCATCATCTAAGGCCATTGTGTACTATACTCCACCTGCTTCCTCAGAGGTGATAGACACAATAAGGGCTAGTTTTGAAGAAAGATCTAAGACTGAAGCTATGATTATTGAGAAAGCTTCAGTAGCTGATACCAAAGAGGCAGTTGAAGAGTCTGTTGAACTAGAGTCTGTTAAATCAGAGTCTGAGTACATTACCTACCCTATCCCTCCAGTCTCTCCTCCTACTCATATCCCAGCTCCTAAGGCTCCTTCTTCTCCTCCCAAGGTAACTCCCGAGCAGATAAAAGCAATTGATGCTTTATACAACTTTGACAATGAAAGTAGTGAAGAAATCTACAATGATGATTCCCCCAAGATAAAGAAAAGGAAATTGAGAAAAAGATTCCAGCTCCAGCTCCAAATCCCCATAATGACATTCCCTACTATATCAGGCACAATATTGATCCATATCCTAACATGCCTCATTGGATGAAGTTGTCAAAGAATGAGCTTAAAGCAAGGAAGAAAAGGAAGTACTCCCCTCCCTCTTCTCCAAGGATGAATAGAAGAGATCCTCCTCCTCCTCCTCCTAGTGTTAGCTCTTCAGGTAGTGGCCATCAGAGATTTTCAAACACTACTCAAACTTACAAAAGGCATGGAAGATCCTCTGAATCTTCAAGAGTTAGTAGGTATAAAAAGAATAATCACTCATTCTCAAGAAGCTCTCTCAGTTCTCAACAATATCCTTCCAAGCCAACATTCTCTCCTTCCCACTCTAGTGGAGTTAGTCCTGAAGTTAGATATGAAGGACCTCCAATTCAAGCATATGATCCTAAGACAGATCCTAATACCAGAACGGCCAGATTTAAAGAATCTATTACTCTATCTCAGATCAGAAAAGCAAGAGAACAGGGTCAGGACACCTCTCATTATTCTACAATGTCATCCTACAGGAAGAAAGAGCTAGAAAGATATCAAGTTGGAAATCTATTTAATGCTGAAGATTACATGAATCTGCATCCTAAAGCCATAGTTCCTAGAGCCACATCTCAAAAGAATTTTGGAGATGCATACATGACCATGACTTCTCAGATAAGCACTGGATCCAAATAGATTAATAAAATTTGCTAAATCTTCTGATTCTCCCAAGGACAAATAGCTTATTTATTTTCTGTCTATTTTGCTTATGAACAATTTATGCATAGCTTTATAAAGATGTTGATAGATTATTTATTCTATCAGTTATCTATTTTTTCCTGCAATGTTTATTTGCTTACTTATCTTCTGAAGTAACCTCACCCAAATAGGGGGAGATTGTTGTAACCCTAGGTGATTTGGGCTAGGTTCATTTCTTAGGGTGTGACCTATATTGTATAGTTGGGTCAAGTATTTTATCTTCCTAGTCTTAGGTCAGTCCTACAGCTTGTAGCATCAAGGACCTGCCTGAAGACAGTATCAGATATCAACCCTAGAAGTTATGTGTTGAAGTCATTTCTCAGGTCAACGTTTGTTGAATAAAGCTCGACGTTTGGCAAGCACAGTTCAGAGAACTCAAAAAACTTCATATAATTTCTGAGCTCAACGTTCTTAGAGCTCAGGTCGACTTACTCTAAGTGAAAGAAAAGAGTTCTGTGGTCTGCGAACTTGGCAAAGAAGTTAACTGTTCTAAGGTCGATGATCTTCTAGTGCAGTGTAGCTCTAAGCTCAACGATCTTTCAGCTCAGACTCAGCCAAAGTTTTGAAAGTTTATTCATAGAGCCAAGGTCAAAGAATATGTTTTCTGAGGTCGACGATCTCTGATCTCTGGTCGACGAAAACTGTAAGATGTTTTTTTACTTATTCTTTCCTTATTTATTCCGATTTATTTCTATTGTAAGTCATGATTTTACTGAGTAATTAATACTCATTTTATAGACGTTATTTGGCAGCATTGATTATGGTTTTCATCAGTAAATGAAATTGATAAATATCCCAGGATAGTTGGGGAATGGAATATTTTAATTAACATTCTAGACTTTTTCTATTCCCAGATTTTCTGCTTAGCTTTAATGGCAGGAATTCGAATTGGAATTGTGGAATAGTTGTTATTATAGTATACTCTCGACAGGACAAGAAAAAAATCAATCACTCAAAGAGAAAAGATAGAATCAACCCAGAGACACAGAGAGCAGAGAATAGAAAAATATTTTGTGCTTACAGCTCTCAAGAAAAACAGGACAGTGACAGAAAAAGTTTTTAGAGAAAAAGCTTCCAGACTTTCTAATACTCTTTCTGTGCAGGATCTCATTATTCTCTTAAGAAGAAGAAGAAAAGAACACCAATCATATATCAAGAGTTTTTTTCTTCCTTCTATCTCTGATTCCAGGATCTTCAGTGACAAACTATTTCAATCAGTAAAGAGAATCCTGGATTTGATCTTGCAGTAGAAGACCTACCATCCCTAACAAAGTTTTCCTGACTGAACATATACTAATCTCAGGGGGAGCTTTGATACAATTAGTAGAATCCACAAGACTTCTGTCAATTTTCTTTGAGAATAGAGAAGTCATCATCAACCTCTCTCTCCCCTCTCTATATAGGGTTATCTCTCCCTTCAAAAGTGATTTGGTTTTTGAGCACCTGGTCAAAATCTCAAAAGGGTTGTTATATCTCCCTTGAAAAAATAGATATTGTGGTGTACAGGCACCCGATCAAATCCTATAGTGCATTCCTACCTCGGGTGGTAGAAGAGTGGATGTACCCAGTTGGGGAACCACTATAAAGCTCTTGTATTGTCTGTATGGCTGTATTTTCTTTTGTGCATATGCTGTGTTATTTGTGTTCTGTAGCTTAGATTTATCTCTTCTGTTAGTTTGTTGCACGTGTACACTTGTACACATATATCCTACTCACCTATTTTACAAAAGATATTTAAATTCTACAAAAGTTTAAGAAGATTGGATTAAACTCTATTCACCTCCTAGAGTTAATTAGAGTCTAGTCCCCATTTCTTTCACACTTTTGGGACGTGCCAATTCCTCAAAAGAAGGCTTATTTCATAGAGCAGTAAGAAGAAGAATTATGTGGCAACTTTAACTGCCGAGTCAGAGTATATCTCTGTGGGTACTTGTTGCGAACAACATCTATGGATCGGGAATAAACTTGAAGATTACAACCTAAAGTTCAAAGAAATTTCATTGTTCTACGACTCCTCCATTGCTATAGCTATCACAAATAATACAGTCTCTCAAAGCCAGATAAAGAACATCGAAGTTCAATAACACTTCATCCGAGAGCATATGGAGAACAAATATATAGCCCTCAGCTATGTCTCGATAGATAAGCAGGTCGCAGATATTTTCACTAAGTCACTAGACGAGACCAATTTCCCATTTTTCAAAATGGAACTGGGTATGCTGAACAAGGACTCGTGAAGATGGCCAAAAAGATGGGAATTCACTCGAAAAATTCTTCAGAAAGAAGAAAAATTTTTCCAAGGCAAAAACGTCGATTGTCGGTCAGTAGAACTCAGCAATTCGTCAGATATAAATGGCTTATTTTGATGAATTTTACTCTGCGTCCAGTTAATTTTGCCAAATTTCACTTAGGTAAAAAATTTCTTTCCTATATTGGATCCGAAGAGTCATGGATTATCAGATATGCACCATTCCGATGTCAAATTTTAAATTATATATATATATATATATATATATATATATAATAAGGGTTGGGGGAAACCACTCCACTCATCGAAAGAGACTCCGATTCGGCGCCAAACTAGTATCTCTCACAACGATTTGTTTCTCAGAGACTGTACATCTTCTCCATCCTGAAGGCCCGTCGTCTGTAGTTTGATTCAACCTCCGATTTGTTATCACTGCGTCAGTGAGTAGAAGAAATCAAGTCAAGTTCCGACAGGTCTGGACAGAGCCGAACTCAACGTTTTCATACTTCTATTCTCCATGGCCCCTCGAAATACTAGCGACTTGCTAGGAGATGGAGAATTTGTTCGTATGGGTTTTGCCTCTACATCCGATGAATTAAGTAATGTGATTCTCATGCTATAGTCCATCGGCCTCTCTTTTATACTAGAACATCCGTGCAAGATTTTGGATAAAGATATCTTGGAATTCTATCAGCATGCTAAAGTCTGCAAGGAGGATACAGTTGTTACGAGCAAAGTACGTCAGACAAAAGTCAAAGTGAAGGCATCCCTCCTGACTAGGTATTTGCTGCTTCTTGTGAGGAGGCCATTTAACTCAAAGAAGAGGACTTTACTAGGACTCTATTATTCAATGGATTACGCAGGGGCATAAAGGAAGTTAAGAAAAAAGGGATGATTGATGAAGGAAAGCTACTTTCCGATATCATTGGTAAAGTATTGTTTTGCAAAATAGGTTCACATAATTATATTTCTTCTGAGATGTTCAAGATAATCGTGGAAATCATCTATAGAAAGAGAATGGATTGGGGTGCACTATGGTTTGAGAAGATCAAGGATAGTCTGCGCACACCAAATTTTTGAAGAATACTTAGTTTATATCTGAACCAGATGGATAGGGATAAATTTGATATGTTCAAGGGAGTACCTATCCACCACTTGAAGAAAATCGATTCTTTAATCCTCTCGAGGTGGGATAGGAGGATCTTGAGGCCAGGGGAGCCAGATATTTGCTTGTAGAGGAGGAAGAACTGTTCTTAAGGATAGGATTCCTTCTCCAAACCCTAAGGAAAATCCTTGGAGATTGAGTGTAGGAACTGAGAGGGAGACAGTTGATACAGTTACAGGGAGTGTTGCTGCTAAGGAGATAGTGCCTGATGGTGACTAAGTTAATGGTGCTATTGAGGATGATTCTAATGTTGCTAATTAAGAAATAAATAATGATGAGGTATTGGTTGTTGCTGATGCGCACAAAGTTGCTGATAATGCTAATGACGGTGCTAAGCAGGTGTCAGTAGACATCATGATTGCCCCTCTCAAAGAGATTACTCCTACTTTTGCTTCTGAGGGGGAGGTTAGTGGTCGCTAAGCTTCGAAGAATATAGAAGCAACCGAACTAGCAATCCAATGAGGTAAGTATACCTATCGAACTGTAGCTAGGGGACACAAGTGTCGTATTGAAATCTGGGAACTGTTGAGTTCACTTACTCACACGAAGGCTATTATTTTATCGACAGAAAAACTAGGGTTTGAGAAACTAATTGCAATTAAAGAAAAAAAACTATGCTAGAAAGAGAACTATTACAGTAAATTAAAGGTCTATTAGAAGCGATTACAATGAAGGGCTGAAAAGATGAAATGGAAATGCACTCGATCAAGAATCACCTCGGCTAAAGTCGGCTAAGAAATGCGATAAAAACCTAAACTTAATAGGGTAAAGGTCGTTGACCATGGAGGCTCCTAAAGCTCGAACACGCTTCTCTCCAAGTCGTTCCCAACTGAGTTTAGGAAGGTCCGACTGACTCTCGTCTAAATAAGAGGCCTAAAGCTCGATTTATATAGTAAACCCCACTATTGGATTTTACTCCAATCCGTGAGATTTGGACGTCTGCCTCTCTCGAGGGGTGCGTACAACTCCCTTTACTCTTGAGCACTCACTTCAAACTATCGACCACTCGGCTAGCCAAGAATGAAAGCAAAGGTGGAGAATATATATCGATGATATATCTCCAACCCAAGATAATTCAAGAGTAATTGATCAAGGGCAAACCCTAAAAAGAAAAGGTAGAATTAAAGAATTATAACTTAATCACTCGAACCTCGGATCATCAAGACTGAGTACAAGGAGGATTAGTTAATAATAATGGAGTGGAGGAGGGGGTGAGTAGTAAAGCATAATAAGAACACAAGTAAGAAAAGAGCACTTTTATTAATACTAGAAGAGAGCTACACTTGCATGAAATGAAAAATTACACTTGCACGAAATTAAAATCATATTCTAGCCCTACAATTATCAACTAAAACAAGTGCATAAATTATAATAAAAGCTATTACAAAGGCTAAAACTAAACTAAGGTTAAGGGAAACACAAAATGTGAAAGAGAGAGAGAGAGAAGAACACTAAAAAAGAACAAGAAACAAAGGGGCAACACCTCCCCTCTCAACCCAAGCTTTTTGAAATGGAAGGGGGGTCTGAATTTATAGGAAAAATTCACGGGTTGGTCATGCCCTTTGACACGCCCTAGGGGGGCGTGTCAGGAGGCGTGAAAGGTACGGGGTTGACCTCAGGCTCTGGTTTTTGGCGGGAAGGATGATTGCTTCTGTACGTCGGTGGACATGCCCTGGGTCACGCCCGTATAGGGTGGGCGTAACACGCATGTTGCGTCGAAATCATTGGTCAAAAATCTGTCAGTCATCGGAAAGGAGGGGTCACGCCCTATGTCACGCCCGTGATGGGGGCGTAACAATACGTTTGGCGTGCTGAGTCGAAATTGTATTTAATACGGTGGGAGGCTTCGGGAAGAGGACGACACGCCCCGTGTCATGCCCGGGGACACGCCCGGGGACACGTATGGGGAGGGTGTGTCAGGGGGGCGTGACAGCCATTTTTCCTAGTATTTTGTCGTTGTCATCAGGCTTCATCGAGATCAGGAGACACGCCCTTGGTCATGCCCAGGGAGGGCGTGACAGGGGGACGTGACAGGTCATTTTGGCCAAACTTTTGGAAACCTGCAAAAAGAAAAGAAAATGTTAGTGGCAATTATTTACATAAAAACGATAAAAAATAAACAATTAAGACATGATTTGTACATTATAAACTAGAAAATACGATAATAGTTTTGGCTACAAAATGTTTTATTAAATTCCCCCAAGCTTAAGCTTTGCTTGTCCCCAAGAAAAAATATAAAAACTAGATAATCATAAAAAGGACTAATCAAAAGTTATAATTATGCCCACACAAGTACTATGCGAAATTCTAAGTAGGGAAAAGGTGAAACGTAAATCTAAAAAAATTATTTAGGTATGGTTAAACTTTTATAGACTTTACTTAACGAAAATAAATCATCCAAAATTTTAACAAGAATCTTTAAATAGATTTAAGCAAAGTAACGAAAATGAAAAATGCATTGAGTTGTTACTAGATCCAAAGAGGCATTTTATACCCAACTTAAATAAAAAACAACAATCTAAATTTAAATCCAAGACTTAACTAGTCTACTATTTTTCTTTACCTAGCTAAAAGAAAACCTAGGAGCATGAATCAATCGAACTTAATAGGACTGAAACATTTTGTTTAGGAATATATTTAGGAATGGAATTAAAAGATAAACATGAAGGCTTAAAATCACGTTAAACCATAAATTAAGAGCTTCAAAAATCTTCATTGAAAAATATATATATATATATATATATTTTTTTTTTCAAAACAAAGGCCTTCAACATTTTGAAATTGGACATAAAAAGAAGCAAAACTTTTGAGCATCCTTTTTCAAAAAGATTTCCAAAAAAAATTCAAAGCAAACCTATCACATCATGAAATTTATGAAGCTCAAAAATTTAAGCGTGATAAGGAGGGTTGGAATAATTGGCTTTGGTGAAGATGGTTTGAAAAGTCGAGTTATCAAATGAAATTTGGAAAAAGGTTCAAAAGCGGCTAATTAGGGGGATAATTTTAGGGTTAGCAAGAAGGCTCAAACAAAAATAAAAATGTACTATATCATTTTCATGCTCCTAAAGTTTGCCTAAAGCATTAGTTTTGAAAAATTTCAAAAAGTAGGTCCTAGAAATTAAATAGAGATTAATGAACTTGTTTTAAAAATAAGGATAATATGAGTCTAGAATCATTCACATCTACTACGCTAATCAATAGTTGACTTTACAAAAATTATATAAAAATGAAAAGGAAAATAGTGGATGATGAATTTTTGAGAAAGTAAAGAAAATAAAAAAGGAAAACCATAATGGAAATGCGAGTTTTAGAAAAATATTTTTCCTTAACATTCTACTGGGAATTAGAAAAACAGAATGACCAGCATTTTACTTGTGAAACATTATTAAAAAGGACGATTAGAGATATTATAATTAACTAAGTTGTTTATTGGAAATTTTGAGTAAAATAAAACAAAAATTAGGGGTACTATTGAGATACCAAAATGTCTAAACTATTAAAGTAAGAACAAAAAATCAAATATTTTCTTAAAATTTTTGAAATATTCTCTTTTTATGGATTTTGGAAATCTTTTCTTTTTTTTGGAATTTTAAGATATTAATTTTTTTTGTTTTTTTATAAAAAATATACACAAAAAGAAAAAATATTTACATTAAGCAAAAGGAAGGAGGAAGTCCACCCACAAGCATAAAATGGTCATTGTCCTCAATGGCAAAAGAAGGGGATTGGAGAAGGAGAGAAAATTAAAGTACAGAATTGAAAAACAGAATTGAAAAACAGGTACTTCTCCGAATTTATTTGCTGCAAAAGCTGAGTGATGTCGCTCCCCCAAGCTTCTTATTTGGACTACGTGATGGATTCAGCAACATTATAGCCGGCGATCGCAGAAGCTTCAGCTTGTCGGAGCCGTCCGGGGAAAAAATTGTAAAATAAAGAAAATAAAAAAAATGATAACATGGGTTGCCTCCCAAGAGCGCCCTTTGTTTAAAGCGTCGTTTGTGTTCGACGCATCAAAATAATATTGTCCAAAAATATTGTGTCCAGAATAATAATTAAAGTTTTTTTAAAAATAAATAAATAAATAAAAGTTAGAAGTTAGAGTTCATACAGTCGATACTTAATAATGATTGGACTGACATCATCATCACCAGAGAAATAATGTTTTAGACGTTTACCATTCACTTTTAAATTGCCCTTATCAGGGTGAGAAATCAAAACAGTACCATACAGAAATACTTCTAAAACAGAAAAGGGCCCAAACCAACGAGATTTTAATTTTCTAGGAAATAAACGCAATCGAGAATTATATAAAAGAACTTGGTCTCCCGGCTTAAAGGTTTTCGGATGCCTTAAGTGCATATCATGCAAACGCTTCATCCGATCTTTATAAAGTTTGTTATTTTCATAAGCATAAGAGCGCCACTCGTCGAGCTCATTGAGTTGAAATTTTCTAAGGTCGCCGACTGAATGGGGATCGAAGTTTAAAAATCTTAAGGCCAAAAAAGCACGGTGTTCTAATTCTATATGTAAATGGCATGATTTTCCATAGAATAGCCGATACGGCGTACATCCGAGGGAGATTTTGTATGCTGTTCGGTAGGCCCATAGAGCATCGTCTAATTTGGCTTACCAGTCTTTCCTAAAAGTTGAAACAGTCTTTTCTAAAATTCTTTTTATTTCTCTATTCACTACTTCGACTTGTCTGTTAGTTTGGGGGTGGTAGGCAGTTGAAAGCTTAAGTGTAACACCATATTTTTTAAGGATTTTTAAAAACTGTGCATTATAGAAATGGTAACCCCTATCGCTAATGATGGCGCGCGGCGTACCGAATCTAGAACACAATTTTTTTTAAAACGTGACGACAACATGGGAGTCATTTGTAGGAAGAGCTTGGGCCTCTGCCCATCGTGAAACATAATAAATGGCAACTAAAATAAACTTATTTTCGAAGCTAGAAGGAAGGGGGCCAACAAAATCGATTCTCCAGAGGTCGAAAATTTCGCACTCAAGGAAATAATTTTGCGGCATTTCATTTTTACTGGAAATGTTGCCCGACTGTTGGCAACTATCACACCTACTTACAGAGGCTTGCACGTCTTTAAACAGGCTAGGCCAGTAAAAACCCGCGCAAAGCCCCTTGTGAGCTATGCGAGCAGCTTGATAGTGCCCACCCGTCGGACCTTCATGTAAGTGTTTTAAAATATCTAAACTTTCTTCATAAGAAACACATCTCCTTATCACTTGATCCGCACAGACTCTGAAAAGATGCGGGTCTTCCCAAAAATAGTTCTTCAGCTAAGAAAAGAATTTCTTCTTTTGCTGAGAGGAGAACTCTTTTGGGAGCACCCGGGCCACTAAATAGTTGGCGATGTCTGCGAACCAAGGAGAAGTGGATGTTTTAATTGAAAGCAGCTTCTCATGAGGAAAATAATCGTTAAAAGATTTTTCATTTAATTTTTCTATAAATGGATTGTCTAGTCTGGAGAGATGGTCGGCGACCAAGTTCTGTGCTCCTCGCTTATCACGGATCTCTAAGTAATATTTGTGGAGGAGTAAGGCCCAGCGAATCAAGCACGGCTTGGCATCCATTTTGGAAAGAATATATTTGAAGGTCGAGTGGTCCATAAAAACAATAATTTTCGAGAGTGTAATATAAGGACGGAATTTATCGAAAGCGAATACTTCAGCTAGGAGATCCTTCTCGGTCATGGTGCAATTTTCCTATGCAGATGTGAGTGTTTTAATAGCGTAATAGATGGGGTGGAAGTTTTTAGATATGCGTTGACCTAATACGGCTCCCACCGTGAAACTACTCGCATCAGACATTATCTCAAATAGAAGGTCGCAAACTAGAGCTATCATAATTGGTGCGTTAATTAACTTTTCTTTTATTAATTCAAAGGCAGAAAGGCAAGAGTCATCAAAAATGAATGGGGCATCTTTTTCTAGAAGATGGGTAAGGGGCTTGGTGATCTTGGAGAAGTCCTTTATGAAGCGGCCGTAGAAACCAGCGTGACCTAAGAAACTTCTTATAGCTTTTATATTCGTAGGCGGTGGCAGCTTCTCGATAACTTCTATCTTCGCATTATCTACCTCAATACCTCTCGCAAAAATTTTATGACCCAAAACTAACCCTTCCCTCACCGAAAAATGGCATTTTTCCCAATTTAGGGCAAGGTTAGTCTCTTCGCATCGTTCTAAGACTTTTTGAGGTTTTCTAAACATCTATCAAAGGAATCGCCGAACACGGAGAAATCGTCAGTAAATACCTCCATAATGCTTTCTACTTACTTGTCAAAGATAGCAAGCATACATCGATGGAATGTCGCTGGCGCATTGCACAATCCAAACCACATTCTTCGGTAGGCGAAGGTGCCGAAGGGAAAAGTAAACGTAGTTTTCACTTGGACTTCAGGATAGATGGGGATTCAAAAATACCCCGAGAGACCATCGAGAAAACAATAAAAGCTATGGTCGGATAATCATTCTAAAATCTGGTCGATAAATGACAAAGGAAAGTTGTCCTTGCGGGTGGCGTCATTAAGCTACCTATAATCTATACACATACGCCAACCCTTCACCGTTAGTGTTGGGATTAATTCGTTATTTTCATTACTAACTACCATTATCCTTCCATTCTTTGGTACTACCTGAACAGGGCTAACCCACTTACTATCTGATATAGGGTAGATAATTCCTGCGTCTAATAATTTCATAATTTCACCCTTAACTACTTCTTTCATGTTCGGGTTTATACAGTGCTGAGGTTGAATGGAGTTACGCGAATTATCTTCCATTAAAATTTTAAGAGTGCAGAAAGATGGGCTTATGCCCTTGATATCAGAAATATGCCAAGCAATAGCTCGGCGATGTTTATGTAGAACTACAAGAAGTTTTTCATTTTGGAAATCCGTGAGGTAGGCCGAAACTATAACTGGAAGCTTGGAGTCTTTTTCTAAGAAGGCGTACTTGAGATGTTAAGGAAGTTCTTTAAGTTCTAGGGTAGGGGGTTTTTCATTAGAGGTTTTAGAAATTCTTTCTTTTTTAAATACTATATCTTCGTAGATCTTTTTAGACGGAAAATTAAAAGGGGTGGAGATGGTGGCCAAGAAGGCTTCTTGCAATGATTCAGTTGGAAGAGTAGAAGAGGAGCAAAAATCAGAAAATTCTCTTTCCAAATTAGATAGAAGATAAGAGGATTCTACACTTTCTTCACTTAGGTGTAGCGATTCAGTTGGAAGAGAAGAGGAGGAACAAAAAGCAGAAAATTCTTTTTCAAAATTAGAGAGGCAATAGGAGGATTCAACACTCACAGCATCTATGAAAAAGAAGGAGTCATCGTTTGCTAAGGTATTTTCATCGAATGTATGATAGAGAAAGTGACTTTGTCATCGCCTACTTGAAGGAAGATCTTACCATTGCTTACGTCAATGATAGCTCGGGAGGTGGAAAGGAAGGGTCGGCCAAGGATCAAGGGAACCTCGATGTCTTCTTCGATGTCCAAAATGACGAAGTCCACCGGGAAGATGAACTTGTCAACTTTTACTAAGACATCCTCAACTATTCCTAATGGGTACTTAACGGATCTGTCGGCGAGCTGGATACTCATGCGTGTGGGGTTTAGGATACCAATTCCTAACTTCTTAAACAACGAGAGGGACATCAGGTTAATAATACTCGCACCTAAGTCAACTAATGTATGCTTGACAAAAAGATCACAAAAGACACATATAATAGAAAAACTACCCGGGTCACTGATTTTCTTTTGTAAGCCGTTTGTCAAAACCCTAGAGCACTCGACATTTAACGTGATGTGCGACAAGTTCTCTAACTTCTTCTTGTTGGTCAGGAGGTCTTTAAGGTACTTGGCGTACTTCGAAATCTGGGAAATCGCTTCATGGAAGGGCAGATTTATGTGGATTTGCTTAAACATCTCTAAGAAACGAGAGTATTGATCGTCCTGACGTTGTTTATTAAGTTCTGAAGGGCAAGGAGGATTTGGATTATTTTAAAGATGGGTGGTGGAGTGAGATATTTTTCTAATGCGGAGAGAGGGGTGGTAATTTCTTCTTCAACAGAGGGTGGAATTTTTAAAATGTGAGCGGAGCTTTGATTTTTAAAAATAGGAGCGAGGCTTTGATTTTTAAAAGCGGGGGTGGAGCTTGGCTCGGGTTCTTCACTAACATTACCGGGAACTTGTTTCCCACTCCGAAGAGTTATAGCTTTCGTTCGCTCTCTCGGGTTGGGATCGGTATTGGAAGGAAGAGACCCTGTGGGTCGCTCAGAAATAATTTTAGTGAGTTGTCCTACTTGATTTTCAAGACTTTTAACGCTTCCAATTAAGGTTCTTATCGTAGCGTCATCTGTGACGTTATATTTGGAAAGTAACTCCTCCAAGCTTTTAGGTTTTGGATAATTTTGAAGAGGTAGAGGTGGTGCAGAAAAATAATTTTGAGGTGGCGGGTGCATCGCGTTGGATGGATTACTCCATGAAAAATTCGGGTGGTTTCTTAAAGCAATATTATAACTATTCAGAAAATTAAAACCAGGAGGATGAAAATTCGTAGTAGAAAAATTATTAAAAGCATTTATTGGCATATTGTTAACAAAATCAAATTGTTCTGGGGTAAGAGTTGCAGATTTCCATACCTGAGGGGCGGAGGCAGCAGTCATCTACGTTATCTTTTTGCTTAATATTTCAACTTGTAGGGCGAGCTGGGAGACGTTTTCCACTTCAAAGATACCTGCAGCTTTGTTTGGGCGGGACCTAGGCACATTCCACTGATAAGTGTTCATGGCCATGTCCTCGAAAATATCAAGAGCTGCTTCCGGGGTCTTATGATTTAAAGTACCGCCAGAAGCTGCGTCTATCATTTGCTTTGTATTTTGATTTAGCCCATTATAAAACGTCTTCACTTGTAACCATACAGGCAGCGCATGATGTGGGCATCATCTTAATAATTCTTTAAATCTTTCCCAAGTTTCGTATAAGGTTTTAGAGTCTATTTCTCCAAAAGCGGAAATGTCTTCCTAAGTTTTGTTGTTTTAGCTGGCGGAAAATACTTCACCAAAAAATTTTCACTTATTTCATTCCAGGTGGCTATGCTATTTTTAGGTAGAGTGTTCAGCCACTGCTTAGACTTAGTTTTTAGAGAGAAGGGGAAGAGTCTTAGCCTTATTGCATCATTTGTGATACCATTTATCTTGAAGGTACATACCTCTTCCACAGGGGTGCAGACCTCTTCCACCTCCATCTCCACCTCCTTAGCCCCTCCCACAGCCTCTTAACCAGACAGTTCCTACATCCTCCTCTCCATCTCCTCTGCTCCTCCTTTCCAGGAGATGTAGTTGACCGCGGTCACATAGCACTCCCACACTACCTTGGGGTCTCCCCGGACCCATACCTAGATGCCCTTAGCGTTAAACTTGAGGAATTGATGGAAGGAGGATGGAATGCAATATAAGGCATTGATGAGGGGCTGCCCAAATATGGCGTTGTAGCTTCTAGGACTGTCCATAATGACGAACCTGCAGTTCCTGTAATGGCCCCCCAAGGTAACATGGAGCCCCAATACTCCTTCTACCTCCTTCCTTTCCCCGGAGAACCCGAAGAGAGGCCCATCTGATGCCAACACTCTTCTGGCCTCAACCTTCATCACATCGAACGCATATTTAAATACGACATTGATGTATCTCCCATTGTCTATGAGGATCCGAGAGACAGTGAAATTTTCGACGGTGGCTTGGACATCCAACACGTCGCAGAACGGATCCTCATGATCTTGCATGTCTTTTCGGGAGAAGGTAATCTTCTCATGTAGGGGAGGGGTTAAGGATGTGGAGACAATGCTCTGACGGTATATGGCATGGAGACTTTCCTAGCGGGAGGCCTCAACTCCTACACCTCCATTGATCAATCTAATCCCTCCTCGGCCTCTGACATGAGCCTGGTCCTCACATCTGTCTTCCTCTGCCTCCAGTAGGACTTCCTCTATCCGCACTTCCTGGATCCATTGCTGCTGCTGCTGGGCTTAACCCCTATCTCCCTTCATCTCCAAGAACTCCGAACAGGTAGCCGTCGCATACCATTCCTCCTGGTGGAAGTCATAGTAGGGCAGCTCCGCTCTACCTTCCGAACTCCTCCTATGGGCTCTCCACCTCCTCCCTAGATCTATTGTCATATCCTAGTGATGATTGGGGAGGGGGGGTCACTGGACCTGTCTCTAACCTGGAGGGTTGAACCTGCCCTGCCTTATTTGCAGTGCTCTCCTTTGTGGAATCCTCTCCTTGGGCCCTAGTCCTGCAACTCTGGCTGCCTCCAACCTAGTTAATTATTCAGCTCCCCACCATGGCTGCTACTGTTGCTGCTGCTAGTGCCGCTGTTTGGGCTCTGCCCACCTGTCCTCCTGTCCCCTTCCACCCCTGGCTCATTCACCTCCTCCACAGCCCACCTAGCTAACTTCTTATCAAATGTCGGGTAAGAGGCCTCCCCCTCGACTTCCTGGGTATCCCTTTACATCAGCTCCTCGAATGATAACAAAGGAACCCTCTTCAGCTCTATCCTGAAGAACCCCTACTACAGCCCTAGGGTAAAGGCCACCATGAGGGTGTACCCTAGCATCTCCTGCTCAAGGAGGACCTCCTCCTAGAACTGATCCACGTAGCTCCCTAGAGTTTCATACGCTCCCTGCTTGATGAGGAACATGGACTCTTACTCCTTCCTCTTCTTGGAAGTTATGAACCTCAGCAAGAACCTCTGACGCAGGTCCTCAATGCAGGAGATGGAGCTGGATGAAAGCTGATGGAACCAATCCCTCACCTTCTACTTGAGGGTGATGGCAAAGAGACTGCACTTAAAGGCATCTGACAGCTTCCTGATCGAAACCACATCCTCAAACTACTAGACATTCTTGACCAGATCATCCCTTCCGGTGTAGCAGGACATTTCCAGCTCGTTGAACCCCTCTAGAATTGGGGCGGATGAGACAAACTCGCTAAAGTAACTTCCAGCCGAGCTAGGGAATAAGGATCTCTCTTGTAGATCCCTCCCGGGGAGATTTCGCCCATTATCTTCCACCGCTGCTTCTTTCCAAGGTCGCCTAACAGGACTGAAGGTTTCGAGCACTCATCGCGAGCCATGAGTGTGAATGTTATGAGGATCTGCGTCTCTTGTTAGAAATCCTCAAACATGCCGAGATTGGCAAGAGGGGCGGAGGTTGCGATTCGGCCGGGTCAGAACTTTGCCCATCACTTCCAGTCATTGAGCTCGCTAAGGTTTTCAGTACTTGTCACTCTCCACACTCACCGCACCAAAATGTTGAAACCAGGAACCGGCTTCTGTGGAGTTCGAACCCTTGGGGAAGGGGTTACCACACACTTACTTCACTTAGAAAGCTTTGTTGGCCAAAGAATTAGAGCTCAAAACAGACCCAAGGCTCCAGCACGGAGGTCCCACCACACACCCGGAAGATCTTAGAGTGCTTCCCCTCCTTCGTCAGTGTTGAGCTAAGAGCACCTCAAAAAGCGCAAGAAGATCTGGGAATTGGAGAATAAGAAAAGCTTTCCTTCTGAGGTACTCCCTTAGAACTATTTATAGATTTCAAGGCCTACCCTGCAAATAGCTCAACTCCGCTGTTCTGAGCAGTTATATGCAGCCAAAAGGAGGTTTGCAAACAGGGAAACTCTACTGCTCTGAAGAGCTAAATGCAGACCTAATCACATTTAGCAGACCAAATTATAATAGCCACAAGATATCTGCACCCTACTTACAGGGGGAAATCAAGACCAGCTCACTACTAAATTGAGCGGACGCGGCCTAGCTCTCACAGCTCGCCTCTCTCTTTAGGCGAGCACGAGTCAGGCTCCTGCGGATCGCCTGCCCCTCGCATGAAGGCTGACCTGCAATCTCGGATGGAGGGTCACTTAGGCTAGTGCGAGCTGGTCGAGCTGTCTCGCACGGCTCACTCGCCCTGCCTGGCGGAAGCGGGCCAACTGTCCTTACTCGCTTTCCTACCTGGAAGACCTAGAGAAACTGAAAAGAAATCTGGCTAAGTCCCGAAGCATTGAGTGATGTTAGTTCACTCAACACCAAGCCCAGAAGGCGACGACAGGACAAGAAGCATTGAGTGGAGCCAGTTCGCTCAACACAAAGCATTTAGTAAAGCTAGTTCACTCAACGACAATCTTAGAAGGCATAAATAGGATAAGAAGCATTGAGCGAAGCCAGTTCACTCAAAGACATACTTAGAAGGCATCTACAGGACAAGCTTCACTCAAAGACTTAGAAGACATAGTCAGAAAATATATCTTAGCTCGCTCGCCTGCCTAGAGGACCCACTCGGCGAACACTGGTTTGTACATATATCATTGACTAGAGTTCTGACTTCTTCAAATAAGGGAAGATTGTTGGGTCCATTGATCACAATTTTCTAAATTTGAAGAAGGCCCACAAGTCAATGGTATACACATGAATGTATTGAATATATGTTCAAGTTCATTGTATGTAGGTTATACTCTATTACATTGATTTGACATGCAGTCAGAGTCACAATGATAGTTGGACTCAAGACAGGTTACTTGACAGGAAGAAAATCTACTAAGTACCGAAGCGTTAAGAGAATTCACTTCACTCAATGCTAAAAGCCTAAAAGCATTGACAGAACTACATACAGTCAAAGCCACAATGTTACTGACAAGAAATTTGTTCACTCAATGCCTACTCATCAAGAAATCTGTCCAAGTATAGAAACATTGAGTGAAGGCGAACGACTCAATGCCTCATCAAGAAATCTGTCCAAGTATAAAAGCGTTGAGTGAAGACGGACCACTCAATTCCTCATTAAGAAATCTATCTAAGGACAGAAGCATTTAGTGAAGACAATACAATCAATGTCTACTTAACAAGATTTCTATCTAAGTATAGAAGCGTTGAGTGAAGATGAACCACACAATTCCTCATCAAGAAGTCAGGCTAAGTCAGAGAAAGCATTTTGTGTGGAAGCTTCACTCAACACCTTCATGCAGAGAAATTTCAACCAAGTCCAGAAGCATTGAGTGATAAAGGGTCACTCAGTGCCTTAATAGTTAGACTATAAAAGTCAAATGCATTGAGTGATGAAGGATCACTCAACGCCTAAAGATGTAGTATTCTGCTTAGTATTTCCGCATCCAGTGAAAAGGCTTTATTCAATGCATAAGCAGATTGTCTAAAATTTGCTAAGTCCAGAAGCACTAAGTCATACTGACATCATCAAGAATTTAAATGTCACGGGCTTTGCACGCTAGATGATAATAAGCGCTGCATGCCTTTAGTACAACATTTAATGTAAAAGAAGTGTTGTAGTTGTTAACTCCGATTGATCCATTCTGCACAAAAAGTCATTGAACGGTAGGATACAAAAGAAGAGTCTCGAGAAAGAAGAAAAGTACTTTTTGGAACAAAGCTTTCTAGTCATCTTCTTTCCCTCGACGAAGTTGAAGTTTTCCAAGAACTTGCTCTTACAATTTGTGTGTGAATCACATACATAGTTGGTTGTTGAAGAAATAAATCACTGAAAGATAAATCTACCTTCAACAGCAAGATCAGAAAGTTCTCATTCTGAGTTCGAAGGAGAAGCAGAGAAAAAGTTAGTTGGTTGAAGAAACTGAGAACTAAAGAATCAGTTTGTCTTCAGCAGCAAGATCGGAAAGTTCTCTTTCTGAGTAAGAATAAGCCGAGCAAAGCCAAGTTGTTGGTGTTCTTTAAGGCCACTGCAATCAATTCAACCACATAAAAGGTTTGAAGGAACAGTGCTCTGCAAATATCTTTTTAGCACAAGCAGAAACATCCTGGAGATCTATTCTTAGTGCTGTGAAGAAGATAGGTCTGAGCTTTCTCAGTTCAAGAATAAGAAGGCTTAGAGAATCATTTCTCTGGAGTCAAAGTTAGGGCTGAGTTTACTTAGTACTTAATGACAAACTCAGAGAACATTCTCTCTTGATTCAATCATCAACAACAATCTCTTTTTCAATAGGATCTTAATTGATCTGAACTGTTAGCCTAAGATATAAAGGCTGAGTTGTAGGATCCTAATGTGGATCTGAGGTAGGGCATGTGTTCCTAAGGTAGGAGATATATTCTCTATGGTAGGATTCTGTTGAGCATCTTAGGTTGGGCTTATGGCCTGATGTACGATATGAATCAGATCTTAGCTATAGGAGAGTTAAACTCTCTAAGTGTAGGGTTATCCTCCTAGCCTAAGTTGTGGACTTTTGATTTAGTCTGAGGTAGATGATCTTAAGGATCACTGAGCTGTAGGATATATTATCTCTGAGTTATAGGGATTTGGCCTGAGATAGGACTTGGAGGAAGTCTGAGAGATCCTAAGGGATCTTTGTTGTAAGCTAATTGAGCTGTGCTTGGAGAAGATTGCCTTGTCTAACACATTGTTAGAAAGGTAGGAGGGACAGTGGATGTACTTATACCTTGAGGAACCACTATAAATCCTGGTGTGATGTGTCTCATTCTTGAAAGCTAACTTAATAACTGAAGACTCATCACACCTAAATCAAAATGTAGTCAAAAAGACTAAGGAACGTATTCATCCCCCCCCTCTAGGTGTATACCTACTCTTGAAAGAAAAGCTTCCAATAGCCAGTAAACTCCTATTTTAACTATTGTCAGAGCCAAGTTGATCATTTATAGTCTAATATATAGGATATTAATCTATAAAAGGTTAACCATTGATCAAAAGATCATTTCAGCTGCAACTATAAATTCACAATTTTATTTGTAACTATAAACCGTGCAAATCACGCAATGATCGAACTAAATAAAATAAAATAAACCTCCACTACAGGAATAGTGCAGAAGACACAATAGTAGAAAATAATAACTCAAAATAACAACTTAGACGTGCACGCGGCAAAGGCACAATTGAACTGCATGCTTCTAATTTTGTTGTTAGGTGAGGAGTTTGGACAGGTAAAGGCTTGGGAGGGACTTGCAATGGCTGTAAGGGGAGGATGTTAGCGGGCTTTGTATTGTCTATTAGAGAAGAGGGAGGCTACATGAAGGCCTCACAATGGGGTTGGGAGAAGGCAGATGGGATTAGTATCTGGGAGAAGGGAGTAAGGCAAGAAGATAGGGGGCAGGCTTGAGGTTGCGAGGGTCTGAAGGTTCCAAGGAGAGTGGATGTTAAGGGGGAAGTAACCTTGGCATTCTAAATGAGGGGAAGTAGGGTTTGGAATGGATTTGGTAGCATGGTTGGGGGTCAGAAGGGGCTGACGGCTTAGAGGGGATATGAAAATAGGATGGGGTGGCTGGTATTGGCAGGCGAAAGGGGAAACAGGATGCTACAGGCGATGTGACCGGAAGACAGGCGATAAATGGGGACTAGAAGGGGAGACTGTTACTATAGATGGATGTGGAATATAAAAGAGAGCGAAGGAGGGCATGTTTGGAGTCGCACAAGACAGGTTTTCATCCAGCATCACACCTAATGGGGAGGCTGTATGAGCCCCCTCCAAGAACACAACACATGGCCGAGGGGAGTCTTATGCACAGAACAGCTGCCTTGCCATAGCATCAACACATGGGTCGACTGGTACAAAAAGATGCCTACTCTACAAGCTCTTTATAATATCATCAATTCCAACCCAATAAAAGAAAGTACAGAAGTCATTTCATCACAATAAGCAAATGTAAAAACACAGTACATGAATAATAAGGAACTACATCAGTTCTTTTAATATCAGAGTACAACAAAAATTGCCCAAAGCCTACACCAGAATGCTCAAGCTCACATTAGTGACCGATCGTTGCGATGGTATCGTCATATCAGGCTCTGTCCTCAGAGTTTGGCTTCTCTCCTGCATAACCTGTTGCTGCTGCTCTATCTGTTGAGTTTCCTCCTAAAAAGGTAGTCATAAAAATCATTAGTCATGATGACTAAGTGGCTATCTTATCCACTCACCCCAGCGACTCTTAGGCACCGGGCGGAAGAAATAAAAGAAGGTAATATATATATATGTATATATATATACATATATGAATATATATATATACGAGTGCCCGACACAGGGCTCCGCCCCTATGGCTACGCACCACAGTACCCTGCCTGTGATAGCGGGCTTTGCCCGCCCACGACGGATCGCTGCGTACTGCGTCCGCATCAATTTAAGTTCCTGACACGGGGCCTCGTCCCTATGGCCCATCGCATCTATGCTTATCTATTTTTTAAAAAATATTAGAAGGTAATTAAAACCTAACAGTTTTTAATAAAACTGGGCAAATTTATTTAATAAACCTGTGCAGTTTTTTAAATTAAAACATGCGTAATTTTTTTGTTTTTGAATAAAAACTGGCTGTGCCTTCCTTATCATGGGATAGTCCCACATCACCTAAATAATTATAACCACATAGTTTATATAGAGTGCAGTGTAGTATTTATTATAACCCCATAGTTACTCTAATAATTTGAACAGTGGGCGGGGATCCCAAAAGGCGGCTATACAGAGTGCAGTCATTATTCTTATCGGTTGGGTCGCAACTTCGGGATGGCCGAGCTTTTTAAATTTCTTCATATTTTTACATAGCTTTAGGACTATCTCTAGTAGGTTTAGGAACCCTAAAAAAATTGAAGAGAGAATGTGTGTTTGATCAGACAGCTGATGAAAAATGTATTTAGATCGGACGGCCCAATTCACTCCAATGAATTTAAAATTCATGCCTTTGATATTTCTATTATTATAGTAGATATATATGTATATATATATACATATATATGTATAAATATGCACATATATATGTATAAATACATATATAAATATGTATATATATATATATATGTGTACATATATATATGTACATATATATCTTTAACACCTATAAAGAAATACTTAACGGTTTTTAAAATCTTGATTTTAAAATCCATTGGAGCATTCTAGGCCATCAGATCTTGCTTTTTTATTATCACCGTTCACTAAAAAAAGTTAGGTATCCAAAAGCTACTAATGCTTACAGATCAAAGAGAAAGAGAGGGAGAGAGAGAAAGAATGGGAGAGAGAGGGAGAGAGGGCGGTGGGAGAGAGAGGGAGACAGAGTTGGCAGCGGGATAGAGTAGGTATGATATATATTATTAATTATTATACATATATAGTATTATTAAGAAAGAGAGGAGAGGAAGGACCGAAGGAGTGTGCGGAGGAGAGGGAGAGAGAGGGAGAGAGAGAGAGAGAGATGGAAAGAAAGAGAGAGATTAATAAGAATAAAGATAGTGAAAAAAATAATTTTCTTACTAATAAAAATAATTTTTTATTAAAATAAGTATTAAAATATTGATTTATATTTTTTACGGTCATTTTGAGTACACATATATATATGTTGCGGGCGCAGCCTGCAGTGACCTGTCAGGGCGGGCGAAGCACGCCGTCACTGGCCGAGTACTGTCGTGTTTGGTCATAGGGGCGGGTGTCGGGCATGGACGAAGCCAACCGTCACTAGCCGATTACTGTCACGATTGGTCGTAGGGACGGAGCCCCATGTCGGGAACTCGTATATATATATATATATATATATATATATATATATATATATACATATATATATATATAAATTGTGTGAGTACAAGCAGGTGGTATAATTATATTCATCATCAGAGTAGCAATAGTAGTGTATAGCAAGTAATTACATCATTATACACTAGCAATTCGTAAAGGTAAGAGCAATCAACTACAACATATAGTTCTACAACAGGAATGTAACTTAACTTATAAAAATGCTCATACAAATTTATAAGTTAAAGATCGGCTTAATAAAAAGTAACTCATCATATAAAAGTGCCCATATAAATTTATATGATAAGTATCTTATGCGGTGCAATGAAATGTTATGATATGAATGCAACATGATGACTCACCCATGATCACACATACGCACACTACAATCTAACATAGTCCTTTAGTTCACACTTTTCTAGCAGGTAGCTAACCTCTCAGGTGTCATCCGTCGTTGCTAGATGGTGATAGTAGAGAGGGCATTTCCACTACTAAGCGGGTATCCACACAAGCAGGCCTAGGCCTCCATATGCCACAACACTAAGAGCACAACAGCGGAGCCTCTGCGTACTACGACTTAGAGGGGTCTCGGGTAGATGTGCACCAAGAACACATACCAAACTTACCTATCACCGTAGCATGAAAGGAGCCTATGGGAGTGTATCAATAAAGGACCATGCCAAACCGTCCACTAGCATGGAAGGAGCCTCGAGAATGAGCATCGAGGAGCAAGCCCAACCGCCAAAGGTCTATTAGTCAACTCCCATCGGTGTGACGACTTGCAAGCCTTGAGACCTGCCACACTATCCTTAACCTAGGATTATGACACCGTGTGTCAACACACACCACATGCAATTTCACTTATTCATGCCATCAAACATCTAAGGTCTCCAACCGTGTCCCATCTCATCATTACCAATCCAGTTCTCAAAAGCACTCAAGGGCTCCACACTGAGTCCATTATCATCATACCAGTCTAGTGCTCAAAAGCACTCATGGCCTACCTTAGCATGGAAAACTAATCCTCTTTGTTATCAATCCCATCATATCTTCATTAACTGAGATAAGTGACTAACAAATCACATGGCCATAAGAATTTTCTCATCTAGTCCTTTTATAATTTAGCTTGCACCTGCATATCAAATCATACATCTTCCCCAAATTATATTTCATTAAACACCTAAGATTCAACATGATCAACATAACCTTGCATGGAATACATCACACGTTCTCCTAATAATTATAAATACCAGCATAGCTATAGGCTACATATTCATGCATCATGCATCACAAACTCTTCCAAACCAATAACATTTATTGCCTTGTTATTAAGTGCATGTTTACCTGATTTCAGGGTTAAATCATATAAAACCAAGGTTCACCCAAAACCATTTACTTATCATGGTTATATATAATAAACTCACCAAATCCAAATATCATTTGGCTACAATCTTCCTATTGAACACAAACATCCGAATGCAAGCCTAACACATAACTTACTTAGACAGAAAGTCTATCCCGACCTTATGTTATTTTAGCCAAATCATAACCTACACATAATATATTACAACATAGCCACTTCGACTGAACATTCCTGAGGCTACATGACTACCCAAATAATGGTAAACCATCCATTGGAAAGTTCTTTATGAGGGCTACAACATTTGTGTTCAGCCAAGACCTAGAAGTGCCTGGATCATGGCTTAAATCGAGCATGTAGCCTGCTACATATAGAAAACAGATTTATGTACGCATCTTA
Source organism: Platanthera zijinensis (assembly GCA_039513925.1). Taxonomy (NCBI): domain Eukaryota; kingdom Viridiplantae; phylum Streptophyta; class Magnoliopsida; order Asparagales; family Orchidaceae; genus Platanthera; species Platanthera zijinensis. The sequence continues at coordinate 125,742,727 of CM077080.1, forward strand.
AAGCCAAACAAATGATATCGGTTCGTCTTCTTCCTATATCCATTCCTACAAAGTTACATTCAGCTCTTTCTCCTCCCTTATTCACCCTAAATAGACCACCATTATTAAGGAAAACAAGTCCATCGTCTTCATAATGAAGAGAGGAAAGGTCGAAGACAACAAAACTAAGGTCCTAGCGTGGTCTCTTCCTAGGAGATCTTCATTTCGCACCAATGTCAAGCTCTCTTGAGCCGACATCTCTCCTATTTCATAACTAAAGATTTAGCACCAAAGGAGAGGGTAGGAATTGTTGAAAATCCTGAAGTGAAAGTGGTGTACTGGGAGACCTGTCTGCACATCCTGTGTGGACAAGACTGGCAATTAGCCAGGTCGGTAATAGTGTTACAGTCGGCTTTTGCTCTGGCAGCCTAGGACGTCTGTTCGGACAGTCTGTGTTAATAGAGGAGGTGGCTTGTCAGGTCGGGTTGTGTTTAGTCAGTAGTTGGTTCCTAGAAAGTAACTGGGAGGATAGGATTGAAATCCGCGGAGCATGCCAAGACTCACAAGGTGCGGACTCGGTTCATGTTCGTGGAGTCTGGGTTGCGGACTGGACCAGAGCTCAGGAGATCAGCTTGGTATGTGCCTTGTTCTAGATCTGGTGGCGCGGTTTGTGGAAACCGTGGAGTTAGCCGGTTAGAGCTGACTGGTGTCGGGGTTCGCCGGGTTGTGGGGGATGGCTCAGTCTAGGAGGTCGCCCGGTCTGCGTGGACTAATGCCTCTTTCCACCGAGTTCAGCAGTTTTCATCCTTGTGCGCTTTGGCTGTGGGCTTGAGTATGTGGACTAGAGTACTTTTCGCTAGCATGTGCGGACTGGAGCTATTCGCAGGTGGGCAAACTGGGGCATTATTCGTTGAGTCCGCCTGTATGGTGAAGTCTGGCTCGTCCTTGTCAACAAGTATGATTAGCTTGATGTACGGCCTTGGTGGATTTAACCAGGCGGACTAGTTATCTCGCATAGTCGCAGCGATCTGGTTATGTATCCACGGCTTGGCGGATACACTTGGTGCTCGCTGCGAGATAGGGTGGTGATCCAATAATCTAGGGCGGTGATCACACTCCTCTCTATGCCTATAAATAGGACCCCTTGTCACATTAAAGCCATCCAACTGAACAGTAAGTGAACTGGCGGATAGTTATTGCGGTTAAGCTTTTGTATCCCTGTGGTTTGAGGAGGTTGAAAAGTTTGTGTTTTGCAGGTTGTGCGCATAGCGCTGAAAAGTCAGGGACTTGGTTCTTACTGCGGTCAGGGACAGTGCGGACTCTGCAGATAACAACCAGCAGTTAAACAGCAGGCCACAGTTTGTGACTAAGCGGTCTCTCTTCTGCAACTAGTTTCCCATTTCAATAAGCTGTCTACATCTGGCAGCTTGGTTCAGTTTGGCAGCAGATCGCACGGTCTGTCAGCTTTGATGTAGGCCCGCTCTTTCGAGCATTTTGGTGGTCGGCGAAACAAACACGACACTCTCGAATAACTCTCACGCCACACTCAAACATTTAACGTCACAGCGAATTAATTAATATTATTACTACACTAATAATTATGGAGGGTTCGCAAATCCCTTAAAGATAATACCAAGGCGATAAGCCAAGGTCCTCTCAAGCGAAAAGAACCCACACGGTTCGATTGAGCGTGTTGTACCAAAAGAGAAACCATCGAAAACAAAAGATTCGGGCAAGGGTGGTTCTCTCCCAACAAAATAAAATGAGTGCCGCCACACCTCACAAACATAAATGAAAGAAATAAACACGATAATAACTAAGGGAAATTTAACCATGAATAATCAAGCATTACACAAGGCGCGCTATTTTCCAATGCCACAGGAATTATCTAAAGAAGAGAAACTCATAAAGGTGGAAATTTTCGTTAACCAACCGGATTTGATGAATCTGATTCACTCAACTAGAATTGTTCCTTAACAGCACCACCAGAGATATGCCGGAGGGAGAGAAATTCGTCGTCTTCTTCGTATCATGATATATTTGGAAATTCCCGGCGAAATCTTCTAAATATGGAAACAAATATCTCTAAATAAGGCAAGAGAGAGAAAAGGTGGTGGATTGAGAAATATTTAGGGAATGTAATATTTCTATTATGGTAGGCTAAGAGCTTAATTTGGAAAGTGATATTTGGATTTAGGATGAGGATGAGGAAGGGGTCAGGCTTGTTGGTGTTGGTGGTTGGTGGCTAAGATTTTTTGGAGGAGGGAGGGGCTCAGGTTGTTGGAGTTTGGTGGTGGCTGGGTTTTTGAGAGAGTAGGTGGCGGCTTGGAGGTTGGAGGATGGGCCGGGTAGGAAGGTGGTGTCTAGGGCTCATGTTTGCAAGGGAGTAGAGGAGAGTAAGAAGGAGGGAGGCCGTGATAGAGAGGGGGGGGAGAGGTGGCCGGTGGACAAAGAGGAAGAAGAAGGAGGAGGGCCGAAAACTTTCCTTGGAGGAGGAGGATGATTTCAATTCTTGAAATTGGTTTTCTTTTCATTCATTCACTAATGAGAAACAAAGGGGTACATGCCTATATATAGGCTACAACAAACACTCCAACTGGCTACATGCAGCCCAACATGAAAACTAAAATCTAAACTCATGGTTTTATAACATAATCATGTAACAACTAATACATGAAATTAAACACAAAAAAACAATGATAATTTTGAAATAAACAAATAATAAAATATATTAATACTCCATAATAATTTATTAATATTTATTATTAATAAATTATAAATGGGCTTGCACTACGAATGGCTATTGTGGCGACGCTCTTCATGGTCAAGTGTCAGTGCGCCATCGCAGTCTTCGAGTAGTTGCGGGCCGTCGTCTCCATTCATATCTACCGGGTCACCATCATCGTCAGAGGGAGGACGCACCTTGGCCACATGTCGTGGGAAGTTGGCTCCATCAATCCTCCCCCTCTTAAAAATACTCATCACTAATGAGTATGCCTGTGTGTACTTGCCTGGAAGGTCGTCAGTAGGGAAGAAGGACCTTCATGGCAAAAGGTGGTCTTGGAGGGACCTCAAATACGTGTTAGCCAAAGAAGGAAAAAGAATTTCAACAACATCCACCAACGTACCTTCGATGGAGACCGAGAAGGAGAACGATCCTAAAAAACTATAACCTTCCAACCCAATAGAAAGCATAGTGGAAAATATATACGGAGAGGTAGACATTTCAGGTTGCATTAAAGCATAATGCGTAAAGTATGTAATGATGAAAATAGGAGCTATGCCCCACTCAGTGGAAAATTTTAAAAGGAATGTCATGTCACCGAACTTTCGTAAAATTCGTAAAGAATAGACTAGCCAATTCGTTAATATTTCTAAACTGCCAGGGGCATCCGTTTAGGGGAGAGACAAACCAAAACCAAACTATTCACATAACGGTGGACAACTATTCGACACAACCTCACAAGTAATTTAAAGGACGCATTTAGAAGGGTCAAGAAATTAAAAATGTGACTAGTTAAATTAAAACCATGAGGGGAGAACCCATGTGCCACATGACTTGAATTAATAGTAAAGTATAACGGAATTATGTCCGGTGGCACAGGTGCTTTAAGTTCAAAAATTAATGTAGTGGGTTCCAACATTTTCGTTTTAACTTTGGAATTAAATTTTGATTTAAAAATATCATAATAAATAGTCAGCAGAAAACATTCGTCACCAACTACGTTCGCCCACGTCCTTCTATGTAAGCTTAACGAAAAGGCGGGAATAATAAACTTCTCCAAATATGAAGGGCTAGAAATGACTAAATCATCTACTCGAGCTAAGGGAATCGGAGGGAGAGTCGACAGGGTTGACTCCGTCGGGGAAACTAAGTCACACTCAACATCAAAGAATGGATTAAGCGTCCAAGAGAACGCCTTCGGTTGCAAGCCTTTAAAACCAAAAGTAAACTCAAATAGTGGATTCGTCCTCACAGAAAACTCATCCTTAGTTAACTTTTCGACCCAGAATGAATCCACCAAATCATTAGAAATTTTACTTAAGTCAGAAACAGTGATCGTCTCAATAGTAGGCAGATTCATATCCGATAAAATTTCCAAACTAACTCGGGCCTCAGGCAAAGGAGCTATCATCAAAGAAAAGCATATCGGGCCCTCAGTGCTACCGTCATCCAAAGATAATTTTTCCTCGTAGGGTAAATCTACTTCAACATCACATCCTATATCGACCAATTCTTCCCATGAGGTAGGGACATCGTCTAAGTCAAAATATGGGGATGGACAAATCGAGTCCTGGGGAGTATATAAATTGGCTTGAATACCAAGCGGAGATGATATCGGCAAGGAACAAACTCCCGGATGTATCACACTAAAATTATCCCAAACTGAACAACCATCCCAAGATGACTATTCCAATACCGTAGAAATATCTAATAAGCCTGGGCCAACCATAATAATATCGGGTCCTAGCAAGTCATCACCTAAATCAGTAACAGGTACGCTCTCAGCTTCGGATGACTCTATAGACTCTGCCGGAACGTCTACTGACTCAGGGTCATCAGAAGACTCCATGACTAAAATATCGTTGAAGGGGGCTGGAGATGATTCCTCAAAAGAGAAATCCTCATCCAGGTCCCTAGGGTAACCAATCTCCTCAACATCGCTACACTTGTTAGTGATAATAGCCTCGTCCTCAGTGACGAGCGCAATCGTAGAATCAGCCTCAGACTCATCAGGGGAATCAATAACTAGATCCAACAGCTCAGGGGGTGACTCTAAGGAGACTACGGGCGTAGTCAGAATAGAATGATCGATAGTGCCAAACCCAGATGTGTCACTAGTCTCACGTGTCTTGATTGACTGACTACCCACGATGATATGAACACTCTCATAATCATGTTGAGGTCTAGTGCCCTGGCGGGGAGAAGTAAACTTATGTGACGTCCTAGTACGGGAGTATGGGGTATCATACTTGTTCGATGTAGGCATAATCATAGGTGGCGCTTCACTCAGATTTTCAGATGACTGAGAACGACAGTGGGGAGGGTAATACTCATCCGTTAATAGATTCTTCATAATATTCCAACCTACAGGTGAATCGTCGAGGGATGTCCCAAAACGTCTCTCCTCATTGAGCCAAAAGGTCTGGGCTCGACTAAATAATTGAAGTCTCGCAACGAGAATCCTGTGAGGGTCCACAATCTGATATCTCTCAAAATAGCGCTCCATAGCCTTCACCCAGCATAAAAACTCTTGCGTTCCACCTAGCCCATCATAGGTCGGATCAGGAACTCTAACATGCATAGATGAGTGCGGTGCAACTTGATTAGCCTTTAGTTGGCCAATCAACCCCTAAATCTCTTCCACTACCGGGCAATGGAATGGCTTTCTAACTTTCATGACGGAACCTAAAGGTTTCATTCGGGAAACGTGAACATCGTAGGCCTTTTTTTTTTAATTGGAGAAAAATTTGAAATTTGGAATTTGAAATTTGAAATATTGAATTTTGAAATTTGAAATGTGAAATTGGAAATTTGAAATTTGAAATTTTGAAATTTGAAATTTGAAATTTGAATTTTAAATTTTAAAATTTTAAACTTTAAATTTGAAATTTCGAAATTTGAAATTTGAAATTTGAAATTTTAATTTAGAATTTTGAAATTTGAAATTCAAAATTTGAAATTTGAAATTTGAAATTTGAAATTTGAAATTTTGAAATTTGAAATTTGAAATTTTGAAATTTAAAATTTGAAATTTTTAAATTTGAAAATTGAAAATTGAAATTTTAATTTTTAATTTTGAAATTTGAAATTTGACATTTTAATTTTTTATTTTGAAATTTGAAATTTGAAATTTCGAAATTTGAAATCTGAAATTTAAAATTTATTTGTTTTTTCATTTGAAATTTGAAATGGTGGAATTTCAATGCATTTCATGAAAACTAATTTTCTAAATATTGATCTGCAACGAAACGGGTGAGTGCGTACGTACGTGACACATAAGAGGGGGAGGAGTGCCAATTAGGAAATTGACGAGAACCTCCCTCTAATACCAAATTGATGTAGGCTCGCTTTTTCGAGCGTTTTGGTGGTCGACGAAACAAACGCGACACTCTCGAATAACTCTCAAGTCACACTCAAGCATTTAGCGTCGCAACGGTTTAATTAATATTATTACTACACTAACAATTACGGAGGGTTCGCAAATCCCTTAAAGATAATACCAAGGCGATAAGCCAAGGTCCTCTCAAGCGAAAAGAACACACACGGTTCGATCGAGCGTGTTGTGCGAAAAGAGAAACCACCGAAAACAAAAGATTCGGGCAAGGGTGGTTCTCTCCCAACAAAATACAAACGAGGGCCTCAACACCTCATGAACTTAAACGAAAGAAATAAACACGACAATAACTAAAAGAAATTTAACCACGAAAAATCAAGTGTTACACAAGGCGCGCTATTTGCCAATGCCACAGGAATTATCTAAAGATGAGAAACTCATAAAGGTGGAAAGTTTCGTTACCCAACCGGATTTGATGAATCTGATTCACTCCACTAGAATAGTTCCTTTTCGGCACCACAAGAGATACGCCGGAGGGAGAGAAATTCATCGCCTTTTTCGTGTCACGCTGTATTTGGAAAGTCCCAGCGGAATCTTCTAAATATGGAAACAAATATCTTCAAATAAGGCAGGAGAGAGAAAATATGGTGGATTGAGAAATATTTAGGGAATGTAATATTTCTATTATGGTAGGCTAAGAGCTTAATTTGGAAAGTGATAATTGGATTTAGGAAGGGGATGAGGAAGGGGTCGGGCTTGTTGGTGTTGGTGGTTAGTGGCTAAGATTTTGTGGAGGAGGGAGGGGCTCGGGTTGTTGGAGTTTGGTGGTGGTCGGGTTTGTGAGAGAGAAGGTGGCAGCTTGGAGGTTAGAGGAGGGGCCAGGTAGTAAGGTGGTGGCTAGGGCTCGGGTTTGCAAGGGAGTAGAGGAGAGGAAGAAGGAGGGAGGCCGAGATAGAGAGGGGGGATAGGTGGCCGACGACCAAAGAGGAAGAAGAAGGAGGAGGGCCGAAAACTTGCCTTGGAGGAGGAGGAGGATTTCAATTCTTGAAATTTGTTTTCTTTTTATTCATTCACTAATGAGAAACAAAGGGGTACATGCCTATATATTGGCTACAACAAACACTCCAACTGGCTACATGCAGCCCAACATGAAAAATGAAATCTAAACTCATGGTTTTATTACATAACCATGTAACAACTAATACATGAAATTAAACACGAAATAATAATGATAATTTTGAAATAAAACAAATAATAGAATATATTAATACTCCATAATAATTTATTAATATTTATTATTTATAAATTATAAATGGGCTTGCGCTCCGGACGGCTATTGTGGCGACGCTCTTCATGGTCAAGTGTCAAGGCGCCATCGCAGTCTTCAAGTAGTTACGGGTCGTCGTCTCCATTCATATCTACCAGGTCACCATCTTTGTCAGAGGAAGGACGCTCCTTGGCAAGATGTCATGGGAAGTCGGCTCCATCAAGCTTGTAGATGGGCGGTTATAGTTCATCATTGGAATAACAGGATTTTCGAGCGGCTAGGTTGCGGTTTGGCGATCTCTTGGTTTGAGCGGACTAAGTAGCAGTTAGAAGTCGGGTTGGCGGTTACTCTTGGAGTCCCCTCAGCTTATTTTCTTTGCCTTGTAATTTGATTCCATCGAGTTCATTGGCAAATCATGTCTCTCCTCGTATACATCGGTTTGTAAAGATTTTTTTGATAGTACAAGTTTCTTCCTCTTCTATTTTCATCTAGTTAGTTTGACCCGGATAGGTTCAGTCTTCCTATGCCTGGTTTCCCGTTTTCCGCTTTCACAAATTTTTATAGAAATCTCACCTCATTTCATTCCATGGATATCGTTATTCTCCTTGGTGGAATGTTTGGTTTCCTCGTCGGTATCATTCTCCTCCTCCGAGAGAAATTTCGTCCATTAACCTTATCTCCTACAATGAACTTCGGCACCGAGAGAAGAAGACTAACGTCCAAGACTTGGACAACGCATATAAAGGAGCAACTGTTAAGAGATAGAGTTTTTTTGAATCGATGGATATCGCCGCGCGATACCTCCATAAAATGACTTCTCCCGTAAGCCACCGCCCAAACCGACCACCCTGTTGCTGCCACCCGTACTGCTACTATCGCGCGATATTATTCTATCGCCGCATGGAATATCACTGAGAAACATACCAAATAATTCAGTGGGGCTATCGTCGGCAGTGTCACTAACATCGGGAAGTTGCACATAGATCGATTGATATGCTGATAACATAGTAGGCTACCGTTGTGCGGTATCCCGCTACCACCGTGTGGTAATACTCGACGATCGTTGAGCCCACTCGCCTCTCTCGACTACTCTTGTCATTCACTGATAACTCTAATTTTATCCTTATATTTATATCATTTCTAATTAATAATTAAAAAATTTAGAGTTTTCATTTATTAAATGAGTTTCTAATTAGTTTATTTTTAATATTTCAGGCTAATTTTAACATAAAAACATATTTTAAAGCTGCAAGATTAATAAGGAAAACTTTTGGAGCAAAACTTAAAAAGTCCAAGTACACGCCAAAGTCACGTGCGTGACCCAAAAAGTCACGGGAGCGACATATAGCCGTAACCTTTCCAGCCCTTCGAGAAACAATTACACATCAATTAAAATTACACGCCTCAGGGTCATATGAATGATATGGAGAGTGGCAATGGGCGCTGGCATGACCAGCAGATGAAGCTAAATCCTTCAATTCCATGTCAGATTAAAATTACATGCTATTGACACGGGGCGTGACCATCCAGTCACAGGCGTGGCTATCAGGCGTGACATCCAGCTTAGGCGTTCCATTACTTTAAGAGGGCAGTTTCAGATCCAAGGCGTTCTAGCTTAAATGCCCTAGGTCATGGGCGTGACCTAGGGGCGTGACTTCCCACAACTGCCAGATGTTAATTTCCATCATTCTCCTTCCCACCATTTCCAGCAATAGTAAAGACACGCCCTAGGTCACGGGCGTGACCCACAGAACGACGAATTTTGGAAGTTTTTCCCCAACTTTCCCGAGCTTTCAAGACAGCGGTTGTGCAGCTTACATGCCCCCTAGTCACGGGCGTAACAGAGGGGCATGACTCTAGAAGAAAAATATGATAAATTCCAGACAATTTCAGAAGCTTTGGGGGGGGGGGATTTTTTGAGTTGGAGTTCTATATTTTTTCTTTATTTCTTACAACTTTCATTTCCTAGTCTAGATCTTATATTCTGTAAGCTTTAAATTAAGTTGTTTTCCATTCAATCATGTCTCTCTCTTCCCTATTCTGTGATTCCCTATTTATGATGAGTAGCTAAACTCAAATTAGCACTTGATCATGATGAACCTTGGAATAAAATAAGCTTTTCAATTTTATCAAAAATGTGAAATTCTTTTTTTTGCTCACTAACGATTTATCTTTGAATTTTATTGTGTCGAATTAATATTTCACGGACATGTTGTTCTATCTATAATCTGTATCCTAAATGACCGAGAGGTTGTGGATACGAGGAGATCACTCAAAGATAAAAGGAGTTGCATGCACTCCTCAAGAGAGGACGACATAAATCTTCCGGATTTGAGTCATCCAATAGTGGGGTTCACCGCCTAAAGAAAGCTTAGGGGTTTCGTATGGCCGAGAGGTCTTAATTGATCAACCTAAGGTTAGTCAAAAGCATGAGCTCGAGAGAGATGCTTTTGTACTTTGGGAACCTCTAGGGTCGAGTGAGTAATTTAAGAGACTTGCATACTTTATTTTCATGAAGGTTTATTTTAATCCAAGGGGATTCTAGATTAAGTGATAGCTTCCCCATCATCGAATTTCTCCTTATTAGTTTAAACAATTTCATTCTCGTAATTCACAAAACCCACTTTTAGTGTAATAAGATAATAGCTCTCCCTTGTAAGAAAGATTACTCGACAAGCCCCGCGCAAATACGATTTTTCCTATACTATATTTTGATAGGTACACATGCCTAATTTGGGATATAGTTTGGAATTGTTTTTAAAACTATAAAATCTCCATCAAGTTTTTGGCACCGTTGTCGGGGACACTTTTGTTGATATTTTGAAGACAAGGTTCTATTAATTTTATCATTTTTCTTTTTGTTTCAAAAATTAAAAAATATATATATTTTTTGTTTGTTTTCTTTAAAAGTTTTGTAACATCCCATTTCGTGCCAGACCCCTCGCACGTGTTTTGAGTCAAGAAAATTGACACGGGTTCGAGAAGCATCAAGTGAGTCATCTAGACTCGATGACTAGATTAGGAATTTACTTAAAAAGTATTTTGAATGTTAGGCGTTGAGTGGACTCGACACCACTCAACGCCATTTAACTTAGAAAATATGCTGAAGGTTAGGCGTTGAGTGGACTCGACACTACTCAACGCTTTTAACTTAAATTGTTCTGTCGGGTAACGCGTTGAGTGCGTTGAGTGCACTCAACGCACTCAACGATTTTAACTTAAATTGTTCTGGTGGGTTAGGCATTGTGTGCACTCAACGCGGTGTTGAGTGCACTCAATGCACTCAACACTTTTAACTTAAATTGCTCTGGCAGGTCAGGCATTGAGTGCGTCTAGTGAACTCAACGCAGCATTGAGTGCACTCAACGCACTTAATTCTTTTAACTTAAATTGTTCTGGCGGGTTAGGCGTTGGGTGAATTGAGTGCACTAAACGCAGCATTGAGTGCACTCAACGCGGCGTTTAGTGCACTCAACCCACTCTACGCTTTTAACTTAAATTGTTCTGGCGGATTAGGCATTGAGTGCGTTGACTGCACTCAACGCATCATTGAGTGTACTCAATGCACTCAACGCTTTTAAATTTAAGTCTTGCTGGTATCTGTAGGCATTGAGAGCGTTGACTAGACTCAACGCTTTTTGCCTTAGGCAAATTTTCTGCCCTGTTTGTTGCTTCATATCAATAGGCTAAACCGGGTTTTTTGGAACTGCACCTCGTTCGTCGATCTCCATATTCGTTGAGCACTATTTCGTCGAACTCTGGCAAATTCGTCGAACGCAAAATTCATCGAGCACTGTTTTGTCGAACTTAGGTAAATTTATAAAATGCCAAATTCGTCGAGCGTTGTTTCGTCGAACTAAGGTAAATTCGTCAGACTCAGGTAAATTCGTCAACATGAGGTAAATTCGTCGAACTCAGGTAAATTCGTCGAATGTCAACTTATTCGGGCGTTGTTTCATCGAGCTCAGGTAAATTCATCGAATGCCAAATTCGTCAATGTAAACTCAGGTAAATTCGTCCAAATAACGCTAAATTCATCGAGTAAGGATAGAATACTCGACGATTCGTCGAGTAAGAGCTACTTACTCAACGAATCTGGACTTGGCTGATTTTCGGCCTCCGTTTCCTATTCCTGTATACGGTCCGAACCAGATTTTTGTAAATTGCGCTAAATGGTTACATTGGACGCGTATTTTCATTGTAACATATTATAAATGGGCAGTCCACTAATACGGAGACAAGTGGAAAGAGAGTTAAATCTAATACCTTAATTATAAAAGGGAGAAAGCCGAAACCATAGCCGTCACTCACATCCTTCTTCCTTGTCGAGCCTATTTCCTGTGCCAAAATCGACGGAAGAGGAGCAGATCGCCGAAGCCAACCTTCTTTCCCGTAAAGAACAAACATCAATAAAGGAGAAGAGGTTCCCAAAAAGAAGAGTGATGAGGTCCATGGCCGGAAATTCCAGAAATGCCAAAAATGAGGTGTGCTTCCTACCCTCTCCCTTAGTGTTAGATCTTTAGTTATTTCTAGGAGAGATATCAACTAAAATGAGTCTTTATTTGCGAGAAGAAGATTTTCTAGGGAAGGAGGGCCATATTAGGACTTGTGTCCTAAAGATTAGACATCTTCAACCTCTCCTTTCTTTATTGTGAAGATGGTGGCTAGTTTCGTGAGGAGAAAGTGGCCCTATGAGGGTGAATAAGGGAGGAGGATTTCTGGATGTGATTTGAGAATATTGGTTTGAGGAGAAAGATGAACGGATTCTGTTCGTTTTTCTTTAAGATGCATGCAGAAATCTGTTTTCTGCGTGCAGCAAACTTCGAGGCCATTTTCGGACACGATGCAGCCATATCTAGGCTTTCGACTAAAAACAAAAGTCGTAGCCCTTGGAAATACCTTTCCCGCGAGTGGTTACATGCCTTCACTGGATTCCTATAGCCTCGGGATTCCCCGATCAAAGTTGTTGTATAGTTATCTTACCTACACATATAGTTCTCGGGTTTGTGTTAAATCGTCTTTGAAACTGGCAGAGAATTCATGGTAAATTAAAAATGATGTTGTCTTTAAGTTTGTTGTACATGATCGGTAGTAATAGCGATGAACAAATGGTTGTTGACATTTAGTTGATAGATCCATATGTGCACCACTGGTTTGAACTTGGTAAAGAGATTGTACCCAGTCAAGGTTAAAGTTAGGTGACCATTGTCTATAGGTAATTATTATAATCAAATGATTGATGAATATGTGAAGTACCATTATGTTATTGTGAAGGACATGTGGAAGGATTGGAAGTGAGAGAGTTATTGTCGCACTAAAACGACATGTTGATAAGGGACTCGGTTTGGAGCCCTTGCATGCTGTTGAGCATGAGAAGTGGTTAAACAAAAAGGAATAGAAGTGGAGCCCTTATATGTGAAATTGCATGCGGTGTGAGTTGACATGCGGTGTCATAATCCTAGGTTAAGGATAGTGTGGTTGGTCTACGGGCTCCCTAGTCATCAAACCGATGGGAGCTGACAGATAGACTTGCACGGTTGGGCCTTGGTCCTCTGTGTTTACTTTTCGAGGCATCCTCCATGCTAGTGGATGGTTGGCCTTGGTCCTTTGGTGATATGTTCACAGAGGCACCTTCTGTGCCACGATGATCTGCCAGATTGGGCTGTGTTCTTGGTGCACATCTACCCAAGAACCCTCTGAGCTGTAGTACGCTTGTGAGCTCCGCTGTTGTGTTCTTAGCGGTGAGGCATACGGAGGCCTAGGCTTGGTAGTGTGGATGCCCGCCTTGTAGTGGAGAAGCCCGCTCTACTGTCACCATCTGGCCACCAAGGATGATGCCTGATAGGTTAGCTACCTGCTCGAAAAGTGGGAACTACAAGTCTGTATCGACATAACAGTTGCATGAGCATGATCATGGGTGATTCATTATATTGCATTTATATCATTACATACAATACATACACAAGATCGTCATCATATAAGTTTGTATGGGCACTCCTATACGATGAGTTACTTTACCGTTGAGATGATCCTTAACTTATATGTCTGTATGGGCATTCATATAAGTTAAGTTACTTACTATCACTGATTCATACTTTATACTACTATTGATGGTAGAACTCCTAGAGTAAATTGCTATACTTATTTATTGTACTCACTTTGATTATTCACTCATATTGATTGATCCCTACCACCTGTTTGTACTTCTTTTTATATTTTTATTGTACCGTTATTCCTTTCTCTTCCCTGTGCCGAGGAGTCGCCGGGGGAGCGGATGTGATATCCACTTTGTCTTTTTGACTAACAGTTACTACGTCTTCCTTTTTAGGAGGAAACCCCGCAGATAGAGCAGTAGGTTTTGCAAGAGGGTAGCCAGGCCAGGATGACAGGGACTAATGTGACGATACCGTCAATGCCGTCCGTTACTTATGTGAGAATTTGAGAGATTTCAGTGATAGCCTTTGGGCAATTTTTTACTCGTACTCTGATATTATAGAAGCTTGTTGATGCTTCTTTTATTTGTTGTACTTTTCTTTTGGACTAGTATATTTATGTGTGGATTTGACTTCTATTTTATATTCTTGGTTGGGTTGGCAATGAATGATATTGATTATAACCGACAGGATAGGCGTCTTATAGTACAGGTTAGACAATGTGCTAACGCTACTGCAAGGCGGCTGTTCTGGACATAAGACTCCCCTTATGTGGTGTTTTGTGTTCCGGGAGGGGGGGGGGGTCTTACAAATGGTATCAGGTTGCTACGATCAAGAATTAAGGAAGTCATTCAACAATGGGGATACCCCCGTTTGTTTAGTCATTTTTGGGATAAACTGACTTAGCGGAAGCAGTCGTGTGCCCATATGTAATTCACACTAAGTATGTCCAATTTTGACCTTAAGATTAGCCAACCTGACCTTAGGTTTATACCATACGTGTAGATCCCAGTATACGTTGAGAAAGTGGGGGACACTCCCGCCCTATCCGTACCCACATAGTTTCAGCAATCGGAGGTAGGTCAGACGCTCATAGCTATCTTGGATGCCTTTAGGTCCCAATAAGCCCCTGTACAACAATAAGAGTCGAGCTCTAATTGGTTGTCTCGATACCGTGCAAGAGCTGATGACGCGAATTAGATGTCCGAACAATATGGTTGTGACCCTAGCAGTGTCACTTCTAGAACTTCATGTGAAAAGGTTGTGGAAGTCTCTCATGGGCTCCACCTTCCAAGGAAGATTCTATACGGATATTGGTTGGAGAGAGTTTTCTGGAGCTTTCTTAGAGCACATTATCAATTCGTCAGCTCGAGATGAACTTTAAGAAAGATTCATGTATCTTAAGCAGGGATCCAAGTCAGTGATAGAGTACCAGCGAGAGTTTAAGTATCTGGCTAGATTTGCTCAGTGCTACGAGTTAGATGACAGAGGATACGCTAAATAGTTCTATAAAGGCTTGCAGGACCCCCTAAGGCAAGCTCTTTTGTTTATAGAAGACTCCAGCTTAGCAGAGATAATTGATATGGCAAAGAGGCTAGAGGCAGACCACTTGGGAAGTGGTAAGAGACCCACTTAGGGTGTGATGGAAGCTGGCCCTAGTAATAGAAGAAGACATGACAACAGAGGTTGAAGAAGAAACCAGATTGTGGAGGGCGTTTCCACCTGAATTTTAGAATGGAGTGCCAAGTCCCACAGCTGCCAGCATTACCTCCACCTCCACAGTTTCAACTGTTCCAACAACTCGAAGGGCGTTATGAGAGAGTATGCTTCCAATTCAACAAACCAGGCCACATCCGACGTCACTGCTCGCAGCTATATGGGAATGCCCCTCCTGCTCTCCCTCCAGCAGCTCTACGAGGACGGATACATATGCATGGTCGAGGACGGGTACAACGTGGAGAAAACCCCAAACCTGCTCGGGATAAGTTGTTCGCGATGGACATGGCGTAGGAGCGGAACCCTCAGGAGGTGATCATAGGTATGTTACAGTTAATTAACACATTTTCGAAATTCACCTTAAGTTGCCTAAGATGTACTAGAAATCTTGCTTTGAGTATTTGCTATTAGTACTTAGGCACCGTGATGGTTGGTGGGAAACTGACCTACACTCTGTTCGATAACGGAGCCACAAATTCATTTGTGTCGGCAGATTTTGCTAAAGACTTAGAAGGGGTACAACACTTCACCAGTACCACTCGGAGGGGTACGCCTCTCGGATGGCACTGAAATGACTGCGTCTGCAAAGTGCGAGTTGGAGGTACTCCTTGGAGGAAGATTCTTTGATACCCCAGCAACAGTGTTGAGAATGACATAATTCGACCTCATTTTAGGCATGACATGGCTTGATTGGCACCACACCAAGATTGATTGTGCGGCAAAGCAAATCATTTTGAGACATGGAGACTCAGAAATCTTTTTCCAAGGTATTAAGTTCATACCTTGCATGTTATTGTCTTCGATACTGTCCTTAAAAGCCCATATAAAGGGGATGAAGTTTATATAATTTGTTTTGAACTGAAAAAGATAATAATGGATATCAAGGATGTGCGGGTGGTGCGATATTTTCCCGAGGTATTTCCTGAGAAATTGCTAGGATTACCCCCGCATAGAGAGGTGGATTTTCAAATTTAGCTAGTACCGGGTGCAAAGCCCATCTCTCAGACCCTGTATAGAATGGACCCAAAGGAACTCGCCGAGTTTAGAGTTCAATTGCAAAAGTTGGTAGATTCAGGTTTTTTTCACCCCAGCTAACCACCTTGGAGAGCCCCTGTCCTATTTTTCAAAAAGAAGGATGGAACGTTGCGATTGTGTATCGATTATCGGGAGCTCAATCGACTGACTGTATAGAACACCTATCCGCTACCCCGGATCGATGGTTTGTTCGATCAATTGGTGGGAGAACATTGGTTCTCCAAGTTGGATTTGCACTCGGGGTATTACCAATTGAGGATACAAGAGGAGGACTTTCAGAAAATAGCTTTTATCTCAAGGTACTGCTTGTACGAGTTCACCGTGATGTCATATGGGCTCTCAAATGTACCTTTAACTTTCATGAGTCTGATGAACAAAGTGTTTGAGCCATACCTAGACATCTTTGTCATTGTCTTCATTGATGACATTTTGGTCTATTCAAAGACAGAGGAGGAGCATGTTGAACATCTGACCTTGGTGCTGAAGAAGCTAAAGGAGCATGCATTGTTTGCCAAGTTCAGCAAGTGCGAATTCTGGCTCCAAGAAGTTGCCTTCTTGGGCCATGTGATCAGTGTGGCTATACTAGCTGGGGATCCGACCAAAGTGTGTGCCATGAAGGAATGGTCAGCTTTGAATTCAATGGCCGATGTACGGAGTTTCTTTGGGCTTGCTGGGTATTATCGCAAGTTTGTGAAAGGATTCTCAAAGATAGCTCTTCCTCTTACTAATTTGACAAAGAAAGGCGTGCCATACTAGTGGACACCCCATTGTGAAGCTGCGTTCAAAGAAATGAAAGACAGACATACTACCTTACCCATCCTATCCCTTCAATCTAGGAAGGAAGGATTTCAAGTCTACACAGACACATTGTATCACGGGATGGGAGAAGTATTGATGCAACACGGACATTTGATTGCTTATGCTTCAAGGCAGCTGAAGAAGCATGAAGTCAACTATCCAGTACATGATTTAGAATTGGGAGCAGTGTTGTTCGCCTTGATGTTTTGGAGATAGTATCTATATGGCGTCCACTGTGAGATCTTTTCAAACCACAAGAATTTAAAATACATTCATACTCAAAATGAACTGAATTTGAGACAGCGACGGTGGTTGGAATTTTTGTGTGATAATGAGTTTACCTTAAACTACCACCCTGGGAAAGAAAACTCCGTGGCTGATGCATTGAGCAGGAAAGTACCAGGGTCGAGCCCTAAGTCTCAATGAGTATGGAATTAGCTTGAATGCTCGAGGAAATGGAGATCACTTTAGTGTATAGTGGTCATTCTAAAAAGTATGCGAAGTACTTGGTGACCATGAGTATAGTTTGTGATATTCGAGTACGAATACAGGCAGAGCAAGGGAAGGATGCTTCTCTGACCCTAGTATTTAAGTTTCTTGAAGATGGGTCTACTAATGAATATTCCTTAAAAGTCGGCCTCATTCATTTCCGTGGTCGGCTCTACATTCCCGAAGGCAGCAAAATTCAGGAAGATATTTTGAGAGAAGTCCATTGCTCACAGAATTCAGTGCATTCTTGGATTGCATATGAAAGTGAAGGGATAGATACTACTCTAGAGGGGGGGGTGAATAGAGTTATCAAATTTTGCACTAGACAAAACTTAATGGTCTACCCAACTCCCTTGGAGTGAAGTGCGGAATGAAAGGTTATAGATATATGTTTAACCCTAGAGCCTAACACAAGTGAAGTGCACAAACTCAAGCTAACTGTAATTACAGTTAAGGCTTGGAAAACCTAACCAACAACTAGCAACCTAGTTATATCTAATCACAGCCACAATACAGGAATTAAACAATGGAATCCAGACGACACAAGGAAATTTATAGTGGTTCCCCAAACAACTTGGGTACGTCCACTCTTCTACCCACACGGTAGGAATCCACTCAGGTTTTTGATCAGGTGCCCTGCCACCAACAGAATCTGCTTCAAGTAGATTCAGAAACCCTTTAGACTTTTGATCAGGTGTCTAAAAACCAAGCACAGGTTTTTGATCAGGTGCCCTGCCACCAAGGGATACTTTTGAAGGGAGTAATAACCCTGTACAGGAGGGGGAAGAAGGTTAAGATGTCTTCTCTATTTTACAATAGATTAGAGAAGCACAAAAACTTGCACTGAGCTAGAATGCTCTAAAGAATCAAGGCTCCCCTTGGCTCAAAGATGTCCAGGTGAAGTCTTGCTTCAGTGCAGAAAACTCTTCAGAAAATTCTGAAGGAAAAGCTACAGGAAGAAAATAAATAACAAAAAGAAATCTCTTCAAGCAGCTATCTTCTTCTTCTTCTTCAAAAGATCTCTGAGTTTGAACTTCCTGAAAGCAGGAGAACTCAGGTTGAAGAGGAGATGAAGATCTTAACACTTCTCAGTTAGATGGAGTTTGCTGAGAGCAGAAAGCTTGAACTTGATGAAGGCTTGAAAGCTTGAATGAACAACTGGTTAGCTATTAGCTAGCTTGAATCCTTCTTCAAAGGGTTCTTTATATAATAGCAGCAAGCAACGGCTCTCTTCCATTTGAATTATTTGTCTTCTTCTGAGCCTTGAGACCTGGGCTGTAAATATCAAGAAGACAGAA
Organism: Platanthera zijinensis; assembly: GCA_039513925.1. Classification (NCBI taxonomy): domain Eukaryota; kingdom Viridiplantae; phylum Streptophyta; class Magnoliopsida; order Asparagales; family Orchidaceae; genus Platanthera; species Platanthera zijinensis. The sequence continues at coordinate 125,761,301 of CM077080.1, forward strand.
ACATCTCTGCAGCAAAACATTCTATTAAAGGAATAACCCTTTTTCTAAGAAGCTGCAGGACCAAATCAAATAACAAAGGACTAAATAAAGTCATATCAGAAATAAACTCTTTATAGCAAAAAGAAGACTTTTTAGTCTAACGGCTATAAAGGGCTGTCAGCAGATAAAGTAATTTTATAAAGACAGCTAATAAGACAAACAACTTTATCTCAAAAAGATTTGACTCAGGCAAAAGAGATGGAGCAAATATTGCCTGGTAATTCTATCATACAGCTTAAAACAATGTGCCAGAAAATGTATTAATTAATTAAATATAATAAATAAATACAAAATATAAAGGCAGGCAGAAAACGTCGAACGACCTTCGGAGATCGTCGACCGACGCACGGAGATCGTCGATCTATCGGGCAGATAGTCGAACGATCCAGATAGTCGACCTATCAAAGAAGATAGTCGAACTACCCCGGCAGATAGTCGACCTATCAGAACAGATAGTCGAACTATCAGATAGTCAATCTATCAGGACAGATAGTCGAACTATCAAGCGCAAACAGATAGTCGACCTATCAAGCAGACAGTCGACCTACCTCAGAAAACAGATAGTCGACCTATCAACAGATAGTCGACCTATCAGCGCAGAACAGATAGTCGACCTATCAACAGATAGTCGACCTATCAGCGCAGAACAGATAGTCGACCTATCAACAGATAGTCGACCTATCAACAGATAGTCGAACTATCAACGCAGAACAGATAGTCGACCTATCAACAGATAGTCGAACTATCAGCGCAGAATAGATAGTCGACCTATCAACAGATAGTCGAACTATCAGCGCAGAACAGATAGTCGACCTATCAACAGATAGTCGAACTATCAGCGCAGAACAGATAGTCGACCTATCAACAGATAGTCGAACTATCAGCGCAGAACAGATAGTCGACCTATCAACAGATAGTCGAACTATCAGCGCAGAACAGATAGTCGACCTATCAACAGATAGTCGAACTATCAGCGCAGAACAGATAGTCGACCTATCAACAGATAGTCGAACTATCAGCGCAGAACAGATAGTCGACCTATCAACAGATAGTCGAACTATCAAGCAGATAGTCGAACTATCAGCGCAAACAAAGCGTCGATCAACTGATAGACGATCGTCGATCAGCCGATAGACGATAGTCGAGCGGCGTTCGACTATAGTCGAACGAAAAACCTACTTAACCAAATTCTCAATCTGGAAAAGTGAGGACTCTACAGCTAGACTTCTAACCATTGACCATAGATATTTCTTGGGTCAAGGGGCACAAAGGAGAGGACTAAACTCAAATCAAACTAGGGTACCAACAATCTCCCCCTATTTGAGTTAAGTCTCTCAAAAAAAAACTAAAACAAACAGCTAGCTATAGAACACTAAAACAAATATGAAATAGACTAGCAGATTATCAAACAGATAAACAAATATAGCACAGCAGTTAATTAAACTATGGATCAACAGAGTCAGGCTTAGATACAGAGGAGCTAGAAACAAAAGATATTTTCCTTAACGGATCATCTGATTCTTTCTTTGACATTTTCAAGTCCTGTACCCCAATGATCTTTAATTCTGTAGCTCTTGGGACTACTGCTTCCGGATGCTTTTCCATGTATTTGGATGGGTCAAAAACCTCAGGATTAACCTGGAACTTTTCAAGCTCTTTCTTTCTATAAACAGACATGGTAGTTAGACCTGTCGTATCTTTTCCTTCGGCTCTAGCTTTTCTAATTTGAGCTGCTCCTACTAGTTCTTGAAAGCGAGCCATCCTAAAGTTAGGATCAAGCTCTGGATTTTCATAAACAGGCTCAGGAGGAGCAGCCTCAGATACTTTATCTAGATAAGATATTAGAGAATACTTAGCAACAGATTCTTGCTAGAAATTTTAGAGCAAAGTAAACTATTTACCTTCTGAATCACTTTTCTCAGACTGAACTGGAGATGGAGATGAAACTCTCTTCTTTGGAGAAGGAGGTGGGGAAAAGGTTGGTCTTTGAACCACAGTCTCCTTCATTTGTCTTTGAGAACCAGAAAGCGATTTGCCTTGCGAGCTATGATAACTTTGTCTTGGCTGGGGCTGAAAAGAAGCAGATCTTCCAGAAGAGGCAGCAGGATTAGCTGATAGGTTCCCAGAGGCTCCTGCACCTGGAGGAGGAGGAGGAGGACCTCTGGGAGTCCATCTTGAGACAGGACAATCATACCTCTTAGTCCTTTTTCTTTCTTTCTGCTGATTCTTTGAAAACCACATCCAGTGCTGAAAATCCTTGGATTTAGGGTCAATGCCCTTCAGAATGTAATAGGGAGTGTCATTATCTTTACTTGGAGGAGGAGGAGCAGCAACTTTCCTTTTCTTTGAAATAGCTTTCTTTCTCTTTGATCTCTCAGAAACATCAGAATCATCCTCATCATCAGAGGGAGATGATGGAGGATTTTCATATGGATCATAGGCTTCAGAAACAGCCTTTTCTTTAAGCTTAAGAGCAGATTTTTCTCTTTCCTCTTCCATGACATCCAGAGCCAGAAGGGAGTCTAAGTCCAACCCTGGAGAGTGATCCCAGATGGTTGACTTTTCAACTTGCAATTCCTTTTCTTTCTCTTCTAAAGACTGTACTCTTAAAAACCAGGCAGCTCTTGCTTGAACCTCTTCCACACTCAGAACGGGAGTGTCTTCTTTGACTTTATCTTGATTTTCAGATTCATCTCTATCATCTAGAAAAGATTCTAGTTCAGGATCAACTTGAATATCAGGAATACTTGGGGCAGCTTCAGAAACAATTTTTATTATTTGGGCAGATAAATTTTCTCTAATATCATCTGTAGAATTATGAATATAGATCTGCTAAATAAACAGAAATCATTCCTTCCAGGAATTCACAAACTAACAAATTAATTGATTCATCAACAAAACGAATGAATGAGTTACCTTCATATTTAACCCTTTCCCATGATTCATTCAGATATGAAGTTATAATTCCTTCTAAGAATCTAGCAATCACAGGAGTGGTAAGGTCTTCCAGGCAGACTTTCACTGCAAATTCAGACAACATGATTCCATCTGTTATTTCTTTATCAGACAAAACTGGAGCTATTTCTATCTCAGCTTGAGCAGATTCTTCCTGGGCAGACATGACTGTATCTTTTATAGCTGGAGGAGAGGCAGGATGGTCTGAGGCATCTTCATGGAACATCTCCCCCTGCTTGATTTCAGTGGCTACTGAAACCAGGCCCCTTGAGGAAGATGGCTCAGCAGATTTTGAAAGGGATTTGATGGAGGTAGTTAAGAGATCAATGGAGGCTGCAAGGGGAGCGATTGCCTCTTCAATCATGGTTTTGATTGACGGGGTAATCAGCTCCACAATGCGGGAGATAAGCTCAGGAGAGATCTCAATAGATGAAGGATGAGAAGTGGATGGAGCTGCAGCAGATATGGGAGAGGTGCTGGGATGAGAAACGGTGTGGACAGGGGATTGAATTGGAGAGGGAGCAGGAGAGTTAAGTGGGGAATTAATTTGGGAATGAACGGGAGATGGAGGAGGAGTAGGAATTCTCTCTAATCCTAACAAATCGAAGCTAGGAGCAGATATCCTAGCCAGATGAGTAGGTAGAGGAGAGGCTGGAGGGGAAGAAGGAACAACCGTAGTTGTTTCAGGGGCAGCAGAGGAAGAAGGTCTTACTTCAGCTGAAGTTGATGGAACTTCAACTGAGGTAGACAACAATGCAGAGGAGGAGGAAGGAAGAGCTGAGCCAGCTTCACCATGGTGAGGAGTGACTGATACAGTCCTTGTGTCCTCAGATGTTGCTGGAGCAGGTTTCACAAACGTTCTCTTCCACTTAGAGAACAGATGGGGATCCATCTTCTTGCTGGCGTTGATTGTAGTTGCAGTTGAACTCAGCAGATGGGGGAATCTTTCCTTCAGGAAAATACCGATAACCCTTCCTAGGGTAACTTCTTTCTTGCCATTCTTTTTCCTTATTAAATCAAACATCACTGCTGCCCAATTTATCCTTTTCCGATTAACAATTGCACACATGAGTGCGAATTGCTGCCTTGTTATATTATCGTGGGCAGAGTGCTTGCCCAGGAGCACTTTTCCTACTATCTCAGCCAGAAACTTGATTTTGAAAGGAAAATTCACTTTGAGCAGCTTCGTGGGAATGCCCTCTGCATGTCCCAGCTCAACAAGCATTCTACCGAATTCCTGAGCATCTTGCTCATAATCCTCGTCACCATTAACTAAATCAAAAACATCAGATAGAACGGCCGGAGTCAGGATTACTTCCTCTCCGCCGATGGTACCAGTCATCGATTCGTCTGTGGAAGACGACGTGAAAGCCCATTCTTTGATTTCTGGAATGTTGATCTTAATCCTTGCAGACATTAACTTTTCTAAACCTTGATCCCTGCATAGCTGGAGAACTTCTACGATTCCTGCATCGCAGCTGCTGAAAGCGTCAAAATCCACGCTAAATCCTGCATCAAACTTGACGACGGCCAGAACTGCTGGAGAGACTGCCATGGATCTGCTGGAGAAACGCGAGAAGGACGAAGAAGACGAAGGGGACGAAGCGGCAGAAAAATCGCAAGCGGAAAAGCAGAATGCGAAAAGGCACGCTCCGTCGACGATAAAGCAAAAGATCTTTTGACCTAGGTCGACTATCGGCTTTATATCAGACCGGATATAGTCAGTCTATTAAAAAGATCTAGACCCGATGGTCGAACGGTCGTTCGACGATCGGCTCAGAAGCAGAGTAGTCGGACAATCGTTCGACTATTTCTGGCTTCTCAAACAACAAGCTATCGTCATCCAGAGATCGATGATGAGCTCGACCTGTTCGACGATGGTCGAACGTCGATCGACGATCTTCAAACAGATAAGCTATCATTAACCAGAGGTCGACGATAGGCTTAATCCGTTCGACGATCTTCGATCATCGTTCGACTATCTTCAAACAGATTTCAACATAGGCAGATAAAGTCACACTTAGTCTCGTCCATTGATCATGCCTAGTTGAACTAAAAAGAACAGATGCTTCTGTTCATCTAAAGGCTTGGTGAATATATCACCTCTCTGAAACTCAGTGGATATGAACTCAAGACAAATCTTGTTCTTTTCCACACAATCTCTCAGGAAATGGTGCCTAATCTCAATGTGCTTCGTTCTAGAGTGGTGCACTGGATTTTGTGCAATTGAGATAGCACTGGTACTATCACACATGATCTTGGTGTTCTTGTGTGAGTAACCATAATCCACAAGCTGGTTTTGAATCCACAGGATCTGTGAACAACAACTAGCAGCTGCTATATATTCAGCCTCTGTAGTTGAAGTTGAGACAGAAGCCTGCTTCTTACAGAACCAAGAGACCAATCTCTCTCCCAGGAACTGGCAAGTTCCTGAGGTGCTCTTCCTGTCAACTCTGCAACCAGCATAATCAGAATCAGAATATCCAATTAATTCAAATTCTGACTCAGCTGGGTACCAAAGTCCTAGATCTGGACATCCCTTCAGGTATCTCAGGATTCTCTTTAGAAGAATCAGATGAGATTCCTTGGGGTTGACCTGGAATCTAGCACAAAGGCATGTAGCAAACATTATATCTGACCTACTTGTAGTTAGATATAATAGGGAACCAACAATGGCCCTATAATTCTTTTGATCAACTGGCTTGCCGTGATCATCAGAATCAATAACTACATTAGTAGCCATGGGTGTAGGCATTGCTGAAGCATCAGCCATCCCAAATTTCTTTACCAATTCCTTGGCATATTTGGATTGGGAGATGAAGATACCATCAGCATCTTGCTTAACTTGGAGACCAAGAAAGTAAGACAGCACACCCATACTACTCATCTCAAACTTAGAGTGCATCAGGTCAGAGAACCTTTTGCAAAGTTTGGGATCAGTGGAGCCAAAAATAATATCATCTACATACACCTGAACTAACAGGATTGTGTCCTTGTGATGCTTGACGAAAAGGGTTCTATCAACTACTCCCCTAGTAAAGTTGTGCTCTAACAGGAAACTAGCTAAGGTCTCATACCAGGCCCTAGGAGCTTGCTTTAGTCCATAAAGAGCTTTCTGCAACTTAAACACATGTGAGGGCTGAGTTGAAGAAACAAACCCTGGTGGTTGTTCAACAAACACCTCTTCCTTTAGCTCACCATTCAGGAATGCACTTTTGACATCCATTTGGAACACCTTAAACTTCATGAAGGCTGCATAGGCCAAGAAGATCCTTATTGCTTCTAGCCTTGCAACAGGAGCAAAGGTTTGGTCATAGTCTATACCTTCCTCCTGTCTGTAGCCCTGAGCTACAAGCCTAGCTTTATTCCTTACTATAATTCCATTTGCATCTAGCTTGTTTCTATACACCCACTTGGTGCCTATGATCAGTTGGCCTTTAGGTCTTGGAACCAAAGTCCAAACTTTACATCTCTCAAACTGATTGAGCTCCTCTTGCATTGCAATGATCCAGTGGGGATCTAGCTCTGCATCTTTAAAGGTGAGGGGCTCAACCTGTGAGAGGAAACAAGCATGCATCACATCCTGTCTTAATTGATGTCTTGTTTGCACACCAGCTAATATGTCTCCAATCACTTGAGATGTGGGGTGATCTCTAAGTGTGACAATATCAGCAGGTGGGATGTGATCTTCACCAGCAGTTGGGATTAATTCCTCAGGAGGAATTTGATCTACTGTTGGTGGAATAACAACAGCTTCAACAGCTTCAGCAATGTCTTCATCACTGTCTGATTCAGTGATCTGAAGAGTTGAAAGATGAAGAATTTCTTGAGGGGCATCATGTACCTGCAAAGAACTTGAGGAAGGAGAATTTTCTTTCTCCTTGTAAAACATCTGAGACTCATCAAAAGTCACATGCACAGATTCTTCAATTTTACAGGTTGATTTGTTATAAACCCTATAAGTTTTGCTTACTTGGGAATATCCAAGCATGATTCCCATTGAAGCTTTTGCTTCAAACTTTCTAAGATATTCTTTATTATTATTATGAATATAAACAATACAGCCAAAAACTCTAAAATAATTAATTTTTGGTTTCTTTCCTTTAAGCAACTCATAAGGAGTTTTACACTTAAGTTTGTGTATCAAACTTCTATTCAAGACATAGTTGGTTGTACTAACAGCTTCTGCCCAATAGGATAGAGGCATGTTAGCATCTGCCAACAATGTGCTAGCAGCTTCAATAAGTGTTCTATTCTTCCTTTCAACTACCCCATTTTGTTGTGGAGTTCTAGGAGCTGAGAAGCTATGTTTGATACCTTCTCTCTCAAAGAATTCTTGCATGAGAAGAGAGTCAAACTCAGTACCATGATCACTTCTGATCAAGGCCACATGAGTAGAGTACTCAGTCTGCACACATAGTAGAAAGTCTGTAAGGGCTTTGAAGTTATCAGACTTAGTTCTCAAAAAGAAAACCCAACTGAACCTAGAGAAGTCATCTACAATTACTAATGTGTAATACTTCCCTCCTAAACTCTGTACATTTATTGGGCCAAAAAGGTCCAAATGTAATAAATACAGGATCGTAGGAGAATCACTTTTATTTACAGATTTAAAAGAATTCTTGGTTTGCTTGCCTAGCTGACAAGCCTTGCATAGGCTCTCCTTCTTGTAGGGGCAAGAAGGTAAACCTCTAACAAGGTTGTGCTTAGATAACCTAGATATATTTTTAAGGTTAACATGACTAAGTCTTTTATGCCATAGGGAATTATTATTAAGGGTTACTTCATTAAACAGGCAGATTTCAGATTGAGATGAATTAAAATCTACTAAATAAATGTTACCTATTCTAATACCTACTAAAACAATATTATTATTTAAAGTAATACTGCAAGAGGAGTTAGAAAATGAAACCTGGTAGCCAGCATCACATAGCTGGCTGACTGAAATCAGATTATGCTTCAGTCCATTGACATAAGCAACTCTCTTGAAAGTAACTGCTCCAATTGTGATCTTGCCATAGCCTTCTGTCTGACCACAGCTGGAGTCTCCAAAGATAACCTTTGGGCCGAGCTTAGCTTTGAATTTTGACAGTAAATCTTTATTTCCTGTCATATGCTTAGAGCATCCACTATCCAAATACCACTTATTTTGAGTGATTGGATAGGCCTTCACCTGCAAGACAATTATTTAGACAGAGTGGACCCAGGTAACCTTGGGTCCCTTGTTTTTCACATAAGAAAAACTGGAAATGTATGAGAATGCAGGCTGAGGGTGAAAACCTAGTGGGTGAGATCTCCTAGGTGGGATTCTCCATGCTGATGATGGGTCAACAAACCTAGGGTTTCTATTCTCATTTAGGTTTCTATGGAATTGATTATTATTTTGAAAATCATATTGAAATCGTCGATCGACGTTCGACGATGGGTGCTCAGATCATCGACCTTCGTTCGACCATGGAGTTTCCGATCGTCGAGCGGCGTTCGACGCTCTTTGCATTTCTTTAAAGAACTTCTTTCTCTTTTCTCTCTTAGCTTTATTTAAGGTTTTATTAACCAGATTTACTTGCTCAGTGTTCTTCTTTCCACTAGCTGAAATGAAGTTCACTGGAGTTGAAAGGTTATTTTTAAGAATGACTGGGGGTTCACTGGGAGAAGCTCCTAAGCCTAGTTTATCATTACCTGACCTAGTGTTAGTCATGCTGGTAATTTATAATAACTTAAGGCTTCTACCATTAAGGGATTCTTCTAATCTCTTAGATTTAGCTAACTCTATTTTAAGAAATTTGATTTCTTCACTACAAGTAGTGAGATCTTCCTTTAACCTAATGTTTTCAGAGGCTATTGATTCTGAGTCAGCTAACTACTTCTAAGTTCTTTTATTTCTTTTTCTGAACTAATCAAATCTAAGCATAAAGATTTAAATTCTACTTTAAATTCTTCTGAAGTAAAATCATAAGAAGAAGGTACCTCATCTTCTGTAGGCATCTCTTCATCAGAATCAGAACTCTCTGCAGCAGAGTGGTTGCTGCAGACATCTATTGCCATGAGGCAAACTTCTTTTGCCTTCTTCTCTTCCTCATCTTCACTGGAGCTTGATGAGGAGGATTCTTCATCAGAATCACTCCAGGTTTCAGCAATGAAACCTCTCTCCTTCTTTTTGTTTTTGTAGGAGGATGGCTTGGAGTGCTTCCTGTGCTGTTCTTTATCTTTTCTCTTTTCTTTGTTCTTCTCCTCTGGACACTCTGGCAAGATGTGTCCAGGCTTCCTGCAACCATAACATATAATTTCTTTAGCAGGAGAGCGATCATACCTTGGTTTGTCTTCATAGCGTGAAGACTTCTTTCTGAACTCCTTTCTCCCCATTTTGAGAAACCTTTTGGCAAACAGTGCCATAAGTTCCTCATTAGATTGGCTGCTTTCAGAAACATCTGCAGCCTTAAGAGCTAGAGATTGCTCTTTTCTTGTTGGAGTGGGGGTCTTTGCTTCAGCTTCAGCTTCTCTGGTCTTCAGCACTTGCTCAAAAGACTTGAGCTTGCCGAGGAGAGCTTCAGTTGAGATCTCATTAGTACTTCTGGCTTCTTTGATGGGCCAGATTCTTAGATCCCATGTGCTAGGGAAGCACATAAGAATCTTATCATTGACCTCTGTCAATGATATGTCCTTGTCCAGGGTCCTCAGCTCATTGATGATTGAGCTGAGCCTGGTGTACATAGCTTCAACTGATTCAGCATCAGTTTTCTTAAAGTTCTCGTACTGTGAGATCAGGTTGGACCTTCTGTCCTTCCTTTCATCAGCTGAACCAGCTACAATCTGGTTCAGTGTGTCCCACATGGCCTTTGCTGAAGAGCAGTCAGCATCCTTCTGGAACACCTCATCAGACATTGTCTGAGCCAGTATGTTCATTGCCTTGGCATCGGCAATTTTGGCCTTCTTGTACTCATCATTATAATCTGGAGGAGGCACTGCACTCATATCAGATGATGAGGCAGTGGCAGCAGCAGATGCTCTTGGGGGACCTGACAAAATAGAAGCAAAAATACTTTCATCAATAGAATTCATATAAAGTTTGATCCTTGCCTTCCAGATGCCAAACTTAGCTAAGTTGCATGCTGGAGGTCTGGTGCTTGAATAATCCTTAGACTGGGCCATGATAGTGAATATCTATAAGCTTTGGTATCTATCAGGATCTTGTGACTTAGGTGTTAGCCTATTCAGTCAGTCAACCTGCCTCTGATACCAATTGAAAGTGAAGGGATAGATACTACTCTAGAGGGGGGGTGAATAGAGTTATCAAATTTTGCACTAGACAAAACTTAATGGTCTACCCAACTCCCTTGGAGTGAAATGCGGAATGAAAGGTTATAGATATATGTTTAACCCTAGAGCCTAACACAAGTGAAGTGCACAAACTCAAGCTAACTGTAATTACAGTTAAGGCTTGGAAAACCTAACCAACAACTTGCAACCTAGTTATATCTAATCACAGCCACAATACAGGAATTAAATAATGGAATCCAGACGACACAAGGAAATTTATAGTGGTTCCCCAAACAACTTGGGTACGTCCACTCTTCTACCCACACGGTAGGAATCCACTCAGGTTTTTGATCAGGTGCCCTGCCACCAACAGAATCTGCTTCAGGTAGATTCAGAAACCCTTTAGACTTTTGATCAGGTGTCTAAAAACCAAGCACAGGTTTTTGATCAGGTCCCCTGCCACCAAGGGATACTTTTGAAGGGAGTAATAACCCTGTACAGGAGGGGGAAGAAGGTTAAGATGTCTTCTCTATTTTACAATAGATTAGAGAAGCACAAAAACTTGCACTGAGCTAGAATGCTCTAAAGAATCAAGGCTCCCCTTGGCTCAAAGATGTCCAGGTGAAGTCTTGCTTCAGTGCAGAAAACTCTTCAGAAAATTCTGAAGGAAAAGCTACAGGAAGAAAATAAATAACAAAAAGAAATCTCTTCAAGCAGCTATCTTCTTCTTCTTCTTCAAAAGATCTCTGAGTTTGAACTTCCTGAAAGCAGGAGAACTCAGGTTGAAGAGGAGATGAAGATCTTAACACTTCTCAGTTAGATGGAGTTTGCTGAGAGCAGAAAGCTTGAACTTGATGAAGGCTTGAAAGCTTGAATGAACAACTGGTTAGCTATTAGCTAGCTTGAATCCTTCTTCAAAGGGTTCTTTATATAATAGCAGCAAGCAACGGCTCTCTTCCATTTGAATTATTTGTCTTCTTCTGAGCCTTGAGACCTGAGCTGTAAATATCAAGAAGACAGAAACATCTCTGCAGCAAAACATTCTATAAAAGGAATAACCCTTTTTCTAAGAAGCTGCAGGACCAAATCAAATAACAAAGGACTAAATAAAGTCATATCAGAAATAAACTCTTTATAGCAAAAAGAAGACTTTTCAGTCTAACGGCTATAAAGGGATGTCAGCAGATAAAGTAATTTTATAAAGACAGCTAATAAGACAAACAACTTTATCTCAAAAAGATTTGACTCAGGCAAAAGAGATGGAGCAAATATTGCCTGGTAATTCTATCATACAGCTTAAAACAATGTGCCAGAAAATGTATTAATTAATTAAATATAATAAATAAATACAAAATATAAAGGCAGGCAGAAAATGTCGAACGACCTTCGGAGATCGTCGACCGACGCACGGAGATCGTCGATCTATCGGGCAGATAGTCGAACGATCCAGATAGTCGACCTATCGAAGAAGATAGTCGAACTACCCCGGCAGATAGTCGACCTATCAGAACAGATAGTCGAACTATCAGATAGTCGATCTATCAGGACAGATAGTCGAACTATAAAGCGCAAACAGATAGTCGACCTACCTCAGAAAACAGATAGTCGACCTATCAACAGATAGTCGACCTATCAGCGCAGAACAGATAGTCGACCTATCAACAGATAGTCGACCTATCAGCGCAGAACAGATAGTCGACCTATCAACAGATAGTCGAACTATCAACGCAGAACAGATAGTCGACCTATCAACAGATAGTCGAACTATCAGCGCAGAACAGATAGTCGACCTATCAACAGATAGTCGAACTATCAGCGCAGAACAGATAGTCGACCTATCAACAGATAGTCGAACTATCAGCGCAGAACAGATAGTCGACCTATCAACAGATAGTCGAACTATCAGCGCAGAACAGATAGTCGACCTATCAACAGATAGTCGAACTATCAGCGCAGAACAGATAGTCGACCTATCAACAGATAGTCGAACTATCAGCGCAGAACAGATAGTCGACCTATCAACAGATAGTCAAACTATCAAGCAGATAGTCGAACTATCAGCGCAAACAAAGCGTCGATCAACTGATAGACGATCGTCGATCAGCCGATAGACGATAGTCGAGCGGCGTTCGACTATAGTCGAACGAAAAACCTACTTAACCAAATTCTCAATCTGGAAAAGTGAGGACTCTACAGCTAGACTTCTAACCATTGACCATAGATATTTCTTGGGTCAAGGGGCACAAAGGAGAGGACTAAACTCAAATCAAACTAGGGTACCAACACATAAATGTACGCTGACTTGCGGAAGACCATGTGTTGGCCCGAAATGAAGAGAGAAATTAGGTATTTTATTACGCATTGTGAGTCCTATCAAAGGGTAAAGGTGGAATGCATGATCCCTAGAGGATTATTGCAGTCGTTTCCCATCCCCGAGTGGAAGTTTGAGGATATCTCCGTGGACTTCGTTCACTGTTTTCCTTGCTCACGCTCAGGTAATGATTCAGTTTGGGTAATCGTTGATTGTCTGACAAAGGTAGTCAGGTTTATTCCTATGAAGAAACAGGCTCATGTAGACGTTTTTGTATGCCTCTTTGTGGAGCAGTTTGTACGGTACCATGGCGTGCCAAAGATAATTGTTTCTGACCGGGATGGTCATTTTTCCTCTAAAGAATGGAAGGTCGTACATGCATATTTGGGTTCACGCCTTACCTTCAGCACAACCTTTCATCCTCAGACGGACGGACAGTCTGAGAGGACCATCAGAATTTTGGAAGATCTATTAAGGTTGTGTGTGCTAGATAGAGGAGAGCCGTGGCAAAGTCTCTTACCCCTAGTAGAATTCTCATACAACAATAGTCAGCAGGCCAGTATCGGGATAGCACCCCATGAAGCCCTTTACGGAAGAAGGTGTAAAAACCCCCTTGTCATGGGTTCAAGATGAAGACCCGATGGTTATTGGAATTGAGTACATTGATGATACTGATGTTGTTGTTAGACTAATACGGGACATCATGCTTGAGGCTCAAAGTCGGCTGGCTAAATATTATAATGCAAAGCACCGGATGGTGGAATTTCAAGTGGATTACAAGGTGTTCCTGAAGATTTGGCCGATGTATGGAGAGTCACGGGTACGTGGTGTGAAGAAGCTCAGCCCAAGGTACATTGGACCTTATGTTATATTGGAAAAGATTGGCCCTTTGGCCTATCGGTTGGAGCTACTGCCAGTGCTGGAGAATCTTCATTACATATTCCATGTGTCGTCACTTCGGAAGGCGCTGTTGCGGCCCGATCAACATGTCTCCACCACTGATGGAGCAGTATCAACCGATAGATCTGTGCTACTAGAGCCGGTGCGGATAGTAGACACCGAGGCAAGGAACTTGCATCATAAGAGTGTTCCTTTGGTAAACATGTTGTGGTCTAATCATGGGAAGGCAGAATTTACTTAGGAGACGGTGGACTTGATGCGGAAGCGCTACCCAAAGTTGTTTCTCCAAGGTAAATTTAAGTAGCGCACTTTATTTCATGCTTTAATTTTCCTCCATGGCCTTAGCCTGATTTCAGGGACGAAATCTTTTATTTTGTTTATAGGATTTGTAACATCCCATTTCATGCCAGACCCCTCACACGAATTTTGAGTCAAAAAAATTGACTCGGGTTTGGGAAGCGTCGAGTGAGTCGTCTAGACTCGACGACTAGATCAGGAATTTACTTAGAAAGTATTCTGAATGTTAGGCGTTGAGTGGACTCGACACCACTCAACGCCATTTAACTTAGAAAATATGTTGAAGATTAGGCATTGAGTGGACTCGACACCACTCAACGATTTTAAATTAAATTATTTTGGCGGGTTTGGCGTTGAGTGCACTCAACGCGGCATTGAGTGCACTCAACGCACTCAACGCTTTTAACTTAAATTGTTCTGGCGGGTTAGGCATTGAGTGCATTGAGTGCACTGAACGCGGCATTGAGTGCACTCAACGCACTTAATGCTTTTAACTTAAATTGTTCTGGCGAGTTAGGCGTTGAGTGCATTGAGTGCACCGAATGTGGCATTGAGTGCACTCAATGCACTCAATGATTTTAACTTAAATTTTTCTTGCAGGTTAGGCATTGAGTGCACTCAATGCGGCTTAGAGTGCACTCAATGCACTCAATGCTTTAAACTTAAATTTTTCTGGAGGATTAGGCGTTGAGTGCACTTAACGCGGAATTGAGTGTACTCAACGCACTCAATGCTTTTAACTTTAAGTCTTGCTGGCATCTATAGGCATTGCGAGCGTTGACTGGACTCAACGCTTTTTGCCTTAGGAGAATTTTCGGCCCTATTTGCTGCTTCATATCAATAAGTTGAACCTGGTTTTTTGGAACTGCACCCCGTTCGTCGAATGCCATATTTGTCGAGCGTTATTTTGTCGAACTCAGGTAAATTCGTCGAGCGATGTTTTGTCAAACTCAGGTAAATTTGTCGAATGCAAAATTCGTCGAGCGTTTGTTTCGCCGAACTCAGGTAAATTCGTCGAACTCAGGTAAATTCATCGAACTGAGGAAAATTCATCGAACTCAGGTAAATTCGTCGAACGTATAATTTTGTCGGGCACTGTTTCGTCGAACTCAGGAAAATTCGTCAAACTAATGCTAAATTTGTCGATTAAGGATAGCTTACTCGACGATTCGTCGAGTAAGAGCTACTTACTCGACGAATCTGGAATTGGCAGATTTTCGGCCTACGTTTCCTGTTCCGGTACACGGTCTGAACCGGATTTTCGGAAATTGCGATAAATAATTACATGGATGCGTCTTTTCATTGTAACATATTATAAATGGGCGGTCGCTAATATGGCGACACGTAGAAAGAGAGTTTAATCTAATTCCCTTATTATAAAAGGGAGAAAGTCGAAACCCTAATCATCACTCTAATCATTCTTCCTTGCCGAGCTTATTTACTGTGCTGAAACCGATGGATGAGGAGCAGATCGCCGCAGCCAACCTTCTTTCCCGTAAAGAATAAACATCAATGAAGGGGAAGACGATGCCGCAAAGAAGAGTGACGAGGTCCCTGGCCGAAAATAATAGAAATGAGGTGTGCTTCCTACCCACTCCCTTGGAGATAGATCTTTAGTAATTCCTAGGAGAGATATTGACTCAAAGGAGTCTTGCTTTGCGAGAAGAAGATTTTCTAAGGAAGGGGGGCCATATTAGAACTTATGTCCTAAAGATTAGACGTCTTCAACCTCTCCTTTCTTCAATGTGAAGATGAGTGTTGGTTTCATAAAAAAGAAAGGGGCCCTATGAGGAGAATAAGGGAGGAAGATTTCTTGATGTGATTTGAGAATATCGGTTAGAGGAGGAAGAAGAACTGATGTCGTTCGTTTCTCTTTAATGTGCACACATAAATTTGTTTTCTGCGCGCATCGAACTTCGAGGCCATTTTCGGACACGATGCGGCCATATCTAGGCTTTTGACTAAACACGAAAGTCGTATCCCTTGGAAATACCTTTCCTGCCAGTGGTTACACATCTTCACCAGATTCTTGTAGCCTCGGGAGTCCCCGATTGAAGTTATTGTATAGTAATATTTCCGGCACATATAGTTCCTGGGTTTGTGTTGAATCGTCTTTGATTCTGGCAGATAAGTCTTGGTAAATTAATAATGTGGTTGGCATGAAGTTTGTTGTACATGATCGGTAGTAATTGCGATGAACAAATGGTTGTTGACATTTAGTTGATAGATCCATATGTGCACCACTGGTTTGAACTTGGTAAAGAGATTGTACCCAGTCGAGGATAAAGTTAGGTGACCATAGTCAATAGGTAATTATTATAATCAAATGATTGATGAATATGTGAAGTTCCATTATGTTGTTGTGAAAGTCATGTGGAAGGATTGGAAGTGCGAGGGTGATTTTCGCACTAAAACGACATGTTGATAAGGGACTCGGTTTGGAGCCCTTTCATGCTATAGAGCACGAGATTTTGTTTAAACAAAAAGGACTCGAAGTGGAGCCCTTATATGTGAAATTACATGTGGTGTGAGTTGACATGCGGTGTCGTAATCTTGGGTTAAGGATAGTGTGGCAGGTCTACGGGCTCTCTAGTCATCATACTGACGGGAGATGACAGATAGACTTGCATGGTTGGGCCTTGGTCCTCGGTGTTTACTTCCTGAGGTACCCTCTGTGCTAGTGGATGGTTGGCCTTGGTCCTTTAGTGATATATTCACTGAGGCACCTTCCATGCCACGATGATTGGCAAGTTTGGGTTGTGTTCTTGGTGCACATCTACCCATGACCCCTCTGAGTTTTAGAATGCATGTGAGCTCGTTGTTGTATTCTTAGCATTGAGGCGTACGGAGGACTAGGCTTGGTAGTGTGGGATGCCCGCCTAGTAGTGGAGAAATCCGCTCTACTATCACCATCTAGCCACGACGGATGACACCTGAGAGATTAGCTGCAAGATCAAAAAGTGGATAAACAAGTCTGTGTTGACATAGCAGTTACATGTGCATGATCATGGGTGAGTCATTGCATTGCATTCATATAATTACATACAATACATACACAAGATCATCTTCGTATAAGATTGTATGGGCACTCTTATATGATGAGTTACTTTACTATTGAGCCCATGCTTAACTTATATGTCTGTATGGGCATTCATATAAGTTAAGTTACTTACTTTCACTAATTCATACTTTATACTACTTGTTGGGTACATTGGAAAAAGTGTACCTGATTTGAAGAAGCCCAACTTAGCTCAATGATATACATCAAGGTGTATTTGATGTTGTTTTGAGTTGACATAATGCAGGTGAAGAAGTATTAAATAATGCAGAAAAAATATTCTAAGTCCACATGTCGACACCTGAAGAAATTATGTCGACACTTCAGAATATTTGTGTCGACACTTCAGAATATCAGTGTCGTCACAGAGAAAGATAGTCGACCACATTTATGTCGACACTGGGAAGCAGTGTCGACACATAAAGAAAATAGTCGACTTCAACTATCTCGACACTGGGAAGCAGTGTCGACACATGAAGAAGATAGTCGACTAGTGAAAGATAGACGACACAGAAGAAGATAGTCGACTAGTGAAAGATAGTCGACACAGAAGAAGATAGTCGACTTGTGAAAGATAGTCGACACAGAAGAAGATAGTCGACTAGTGAAAGATAGTCGACACTGGGTGGATGTGTCGACACCTTGAGATTGAGTCGACACATATTGGCAGAAGTCGACTATGCTTGTGTCGACACCAGAAGACTGAGTCGACACATTTTGGCAGAATTGAAGATTGATGTGTCGACACCTGAAGGCTGAGTCGACACATACTGAGTTCTGAATCTACAACAACTGTGTCGACACACAGGACTTGTGTCGACACACTACAGAGTCTAGACCAAGTTATTTTCTGAAGAAGCTGTGTCGACTTAAGGCAACTTAGTCGACATCATCAAAGACTGTGTCGACACCAAAGTCACTTATGTCGACACAGATAGACAGATTGGTCTCGACACTTTCTAACAGACTGTCTCGACATTTGCTGTCCAAGGCTAAGGTACAAGAACTGTTTGAAGACTTGACAGCTGTGGGTTGCCACCGTTTAACTGAAGCTGTCAGACCTGTCAGAAAACAGTTATAAACCGGATCAGCGGTTACCATGAAGAAAGTCTAAAAATAGACACATTCAGAAGGAATTATATATGCAGCTAAGCTAAGAAAAATAACTGAAGAAGATCTAAGAAGAAAAAACAAAAGGATTACGATCCTATTGAAGTTTCAATTCAAGAAAGTGCTAAGCTCTAAAGAAGATCTTCATCAGAAAATCTAAGAAGAAGTCTGAAGTATCAGAAAGGTGTTGGATAGAGAGGGATCCAGTCATCTTGAAGAAGAAGAAGGAAGCCATCAGTGGTTTCTCAAGAAGCTGTTTGGAAATCAACTCAGCTAAGTTCAGATTTAAGAAGCTTTGAAGAAAGCTCAGATTCAGTTGATTTCATCAGATGATCAAGAAGTGTCTTGTCCTCTTCTCTCTCAACAAAGGCAAGACATCAAAATATCTTTTCTAAATTTCTGTAGGATCTATTTACACAGATCTGAGTTGTAAGCCTGTGTTATAAAGGCTGAGTGTAGGAGAGGTAATCTCTGAGTGGTAGGGCTATTTGCCTGAGTGTAGGAGAAGGTTATTCTCTGAGTGGTAGGCCTTGAGGCAAGGCTGAGGTAGGGTTGTTGAGCCTGAGTTGTAGGAACCTATCCAGGTTCTGAGCTGTAGGATCTAAGGATCTGAGAATAGTGGAAGTTTTGCCGAATCTAGCACATTGCTAGATAGGTGAACGGGGAAAGTGGATGTACCCAGATCTTGGGGAACCACTATAAAACATTGTGCAATCTGTGATGCTTAGTTGTCTGTGAATGCTGTGCTAGATAATTTAATTTGCAATTGAATTCTGCCTAGATTTATAAACAAGAAATTAGAACCTATTCACCCCCCCCCCTCTAGGTGTTTAGGTTGTCTTGAAAGTAAAACTATCAAGTGGTATAAGAGGGAGGTTCCTCAAAAAGGACTTAACAGTCTGAGGTAGATCTGATAGGCAGAACCAAGATTCCAAAAGATGGGTTCTGGTGAGAATCATAAGGAGCTAGGGTCTATGAAATTACCCATATGCAAGAAAGAAATTTTTGGAATTTGGAAAGAAAGAGTCAGATTGTTTATGGAGGCATCTGACCCAAGGATTTACATCACAGTACAGGAAGGCCCCTTCATACCAATGAAGGTATCAGTTCTTGATGCAAATATCCAAACTCCAAAGAGTTATTCAGAGATGACCAAGGATGAAATCATCTTGGCAAACATGGATAAAAGAGCTCAGAACATTATTGTTAGTGCCATAGATGATTCAACATTTCAGAATCTGATTCACTACAAGTCCTCCAAAGAGATGTGGGACACATTGATTGTCTACATGGAGGGATCTGAAGAAGTAAGGCAGGACAGGAAGTCTATGCTCAATCAGGAGTATGAAGTTTTAGACAAGGAAAATCTGATAGCATAACTGAGTGCTATAAGAAATTCTATAGAATTGTGAATGAGCTTATGTCCTATGGAAGAGTCTTCAGTACTTATGAACTGAATGACAAATTCTTGAGATCCTTAACAAAGGATTGGGACACAAAGATCTGTGCCATAAGAGAAGTGGCTAAATTGGCAGAGATATCTCCTCCCATCTTGTTTGGAAAGTTGCTATCCTATGAAATGCAACTTATGGTGAGGAAGGAGGAGGAAAAGAATTCAAGAGGAGAGCATAGAGAAAAAGACTGTGGCATTCAATGCAGAAGCCACCAGAAAGAATAGGAGGAAATCACCATCTCCTCCTAAGGAAGTTACAGAAGATAGTCTGAAAATTCAGATAAGGGTTCAGAAAGCTGTGATTCAGATGCAGACTTTGCTGCATTCACAAGCAATTCCAGAGGTTCTTGAAAAAGAAGCAATGGAAGTCTAGGCCTTCCACATCACAGCAAGATGATGACTATTATCAGAAGAAAAGGTCATCAAGGAAGAGAAGAGCAGATTAAAGCCCAGCAAAGCCACTACTTCAAAGATTGTCTGCTATTGTTGCAATAGGCCTGGACATGTAGTGGCTGACTGTCCTGATAAGAGAAAGGAGTCTTCAGACAAGAAGAAGACTCATCAGAAAGGCAAGAAGGAGAAATCTTTTGTTGCAAAGAAAGATAGGAGTCTAACAGACAAGTCAAACTTCAGAGTCAGAATCTGAAGCTGAAGCATATATTGGACTATATGCTGTGTCTGAAGAAGAGGAGTTTCTGCAGTTGCTAGACTCCATCAATGAACACAAGGATCATCAGTGTATGGGGCTAATGGCAGGATCAGAATAGGACATATGCCAGAATCAGTCTGGTCCTAATAAGGTACAATGTCCTTCTATTACATCTGTTTGTTGTACAAGTGAAGAATCAACTACATCTGCATCAAGTGATGTAGATGCATCTGAATTTGAAGGAGATGTCTATCAATTGATAGACAAGTATGGGGATTTGTTGCAGGCTCTTAAGAAAAGCAAGAACTGGTTAAAATCTCAGGCTCAGGAAATTGCTGAACTAAGGAATTTTTGTTGCTACAACTGAGTTAGAGAAAGTTATTGATCAAAAATTAAATGAAATTGCCAAGCTGAAGAATATAAACTATTATTCAGATGGGCACAATTAATTATACTAATGATCAAGTGAAGAGTCTGGAGGCCAGACTTAGAATTGAAAGGGATTTAGTGGCTAGTTACTCATAAGCCAAAATCTGTCTTACCCTTGATAGATGAATTTGTCACTCAAAAGGGTAAGGCTGGATTAGGATTTAAAGGTAACTCCAGGGCTGGCAGATTCAAGAGGAAAGGCAAAGCGCCTGTTCAGCCACTAAATCTTTCAGTCCCCATAAAGTTTAGTAAGGTGAAAGTGCCTTCTAACAAATATGATCATGAAGATATTCAAGGTTATATTAAGACTAATGTTCTGAAGAACAAGGGTGTAAATGCAAGCAGGCCTACCTATGGTCATAAACCTAATGGTTTTAAGAAATCAATAGGTGAAGTTGCTGCAGCACCAGCAATGAACAGAAATTCTTCTGACAAGGATGTATCTAGATCTAGATACAATAAGTTTGAATGTTGGTGCTGTGGCAAGAGAGGCCATTTTGCACTAGACTGTTGGTATAACCCAAGTGCTATAAAGAACAATAGTCTACCTGTTAGAAGGGGTTATGGTAGCTTTATTAATGCTAACCTGAACAAGGACCCAAGACTTACTTGGGTTCTAAGGGTAAGTAATTCTGTGTTGCAGGTGAATCCAAGTAACCATGCCCCTATATGGTACTTGGATATTGGTTGTTCCAGGCACATGACTGGAACAAAGGGGCTGCTGAAGGAGTATTCATCTGTCAAAGATGGACCTAAAGTGATCTTTGGTGGATCTGAAAAAGGAGTCATCAAAGGGTTTGGATCAAAGGAAGATGGGGCATTGGAAAATGAAGGCTTCTGTCCAGGGGGAGAACAAGACACTATAGAAGCTGATGAAAACCAAGAGATTCAGCTAAATGAAGGAGCTGGAGATGTTCAACCAGAAAGGAATCTTCCACCAGCTACAAGACATTTGAGAGATCATCCAGTGATCAGATAATAGGTGATCCCAAGATAGGGGTGCAAACTAGAAGCAGAAATCAAAACACAGTTCTACATTCAAGTTTCCTGTCACAAATGGAGCCTAAGAAGTTTGAAGAAGCAATCCAAGACCAGCACTGGATTGATGCCATACAAGAGGAGCTGAATCAATTCAGAAGGTGCAATGTCTGGGAGCTTGTTCCTAAACCAAGAGGCCACAACATAATTGGCACAAAATGGATATATAGGAACATGCTAGATGAAAGTGGAATAATAGTAAGAATAAAGCAAGATTGGTTGCAAAAGGATACAGGCAGGAAGAAGGGATTGACTTTGATCAAACCTTTGCTCCTGTAGCAAGGCTGGAGGCAATCAGAATATTCCTTGCCTATGCAGCCTATCAAGACTTCAAAGTATACCAGATGGATGTGAAGTCAGCATTTATGAATGGTGATCTTAAAGAAGAAGTATATGTAGAGCAACCATCAGGTTTTATAGATCCTCTTAAACCTGATTTTGTTTATAAGCTTAGGAAAGCTCTGTATGGGTTAAAGCAAGCTCCAAGGGCTTAGTATGAAACCCTGTCTACTTTCCTTATTGAGAATAAATTCTCAAGAGGAAAAATTGACAAAACTCTATTCCTTAGGGAATCCAAAGGTAAGATCATCTTAGTTCAGATCTATGTTGATGACATAATCTTTGGGTCTACTGAAAACAACCTTTGTAAAAAGTTTGCCAAACTTATGCAAGGGAAGTTTGAGATGAGCAGTATGGGGGAACTGAAGTTCTTCTTGGGACTCCAAGTAAGACAGACTGATGATGGCTTGTCCATATCCCAGTCTAAGTTCACCAAAGAATTGATTAAGAAATATAGTATGGGGTTATCCTCCACCATGAGAACTCCTATGGGAACAAGTATGCCTATATGCAAAGATGATGCAGGTAAACCTGTTGATGAGACTTTGTATAGAGGAATAGTTGGCTCACTACTATATCTCACTGCTAGTAGACCAGATATTATGTATGCTACATGTGTCTGTGCTAGGTACCAAGCCTTCCCTAAAGAATCTCATTATACTGCAGTCAAAAGGATTCTGAGATATCTTAAGGGCACACCTAATCTAGGTCTTTGGTACCCTAGGAATAGAGATTTTTAACTAACAGGCTATTCAGATGCAGATTTTGCAGGATGTAGAGAGGATAGGAAGAGTACTACAGGTACTTGTCAATTCCTGGGAGGAAGACTAATATCATGGAGTAGTAAGAAGAAGCAGACTAGTGTGGGAATTTCCACAGCTGAGTCAGAGTATGTTGCTGCTGGAAGCTGCTGTGCACAGCTATTATGGATGCAGCATCAGCTAAAGGATTATGGTATTCAAGTAAGTAGAACACCTCTTTTGTGTGATTCTAAGAGTGCAATTTCTATTGCTAATAATCCTGTTTCTCATAGTAGAACTAAGCATATAGAAATAAAATACCATTTTCTTAGAGAACATGTAGAAAAAGAAGACATCTCATTGGAATTTGTGAAAACAGATTATCAAATAGCAGATGTGTTTACTAAGCCCCTAGATGAGACAAAATTCAACAAATTCAAAATTGAATTAGGTATGTTAACCATTGATTAGTGTAATCACAAAATCATCAACAATAAAGTTGAAGTGGTAACAAGACATTCAAGTGATATTAAGACACATTGAAGTAGTATAAAGTACTTTGTTGTACTTATAAGTTGTGATAAACAAACAGAAATTGGCTAAGTAAGATGGTGTCAACACATTCAGTAATAATGTGTCGACTCAGGGTAATAATGTCGACAAGTCAGAGATATTGTGTCGACATAGAAAATATGTGTCGACACTTAAGAATCTTATTGTCGACTTATCCAGGAATGTAGTGTCGACTTCACCAGGATAGTGGTGTCGACACTTACAGATTTTGTTTCGACACTTATACTAAGAGTCGACACAGAATTTCTGATGCTCTACTATATATCTCTGGTGTCGACAAAACAGCAAATTGGTGTGGACACATAATAGACGGACTTGATGTCGAGACTATAGAAACTTGTGTCGACACATTCCATCTGTGTCGACACTTATAGTCTGTTTTTGGCGTCTTTTGATCTTCTTTAAACAGAAGGTATAAATAGGTCAAGAACTCATTCTGTCGACACGCTTACAAGGTTTTCGAAACCCTGTGTCGACATTCTCTCTCCCTCTCTCTCTCTTTCTCTCATCTTTCAAGCTTTCTCGACTGATCAATGGCGCCGAGATTGAAGAAATGTGAATGAAGGATATGAGTTGGTGCGCCAGGCCTTTGCAGCTGCCCCTCCAGATGTTCTTGGGGTTATCTCTCTCCTCTCCGACTCAGGTTTAGAATTTCTGGTCTCCAAACCATCAAAGATATGGAAGAAGGAGGTGCACGAGTTCTTTACCTCTGCATA
Organism: Platanthera zijinensis; assembly: GCA_039513925.1. NCBI lineage: Eukaryota > Viridiplantae > Streptophyta > Magnoliopsida > Asparagales > Orchidaceae > Platanthera > Platanthera zijinensis. Next base: position 125,785,165 of record CM077080.1, read on the forward strand.
TGTAAACTCTGAAAGTCATGAGATAAAATCCACAGTTCATGGGTCACCTGTGGAGATTACACCAAGAAAGTTAAGAACAATTCTGCAATTACCTACAATTGAGAATTAAGGGGATGTCCCTGCTTCTAAATCTAGGGAGGCTCTTCAATGGTGTGGATTGGAATCACCATGAAAATTGGAGCTGCGTTCAATCGGAAAGGAATGAATCAACAAGGCAAGTTTTGTCAGAAGTAGTTGGAAAAGTTATTCTGTGCAAGCCAGGTGGACATGATAGGATTTCTGCCTATATGTTCAGCTAATGACCAGGATTGTTTTTACAATTCCTACGGATTGGTCATCTGTAATCTTTGAGAAGATTAAGGAAGGAATCAAGAAGCCAAATATGGCTAGGATAATGAGTATATACCTAAGTAAGGAGATTCCTGAGGTTATGCAACAACAACATGGAACTAAAATTAATCACATGAGAAGGATGGACATGAGATTGTTCTCCAGATGGGATAGGGTGCTGACCAAAGAGATGCCTGAAGTGGAAAGGCAGGATTCACCTGAGAAATCCTCAGGTCATGCTACCAGTATTGGGCATCCACAAGAAGAGCAAGTAAGACTAGAGGTTGAAGATCAGCCTGCATCTACACAAGTTCAGGATGCCACAATACCTACAGTTCAAGAAGAAGAAGTAAGTATACCAGCTCAGCAAGTTTATTCACCTACACAAACTGTATCTACTCATGACCAGGTACAGGTGCAGGGGGAGCTGGTGTATTTTCCTACAAAAGAGATTTCTAATATTTCTATTTCTGCACAGATCAGGGGGAGCAAGTGCAAGAAGATGCTCAAATTGATCAATCTCCAAATTTGAATACTGCAAATGATCAAGCCCAGAAGGAATATACTCTGGAGGAGTTGTTTTCAAATGATGAAATAATTACTGATAGTCTGGAAGTGGAGCAAGAAATTGAGGGGGAGCCAGTGCATGTTGAGACTGTACAACATAGCACTGAAGCAGCTGTTTCTCCTCCTCCCAAAGAAAGAGTTCAAATTGATAGTACTTCTGCTTCAGAGACTGAAGAAGCCATGGTGGCTAAAAAGAGAAAACTTATGGTCTTCCAGAGAAGGAGCAAGAGCTATAAGCAGGCTCTACAGTCTACAGCACATCACACTCCTTCTGACTTTGATTATTACAAGTTCTTGGTAGATTTACAAGTGAAATTGGATGAACACAGAGTGGCTATAGAAAAATATGTTGATGAGAACAACAAGTCCCTACAATTTGACTTAGCTCAAGATATAAAATCAATTACGTTTGAGGTCAATATGCATAAGAAGGAAAATGACAGATTGCTTCCATAAGGTAGGTAATGCTGTGGTATATCTGGCAAAACAACAGCAGACTATCATCCCTAAGGTGGATGACATTGCTTTAAAGCAAAGCTATGTCTTGAAAAATCAGATAAGGATGAATGAGAATTTAACTGAATCTCATCATGAGATCATTGAGGAATTGAAGAAGATTGTTCCAGGCCTGCCTGCAGATAGAGCAAAAGAAATGGAAGAATTTGATAAGAACTTTCAAGCTGCTATTGCTTCTGTTAAGACTGCAATCACTACCTCTCAAAAGGAAATATCTGACAAGCTTCTAAAGTTAAAACCATTTTTTAAAGAGGGTGTGAATTATCTGGATGGCCAAATCAGATTTCAAAAGGAAGATCTCAGAGATCATGTTTCTAGAGAAGCCATAAAGGGGGAGAGGATGCTAGTTCATGCAGGCTCAGAGCACACCAAATGGGTGGACCAATAGTATTCGAGCCACATTGGGATATCCCCCATTGTGTGATGATGCTATGGTGGCTGAGTCAGGAATACAAACAAGTCTACTTGAAGGCAATCAACCTGAGGTTGCCCAAGTCATTTACCCCCCTCCAGATTATGATATGATTGATCAGCAGGTTCAAGGGATGTATAGTCCTCCAAAGGAGGTTACTAATATTGTTATTGGGAAGGTTGATAAGCCTGAGGCTACTTTGAAAGACCAGCAAGATGCTCTTCTATCTAAGAAAAGGTTTAGAGAGCAGGCTGAACTTAAGCCAGACTTTGAGCAGTGGAGTCCTACTTCCAGAAATATAATACTCACTGTATGGAAGGCTGTCAAAGACCAAGTGCAGGAAAGAGGCAAGTGGTACAATGAGATGGAATGGCAGAAGTATGAAGCCAGGCAAGAGGCTTTGTACAGTTTAGAAGAAAAGCCAAGCTGGGTAGGCTGCCTCCAGATGCTCAGGAGCCAAGCAAGTACTTCCTAAAGCCCTTTCATTATTTTGAAAGGCAAAGGCTCAAGGAAGAAGCAAAGAAGAAGGCTGATCTAAAAGGCAAGAAGCCAGCTGAAGATTCTGAAGCTCCTGTGAAGGCTCAAGTTCAATCTGGCAAAGGGATTGTCATTAAAGAGCCTGATCAGTCTTAATTTTTAGTTCTTTCAAAGTATTTTGTAATGTTTTGATTAAATCATTAAATGTAAATCTCTGTATTCAAACATTATCAAGTTATAAACAAAATGTTGGTTGGTATCATATAATGTTCATTCAGTAATGATTGTTTTTATGTTTTGTTTATATTAAGTATTCTTGTTATGTCATCAGTTTATACTTTTTATAAATGGTGTATATCATTGGCTATAGGGTTATGACTTCTCCAAATAGGGGAGATTGTTGGGTACATTGGAAAATGTGTACCTGATTTGAAGAAGCCCAACTTAGCTTAATGATATACATCAAGGTGTATTTGATGTTGTTTTGAGTTGACATGTGCAGGTGAAGAAGTATTAAATAATGCAGAAAAATATTCTAAGTCCACATGTCGACACCTGAAGAAATTGTGTCGACACTTCAGAATATTTGTGTCGACACTTCAGATTATCAGTGTCGTCACAGAGAAAGATAGTCGACCACATTTATGTCGACATTGGGAAGCAGTGTCGACACATAAAGAAAATAGTCGACTTCAACTATCTCGACACTGGGAAGTAGTGTCGACACATGAAGAAGATAGTCGACTAGTGAAAGATAGTCGACATAGAAGAAGATAGTCGACTAGTGAAAGATAGTCGACACAGAAGAAGATAGTCGACTAGTGAAAGATAGTCGACATAGAAGAAGATAGTCGACTAGTGAAAGATAGTCGACACTGGGTGGATGTGTCGACACCTTGAGATTGAGTCGACACATATTGGCAGAAGTCGACTATGCTTGTGTCGACACCAGAACACTGAGTCGACACATTTTGGAACAATTGAAGATTGATGTGTCGACACCTGAAGGATGAGTCGACACATACTGAGTTCTGAATCTACAACAACTGTGTCGACACACAGGACTTGTGTCGACACACTACAGAGTCTAGACCAAGTTATTTTCTGAAGAAGCTGTGTCGACTTAAAGGCAACTTAGTCGACATCATCAAAGACTATGTCGACACCAAAGTCACTTATGTCGACACAGATAGACAGATTGGTCTCGACACTTTCTAACAGACTGTCTCGACATTTTGCTGTCCAAGGCTAAGGTACAAGAACTGTTTGAAGACTTGACAGCTGTGGGTTGCCACCGTTTAACTGAAGCTGTCAGACCTATTAGAAAACAGTTAGAAACCGGATCAGCCGGTTACCATGAAGAAAGTCTATAAATAGACACATTCAGAAGGAATTATATATGCAGCTAAGCTATGAAAAAAAACTGAAGAAGATCTAAGAAGAAGAAACAAAAGGATTACGAGCCTATTGAAGTTTCAATTCAAGAAAGTGCTAAGCTCTAAAGAAGATCTTCATCAGAAAATCTAAGAAGAAGTCTGAAGTATCAGAAAAGGTGTTGGATAGAGAGGGATCCAGTCATCTTGAAGAAGAAGAAGGAAGCCATCAGTGGTTTCTCAAGAAGCTGTTTGGAAATCAACTCAGCTAAGTTCAGATTCAAGAAGCTTTGAAGAAAGCTCAGATTCAGTTGATTTCATCAGCTGATCAAGAAGTGTCTTGTCCTCTTCTCTCTCAACAAAGGCAAGACATTAAAATATCTTTTCTAAATTTCTGTAGGATCTGTTTACACAGATCTGAGTTGTAAGCCTGTGTTATAAAGGCTGAGTGTAGGAGAGGTAATCTCTGAGTGGTAGGGCTATTTGCCTGAGTGTAGGAGAAGGTTATTCTCTAAGTGGTAGGCCTTGAGGCAAGGCTGAGGTAGGGCTGTTGAGCCTGAGTTGTAGGAACCTATCCAGGTTCTGAGCTGTAGGATCTGAGGATCTGAGAATAGTGGAAGTTTGGCCGAATCTAGCACATTGCTAGATAGGTGAAGGGGGAAAGTGGATGTACCCAGATCTTGGGGAACCACTATAAAAACATTGTGCAATCTGTGATGCTTAGTTGTCTGTGAATGATGTGCTAGATAATTTAATTTGCAATTGAATTCTGCCTAGATTTATAAACAAGAAATTAGAACCTATTCACCCCCCCCTCTAGGTGTTTAGGTTGTCTTGAAAGTAAAACTATCACTACTGTTGATGGTAGAACTGCTAGAGTAGATTTTTATACTCAATTTTTTTACTCACTTTGACTATTCACTGATATTGATTGATCCCAACCACCTGTTGTGCTACTGTTTATGTATATATATATTGTACCCTTTTTCCTTTCTCTGCCCATTCCCGAGGAGTTACAGGGGGAGCGGATGTGATAGCCACTTAGTTTTTTTTACTAATGGTTGCTACGTCTTCCTTTTTAGGAGGAAACCACGCAGATAGAGCTACAGGTTTTATAGGAGGGCAGCCAGACAAGGACGAATGGCCTGATGTCATGGTACTGTCGTTGTCGTATATTACTAATGTGATCTTTGAGAGATTTCAATGATACCCTTTGGGCAATTTTGTATTCATACTCTGATATTTTAGAAGCTTGTTGATGCTTATTTGATTGATGTACTTTTCTTATGGACTAGTATAATTTATGTGTGGATTGACTTATGTTTAATATTTTAGTTGGGTTGGCAATGAATCATATTGATTATAGCTGGCAGGAAAGGCATCTTGTTGTATTGATAGCCCGTATGCTAATACTGCCACAAGGCGGCTGTTTGGGCATAAGACTCCCCTCCTGTTGTGTTTGTGTTTCAGGAGGGGGGGGGGGGTCTTACCAGTTTTATCTTTAATTTTATAATTAAAATTTCTTGTGAAAGGGCCCTGTCGGGTTTTCATCCCACAATCTTGCCTACTACCTTGCGAACTCCTCATTGGTAGCCCTTGGGATGTCTGGGAAATTTTTATTTTATAAATTTTTAATCTTAAAACTTTTACTTTTACTTTTTTTTTTTTTTGGTGTATGACACGAGGGAATCATCAAATCTATTTGACTTGATAACTGGAGATCGAGCAAAGCTTTACGGCTATGCCAAAGACTCTGCGAACTCAATTCTCCAGATTTGGTTGAGGAATCCGTATGGTGATGCTTTTTCTCCTTCTTCTTCCACTTCCCTTATTCTCAATTTTTTTATTTTGGGGTAACCCAAATCCAAATATGGTCGAAGAATGGACTATGTCCTATTATGCTCGCGCCAAATTTGGATGAGGTGCAATCAAGCATTGTTCGTCCGCTAGTACGAATTATAACTTTGAATTGAAGCCAAGCATCATTCAATGGTACAACAAACATATACAATTTTATGGGCTTCAAGATGAGGACTCAAACACACATATTTCTAAACTTTTAGAAATATGGTGATACTTTTAAAATTAACGGGGTTTCTGATGATGCCATCTGGTTAAGGCTTTTCCCTTTCAGCTTGCCACTAAAGCCAAACAGTGGTTGGGCTCTCTACCAAGAGGCTCCATCACTACATGGGCCCAAAAATGACGGAAAAATTTCTCACGAAATATTTTCCACCAGCTAAAATGGAACAAGTTTGGCAATGATATACATATTTCTCCCAAGTGGATACGAAAATGTTATATAATAATTGGGAGCGATTTTAAGGAATTGCTTCACTGTTGTTCGCATCATGCAATCCACGATTGGTTGCAAATTCAAACATTTATAATGACCTCAATTCTGAAACGAGGCAACATATCGATGTCGCCGCCGGTGGAACGTTAAACAACAAGACACCGGCGACCGCCCAAGAACTTATAAAGGTATGGCCATGAATACGTATCAATGGAGTACACTCAGTCTAAACCTCCAAAATCGGCCGACATGTACGAAATTGATACATTTTCTAATTTATCTTCCAGGTTGAGATGCTAATAAAATTTAGAAAGGATGCTACTGCCTCTTCTACAACTACCTGGGAACTTCACTAGTGCCAAACATATGGATTACATGGGTAATTCGAATCGGCCATCCACATAATTCAGGTAGTCAAAATTACGGGTAATACTTTAACCCGGATATAAGGAATCACCCAATTTCTCTTTGAGTAATCCGGGGAATGCGACACGTCCACCACACACAATTACCCCCGGTTATATTCCACAACAAGCTCCAAAAGCTCCCAATCTCGAGGATTTGTTCACCAAATATACAGCTACTACTGATGTTAATATCGGAATCTCACCGATCCCTTCTTAATTTGGAGAATCAAATTGGGCAAATTGCTAAAATGCTCTCCTGAACGCCAACAAGGAGCATTGCCGGGTAATATGGAGCCCAACCAAAAGGATCAACCTAAAGACATCACTCTACAGAGAGGGAAGGAGGTAACTACTTCTTCAAATCTGGTTGATACGGAGGTACCGATTTCTTAACCTTCTCCTCCTCCTTAGCCTTTTAATAACAATAAACAAAAGGCTTATCAACCGCCTCTTCCTTATCCGTCTAGAATGCAAAAAGACCGGATGGATGAGCATCACGGTAAATTTCTAGATTTGTTTAAACAAATTCAATTAAAGCTACCGATTTGCAAAGTGATAGCACAAATGTCGAAGTATGCGAAGTATCTCAACGATGTTTTATCCAATAAAAAAACTTGAGGATATCTCCACGTTCAATTGAACGCGAAGTGTTTGGCAGTTTTACTTAATTAATTACCTAATAAATTACACGATCCAGGTAGTTTTTCTATTCCTTGTTTATTTGGCGATTTACTAGTAAAATGTGCGTTAGCCGATCTAGGCGCCTCTATCAATTTAATACCTTATTCTTTAGTTAAGAAATTGGGATTAGGAGAGCTTAAACCCAAAATAATGTGCATTCAATTGGCGGATCGGTCAATCAAACTCCCTATGGGGATTATTGAGGATGTGCTTGTGAAAGATGACAAATTTATCTTTCGGGTAGATTTCGTCATCTTTGACAACGAAGAGGACTCCGAAGTACCACTAATTCTTGGTCTTCGTATTCTTTCCACCTCGCGCGCGATTATAAATGTTAGTAATGGTAAACTTCTCTTTGAGTCGGAGATGAGGATGTTGGGTCCATTGCCCACAATGTCCTAGATTTGAAGAAGTCAAATTTGTCAATGAGCATACACAAGTGTATATTTAATATACGTTCAAGTTCATACATACATGGATGTCCTAGTAACAATGATGGGATAGGTAGACTAAGTGTCTAAGTCAGGTAAACACTTACCTAAAATGTGGATAGACAAAAATCTATTTAAGTCCACAGGCATTGAGTGAAGGTTACTCACTCAATGCCAGATGATTTATAACACTGAGTGGAGCCTATATAGTCAAAGACAATGGTGTGGGATGCTGAGAAAGTGGCTAAGTCAACAAGCGTTGAGTGAAGTTTACTCACTCAATGTCATACAACAAAAGGCTGTGAGACAAGCTCAATCAGTCAAAGCTACAGAAAATCTGTGCTGAAATTTGACTAAGTTCACAGGCATTGAGTGAGGAAAGCTAACTCAACGTCATGTGTTAAAGTGTTGATTGTATCTCATTCAGTCAGAAAATGTGTTTTCAGACACAGAAATTTGGCTAAGTACTGATGCGTTGAGTGAAGCATGCACACTCAACGCTCTCAACGCTTAAGATGTTGAAGAAGCAGGAAAATGACCAAGGCATAAGGCGTTAAGTGAGGTATGGTCACTCAATGCTCTCATCGCTTAATTTATAGAAAGCATGGATGAGGTAGAAGGAGTCAACGCTCTCAATGCCAAGCATGCAAAAAAAGCTAAAGAATGAGCTAAGGAAAAAAAGCATTGAGTGAGGCTTGCTCACTCAATGTTGTCAACGCCTAACGACATAAAGATTGGCTAAGTGTTTTGGAATTGAGTGAGGTGGGCTCACTCAGCGCTATCAATGCCTAGATAGACACAATTCTGTCTAAGTATTTGTAAATGAGTGAAGATCATTCACTCAATGCCATTCTACTGATGCTCGAATTTATCTAAGTCCATAGGTGCTGACGTAAGAAAAATCGACAAAGTCAGCTCATTTAAAATCAAGTATGGAGAAGCTATAGAATACGATAAACTATGCCAAGAAGCTACTTTATGTCTTCTTCTATTAAAGCAAGGTGCAGCTGGATGCTGCAGGTGGGGCCCACTAATCTCTAAGACACTTTGATCGCCGAACTACAAAAGGAAGAGATGAGCAAAGACGCAAAACAACTTTTAGGGCATTATCAATTTCAAAAGGTTGCAGCCAGACTTCATCTCGCTGCCATTATCGCCGAGAAAGAGCTTGAAGTCTTATTACAGGAACGAAAAGTTTAGTGAGCTATTACTTCTTCATCTGCTACAACATAATCAGAAAGGTTTCTGATAGAGGAAGAAAGTAGAGCCATAATTATCTAATGGGTTCAGCTGGCTGATTGAAGAACATAAGAACCTTCTTCTTCAGCAAGATTAGAATCTTAATTCTTAGTTTCTTCCAGCAGAATTTCTACATGCTGCTATTAAGCAAGATAGTGCTGAGATAACTCAGCCCTAGCTTTTGATACAGAGAAATTTCCTATTTCAAAATATTCAAACCCACTTCCATCTTGTAGGATCTAACTGGATCTGAGTTTGTAGGGCACCTCTCCTGAGGTAGGGCAATATTGCTTGAGTAGTTGGAGAGTGAAGCTCTCTGAGTTGTAGGATCCAACTGGATCTAAGCTGTAGAGCCACTAGCCTGAGGTTGGGGAAATTGCCTATGCTATAAGAGAGTGTAACTCTCTGACGTAGAATCCTTTAGATCTGTGGTAGGGATGTCCTCCCAGCCTGAGTGTAAGGCCTTTGTCCTTAGGTAGGTGATCAGCTGATCACTGAGTGGTAGGCCCTGTAACTGAGTTGTAGGTATTGGAGGAGACTGAGAGATCATGAGGGATATGAGGCGTAAGCTCCTTGGAGTAGTATTTTGGAGAAATGTCTTGACCAATTGGAAGTTGCCAAGGTGGGAGGAGAGTGGATGTACCCACAAGTTGGGGAATTACTATAAATCAGTGTGTGCTTTTTTGTATTGTTTTGTTTGTACAGGTTCTTGAGAGGAAACTACTGCCAACACATTTAGTGCTAAAGGAAAAAACTAAAAAGAGAGTAATAACAGTGTAACAAATATTCACCCCTAGGTTGCAAGCTACCTTGAAAACAAAGAATTTCAAGTGGTATCAGAGGGAGGTTGCTCAAAAAGAATCTAACCATCTAAGTGATTCTCCAAGATAGCTACAGACAGTCCTTATGGGTTCAAGTGTGAAATACAAGGATCTAGGTGCCTTGAAGTTTCCTATCTGCAAGAAAGAAGGTTTTGGCATCTAGAAGGAAAGGGTTAGGTTGTTCATGGAAGCAACTGACCCTAGAATCTTCATAACAGTTTAGGAAGGACCTTTCATCCCTATGAAAGTGTCTGTTTTGGATGTAAATGTCTAGACACCCAATACATATATTGAGATGACAAAGGATGAAGTCATTCTTGCCACCATGGACAAGAGGGCTCAGAAATCATTGTCAGTGCAATTGATGATTCTACCCTTCACAATATGAATCAATGCACAAATGCAAAAGAAATGTGGAACACTCTGGTGATCTACCTGGAAGGCACAGAGGAAATTAGGGATGATAGAAAGTCCAAGATCAACCAGGAGTATGAAGCCTTCATACAGTCCAAGGGAAAAGACATAGCCCTCTATTATAAAAAATTATTTAGGATAGTAAATGAACTAAGGACCCATGGAAGGATCTTTAGTCATTATGTGCTAAATGATAAGTTCCTTAGGTCTCTCACCAGAGACTGGGACATAAAAATTTGAGCCATCAGAGAAGTGGCCAAGATGGTTGACACTCCACCCCACACCCTATTTGGTAAACTGCTCTCATATGAGATGCAATTAACTGTCAGAAAAGTGGAAGAGACAAACTGCAAGTCTCAGGCCAAAGAGAAGTCTGTGGCCTTCAAAGCTGAAGCCACAAAGAATAGTAGGAGGAAGACCCCTTCTCTTCCAAAAAGACCACCAGATTCAGACTACTCTGAATCAGATGCATCAGACATCACAACAGCATGTCTTATGAGGACTTTGCTGTCTTCTTCAGGCTGCTCCATAGGTTAAGAAGAAGAAGCACTGGAAGAGCAGACCCTCCTCCTCAGCACATCACTGGAAGAAATCCTCCAAGGAGGACAGATATGGATCTAAACCCAGTAAACACAATTCCACTAATATTATTTGTTACTGCTGCAACAAGCGAGGGCATGTCATTGTTGATTGCCTAGTTTAGAGAAGGGAGGATAGTGAGAAGAAATCTCACCAAATGCATAAGGGCAAGAAAGAAAAGTCCTTTGTGCCTAAGAAATAAAAAAGCTGGACAAACTCATCATCATCTAAGTCTAAAGAAGAGGAAGCCTACATTGGGCTAGTTGCTGCTACTACTTAATATATAGTTATTACAGCAGGAGAAGTCCATCCTCTAGTGAGGATAAGAATCAGGGCCCCTCTAACACGATCAGACAGTGAAATAGAGGTGGATGAAGATGCCCATAGCTGTAGAGGGCTGATGGCAATGACTGATGAAGAGGGTAGCAAGGATCAGCCTGTTCAAAGAAAGGGTGCATTCCCTATCTAGTTCAGTGTCTGGGTATAAGACTAGCTAGTCCTTATACAGAAGCCTCTTCATTTAATGGTGAATATGAGTCTTGCTCAGATGGTGATGTCAATCAACTGAATGATAGATATGCTAAACTTCTTGATGCCTTTAAAAAGTGCAAGAAGTTGACTAAGATACATGCTAAGGAGATTCTATATCTTCAGCTAGTTGCTTCCTAACTTGATGAAACAACATCTGTGCTGAATCAGACTATGAGGGAACTCAGTCAACTAAAAACCCTTTCAGGCTTCCAGATGGAGGCTATCAAGAGCAAGAATTATCTCATTAGAGATCTTGAGGAAAAGCTCCAGAGGAAGAATGGTATTGTGTCCAGTTTCTCACAGCCCAACACAGTATTGACCTTTATAGACTCCTCCTCACAGAAGGGTAAGAAGAGGTTAGGCTTTAAGGGTAACATAAGACCAGCCCATCCCAAAGGGAAATGGAAAGTTCCAGTTGTGCCAATGGCATCTAAGCCACTTATCCAATTCAAGAGGGTAATATTCCCTTCAAATAGGTATGACCAGGAAAGTATATATTGTCACTATATGAATGGTGCTTCCACAAGTGGAACAAAAGATGTTCTCAGCCATTATGAAAGGTATAGCAGGGTAAGTGCCTTTAAGGTTGCCCATGAAAAATTCAAATGGACAATCATGGACCATTTTTTTTGGTTCTACATCCCCCTCTCTCAAAAATGTGGCTACAGCCAATTCTCAGAACCTGTCAGCACAGAATCTGACCAAAGGTCAGTCTGCCAGCTTGCCTAATATGGTTGTTTCTGATGCTATCAAGAGCACAATTTCTGAAAAGAAATTTGTTGCTGATAGGATTCAGAACAGGCCACACAAGCCAACAAGCGGCCTTACCTTCAATCAAATCCATGCTAAAAGAATTAAGAAAATGGCTGATGCACCTCTTCCTTCTATTAAGACTGCAGTCAATCCAACTGCTAGTCCTATACAGAAAAGAAGATATAACATACATGATTGTTTGTGTTGTGGCAAGGTAGGCCATTATGTCATTGACTGCTGGCATAATCCAATTGTGGCTAGGACAAGAGTTAATCCACCAGTCAAAAATCTTGTTAGTGGACATGTTTAGTTTCAGACTAATATGCACCTAGGACCCAATAGATATTGGGGTCCAAAGGTAAAGTAAACTGTATATTGCAGGATAGTCCAAGTGGCTATACCCCCATGGTACTTGGACAGTGGTTGTTCCAGGCACATGACTAGGACAAGGGGCAACTTGAAGGAGTACACTCCAGTAAAATATGGACCCAAAGTAATCTTTGGTGGTTCAGATAGAGGGGTACTAAAGGCTATGGTAAGATCATAAATGACATAGTCACCATCACTAAGGTAGCTTATGTTGAAGGGTTATAACACAACCTTATAAGCATAAGCCAGCTCTCTGATATTAGCCATGTTATTGTCTTCCACAAGGATGAGTTCCTAAAATGGAGGTCAAGTGACAAGAGATCATATTTACAGGCACTATGAGTGGAAATGTTTATTGCTTAAACTTTCTATATTTAGATACTGACTCTCCTATCTATCTAGTGGCAAATGAGAAAGCCTTATTATTGTCCTATGACACAAGTGGCTAGCCCATGTAAATTACAGAATATTAGTAAGCTCTTTTGTCAAGAGCTAGTTAGGAATGGTCGATCCCAATGTGAAGTGCTCCAAGGAGGGGATATGTTCTGCTTGTCAAAAGGGCAAGCAGATAAAAGCTTCCTTCAAGGGCATTGGGATAAAAGATTTTTTGAGGTGCCTATACTTCCTGCATATAGACTTGTTTGGTCTTATGCTAAGTTCATAGTCTTGGTTTGAAGGTCTACACCCTTATGGTGGTTGATGACTTTTCTAGGTTTTTTTTGGGTGTTCTTCCTCAAGAGAAAGAATGAAACCCTTGATATCTTCATTAAGTTTGTCAACAAAATTCAGAATGAGTTCAACATCTCTATGGTCAAAATAAGAAGTGACCATGGGACTGAATTATAGTCTGATAGCATGAAAAGTTCTGTGAAGAGCATGGGATTCATCAAGAATTCTCTTCACCTAGAACACCCCAACAACATGGGATTGTTGAGAGGAAAAAAATAAACTCTCATAGAGGCTGGAAGGACACTACTTAATGACACATCTCTCCCATAATATTTATGGGCTGAGAAAGTTAACATTACATGGCATGTCCTCAATAGAGCCTCTATCACCAAGAGTCACAAGAAAGCTACCTATGAGATCTTGAAAGGTAGAAAACCAAACTTGAGCTATCTCATAATTTTTGGAAGTAAGTGATATGTGCTTCGTAATGTAAAGACCTATACAACTAAGTTTGGCTGCCAAGTCCTTTGAGGGGATTTTTGTTGGGTAAATTAACCATAGTAAAGCGTATAGGATCTACAACTTGAAAAGCCAAGTTGTAGAAGAGTCTGTACATGTTGTCTTTGATGAGTCTACCATTATTTACAGTGAGCTACCAAGCTCCTCTTCAAGTACTGTAGATACAGAGATGTTGGTGGAAAATCTATCCATAAAAGATGCAGCTCTAGTGATGCAAGCTGAAGTGGATATTCTAGAAGGTCCACCAGACACACTTGGAGTAGATGAAGATCAACGAGGAGCTATTCTTGAAGTTGTTGCTGAAAGAACATTGCCTCCTGCAATCAGACATTTTAGAGACCATCCTGCACATCAAATCATTTGTGAAGCTAGACATGGCATAGTAATAAGAAGCAAGAATCTGAATACAGCTATGTATTTTAGTTTCTTATCACATGTGGAGCCAAAGAACTTTGAAGAAGCCATTATAGATCAATTTGGATATTGGCTATGCAAGAGGAACTAAACTAATTCAAAAGATGCAAGGTTTGGAAGCTGGTTCCAAGACCACAAGGACATAATTTCATTAGAGTCAAGTGGATCTACAGAAATAAGCTGATGAAAATGGCATTATAATCAATAATAAAGCAAGGCTAGTGGCTAAGGGGTACATTCAAGAAGAAGGTATTGATTTTGATCAAACTTTGGCCCATATAGCAAGATTGGAGGACATCTGACTATTCCTTACATATTCTGCACACAAGGGATTCAAAGTCTACAAGATGGATGTAAAATCAGCCTTCTAAAATGGTGAATTAAGAGAAGAAGTCTATGTTGAGAAGCCTACAGGTTTTATTGTTCCTAAATCTGCTGATTCTATTTATAGACTTTGAAAGCTCTATATAGGCTAAAACAGACCCCTAGAGCCTGGTATGAAACCTTGTCTAGGTTCCTCATTGAGAACAAATTCTCAAGAGGGAAGATAGATAAGACCCTATTCCTAGGGAATCTAAGGGTAAGATCATCTTAGTCAAAATCTATGTAGATTATATCATCTTTGGATCTACTGATGATAACCTCTGCAGGAAGTTTGCTAAACTTATGTAAGGGAAGTTTGAGATGAGCAGTATGGGTGAACTTAAGTTCTTCTTGGATCTCAAAGTAAGACAGACTGATAATGGCTTGTCCATATCTAAGTCTAAGTTCACTAGGGAGTTAATACAGAAATTTGCCATGGAGAATCCTCCACCATAGGAACTCCCATGGGGTCAAATATGCCTATAGGCAAGGATGAAGCAGGGAAACCTATTGATGAGACCTTGTATAGAGGGATAATTGGCTCCCTTCTTTATCTTACTGCAAGTAGGCAAGACATTATGTTTGCTACATGTGTTTGTTTTAGGTATCAGGCTTGCCCTAAAGAATCTCACGACTCTACTACAAAGAGAATTTTCAGATACCTTAAGGGCACACAAGATCTTGGCATATGGTACCTTAGGAATGGGGAGTTTGAACTAACAGGTTACTCAAATGCAGATTTTGTAGGCTGCAAAGAGGACAGGAAGAGCACTTCTAGCATATGTCAACTCATGGGTTGAAGACTTGTGTCTGGAGCAGTAAGAAGCAAACCAGTGTTGTAATCTTCATGACTTTGTAATTGCTATAGGGGCATTGTCTTTGGCTTCGGCTCGAAAAGACTAGAATGCTCAAACGATGCTGACCATCGCTGAGGACGGAGGTGCAACCCTTTTAGGTCCGGTTCACCAAGAATGTGCCCTGAGAGTATGGGGTGTTTGGATGGTCGTGCCAACATCTGTGGTGAATGGTTCTTAAGTTGCACATTCTGATTGCCACAGTATATCTTATGCTAAATGCCTGTAGCGAAGGAGCACTGCCATCCCAAGTAAGGTGTGGGGTTGTTATAATTTGGTTAGCTAATGTTGACCGTTGTTTTGTTTGCCACCGCTGGGGTGGAATAGTTTCGTGCATGTGTATCGAGTCGAGCAGGAAATAATGGGTGAAGCCCTCGAAGGCCAAAGCGAAGTTGTCTTTACCATTAACTATTTTTAGGTGGCCGACCTGCATGCCGAAGTATGTATGATATTACAATTTGAGGAAACTTTCTAAGGCCTTAGGAAATTACTATTTGTGTATTTATCTTATCATTCATGTTTGATTCAGTGGACATTCTAATGGATAGATTCTAAGCAATTAATTTACTTCCACTATAATGCACTCTGAATGAGGATGCATGTTTATGGATTATTGTTTCAATACGTAACCCCACTAATTATCCGTAGAATATGACGTGGGGCCCCAGCCGGACCTTCTAATATATCTTATGTGACGGATGAGGGTGTTACATAAATTTTGGAAGTCCTCGCTCAATAAGCTCTTGAGCATCTTTTTCTTTCAACATGTCCTTGTACGTGGAAGTCAGAACCTTGATACGTACTCCAAGTACGCTACTCTTGATCCTAAATAAATGACCTTTCATACAAGTGAATGAGCTTTTATAAGGCATACCACAGAAATTAATGTCCAACTTATACTTCCACCTCCTTTAGTTAACATGTTCCTTCTTATCACATATTTACGATGAGACTTTTCATCATTTTCAGAAACTTCGCTACTTGAATCCTTTTTATGGAAGATAAGACCTAATTTAAACAACAAAGAAATTTGTAACAATAATTATCATTTAACAACATACATACACAAATGGAGAAATATAACTTTTTGCGGTGTATCCAAATAGAGTTGCTCCTCATAAATATGGATTCAACCAAATGTTCTACTACTTAATCATTTAAACCAATTGGAGAAATATAACTTCTTACGGAGGATATAAATAGGATAGCTTATGTCCATATATATACACATAGATATATATCTGAAAATAAGCAGCAAAACATAATCCCATACAATCAACTCAGATCTGGGCATTTTCAGGGAAAAAAATCCACTTTACATGTCTCACAGTTAATTAAATAGTGAAAAAAAGAACTAGTAAGTAAGAAGCTTCAGATGAAAGCTTTATATGGAAAACAATTTTAAATACCAAACTATATTCATGTAAAGCATGCATGCAGTTCATCATATTCAAAGAGAGAAATTTTGTGGAATAGCCTAATAAAACTAAACAAATATCTTTACGATTTAGTTAGATTTAAGAAAAAAAAGAGTAAAATGGCTCACCCTAACAAGTATATCCGCAAATAAACCTACATATACAAAAAATAAAAATCTATATTATAAGCCGGGGAAAAAGAAGAGGAAGAAGAAGATTTGGAACAAGAAAAAGAAGAAGAGGGGAAGAAGAAGAGAAAGAAGTAGAAGAAGAAGAATAAGAAGAAGAGAAAGGAGAAGAAGAGGAGGAAGAAGAAAAAGAAGAAGAGGAAGAAGAAGATGGGGCAGAGGAGGAGGGAGAAGAAGAAGAGGAAGAGGAAGAAGAGGAGGAGGAAGAAAAATAAGAAGAGGAGGGGAAAAAATAAGAAGAAGAAGAGGAGGCAGAGGAGGAAGAAGAAGACGATAGGAAGAGCTTACCACAGGAGACGACATCGTCTCCCTCGAGCAGCAACAACAGCGGCATGATGCATGAGAAAGCGTCTGGTTTGATGTGGGAATGAATGAAACCTAAACCTAAATCGGGAATAAGTGGCGGAAATCGGGACTCATTTCCACGGGAATCGCGTATCCCGATTGCGGGATATGCGATTCCAATTTTATATTTTATTTTATTTCAAAAACGTTTCTTAGAGTATCGGAAACACAATTCAGAGCGATTTTGAGTGTTTCCCGTATCTGATACGCGTTCGAGCCGATACATAGAGAATTTTTAAGTATTCGTGCTTTGTAGGTGGTCAGGATTGTCATCTTGAGGCTACTTTCTATCAAAAGCATGGTGTCCCTATTGGGTTTCTCTATGAGGATGGCACAACACTTGTGCACGCAGCGGAAGTAAAGTAAAATCAAGAACAACCCAAAAGAGATTGGGATCGGGCAGGCGATCGACTACACCTTGCACTTCCATGGACTTCTAGGTCCGCTCTAGGAAGAGCAGCACCGGAGACTGTCATCGGAGAGAAGGCCGACGGAGCGAGCGAACGGCGGAACACTTCCGTCGGACGAATCGGCGGAACTGGCGGAACTCTTCCGTCGGGCCGTGAGTGGATCTACTAATTCGCTCAAACCGAAGTTCCTATTTATACCCAAAGCATAAACAGACCTAGGAAAAATCGCTATCACCAGACTACAAAATAGGGTTTCTAGATTAATTCGTCGAGAATAAGCATCAGAATCATCGAGAGTAAGAATCATTGAGAATCAGAATCGTCGAGAATTAGCATTCGTCGAGAATCAGAATCGTCGAGAGTTAGCATTCGTCGAGAATCAGAATCTTCGATAATCAGCATTCATCGAGTATCGAATAGTTCGATAGTCAACGAATTGCCTTTGTCAACGAGCATAGTCGACGATTCTCGACAAACCATTCTCGACGAACCATTCTCGACGAACCATTCTCGATGAATCATCCTTGATGATACTCGACAAAAGTCCCAGGCAACATTTGCCGGACCCCATTCTGTATGGTAATTGGTAACCTTTACCAACACAGTCAATCGTCCAACTTCTCCACATGCTCTTATGTGCGACCTTGCAGGCTCATATCGCGTTGGCAGTGAGATTACATGTTTGACCACTTCTAGATCACCATGGTAACTCCAACAGTCTCCCACTTGTTGTTTAAAGTATCAAACCAAAAACCTCACAAATAATGAACGACATCTAGCAATGCATCATTGCTACCCAAGCAATAAGAGTTCATAACTCATAAGCCTTTATGAACAATGTCCCAGTGTGTCTTTGTCCCTTTGTTCCTTACATCTGGAAAGAACTAGAGGCATGGACCGTGTCACCCTCATAATAGCTCAATCCAAGTTTCTTGATCTAGAACGGACTTCCAGAGAATGGTGAGTCCAATATCACATATTAAATTAACCAAGCATGGCCATGAATTTCTTAGTCCAGTTCCATCAAGGGGCCTATGGATGCAACTCCTGTCATATAGGAGGATAAATCCCATATCTGCTCACACACAAACACCCAAATGATCGTAACGTGCCCAACAACCACCCTTATCATCAACCTTTCGGAAGGAAGACTTTAAATGGCATCAAAGCACGCTCTTCCTCACTTGATGAATGTTGTGACTTCAGGTCAAAGGACCACAACACCATTGTCAATTGAGACCTACTCATGACACGTTAAGATAATAATCCACAAAGTAGTCTCAGGTTGGGTCTGTCCAGTACAACTTGTTCATTAACAAGAACCCATGTGATGACTTGATATCACAATATCATGAACTGTGAGAACTGGTCATCAGTCAACGCACATGCTAGTCTAAATGTATCATCATCACCCTTAGCTTCTATTATGATACAACGACCAGGGACCTTTTAAGAATGAAGCTTCAAATAAATCATAGGCTCTCACATTCAAGTCACGTACTTGATGTCCTATGGAAGCAAACATTCTAAGGGTATTTATTATGTTAACATTTAACTATCGCATAGAGAAACCATAATAAAAGAACTTTCCATTAATTGTAAAAGAAAAATTCTGGTACACAATTCATCATATGAATAAATAACAAATAGCCAAAAGAATATATGTTTACACGCAACCCACAAGACTCTCACTAGAGTTGATCATTTAGGTATCGTATACCCATTGATTTAGTATGACCATCATGCTTTCTCTGCGTGAGAGGCTTTATCAGTGGATCCACAATATTCTCCTCAATCGGCACTCTGCAAATGTTCACATCTCCTCGTTCGACAATCTCACGAATAAGATGGAACTGCTAAAGTATGTGCTTGGAGTGCTGATGTAACGACCCCATCCGTTAAATGACGTATAGTAGAAGGTCCGGCCGGGGCCCCACACTATATGCCACAAACAGACGGTGAGGTCACAGGATAATACCAAACCCAATACGAATCCTAACTCAGAGCATTCTAGCGGAAGCTTTAAGTTACAACTTTGAACTCTTAACCGGAATGTCCAATATATAAAACCACCTTTATATATAAATACCACGGAATGTACACAACCACAAGAGTTTGGCCTTAAGGCCTTACAGTTCCTCTGAACATACATCATGTTTTACAAACCTCGGCGCGCAGGCCGGCCATACATGAGTAAAAAAGAAAACAAAACAAAGCCATTCGCTTAGCCTTCCAGGCTAGCCGCAGCAGCAGCAGCAACAGCAGTAGGGCTTCAGCCCAATCATTTACCACTTGGCTCTCCAGCACCTGCACGGGAACAATCCACCCAACCGGTGGCAAACAATGCAACGGTCAGCATTCAGCTGACCCAATTATAACAATCCTACCCCTTTCTCGGGGCATGAGCATTCTTTCCCTGCAAGCATGGCATCATCAATAGCAACTATGTGCGCGCAGGCACATTCAAGCCATCACAACCATCGGCCACACGGCCCGACAGTCCGTGCACTCAGGGCACATTCTCGGTGTACCGGAATACCAGGGTCAACACCACCGTCTACACGGTATTTGAGCATTCTAGTCTTTCCGGCGCGCGGGCCTAAGACTCTCATTAGGCGCTCCAACAAAACCTATACCAGGCTTCCAAGTCGGACGGACCTAACGCAGGTACGGATCAGCCACCCCCGTTGCTCAAGTCACCGAGCCACCTCGAATACGGAAGTATCCATGGCTTTTTATAGGCGCGGGTCGGTTTCACCTTTCCTGTTCGGCAATCTGCCTTTTCATCGAGTTGCAGCCCAACGGCTCAACCACTCCCAAAGTGGCAACACACGGCCACCAGAGTTGCATCCAACCCTCTTCATTTCCTGGACATCGTCGAGTACTTCCTGCCGCACCAAGCAACAGGTAGGAACAAGGCATCACAAGCCATAATCACGGAGCCTTCTCCGATATGCAAACAAGCATCACCAATCCAGACCATGTCCAGATGGGCTTCACACAGCATGCCTAGAGCCGTACTCCAATTCCGGCCTCTAACAAGGGGGACTTCACATATCTACCCCAAGGGACACCACAACCCACCGCACACTCGCGGGGAAGGGTTTTCCCTATGCAATGCAGAAAAGAAGGACTTCACATGTCCAAGGAGGGAGATCGTTACCCTTGTCGATCTCTTCGGTGCCATCGAAAACGAGCCGGTTAGAAAGAACCGCAGCAGCCTTGCCTTCCCAACGCTGGCTTCGGATCACGAATCGGACCACGGGAACTCCGCCGGTGGCTTGCTCTCCTCCTCCTTCTTCTTCCACTCTCTTTCTCTCTTTCTTAAGCATACATGAAGAATGACCTTTCATCCTTACATTACGTAATAACCCAGCCAGGAAACCACCTGGACCCTTGGATCAAAAGAGAGAAAACTGAACGGCCAAGATTTTCCCAAAAATTCACTTTTTGGCCGACACGGCCTGTGACACGCCCGTGTCACAGGCCGTGTACCCTTTAGCGGCGCACACAGTTTGAACCGACTGAACAACACGGGCATCGACACGCCCGTGTCGAACCTGACACGCCCGTGTCATTCTTGAGACACGCCCGTGTCTCCTGCTACACGGTACTCGCCGAATTCCAAAACCAGTACACGGGTCGGAACACGGCAGCTGACACGCCCGTGTCCAGCCTCACACGCCCGTGTTCGAGGCCGTGTTCAAGGCCGTGTTCGGCTCGGACTCGAATAGGCCAATTTCGAAAAATAATTCGAACACGCCCTGGGACACGCCCGTGTCGAAGGCCGTGTCCCAGGCTCGACGCTCGTCGACTCTCAAACGTCGACTAGCCTGAACACGCCCTGGGACACGCCCGTGTCTCAGGCCGTGTCAAACAGCCTGCTACTCAAACTTCATGTTGAGTCTTTTTGGGGCCTTTTTGGGGTGTTACAACCCTCCCCCCCTTAACAAAATTTCGTCCCGAAATTTGCACGGTAAGGAAACAAGAACCAGCAAAGCTATAACTATGTTATAACAAAAAGTACACGGTCAACAGTTTATACAAATAACTCGGGAAACTCAGCTCGCATGGTCTGCTCTCGCTCCCATGTTAGCTCTTCACGGCCACAATTGTCCCATCGGACCTTGACCATCCCGATCACTTTGTTCCGCAACTGTTTCTCGGCTCGATCCTCGATCCGAATGGGTCTAACCCTCGTCGTTAGCCCATACTCGACCGGTACTCGATCATTCTCCACTACTTGCGCTGGATCCTTCACCGCCTTACGAAGGACTGAGATGTGAAACACATCATGTAATCCACCCAAGTCCGCTGAAAGTGCTAGTCGATAAGCAGCTTCCCCAACTCGCTCCACCACCTCAAATGGACCAAGATACCTCGGACTTAGCTTTTTCAAATGCCGAATCCTGGACACACCTTTGAAGGGTTTGATCTTCAAATATACCCAATCACCCACCGCAAACTCCACGTTCCGGTGCTTGGCATTGTAGTACTTTGCTTGACGATCTTGGGCTATCAATAGCCTCTCCGAATAGAGCGTATGAGCGAAGTAGCTTCTTCGACTTCCTTTTTCCCACTCAGCTTAGATTCGCCTGCTTCTGCCCAAGCTAACGGTGTACGGCATTTACGCCCATACAACGCCTCAAATGGTGCCATACCAATACTCGCTTGGTAGCTATTATTATAGGCAAATTCGACAAGGAATATATAATCTTCCCATCTCTTCCCAAAGTCTAGGGCGCACATGCGGAGCATATCCTCCATCGTCCTGTTGGTTCGTTCAGTCTGGCCATCCGTTTGGGGATGAAAGGCCGTACTAAACGCCAATTTTGTACCCAACATTTGATGAACGAGCCGCCAATCATTCGATGTGAACCGCCCATCACGGTCACTAACGATGCTCCGAGGAACACCGTGCAGTCGAACAACTTGCTCCACATAAAGCTTGGCCAATGTTTCCACTGAATCGTCTCTTCTGTTTGGAAGGAAGTGCGCCACTTTTGTCAACCGGTCCACAATCACCCAGATTGAATCATGACCGCGTTGAGATCTCGGCAACCCATGCACGAAATCCATCGAAATGTCATCGAACTTCCATTCCGGAATAGGTAACGACTTCAGGAAACCGCCAGGCTTCTGGCATTCTGCTTTCACCAATGCACAGGTAGTGCATTCAGCCACATAACGTGCGACATCTTTCTTTAGTCCGGGCCACCAGAATAACTTTTTCATATCTCTGTACATCTTTGTGCTCCCTGGATGAACTGAGTACTTTGCAAAGTGAGCTTCGTACATCAACTCTTCCCTCAATTTACCCACACTTGGTACGCACACTCGACCATTTCTCCTTAACAACCCGTTATCCCAAGAGAATTGGTCATCCGGCCCATCTTTTGCATAGCGCTGGAGACTTTCATCAAGCTCCGTTGCTCGCCGAACTCGGTCCGCAAGGTCATATTGCACCTCCGTCCAGTTCAAACATGCATCGGTTGACGCACCCTTGTCAACACACGATATCTCCATTGCTTCCAATTCCTGGATCAAACGCTGATCATGCCTCTGCAACCAGCTTGCCCGTACCGGAGTCTTTCGACTCAAAGCATCAGCGACCACATTTCCCTTCCCGGGGGTATAGTGAATCTCGAAGGTGTAGTCCCCAAGGAACTCCATCCATCTTCGTTGTCGCATATTCAGATCCTTCTGATCCAACAAATACTTTAGGCTCTTGTGATCCGTATAGATATCCACTTTCACGCCATATAGATAGTGCCGCCACAACTTGAGCGCAAAGATGACCGCCGCCAATTCCAAATCATGGACGGGTAATTCCGCTCATGCACTTTCAACTGACGCGAGCCATAAGCAATCACTTTACCAAACTGCAGAAGGACGCAGCCTAAGCCGCTCCCTGATGCATCACTATAGATCTCATACCATCGGTACCACATGGCGATGTCAACACAGGCGCCGTGGTCAAACGACTCTTCAAGTCTTCAAAAGCTCGCACGCACTCCGGCGTCCAAATGAACTTTTGATCTTTTCTCGTCAGCGTGGTCAGAGGTAAAGCAATCCGTGAGAAGTTTTCCACAAACCGTCTATAGTAGCCCGCAAGTCCAAGGAAGCTCCTGACCTCGGCCACTGAAGACATCACTGGCCAATCTCGGATGGCACTTATCTTCAACGGATCCACCGCGATACCTTCTCCGCTTACCACATGGCCTAAAAAGGCTACTGAAGAGAGCCAGAACTCTCACTTTGAGAACTTGGCAAAAAGCTTATTCCTCCGCAGGGTATGCAAGACCAACCGCAAATGGTTTGCGTGATCCTCTTCCGACTGAGAGTATACCAAGATGTCATCGATAAACACAATAACAAACAAATCCAAATACTCTCGGAACGTTCGATGCATTAAGTCCATAAATACCGAAGGCGCATTACATAGGCCAAACGGCATTACCGTGAACTCATAATGCCCGTAGCGTGTTCCAAATGCCGTCTTGGGAATGTCACCTTCCCTAATCCTTAGCTGATAATATCCCGATTTCAAATCCAACATGGAATAGACCGTTGATCCTGCCAGCTGATCAAAGAGGTCATCAATCCGCAGAATCAGATATTTATTTTTCTCCGTCAGCTTATTTAACTCGCGGTAGTCAATACACAACCGTAAGCTATCGTCTTTCTTCTTCACAAAGAGAATAGGCGCGCTCCAAGGTGACATACTTGGGCGTATATATCCCTGCTCCAACAACTCTTGCAATTGGACTTTCAACTCAGCCATCTCTTTTGGCGCGACGCGATATGGAGAGCGGGCCACAGGTTTCGCACCTGGCACCAACTCAATAGAGAAGTCAATCTCCCGCTGGGGTGGTAACCCAGGAAGATCTTTAGGAAACACATTGGCAAACTCTGACACAACTGGCACCTCACCGACACTGGCCTTCGGCTCAACAGCCTGAATTAGCGTGAAGAATAACTCCGCGCCCTTCCGAACAACATTGACGACTTGGAGTGCAGACAACAGAGTCCCACCAACTCCTCGCATACCAGCGAACTTCGTCACAAGCCCGGTATTCTGGCCCAGTGTAATCTCTTTGGAGTTGCAATCAATAAAGGCACGCTGCTCCGAGAGCCAGTCCATACAAAAGATCACATCAAACTCCGATAACGGTAGCACAGCTGCACTCAAACCGAAATCCCGACTTCCTATTTGCACCTCCACATCGCAAGCCCTATCCGCAAGCATGATACAACCATTCGGCAATAGCACCCTTGTACTATCCACCGTCACATGACTTGGTACCCCAATGCGAGATACGAAATCCTCAGACAGAAAAGAATGCGAAGCACCCGTATCAAACAGGGCTCTCGCCAAATTATTCCGAATCAGGACAAAGCCTGTGACGACGTCACTTTGCTTAATCGCTTCCTGTTGGCCAAGCTGATATATTCGGGGCTGCGCCTGGGAAGCAGAGGAATCCACCACCGCTTTGCCCTTCTCAGCATAAGACGCACCCATCTTCTTTTCCCCTTGGGCTGCACCACCCGACAGTCATGAGCAATATGCCCCACCCGGCCACAGTTATAGCATGTACGAGAATCCGGTCTTGATGTCGCTCCCGACACAACGGTCGTAGTCACTTGCCCCGATGGCTTGGACCTCTTGCCCCCTTTCTTCTAGTAAAACGACTTGCTCGGGCGAGGTGTTTGAAACTCTGGCTTCGACGCAACCAAGCCCTTATTCCCTTGCACTCGCTTCATGTCCTTCTCCAACGCGCACGCAGTATCAACCAACGCCTGAAACCCTTGGCTCACAGAACTCGAAAGCAGG
Organism: Platanthera zijinensis; assembly: GCA_039513925.1. Taxonomy (NCBI): domain Eukaryota; kingdom Viridiplantae; phylum Streptophyta; class Magnoliopsida; order Asparagales; family Orchidaceae; genus Platanthera; species Platanthera zijinensis. The sequence continues at coordinate 125,810,375 of CM077080.1, forward strand.
AATCTCAACTCATCCCGCAATCCTTCATAGAACCGATTCGTTTTCCTTTGGTCATCTGCGAAGATTGTTCCCGCATATCGTCCCAACCTGGTAAACTCGTGCAAGTAGATATCCACACTATCTTCCCCTTGCTTTAACCGTTGGAACTCATTCTCCATAGCAATGCGTTGCGCCGCTGGGACATGTTTCGCTAGAAATATCCGGGAGAACTCCTCAATCGACACTTGTGTAAATTGCCTGCCCGCCAACTGGTGTAACTCAACCTCGTCCCACCACAACCGCGCCTCCCCTTCCAGCATGAAGGTGGCTAAGGTGACCTTGAGAGTTTCCTCCGCCCTGATCGCTGTCATTATCCTCTTGACACGCGATAACCAATCTTCCGCCTGCGTTGGGGATCCCATTCCCGCAAACGTAGGAGGACTGAAGCTCATGAATTGCTTCAACTGTCGGTCAGCTGCGCGTGGATCTACAGCCTCAACCGGCTCGGGTCTTACATCAACACGAACTGGCACTACTGCCGGCTGCGCTTGCCCGGTCGGCTGAATCATGGCAAATAGCGCCTCAGCAACTAAGCGAACAGTTTCCGCAGATGGAGGAGGTGTTGGCACCTCAGCTGGTGCCGCACTCTCATCAGAACGCTGGGGCTCAGACTGCCCAGCACCACTACGTGTCACCTATAGGTGGACAAGACACACATTAGCGAACGTATGCAAGCAAAACAACACAAAGAGGAACGCGCAGATTCCTCAAACAAGAGTTTGTACATTCCTTCATGGACATTCCAGAGTTCATTAGCATTACAGCAGGTCGCACAAACACGTGCTCGCCACCCCACAAAAGAATTCGACCACGAATTCGAAAGAGGACGACCGAGGAAAGCTGATACCAAAATGTAACGACCCCATCCGTTAAATGACGTATAGTAGAAGGTCCGGCCGGGGCCCCACACTATATGCCACAAACAGACGGTGAGGTCACAGGATAATACCAAACCCAATACGAATCCTAACTCAGAGCATTCTAGCGGAAGCTTTAAGTTACAACTTTGAACTCTTAACCGGAATGTCCAATATATAAAACCACCTTTATATATAAATACCACGGAATGTACACAACCACAAGAGTTTGGCCTTAAGGCCTTACAGTTCCTCTGAACATACATCATGTTTTACAAACCTCGGCGCGCAGGCCGGCCATACATGAGTAAAAAAGAAAACAAAATAAAGCCATTCGCTTAGCCTTCCAGGCTAGCCGCAGCAGCAGCAGCAACAGCAGTAGGGCTTCAGCCCAATCATTTACCACTTGGCTCTCCAGCACCTGCACGGGAACAATCCACCCAACCGGTGGCAAACAATGCAACGGTCAGCATTCATCTGACCCAATTATAACAATCCTACCCCTTTCTCGGGGCATGAGCATTCTTTCCCTGCAAGCATGGCATCATCAATAGCAACTATGTGCGCGCAGGCACATTCAAGCCATCACAACCATCGGCCACACGGCCCGACAGTCCGTGCACTCAGGGCACATTCTCGGTGTACCGGAATACCAGGGTCAACACCACCGTCTACACGGTATTTGAGCATTCTAGTCTTTCCGGCGCGCGGGCCTAAGACTCTCATTAGGCGCTCCAACAAAACCTATACCAGGCTTCCAAGTCGGACGGACCTAACGCAGGTACGGATCAGCCACCCCCCCGTTGCTCAAGTCGCCGAGCCACCTCGAATACGGAAGTATCCATGGCTTTTTATAGGCGCGGGTCGGTTTCACCTTTCCTGTTCGGCAATCTGCCTTTTCATCGAGTTGCAGCCCAACGGCTCAACCACTCCCAAAGTGGCAACACACGGCCACCAGAGTTGCATCCAACCCTCTTCATTTCCTGGACATCGTCCAGTACTTCCTGCCGCACCAAGCAACAGGTAGGAACAAGGCATCACAAGCCATAATCACGGAGCCTTCTCCGATATGCAAACAAGCATCACCAATCCAGACCATGTCCAGATGGGCTTCACACAGCATGCCTAGAGCCGTACTCCAATTCCGGCCTCTAACAAGGGGGACTTCACATATCTACCCCAAGGGACACCACAACCCACCGCACACTCGCGGGGAAGGGTTTTCCCTATGCAATGCAGAAAAGAAGGACTTCACATGTCCAAGGAGGGAGATCGTTACCCTTGTCGATCTCTTCGGTGCCATCGAAAACGAGCCGGTTAGAAAGAACCGCAGCAGCCTTGCCTTCCCAACGCCGGCTTCGGATCACGAATCGGACCACGGGAACTCCGCCGGTGGCTTGCTCTCCTCCTCCTTCTTCTTCCACTCTCTTTCTCTCTTTCTTAAGCATACATGAAGAATGACCTTTCATCCTTACATTACGTAATAACCCAGCCAGGAAACCACCTGGACCCTTGGATCAAAAGAGAGAAAACTGAACGGCCAAGATTTTCCCAAAAATTCACTTTTTGGCCGACACGGCCTGTGACACGCCCGTGTCACAGGCCGTGTACCCTTTAGCGGCGCACACAGTTTGAACCGACTGAACAACACGGGCATCGACACGCCCGTGTCGAACCTGACACGCCCGTGTCATTCTTGAGACACGCCCGTGTCTCCTGCTACACGGTACTCGCCGAATTCCAAAACCAGTACACGGGTCGGAACACGGCAGCTGACACGCCCGTGTCCAGCCTCACACGCCCGTGTTCGAGGCCGTGTTCAAGGCCGTGTTCGGCTCGGACTCGAATAGGCCAATTTCGAAAAATAATTCGAACACGCCCTGGGACACGCCCGTGTCGAAGGCCGTGTCCCAGGCTCGACGCTCATCGACTCTCAAACGTCGACTAGCCTGAACACGCCCTGGGACACGCCCGTGTCCCAGGCCGTGTACACCCGACACGCCCTGGGACACGCCCGTGTCCCAGGCCGTGTCAAACAGCCTGCTACTCAAACTTCATGTTGAGTCTTTTTGGGGCCTTTTTGGGGTGTTACAGCTGATGGGATCTAGGTTCCGTAGATTGTGCAATTGCACCATTGTTATCACAGTAGAAAACTACGGGACCAACAATGTTAGGAACTACATCGAGCTCGCCGATGAATTTCCTAATCCATACAGCCTCCTTCGCTGTATTAGCTGTAGCAATCTACTCGGCTTCTATTATAGAATCAGCAACTGTCTCTTGCTTGGAACTCTTCCAGCTCACAGCTCCTCCATTAAGGCAAAACTCAAACCCTGACTGAGACTCTAAATCGTCCCTATCAGTTTGGAAGCTAACATCCGTATAACCACTTACAACGAGCTCTTCATCTCCACCATACATCAAGAACACATCCTTTGTCCTTCTCAAGTACTTCAGGATATTCTTGACTGCAATCCAGTGACACTCACCGGGGGTCTCACTGATACCTGCTAGTCATGCTAAAAGCAAAGGAGACATCGGGTCGAGTACATAACATTGCATACATGATTGATCCAATTACTGAAGCATATGGAATCAACTTCATGCGGTCCTTATCTTCACAATATTTTGGACATTGGTCCTTCGAGAGATTCACACCATGAGACATGGGTAAAAATGTTTTCTTGGACTCAAGCATGTTGAACCGCTTCAACACCTTCTCGATGTATGTACTCTGGGTCAAACCCAGCAACTTCTTCGATCTATCTCTATAGATCTTAATACCGAGTATATAAGTCGCTTCACCCAAGTCCTTCATAGAAAAGTAGTTCCCTAGGTTGTTATTAACAACTTTTAGGGTAGGAATGTCATTCCCAATCAATAGTATGTCATCTACATACAATATCAGGAAGACAACAATGCTCCCACTGATTAACTTGTAAACACAAGGCTCATCTTCATTCTTGATGAAACCAAACTCTTTGATTTTTCTCATCAAAACGAAGATTCCAACTTCGAGAGGCCTGCTTCAGTCCATAGATGGACCTATTCAGCTTGCATATTTTTGTTGCTTCATTTGGGGATACAAAACCCTCGGGTTGTGTCATGTATACTTCCTCAAGGAGGTTTCCATTAAGGAAAGCCATTTTGACATCCATCTGACAGATCTCGTAGTCATAATACACAGCAATAGCATGTAATATCCTTATGGACTTTACCATGGCAATAGGGGAAAAGGTCTTATCATAGTCAATACCATGAATTTGCTTAAAACCCTTAGCCACCAGTCGCCCTTTGAATGTCTGCACATTCCCATCTATGTCGGTCTTCTTCTTGAAGACCCATTTGCACCCTATGGGTCGTACCCCTTCAGGTGGTTCCACTAAGTTCCAAACATGGTAAAAATGGATTGTGTGAAAAAATTACTATTTGTAACGTAACATTAGTTTTGTTACAAATACTTACATTTATAGTAACAAATTAATTTTTATTGTAAAAAAATATAAAATATTCGTTACACAAAGTACTTCTTGGTAACAACAGAAAAAAATCGTTACTAAATATAGCTATTAGTAACAAACTGTGTTTTAGTTAGATTTCAATCCTTACAACAGGTGCATTTTGTTGTAGTGGATCTTTGCCCCAATGAGTATCTCCAATTCACACTTGGCAGTTGCGGTCATCTCAGAGCCGTCTGGGAGGCGTACTCTTCGAGCAATACCGGTGAAGGATTGTACTCCTTCTAGGTATTTAATGAAGTCCGCAGACACAAATGAGTGTGAGGCACCAGTATCGAATAAAGTATAGGTCGGTTTCCCGCCGACCACCACGGTGCCTATGTACCAATAGCAATATTCAAAGCTAGATATCTAGTATGTCTTAAGCAACTTAAGATTAACAATTAAAATAATATGACTACATATTAAACAAAAAAAAAATGTAATCAAACCTGCAATCACCTCCTGAGGTTTCCGCTCCTGTGTCATGTCCAGCACGAACACCTGATTCCGAGCAGGTCAAGGGTTACCTCTGTTGGAGCCAAAAATGACCTCAATTAATGTTCAAACAACCAGGGTGCAGCCAACACCTACTTCTCTCAATACTCAACCCTTGACTGGTTGCAAGGGACCTAGAACTAACCCAAAGCCTCAGTAGGGAGGTCCCACCTCACACCCGGAAGATCTCTGAGAGCTTCCCCTCCAAAGACAAAGCTAGTCTCTGAGCTCCTTAGAAAGCACTTCGGGATTTTGAGAATATTGAAAGCTTGCCTTCTATGGAGCCCTTATTGGTCTATTTATAGCCTTCTGCTGACATGAAATTACTAAAATACCCCTGGCAGACCTGCCAATAGACAAATCCCACCATTTATATAATACTAAATGCAGCCCTAGTGGTATGTAGGTAATTCTACCTGAGGACAATTAAGTAAGTTTACCCTGGGCCTTGGGCCCGACTCGACGAGAACCCTGAGCCGAGAACCTTTAGCCGCGGAGAGAACCCTGAGCCATGGCGAGAACCCTGAGCCGAGAACCTTCCCACCTCCACTTAACACGGCATTGAGTGAGCTTGATGCCTTTACTACCGAACATGGCGTTGAGTGTGCTTGATGCCTTTACTACCGAACACGGCGTTGAGTGAGCCTGATTCCTTTACTACCGAACACGGCGTTGAGTGAGCCTGATGCCTTTACTACCAAACACAGCGTTGAGTGAGTGGAGCTTACTCAATGCGGCATTGAGTGGACTCAACACCCTTGCTGCTTGGACTTTGGCATTGAGTGAATGGAGCTCACTCAACGCGGCATCGAGTGGACTTTACGCCTTTGCTGCTTGGACTTTTGCGTCGAGTGGAATCAATGCCCTCTCGCCCGCCTTTGGTCATCAATTAGTCTTGGCTGAGGCTGGGCAGAAACTATCCCGCCTGCTCGTAGGCGCGAGCTTATTAAGGCTCAAGCAGTTCTGGTCTCAAGCCCGAAGCTAGCCCGAAGCTAGTCCAATCTTGATCGTTGGTGTCTCTAGGTTCCCTCCAGCGAATATGGGGTTGTACACAATCCCCGCTCTTTTTGAGCTAGTTCTGTGCTCGAAAAGACACGTCCAACCCATAAATATTTGTTGGTCACGTGTCACCTCAAAAAAGAGAATCTTTTTTGTGGGCCATCCCATAGCTCCATATACGTGTACTAATAGACAGCATAAGTCTACCCCTGAGTCGCTTCTTCCTTAGTGAGCTTTCGCGTGATTTCATAATCCGTTCAAAACGTGTTTACAAGCCGCTCCCGCAAGTCCTCCAAGACAGGATAAATGCGGCTCAGGTGCAAGCCCTGGCGAACAGTGATTTGGTTGCTCCTTGGCTGGCGAGAAAGCCGCCAGCCACTAATCCTTCCCCACTAAAGAAGAAGAAAGAGAAGAGGAAGAAAAAGGCAAAGGTGGTCCAGCGGGACCTTTCTCGCGAAAATAGGATATCACCCACCCAGACTCCCGACCGTGCGAATGATTCTTCCCTCCGCAGAAGGTATGTCTCTCTGGCTTGATGATCATCAAAATCGCACGCTAATCACTCGAAAGGGTCGGCACCTGATACAGAAATTCGCAACTGCAGAGAGAGGGTTAGAAAAGAGAAAGTGGATGTGGTGGTTGAGAATATTCTCCGATTCTATATCCAAAAAAGGCAAGCGTACCTTATCGGTTATAGTATAGGATACTAAAGATTAGTATCAAGGTCGTATTTCCTTGGGGCGTAATTACTACTTCTACTCAAAGGAGGTTGCTATTATTTTATCAAATGATATTTTTATTAAATGTTAAACTAAAAACAAGAATTAAAGTACTAAAATAAAAGAAAACTAAACTACTTGCAGGATAAAAAAGAGTTAGAGCTAATAATGAAGAGGTGCACTCGATCAAGAATCACTTCAGCAAGAAACGATTAAAAAGACGATAAATGAACCTAAGCTAAATAGTATAAAGGTCCTTGACTGTGGAGGTTCCTAAAGCTTGAACACGCTTCTCTCGAAGTCGTGCCCAACTGAGTTTAGGAAGGTCCGACTGACTCTCGTCTAAATCGGAGGCCTAAAACTCGCTTTACACGGTGAACCCCACTATTGGATTTTAATCCAATCCGGGAGATTTGGACGTCTGCCTCTCTCGAGGGGTGCATACAACTCCCTTTACTCTTGAATGCTCACTTCAGTCTATGGGCCTCTCGGCTAGCCCAGAATGAAAGCAAAGGTGGAGAGTATATATCGATAATATACCTCCAACCCATGATTTATCAAAAGTAATTCAAGGCCAAAACCTAAAAAGAAAAGGTAAATTAAAGCGTCATAACTTAATCGCTCCAACCTCGGATCATCAAGATCGAGTACAAGGAGGATTAGTTAATCATGGTGAAGTGTAAGAGGGGGATGAGTAATAAAGCATAAGAATACAGGAATAAGAAAGGAGCACTTTTATTAATGAAAAAGAGAGCTACAACTATGAAATGGAAATTACAGGTGCATCAAAGTAAAACCTATTCTAGCCCTACAACATGCTACTTAGAAGAAATGCAAGAGCTAAAAGCAAAACACTAAGCTAGGTTAAGAAAATAATTACAAAATAAGAGAGAGAAAGGGAGAGAAAGAGAGAAAAAAAGCATAAAAGGGGCAAGAAATTGAGGGGCAGCACCTCCCCCTCTCCCTAAAAGTTACTGAAATGGAAGGGGGGGGTCTGAATTTATAGGAAAGTTCTCGGGTTGGTCACTCCGGCGACACGACCGGGAGGGCGTGTCAGGGGGCGTGACAGGTACGGATTTGACCTCGGGAGCTGAATTCTGGCGGGACTGATGATTATTTCAGTACGATGGTGGTCACGCCCTAGGTCACGCCCGTGACAGGGGGGCGTGACAGGCGTGTCAGGTCAAAATCAATGGTCATCGGTCCATCAGACGTTGAAATCGGGGCAGTCAGGCCCGGGGTCACGCCCGTGACATGGGGCGTGACAGTACTGTTGCGTGCAGCTGTGTAGAATGCATTGAAGGAGGCGGCAGACTTTGGGCAGAGGGCGACACGCCCCGTGGCATGCCCGGTGACACGCTGGGGGAGGGCGTGTCGGTGGGGCGTGACAGGGGATTTTTGCGGGAAACGATCTCTTGCGGCTTTCAACAACGGGAGCAGGTGACAAGCCCTGGGTCACGCCCGGGGAGGGCATGACAGGGGGGAATATCAGGGGATTTTTTCCTAAAAATTTGTTGAAACCTGCACAAACAGAAAATAATTATTATTTATAATATTTACATAAAAAGAAGTATAAAATAACATAAAGTAAGAGATTTAAAACGAAAAAATAACATATTTTTACCCTAATAAATTAAGCTAAAATATGCATCATCAAATTCCCCCATACTTATTATTTTGCTTGTCCTCAAGCAAAGACTATGAGTTAGAGAAAATAAAGAGGATTAATTGAAAAGTTTAAAAATGCTATAAACGAGTAAGACGGGAATTTAGAGGTAGAGAAATTTTTGAAAAAGAACCAAAAAGTCCTACTTTAACTTAGCACAAAATTTTATAAATTTTACTAAATATAAAAACAAATCCTCCCAAATTTTTACAGAATTAAAACTTAATAAGACAACGAGTAAAAAGCGCATTGAGTCACTACTAAAGTCTAAGAGACAAATTAAAACCATAGTCAATCAAGACAAAATTCAATATTTCTATCAAAAATACTTACTCAATCTAGTTTCTCGCTACTATACTAAAAAGTAAACGTAAAAAGCATGAATCATTAGGGCTTTAATTAGGCGTATAGTTAGGCTTAGGTTTTTAATGGTGCGATATTCAAAAAGATAAACACGAGGGATATTTGTACACTTAAAAGAAAAAGAAAATGAGCTTTGCCAATATAAAACGAGCCAAAATAAATACTTTTCTTTTCTTTTCGTTTACTTTTGTTTTCAATAATTTTCATCATTTTTTTTTCATTTTTTTTATACTTAAAACTTTTCACTTTTGTAGCAAAAGATAACACAAACATTTTCCACTAATTTTTTCAAAAAGATGCACATTAGCAATTAAAGCTCAAAAAACAATTTTAAAGTGTGCATGTAGGTAGGCTATTTGGCCGTGGTGAAATAGAAAGTGGGGCTACAAAAAGGAAAGGAAAAGGCACAAAAATGGCTAGCAATGGTTATTGTTAGGCGGGGTGCAAAGGCTCAAACGTTACAAAAGAAATGCCTAAATCATTTTCATGCTTCCTAAATTTACTCAAAGTAAAGCTTTGAAATTTCAAAAGAGGATAAGCACAAAAAAATAAAAAATAGAGAATTTGCTTTCATGAAAATAATGATAATAAGCGTCTAGACCGTTTTGTGTCTACTACACTTAATACTAATTAATGTTTAAAAAGATTTTAATAATGAAAAATAAGGGATGATGGGTTTTATAAAAGTAAAAGAAATAAAAGAAAGGCTATGGAAAAGTAAAGAAAAATTCAAAAAATTTTCAAAAATAGCATACAACGCTAAATAGGAACACTGCATGAGTCAACATACTACTCGCTAAACATATTTAAAGAGAAAATTAATCAAATTTATTCTAACTAAGCAAGTAGACATGAGCTTGTAAAAAAACAATAAAAAGCAAAGTAGCAGGGTTCTAATTGATTTGGCAAAAATTAACTCAATTTAATTTGGGATTTTTTTTTTCAAATATTTTTATATTATTTTTTTTTATTTTTCAACAATATTATATATACAAATTTTTTTTTTTTTTTCTAAAATTTTTATCATTAAATTTTTTTATTATTTTTCTAAAGTAAAATATTAAGGGAACACTCCCCCATACTTAAAGTTAAACATTGTCCCCAATGTTTAAAGTTAAGTATAAAGAGAGATAAAAGAGAGAGAAAAGAGAAAAAAGAAATGCAAAGAGAGGGAGAAGATGCTTCCCTAGTGTTTGATGCCCACACGTTGGAAAATGCGTCCCCCAAACTTGAGCTAAAGATCGGCTTCAGACAAAGTTGCGAGGCGATAAGCGACACAAACACACGGGAGCTTATTCCTGCACAAAAAAAAGATAAAAAAAACAAAAACAAAAAAAAAGAAAAAGATAAGCAAGGGATGCTTCCCAAGAGCGCTCTTTGTTTAAAACGTTGTTGAGCTCGACATTTTTTTGTAAGCTAAAAGGAAAATAAAAAGAGAAATGTAATGGCAGCTCGCGCAAAACGCGTTTTGGCACGAATGCCAAAACATTTATTAAGTAAATAAAAATATTTTTTTGTTATTTTTTATTTTTTAAATAAAAAAAAACAAGAAGATTTAGAAAAAGAAAAAAAACTAGAAAAAGAAACTATATTATTAGAAGGGGGCGAAGAAGAAGTAGAAACTAAACTAGAAGGAAAAATAAAACAAGAAAAGAAAACAGAATTTTCGCAAGGAGGGGGAGAGAAGAAAAAGAAGAAGGCGACGGCGGTTGATCACAAGAAAATGGTTGGATAGAAAAATCCGGTTGCTCCACCTGAATATCAATCATTTCGATAGATTGGGAGCAAATCGGGATATCCGAAAAATCAATCTCTTTAGAAGATCGAACACAAGAAAGTCCGTCTTCCTCGGAAACTAGAAAAAAAATTGGAATATCGGGGGAAATTTCCTCCTCGAGAGGTTGAAGGCACAATGGAATTTCTGAATAATCGTCTTCCGCAAGTGATTGAAGGCACTACGGAATATCCGAAGATTCATCATTCGAAAGATAAATAGGAGGAGGAGGGGAAGAAAAAGATGCGGCCTCAGCAGCCAAAGCGTCAAAAATCACTTTGAAGTGAGCATTGATGCGTGCATCAAATGCTACACCATCAAAAATGACTTCATTTTCGCTAGAATCAAAAACGGGAGGCGCGCAAACTTGCTGAGAAAAAGCGGAAAAATCTTGAGATGGAATGGATTGATGATCACCTTGGCCCCAAGAATGATCAGGGTGTTGCCACCCTGAGTAGTTCAAAGTAGGGCTAGGATCAAAATGTCCATTCAAGAAATTTCCGTAAGAATTAAAATCAGAAAAATTCGGAGGAGAAGGGTAGGAAGGCGTTTGAAAACCATCATAACCCCATGAAAAAAAATTCGCGGACGGATCAATTTGGCCAAATTGATTCGATCCGGAAGGGATAAAATCATGGGAGGATGAAGGATACCTTACCCAACACTCCTCGCGAGAGTGACCGAACTCTCCACAATTAAAACAAAGATTAACCATTTAAAAAAATAAATCAACCGCGAAGGAGGGGCGATAGAAAGAAAAGAAAAGAAAATGATAAAATTAATTGCTATCCTTTTTTCAAAATATCAAAACAGTTCCCCGGCAACGGCGCCAAAAACTTGATACAGATATTCGCAACTGCGGAGAGAGGGTTAGAAAAGAGAAAGTGGTTGTGGTGGTTGAGAATATTCTCCGATTCTATATCCGATAAAGGCAAGCGTACTTTATCGGTTATAGTATAGGATACTAAAGATTAGTATCAAGGTCGTATTTCCCTGGGGCGTAATGACTACTTCTACTCAAAGGAGATTGCTACTATTTTATCAAATGATATTTCTATTAAATGTTAAACTAAAAACAAGAATTAAAGTACTAAAATAAAAAGAAAACTAAACTACTTGCGGGATAAAAAGAGTTAGATCTAATAATGAAGAGGTGCACTCGATCAAGAATCACTTCAGCAAGAGACGATTAAAAAGACGATAAATGAACCTAAGCTTAATAGGATAAAGGTCCTTGACCGTGGAGGTTCCTAAAGCTTGAACACGCTTCTCTCGAAGTCGTGCCCAACTGAGTTTAGGAAGGTCCGACCGACTCTCGTCTAAATCGGAGGCCTAAAACTCACTTTACGCGGTGAACCCCACTATTGGATTTTACTCCAATCCGGGAGATTTGGACGTCTGCCTCTCTCGAGGGGTGCGTACAACTCCCTTTACTCTTGAATGCTCACTTCATTCTATCAGCCTCTCGGCTAGCCCAGAATGAAAGCAAAGGTGGAGAGTATATATCGATAATATACCTCCAACCCATGATTTATCAAAAGTAATTCAAGGCCAAAACCTAAAAAGAAAAGGTAAATTAAAGCGTCATAACTTAATCGCTCGAACCTCAGATCATCAAGATCGAGTACAAGGAGGATTAGTTAATCATGGTTAAGTGCAAGAGGGGGGATGAGTAATAAAGCATAAGAATACAGGAATAAGAAAGGAGCACTTTTATTAATGAAAAAGAGAGATACAACTATGAAATGGAAATTACAGGTGCATCAAAGTAAAACCTATTCTAGCCCTACAATAAGCTACTTAGAAGAAATGCAAGAGCTAAAAGCAAAACACTAAGCTAGGTTAAGAAAATAATTACAAAATAAGAGAGAGAAAGGGAGAGGGAGAGAAAAAAAAAGCATAAAAGGGGCCAAGAAATAGAGGGGCAGCACATCCCCCTCTCCCCAAAAGTTGCTGAAATGGAAGGGGGGGGGGGTCTGAATTTATAGGAAAAGTTCTCGGGTTGGTCACGCCCGGCGACACGCCCGAGGAGGGCGTGTCAGGGGCGTGACATGTACGGATTTGACCTCGGGAGGTGAATTCTGGCGGGACTGATGATTATTTCGGTACGATGGTGGTCACGCCCTAGGTCACGCCCGTGACAGGGGGGTGTGACAGGCGTGTCAGGTCAAAATCAATGGTCGCCGGTCCATCAGACGTCGAAATCGGGGCAGTCACGCCCCGGGTCACGCCCGTGACATGGGGCATGACAGTACTGTTGCGTGCAGCTGTGTAGAATGCATTGAAGGAGGCGGCAGACTTTGGGCAGAGGGCGACACGCACCGTGTCACACCCGGTGACATGCTCGAGGAGGGCGTGTCGGTGGGGCGTGACAGGGGATTTTGGCGGGAAACGATCTCTTGCGGCTTTCAACAACTGGAACAGGTGACACGCCCTGGGTCACGCCCGGGGAGGGCGTGACAGGGGGGCGTGTCAGGGATTTTTTACTGAAAATTTGTTGAAACCTGCACAAACAGAAAATAATTATTATTTATAATATTTATATAAAACGAAGCATAAAATAACATAAAGAAATAGATTTAAAACGAAAATAACATATTTTTACCCTAATAAATTAAGCTAAAATATGCATCATCAAATTCCCCCATACTTATTATTTTGCTTGTCCTCAAGCAAAGACTATAAGTTAGAGAAAATAAAGAGGATTAATTGAAAAGTTTAAAAATGCTATAAACGAGTAAGACGGGAATTTAGAGGTATAGAAATTTTTGAAAAAGAACCGAAAAGTCCTACTTTAACTTAGCACAGAATTTTATAAATTTTACTAAATATAAAAACAAATCATCCCAAATTTTTACAGAATTAAAACTTAATAAGGTAACGAGTAAAAAGCGCATTAAGTCACTACTAAAGTCTAAGAGACAAATTAAAACCATAGTCAATCAAGACAAAATTAAATATTTCTATCAAAAATACTTACTCAATCTAGTTTCTCGCTACTATACTAAAAAGTAAACGTAAAAAGCATGAATCATTAGGGCTTTAATTAGGTGTATAGTTAGGCTTAGGTTTTTAATGGTGCGATATTCAAAAAGATAAACACGAGGGATATTTGCACACTTAAAACAAAAAGAAAATGAGCTTTGCCAAAATAAAACGAGCCAAAATAAATACTTTTATTTTCTTTTACTTTTTTTTCAATAATTTTCATCATTTTTTTTCATTTTTTTTATACTTAAAACTTTTCACTTTTGTAGCAAAAGATAACACAAAGATTTTCCACTAATTTTTTCAAAAAGATGCACATTAGCAATTAAAGCTCAAAAAACAATTTTAAAGTGTGCATGTAGGTAGGCTATTTGGCCGTGGTGAAATAAAAAGTGGGGCTACAAAAAGGAAAGGAAAAGACACAAAAATGGCTAGCAACGGTTATTGTTAGGAAGGGTGCAAAGGCTCAAACGTTACAAAAGAAATGCCTAAATCATTTTTCATGCTTCCTAAATTTACTCAAAGTAAAGCTTTGAAATTTCAAAATAGGATAAGCACAAAAAAATAAAAAATATAGAATTTGCTTTCATGAAAATAATGATAATAAGCGTCTAGACCGTTTTGTGTCTACTACACTTATTACTAATTAACGTTTAAAAGATTTTAATAATGAAAATAAGGGGTGATGGGTTTTATAAAAGTAAAAGAAATAAAAGAAAGGCTATGGAAAAGAAAAGAAAAATTCAAAATTTTTTCAAAAATAGCATACTACGCTAAATAGGAACACTGCATGAGTCAACATACTACTCGCTAAACATATTTAAAGAGAAAATTAATCAAATTTATTCTAACTAAGCAAGTAGACATGAGCTTGAAAAAAAATAATAAAAAGCAAAGTAGCGGGGTACTAATTGATTTGGCAAAAATCAACTCAATTTAATTTGGGATTTTTTTTTTTCAAAAATTTTTATATTTTTTTTTATTTTTCAAAAATATTATATATACATTTTTTTTTTGATTTTTTAAAATTTTTATCATTAATTTTTTTTTATTTTTCTAAATTAAAATATTAAGGGAACACTCCCCCATACTTAAAGTTAAACATTGTCCCCAATGTTTAAAGTTAAGTATAAAGAGAGAGAAAAGAGAGAGAAAAGAGAAAAAAGAAATGCAAAGAGAGGGAGAAGATGCTTCCCTAGTGTTTGATGCTCAGACGTTGGAAAATGCGTCCCCCAAACTTGAGCTAAAGATCGGCTTCAGTCCAAGTTGCGAGGTGATAAGCTGCACAAACACGCGGGAGCTTATTCCTGCACAAAACAAAAAATAAAAAAAATAGAAAGACAAAAAAGAAAAGATAAGCAATGGGTGCCTCCCAAGAGCGCTCTTTGTTTAAAACGTCATTGAGCTCGACGTTTTTTTGTTATCTAAAAGTAAAATAAAAAGAGAAATGTAATGGCAGCTCGTGCAATTTGCGTTTCGGCGCGAGTGCCAAAACATTTTTAAGTAAATAAAAATATTTTTTTGTAATTTTTTATTTTTTAAATAAAACAAAAAACAAGAAGATTTAGAAAAAGAATAAAAACTAGAAAAAGAAACTATACTATTAGAAGGGGGAGAAGAGGAAGTAGAAACTAAACTAGATGGAAAAATAAAACAAAAAAAGAAAACAGAATTTTCGTAAGGAGGGGGAAGAGAAGAAAAAGAAGAAGGCAACGGCGGTTGATCACAAGAAAATGGTTGGATAGAAAAATCCGGTTGCTCCACCTGAATATCAATCATTTCTGTAGATTGAGAGCAAACCGGGATATCCGAAAAATCAATCTCTTCAGAAGATCGAGCACAAGTAAGTTTGTTTTCCTCGGAAACTTGAAAAAAAATCGGAATATCGGGAGAAATTTCCTCCTCGAGAGGTTGAAGGCACAATGGAATTTCTGAATAATCGTCTTCCGCAAGTGATTGAAGTCACTGTGGAATATCCGAAGATTCATCATTCGAAAGATAAATAGGAGGAGGAGGGGAAGAAAAAGATGCGGCCTCAGCAGCCAAAGCGTCAAAAATCACTTTGAAGTGAGCATTGATGCGTGCATCAAATGCTACACCATCAAAAATGACTTCATTTTCGCTAGAATCAAAAATGGGAGGCGCGCGAACTTGCGGAGAAAAAGCTGAAAAATCTTGAGATGGAATGGATTGATGATCACCTTGGCCCCTAGAATGATCAGGGTGTTGCCACCCTGAGTAGTTCAAAGTAGGGCTAGGATCAAAATGTCCATTCAAGAAATTTCTCGTAAGAATTAAAATCAGAAAAATTCGGAGGAGAAGGGTAGGAAGGCGTTTGAAAACCATCATAACCCCATGAAAAAAAATTCACGTGGACGGATCAATTTGGCCAAATTGATTCGATCCGGAAGGGATAAAATCATTGGAGGATGAAGGATACGTTACCCAACACTCGTCGCGAGAGTGACCGAACTCTCCACAATTAAAACAAAGATTAACCATTTAAAAAAATAAATCAACCGCGAAGGAGGGGCGATAGAAAGAAAAGAAAACAAAATGATAAAATTAATAGTTATCCTTTTTTTCAAAATATCAAAACAGTTCCCCGGCAACAGCGCCAAAAACTTGATACAGAAATTCGCAACTGCGGAGAGAGGGTTAGAAAAGAGAAAGTGGATGTGGTGGTTGAGAAATATTCTCCGATTCTATATCCGATAAAGGCAAAGCGTACCTTATCGGTTATAGTATAGGATACTAAAGATTAGTATCAAGGTCGTATTTCCCTGGGGCGTAATGACATACTTCTACTCAAAGGAGATTGCTATTATTTTATCAAATGATATTTCTATTAAATGTTAAACTAAAAACAAGAATTAAAGTACTAAAAAAAAAAGAAAACTAAACTACTTGCAGGATAAAAAGAGTTAGATCTAATAATGAAGAGGTGCACTCGATCAAGAATCACTTCAGCAAGAGACGATTAAAAAGACGATAAATGAACCTAAGCTTAATAGGATAAAGGTCCTTGACCGTGGAGGTTCCTAAGGCTTGAACACGCTTCTCTCGAAGTCGTGCCCAACTGAGTTTAGGAAGGTCCGACCGACTCTCGTCTAAATCGGAGGCCTAAAACTCGCTTTACGCGGTGAACCCCACTATTGGATTTTACTCCAATCCGGGAGATTTGGATGTCTGCCTCTCTCGAGGGGTGCGTACAACTCCCTTTACTCTTGAATGCTCACTTCATTCTATCGGCCTCTCGGCTAGCCCAGAATGAAAGCAAAGGTGGAGAGTATATATCGATAATATACCTCCAACCCATGATTTATCAAAAGTAATTCAAGGCCAAAACCAAAAAAGAAAAGGTAAATTAAAGCGTCATAACTTAATCGCTCTAACCTCGGATCAATCAAGATCGAGTACAAGGAGGATTAGTTAATTATGGTTAAGTGCAAGAGGGGGGATGAGTAATAAAGCATAAGAATACAGGAATAAGAAAAGAAGCACTTTTATTAATGAAAAAGAGAGCTACAACTATGAAATTGAAATTACAGGTGCATCAAAGTAAAACCTATTCTAGCCCTACAACAAGCTACTTAGAAGAAATGCAAGAGCTAAAATCAAAACACTAAGCTAGGTTAAGAAAATAATTACAAAATAAGAGAGAGAAAGGGAGAGAGAGAGAGAGAGAAAAAAAACATAAAAGGGGCCAAGAAATAGAGGGACAGCACCTCCCCCTCTCCCCAAAAGTTGCTGAAATGGAAGGGGGGTCTGAATTTATATGAAAAGTTCTCGGGTTGGTCACGCCCGGCGATACGCCCGGGGAGGGCGTGTCAGGGGGCGTGACAGGTACGAATTTGACCTCGGGAGCTGAATTCTGGCGGGACTGATGATTATTTTGGTACGATGGTGGTCACGCCCTAGGTCACGCCTGTGACAGGGGGGCGTGACAGGCGTGTCAGGTCAAAATCAATGGTCGCTGGTCCATCAGACGTCGAAATCGGGGCAGTCACGCCCGGGTCACGCCCGTGACATGGGGCGTGACAGTACTGTTGCGTGCAGCTGTGTAGAATGCATTGAAGGAGGCGGCAAACTTTGGGCAGAGGACGATACGCCCATGTCACGCCCGGTGACACGCTCGGGGAGGGCGTGTCGGTGGGGCATGACAAGGGATTTTGGCCGGAAACGATCTCTTGCGGCTTTCAACAATGGGAGCAGGTGACATGCCCTGGGTCACGCCCGGGGAGGGCGTGATAAGGGGGCATGTCATGGGATTTTTTCCTGAAAATTTGTTTAAACCTGCACAAATATAAAATAATTATTATTTATAATATTTACATAAAAAGAAGCATAAAATAACATAAAGAAAGAGATTTAAAACGAAAATAACATATTTTTACCCTAATAAATTAAGCTAAAATATGCATCATCAGCACCTGATGGAATACTTCTCGCAGGAAGCGGCTTGAGAAGACAATGCCGGGTCCCCGCTGGTGCCTCTAGACTCGTCGTCTCACCCTCCGGAGGATCGACCACAGGTTATGGAGGCCACTCCTCCAGCTGCCTCTCCGAGAACCGTTGGTATACTTTTCTCCCTATCCCTCCTAACTTTCAATTGTAGCCTCCGCTTCTGTCAAATTGACTTCCCGTAGCATCATCTTCCGCCAACCCGGGTCTCTCCACCCGGGAGATTGAAATAATGGCTGCTAACTCGCCAAGACAAGTGGCTAATCCCTCCGTACTGGTGGGAGGGGTGTCCGTCAACCCCTACATAGCTTCGAAGGAGGCCAACAGCCTCGTGAGAGAGGACGACTTCCCCCTGCTTTCGGCCAGGCCGGGATCACTGTGCGCGAGACCTTTCGCCCAGGGCATGGAAAGCCGCTCCACCTCCTCTATGGGACTGAGGGGAGGCCCGAGCCTTCTTTCCTGCCGTCGGCCAGTGGCTCTAACCATGCTACAGGTATGTGAAACATTACCATAGCTTTTACTTTGCTCTCATCGTAACTATGAATTTGTTTTCTCAGAGGATCCGGACTCGCGGATAGGGGCTTATGAAGATGACTAAGATGATGATGAAGACAGAGAGGGGTAGGATGGAGAAAGCTCTCCCCTCCCTTCGTCTGACGAGATGGAGGACATCTTGAATGATGTCACGAGCGCGAAGAGGCGATTGAAGAAAATGGCTGCTCTCCTTTCAAAGCTTGTGCGGCGGGAGCGGGCCCGTGCCACTGCGGCAAAAGAATTTCACGAGATGTTGGAGCAGAGGCTGGAGGCCCTTAAACGCGACTATTTCTTTGGCGAGACAAAGCGGCCAAGTGGGTCTAACGCCGAGTCTTCCCCCGGGAGGTGTATCGCGCGGAATCAAGACCAGGATCGCCGGATCAACCTAGGGTGCACCACCCTGTCTTCCTACTACAACCCATTGGCGCCCCCGAGGACTAGACGGCGGGAGCGAGGACGATCGTGCTAGGATCCGTATTGACTTAAAAAAGTCTCGCAACCTCTCTCCCCTTGGCCTTCCCTTCTCGCGATGTACCCCGTTTCTTTTTTTGGACTTTATTTGTAACCTTTCAATATTATTTGTTATTTAGCTCTCGCCCGGCGAGAGCAATCTCTGCTTTTATTTTCATCTGTTTTACGTGGTCATCTCGAGTAACTCGCGCGAATCTTAACCGTCGACCGGTCGCTGTCATCCCAGGTCAGAACCTGAGGCATCGTTGAATTGGGGCATGGCGCCTGTACCGCCGCCGCTAATTTTATTTTTTCTTTTTTAGAAAAGTCATAATTACCATAGTTTCATATAAATAGAGGAGTCCACCAAACTCATTTATTTCTCCGACCCGAAACCCTCACTTTCCTCCTTGTTCTTGCGCTTTGCCGAGAATTTCCCCCTGCTTCCTCCTTCTTCTCTCGTTCTCGCCTAATTTTTTCTCTCGCCTGCTTCTATGAGACCTCGCGCTCAATCCCCTAAACACGATGTCGGGTGAAGGCGAGGGACGCTCCAAATGTGCGGAAGCCTTTTGAAAGCACCAGTTCCCCTCCGTCCGCCTAAACATGGAGGAGTACCAGCTAATCGTCTCCCGTTACATTCCTGCTGTCTTCTCTGCGAGAAACCCGGCCAATGATGATCGGGTAAATAGCGTGAGAGTGGGAGAGATCGCTATACCCCTAGAGAATTTCGAGGTGGGTTTCCTCCTTCCCCTCTAGCCCGAGGTGAGCCAGGCCCTCCGCTACTGCGACATCATTCTCGCTCAACTCAATCCTAACTCGATTGCCATCCTTGTAGCTTGCATTTGCTACATGCGATCCGAGAGGATTGAGTTTAGCCTTCCCATATTCCGGAATCTATTCACCTTCCGTGCAAAGGGAGGGGTGGTCTTCTTCTCCGTGCAGCTGCTCAAGACCACCGATCTTTCCAACATGCACCACCATTTGGGGGAGAAGTTCGTCTTCATTGCCGGCGACTTCGGCAATGTTACTCTCGCGCCCGTTCATTACGAGGATGCCGCTTACAAGCCGCCTGCCCTAGGGTCGCGCGAGAGCGCCCTTTTTGAGTTCTTAGGGACGAAGGAGTTCGACGTCTAATTTCTTAGGAGGGACGTCGATTCTCTCCCAGCCGTCCCTCCTTGCAAAGGTACGGTCTCGCCTTTAACTCGGTATTCCCTTTCTTAACTAACGCTGAGCATTATCGCCTTTACAGGAGAGAGAGAAATTCCTCTACACCAACCCTTTGCCGAGACTCAGGGTGCCGAGGGCCAGGTTGTGAGAGATCCGCTGGCTCTCGCAAAATCCGTGGCTCAAGCTTGTTGGGACAAGCCGGCCCTGCCTCCTTCGACTAGTGCCGGGAAGAGAAAGCTCGACGCCTTTTCGTCCCGGCCACTGAAAAGACCAAAGCCCACCACTGAAGACAAAGGGAAATCTGTGGTGACTGCGCCCGTTCGACCTCTCGCACCAGGTCGGTCCGTCGAAGAGATCCTTAATAATACGTTTTGTAGCCTAAACTATTATCGTATTTTATATTTTATATTGTACAAATTATGTTATTATTAGTTTATTTTATCCTTTTTATGTAAATTTTATTGCCACTAACTTTTTCCTGTCTTTTTGCAGGTTTTCAGAAAAATTGCCAAAATAGGCTTGTCACGCCCCATGTCACGCCCTCCCTGGGCGTGACCTAGGGCGTGTCACCCGATCCCGAGGACACCTGCTGGAAGGGACAGAAAACGGTCAAAAACCGCTGTCACGCCCCCCTGTCACGCCCTCCCTGGGCGTGTCACTAGGCGTGACTAGGGGCGTGTCGCCCTCTGCCGCAAAGCTGCCGCCGCATTAAATGCCCCTCCCGCCTCAGCACGTAAATAGTACTGTCACGCCCCATGTCACGCCCGTGACATGGGCATGACACATTCCTTTTTCGGCGACTGACGGATTTCCGACCAATGATTTGGACATGACATGCCTGTCACGCCCCCCTGTCACGGGCGTGACCTAGGGCGTGACCACCGACGTACCGAAGCAATCATCCCTCCAGCCAGAATCCAGAGCCTGAGGTCAAATCCGTACCTGTCACGCCCCCTGACACGCCCCCCTAGGGCGTGTCAGAGGGCGTGACCAACCCGAGAAATTTTCTATAAATTGAGCTCCCCTCCTCCCCATTTCAGCAAGCTTTGGTTGAGTGGGGGAGGTGCTGCCCCTTTGTTTCTTGATCCTTTTTCATGCTTTCTCTCTCTCTCTCCCCCTCTCTTTGTACTTTTTGGTTAACGATAGTTTAATCTTAGTTTGTTCTAGCTTTTAATGTAATTTTCTTCTTGCTTAGTGCTTAATGTAGGGCTAGAATAGGGTTTAATTTTCATGCACTTGTAATTTTATTTTCATTAGTGTAACTTGCCCTTTTTCATTAATAAAATTGTTCTTCCCTTAGCTTGTGTTCTTCTTATGTTTTTCTACTCATCTCCCCCCCTCCACTACATTATGATTAACTAATCCTCCTTGTACTCGATCTTGATGATCTGAGGTTATAGCGATTATGTTATGATGTTTTAATCAATCTTTTCTTTTTAGGTTAGGGCCTTGAATTACTCTTGATTAATCACGGGTTGGGGGTATATTTTCGATATATACTCTCCGCCTTTGCTTTCATTCTGGGCTAGCCGAGAGGCCGAAAGAATGAAGTGAGCATTCAAGAGTAAAGGGAGTTGTACGCACCCCTCGAGAGAGGCAGACGTCCAAATCTCCCGGATTGGAGTAAAATCCAATAGTGGGGTTCACCGCGTAAAGCGAGTTTTAGGCCTCCGATTTAGACGAGAGTCGGTCGGACCTTCCTAAACTCAGTTGGGCACGACTTCGAGAGAAGCGTGTTCAAGCTTTAGGAACCTCCACGGTCAAGGACCCTTATCCTATTAAGATTAGATTTTTATCGCATTTTCTTAATCGTCTTTAGCCGAGGTGAATCTCGATCGGGTGCATTTCCATTTCATATTTTCTTCCTTTAGTAGTAATCTCCTATCTTGTGCTCTTTAATTAACTGCAGTAGTTTCCTTTCTAGCATAGTTCTTTTCTTAATAGCGTAACTTAATTGCGGTAGTTCTCTTTCTAGTTTGCTTTAATTTCTCCATTGCGCTTAGATTTTCTAAAACCCTAGTTTTTCCGTCGATAAGATAATAGCGTTCGTGTGAGTAAGCTTAGCCAACAGTTCCCGGATTTCAATACGACACTTGTGTCCCCTTGCTACAATTCGATAGGTATACTTGCCTCATCGGGTTGCTAGTTCGGTTGCGTTTATTTTCTTTGAACCCTAGCGCGCAACAAGTTTTTGGCGCCGTTGCCGGGGAGCCAACTTCCGTTGATATTTTGAAAACACGAACCTATTAATTTTATCTCTTCTCTTTCTCATCCCCTTTTCTTTAAAGTTTTAAAACATCAAAAAAATTATCACCGCTCTTAATAGAAACCAACCTCACAATTTTTCTACGCCACCTAATTCTCTCGAAAAGGGCAAAGGGCTTTAAGCGCCCTTGTCTTGTCTAGTACCTTGCGAACCCTTCACGGGGTAGTCCTTGGGAAGTTCGGGAGTTAATTTATAAAAAAAAATCTATTTCAAAAAGAAAAAAAAAATTAATTTAATTTTCTAAATCTAGTTTTTCTTTCTAGTTTATCCTTTTTCTCTTTCTCTTCTTCTTTTCTGTTCTTTTAGTGCATGACCCACGGGAGTCCGTCGGTTATTTTGGACTTGGACCACGAAATTGAGCGTACTCTTCGGAGAAGATCGCGATTTCAAGGTCCTACTATCCAAGTGCCGGTTGAGGACTCCGAGTCATTTAATACTTTAAGAATGGAAGAACCCAACGTAGATGAGGCCGTTCAAAGGACTATGTCCTATTATGCACGACCGAACCTCGAGGGAACAGAATCGAGTATAGTCCGTCCTACTATAGCAAATAATAACTTTGAACTAAAGCCTAGCATAATTCAAATGGTGCAGCAATATGTGCAATTTGACGGACTTCAAGATGAAGATCCGAACGGACATATAGCTAGCTTTCTTGAAATTTGTGACACCTTCAAGATAAATGGTGTCACAAATGATGCGATCAGGCTAAGACTCTTCCCCTTCTCTCTAAGAACTAAAGCTAAGCAGTGGCTTAACACACTTCCGAAAAATAGCATAACCACTTGGAATGAATTAACTGAAAAATTTTTGGCGAAGTATTTTTCGCCAGCTAAAACTGCAAAACTTAGGAACGACATCTCTGCCTTCGGACAAATAGACTCTGAAACCCTTTACGAAACCTGGGAGAGATTTAAAGAATTATTAAGACGATGCCCACATCACGCGCTGCCTGTATGGTTACAAGTGTAGACGTTTTATAACGGGCTAAATCAAAGCACGAAGCAAATGATAGACGCACCTTCTGGCGGTACTTTAAATCATAAGACCCCGGAAGCCGCTCTTGAGCTTTTTGAGGATATGGCCATGAACACTTATCAGTGGAATGTGCCTAGGTCCCGCCCGAACAAGCCTGCAGGTATCTATGAAGTGGACAACGTCTCCCAGCTCGCTCTGCAAGTAGAAATCCTAAGCAAAAAAATCACAGAGATGACTGCTGCCTCCGCCCCTCAGGTATGGGAATCTGCAACCCCTACTCCAGAACATTTAGATTATGTTAATAATTTGCCTAGAACTGCTTTTAATAATTTTTCTGCTGCGAATTTTCATCCGCCTGGTTTTAATTTTCTGAATAGTTATAACCCCGCTTTAAGAAATCACCCGAACTTTTCATGGAGTAATCCATCGAATGCGATGCGCCCACCTCCGCAAAATGATTTTTCTGCACAACCACCACCACCACCACCACTTCTTCAAAATTACCCAAAACCTCCGAGCTTGGAGGAATTACTTTCTAAATATATCACCACAAATGACGCTACCATAAGAACTTTAACCGGAAGCGTAAAAAGTTTAGAAAATCAGGTAGGACAGCTCGCGAAAATAATTTCTGAGCGACCCGCAGGGTCTCTTCCTTCCAATACCGAACCCAACCTGAGAGAGCAAGCGAAAGCTATAACTCTTCGGAGTGGGAAGCAAGTCTCCGGTATGGTAAGTGAAGAGCCCGAGGCAAGCTCCGCTTCTGCTTTTAAAAATCAAAGCTCCGCTTCCGCTTTTAAAAATCAAAGCTCCGCTTCCGCTTTTAAAAATCAAAGCTCCGCTCCGCTTCCACCCTCTGCTGAAGAAGTAATCACCCCCACATTAGAAAATAATCTCACTCCACCACCCATCTTCAAAAATAATTCAACTCCTCCATACCCCTCTGAACTTAATAGACAACGTCAAGATGATCAGTACTCCCGCTTCTTAGAAATCTTCAAACAAATCCACATTAATCTTCCCTTCCACGAGGCTATTTCGCAAATGCCGAAATACGCCAAATATCTTAAAGACCTCCTCACAAACAAGAAGAAGTTAGAGAATCTTTCGCACGTCACGCTAAACGCCGAGTGCTCTGCCGTTTTAACAAACGGTTTGCCGAAGAAAATCAGTGACCCGGGTAGTTTCTCTATCCCGTGTGTCTTCGGTGATCTCTTTGTTAAACACGCGTTAGCCGACTTAGGCGCAAGTATAAACCTGATGCCCTTTTCGTTGTTCAAAAAGTTAGGGATTGGTAGCCTTAACCCCACGCGTATGAGTATCCAGCTAGCCGATAGATCCGTCAAGTACCCGTTAGGAATAGTGGAGGACGTTCTGGTGAAAGTCGACAAGTTCATCTTCCCGGTGGACTTTGTCATTTTGGACATCGAAGAAGACGTCGAGGTTCCCCTGATCCTTGGCCGACCCTTCCTCGCCACCTCCCGAGCCATCATTGACGTAAGCAATGGTAAGCTCTTTCTTCGAGTAGGCGACGACGAAGTCACATTTCCTATCACCCCTTCGATGAAGAACACCTTAGCGAATGATGACTCATGTTTTTTCGTAGACGCCGTGAGTGATGATTCTTCCTACTGCCTCTCCGACTTTGAAAAAGAATTTTCTGATTTTTGCTCCTCTTCTCTTACAACAGAATCACTGCAAGGAAGTGATGAATCTTCTTATTGTCTTTCTGAGTTTGAAAAAGAGTTTTCTGATTTTTGTTCTTCCTCTTTTCTTACCACTGAATCTGTACAAGAAGCCGTCTTGGCTGCTAGCCCCACCCCTTATTACGTTCCTTATAAAAAAGTTTATGAAGATATTATTTTTGAAAAAGAAAGAATCTCAAAATCCTCTTATGAAGAACCCCCTACCCTAGAACTTAAAGAACTTCCCGAACACCTTAAGTATGCTTTCTTAGAAAAAGACTCCAAGTTACCAGTTATCGTTTCGGCCTACCTCACGGATACGCAGAACGATAAACTTCTTCTAGTTCTACGTAAGCATCGTCGGGCTATTGCTTGGCAAATTTCTGATATCAAGGGCATAAGCCCATCTTTCTGTACACATAAAATTCTAATGGAAGATAATTCGCGTAACTCTATTCAACCTCAGCGCCGTATAAACCCGAATATGAAAGAAGTAGTTAAGGGCGAGGTTATGAAACTATTAGACGCAGGAATTATCTACCCTATATCGGACAGTAAGTGGGTTAGCCCCGTTCAGGTAGTTCCAAAAAAGGGAGGGATAACCGTAGTTAGTAATGAGAATAATGAATTAATCCCGACACGGACGGTGACGGGTTGGCGTATGTGCATAGATTACCGTAAGTTAAATGACGCCACTCGTAAGGACCACTTTCCTCTACCGTTTATCGACCAGATTTTAGAACGTCTCTCCGGCCATAGCTTTTATTGTTTTCTCGATGGCCTCTCGGGGTACTTTCAAATACCCATCTCTCCCGAGGACCAAGAGAAAACTACGTTTACTTGTCCCTTCGGCACCTTCGCGTACCGAAGAATGCCGTTTGGATTATGCAATGCGCCGGCTACATTCCAACGATGTATGCTCGCAATATTTGACAAGTACGTAGAAAGCATTATGGAGGTATTCATGGACGATTTCTCCGTGTTCGGCGATACCTTCGATAGATGTTTAGAAAACCTCGAAAAAGTCTTAGAACGATGCGAAGAAACTAACCTTGCCCTAAATTGGGAAAAATGCCATTTTATGGTGAGGGAAGGGTTAGTTTTGGGTCATAAAATTTCTGCTAAAGGTATTGAGGTAGACGTTGCCAAGATAGAAGTTATTGAGAAGTTGCCGCCGCCTACAAACATAAAAGCTATAAGAAGTTTCCTAGGCCACGCTGGTTTTTATCGTCGTTTTATAAAGGACTTCTCCAAGATCACAAAGCCCCTCACCCATCTCTTAGAAAAAGACACTCCATTCATTTTTGATGACTCTTGTATTTCTGCCTTTGAATTAATTAAAGAAAAGTTAATTAACGCGCCGATTATGATAGCTCCGGTGTGGGACCTTCCTTTCGAGATTATGTGCGATGCGAGTAGTTTTGTGGTGGGAGCCGTATTAGGTCAACGCATATCTAAGAACTTCCACCCCATCTATTACGCTAGTAAAACCCTCACATCTGCATAAGAAAATTACACCACAACCGAGAAGGAGCTCTTGGCTGTAGTATTTGCGTTTGATAAATTTCGCCCTTACATTACGCTTTCAAAAATCATTGTTTTTACGGACCACTCGGCCCTCAAGTACCTTCTTGCCAAAACGGATGCCAAGCCTCGCTTGATTCGCTGGGTCTTACTCCTCCAGGAGTTTGACTTAGAGATCGGTGATAAGCGAGGAGCCGAGAACTTGGCCGCCGACCATTTATCAAGATTAGATAACCCCTTTATAGAAAAATTAAATGAAAAATCTTTTAATGACTATTTCCCTGATGAGAAGCTGCTTTTAGTTAATACATCTACTTCTCCTTGGTTCGCTCACATCGCCAACTATCTAGTGGCCCGGGTGCTCCCAAAAGAGTTCTCCTCTCAGCAGAAGAAGAAATTCTTTTCTGAGCTGAAGAACTACTTTTGGGAAGACCCGCATCTTTTCAAAATTTGTGCGGATCAAGTGATAAGGAGATGTGTGTTCTTTTGATGAAGGAATTGATATTCTAAAACATTTGCATGAAGGTCCGACAGGTGGGCACTATCAAGCTGCTCGCACCGCTCATAAGGTGCTTTGCGCGGGTTTTTACTGGCCTAGCCTGTTTAAAGACGCGCAAGCCTTTGTGAGCAGGTGTGATAGTTGCCAACGGTCGGGCAATATTTCTAATAAAAATGAAATGCCGCAAAATTATTTCTTAGAGTGCGAAATTTTCGACCTCTGGGGAATTGATTTTGTTGGCCCCCTTCCTTCTAGCTTCGGAAACAAATATATTTTAGTTGCTGTTGATTATGTTTCACGATGGGCTGAGGCCCAAGCTCTTCCTACGAACGACTCCCGAGTTGTAGTCACGTTTTTTAAAAAAATTATTTTCTAGATTCGGTACGCCTCGCGCAATCGTTAGCGATAGGGGTTCCCATTTCTGTAACGCGCAATTTTCCAAAATCCTTACTAAATACGGCGTTACGCATAAACTGTCCACTGCCTACCACCCCCAAACTAACGGTCAAGTCGAAGTAGTTAATAGAGAAATAAAAAGAATATTAGAAAAGACTGTTTCAACTTCTAGAAAAGACTGGTCAGCCAAACTTGACGATGCCTTATGGGCCTACCGAACAGCGTACAAAACCGCCCTCGGATGTACGCCGTATCGGCTGGTCTATGGAAAATCGTGCCATCTGCCCGTGGAGTTAGAACACCGCGCCTTTTGGGCCTTAAAATTTTTAAACTTCGACCCCCACTCAGTCGGTGACCTTCGAAAATTTCAACTAAATGAACTCGACGAGTGGCGCTCTTATGCTTATGAAAATAATAAACTTTATAAAGAGCGGACGAAGCGTTTACACGATAAACACTTAAGGCACCCTAAAAACTTTAAGCCGGGCGACCAAGTCCTGTTATATAATTCTCGTTTACGTTTATTTCCGGGCAAATTAAAATCTCGCTGGTCTGGCCCGTTTTCTGTTTTAGAAGTATTTCCTTATGGAACTGTTTTAATTTCTCACCCTGATAAGGGTAATTTCAAAGTGAATGGTCAGCGTCTTAAACGGTATTTTTCTGGTGATGATGATGTCAGTCCAAACACTATTAAGTTTCTGCTTCACGAACTTTAATCTGAAACTTTTAATTTTTTGCTAAAAACAATTTTATTGCGGGACAACAATATTTTTGGACAATATTATTTTTTTTGATGCGTCGAGCTCAACGACGCTTTAACCAAAGGGCGCTCTTGGGAGGCAACCCAAGTTATCTTTTTCTGTTTTCTTTATTTTACAATTTTTGCCTCGGACGGCTCCGACAAGCTGAAGCTTCTGCGATCGCCTACTCCAACATTGCTGAATCCATCACAAAGTCCAAAGAAGACATTCGGGGAGCGGCATCACTCAGTTTTCGCAGCAAATAAATCCGGGGAAGTACCTGTATTTCAATTCTGTCTTTCAATTCTGTACTTTATTTTTCTCTCCTTCTCCAATCCCCTTCTTTAGCCATTGAGTACAATGTCTGTTTTAAGCTTGGGGGAGGATTTCCTCCTTCATTTTTGCGTAGTGTAAATAATCTTCTTTTTGTATATATTGTAAATATTTTCAAAAAAAAAATGAATTTCTTAAAATTCCAAAATCCAAAAAAAAGAGAATATTCCACAAAATTAAATTAAAAAAAATTTATATGTGTTTTTGAATAGTTTAGACATTTTGGTATTTCAATAGTACCCCTAATTTTTAGTTTTGTTTTACTCAAAATCTCCTATAAACAACTTAGTTAATTATAATATTTCTAATCGTCCTTTTTAATTATGTTTCACAAGTAAAATGTTGGCCATGCTGTGTTTCTAATTCACGGTAGCATGTTAAGGTGAAATATTTTTCTAAAACTCGCATTTCTATTATGGTTTTTTGTTGTTTATTTCCTTTACTTTCTTAAAAATTCATCATCCACTATTTTCTTTTTCGTTTTTGAATAATTTTTGTAAAGTCAACTTTTGAATAACGTAGTAGATGTGAACGATCCAAGTCACCTATTATTTCTATTTTCAAGTTAATTTCATCAATCTTCTTTTATTATCTAGGACTCGCTTTTTGAAAAAATTTCAAACCTTTGTTTTAAATAAATTCAAAAGCGTGAAAATGATTTAGTCCATTTTTGTTTTCGTTTGAGCTTTCTTGCCAACCTAAAAAAAACTTTTACCACTAGTTAGCCGTTTTTGAGCCTTTTTCCGATTTCATTTGATAGCTCCTCCTTTCATTTCAGTTTCAGTAAAGCCAAAATTTCCAACCTATCGAATCACACTAGCCTTTTTGAGTTTCATAAATTATTTTGACGATTTTGATAGGGTATTTTGTGATTTTTGTGGAGAAAGGTTTTCTAAAAAAAAAGAAGTATGTTCAAAAGTGATGTTTATTTTTTGTTTGGCCAACTCAAAAAGGAAAATAAAAATATTTATGGCCTTTGTTTTGAAAAAAGAAAAAAAAATGGAAAAAAAAAATGAAAAAGAAAAAAAAAATGTGTATATATTTTTGTGAAATTTATTGAAACTCTTTGCTTTGGTTTAGTGTGATTTTAAAACCTTCACGTTTATCTTTGAATTCCGCTCCTAATCATTTTCCTAAACCAAACGTTTCTGTCCTATTTAAGTCCTTTTGATTCACGCTTTTTGATTTTTTATTTAACAACTAAGAAAAGAAAAACAGTAAATCAGTTTTAGTTTTAGATTTAAACCTAGATTTTTGATAATTAAATTGATATAATTATAATGCGTTGCTTGGATCTAGTAACAACTCAATGCGTGTTTTTCATTTTCGTTGCTTTACTTAAGTCCATTTAAAAAAATCTCGTTAAAATTTTGGATGATTTGTTTTTATTAAGAAAAGTTTATAAAAGTTTTACCATACCTAAATAATTGTTTTAGACTTACATTTCACCTTTTCCCTACTTAGAATTTCGCATAGTACTTGTGTAGGCATAATTAGAACTTTTTGATTAGTCCTTTTTATAAATATCTAGTTTTTATATTTTTGCTTGGGGACAAGCAAAGCTTAAGCTTGGGGGAATTTGATAATACGTTTTGTAGCCTAAACTATTATCGTATTTTATATTTTATATTGTACTAATTATGTCTATTATTAGTTTATTTTTATCCTTTTTATGTAAATTTTATTGCCACTAACTTTTTCCTGTCTTTTTGCAGGTTTTCAGAAAAATTGCCAAAATGGCCGTCACGCCCCCATGTCACGCCCTCCCTGGGCGTGATCTAGGGCGTGTCACCCGATCCCGAGGACACCTGCTGGAAGGGACAGAAAACGGTCAAAAACCGCTGTCACGCCCCCCTGTCACGCCCTCCCTGGGCGTGTCACTAGGCGTGACCAGGGGCGTGTCGCCCTCTGCCGCAAAGCTGCCGCCGCATTAACTGCCCTCCCGCCTCAGCACGTAAATAGTACTGTCACGCCCCATGTCACGCCCGTGACATGGGCGTGACACCTTCCTTTTTCGGCGACTGACGGATTTCCGACCAATGATTTGGACATGACATGCCTGTCACGCCCCCCTGTCACGGGCGTGACCTAGGGCGTGACCACCGACATACCGAAGCAATCATCCCTCCCGCCAGAATCCAGAGCCCGAGGTCAAATCCATACCTGTCACGCCCCCTGACACGCCCCCCTAGGGCGTGTCGGAGGGCGTGACCAACCCGAGAAATTTTCTATAAATTGAGCCCCCCTCCTCCCCATTTCAGCAAGCTTTGGTTGAGTGGGGAGGTGCTGCCCCTTTATTTCTTGATCCTTTTTCATGCTTTCTCTCTCTCTCTCTCCCCCTCTCTTTGTACTTTTTGGTTAACGATAGTTTAATCTTAGTTTGTGCTAGCTTTTAATGTAATTTTCTTCTTGCTTAGTGCTTAATGTAGGGCTAGAATAGGGTTTAATTTTCATGCACTTGTAATTTTATTTTCATTAGTGTAACTTGCCCTTTTTCATTAATAAAATTGTTCTTCCCTTAGCTTGTGTTCTTCTTATGTTTTTCTACTCATCTCCCCCCCTCCACTACATTATGATTAACTAATCCTCCTTGTACTCGATCTTGATGATCTGAGGTTAGAGCGATTATGTTATGATGTTTTAATCAATCTTTTCTTTTAGGTTAGGGCCTTGAATTACTCTTGATTAATCACGGGTTGGGGGTATATTTTCGATATATACTCTTCGCCTTTGCTTTCATTCTGGGCTAGCCGAGAGGCCGAAAGAATAAAGTGAGCATTCAAGAGTAAAGGGAGTTGTACGCACCCCTCGAGAGAGGCAGACGTCCAAATCTCCCGGATTGGAGTAAAATCCAATAGTGGGGTTCACCGCGTAAAGCGAGTTTTAGGCCTCCGATTTAGACGAGAGTCGGTCGGACCTTCCTAAACTCAGTTGGGCACGACTTCGAGAGAAGCGTGTTCAAGCTTTAGGAACCTCCACGGTCAAGGACCCTTATCCTATTAAGTTTAGATTTTTATCGCATTTTCTTAATCGTCTTTAGCCGAGGTGAATCTCGATCGGGTGCATTTCCATTTCATATTTTCTTCCTTTAGTAGTAATCTCCTATCTTGTGCTCTTTAATTAACTGCAGTAGTTTCCTTTCTAGCATAGTTCTTTTCTTAATAGCGTAACTTAATTGCGGTAGTTCTCTTTCTAGTTTGCTTTAATTTCTCCATTGCGCTTAGATTTTCTAAAACCCTAGTTTTTCCGTCGATAAGATAATAGCGTTCGTGTGAGTAATCTTAGCCAACAGTTCCCGGATTTCAATACGACACTTGTGTCCCCTTGCTACAATTCGATAGGTATACTTGCCTCATCGGGTTGCTAGTTCGGTTGCGTTTATTTTCTTCGAACCCTAGCGCGCAACAATCCTTCAGGCGGTCAGCGAGATGACTGCTGACGTCATGGATAGCACCGGGGCCCCCGCCGAGAACCTTCTAGCCACAAGCAGGGCTAGTGGAGAGGGGGCAGCCGATGAGACCTCCACTCAATCCCCGCCCAAGGAGGTACCAAAGGGGCACAGGAATTTTTGTCTCGGCATGAAGTGGCTTGACGCGGAAGGAAAACCCCTGTTGCGGTGGGACCCTGAGGCCAACCAAGTATCCATCTCGACCCATCTTCCTAACTGGGCGGAGGGCGACCAGGTCACCGACGAGGCCTTTGCGCTGGGCTACGGCCTTTACAGTCGGGAGTACGCCATTCTTTAAGATCAGCTGTCTACGCAGCTCTTGTCCTTCGACTCAACCCGTGCCCTGATGTATGGGTTCGAGCTTGTGCACATGTGCGCGCATCAGAGCATCGCCATTGACCACAACTTTGGCGAGTTGCTTAAGGTGCGGGACCAGGCGGTGGCCCAGGTGGCGGATTTGAAGGCACAGCTAGCGGATGCTATGGGATTGCTTTCTTTGCACCCAACGGTGAAGTAAGCGAGATCTTTTCAAGACATCCTCTCTCGCCCCTGTAATCCATAACTCGTCGTCTCTTTTGTATTAATCGGCTTCTTCCTTACGCAGATTCTGCCCAGAGCGCGGTGCTTCGCATAGAGCTAGCCGGGATAAGGTGCGAGAACGTCATGCTGAGGGACCAGCTCCGATGCATGGAGGTGGAGGTGGCAACGGCTGTGCCTCCTACTTCGCTGGATGAGAGGCAGAGGAGCCAGCATTTCTCGGAGTACGACATCGACATGCTCCGGCAAACCAATGCTCAAGCGACAGGCAGGCTGACCCTCCATATGTTGCGAGACGTGGGATTTTTGAACGAAGGTGGAAAGATCATTTCTGCTCCCCAATTCATTCCCTGGCTCTTCGAGCCTATTCCGAAGCCCCCAGGCGCACCCGACTCCCCGCCCTCGGATGTCCCGAAATCTCCCACGGCTGCTGGCGAGACATAGAGGGAGGGCTCAGGCGAGAGCTCCAGCGACAGCTCAAGTGGGATCTCGACTGGATACAACGCTTTTCCATGATGGGTTCTCCCCCCCCCTTTTTCTTTTGCCTGTTATGAGCGAGATGCTCCTATTTTGAATTTACTTTGAGAATATATTTTGTAAGTTTTTGTGTGTTTGGTTCTCCTTTTCTTCTTTTTCTTTTCTTTTTTAATTGTTGAAGCCGAATGCTTCTCAGGCACGCTTCCGCCGAGGGCCTTGGCCCCCCTAAGGTAATCTCCCTTAGCGATCAATAGGTGGGAACCTGCCGAGAGCTCAAGGCTTAGCCGTGTCATTTCCGCGCTTTTCTAAAAACATCCGATGGCTGAATCAACCAGCGTGTCAATTCGATGTAGGGGGTAGCACTCCTTAGGGCACGATTTATTTAATAATGAGAAATTGATACACATTCACCAGTTCCCGCCCCCCTTTTTAACCATTACCACGTTGTAGATCCAGCCTAGATACTGTATCTCTGAGATGAAGTCGGCTTCCAGGAGCTTCCTGACCTCCTTGTGGATAGGCTCCTCCATCTTGGTGGCGATGGACCTCATCTTCTTGCATATGGGGCGTGTCTGGGGGCCCAGGTTCAGGCGATGGCAAGCCACATCCGCGTCAACGCCCGGCATGTCCGCCGCGCTCCAGGTGAAGATGTCGACATTGCTCTGGATGCAAGCTCTCATCTGCTCCTGGTCCTCGGGACATAAGCCCACTCTTATCCGTACCCTCCGCACCTATCACGTGCTAGTGAAGACTTCCATTTCAACAACTTCTTCGACCGGCTCTAGCCGTGATAGTTACCAGCCGACCCTTGCTTTTTCTTTTATCTCCAACTCCTCCTCCCTTCCTACTTCAACTATCGCTGCCTCCTCCGGCCTCTCCTGCTAAACTCCTGTTGCTCGCTCCTCCTCTACCTCCATCGCCTCCTCCAGGCTCTCTTGCTCAACTCCTGCTGCTAGGCTTCTCCTCTACCTCCAATGCCTCCTCTAGGATCTCCTTCTTAACTCCTGCTACAAGCTTCTCCTCTACCTCTAACGCCTCCTCCAAGTTCTCCTGCTGATGCTTGACTTCTCCCTGCTCCTCCGCGCTCTCCCTTACCACCTCCCCTAGGCTCAACTCTTCTTCATCGACATCCTCTCCCTGCTCTGCCATCTCCCTCTCCAGCTCCTCTGCTTCGGCCAACCAAGACACGGTGTTGACAACCGTTACATAGTACTGCCTCGCCACCTTCGGGTCCCCCCTAATCCTGACATTCACCCCTCCATTATTGAACATGAGACATTGATGAAACAAGGAGGGCACACAGCGAAAGGCGTTGATGAGGTGACGCCCAAAGAAGGCATTAAAGCTGCTTTAGGCATCCACGATCACAAACCTATAGTTCCGCGACACGCCTCCCAACTTCACGTGCAGCCCTACTCCCCCTTCAACATCCTTCCACTCACCTAAGAACCCAAGCAGTGGTCCATCTGAGGCCAGGACCCTCTTCACCTCAACCTTCATCTCATCGAAAGCCTTCTTAAAGATCACATTAACATAACTCCCATTATCCACCAGTATCCTGGAGACCGTGATGTTCTCCACTACTATCTGAGTCACGAGGGCATCGCAAAACGGATCCTTAAAGTCCGGCATGTCAGCTGATGCATCTGGGGGAACCAGAGAGGTCGAGGAAACCCCTTTTAAGAATATTGTCTGAAGGCTACCCTTATGGGTTGCCTCAATCCCTACTCCTCCGTGGATCACCCTGATCCCTCCTCGGGTTCCAACATCTGCTCTGTCCTCACACCTATCTTCTCCCACTCCCTGCTGCACTTCCATGATCCTTACCCGCAGATCCTGCCTCAACGTTCCTCTAGCTTCCCTCATCTCTAAGAACTCTAGGCAGGTGACCGTCGCATAACCTTTCTCCAAGCGAAAGTCACAGAAAGGCAACGCCACCCTGCCCCCTCTTCCTTCTCTAACTCCCCCTCTTCCAGCTCCTCGGATTCTCCTTCCTCCTCTCCCCCTACCAATCTCCGTTTCTTCTTGCGGCGGCGGGAAGTGACCCCTCGGTCCCTGCCTCCAAGCCGGCTGATCGAACCTTCTCGGCTCCCGGAGGTTGTCTCTTCCCTGGAAGCTCCACCTTGATCCTGGGGGCAACCCTTCTGAGGCCTCTAACCCAACCGGTTGTCTGGCTCCTAGGCCCCCCATCCCTGGTGATTCCCCTGCCCTCGGGGTTCTTCCCTTCTCCTCTCTTCTCTAGGCTCCCTTGCCTCCCTCTGCTCCCTCTGCCTTCCTGCTGCTGGTTCCTTCACATCATCTTCCGCCAACCGGGACAACTTCTTGGCGAAAGCCGAATTGGCCCTCTCTAAATCTATCTCCTTTGCCGCCCTCTCCATGAGCTCCTCAAAAGAGAGGGGCACTCACTTCAACTCCATGCTAAAGAAGCCTGGTCTCAACCCAAGGGTAAAGGCAAGCATCAACGCGTACCCCGGGAGCTCCTGGACCAGGAGGATCTCTTCCTGAAACTGGTCAACGTAATGACCCAGCGTCTCATCCTGCTTCTGTCTTACTGTGAACAGGCACTCTGCCTCCTTCCGCTTCTTCGACGTCAAGAACCTCAACAGGAACCCTTGACGTAGGTCCTAAAAGCTTTAGATCGAGCTTGCCGGCAACTGATGAAACTAGTCCCGAGCCTTTTCCATCAGCGTGATGGAAAATAGCCGGCACTTTAAGGCATCCGTCATCTGCCTTATTGAAACCACGTCTTCAAACCACTGCATATGCTGTACAGGGTCATCTTTTCCCGAGTAGTAAGACATGTCGGGCTCCCGGAACCCCTCCAACATCGGAGCCAAGATGATGAGCTCGCTGAAAGGGCTCTCGCCACCTGCATGCCGAGATGGCACGTGTCGCGGCCTAGGCTGGCTTGCTCGATCCGTGGGACCGTGTCCAGGGAAGAGTTCTCGCACTACCGCATCCCTCTCGCCCATCTCTGCTTTAACCTCCTTCCCGGGTGGCCTGGGAAGAGCTCCCGCTCCGCAACGTCTCTCTCGCCAACCTCTACTGGGAACTCCTTCCTAGGAGGCTTCCCAGGGGCGTTCTCTCCCAAAAGTGGGACCACCTACACCGGAACCTGAGGTGTCGCCCACTCACTCCTCACCGAGAAGGCCAAGCTGATGGTTTGCAAGACCTCTCGCCTGAAATCCTCCAGCATCTTCCTCGTTGCTTCCTCTCCCCGGGTCGGGGAACCTCTTGAGCCAGACCCTTCACCATCACCTCCAGTCATCGGACTAAACTCAAGGCTTTCTTGTATTGGCTGCCTTTCCACGCTCACCGCACCAGAACTGTTGGAGCCAAAAATTACCTCAACGAATATTCAAAAAACCAGGGTGCATCCAACACCTACTTCTCTCAATCCTCGACCATTGACAGGTTGTAAGGGACCTAGAACTGACCCAAATCCTCAGCAGGGAGGTGCCACCTCACACCCAGAAGATCTCTGAGAGCTTCCCCTCCAAAGCCAATGCTTGGCTTGGAGCTCCTTAGAAAGCACTTGGCGATTTTGAGAATAATGAAAGCTTGCATTCTAAGGAGCCCTTATAGGTCTATTTATAGCCTTCTGCTGACCTGAAATTACTTAAATACCCCTGGATGGCCTGCCAATAGCCAAATCTCGCCGTTTATAAAATACTAAATGCATCCCTAGGCGTATATAGGTAATTCTACCTGAGGACAATGAAGTAATTTTACCCTGGGCCTTGGGCCCCACTCGGCGAGAACCCTGAGCCGAGAACCTTGAGCTGCGGCGAGAACCTTTAGCCATGACGAGAACCCTGAGCTAAGAACCTTCACGCCTCCACTTAACACGGCGTTGAGTGAGCTTGATGCTTTTACTGCCAAACACGGTGTTTAGTGAGCCTGATGCCTTTACTGCCGAACACGGTGTTGAGTGATCCTGATGCCTTTATTGTCGAACAAGACGTTGAGTGTGCCTGATTCCTTTACTGCCGAACATGGCGTTGAGTGAGTGGAGCTTACTCAACACAGCATTGAGTGGACTCAATGCCCTTGCTGCTTGTACTTTGGCATCGAGTGAGCGGAGCTCACTCCATGCGACATCGAGTGGACTCGACGCCTTTGCTGCTTGTACTTTGGCGTCGAGTGGAATCAATTCCCTCTTGCCCGCCTTTGGTCATCAGTGGGTCTTGGCTGAGGCTGGGCGCAAATGTTCCTGCCTGCACGTAGGCGGGACCTTATTATGGCGCAAGCGATTCTGGTCTCGAGCCCGAAGCTAGCTCGAAACTAGTCAAATCCTGACTGTTGGTGTCTCTGGGTTCCCTCTAGCGAATATGGGGTTGTACATCCTCCTCGTGGTCCTCATCCTCGACCATGCATGTGCCCCCGCCCTCGAGGAGCTTCCTGAGTGAGAGCAAGAGGCGCATTTACAAACAGTTGCGGGCAGTAGCATCGAATGTTGCCCGGTTGGTTGTATTCGAAGCACACTCGCTCCTGCTGCCCACAAGGTTGCTGAAACTGTTAAGGCTATGGTGTTGGTTGCAATGCTGGCGGCTATGGAACCGGGTGCTCCACTCTATAATTCCGGTGGAAGTGCGTGCCACCTCTCTCATATCCCCTTCCTCTTCCATAATCGTGTCTCCTTCTATTGCTTGGTCCAGCTTCCATCACCCCTTCAGCAGGTCTCTTTCCACTTCCCAAATGGTCTGCTTCCAGACTCTTTGCCATATAAATTATTTCCACAAGGCTGGAGTCCGCTAAAAAAAAGGGCATTCCTCAGGGGGTCTCTCAAGCCTTTGTAGAATCTTTTAGCATATCCTCTATCGTCCAACTCATTAGAGTCAGAAAATCTAGCCAAATGTTGAAACTCCCGCTTGTACTCCGTCACTGACTTGGATCCTTGCTTCAGCAGCAGAAACCCTTCATCAAGTTCATCTCGGGCTGACGAAGGGATAAAATGCTCTAGGAAGTCTCCCGAGAACTCGTTCTAGTTGATCTTCGTATACACTCGCCAATAAAAGGTGGAGCCCATGAGGGACTTCCACCAACTCTTGGCATGCTATTCTAGGAGTGTCCCTACCAGGGTAACTGCCATGTTGTTTGGGAATCTAATTCCTGCAAGCAGTTCTTGCACGGTGTCTAGCCATTCCTTCGTATGCTCTGTCGACTCTGTCTCAAGGTAAGCAGGAGGGGAGAGAGCTCGGAAATTGCTCACCCAATTGGAGCCCAAACATTGTTGTTGTACGGGGGCCTGTTGGTATCTGAAGGCATCCAGGATAGCTGTGAACGTCTGCCCTAGCTCCGATTATTGAAATTGTGTGGGTACGGACGGGGTGGGTGTGCCCCCACTTACTCAACGTACACTAGGATCTACACGTAGAATAAAAACCTAAGGTCAGGTTGGCTAATCTTAAGGTCAAAGTTTGGCATACATAATGTGAATTACATATGGGCACACCACTCCTTCCGCTAAGTCAGTTTGTCCCCAAACTGACTAATCGAATGGGGGTGGAACAATTATTAAATGACATCTCTAATTCAGGATTGTAGCAAGCTGATACCATTTGTAAGACCCCCCTCCCGAAACACAGAACACGACACGAGGGGAGTCTTATGCCCAGAATAGCCGCCTTGCGGTAGCACTAGCACTCGGGCTAGCCTGTACTACAAGATGCCTATTCTGCCAGCCTATACCAATATCAATCATGCCAACCCAACTAGAGTACTAAAAACAGAACTCAAATGCAACCATAAGCATATAAGTCCTAATATAATAAATATAGAAGCTGCATCTAGCTTCTAAACTATCAGAGTACGAGTAGTCTTGCCCAAAAGGGGCTACAATAAGAGTCACTCTATGACTCACATCTGTCACTAACGGTAGCGACGGCACCGTCCCTTCAGGCCCTGTCGTCCTGTCCTGACAGTCCTGCTGCATTACCTGTTGTTGTTCCGCCTGCAGTGTTTCCTCCTAAAAAAGAAGACGTAGTAACCGTTAGTCATAAAGACTAAGTAGTTTCACATCCTCTCCCCCGGTGACTCCTCGGCACCAAGGGGAGAAAGGATCAAGGTATAATATATTAATGAAGACGTAGTACAAACAGGTAGAGTAATATATATGACATGAGTAGCAGTAAAGTAAACTATAACGGTATCATCAGCATTCTAAGCTACCAGTTCTACATCCACAGCAGAGTATGAGAATGCAAGCTATAACTGAAAGTAACTCAACTTATATGAATGCCCATACAGACATATAAGTTGAGGATCGGCTCAACAGAAAGGTAAATCATCATATCAGAGTGCCCATACAAACTTATACGATGAGGATCTTGTTTATGCAATATAATATGATGCAATGAATGTTATACTATGACTCAACATGCACACGCACAAGCAAATTACGGTGTCAATAAGGACTCTGATGTTCC
Source organism: Platanthera zijinensis (assembly GCA_039513925.1). Lineage (NCBI taxonomy): Eukaryota > Viridiplantae > Streptophyta > Magnoliopsida > Asparagales > Orchidaceae > Platanthera > Platanthera zijinensis. Next base: position 125,849,701 of record CM077080.1, read on the forward strand.
CACTTTTCGAGCAGGTAGCTAACCTCTCAGGCGCCAACCGTCGTGGCCATACTGTGATAGTAGAGCGGGCATCTCCACTACTAGACCGGCATACACACTACCTAGCCTAGGCCTCCGTACGCCTCAATGCTAAGAACACATCAGTGGAGCTCAAAAGCATAGTACGGCTCAGCGGGAGTCTCGGTTAGATTGCACAGAGAACCAAGCCCCGATCTGGCCTAAGTTGTGACCCCGAAGGAGCCTCAGAAAAAGCACGATTACCAAGCCCAACCGTTCACTTGGCACAGAAGAAGCCCCGGGAATGAGCACCGAGGACCAAGCCCAATTGCCCAAGGTCCAACTGTCAACTCCCGTCGGTGTGACGACTGGCGAGCCCGTAAACCTACCACACTATCCTTAACTCAGGATTCTGACACCACGTGTCGACTCACACCGCATGCTACTTCACGTCTTGAGCTCAACAGCTCACAAGGGTTCCCTTACCAAATCCCTTATCAACACAAACGATCAAGTGTGACAAATATTCACGCACTATCAACCCTTCAACATATCCATACTCTAACCATAGTCAATCCTCTTCCAACATTTCGAGCTCATAGCTCACATTACCGATTCACATATCTAGTTGTTCAAACAATCTAACTTGTCTACTCACTAGTTCACCTAGGGATCTACCATCCAACCATTTCGTTCAAGTAGGTTTTACTTCATCATTTGATTATAAAGGATCAACCAACAACTCATCACGAACTTTACGATAACTATTCACAATTCCTCTAATAATACTAAATTAGGTTTACATTAACAAAGAATCAAGCATGCAAGAATTGTATAGAGAGTAGAGCTTCAAACAGGGATTCCTGATGTAACAGGAATTTGGAGAAAATGTTTAACCCATTGTTGGAAAGGTATTTCCATGGGCCATGACTTTTATGTTTAGTTAGAAGCGAATATTAGGCTGAATCATACTCGAAAGCGGTTCTAAGACTTCTACATTCAAATTACAGTTTCAGCACGTTTATATTATCAGCCATGAATTTCGATCAGGCTTTCCCATGGCTTCAGACACCGCCTGAAGATGTGTAACCACTCGTTGGAAAGATCTCTCCAAGGCCTACGACTTTCATGTTTAGTCGAAAGCCCAGATCTGGCCATGACATACATAAAAATGACCATGAAGATTGCTGCGTGCAGAATACAGATTTCTGAACGCTTTTTTGAGGAGGAATGAACATCATCAGTTCATCTTCCTTTTCTAGCAGATCTTCCCAAATCACACCTAGAAATCCTCCTCCCTTATTCACCCTCATCAGGACATTCCTCTCCACGAGACCATCCCCACCATCACATTGAAGGAAGTAGAGGTTGAACATTACTAAACCCTAGAACAAAAGTCCTTGTATGGCCTCTTCCTAAGAGTCTCCATCTCACACATCAAGACTCTTTTGAGTCATTATCTCGCCTAGGATTAACTACAGATCTAGCACCAAGGGAGAGGGGAGGAAACTCACATCATTTCCGGCATTTCCGTTATTTTCGGACATGGATCGCGTGACTCTTCGCGGCGGCATCTTCTTCTCCTCGGCGGCATTGGCTCAACAAAAAAAAGACTTAGCTCCAGAAACAGTCTCTCCACAGAAAAAGAGGGATTGTAAAGAGGATGAAAAAAGGCCAAATCCTATATAAATAGGACCAACACGAGTAGGAACACGTCGGTGTTTCTACCTGTGTATCGCTTGGGTGAAGCACCGTCGACGGTTATAGCGTCATATGGACACAAACACGGCTAGGGACACGACCATGTACACAACCCGTGTCCACGAGACACAGCCGTGTTCTGGCTTGTGTTCTACCCGTGTCCTGCTCTAGATAAATTGTCGGATTTCCTGGAGACATTCATATGGGTATGGACACGCCCGTGTCCCTACCCGTGTCCTGCTCGGGACGCAGGATCGATAATGCCAGTTACACACACGGGTAGTGGACACGCACGTGCCCCTACCCATGCCCTCTTTACACGGGTAGGGACACGCCCGTGTCACGACCCGTGTCCTTCTCTAGAAAATCCATTATTTTCCACATTGGTAGGTACACGCCTGTGTCACGACCCGTGTCCTTTTCTGGACTGACTTCTCTTCCCTGAGCCCAAATCGTCTCTCTTGACTCAAATGTGCGCACGAGGGGCCTAACACGAATTGGGTCGTTACACCTGAAAGGCAAAGGAAAGATTTTGAGAACCTCTTTGAGGAGGAAGGTCCTGGCAGGAGGGTTTCGGTAAGAAGTTCTTGACAAAGAGATTCCTAAGTAGGGGGAAGCTCTCAGCATGACAGTATGAAGTTGTCGGCGAAACTCGGTTTGTTCGCGCACTACGAAAAGGCGGTGACTATCTTAAGATCCTATAGTCAGCGCTTTTGACTAAAGGCTCTCGGCTAAAGCATGCTTGACCTTGGGATCTCGGCAAGGATCCACATATTCATCTATCACTAAGGGATGAGACTCTCCTGAGGTCAGGGGCCTTGGCGAGAACGTACTAGAGAAGCATTAGACAGAAACATAATTAACTTTTACGAGGAGTAGAAAACCGACCATTTATATATATGCGTATGTGTTTACAGAAAAGTAAAAAGATTACAAGCGAGGATATCTCGCGCATTCAAAAAGAGCAAAAAAGTGGGGCGACGATAATTTTCAGGGCGTTTCGTCGGATTCCCTGCTCGAGCTCTCGCTAGAGCTCCCGCCTGATCTCACGCTAGAGCACTTGTCTGATGTCTCGCCAGCTACAACGGGAGATTTCGGGACATCCTAGGGCAGGGAATCAAGCTCTCTCGAGGTCTTGGGGATGGGCTCGAAAAGCAACGGGAAAAGCCTGCGGGCAACGATGGTCTTACCGCCCTCATTTAAACACCCCACATCTCGTAGAATCTCTATGGTCAGCCTGGCCTTTGCCTGGGAATTGACTTGCAGCAGTTTTTCGATGTTGTACTCAGAGTAGTGGCGTCTCCTCAGCCTCTTGTCCAGCGAGGGAGGGGGCGGGATAGCAACCACAGCCGCTTTCGCATGGCAGAGCTGGGCCTTTAGTAGGATGTTCTTGCACTCTAGACCGGCCACCTTTGCGCGAAGCAGCATGCCCTGGGAGAAGTCCTGTGCGCGAAAGAAATTAAGCTCGTCTGCGAATAAAGAAGGAAAGATAAAGCGGATTATTAACTAAGGGGGGAGTGAGAAGCCTTGGAGGATATCGCTTAACTCATCTGCCGGGCGACGAGATAGAAGCCACTGGGCATCTGCCAGCACGACCTTCAGGGCGTCCGCGTTGGACACCGCCTCGTCTCTCGTCTTGTGCATGTAGACGAATTTGCGATCGATGGTAAGGCTTCAGCGCACATATATATATGCGAGCTCAATCCCACGCATCAAGGCCCGGATGGAATCGAAGGCCAAGAGCCAGGTGGGCGACTGGTAAAACACGTCGGTTTCTTCTCTACTATAAAGGCCATAGCCCAGCGCAAAAGTATCGCCGGTGACCTCATTTTTCTCCGTCTAGCTGGGGAGGAGGGTTGAGATCGCGGCCCGGTTGGCTTCAGGATCCCATTAGATGAAGGCCTTCCCCTCCGCGTCCAAAACTTGTCGCGAAAGCCAAAGTTCTGATGCCCTCTCGGTATCGTCTTGGGGGGGACTTGGGCAGAAGTCTCGGCGGTTGCCCTCTCGCCATCAGCCCCACCTTCGGCCGACAGGTTCTCGGCAGGGGCGTGGGAAGCAGCCTCAGCGGTAGTGGTCGCCTCGCCTATTATCGGCTGGTACTCAACAAAGGCTTGGGTCGAAGACCCCAGAGCGGACTTACCCTTGTCCGCGACAGTCAGCTTGGGTAATTTGTGAGAGGCGAAAGACAAGGTTTTGGGCTTTTGCTTCTCGGCGCCGGTCTTGGGGGGAGGAGCTGGCTCATCTCGGCAGGCAAGAGCTGCGCAATTCGCGAAGGCAAAGGGGTCAGTTGCGTCCCTTGTCACGTCGAATGGCTAGTGTAGAGGGATTTCTCGCTCACCTGCGAGATCAACAACATTTAACTCTCTACATCTTAAAGTATAGAACCGCGTGGTAAAGGTGAGATCATAACTTCGCCGGTAGGTACGGGCTGAAGTGAGTCGATTTCCGTCCTGAGGAACTGGACGTCGAAGTCCTTAGTCCTAAAGAACTCAAGGATGGCGCTCTTATGCGACCCAAGAGTGGGAGGCTTGTAGGCGACGTCCTCATACTGGACGGGTGCGAGAGGAACATTGTCGAGGTCGCCCAAGACATTGACAAACTTCTCGCTCCAATGATGGTTCTTGTTGGCAAGGTCGCAGGTCTTGAGCAGCTGCCCCCACAAGAAGACCACCACGCCGCACTTGGCCCGGAAGATGAAGAGCTTCCGGAAGATGGGTAGGCTGAACTCTATCCACTCGAATCGCATGTAGCAGATGAAGGCTACCAGGATGGAGACCGAGTTGGGATTAAGTTGTGTGGGAACAACCCCATAGTACCGAAGGGCTTGGCGCATATCAGGCCAGAGGGGGAGGCGGAAACCCACCTCAAAATGCTCTCGGGGGATGGCGAGCTCCCCCTCTCGCGCAAGATTGACCCTATCGTAATTGCCCAGATTTCTCGCGGTGAACCCGGCGGGGATGAAGTGGGTGGTGATCAATTGGAATTCATCCAGAGTCAGACGACAGGGAGGAAACTTGTTCTTTAAGAAGGATTGCGCACAGTTGGAGCAGCCTTCGCTCTCGCCCGACATCGTGATTTAGGGGTTCAAGGTGAGAACTATTCGGAGGAGGGAGAGAGCGAGAGAAAGTGGCAAAAGCAAGTGAAGTCGCGGAGAGGAGCGAGAGTGGAAGGAGTGGAAGCAAGGGTTTCAGATCAGAGAAATAAATGTGGAGGTGGATCAACCTATTTATAAAAATAGTGGTAATGATGTTTTCACAAAAAGGCGGTGGATGTACGGTCGTCCAGTCCAAAGGAGTTGGCGCCTCGCTTTCCGCTCTTACATGCTTTGGTTGCCTAAGCCAGCATGGTGGGGGGACTTCTTAGCAAGACCCCAGCCCAGAGATAAAATGGTGATTAACAGAAAGAAAGCTAGTACTCCCGCAAGTACCACAAAAATAAAGCATGAAACAAAAAGCAGAGGGCAAAGAAAAAATGAAAAAGGGGCTCTCGCCGGTCGAGAGCTGAATAACAAAAAATAATAATAATCCTGCATTAGTTCTTGTTCAGTAAGTAACTCAATAAAGGGTATATCGCGAGAAGTGTAGGCCGAGAGGTTGGGGAAGAAAGAGGCGAGATGCCATGGTTCAATACTTCTCCCAGCGCAATCGTCCTTGGCCTCGCCTTCCCGTCCTTGGGGGGACTCGCAGGTTGAAGTAAGCCATCATGGCGGTGTACTCGAGGGCAACTAGGAGGGCTTGGTCTCGAATTTGCGCGACATGCTGACCCGGGGACGTCTCGCCAGTGACGTGGGAATAGTCCCACTCCATGACCGCCATTCGCCGCTCCACCATCCTGCGGATTTCCTTAACTGCAGAGACGTTTGCCCGCTCCCATCGCGCGAGCTTAGACAAGAGCGCCGCCACCCTCTTCCGTCGTTTCCTATAGTTCCCAGCAGCATCCAGAAATTCTTCCATCTCATTAGAAGAAGGGAAGGGGGAGCTCTCGGCATCTTCCTTTTCTTCTTCATCTCCTTTTTCATCTTCCTCCTCTTCAGCTCCCGCCCGGGGCACCGTAACCCCGGGTAAAAGAGAGATGGTTCCAATCAACATAAGGGATAAAGTAAAGGAAGTAATGATTTCTCGCATACCTGCGACATGGCGGGAGCCATCGACCGACGGCGGGCGAGAAGGCCCGGGCTCCCCCTCGAGTTCCTTTCCAAAGAGGAGGTGGAGCAGCTTTCCTCACCCCAGGCGGAAGGTCTTGCACGTGACGATCCTGGCCTGGCCAGTAGAAGGGGCGGAGACATCCTCCTTCACGGGAAGGAGAGTCTCCTATTAATGCGCAAAGGTTTGATGGCAACTCCTCCCGCCGGTATGGCGAGATCAGCTATCCGAGTGTCCTGGTTGGCGAGTATGATTTTGTTCTCCCGGCTGGCGAGACCCGAGCTAGCTTGAGCTGGCATTGTGGGAAATCAATTTAGCAGCGGCAGAACAAATCGGTTAGAATGGCAAAATGGGGGTAAAAGGTTACATGGGGTTCTCGGAGGGTCAACCGGAGGAGTGTCCTCCGGGACCCGTGGTGGATCCTTGGGGAGGAGAGGCACAATTTCTGGGGGCACCTGCGGGGACCCGACGCCGACATCTTGAACCGCCTCCTACGAGAAGTATGACATATCAATCATTGATCTCTCTCTACATCAGTTCACAGTTCTCGATAATAAGCAACTCGAAGAGACATACCTTCTGCGGAGGAGAAGGATTATCTGAGAGGCTTGGGGTCGGGATAGGCAAGCCCCGGTTCTCGTACAAAAGGTCTCGCTTAACTGATTTTGCCTTCTTCTTTTTCTTCTTCTTATACTGTGGGGGCTCAGCGTCCGACACCTTTCTCGCCAACCAAGGGGCCACCGAGGAGTTGTTGGCACAGGCTCGCGCCTGTGCCGCATGGATACGGTCTTGCAGGCCTTGCGAGAGAGGCTTCTCGGCGCGTTCAGGGTGCATGGCGAGATCGTGGGAAGACTCGACAGGGGGGTGACAGCGGCAAGAATGAAATTTTGACCATCAACAGATTTATATATATATATAGCGTGAGATGGCCCACCAAAAGATTCCTTTTCAGGACAGCACGTGCTCAGTGAATATAAGGGGTTGGACGTGACTTTTCTAGCGCAGGGCTAGCTCGAAAAGAGCGGGGATTGTGTACAACTCCATATAGTGGTGAAAGTGGGAGAGTTCTCGGCAAGGTGTAAGCACCTTTAGTTCTCGGCGGGAAGGCTCCCACCGGGTAGGGCCCAAGGTGAAATTACCTAGATTCCCTCAGGTAAAATTACCAATATACCCCCAGGGTATGCATTTAGCTCCTCAAAACTATGGAGTTTGGCTGTTGGCAGACCAGCCAGGGGTAATTTAGAAATTTCAGGTCAGCAATGGCTTTAAATAGACCCACAGGGGCTCCTCAGAAATCAAGCTTTCATATTTTCCTAAGATCTTCAAGTGCTTGCTGAGGAGCTCCTAGCCTAGCATTTGGCTTTGGAGGGGAAGTGCTCAGAGATCTTTCGGGTTAGAGGTGGGACCTCCCAGCTGAGGCTTTGGGTCAGTTTCTAGTCCTTTACTTCCAGTCAGAGGTCAGAGTTTGGGAGAAGTAGGCGTTGGCTACACCCCGGATTTCAAACTTTCGTTGAGGTGGAATTTCAGCTTCAACAGCCACTTTGTCCAGCTTAACCACACAGTCCAAAGGAAATAACTCTAGCAGTGTAATGATTCACAGTTTGGCACTAGGTTGAAGGTCCTGTATCAACTACCAACCAAAAGCCACACTTAACATCCAAAAGCACTCAAGTAACAAATAACTCCAAGTCATACTCGTCGAACTCAACTTAATTTGGCGAGAACTTTCTAAGTCCAAGCCGAATCGTCGATGATACTCGACAAATGTAGAAGATACACGACGAATTGGCTAAAAAAACTAAGTCCAGGGAAAAGCATCGAGTACAATCGACGCTGTGTTGAGTGCATTCAATGCACTCAAGGACAAGCCAGATAACTCCACGAATACACCTTCACTCAATGCCGCGTTGAGTGTATTCAATGCACTAAACATCAAGACAGCATTACTCGACGAATTCGTCGAGATTACTTGACAAATTTGACTGAGACTCAAAGATCACTCAACGCTTTCATCACCAAGCCAAATCCACTCAACGCCAAGTATTATACTCGATGAACTCGATGCCAAACTAGCCTTACTCGGGGAATTCGTCGAGATTACTCGACGAATTTTACTTATACTAAAAGATCACTCGACGCCAAGGTTTATACTCGACAGACTAAACGCTTTTTACTTAGCGGAGATAGAGAAACTCAACGATGACAATTTTACTCGATGAATCTGACTTAGACTCCAATCTCACTCAACTCCAAACTGATATTCGATGAATTTGTCGAGATTACTCGATGAATTGGACTTAACTAAATGCCAAACATTACCCGATGAATTTTCATCGGATACTCGACGAATTCAACTTTGCTCCTACTAAAACTCGTCGAATTTTACTTACACCAAAACTCTAACTATACCAGCCATATCCCACGAATTACACAAAGACTAACAAACATTAAATCGATGGATTAAACTGACTAACAACCCTAGTTGACGAATTTGAACTTAAGTTTCCATCATATACGACGAATCTACACAGCCTAACAGTTATACAATCGACGGATTAACCTCGGCCGACAGTCATATACTTGACAAAATTAGAGTTATCTCGACAGTCATATACTCGGCGGTTGACCTAAACTAACAGTTAAATATGACGAATTTCTACTTATCCATATTCGACGAATTAAAATTAAGTTAAATATTATGAATTCGACAGATTATCCTAGTCTAATAGTCAAATATGAATGAAATACCATATGAGATTAATCTCATAATCCATGGATTCACCTGGCTTTCACCTACAGAATCAAGTGAGCTAAACCTGGCCGAAAAACTTCACTGTCTAGCAGATCGGCAAGTGTCGAACCTGACGTTACTCCTAAGTACTAAGGAGGAAGAGATAGAACATGAAATAAACAAATGAAAGGAAAACTTGGCAAGGGGAATAAGTCACCACTTGCCTCGATTCGGCTGAAAATCGGCCACACAACGCTCCTCCTCACGGATCCTTCCGCACGAAGACCTAAGCAGCAAAACCTAATACTTTTTGACAAGAGAGATGGTCAAAATTGCATACCTTAATCCCTAAAAATCCAATAAACGGGAAAACTCACTATAGAAACGTAGATCTTGGTGAGAGCTATCTGGATCTACTCTCCGACAACATTTTCGAGCACCAAAGCTCCTGCAATCGGCAGCCGAAAGCCTAAAAGTGTCCGTCGTTCTCGCTCTTTCGCAAACAGGCCGATGGTTTCGGGAAGAAATTGATGAATAGGGTTACGTCTAATCGCAAGGCTATTTAGAGAGGCAAAAAAATATAATATATTATTATTATAATTAAAACATCTAATTGACCAAATTTCGCACTAACTCAGATTTCTACGAAAATCACGTCGTAGCTGAATACCGATGCTACAAATCAAACAACGAAGTCGAAATCGAAATTTGACAAACCAAACTCAGGTAAACACTCCCCAAAGTTAAAACACAACATTCCCAAAAAGGCTCCGCCGTGTTCCAAAACGAACCCCGGCTCACAAGGGAATATCAAAACTCATAAGAAATTAGACATGCAAACATTCTAAGTCAAAACTCCGGGTACCAATGAGAAAAAAGCCACGCTCCAACAACGACACCTGTTAAATAATCTCCAAAGTAATGCCCTGACGTCAAAATACGTCATTAAAGAATTTAAATAAATCTTGGAAAAATCAGGGGCGTTACAGAGGTTACTTAAGAAAGGCTGAACAGTCTGAGTAGATCTCCAGGGTAGCTGTCAGAAAGTTCAGATGGGTTCAAGATAGAATCACAAAGAACTAGGATCCATGAAACTTCCCCTCTGCAGGAAGGAGAATTTTTGTATATGGAAGGAAAGGTTCAAATTGTTTATGGAGGTATATGATCCTAGGATCTACAAAACAGTTCTGGAAGGACCCTTCATCCCTATGAAGGTATCTATCCTTAATGCAAACATTCAGACTCCAAAGAAGTATACATAAATGACTAAGGATGATGTCATTTTAGCTACAATGGATAAGAGGGCACAAAATATTATAGTTAGTGTTTTAGATGACTCCACCTTTCAAACCTTGGTGCAATGCAAGACCTCTAAGGAAATGTGGGACACTTTGGTAATTTATATGGAAGGTACTGAGGAAGTCAGAGATAATAGAAAGTCAATGCTCAATCAAAAGTATGAAGCCTTCAGATAGATTAGGGAGGAGACCATAGCTAGCTGCTATGAAAGATTTTTCATAATAATTAATGAGCTAAGGACCTATGGTCGGGTCTTTAGCAACTATAAGTAAATGATAAGTTCCTTAGGTCTCTTATTATAGATTGGGATACTAAGATATGTACCATTAAAGAAGTGCAAAGCTGGCAGATACTCCACTATCCACACTGTTTGGTAAGTTGCAGTCATTTGAGATGCAACGTACTGCAAGGAAGGAGGAAGAGAAGACTAGCAAAGTCCAGGACAAAGAATCTACTGTGGCATTCAAGGCTGATAGCTCTAGGAGGAGCAAGCAGAAGAATACTTTTCCCCCAAGAAGACCAGTTGTGTCAGAAAGTTTAGATCAAGAGACATCAGGCTGTAATATGTCTGATAAAGAATTTGCTGCTTTCTCAAGGCAGTTTCTGAAGATTATGAAGAAGAAGGGGTGGAGGAGCAAACCTAACACTTCCTTTCAACACATGTAGGACTATTACAGAACCAAGCCGAAACCCTCCAAGGATGGCAAGTATGGCCAAAAACATGGTAAACATGTTTCTAATAAAATTTTCTATTTTTGCTGCAGCAAGCCAAGGCATGTTGTGGCTGAATGTCCTGTGAAAAAGTAGGAGGCTGATGAGAAAAAAATGCCACCATAAGAAGGGTAATAAGAAGAAGACCTTTATTGCTAAGAAGGAGAAAAAAATGGACTGACTCATCCTCCTCAGAGTCAGAGGATGAAGATGAAGCCTTCATTGGGCTGATGGCTAGATTAGATGAGGATTCTTGCTAGGATCAGCCTGGACCATCTAAGGTACACTCTCCATCCAGCTATTAATCTAAGTCTAATTATAAGACTGGTCCTACTTTAGAAGCATCTTAATCCTGTGATGAAGATGGGTCTGAATCAGGTAAGATGTCAATTCAGTTATTGACAAGTATGGTGTCTTGCTTAATGCTTTCAAGAAAAGCAGGATGCTAGCCAAGAAGCCGGCTAACGAAATATTATCCCTTCAGAGTTGCTGCTTCCCAACATGCAAAATTGCTGGATCTTAAACTGAAGGAAATCAGTGAACTAAAAACCATTTTCTTCATTCAGATAGGCACCAATGAGTAACGGGAGAACCAAATAAGGGACTTGGAAGAATTGCTTAGGAGGGAGAGGAATTTAATGACTAGCTACTCCAAGCCAAGTTCAGTGTTTCCCTTGATAGACTCCTTCTCCACCCAAATGGGTAAGAAGGGGTTGGGTTTCAGGGGAACAATAAGATCTGTCAATCCCAAGGGAAAGGGCAAAGCTCCAGTGCAGCCACTAGCCTCCAAGACTCCTGTTCAATTCAATAGAGCACTGCTACCCTCAAACAGGTATGACCCAGAGAGCATCCATGGTCACTAGATAAATAATAGGTCCACTAGTGGGAACAAATGTGTTCTCCACCATGGTACAAGATATAGCAGGGGGCAAGTGCATTCAAGGTTCGCCATTAGGAAATTCAAATGGCCCATCCTGGACCATTTGTTTTTGGTGCACCGGCCCCTTCACTCAAGGGTATAGTTACAGACTGTTCTCAGAATATTCCAACCCACTCTAAGACCAAGGTCAAGTCTGTCAGTAGACCAGACTTGGGCATCTCATAGGACATCAAGAGTGTGGTTTCTGAAAAGAAGGCAACTACTGGTAGGGCTCAAGATATCCCATGCCCTTCCACTGCCAGACCCACCACTAATCAGACTAGGGCTGGGAAATAAAAGAACAGGTCTGCTGTTACACCTTCTAGACCAAGATCTCCTTTCAACACAACCACTAGACAAGCTCAGAAAAGAAGATACAACATCGATGAGTGCTTGTGTTGTGGAAATGTATGCCACTTTACTATTGATTGCTGTCACAATCTTAGTATGCATAGAGCTAATGTAAGTTTTCCTGTCAAAAGAGCTTTTGGTAGGCATTATTAGACTAACATGCAATTAGGACCCAATAAATATTGGGGTCCTAAGGTAAAATAAATATGTTTTGCAGGTTAGTTCAAGTATCCATACCCGTATATTGTACTTGGACAGTGGTTGTTCCAGACACATGACTGGAACAAATAGCAATCTAAAGGAGTTCATTCCAGTAAGGAATTGACCCAAGCTGATATTTGGTGGATCAGAAAGAGGGATCACCAAAGGTTATGGTAAGATTACTAATGCCTTAATCACTTTCACAAAAGTGGCTTATGTGGAACGGTTGTAACCCAACCTTATAATCATAAGCCAATTATGTGATCTTGGCTATGTCATAACTTTCCACAAGGATAAGTATCATATTAGGAGATCAAGTGACCGAGAGGTCATTTTTACTGTCACTAGGAGTTTGAATGTTTTTTGTCTAAATTTTCTTTCTCTAACTTCAGACTCTCCCATTTTCTTAGTTGAAATGAGAAAGCATCATACTGTGTCCAATGGCACAACAGGCTAGCTCATTTGAATTATAAGACTATAAGTAAGCTCTATAGTAAAGAGTTGTTTAGGAATGGTCCTAACATGAAGTGCACTAAGGAAGGCATTTGCTTTGCATGCCAAAAGGGCAAGCAGACCAAAGCTTCCTTTAGAAGCATTGAGACTAAAGATTCTGTGAGGTGTTTATATCTCTTGCATATGGACTTGTTTGGTCCAATGCCAGTTCATAGTCTAGGTAGGAAAGTCTACACAATTATTGTTGTTGATGACATTTTCAGATTTGTTTGGGTTTTCTTTTTGAAGGAAAAGTCTGAAACCCCTGATGTCTTCAAGATATTTATCAAGCAAATATAGAATGAGCTGGACAGTACCATGGTAAAAATCAGAAGTGACAATTGGACTTAATTTCAATCTGAATGCATGACAATAATTTGTGAAGAACATGGGATTCAGCAAGAGTTTTCCACTCCAAGAACACCCCAGCAAAATAGTGTTGCTGAGAGGAAGAATAGGACTCTCATAGAAGCTAGAAGGACTTTACTAAGTGACACATCTCTCCCAGAATATTTCTGGGCTGAGACAGTAAACACTGCTTGTCATGTCCTCAAAATCTCTCATAGAAGTTGGTCCCAGACCTCAAGGACATAATATCATTGGAACCAAGTGGATCTACAGGAATACACTTGATGAAAATGGCATTATAGTTAAGAACAAAGCAAGGCTGGTAGCTCAGGGGTACAGACAAGAAGAAGGTATTGACTTTGATCATGCCTTTTCCCCTATAGCAAGACTAGAAGCTATCAGACTATTCCTTTCATATGCTATATAAAAAGGTTTTAGAGTCGAGCCATGTTGTGCCTGGGTCGTCGAGCCGTGTTGAGCCTGGGTCACCGAGCCGTGTTGGTCGACGATCGGCGAGAAGGCACACGGCCTTGGACACGGGCGTGTCCCTGGCCGTGTCCTTCTCGGGCTGTTCGCAGAATTTATTCTGCTAGGCGTGACACGGGTCACGACACGACCGTGTCGGGGCTGACACGGGCGTGTCGAGGGCCGTGTCTTTGGCCGTGTCTTGGGCCGTGTCCTTCTCTGGCTGGGAATGTTGGTCGGTAGGGGGGAGTGACACGGGCCTCGACACGGGCGTATCAACGGCGGCACGGCCATGTCGGAGGCCGTGTCAAAGGCCGTGTGCTGGTTTTTGAATCGGTCGAGACGGCAAATGGCTAACACGGCCATGCACACGGCCGTGTTGCAACCCGTGTTCGGCCCAGATTTTCTAATTTGGGTTCCGATCGTGGCCGTTCGTTCTTTTCCTTGGAAGATCCAACGGTGGGGGGCCTCCCTGGGCGGTTTAAGGCCGGGAATAAGGTTCCAAACCCTCATTCCCCACTTTCTTTTATCTCTCTAAGTTCTAGAGAGAAGGGAGAGCAAGGAGGCCAAGTTCCGGCCGCCGGCGAAGCTTCCGAGGTCCGTTTCGCGAGCGGAGTTCAGATCCGCGAAGGTGGGAGCGTTGCGGTGGTGTTCGACCGAGCAAATCTTCTCCATGGCTAGGAAGAGGGGACGGAAGGTAACGACACTTCTCCTCTCGGTTTTTAGGATTTAGGATGCATGAATAGCATCCCCTTCCTTTCGTATTTTGAGCACCGAATCTCTCAAATGAGAGGGATTCGTGTAGCCTAGGTTCAAGAGGAACCTCCGGGTTGAGTATGTTCATCCCGGCATGCTTTGCATTAGAGATCCGCTCCGTTAGCGGATTAGGCATTGTGGGTGAAGCCATGGTCGCGACCGTAAGTCCGACCCGGTGATGTTGCATAGCGAGATGTGAGGTTTCAGTAGAAATCCGTTGCGGCGTTACGCCGTTGTGTATGCGTTTTCCCTCTTATATTTGAGTGAGTACTCGTGGTCAGAACCGGACAAGGTTAGCTCCGTGTTGTGCGGTAGATGATTTCCTTGGAGCACGGGAAAGACACGGTGTGAATGGTGATTGGGGGGGACCTTTGTTTGTGCTGTGCAAAGGCACGGCTATGTCTCCGTGGTCGGCTGGCTATCCCGTGACGCGCAAGTCATGTGGGGGAAGTGTCCCGGCGAGACTAGCCTCTTGTGTGGACTGACGAGAATGTCGAGCGGAGGGCAAGCCCGGGCAATGTGGCCATGAGCGGGTGGGGTCCAGCAAGACTTCTTAGAATCGGTCGGTGTGAGACGGAACCCTGACGTGCGAAGTCAGAATGTATGGGCAAGCCCCGGGGCATATGACCCTTGTGCGGGTGGGGCCTTTGCAAGGTTCCGTGTGACAGCGTGTGTGCCGTTAGGGACATGGTGGTTCCCTTGTGTTTGCGGCTTTAAGCCAATGGGGAAACGGAAGTACCTAGTGTTTGATGTTGTGTTAGATGCATACGAACTAGGGTGCCTTGGGTGAAACCCGGGCTGCATTCATGCTGTATAGTAGGCCCTTTCACTTTGTACAAAACATAGAAAACATGTATGATGTATGAGACATCCAAGCCTGTTTTACCGCTTTATTATATATACTCTTTTGGTATACGAAGTGCTAACTTGCAGGTGGAGTGGTACCCCGGGGTCCGTTAGGGACGGCCGAGAGGAGATGTGTTTGTTACACAGTAGAGGTCAGCCTTTGCTGACCCACGTTACTTTAAATCCTTACAGGGCAAGTATCGCTTGTAGGAGCTAGCGCGCCAGGCGAAAAGCCCTAAGCCTCATGAAGTGTTGCTGTACTTGGTTTCTCTTTGTGTGTTTGCTACTTTTGTTATGTTTTTGTCCGGCTTGCATGCCGAGGTAGCCTAGGAGTGCTTGGCACATTTATATTTTTTTTTGGAATATTATTGTGTAAGGCCTTAAGGCCATTTGATACTCTATCGTTAGTGGATAACTTCTTTCGGTTTGTTCTGTTTCCGCTGTGTTTGTCTGGAATTTTGAGATTGGGTAGTTTTCATATCATCTTTTAATACTAAAGCTGTGGCGTCCGTATGTTGTGGGGCCCCGACCGGACCCATATTATATGGTCTTTACAGGGGAGGTGTTACAATTTGGTATCAGAGGGAGGTTCGTGTTCCAATGAGAAGTTTCGCGGTCGAAAGTATAAGTGGAGTCGCATATAAGAAGTTATCCACATAGGAGTATCGCGGGACCATGAGTGTCCTTGTGTTCGAGTCTTGCAATTAGAGACTGATTTGCATTTTCTTGCTTGTGTTTAGAGTGCAAGCAACGAGGCCGGGACCTCGAGGCCAAGAGAAGAGCTCTCGGCAAGTAGTGCGACTGCGCAAGGTCCGCTAGGGATGGGGGTCACACCGGCCGACTTCTGCCGCATGCTTGCAGAAGCGATGGTGGCGGCCTAAGATGCAGCGACAGCACAGGTAGCAGCTCCCGTTGCTCAGGTAGCAACTCCTGCTACCCTGGTCACGGCAGCGACCGTGCAGGTTGAGGAGGCCAGGCGAGCGGAGCCGCAGGCCGAGAGAGTGGTTGTCGGGCATGGGGACCGGCAAATGAAGTACTTTCTGAGTTTCCACCCTCCAACCTTCAAGGGAATCGGCACGCCCACCGATGCAGAGGATTGGTGGGCTAGAATTCAGGAGCTTCAGAGGGCGGCAGAGGCGCTAGATTAGAAAAAGGCAGAGTTCGTAGCATTTATGTTGGAGGGAGATGCCAAGTTATGGTGGGTGAGCCACAGTGGCCGGCAATTTCTAGGATGCACACCGTCCATCGAGGAATTTGGGAATGCCTTCCTGAAGAAGTACATTCCCGCCTCAACGAGGTTAGCCCTCTGAAGCTAAGACAACCGCCTCCAGAGGCAGTTCCTACATCTGGTGCAGCGAGACAAGTCAGTGGATGAGTATGTTCAGGAATTTACTCGCTTGGGTCGTTATGCGGGAACAACCATGGCAGACGATGAAGAGAAGGACAATCTCTTCTATCATGGATTGAGGGAGAATCTAAGACAACCCCTCATATCGATGAAACGTGCGGGTTTCAACGAATTGGTGGAGGCGGCCCGAATTTTGGAGAGTGACATGGAGCGATCCCAGCGTCGCAAGGGTTTCACGCCCAAGCAGGGGGAGGAGAAGAAGCCTGCTCAGTCCCATGGAAAGACGGAAGGGAGCCGATGGAAGAAGAAGCCTTCCCCATATAAGTCGGGCGAGAAAAGTAATTGGACGTCCGGAGGGTCACGCTCTAAGGGACCGCAGACGTGTTATAGTTGTGGCAAGCCAGGCCACATAGCAAGATTTTGTACCTAAGGGGGCGCTGAGCAAGAACCAAGGCAGGAGCAAACCGTACGCTCCGGACCCAGTGCAGTAGAGAAGGGGAAAATGGCGGAGTCGAGTGCTTCTCGGTTTCAACCAGTGCAGCCAAGGGCCTACAACCTTGGGCAACGAGAAGCAATCCGTCAACCTGATGTGGTGATAGGTACGAGAGTTCAACCTGCACCTTAGATTCCTGTCTTTCAAACCTTTATGTTTATTGCATGTGTGTAGGCTTTGTAGTGGTATCTGGGTACCCCGCTAGAGTACTTTTTGATATGGGAGCGTCGCACTCCTTCCTTGCGTAAAGTTTCACCCGGAGGATTGGAGTTGAGTCCTTTGCAATGGACTCAGAGTTGAAAGTGCGCATGCCCAATGGGTCGTCTATGACAACCAGGACTAAAGGGCGGATTTGTTGGAGTCTTGAGGGAGTCGACTTCATTTTAGTAGCGGCGATCTTGCCGTTAACCGAGTTCGATGTGATTCTGGGGATGGATTGGCTAGCGGAGCAGCGGGCCAGTATCGAATGTTTGTCCAAGGTGGTAACCCTGAGGAGCATAGGGCAAGCAGAAGTCAAGTTTGAGGGCCTGCATGGAGTGGCCTGTTCCCTAGTTTCGGCACTTCATCTAGTGCGAGCTGTTAACCAGGGGGTGTAGCTCTAGTAGCGTTGTTGGAGGTTAGCCTTTCCAGGCTGTCTCTTGGAGAAGTGCCCGTGGTGGCAGAGTTTGGAGATGTTTTCCCTGAGGAGCTACCGGGAGCACCTCCTCGGCGGGAGATTGATTTCTCCATCGAGTTAGTGCCCGAGGCTAGGCCGGTGTCACGACCACTCTTTAGGATGGCACCAAAGGAGTTGGCCGAGCTCAAAGTTCAGTTGCAGGAGCTTTTGGAGCAAGGGTATATCAGGCCCAGCTCTTCACCGTGGAGTGCGCCGGTGTTATTTGTAAAGAAGAAGGACGGTAGTATGCGTCTGTGCATAGATTACCGAGAGTTGAACAAATTGACTGTCAAGAATAAGTATCCGATTCCCCGGATAGACGATCTCTTCGACCAGTTGGTGGGATCGGTAGTGTACTCCAAGTTGGACCTGAAGTCCGGATATTATCAGTTGCGGATTCGTGATGAAGACATACCCAAGACTGCGTTTGGTACGAGGTATGGTCATTTTGAGTTCTCGGTGATGCCGTTCGGGCTGACAAACGCACCGTCCGTGTTCATGGACTTGATGAACCGAGTGTTTCACGAATATTTGGACTGGTTCGTAGTCGTCTTTATCGATGACATTTTGGTGTATTCCAAGTCGGAAGCAGAGCACGAGTCGCACTTGCGGACAGTGTTGCAAGTATTGAGAGAGAACCAGCTTTATGCCAAGTTCTCCAAGTGCGAGTTCTAGTTGGAGAAAGTGGCATTTCTAGGCCATGTGATTAGTGGGGATGGGGTGGCAGTGGATCCAACGAAAGTAGAAGCCATCAGAGAGTGGCCAGTTTTGAGGACCGTGGCGGAAGTCCGGAGTTTTCTTGGACTAGCCGGGTACTACCAGAGGTTTGTGGAAAACTTTTCGCGGATAGCTCTACCCCTCACTTCACTAACTCGCAAAGATCAGAAGTTTGTATGGACTCAAGAGTGCAATCAGGCATTTGAAACCCTGAAGGAGAGGCTAATGACGGCGCCGATCCTAAGTCTACCAAAGGGGACCGAAGGATTCCAGATCTTTAGCGACGCATCTGGATGCGGTTTAGGGTGCGTGTTGGTGTAGCATGGTAGTGTGATAGCTTTTGGGTCGAGGCAGCTGAAGCCTCACGAGAGAAATTACCCCGTCCATGATTTGGAGTTAGTGGAGGTAATTTTTGCTTTGAAGTTGTGGAGGCAGTACGTTTATGGTGCAAAGGTGGAGATCTTCACGGACCACAAGAGTCTAAAGTATCTCCTAGACCAGAAGGACCTAAATATGCGGCAGCGCAGGTGGGTTGAGTTCCTTGGGGACTACGAGGTGGTGATTCAGTACACGCCAGGGAAAGCCAATGTGGTGGCAGATGCTTTGAGTAGGAAGTACTCGGGGCAAGGAAATTGGATTGAAGCTCACGATGAGCGGTTAAGGCAGGACTGGGAGTCCCTTGGTTTGGAATGTGTGGCAAGAGGTGAGTCTAGCGTGGCTCGACTAAATTGGATTGAGATGCAGAATGACTTATGCGATCGTATTCGGAAAGCGACCCGTGTAGATGCAGAATTCCAACCTTTCATGGAGGAAGATCTAAAGGGCGAGGGTAGCGCCTGGGAGATGGTTGATGGGATTCTGAGGAAGGGCGGAAGGATTTGTGTACCGCAGTTCGGCAAGCTCCGCGAGGAGTTGATGTTTGAGGCCCACTTCACTAAGTACTCCATTCACCCGGACAGTACAAAGATGTACTTGGATTTGAAGAAGTCCTATTGGTGGCCTGGGATGAAGCGGGACGTAGCATTGTGTGTGAGTCGGTGCCAAACATGTGCCTTGGTGAAGGCCGAATGTCAGAAACCGGGCGGGTTCTTGAAGCCTCTTCCAATCCCCAAATGGAAATTTGATGACATCTCCATGGATTTTGTGCATGGGTTGCCTAGATCGCAGCAGGGTAATGATGCCATTTGGGTGATTGTGCACTGCTTGACCAAAGTGGCACATTTCATCCCAAATCGAAAGGAGGACGGTGTGGAAAAGTTGGTGGAGTTGTACGCCCGCAATATTGTACGACTTCATGGGATTCCGAAGAGTATAGTCAGCGACCGGGATGGACGTTTCACGTCTAAGGATTGGCGGTTGGTACAGAAGAGCTTGGGCACAAAACTCAAGTTCAGTACGGCCTTTCATCCTCAAATCGATGGGCAAACTGAGAGAACGAACCGTACTTTGGAAGATATGCTAAGGATGTGTACTCTTGACTTCGGCAAGAAGTGGGAGGATCACCTCTTCATAGTGGAGTTTGCGTATAACAATAACTACCAAGCTAGTATCAAGATGGCGCCATATGAAGCTCTTTATGGGAGGCGGTGTCGAACACCAATGTCTTGGACAGAGGCAGGAGACACAAAGCTTTTGGGGAAAGAAGTGGTAGCCGACGCTAGTGAGCTAGTGCGGACCATCCAAGAGCGCATGAAGGTAGCTCAAGATCGGCAGTCGAAGTATTTCAATGCTCGCCACAGACATGTGGAATTCGCTGTGGGAGACTGGGTGTACCTTTAGATCAAGCCGTTCAAAGGCGTTTCACGAATTCGCCGCCTCAAGAAGCTGAGTCCGAGATTTTTGGGACCATTCAAGGTCATCGAGCGAGTGGGAGAGGCAGCGTACCGGTTGGCGTTGTCCATAGAGCTAAGTGGATTGCATGACGTTTTTCACGTCTCCGTCCTGAGGAAAGCTTTGTTAGAAGTCAGCGTGGTGATTGAGCCGACGGCAGTGCCGGTAGAGGAAGACTTGAGGACGCGAGCTTCGTCCAATCGGGATAGAAGATTCAGAGGTTCTGCAATTGCGGAATAAGGAAGTCAGACTCGTAAAGGTCCGTTGGGACAACTGTGGTTGCGAGGAGCTCTCATGGGAGTGAGAGCAGGCCATGCTGGAGGAGTACCCCGAGCTTTTCTCCTCAGGTACCGTTTAGAATTTGTGTACTTTCCATGTTTTAAATTTCGGGACGAAATTCTTTAAAGGGGGGAGATTTGTAACACCCCAAAGCTTGGAAGAGGGATCGACGACATCGTTTTGGCCAAGTTTGGGTTTTGGGGGTAGGCACATGGCCTGTGACACGGCCATGTCACAAGCCATGTTGCGCCTGGGTCGTCGAGCCGTGTTGAGCCTGGGTCGCCGAGTCGTGTTGGTCGACGATCAGCGAGAAGGCACACGGCCTTGGACACGGGCATGTCCCTGGCCATGTCCTTCTCGGGCTGTTCGCAGAATTTATTCTACTAGGCATGACACGGGTCACGACACGGCCGTGTCGGGGCTAACACGGGCGTGTCGAGGGCTGTGTCTTTGGTCGTGTCTTGGTTCGTGTCCTTCTCTGGCTGGGAATGTTGGTCGGTAGGGGGGAGTGACACGGGCCTCGACACGGGCGTGTCAACGGCGACACGGCCGTATCGGAGGCCATGTCAAAGGTCGTGTGCTGGTTTTTGAATCGGTCGAGACGGCGAATGGCTAACACGGCCATGCACACAGCCGTGTTGCAACCCGTGTTCGGCCCAGATTTTCTAATTTGGGTTCTTATCATGGCCGTTCGTTCTTTTCTTTGGAAGATCCAACGGTGGGGGGCCTCCCTGGGCGGTTTAAGTCCGGGAATAGGGTTCCAAACCCTCATTCCCCACTTTCTTTTATCTCTCTAAGTTCTAGAGAGAAGGGAGAGCAAGGAGGCCAAGTTCCGGCCGCCGGCGAAGCTTCGGAGGTCCGTTTCGTGAGCGGAGTTCAGATCCGCGAAGGTGGGAGCGTTGCGGTGTTGTTCAACCGAGCAAATCTTCTACATGGTTAGGAAGAGGGGACAGAAGGTAACGACACTTCTCCTCTCGGTTTTTAGGATTTAGGATGCATGAATAGCATCCCCTTCCTTTCGTATTTTGAGAACCGAATCTCTCAAATGAGAGGGATTCGTGTAGCCTTGGTTCAAGAGGAACCTCCGGGTTGAGTATGTTCATCCCGACATGCTTTGCATTAGAGATCCGCTCCGTTAGCGGATTAGGCATTGTGGGTGAAGCCGTGGTCGCGACCGTTAGTCCGACCCGGTGATGTTGCATAGCGAGATGTGAGGTTTCGGTAGAAATCCGTTGCGGCGTTACGCCGTTGTGTATGGGTTTTCCCTCTTATATTTGAGTGAGTACTCGTGGTCGGAACCGGACAAGGTTAGCTCCGTGTTGTGCGGTAGATGATTTCCTTGGAGCACGGGAAAGACACGGTGCGAATGGTGGTTGGGGGGGGGGGGAACCTTTGTTTGTGCTATGCAAAGGCGCGGCTATGTCTCCGTGGTCGGCTGGCTATCCCGTGACGCGTAAGTCATGCAGGGGAAGTGTCCCGGCGAGACTATCCCCTTGTGTGGACTGACGAGAATGTCGAGCGGAGGGTAAGCCCGGGCAATGTGGCCATGAGCGGGTGGGTCCAGCAAGACTTCTTAGAATCGGTCGGTGTGAGACGGAACCCTGACGTGCGAAGTCAGAATGTACGGGCAAGCCCTGGGGCATATGACCCTTGTGCGGGTGGGGCCTTTGCAAGGTTCCGTGTGACGGCGTGTGTGTCGTTAGGGACATGGTGGTTCCCTTGTGTTTGCGGCTTTAAGCCAATGGGGAAACGGAAGTACCCAGTGTTTGATGTTGTGATAGATGCATACGAACTAGGGTGCCTTGGGTGAAACCCGGGCTGCATTCATGCTGCAGAGTAGGCCCTTTCACTTTGTACAAAACATAGAGAACATGTATGCTGTATGAGACATCCAAGCCTGTTTTACCGCTTTATTATATATACTCTTTTGGTATACGAAGTGCTAACTTCCAGGTGGAGTGGTACCCCGGGGTCCGTTAGGGACGGCCGGGAGGAGATGTGTTTGTTACACAGTAGAGGTCAGCCTTTGCTGACCCACGTTACTTCAAATCCTTACAGGGCAACGATCACATGCAGGAGCTAGCGCGCCAGGCGAAAAGCCCTAAGCCTCATGAAGTGTTGCTGTGCTTGGTTTCTCTTTGTGTGTTTGCTACTTTTGTTATGTTTTTGTCCGGCTTGCATGCCAAAGTAGCCAAGGAGTGCTTGGCACATTTATATATTTTTTGGACTATTATTGTGTAAGGTCTTAAGGCCATTTGATACTCTATCGTTAGTGGATAAATTCTGTCGGTTTGTTCTATTTCCGCTGTGTTTGTCTGGAGTTTTAAGATTGGGTAGTTTTCATATCATCTTTTAAAACTAAAGCTGTGGCGTCTGTATGTTGTGGGGCCCAGGCCGGACCCATATTATATGGTCTTTAGAGGGGAGGTGCTACATCCAGGACTATAACCTCTAGATAAGTAGAAGCTCTTTATTTTGTGATTCTACTAGTGTTATTTCTATAGCTAGAAATCATGTATCACATTGCAGGACTAAGCACATAGAGATTATATATCACTTTATGAGAGAGCATGTGGGATGTGAGGATATTAGTCTCGAGTTTGTTCTTACTGACAAGCGAGTGACTGACATCTTCACTAAGCCACTAGATGAAGCAAAGTTCAACACCTTCAAATTTGATTTGGGTGTGTTGAACTTAGTCTTCATTTGGTTTAACATTTATGGGCATTCCGTTTCCAAAAAACTCAAAGAAAGCTTAATTTATTCAATTTTTTTTCCACCACCTGTTCGGCATGCCGACGTTTTGGTCATTTAGAAATTCAGGCTTTAGCAACCGGATTCCCCAACCTCTAGTCAGTCGCATTTTCAATTTTTTTTGGAATCCCGCTGCTACCCCGTTGATCGCACTCTCTTACCATGCCAAGCTCCAACTCCTCCACAAAGCTCCAGCTCCAACCTCCGTCTCTGCTTACTCCTCCTCAATGAGCTATAGCCCCTCTCTATTCCTCCATGAGCTCTGCCTCCTCCCTACTCCTCCTCCATGAGCTCTGCCTCCTCCCTACTTCTCCTCCAAGAGCTCTGCTGCTTTTTTAGGGTTGTCTCCGGCGGTGGCTTTCCTGGATGTAACAACCCGCATTTTAACCCCATTAAAAGATAAATAAGAGTAAGGAGAAAACAGGCGTGGTGATGCCATATCGTGTAGGGGATAGCTGCAGACGCTCATGCAAGACTCCAACTCTACATTTTATAAGAAAGTCATAAGTTATTATGACAGAAATCCGATTTTAAGTTAAGCTGGTAGTATCTCTCGGCAGGGTGGATCAACAAGTCCACAGGTAATACTTATACGCTGCAAAAATACTTTGATTATGTTGATTAACATCCTACGCGAGCATAAACATCCCCGAAGGAAAACCCGCGACATGCAAGACTCTAGATTTATTATAAGTATAGAAATAATCTTTACGTTAGCTTAAAAAATGGTATATTAGTTTTAGAAAGATGTCATGTATGAAATACTAGTATTAAGGCTTTTTATAAGTTAAAATATCTAACATGCAACCTAGCATAAAACATTCACTAGAGAGCAAGTAAATACCACCATGAAGAGGTAAAATCAGCAGCTTAGTAAAGTAAATAACATTTTAAAATAAATCCACTAGTGGGCGTCAACAAACTGACACAAACCCACTGGAGAGCATATATGTTTGTACTAACAAGAAGCAACCAAAAACTGCCTCACAAGGGTGAGGAAAACCTCTACAACACAACAATCCACTAGCGACACCAACCTAGCCGCTCAACCGGCTACTGCCCTTAACCTTCAACATTTAAAGAAAAAACACCTCAACAAAAAAATACAAGTGGCAAAAGGAACAAATTAGATAACAATCAAGTGAAAGTAAGAAGGGGTTTACCAAACCCTACTATAAGGAAAAGCTGACTGTCGGATCCCTTGTTTAGATTTGTGCTAGGTTCACTAATTAGGCTTAGTTTGACCCATATTGTATAGCTAGGGTCAAGTCTATGAGTGCTAGAATTTAGGCTAGTCTTTATGTTCGACCTTCATGGCCCAGCCAGTTGAGGACCTCAGTAGATTCATGATTTAGAAGAATTCATAGATCAAAATTATCAGTTCGAAGTTCTTCGAACTCAGCTCGACGATCGTCGATCTCAGATCGAGGAACTAAGAGTTATTTCTCTGAGTTGAGCTCGACGATATTTGAGCTCAGGTCGACGATCTATTCTTTCACACGGAGTCTCAGCTCGATGAACTCAGAGCACAGAATTGGCAAGTTATTCTCTGAATGCAGTTTGCAAAGCTCTGGTCAACAAATAGGAATTCTCAGGTCGACGAACTTGGAACTCCGGTCGACGAATTATGTTCAGAGGTCGACGAATTCTGTCCAGAGCATGAATGAGAAGTTTTCCTTACTTCTGTACCTTACTTTCTATATTATTTAGCAGTAATATTCCAGAGTAATTAATGTTCATATTCACCTGAACATAGTCCTTAGTTCTCTAGTCGATGAGTAAGACTCAACCCACTAGGACTCATGACTAACAATGACAACTTATAGTATGCCCTAGTCAAAAATAGACCATCGGTATGAAATTTGTTAAGGTAAGGGGGTACCCAAAGAGAATAAAGGAGGAGTTTAAACGAGAATGACAACCTAAGAAATTATCTCAAGGGACCCTACGGTCCATTACTCAAACTAGTAAGACTGCTTTAAGGAGAATTGAGACCTATAATCCATCCGTAGAATGGTAGAAGATACATAGTCTATACCCTCATACTAGTAATAAGATTTCCTGGAGACAACCACCAAAACAAATACCGAGGGTCAGATAGGAATTAATGTTCAGATGATACCCATTTGGGACGGGAATATTTTGACCCCGATAAGGTTGTCGTAAATGTGACTCATAGAGTTTAAAGTATGGAGTATATCGACGAGTTTCATGGTGGAACTCAGAGGCGAAGATTGATGCCCTTGGGATTATACACCCAGCTAGGACGGATATAATAGGGTAATATCAAAGATACTTAGCCCAAGGTAGGTAGGGGCTTATATTTTGTTTATTGGGGGCTTACCTTTTATTTATTGGGGACTTGTCCTTTGATTATTGGGTAAAATAGTATTGACTTGGGTTTCCTTATACCTAATTTAGAGAATGAGGCATAATGAACATAGTGAGATTGAAGTCGATATAATTCGACATTATTCGGGCGAAGATAAGATTTTGTAAAAACATGTTTGGAATGATGACCTGTAATATTACCAAGACAATGACTTGGTGATAAGACGTAATAATTACGAGGATTAACTATGATCACCAAAAATTAGATGATGGGTAACAAGATTCAGGATATCTAAGAAGGTAAAAATTTAATCGCTATGATGTATCACCGGAAGTATGGTGTATCTCAGAACATGTATCTCCCTTGAGTGAAGAAAGAGGCATAATTACCATACATTGCCCGAGTTAGAGTGGAAGTTTGAGGATATAATTAGGGATTTTTTCCATACAAAGGATTCCTCATCCCCACTCAGGCATAATTATAATTTGAATAGCAAGGATAGGCTGGCCGAGGTAGCTGGGGTCACCCTAACCCGAAAGAAAACTCTTGTGGGTGTTTCATAAGATTTGTGAGTATTTGTTCATTATCATTGTGTGCTCAAGATGGTCGTGTCGAATCAGGATGGATAGTGTACGTCCAAGAAGAGAAGAACAGTCCAAGCTTATCTATTCTTACGACCGACATTCAACACAACTCACCACCCTCGAATGGAGGTGCAAGATTCAACTTTCATGGATCTAGGACAAGGATCAAAAGGCACTAAACTCGGAATTTGTGGAGAACCCAGATACCCAGGTGTGACTGATTCGAGATAGGATGCTGGAGGCCCAGGGTAGACCGGCCAAATATTATGATGCGCGATATTGCCAAGTAGAGTTAAGGATGGAGACTGTGTATTCTTGAAGATACGTCTGGTGAATTGAGTCTTGTGGGTATGCGGGCGGAAGAAGCTCAGTCCAAGTAATATTGGGCGTTACCAGATACTAGAGCAGATCGGCCCATTGGCATACAAACTAGAGCTACTGCCAGAGTTAGCGGGTTAGCACGACATCCTCCATGTATACTGTTCTAAAGGCTATATTATGGATGGAACAACAGGTTCTTGGTATAGATGGCTCGACAGCTTTTGATCAAATTGTCTGCTGTGATCCGGTCAGGATAGATGATACAGCGGTGCAGGTCTTGCAGCGCAAGAAGGTCCCGCTGGTCAAGGTCCTGTAGAGGAACCATGGGCAGGAGGTGCATACCTAGTAGCCACCGGATTTAATGCCAAAGAGGTACCCAAATCTCTCCGGGTAAAGTATACATTCAACTTCCTATGGGATGTTACATTC
Source organism: Platanthera zijinensis (assembly GCA_039513925.1). Lineage (NCBI taxonomy): Eukaryota > Viridiplantae > Streptophyta > Magnoliopsida > Asparagales > Orchidaceae > Platanthera > Platanthera zijinensis. Next base: position 125,876,402 of record CM077080.1, read on the forward strand.
AGTTACCCGCAGAAAAAACCCCGTAGCCTAACCTGAATTTCGAGGACGAAATTTTTATTTTGTTTATTGGGATTTGTAACATCGCATTTCCAACTAGACCCCTAAGAGTGGTTTTTCTATGACTAAGTCATGATAAAACCCTAGGAAGCCCAAGAAGACCAAGTGAGCTTAGACATAAAGTGGAAACCACCATGGTCTCTAATTAGTAGAATTCCAATTACTAGCTCAGGGTTGACCTTAGGGCTTCACCATGACTCCATGACCACACCACAATATCACTAACCTATTGGAAGGTCCATTATAGCCCTAAGGGTCCATTGGAGTCAACCTAGGGTGGCCAAGTAAACCTAGGATCATCCTAGGTCTAAATTGGGCAAGGTGCCCTAACTAAGGGCAATGTGCCCCTAATGTGCCCAACCAACAATACCTAGGTCTTCCCAGACCTAGGGTGAAGTCAATGGGTCACCAACGACCAATTGGGGTCAACTTTAGAGGCTGAATTGACCCATGTCAACCCTAGCCCTAAAGTGGTTAAAGTTCATTAACTAAGGGGCAAGTGACCACCAAGGTGCCAAGTCAACCCTACCCAAGCCCTTCTAGACATCAGTGGAGGCCAATGGGTCACCAAGGACCCATTGGGGTAAATTCAAATGGTCAATTTGATCAAGGTCAACTCAATCCTTGAAATAGGTCAAATTCACCCAAAGGGGCATACCCAAGCTCAAACACATTTCCCCCACTTGGGCTAACTTTATTTTAATTAATAATATGAGTTAGTGGGGTGCAAATTGGCTGGAGGAGAAATCAAAATTCGGTCATGGTGAGTAGGAGAGAGAAAGCTCCATTTTTCCCTTTAATGGAGGAGAGAGAAAGTGAGAAAAGAGGCCATTCATGGCCAAGGGAGACCAAGGGCCTCTCTAATTGATGAATATATTCTCCCTCATCGGTTTTGAGGAGTTGAATAACCAAACCAGCTACTTAAGTGGCTGAATTTAATTTCTCCCATAAGGAAGAGAGAGAAAGAGGAGAGAAAGCCATTAATGGTCATTAGAGAGTAAGAGTCCCTCTTCAATTGATTCCAAAGTCTTCATTCATCTTCCCCTCATCATTTAAAGGAGACCAGAGGTTTTTCTCAGCCTTTAGGTGGTTGAATTTAGAGAACCACCTTGGCCGAAATGAGAGTTTAGTGGACATTAATGGCCATTGCATGCTAGACCCTTCCCCTCCCCCTTTTTGGCACTTTTAAAAGCTTCCCCAAGGTTAGAGGAGACGTTTCCACCCTTTACCTGAATAAACCGAGCAAGTTGGTTGTGTAGTTGCAGAGCACAAGAAATCACCATCACCGACCTTGGCGCACCACCACCACACTCATCGGCAAGCTCTCTTAAAGGTCCTCCTCTATTCCTCTCTTCGTGGGCTAGATCTTAAAATCTTTTAGGAGAGAAATAGGGATCAATTCAGCCGGATTGAGTGAGAGAAATTTCAGAAATTTCATGGATTTTACACCTTGTGAGTTCGCCGGAAACCGCCCCTCCGGGGGCCATGCCGCTTCCCGGAGATAGCCCCCGCCTAAACGAATGTGGTGGCGGTGGTGGACTGCCATGGAGGTGGCCGGGTTGCCGGGAAATGGTCATGGAATAAGCTCTAGGTTCGGCCAATCATGGCCCTTGGCTGGAGGAAGAAGATGACCAAGAGCCACTTGATATGCTTTAAGATTCGTGCAGGATCTGGATTTATTTAATTCCAGTTTTATCAATTTCTGTCCAGTTTACTGGGTTATTTTATATTAAATATTACAAATACCTAGAGCCCTTTAAAGAAAAAATGGCCAACATGATAATTGTATCCCTTGAAGTCTTGTGTAATTTTATATTTATTTCAACTAATTTGGGTTAGTTATTTGACCATAGCACTCATTTTGGTGAGGTCTATACCTAGGCTAGACCAGATATTATTTTGAGTGCCCCCATCAATCCAGCAATCAAAATTACTTGCAATTTTGGATCTATGTCACTCTTACTATACCTAGAACATATCCAAAAGTGGGAATTTTTGCAAAACAGTTTTCTATTGTTTTTGTAATTATTTAATAAACCTTATATAATTTAATTAGAGGTCCTACAAACCTCTAAATTCTCTAAAATTTTGGTGAGAGGTTCTTGGGGTCAGTATAGGTTTCTGTATAAAATTTCACCTCATTTGGAGAGTATTTGGTTGGAATTTTGTAAACCCTAGCCTTGTCCTAAAGGGGGTATTTTGGTCAAAGTGTTCTTTATGGGTTTGAGTGGTCAAATCACCTCAACAGAGGCTGAAACTTGGGTCACTTGTTTGATATGATGCTAAACACACCCACATGGAATTTTGTGTGGGTTGGGGTAGATTTGACCTTGGACCCAAGTTCAAACCCTAAGGTTGCACTTTAAGGACTTGTGAAGAACATTGGGTGTTATGTCCTTGGATGGACTTGGGGATTAGTCCATGTAATCCTAGGGTGGTGAAATGCCCTAGGGAGAGATATGGTGGTAATTGGACACTTGCACCCCACTTAAACCATTTAGTAATATTTAGGTTCTTAAACCCTAGAAATTATTAAATGGGTAATATGACCTTGAATCTTTGTGGTACTTTGGTAAGGCAAATTTCATAGTATTATTAGCCTCTGGGATTTATCTTAGGTTGTTTAGATATTAGCAGCTCACACTTGTAGTTATAGCTTCCATAATGCCCTTTTTGATTATAATCATATAACTATAATTTATGTGTCTTAGAATGGTTTGAAACTATGGAAAAGCTTATAAGATCTCATGTAGTTGCACTAGTAATTTATTTGTGGTGGTTAAAGCTTTTTTGTAGTACTTCATTTGCAAAGTAAATTAGTGCACCTTACCTTAATAATTAGGAAATAAATACAATGTCTTGCTGGAATATTGTGATATTTAGCCAGAGAACATTTTAGGGCATATAAAAGCATAGAAAAAATTTTATATGTTGTTTAATTGAGATTACAAGGGTGTGTCTTCATAAAGTGTCTTATGATGGTTTTCCTTAGGATAATCTTTTACCGAGTTTACTGATATGTGAATTTCATGAAACTTAGGAAGTTAAGTTCTATGATCATAATGTAGCTCTGTTAATTTTTGAGGAATTTTTGGACTAGTATTTTTAGTACTTCCTTCAATACCCTTATTTATATGAATTATTTTGGATTAAATATTTAGAGTTTAAATGATTTATGAAAGTTTATGATATTTAGTATTCATTGATATCTTGTTATCCTACAGTGTTAAAAAAATTTTGTATGGTCATACCCTAAGTAAATCTAGTACTTCATGTTCAAATCACCCATGAATTAATTTTGGGAAAAATTAATTAAATATCAAAGTTAATTAGAAAATTATAAATTTCTGTATTTAGGCTAATCATGTCATGATAGACCCCCATTCATTATTTAATGGCTTTTGGATGAAAATTTGGAGTACCTTCTATCAAGTACATCATATAGCATAGGTTGGTCTGCATATAGCAAAACTACAGAAATTGAATTGGAATGTGAATTGGGCATATGGGTTGGGGTTAGTAGTTTGCTGGTTTGGGAAAATGAAAATGAGTTCATCATTGGATGTTGTGGTGAGTAGAATGTTGGGTTGGCTAGTGTCATGTGGTGCACATGATCGAAAAAAGTTCGTCTTTCCTGTGGAGAGGAAGAGACAAAACACACTAGGGTTAGTTCTAGTTTAATATTGAAGGGATTGGGAATTGGGTAAAAACCAATAATAGTAAATGCCTTGCGAAAGGGAACGATGGGCTTAAGCTTCCATCATAGTTCCTAGTGCACTTTCAGAACACTTCACGGGGTATACCGGGGGCTGTCTTGGGCTAACCTAAACCGTAGGAGTAATAAATCTTAAAGAGGAACTAGTATAATTAGGGGTTCACTTTCGCACACCCCGCTATCTCAGGAGGTTAGTTTGACTAGGATGTCCGGGCAGTAGGCTCGGTGCTTGTGGAAATGGGCAGGTTAGGCCGGTGAGTCGATGGCTCGGTAGACAATTGTAACGGGCATGATAGCCCGGCGAGCTGAAGGATCGGTTGATAAATATGACGAATAAGATAGTCCGGGGAGCTTTGGCTCGGTTGTTGGTTGTGACAAACGGGATATTTCGGGGAGTTTTGGTTCGGTAGATAATTCATTAATTATACATGTGATTCTAGTGGACTAGTTTTTAGTTCATCCTTACTCTTATACATTTTTCTACACTTCTGCGATCGATATGGCCGGAAGAATCTTTGTTTTGTAGTGATGACCTTCCCGGGCGTGTTGGTGTCACCACAAAGCGGCAGTTCTGGGCCTAAGCCCCCGGTGGTTTAAAAAGAAAAAAAAGGGGGTCTTACAAGTGGTATTAGAGGAAACCTCGATCAGAAAAGTAGAAGCCCACTAACCCTTGGTCAATCCAGCACGAGATTAGTTTGAGGACAAACTTGCAGTAGAAGCAGTGGTGTGCCCATAAGGTAAATCACATGTAAAATTCTACTTCTTCATTAATTGGAATTCTTCTTTGTAGCCTATGGCAAACCCTGCCCCAGCAGGGAGCACCTCCGGCTGCGAAGATCTCATCTTATAGTTCTCTAGCCGACGAGTTAAGCTCAACCCACTAGGACTCATGAATAACCATGACAACTTATAGTATGCCCTAGTCAGGAATAAACCATTGGTATGAACTTGGTTAAGGTAAGGAGATACCCAAAGAGAATAAAGGAGGAGTTTAACACGAGAATGATAACCTAAGAAATAAACTCAGGTGACCCTACTGTCCATTACTCAAACTGGTAGGACTTCTTTAAGGAGAATTGAGACCAATAATCCATTAGTAGAATGGTAGAAGACACATAGTCTCAACCCTCGTACCAGTAATAAGATTTCCTTGAGACAACCACTGAGACAAACACTGAGGGTCGGATAGGAATTCAAGTTCGGAAGATACCCATTTGGGACGGGAATATTTTGACCCCGATAAGGTTGTCGTAAATGTGACTAATAGAGTTTAAAGTATGGAGTATATCGATGAGTTTCAGGATGGAACCCCAAGGCGAAGATAGATGCCCTAGGGATTGTGCACCCAGCTACGATTGATATAATAGGGTAATATGAAAGATACTTAACCCAAGGTAGGTAGGGGCTTATATTTTATTTATTGGGGGCTTACCTTTTGTTTATTGGGGACTTGTCCTTTGATTATTGGGTAAATTAGTATTGACTTGGGTTTCCTTAGACCTAATTTAGTGAATCAGGCATAACGAACATAGTGAGATTGAAGTCGATATAATTCGACGTTATTCCGGCGAAGATAAGATTTTGTAAAAACATGTTTGGATTGATGACCTATAGGATTACCAAGACAATGACTTTGTGATAAGACGTAATACTTACGAGGATTAACTATGATCAAGAAAAATTAGATGACGGGTAACAAGATTCAGGATATCTGAGAAGGTAAAAATTTAATCTCTATGATGTATCACCAGAAGTATGGTGTATCTTAGAACATGTATCTCCCCGAAGTGAAGAAAGAGGCACAATTACCATACATTGCCCGAGTTAGAGTGGAAGTTTTAGGATATAATTATGGATTTTTTTTAATACACAGGATTCCTCATCCCCACTCCGACATAATTATAATTTGAACATCAAGGATAGGCTGGCTGAGGTAGCTGGGGTCACCCCGACCCGAAAGAAAACTCTCGTGGGTGTTTTATAAATTTGTGTGTAGTTGTTCATTACTAAGGTATCCTCAAGATGGTCATGTCGAATCAGGATGGACAGTGTACGTCCAAGGAGAGAAGATCATTCCATGCTTATCTAGTCTTGCGGAAAACATTCAACACAGCTCTCCACCCTCGTACAGAGGTGCAAGATTCCACTTTCATGGATCTATTACAAGGATCCAAAGGCACTTAACTCGGAATTTTTGGAGAACCCAAATACCCAGGTGTGACTGATTCGAGATAGGATGTTGGAGGCCCAGGGTAGACCGGCCAAATATTATGATGCGCAACATTGCCAAGTAGAGTTAAGGATAGAGAATGTGTATTCTTGAAGATACGTCTAGTGCATGGAGTCTCGCGGGCATGCGGGCGGAAGAGGCTCAGTCCAAGGAATATGGGGCGTTACAGTATTCTAGAGCAGATAGGGCCATTGGCTTTCAAACTGAAGCTACCGCTAGATTTAGCGGGTTTGCACGACATCTTCCATGTATCATCTCTTAGGAAGGGTGTACTTGTTGGAGTTACCATGGTGATCTAGAAGTGGTCAAACATGTAATTTCACTGCCAACGCGATATGAGCATGCAGGGTCGCACATAAGAGCATGTGGAGAAATTGGTAGATTGACTGTGTTGGTAAGGGTTACCAATCACCTCGCATGATGGAGTCGGGCAAACGTTGCCAAAGGAATTTCGTCGAGAGTTTTCGAGTTTGACTCGACGACTAAGGATAATTCGTCGAGAATAGTCGAGTATGACTCGACGAGTTCGTCGAGAATGATTCGTTGAGAATCGTCCAGTATGAAACGATGACTCTCGACGAGTTCGTCGAGAATCATTCATCGCGAATGATTCGTCGAGAGTCGTCGAGTATCACTCGACGACTCTCGATGAATTCGTCGAGAATAAAAAGTGTTTGATTCCCGGCGATTGGTGATACTCGACGAATCTATCCCCGGTTCTCGACGAATCAGCAGATGATTCATGCCGAATCTGTCTGCTAATTCTCGCTGAATCTGGATCTGATTCTCGCCGTACCTGTGCTGATTCTCGCCGGACCTGTGCTGATTCTCGCCGAATGACTCTGAAACCCTAACTTTGGTGGTATGCGGATAGTAGTGTTCTTTGGACTGTTTATGCCTTTGGTATAAATAGGGGACTTAGGGTTTTGGGAAAATAACCATTATCGGGATTTTCTTGTAGCCGGATCGTAGCCTACGGAAGTGTTCCGCCGATCTCCCGATCCGCCGAATCCCGACCCCACTGGACGGAAATGTTCCGCCGATGCCTGTTCGCTCCGCCGTCGACCTCATCTCTGGCGACCGTCGCCGGTCTTGCTTTCCCTGGCGCGGATCTAGCAGTCCGTGGGAAGTGCAAAGGTGCGGTTGATCTTCTTCCCGACCCTTCGTGCGACGAAGCTCGGGGTTCTCCCGCTCGTGTGGATTTTTGCAGAGACGTAGACGTTGTTCCACGTAGAACTCACCACCGACAAAGACTCGAAGCTTGGAGAATCTCCGTTGAGTTGTGACTCAACGCCGCTAAGGTAATTTTTTCCTAGTTATTTGTTAACTTCTTGATTCAACTTTCATGGCCTGATCCCAAACTCTTTGGGTTGTCTTGATGTTTTATTCCTTCCGCTGCGTGCACAAGCATTGTGCCATCGTCAAGGAGAAACCCAACAGTTGTATCAGAGGGAGGTTTTGGCCATGATTGTTGTTTTGGAAGTTAGGTTATTCCAGTGTGTGTAAACCTAGGGATTTAGAAGTGTTCAAAATGTCTAGATTTATTCCTGGTACATCAAATGTTGATGGTTTTTCCAAGGGAAATCGGTGGGCTCATAACCCACAGGTTAGGGGATATGCACCTTGGAACCCGGCCAGGAACGTCTTGGATTTCGTGGTAATTTCTAATTGTTAGAAATTGTTGTCTCCTTAGCAGTAACCGTCCCTCGATTGGTTAATAAACTAGTGTATTGTTTTGGATTTTGAATCCAACAATGAGAGACGAGCTTGTCTACTTCTTTAAGTTGAGTTGTCTTTGCTTTTGTCCAATGCATGTAAATCTGAAGATTTGGAAATGTCCGGATGTTCAGATTTAGCCCTTCTTTCTATCAAATGTTGATAGTGTCAGGTTGTGCACATAAGGGATGCATGTGGATTTTAGAAATTGTATTTCTGTGGATGTGCACATTGATCAAATGTTGATCATGGTTAATTCTTAACCTATAATAAAAAATCCCTTCATCAAATATTAAGTGTTCGGATGCCTTCCGATGGATGACACTCTTCCTGCCTCGATCGATGAAGTGTGGGCTTGACAAAGTAAGGTGCATTAATCTATCTTGGTAAGGGTGCGAGCGGATAATTATGATATCCCACTATTGACATCGGGTCTAGCTTAACTAGGTGACCTCAAAGTTTTAGTGCCTAGAGGCATAGGGTTGGCATGCACCATATGATGGATGCGAATAAGGAGTTATTCACCAACCATACAAGAATTGCATGAGGATGCAATTGGCAAGCGTTGCCTACCTAAATAACCTCATCGTGAGAGAAAAGCCAAAGCTGACACATAGTGTTGGTGAAATACGTATCTTATCCACTAAGAGAGTAGCTCGCATGAACTCTCCGAATTGATAGTGAGGGCTATTATTTCGAATAAAATTGTGGGAGTTTTAATTGAAGTCCAAATTAAAATAAATTGTATTTGAAATTTTGGTATTGATATTATTCTGCATGAATTCTTGTAGAATTCCATGGCAAGTGGTTCACACTCCACTCTGTCTCTGAGAGCCATCCTTGAGAAGGATAAGCTCAGTGGGACTAACTATATGGACTGGTACAGGAACCTGAGAATTGTTCTCAGGCAAGAGCGAAAGCTCTATGTCTTGGAAGAAGAAGCCCCCGATGTGCCGACCGAGAATTCTTCCCGTGCTGATAAAGATACTTATAAGAAGTATACTGATGATGCCTTAAACGTCGAATGTATTATGCTTTCCACCATGAACTCTGAGCTTCAATGGCAACATGAGAACATGGGGTGCAAGGAGATTGATGAGCATCTCGAGAAAATGTTTCAAGGGCAAGCTCGTTAAGAGAGGTTTGATGTCATAAAAGCATTGTTTCAGTGCAAGATGGGAGTTCGAGACTCAGTATGGACTCACGTACTCAAGATGATTGGGTATATAGACAACCTTGAAAGGCTGCGTTTTCCTCTAGGTCAAGAGTTGGCCACAGATCTGATCCTGCAATCGTTTATGGACTGTTATGAGCAGTTTGTCTTGAACTACAACATTAATGAAATAGATAAGACACTGCCCGAGCTCCTAGGCATGTTGAGAACTGCCGAGATCAATATGAAAAAGGCCAAGCCTGCCTGCCCCATACTGATGGTGCATAAGGGCAAGGGCAAGGCCAAGGGCTCTAAGAAGACGAAGGTGGGACCTAAGTCACATCTCGAGCCCAAGTCTTCTGCACTGATGAAAAAGAAGAGCACGGTGAAGGAAGGGAAATGCCACCACTGTGGCAAGGCTGGTTATTGGAGGAGGAACTGTCCTTCTTACATTGAGGGTCTGCAGAAAATGAAGGGAGGTATGACTTCTGCTTCGAATATTTAGGTTATAGAGATAAACCTTTCTGCTCCTTCATCTTGTGTATTGGATACCGGATATGGTTCACACATGTGTACAAATGTGCAGGAACTAGGAAGGAGAAGATTTCTGAGTAAGGGGGAGGTGGACCTGCGTGTCGGTAATGGAGCAAGAGTTGCTGCTGTAGCCGTAGGGGTTTACCATCTTCCTTTGCCCAGTGGGCTTGTAATAGAACTAGATAACTGTTATTTTGTTCCGACTATAAATAGAAACATTATATCCATTTCATGTTTGGACATGATTGGATTTTCTTTTATAATTAAGAACAACGATTGTTCTATATTTATGAATGATGTTTGTTATGCTATAGCCCAATTGTTTAATGGTCTTTATGTTTTGAACTTGGACCATCAGATCTATAATGTAGAAAATAATAAAAGACTAAGAACAAATGACTCAAACCCTACATATCTCTGGCATTGTCGTTTGGGCTATATAAATGAGAAGCGCATATCCAAACTCCATAAAGATGGACATTTGGACTCATTTGATTATGAATCATTTGAGCGATGCGAATCTTGTTTGTTAGGCAAGATGACTAAAGCCCCTTTTACTGGTTATACTAAGAGGGCTTAGGATCTCTTGGGTGTTGTACATAGTGATGTATGCGGACCCATGAGCTCCATTGCTAGAGGTGGGTATTTCTACTTCGTTACATTTACTGATGATTTCAGTAGATACGGATATGTGTATCTTATGAAGTGCAAATCTGAGACCTTTGAAAAGTTCAAAGAGTTCAAAAATGAAGTAGAAAACCAGTTGGGTAAAAGGGTTAAAGCACTCCGATCTGATCGAGGTGGCGAATACCTGAGTCATGAATTTCGTGATCATCTGAAAGAGTGTGGTATTGTATCACAGCTCACTCCACCTAGAACACCACAGCATAATGGTGTGTCTGAGAGGATAAACCGTACTTTGTTAGACATGGTACGTTCGATGATGAGTCATGCAGACTTGCCTGCTTCCTTTTTGGGTTTTGCTTTAGATACTGCTGCAATGACGCTGAATCGCGCTCCAATGAAAACGGTTCTGATGACACCATATGAGATATGGACTGGGAAGCGTCCTATTATGTCATTCATTAAAATTTGGGGTTGTGAGGCTTACGTGCGACGTCAAATGCCTGACAAGCTGGAACCCAAATCGGATAAATGTTATCTGGTGGGATATCCTAAAGAAACGAAAGGGTTTTACTTTTACTTACCGTCGGAGGGCAAAGTGTTTTTCGCAAGGACTGGCGTCTTCTTGGAGAAAGTGTTCTTTTCAAGAAAGACTGAAAATGTTGAACTTGAAGAAGTTCAAGAACCACAAATAGTGAATGAACCAGAATTGGATTCTGAGACAGTACTACAAGATGTTGTAGCTAGAGAACTTGCTCAAGAAACACAGGTCCTATGTAGATCTGGAAGACCTAGATTTGAGCCTAAGAGATATGGATTTCTCATGTCTCAAATAGGTAATGTGTTGCTTATGGATCATGATGATGAACCAGCAACCTACCAAGAGGCTATGAATGGACCGGACTCCAACAAATGGCTTGGGGCTATGAAATCTGAAATGGACTCCATGTATGAAAACCAAGTTTGGAACTTGGTGGAACCACCTGAAGGGGTACGACCCATAGGGTGCAAGTGTGTCTTCAATAAGAAGACCGACATGGATGGGAATGTACAGACATTCAAAGGGCGACTGGATGCCAAGGGTTTCAAGCAAATTCATTGTATTGACTATGATGAGACTTTTTCCCCTGTTGCCATGGTAAAGTCCATAAGGATACTGCTTGCTATTGCTACGTATTATGACTATGAGATCTGGCAGATGGATGTCAAAACGTCTTTCCTTAATGGAAACCTCCTTGAGGAAGTGTACATGACACAACCCGAGGGTTTTGTATCCCCAAATGAAGCCACAAAAATATACAAACTGAACAGGTCCATTTATGGACTGAAGCAGGCCTCTCGAAGTTGGAATCTTCGTTTTGATGAGAAAATCATAGAGTTTGGTTTCATCAAGAATGAAGATGAGCCTTGTGTTTACAAACGAATCAGTGGGAGCATTGTTGTCTTCCTGATATTATATGTAGATGACATACTATTGAATTGGAATGACATTCCTACCCTGAAAGTTATTAAGAACAACCTAGGGAACTTCTTTTCTATGAAGGATTTGGGTGAAGCGACTTATATACTCGGTATAAAGATCTATAGAGATAGATCGAAGAAGTTGTTGGGTTTGACCAAGAGTCCAAGAAAGGATTTTTACCCATGTCTCATGGTGTGAATCTCTCTAAGGACCAGTGTCCAAAATCTTGTGAAGATAAGGACCGCATGAAGTTTATTCCATATGCTTCGGCAATTGGATCAATCATGTATGCAATGTTATGTACTTGACCCGATGTCTCCTATGCTTTGAGCATGACTAGCAGGTATCAGTCAGACCCCGGTGAGTGTCACTGGATTGATGTCAAGAATATCCTGAAGTACTTAAGAAGGACAAAGGATGTGTTCTTGGTGTATGGTGGAGAGGAAGAGCTCTTTGTAAGTGGTTACACGGATTCTAGCTTCCTAACTGATAGGGACGACTCAAAGTCTCAGTCAGGTTTTGTGTTTTGCCTTAATGGAGGAGCTTTGAGCTGGAAGAGTTCCAAGCAAGAGACAGTTGCTGATTATACAACAGAGGCCGAGTATATCGTTGTAGCTAACGCAGCGAAGGACACTGTATGGATTAGGAAATTCATCGGCGAGCTTGATGTAGTTCCTAGCATTGTTGGTCCCGTAGTTCTCTACTGTGATAACAATGGTGTAATTGCACAATCTAAGGAACCAAGATCTCATCAGCGCTCCAAGCACATACTTCGGTGATTCCATCTTATTCGTGAGATTGTCGAACGAGGAGATGTGAACATTTGCAGAGTGCCGACTGAGGAGAATATTACGGATCCATTGACAAAGCCTCTCGCGCAGAGAAAGCATGATGGTCATACTAGATCAATGGGTATGCGATACCTAAATGATCAACTCTAGTGAGAGTATTGTGGGTTTCATGTAAACATATATTCTATTGGCTGTTTATTGTTTATTCATATGATGAATTATGTACCTAGATTTTTCTTAATGGCATGTTCTTTTATTATGTTTTCTCTATGCGATAGTTAAATGTTATCATAATAAATACCCTTAGAAAGTTCGCTTCCATAGGACATCAAGTACGTGACTTGAATGTGAGAGCCTATGATTTATTTGAATCTTCATTCTTAAAAGGTCCTTGGTCATTGTATAATCATAGAAGCTAAGGTTCATGATGATACATTAAGACTAGCACGTGTGTTGACTGATGACCAGTTCTCATAGGTCATGATATTGTGATATCAAGTCATCACGTGGGTACTTGTTAATGAACAAGTTGTACTGGACAGACCCAACCTGAGACTACTTTGTGGATTGTTATCTAATCGTGTCATTAGTAGGTCTCAATTGACAATGGTGTTGTGGTCCTTTGACCTGAAGTCACAACATTCATCAAGTGAGGAAGAGCGTGCTTTGATGCCATCTAAAGTCTTCCTTGAGAAAGGTTGATGATAAGGGTGGTTGTCTGGCACGTTACGAATCATTTGGGTGTTTATGTGTGAGCAGATATGGGATTTGTCCACCTATATTACAGGAGTTACATCCCATGGCCCCTTGATGTAACTGGACTGAGAAATGCATGGCCATGCTTGGTTGAGTCAATATGTTATATTGGACTCACCATTCTATGGAAATCCGTTCTAGATCAAGAAACTTGGATTGATCTATTATGAGGGAGACACGGTCCATGCCTCTCGTTCTTTCCGGATGTAAGGGACAAAGACAACACTGGGACATTATTCATAAAGGCTTATGAGTTATGAACTCTTATTGCTTGGGGAGCAATGATGCATTTCTAGATGCCGCTCATTGTTTGTGAGGTTTTTGGTTTGATACTTTCAAAATCAAGTGGGAGACTGTTGGAGTTACCATGGTGATCTAGAAGTGGTCAAACATGTAATCTCACTACCAACGCGATATGAGCCTGCAGGGTCGCACATAAGAGCATGTAGAGAAATTGGTAGATTGACTGTGTTGGTAAGGGTTACCAATCACCTCGCAGGATGGAGTCGGGCAAACGTTGCTAAAGGAATTTCGTCGAGAGTCATCGAGTTTGACTCGACGACTAAGGCAAATTCGTCGAGAATTGTCGAGTATGACTCGACGACTCTCGACGAGTTTGTCGAGATTCGTCGAGTATGACTCGACGACTCTCGACGAGTTCGTCGAGAATCATTCATCGTGAATGATTCATCGAGAATCGTCGAGTGATACTTGACGACTCTCGACGAATTCATCGAGAATCAAAAGTGTTTGATTCCCGGCGATTTGTGATACTCGACGAATCTATCCCCGATTCTCGACGAATCAGCAGATGATTCTCGCCGAACTTGTCTGCTAATTCTCGCCGAATCTTGATTTGATTCTCGCCGGACCTGTACTGAATCTCGCTTAATGACTCTGAAACCCTAACTTGGGTTGTCTGCGGATAGCGGTGTTCTTTGGACTGTTTATGCCTTTGGTATAAATAGGGGACTTAGGGTTTTGGGAATATAACCATCATCGGGATTTTCCTATAGCCAGATCGTAGCCGATAGAAGAGTTCCGCCGATCTCCCGATCCGCCGAATCCCGACCCCGCCGGACGGAAACATTCCGCCGACGCCTGTTCGCTCCGCCATCGACCTCATCTCCGGCGACCGTCGCTGTCTTGCTTTCCCTAGCGCGAACCTAGCAGTCTGTGGGAAGTGCAAAGGTGTGGTTGATCTTCTTCCCGACCCTTCGTGCGACGAAGATCGGGGTTCTCCCGCTCGTGTGGATTTCTGCAGAGACGTGGACATTATTCCACGTAGAACTCGCCACCGACAAAGACTCGAAGCTTGGAGCATCTCCGTTGAGTTTTGACTCAATGCCGCTAAGGTAATTTTTGCCTAGTTATTTGTTAACTCCTTGATTCAACTTTCATGGCCCGATCCCAATCTCTTTGGGTTGTCTTGATGTTTTATTCATTCCGCTGCGTGCACAAGCGTTGTGTCATCCTCAAGTAGAAACCCAACACTACTATGGCCGGAACAGCAAGTTCTTGGAATAGATGTCTCTACATCTTTTGATCAAATTGTCTGCTGTGATTTATTCAGGATAGATGATACAGCGGTGCGGGTCTAGCGGCGCAAGAAGGTCCCGCTGTTCAAGGTCCTGTCGACGAACCAGGGGCAAGAGGAGCATACCTTGAAGCCACCGTATCTGATGCCACAGAGGTACCCAGATCTCTACGGGTAAAGTATACATTCAAGTTCCTATGGGATGTTACATTCACTTACCCTTAGTAGAATCCCCGCAGCCTAACCTGAATTTTGAGGACGAAATTTTATTTTTTTTATTGGGATTTGTAACATCCCATTTACAACTAGACCCTTAAGAGTTATTTTTCCATGACTAGGTCATGGCAAAACCGTAGGAAGCCCAATAAGATCAAGTGAGCTTTGACATAAAGGTGGAAACCACCACGGTCTACAAATAGTAAAATTCTTATTACTAGCTCAGGATTGACCTTAGGGATTCACTATGACTCCATGACCCTACCACAACATCACTAAACTATTGGAAGGTCCATTAGAGCCCTAAGGGTCCATTGGAGTCAAATCAGGGTGGCCAAGTTGACCTAGGATCATCCTAGGCCTAAATTGGGCAAGGTGACCTAACTAAGGGCAATCAACCCCTAATGTGCCCAACCAACCCTTCCTAGGTCATCCCAGACCTAGGGTGAAGTCAATGGGTCACAAAAGACCCATTAGAGTCAACTTTAGAGGTTGAATTGACCCAAGTCAACCCTAGCCCTAAAGTGGTCAAAGTTCCCTAACTAAGGGGCAAGTGACCACAAAGGTGCCTAGTAAACCCTACCTAAGCCTTTATAGACTTTAGAGGAGTCCAATGGGTCACCAAGGATCCATTGGGGTCGACCCAAATGGTCAATTTGATCATGGTCAATTCAATCCTTGAAATAGGTCAAATTAGCCCAAATGGGCTAACCCAAGGTCAAACACATTTCCCCCACTTTGGCTAACTTTATTTTCATTAATAATATGAGTTAGTGGGGTGTCAATTGGCTAGAGGAGAAATCAAAATTCGTCCTTGGTGAGTTGGAGAGAGAAAGCTCCTTTTTTCCTTTAATGGAGGAGAGAGAAAGTGAGAAAAAAGGCAATTCATGGCCAAGGGAGACCAAGGGCCTCTCCAATTGATGGATACATTCTCCCTGAACAGTTTTGAGGAGTTGAATAACCATAACCAGCCACCAAAGAGGCTGAATTTAATTTCTCTCACAAGGAAGAGAGAGAAAGAGGAGAGAGAAAGCCATTAATGGCTATGGAAGAGTAAGAGTCCCTCTTCAATTGATTCCAAAGTCTTGATTCATCTTCCCCTCATCATTTAGAGGAGACCAGAGGTTTTTATCAGCTTTTACGTGGCTGAATTCAGAGAATCCCTTTGGCCGAAATGAGAGTTTAGTGGCCATTAATGTCCATTGCATGCTAGACCGTTCCCCTCCCCCCTTTTGGCTCTTTTAAAAGATTCCCCATGTTTAGGGGAGATGTATCAACCCTTTACCTTAAGAAACCGAGCAAGTTTGTTGTGTAGTTATAGAGCACCGAAAGCTCCACCACCGACCATGGCGCACCACCACCACACTTGTCGGCAATCTCTCTTAAAGGTCCCCCTTTACTCCTCTCTTCGTGGGCTAGATCGTTAAATCTTTTAGGAGAGAAATTGGGCTCAATTAAGCCGGATTAGGTAAGAGAAATTTCAGAAATTTCATGGATTTTACACCTTGTGAGTTCGCCGGAAACCGCCCCTCTGGCGGCCCTGTCGCCACCCGGCGATAGCCCCCACCTCAATGAAGGTAGTGGCGGTAGTTGATGGCCAGGGAGGTGGTCGGGTGGCCGGGAAATGGTCATGGAATAAGCTCCAGGTTCGGCCACTCTTGGCCCTTGGCTGGAGGAAGAAGATGACCAGGAGCCACTGGATATGCATTAAGATTCGTGCTGGATATGGATTTATTTAGTTCCTATTTTATCAATTTATGTCCTGTTTATTAGGTTATTTTAAATTAAATATTAAAAATACCTAGTGCCCCTAACAAAACAAATAGCCAACATGACAATTGTAGCCCTTGAGGTATAGTTTAATTAAAAATTTATTTCAACTAATTTGGGTAAGTAGTTTGACCACAGCTTTCATTTTGGTGAGGTCTATATCTCGTCTAGACAAGAGATTATTTTGAGTGCCCCCATCATTCCAGCAATCCAAATAACTTGAATTTTTTGATTGGAGTCACTCTTACCTATTCCTAGAACATATCAAAAAATGAGAATTTTTTGAAAACATTGTTCTATAGTTTTTGTAATTATTTAATAAACTTTGTATAATTTAATTAGTGGGCCTAAAGACCTCTATATTCTCCCAAATTTTGGTGAGAGGATCTTTGGGTTAGTATAGGTCTCTGTATAAAATTTCACCTCATTTGGAGATGTTTGGTTGGAATTTTGTAAACTCTAGCCTTGGCCTAAAGGGGTGTATTTAGGTCAAAGTTTTTTTTGTCGGTTTGAGTGGTCAGATCACCTCAGCAGAGGCTGAAACTTGGGCCACTGTTTGATATTATGCTAAACACCCCCACATAGAATTTGGGGTGGGTTGGGGTATATTTTCCCTAGGACCCAAGTTCAAACCCTAAGGTTGGAATTTAGGGACTTGTGAAGGACATAGGGTGTTATGTCCTTTGATGGACTTGGGGATTAGTCCATGTTATCCTAGAATGGTGAAATGCACTAGGGAGAGATATGGTGGTAATTGGACACATGCACCCAACTTAAACCACTTAGTAAGTATTTAGGTTCTTAAACCCTAGAAATTATTTAATGGGTCATATGACCTTGAATCTTGGTGGTACTTTGGTAAGGTTAATTTCAAAGTATTTTTAGCCTCTGGGATTTATATAGGTTGTTTAGATATCAGTAGCTCACCCTTGTAGTTATAGCTTCCATAATGCCCTTTTTGATGATAATGATGTAACTATGATTTAAGTGTCTTAGAATGGTTTAAAACTATAGAAAAGCTAATAAGATCTCATGTAGTTGCACTAGTAATTTATTTGTGGTGGTTGAAGCTTTCTTTGTAATACTTCATTTGTAAAGTAAATTAGTGCACCTTATCTTGATAAATAGGAAATAAATACAATGGCTTAATGGAATATTGTGATACTTAGCCAGAGAACATTTTAGAGCATATAAAAGCATGGAAAAATTGTTATATATTGTTTATTTGAGATTACAAGGGTGTGTCTTCATAAAGTCCCTTATGATGGTTTTCCTTAGGATAATCTTTTACCTAGTTTACAAACTTGGCCATTTCATGAAACTTAGGAAGTGAAGTTTTATGATCATAATGTAGCTCTGTTAATTTTTGAGGAATTTTTGGACTTGTATTTTTAGTACTTTCTTCAATACCCATATATATATGAATTATTTTGGATTAAATATTTAGAGGTAAAATGTTTTATGAAAGTTTATGATATTTAGTATTCACTGATATCTTGTTATCCTACAGTGTTCATAATTTTTGTATGCTCATACCCTAAGTAAATCTAGTACTTAGTGTTCAAATCACCCATGGATTAATTTTGGGAAAATTAATTAAATATCAAAGTTAATTAGAAAAATATAAATTATTGGATTTAGGCTAATCATGTCATGATAGGCCCCATTCATTATTTTAAGGCTTTTGGATGAAAATTTGGAGTACCTCCTATCATGTACATCATATAGCATAGGTTGGTCTTCATATAACAAAACTGCAGAAATTGCATTGGAATGTGAATTGGGCATATCGGTTGGGGTTAGTAGTTAGCTGGTGTGGGAAAATAAAATTGACTTCATCATTGGAAGTTGGGGTGAGGAGAATGTTGGGTTGGCTAGTGTCAGATGGTGCACGGGATCGACGAAAGATCGTCTTAACCGTAGAGAGGAAGAGACAAAACACACTAGGGTTAGTTCTAGTTTAATATTAAAGGGATCGGGAATTAGGTAATACCAATAAAAGTAAGTGCCTTGCGAAAGGGAACGATGGGATTCAGCTACCATCATAGTTCCTAATGCCCTTTGAGAACCCTTCACGGGGTATACCGGGGGCAGTCTTGGGCTAACCTAAACCGAAGGAGTAATAAAATTTAAATAACAACTAGTATAATTAGGGGTTCACTTTCGCACACCCCGGTGTATCAAAAGGTTAGTTTGACTAGGATGTACAGGCGGTAGGCTTGGTGGTTGTGAAAATGGGCAGGTTAGCCTGGTGAGCCGAAGGCTCGGTAGATAATTGTAACGGGCAGGATAGCCCGACAAGCTAAAGGTTCGGTTGATAAATATGACGGGCAGGATAGTTTGGGGAGCTTTAGCTCGGTTGTTGGTTGTGACAGACGGGATAGTATGGGGAGCTTTGGCTCGGTGGATAATACATTAATTATACATGTGATTCTAGTGGACTAGTTTTGAGTACATACTTACTCTTATACTTTATTCTACACTTCTGTGATCGATATGGCCGGCAGAATCGGCGTTTTGTAGTGACGACCTTCCCAGGCATATTGGTGTCACCGCAAAGCGGCGGTTCTATGCCTAAGACCCTGATGGTTTAAAAGAAAAAAGGGGTCTTACATTCATCAGGTTAATTACCTGCTTATTTTAATGGGACAGTTGGGGAAACTCATTTAAGTTGATATTCCAACCGTTGCATTCTCTAGGGCAATCGACAACTAATGCCAGCAATTCAAATTTCAAAGGAGAAATTATTGACAGCAGAATATAAAGAGATTTTCTCTTTCAATCAAACAGTCCTCATATAAGCAGACCAGACCTGCAGTAAGAACAAAAGATCAATACAGAGAAGAAAATACAGTTGCACAGAACAACATCATACAAAACTTCTTCTCTGCATATAGAAAACATTCTAATTTCTTCCTTGTCCATTTTGAAGACTGAAGAAGAATATCCATCACTATCAAGAGTCTTCTTCAATCTTCTCCTCTAGGAACATTCAAGGACAACATCTTGAATCAGTTAGAAAGTTCCAGGATTAATTGAGACAAGGCTGGAGACCTATACCCTGAGTAAGGCTCCAACTTTCTAAACCATCTCAACATCTCAGAAGGAGTCTGTAAAACAAGAAATCCACTAGTCTTCTCTGTTGTATAGAGAAAAGAGAAGACATCATCACCTCTTCTCACCTCTTGTATAAAGGGTTTATTAACTCCCTTTAAATGTTTATTCATAGTTTTTTGGCACCTGATCAAAATCCTAAAGGGTTGTGAGATCTCCCTAGAAATAGATCTTGTGGTGGCAGTCACCTGATCAAAAACCTGATAGTGGATTTCTACTAGGGTGGTAGAAGAGTGGATGTACCCAGGTTTGGGAACAACTATAAAATTCTTGTGTTGTCTGTGTGTGTACATTTTCTTTCTGTTCTTGCTATGCTCTGATAGATAGATTAGTTTAACCTGTTTTTTTTATTTCATTCTATATTATTATTGGTATCACCTATTTTTACTATGATATAAATCTTAAAAATAGCCAAAGTTTTAATTACTCTATTCACCCCCCCCCCCTCTCTTGAGTAAATCAGGTCTATCCCCCATCTTTCACTAACAACCTAAGCTGAATAGGAAAATCAAACAAGGGTAAAAGCTATCTTGTCAATTTCAAGAGTAGGAAAATTTGCACCAAGTGTGATAAAGAACTATACTTTAAGAAACGTGTATATATGTAAGTATAAGTATCAGGAATAGTCTGCTCATAACTTTATAAGTAAAATTACCAGGGAAATACCGACACCTGTAGTTGTGGGAACCTACCCAACACACCAACAGTCAAGAGAAACCATAATCACCGGGAAAAAATGGCACCTACAGTGTTGGGACCTACCCAACACACCAACTGTCACAAACCTTACTAGGATCCAAAGAAAGGTGGTCTTATACCTTGACACACCCAATATAGGGGAGAAAAATGGTACCTATGGTAAAGGGGACCTACCTAACACACCAACAATCACAAACCCACCAGGGTCAAATATCCATAGCCAACCATGGCCATACAAAGTCTTCATTTAATATAAAACAAATTGCAACCAAACTCGTAAACTCAAATACCAAAAACCAAACACTTCCCAAGACAAACGGGACGAAAATATCCAAAGTATATCCTAAGGACCTAACTCGATGAACCAAACAAAAGAAGGCAAAAAAATCCAAGTCCAGGAAAATTCGGCGAGTATACCCGACGAAACATATGGATACTCGATGAATTCCAATGCGATACTCGAAAAATCCCTCTATACTCGGCGAAATTGCCTTGCGACAATCGGCGATACTCGACGATTTCCTATCGATACTCTGCGAATGGACTGGTGATACTCGTCGAACTTCCTTAAACTAAATAATGATATTAGGCGACTTTAAAATGATACACGTCAAAACTAACTTTTCCAAATTTGGCGATACTTACCGAATTTCTACCCGATACCCTCCGAATTCTACGTAGGCTACATACCAATAATCGATGAATATTCCTTACCTAAACCCGACAAATTTAACGTTCTCTACACCTACACTCGACAAAAAGGGTCCTAATGATACTCAACGGATCCCTTCACGATATACGCCAAATTCTACTTAACTCAAATTCCTAGTTATCGTGGTTTTAGCCGAAAACAATCCATAACCTAGAGGTTCTTCATAAACACATTCTACACTACTCCTATCCTCTAAGGGAGGAGGAAAGAGAAGAAGTTAAGGGCAAAAAGATGGACATGCAAGGGGAGAGATCCACTTTCCTTGAAATCTTCGAAAGAAGCACCGCCCGCACGCACCGCTACACGGATCGGCCGTAGAAAGGCCCTAACAACATTTCTTGAAACTTTTGGAGGGAGAAAGGTGTCAAACTCGCTAACCCTAACGTACAAAAATCG
Organism: Platanthera zijinensis; assembly: GCA_039513925.1. Lineage (NCBI taxonomy): Eukaryota > Viridiplantae > Streptophyta > Magnoliopsida > Asparagales > Orchidaceae > Platanthera > Platanthera zijinensis. Next base: position 125,897,884 of record CM077080.1, read on the forward strand.
AAGAAACAAGGAAAACTTAGAATGATCGCGTAGCCCTTGCTGAGAGCTTTCCAAATCTCTAATCAAACGACGAAACCGACCACCGGAGCTATTCCTATCGTCGGTCGAACACACGCTCCTTCCGCTGAACTCCCTCTTCCTCGAAAAGTCCGCCACTCGGTTTTAGGAAGACGATGAATAGTCGGGTTTCGATTTTTACGCGTTTACATATATATAAATATTAATATAATACTTAGTTTATAATATAAATTACATTACAATTAATACAAATAAATCCCAAAAAATCTGAAACCCAAACGACCTCGGATTCCTAAGAAAATCACACCGTAGCTAAATACACACACTACGAATCTAACGGCGAAATCGAAATCGAATTCCGAAGAACCCAACCAGGGTAAAATACCAACCGAATAAAAAACGCCACCACATCCCTATAAAAAGCTCCACCGAGTCACCAAAACAGACCCAGCTCGCGAGGGAGGGTGCACAACCAAAATAAACAAGTAACACAAGAAAATCCACTGAGCAAACCCGTGCTCCAACAAATGACACCCTTTAACTACATGCAAACGTAACGCCCTGATGTCAAAATTACGTCACTAAGGGAATTAAAATAAGTATCGAAAAATCAGGGGCCTTACACTGGAGGCCACAGTTCGGCTCGTCGAACCTCGGAGGACCCGTTAGGGGTATCCCGGAGGTGCTCCTGTACACCGCCGGCAGTGGAGTCATGTGGTAGAATGGCGGAGGCAGGGCGACAGACTTGTGGCGCACGACGGAGGAAAGAAATTAATTATAGAAACAATATAAAAATTTAAAAAAATAGTTTTATAGTTCAAACAGTAATTTTAATAAACAGTATTTTTAATATATATACATAATTAAAAAATTAAAAATATATATAAATGAAAACAAAATTTTAATATTAAAATTAATTTATAAAAATAATAGAAAATATAAATATTATTTTCAACAATTTATTTAAATAATTTCGTAAACGTCATCGCTGTTTCGCCAAACGGTTCATTGTTCTGAACAGCTCTGCAAACACTGACTATCCAAGCAGATCTCCATTTCCAGCAGCAAGTTTCCAACAACTCCATTTATAAACCTGTATTTATAACCGCTCCTTTTACAACCGTAACCGCTCTACCAAATGAAGCCTTAGTTGAGCTTTAGTTACTCCATATAGTAGTTTTGGTTGCAGGTTTGTTATTTTTCTTGTAGGATGAGAAGACCTTTAGTGGTATAATGATTGTGGAGACCAAACTGTTTATCAGGAAGATGTGATAGAAGATGTTATTATTGAGGGGGAGCAATTAAATCAACTGCCAAAGCAAGTTCAGACTTGTAAAGAGATGAAGCTAGCCGATGTATCAGTTGATCTCCTACACACAACTAGGGGGAGAAGAAGATTAAAGGAAGACAAACCTCCCTAACTATTCTATAGAAGTCAAAAAGGGGGAGAGAAGTGGTTGATCAAGTTTTGGATCAAGTGGTATCAAGGACAAAAGGATTGATCAAGCAAACTCAACTGTGGCAGTAAGACAGGGGGAGCAGGGATGCTTTTAAACATGGGGAGTAGGTAACCTTCCTGTAACTTTCTTGTTATAGTGTTTTATTGTTGTAAATATGGTGTGTATGTCATTGACAAAAAATTGAAGTGAGGTTTTGACTTCTTCAAATAGGGGGAGATTATTGGGTCCATTGATCCTAATGATCCTGCTTTGCAAGAAGTCAAACAAGTCAATGATATACAACAAGTTGTATTTGATATGGTTGCAAGTTAATGCATGTAGGTTAGTCCTTGTAACAATGATAGGATAAGTGGACACAAAAAAGTTAGCTGGATCGGCAAGAAATTGCCTAAGTCCACAGGCGTTGAGTGGAGCAAGCTCACAAAATGCCAGATGTCTTAAGGAAGGAAGCTGGATGAAGAAATGAAGCTAAGTCCATAGGCGTTGAGTGAAGCTAGTTCACTCAACGCCATAACACAAAAAGCGTTGAATAAAGCCGAGTGATGGAGACGACGACCCCCAACAAGATGAAGAAGGCGACGACATGCTTACAGGAAATTTTTCTCTTTATCCAGTCATAGACTTGTGACGCTACAATCTCCGCCCTCGGAGATAGGCAAACTTTTAATATTTTATTTGCTTTTATTTGAAGAGTGTTTTTTTCATTTATTTTATCATTAAACATTAAGAGTGTTTTATTTTATTTATTTTGGCTGAATGTTGCCTAACCATGCGTTGAGCCTATATAAGGCCATGTAATGTTATTTTTCATTAAGTTGAATGAAAGAAAATTGAAACCCTAATTCCTCCTCTTGAGAAATTCCCTCCTCTCTCCCTCTTAATAATTTTTTCCTCACCACTCCCCTCTCTTTAAACCGCCGACGCCCTCCTTCTCCCACCAAAAATCTGGCCATCACTCCTCCTCCTCCTCTCTTCTAAGGAAATTTGGCCAACCTCCAAAACCGCCACCTTTTCTCTCTCATTCCTCCCTCAAGGTTTTCCTCCACCACCACCCTCAAGCCACCACATCTCCAAACCGAGATGCCACCACCAGCTAAACCCGACCACCTCCACAAAACCCAAACTCGACGACCATCCTCCTTGCAACACCAACACACCCCCGAAAAATCCTTGGGTGGATCTCGACCAAGGCGTGACGGGACGAAGGCAGACGAGTTTCATCTCCATCTGGCATGCCTCCGGCAGAGCCGCTGAAGGATGATCCAGAAAATAGTGAGTCGGAATCATCCATTCTGATTGGGTAACGAAAACTTCTACCTACGTGTGTTTCTTCTTTTCCTAGATTTTTTCTTGTGGTGGCAAACTTTAGCATTGACTCTTGATAGCCTTCAAATAATTGTGGATTTCTTCGATCGATTTTGTCATCTATCTTGATTGATTTAATTTTTGAGAGATTTGACGAACCTTCATTTTCTTTTGGTTGGGAGAGATCTACCATTTTCCGAATCGTGATTTTTGGTAGATCTCTTTTGGTACAACCTTCGCTCGATCGGACTGGGTGGGTCCTTTTAGCCGGAAAGAATTTTGGCCTATGTCCTTTTATTCGATCCTAATCGGTTTGGCTACCCGTACATTAGCATATACTTGATATAATTTCCTTGCGTGTGCGCTGCATTTGAAAAATTGTGCGAGTGTAGATTTTGATCGTTGAGAGGCAATCATGTTTAGTTCGTCGTCTTTATAGTGTCAACGTGTGGGTCTGCATCACTTTGGTATCAGAGGGAGGTTCACGTCAATTTCCTAATTGGAACCCTCCCCCTCTTTCCTTGTTTGTTAACATACACTTGTCTTGCACGTCTTTTTGCCAAAATTACAAAAAAAAAATTTAAAACTGGTCTGCCAATAGCGGCCTAAAATTTTAATTTTTTGCAAAAAAATTTTAAATTTTTTTTTAATAGTCTCTTTATTATTCTCAGTAAAAAAATCAAAAAAAAAATTGTTCTACCCTTTATATTAAGCGGGAACAATTCCTTCTATTCTCTTTTCCCTTAGGCCAGAACTACTATTTTTTTGCATGCACGCTAGATTAGGTACGGAGTATTCCCCGTCTTCTTCCAATATGGCAGGAGAACGGGATGAGGGTTATGGTCTCACAGCGCTTGAGGAACTCCGTCAGGATTTCATTGAACAAATGATGGCTATTAGGGAGATTCTTAACGAACTGAGATTAAATCTCGCGGCTCCCCGTAATCAACCCGCCAACCAACGTGCGGAAGGAAATAATAACCATAACTTTAACAATAATAATGAACAAGTTCAGCGAGCACCATACGAGTTTGATATTACTAGGGACGTCCGGGTCAAACCCCCATCATACGATGGATTGAGAGAACCCCAAGTTTTCCTAGACTAGGTTATGGAAATAGAGTGTTACTTCGAGTGGTACAATCTGAATAACACGGATAAGGTGCGAGTGGTGAGAATGAAGTTATAAGGTACAACAAAGATATTCTGGTTGAATGAGGACCGACGTCTGAGAGGCGAGAATACTGAATTACCTATTGGTTGGGCAGACATGAAGGACATGATGACGGACCAGTACGTCCCTATGTACCATCGAACGCAGATGTTTGATGATTTATCTCCCCTTAGATAAGGGAATAAGTCGGTCTCTGAGTATATGAGTCTTCTTAAGGATATGATGGTTAGGTTTGGTGTGAAGGACATGCTATAGATCACCCTCTCTAGGTTAGTAAGGGGTTAAACTCCGACATCCAGGGAAAATTACTACGTTATGGTCACATCGACCTAAATGTTACTTTTAATGCTGCATTTGTTATTGAGAAGCACAACGTTCATAAAAATAAGACTCGCTCATTTCAGAAGTGAAAGTCTATCTTAGCACCACCTCCCACCTCCACCTAAAAGGATAAGGGCAATTTCTGGTCCACTAACTCGAACTCTGTAGGCGGGACTGCTAGTAATATTAAAAACCCAACAGGTGAGAGAGTTCCTGTAGGAAGGGTCAGCAAAATGAATGCTACATGTTTTGCTTGCGGGGTTCAAGGTCATTATGCTAGTGAGTGTCCTACCAAGCCAAAGCCCTTAGCCCTTTTAGAGTCCACTTGTGAGTCCAACAAACTTATATATGTGGTAGGTGAATATAGAGAGTCGGAAGGAGTACCGAGTGATATAGAGGATGATTCTCATATGATGGTCATGCGGTGTATTCTTGGCACTCCACGAGCTTTAGATTATTGGAATAGGACGAATATCTTTTCGTTCAATTTTTATAGTGGAGAGAAGTGGTGTAAGTTGATCATAGACAGTGGTAGCTGTATGAACATAATTTCTGAAAATGTGGTGACTCGAATGTCATTATATACTGAGTCGTACCCTCACCCTTATAAGGTGGCATGGGTAAATAAGACATCCCTCCTGGTGTCGAAGCATTGTTTGTCACCCCTTTCCATCAAGGCTTATTCTTAAAAGGTTTGGTGTGATGTCATCCCCATGGATGCTTGTCGTGTCTTACTTGGATGCCCATGGCTTTATGACCATAATGTTACTCATCTAAGGCGAGCTAATACCTATGAGTTTAAATTTAATGGTAAGACTATTATTTTTAAACCAACTCTGCCTAAAGATCCATCGATTTCTTCCAAAGACACTATTGTACTTGTAGAGAAGAAAACGTGAAAGTGAGAGGATAAGATACTTACTACTCTTGAGGGGGGGGGGTGAATAGAGTGTTCAAAAATTAAGGAGACTCTAAACACTTCTCTTAGAGCTATTTGCGGAATATAAAAATAAAAGCTTTAAATCTAAAGCCTAATTGTGTGTAGTGAATAAAAGAGAAGCTCACTGAATATTTAGTTGAACTTTTATCCTAACACAGCATCTAAAAACCTAGTTAAAACTATCACAGCCACACAGCAATGATTAAAATAAGCAACAGACAACACAAGAGCTTTATAGTGGTTCCCCAATTGGGTACATCCACTCTTCTACCACCCTGGTAGGAATCCACTACAGGTTTTTGATCAGGTGCCCTGCCACTAGTAGATCTACTTCAGGTAGATCTAAAGACCCTTCAGGCTTTTGATCAGGTGCCTAAAAACCAAACACATATGTTTTTGATAAGGTGCCCTGCCACCAATGGTTCACTTTTGAAGGGAGTAATAACCCTTTTATAGCAGGTTGAAAGAGAGAATTAAGATGTCTTCTCTATGTTGAGAGAAGCTAGTGGATGGCTCTGAATATATCAAAGCTCCCTCTGGCTTAGAGAATGTCCAGGAAGAAGCTTTGCTTCAGGGTGTAGGATCTCTAAATTGCTTGAGAAGACTATCTTATGCAGCCTTGAAGAAGACTCTAGATTTTGAATGAATGTTCTTCTTCAGCAGCTTTTGCAATCTGGGAGAGTTTGCAACAATGAATGTTCAGCAATCTGGGAGGTTTTTCTTCTTGAAAGATTGAACTCTGAGTATTGATTTTCCTGAAGACAGGATGAACTCAGGAAGAAGAAGAACTTTTCTTTTCTCTTGAGATTATCTGGTTCTGTGTCTGCTGAGAGTTTTTATGAATTATTCTCTGTATTCTGAGTTGTGAGTGAGTATTTTTGTCTTCAGCTGACTGCTCTGATAATATATAAACTTCTCTTCTTTGAAAAACCTCAAGCCCTGCACTAGAAAAACTTTCCAAATAATAGGATAAAACAAAATAAGGAAACCTGCACCTGCAATCTTTTCTGTCATTCCAAAAAAGGAATTAAGGATATTAAAAAATATCCTTTCAATTTGAATTTACAAATTGGCACAGGAATATTGCAAATAAACAAAAGAATATAAGCATTTAATTGAGCAGAATATACTGAATAAAATATGTCTTAAACAAGAGGAAATAAACCAATGATCAAATGAAATAGCTATAGATAAAAGCAGATAGAAAGCGTCGACTAGAGATCGAAGATCGTCGATCTAAACAAGCAGATCGTCGACCTGAAGAAAAACTATCTTCACAGAAATCGCCGACCAAGACTACATGATCGTTGATCTTAATAAGCAGATCGTCGACCCACTTCAGAGTTCATATAACTCTGAGATCGTTGATCATCAATCGAAGATCGTCGAGTGCCAATTGAATATCGTCGAGCACAATTCTACTTAACCATTCTCATTTCAATTCAATCTCAACTAATCTAACCTAAGAGTAGACTAACCTTTAGTCTAACCATTGACCATAGATAATTCTTGGGTCAATTAAGACTAATTGAGATGACATAGCCCAAATCAAAACTAGGGAACCAACAATATCCCCCTATTTGGGTGATGTCACTCAAACAAAAACAAATCTAATACAAGCAGATAAGAATAAACAACAATAGACAAATCATCAAATAGATTGAATAAAATAGATAGTCAAAACAAACATCACTGACATTTATCAACAGAGTCTGAAGGAGGAATAGAAGTAGCAGGAGAGAAAGTGATTTTCCTTCTAGGATCACATACATCCTTCTTTGATAACTTAAAGTCTTACTCTCCAATAATCTTTAGCTCTCCAGCTTTAGGTAGAACATCTTCAGGATGTTTTTCCATATATTTTGAAGCATCAAAAACTTCTGATCTGACTTGGAATCTGTCAAATTCTTTCTTTATGTATGTTGACATAGTAGAGAATCATGTGATATCTTTACCTTCAGCTTTAGCTTTCTTGATCTGAGCAGTTCCCACCAATTCTAAAAGTCTAGCCATTTTGAAGTTAGGATCAAGCTCTTGACTTTCATAAGTGTTTTCATCATCTGGATTCAATTGATTTACAGCCTTAAACTTTACTGATTGAGTTAGAAAACTCTCAGTTTGTTCTTGAGATGGCTTGATATTTGAATCTTTTGGCTCTTGAATCATAAGACTAGATGGTGGAGCAAACTCAACATATTTCTTTCTTGATTTGTCAGAATATATAACTCTTTTTCTTTTGACATCTGCTAACTTGATCTGAGCAAGTTTTTCCTTTGAAGGAGACAACTTTTCTTTGAGAGGAGACCTAGGAGCTGAAGAAGGAGAGAAAGTTGGTTGTTGATATACAACTTCTTTTACTTGCTCTCTTTGACTATCTGAATGCCTAGTCTGCCTCTGATCATGAGACCTGCTTGGAGGAGACTGCCTGCCCTTCCTATGATAGAAGTATGGTTGATTTGGTCTGGTAGAAGGAGAAGAAGACCAGGGAGCAACATTTCCTGGAGCACCAATAGAGGGAGGAGGAGGAGGACCTCTCTGAATCCCCTTGGGAGAAGGAGAGTTCTTCCTGCTCTTCTTCCTTGCTTTCTGAGCATTTTTAGAGTACCACATCCAAGCCTCAAAATTCTTAGATTTAGGATAAATTCCATTCAGAATATAGTATGGAGTATCATGGTCTAGATTAGGAGGTGCTGGAGCAATGGCCTTCCTTTTCTTTTGAGCAGTACTTTTCTTTTTCTTATAACCCTCTGAATAATCAGAATCTTCATCCTCATCCTCAGAATGTGAGGACTGAGGTTTTTCATACAGATCATCAATGTCTTTTAGCATAGCTTCCTCTTGTTATTTAGCTTTCATCAGAGCCTTTTCTCTTTCTTCTTCTAATATATCTTGTGCCAAGAGAGAATCCAAATCTGGACATGGAGTGTAATCCCAAAGAGTAGAGGGCGTAGAAGATACAACAGATTCAACTTCTGGAACAGCAACTGACACACCTTTTTCTGAAGATTCTACTGAATTCCACTTAGCTTCTAAGAAGGAGGTAATGATCCCTTCTAGATGACCGGCAACTACAGGAGTGGAAATCTCCTCAAGACAAACTTTGAAGGCAAAGGCTGATTCAGCTATTGCTTCAGAAATAATAAAATTGTCCAAAACTTGAAGGCTCAATGGTCTCTGATAGCACACAATGGCCTGAAGGGGATCAAATGAACAAGGAGAGGACTAACAGATATAAAGGCCTCCAAGAGATGAGAGTGAGGACTCATCATCTTAATAAAGAAATTCCTCCAGTTCATCTGGAACTACTAGAGCATCTATATCTACAAAAATCCTCTAGACTTCATCTGGAACTGTATCTGAACATGTTTCTATCTCCTTTGCTGCTGGAGATTGCACAACCTGACGAGCTAAAGCAGAGCCTGAATCATCATCATTGAGCATCTCCCCCTGCCTGGGTTCAGTGGCAACATAACCCAGGCCCCTAGATGAAGAAATGGCTAAGAGGGAAGTGAAGGAAGCAGCAAGTGAAGAAATGGAGATAGCAAGGGGGGTAATGGCTTCAGCTATCATTGTTTTGATGGATGGAGAAATGAGGTCTAGGATATTGGCAATGAATTCTGCTGTAATATGAAATGATGGAGGAATGATAGAAGGGGCATTATCAGAATTTATGGTCTTCTAAACTGGTGCTTCATCAATTGGAGAATTATGATGAGATGGATGATCATTTGTGGGTAATTGATGATTTGAAGTAGCTGTGGAGTGATGAGGAGATGGAGTGAGTAGATTGAACATGGAATCTATGTTGAAGTGTTGTATCTCAGCTAGATGAGCTGGAGTTAGAGAAGCAGATTGTGATGGATGGATCACAGGAGAAGAATGAGTTGCAATGGAGGTGGATGGCAAGGAGGATGAAGCAGGAATTTCTTAACTAGGGTGGGAATTGGCTTCAGGAGCCCTTGTGCCCTCAGATGTTGAAGGGGCAGACCTAGCCTTTGATTATTTCTAAATGGTCCTTTTCTACTTAACAAACAGAGATGGATAAATTCTCTTACTAGCATTGATTGCTGTAGGAGCAGAGCCTAACAGCTGGGAAGCTTTCTTGGATAGAAAGAACCCAATCATCCTACCTTGAGTCACCTATTTCTTGTTGTTCTTCTTCCTGAGCAATTAAAAAATCAATCCAGCCAAGTTGATTGATTTCTTATTCAGTATCGCTGACATCAAGTCAAATTGTGGCTTGTTGATGTTGTTATGGGATGAATGCTTTCCAAGCAACACTTTTCTAACTAAGACAGCCAAGAACTTACAACAAACAGATAGATTTACTTTCAGGAGCTTAGATGGAATGCCTTCTGCATGTCCCATCTCTAACAACATCCTACCATACTCAGCAGCATCTTTCTCATACTCATCAAATCCATTCTTTAACTCAAAGATTTTTGTCAGAATTTTGGGAGTAAGAGTTACCTCCACACCGTTGATGGTTCCTGTCATTGCATTGTCATCTGAAGAAGATGTATAGACCCATTCCTTTATTTCTGATAGGTGGAGTTTGATTTTTGTAGACATGAGTTTTTGAGGCCTTGATCATCACATAACTGCAGCATCTCTCGGAAAACTTGTTCGCAGTCGCTGAACGAATCAAAATCGCAAGAAGAGAGAGAAATCGCCATGGAGTCGACGAGAGAAATCGCAAGAAGAGAGAGGGAGAAAGCACGGGAAGAGAGCTCGAAATAGTCCTGAAGGAAGAATACGAAACGATGAGCTCTGTCGACGATCTTCAGACCTAAATAGACGATCTTTTAGAAATAAACTAGAATCGTTGATCTCTGAATGAAGATCAGGAGAATCGGTCGTCGACCGTCGATCGACGATCGATTTCCAAAGCAGAGCCGTCGATCATCGATCGACGTTTTCTGTCTCTAAAAGCAAAGAGTTATCGTAGACCAAGGGTCGACGATTTTGCTCAACCTGTTCGACTATCTTCGAACACCGTTAGACGATCTCAGAACAGATTTCAACATAGCAGATTTTTACACTTAGTCTGATCCTTTCATCATGCCTAGTTGATTCAAAAAGAATAAATGTTTCTTTTCATCTAAAGGCTTTGTAAATATATCACTTCTCTAAAGATCTGTGGGTATAAACTCGAGATTTATTTTATTCTTGTCAACACAGTCTCTAAGAAAATGGTGCCTAATGTCTATGTGCTTAGTTATAGAATGGTGCACAGGATTTTGTGTTATGGAAATAGCACTGGTACTGGCACACATAATTTTGGTGTTTTTGTGTGTGTACCCATAATCCAAGAGTTGATTTTGAATCCACAGTATCTGTGAACAGCAACTAGCAGTTGCTATATATTCAGCCTCTGCAGTTGAAGTTGAGATAGAAGACTGCTTCTTGCAAAACAAAGAGACTAATCTCTCACCTAGGAACTGACAAGTCCCTGAGGTGCTCTTCCTGTCAACTCTATAGCCAGCATAGTCAGCGTCTGAGTATCCAATCAACTCAAATTCTGATTCAGCTGGGTACCAAAGTCCTAAATTTGGGTATTCCTTCAAGTATCTTAAGATTCTCTTAAGAAGAGTCAAGTGAGATTCCTTGGGGTTGACCTGAAATCTAGTATAGAGGCATGTGGAAAACATTATATCAGGCCTACTTGCAGTTAGATATAATAGGGAACCAACAATGGCCCTATAATATTTCTGATCAACGGGCCTTCCCTTTTCATCAGAATCAATAACTACATTAGTAGCCATAGGAGTGTGCATTGTTGAAGCATCTGTCATCCCAAACTTCTTTACCAATTCCTTGGCAAACTTAGATTGGGAGATGAAGATGCCATCAGCATCTTGTTTCACTTGGAGACCAAGGAAATAAGATAGCTCACCCATACTACTCATCTCAAACTTAGAATGCATTAGGTCTGAGAACTTTTTGCATAGTTTGGGATCAGTGGAACCAAATATAATGTCATCCACATAAATTTGAACTAATAGGATCTTGTCCTTACGATTCTTAATAAAAAGGGTTCTATCAACTATGCCTCTAACAAACTGATGTTCTAATAGGAAAGTAGCTAGAGTTTCATACCATGTCCTAGGAGCCTGCTTAAGTCTATACAGAGCTTTTTGCAACTTAAAAACATGTGAGGGATAAGTTGAAGAAATAAAACTAGGGGGTTGTTTAACAAATACCTCTTCCTTTAGCTCTCCATTCAGGAATGCACTCTTTACATCCATTTGGAACACCTTAAACTTCATGTAGGCTGCATAGGCTAGAAAGATCCGTATTGCCTCTAGCCTTGCAACTGGAGCAAATGTCTGATCATAATCTATTCCTTCTTCCTGTCTGTAGCCCTGTGCTACAAGCCTTGCTTTATTCCTTATAATAATTCTTTGAGCATCAAATTTATTTCTAACACCCATTTGGTACCTATAACCAGTTGACCTTTTGGTCTTGGGACCAAATTCCAAACTTTACATCTTTCAAACTGGTTTAGCTCTTCTTGCATAGCAATGATCAAGTTGGGATCTTGCTCAACATCTTTTATGGTTAGGGGCTCAATCTGAGAAAGAAAACAAGCAAGCATCACATCTTGACTTAGTTGATTCCTAGTTTGCACACCAGTTGAGATGTCTCCAATCACTTGAGATTTAGGATGATCTCTAAGTGTGACATAATCAGTTGGTGGCATGTGATCTTCAACAGTAGTTGGAATCAATTCCTCAGGTGGAATTAGATTGGTTGTTGGTAGAGTTATAATCACTTCTACTTGGTCTTCATCACTGTCTGAATTAGCTGTCTGAAGAGTTGGTTGAGGTTGAATCTCCTGAGTGAGTTTCAGCTCATCCAAATTCTTGCACAAGTCAGGTGCCTGCAAAGAGTTATTGGAAGAAGTTTCCTTCTCTCTGTAAAACATTTTAGTTTTATCAAAAGATACACGTACTGACTCTTCAATTTTCAAAGTGGATTTATTAAATACCCTATAAGCTTTGCTTACTTAGGAATATCCTAGAAAGATTCCCATTGAAGCCATTGCTTCAAACATTCTAATGTAATCGTTGTTATTATTGTGAATGTAAACTACACAGCCAAAAACTCTAAAATAATCTATTTAAGGTTTCTTTTCTTTAAGCAATTCATAGGTAGTCTTCCCCTTTAGTTTATGTATCAGACTCTTATTCAGTACATAGTTAGCTGTGCAGACTACTTCTGCCCAAAAGGATAGAGGCATATTAGCATCTGCTAACAATGTTCCTGCAGCTTCAATCAGGGTTCTATTTTTCCTTTCCACTACCCCATTTTGTTGAGGAGTTTTAGGAGTAGAGAAGCTATGCCTGATACCTTCTTTCTCACAGAATTCTTGCATAAGAAGAGATTCAAACTCAGTACCAGGATCACTTCTGATCAAGGCAACTTGAGTAGAGTACTCAGTCTGTATACAAAGTAGAAAATCTGTAAGAACTTTAAAGTAATCAGATTTAGTTCTCAAGAAGAACACCCAAGTGAACCTAGAGTAATCATCTACAATTACTAGGGTATAGAATTTCCCTCCTAGACTCTGTACAGCTATTGGAACAAAGAGATCCAAGTGCAATAGGTACAGGATTCTAGGTGAATAACTTTTATTTACAGCTTTGAAACTATTTTTAGTTTGCTTACCTAGCTGACAATCCTTACATAGGCCTTCCTTCTTATAGGGGCAAGAGGGCAAACCTATGACAAGGTTCTATTTAGATAACCTAGATATATTCTTAAGGTTAACATGACTTAGCCTCTTATGCCACAAAGTATTATTACTACTCACATCATTAAATAAACAAATTTCAGAAGAGGTGAAATTAAAATCTACAAGATAAATATTTCCTTGCCTAATGCCTACTAATAAAACTTAATTATTCAAAGTAATATTACACAGATTATTAGAAAACCAAACCTGTTAGCCAGCATCACGAAGATGACTTACAGAAATGAGATTGTGCTTCAGTCCTATGACATAAGCTACCTTCTTGAAAGTAGCTGACCCTATGGTGAATTTACCATATCCTTCAGTCTGACCACAGCTGGAATCACCAAAGACTACCTTTGGTCACAACTTGGCTTTGAAGCTTGAAAGGTTCTCTTTGTTTCCAGTCATATGCTTGGAGCAATCACTATCCAAATACCACTTTTCTTGAGTGATAGGATAGGTCTTCACCTGCAATAAGATAGATTAAACATTGTTGACCCAGGTAACCTTGGGTCCATTATTCTTCACATAGGAAAAACTAGAAATAAAAGAGTTTGCAGGTTGAGGGTGATATCCTAAGGGATGAGATCTCCAAGGTGAGATAATCCAATTTGCAGACCTAGGGTTGCTATTAAACTTATTGTTTCTGTGAGCATTGTTGTGATTCTGGAAATTTAGTTCTGATCGTCGATCGATGTTCGACGATCGGTACCCAGATCGTCAATCTTGGTTTACAGAAAAGGATTCTGGATTCCACGATCGTCGATCTCTATTCGACGACTCAGGCTGAGATCGTCGATCACTCATTGCTAAGTTGTTATACCCAGCAGGTGAGTTCAGAGATCGTCGATTGTCATTCGACGATGGGTGCAGTGATCGTCGATGGGCGTTCGAAAATTTTTGTATTTCTATGAATTTCTGTTTCCTTTTGTCTCTCTTAATCTTATTTAAGGTTTTCTTAGCTTTTTGAATAACCTCATTGTTGTGTATTCCTTTTTTAGAAACAAACTTTACTGGAGTAGACAGATTGTATTCAAGGAGCAATGGGGGTTCACTAGGTGAGGAACCTAATCCCAACTTATTGTTGCATGTCCTAGTGTTGGAAGTGCTTGTGATTTCTAGTAACTTAAGGCTTCTGCCATTAAGTGAATCTTCTAACCTCTTAGCTTTAGTTAGTTCTAATTTAAGAAATTTGATTTCTTCAGATGCTCTAGTGAGTTCAGATTCTAACCTAATGTTTTCACTAGATAGAGATTCTGATCAAGCTAGTTTATCTCTAAGCAACTTAATCTCCTTTTTTGAGCTAAGTAAATCTATGCAAAGAGTTTTAAATTCATGCTTAAATTCATCAGAGGTAAAATCATAAGATGCAATTACCTGGTCTTCATCAGATAACTCATCCTCCTCATCTTCAGTCATCTCTGCAGCATAGTTATTGCTGCAGGCATTGATTGCCATATGGCAAATCTCCTTAGATTTCTTCTCTTCTTCATCATCTTCACCGGAGCTGGAGGAAGAGGAGTCTTCCTCAGTATCACTCCAAGTTTTCGCAACAAGACCTTTCTCTTTCTTCTTATATTTGTGAGAAGATGTCTTGGAATAGTGCTTCTCATGTTCCTTCTCCTTTCTCCTTTCCTTATGATTTTTCTCTGGACACTCAGGGAGAATGTGTCCCGGCTTCCTGCATCCATAACAAACAATTTATTTAGATGGGGTTATATCATACCTTGGCTTGTCATCATATTTTGATGACTTTTCTATTGTCCTTTCTGCCCATCTTGTAGAACCTCTTGGCAAAGAGTGCCATCAGTTCTTAATTTGATTGAGTCACTTTGGACTCATCATCAGCCTTAAGAGCAAGGGTTTGCTCTTTCCTTGTTGGAGTAGATGCTTTGGCTTCAGCTTGGGCTTCCCTAGTCTTTAGTACTTGCTCAAATGATTTGAGCTTGCCAAGGAGAGCTTCAGTTGAAATCTCTGTTGTACTTCTGGACTCCTTGATTGGCCAGATTTTGAGATCCCATGTGCTGGGGAAGCACATAAGTATTTTATCATTGACTTCTGTCAATTTGATCTCCTTATCAAGTGTCCTCAGCTAATTGATAATGGAGCTGAGCCTTGTGTACATAGCTTCTATTGTCTTAGCTTCTTCCTTCTTGAAGTTCTCATATTGGGATATAAGGTTGGACCTTCTGTCCTTCCTCTCATCTGCTGAACCAGCTATAGTCTTATTCAGTGAGTCCCACATGGCTTTTGTTGAGGTGCAATCAGCCACTTTTTGGAATGTCTCATCAGACAGTCTGAGCCAGAATATTCATAGCTTTGGCATCAGCTATCTTGACCTTCTTGTAAGTTTCATTATAGTCAGGAGGTGGCACTACACTGAGATTTGCAGATATTGTAGTAGTAGTTGTAGCAGGTGGTGTTAGTGGACCTGTTAAAATAGAGGAAAAAAATATCTTCATTAATAGAGTTCATGTAAAGTCAAATTCTTTCCTTCCAAGTGCCAAACATGACTAAGTTGCATACTGGAGGTTTGGTGCTAGAGTAATCTTTGTACTGGGCCATGAATCTAATGTGAGTGAATATGGTATCAAAGTATCTTATCACAAGTTCTTATGGTTCAGGTGTTAGCATGTTCAACCAGTCAACCTGATAAGGATTTAGTGGTTGAATAACCAACCTCCCTCTGATACCAATTAAAAGTGAGTGGATAAGATACTTACTACTCTAGAGGGGGGGGGGTGAATAGTGTATTCAAAAATTAAGGAGACTCTAAACACTTCTCTTAGATCTATTTGCAGAATATAAAAATAAAAGCTTTAAACCTAAAGCCTAACTGAGTGTAGTGAATAAAAGAGAAGATCACTTAATTTTCAGTTGAACTTTTATCCTAACACAGCAACTAGCAACCTAGTTAAAACTATCACAGCCACAGAGCA
The DNA here is from genome assembly GCA_039513925.1 of Platanthera zijinensis. Lineage (NCBI taxonomy): Eukaryota > Viridiplantae > Streptophyta > Magnoliopsida > Asparagales > Orchidaceae > Platanthera > Platanthera zijinensis. The sequence continues at coordinate 125,913,779 of CM077080.1, forward strand.
ATGATTAAAATAAGCAACAGACAACACAAGAGCTTTATAGTGGTTCCCCAATTAGGTACATCCACTCTCTTACCACCCTGGTAGGAATCCACTACAAGTTTTTGATCAGGTGCCCTGCCACCAGTACATCTGCTTCAGGTAGATCTAAAGACCCTTCAGGCTTTTGATCAGGTGCCTAAAAACCAAACACACGGGTTTTTGATCAGGTGTCCTGCCACCAATGGTTCACTTTTGAAGGGAGTAATAAACCTTTTACAGGAGGTTGAAAGAGAGAATTAAGATGTCTTCTCTGTGTTGAGAGAAGCTAGTGGATGGCTCTGAATATATCAAAGCTCCCTCTGGCTAAGAGAATGTCCAGGAAGATGCATTGCTTTAGGGTGTAGGATCTCCAAATTGCTTGAGAAGACTATTTGATGAAGCCTTGAAGAAGACTCTAGATTTTGAATGAATGTTCTTCTTCAGCAGCTTTTGCAATCTGGGACAGTTTGCAACAATGAATGTTCAGCAATCTGGGAGGTTTTTCTTCTTGAATGCTTGAACTCTGAGTATTGATTTTCCTAAAGACAGGATGAACTCAGGAAGAAGAAGAAGTTTTCTTTTCTTTTGAGATTTTCTGGTTCTGTGTCTGCTGAGACTTTTTATGTGTTATTCACTGTATTCTGAGTTGTGAGTGAGTATTTTTGTCTTTAGCCGACTGCTCTGATAATATAGAAACTTCTCTTCTTTTGAAAAACCTCGAGCCCTGCACTAGAAAAACTTTCCAAATAATAGGATAAAACAAAACAAGAAAACCTACACCTGCAATCTTTTCTGTCATTCCCAAAAAGGAATTAAGGATATTAAAAAATAACCTTTCAATTTGACTTTACAAATTGACATAGGAAACCAAGCCTAACGGCTATATTACAGCTGTAGAAAAGAACGATTTCCTCTGATAAAACAAACGACTTTATTCTTCCAAATCTCTCAATTAATGCAAAAGGAATATTGCAATTAAGCAAAAGAATATAAGCATTAAATTGAGCAGAATATACTGAATAAAATATGTCTTAAACAAGAGGAAATAAACCAATGATCAAATGAAATAACTATAGATAAAAGCAGACAGAAAGCATCGACTAGAGATCGAAGATAGTCGATCTGAACAAGCATATCGTCGACCTGAAGAAAACTGTCTTCACAGAAATCATCGACCAAGGCTACACGATCGTCGATCTAAATAAGCACATCGTAGACCCACTTCAAGGTTCATATAACTCTGACATCATTGATCATCAATCGAAGATCGTCGAGCGCCAATCGACTATCGTCGAGCACAATTCTACTTAACCATTTTCATTTCAATTCAATCTCAACTAATCTAACCTAAGAGTAGACTAACCTTTAGTCTAACCATTGACCATAGATAATTCTTGGGTCAATTAAGCCTAATTGAGATGACATGGCCCAAATCAAAACTAGGGAACCAACAAAATGTTAAGCTTGATAGGTAAAAGGAGTTTGAGCGCGAGTCTTTTATAGATGGTGTCATATATGCGCTAGTTTGTTTGCAAATAAAGGAAGATAGATCATCTTTCGAGAACTTACCGCTAACGTTGAAGACCCTATTAGAGAAATTTAAGGATGTTTTCCCAAATGACTTACCGCCTGAGTTACCCCCCATGCAGTACATTCAATACGAGATTGATTTCATTCCGGGTTCCTTATTGCCAAATCTTCCCCATTATCGACTAAACCCCTCCACACACTTATAGTTGCAAAAAATAATTTGGGATTTTCTAAGTAAGGGGTTCATTCGTCATTGTAAGAGTCCTTGTGTTATACCCGTATTATTTGTCCCTAAGAAATATGGTTCTTGGAGGATGTGTGTAGATTATAGGGCCATCAATAAAATAAGTGTTAAATATAGGTTTCCCATCCCTCGATTGGACGACTTATTGGACATTTTAGTCGGGGCCATGATTTTTCCAAGTTAGATCTTAAGAGTGGCTACCATCAAATCAGTATTAGGGAGGGAGATGAGTGGAAGACGGCATTTAAATCAAAGGATAACTCTATGAGTGGTTGGTACTCGGGTAAGGGCTCACTAATGGCCCGGGTACATTTTTGAGGTTGATGGCCTAAGTGTTCAAGCTTATTTAGGAAAATTTGTATTTATTTACTTTGATGATATCCTAGTCTTTAGCTTCACACCGAACGATCATGAGTCTCACTTGAGGACAGTACTTACCACATTGCGTATGGAAAAATTATTTGTTAATCTTTAGAAATATTCATTTAATGTTCTGTATGTGGAGTTCCTAGGTTATATTGTAAGTTCGGAGCGCACCCATGTTGATCCTAAGAAGCTCCAAGCCATCAAGGATTGGCTGGAACCAACTAATATACGGGATGTTCGGAGTTTTAATGGATTAGCTACTTTTACAGCTGATTTATCAAGGATTTTAGTAGTATCACGACACCAATCACGGATTGCATGAAGAAAGGAGATTTACGTGGACTAAATCACACGCCAAAGCATTTGAAATAATTAAATCCCGAATGTCGGAAGCTCCTCTTTTACAATTACCAGATTTTAATAAAAATTGTCTTGTGACGCGTCTGGAGTCGGTATTGGTGGTGTCTTGAGTCAAGAGGGACATCCTATTGGATACTTTATTGAGAAACTCTCGGGACCAAAATTAAATTATTCTAATTATGATAGAGAGTTTTATGCGGTTATTCGGTGTCTACATCATTGGCGACATTATTTGATCTCTAAGGAATCTGTTATTTTATCCGACCATGAAGAGTTGAGGTTTATTAATTCCGAAAATAAAGTTAGCACACAACATGCTAAATGGGCCTCCTATGTTAAGGATTATACCTTTATAATTAAATATCTTAAGGGAACTCTTAATCGTGTGGCGAATGCTCTTAGTCGTGTCTCCTTATTGTTGTTTACGTTAGAGGTAAAAGTGATTGGTTTTGAAAGAATAAAGGATGAGAATGTTAATTGACCGGATTTCAAAGACATCTATTATTCCACTCAAAACAACTCTCCCACTACCATTTCAGCATATTATATACGTGATGGTTATTTATTTAAACATTCGAAGCTTTGTATTCGTCAATTTTCCCTTCGGCATTTCATTGTACGGGAGTTACATAGGGGTGGACTAGGTGGACATTTTGGGCGAGATAAGACCATTACATTAGTAGATGATAAGTTCCACTGGCAAGGCCTTAAATTTACGGTTAATAAAATTGTGGGAAGTTGTCACGCGTGTGTCAATTAGCAAAAGGTAATAAAGCGAATGCGGGACTTTATACCCCTCTTCCGATTCCTTCCATTCCCTGGGAAGATGTTAGTATGGACTTTATCCTAGGCCTACCAGTCACGTTTAGACGTCATGATTCCATTCTAGTTGTAGTAGATCAATTTTCTAAAATGGCCTATTTTATTGTGTGTAGTAAGACAGATGATGCGTCAATAGTAGAGAAATTATTTTTTAAGGAATTTGTTGGGCATAGGGGCATTCCAAAAATGATAGTGACCGATAGAGATGTAAAATTTACTAGCTATTTTTGGAAGATCCTGTGGAGAATTATGGGCACCAAACTATTCTTTACTTCGTCCTACCATCCCCAAACAAATGGGCAAATAGAAGTGGTAAACAGAAGTTTGGGGTGTTTACTTTGTTGTCTTATGGGTGACCACAAGGGTACATGGGACCTCATCCTTCCCAATGCTCAGTTAGTGTACAACAACTCAAAAAATTGGTTCACAGGTTTATCACAAAATGAGATCGTGCACATATATACAGCCCCAGTGCCACTTGACTTGATTCCATTACCGCCATCTTATAAGTCAAGTCAATTTTCACAGGATTTTTCCTCTCATATTTATAATTTGCATAAACACATATATGAAGCACTAACCACACAATATGCATTTTATCAAGTTCATGCTAACGTACATAAAAGAGAGTCTCACATTAAGGTTGGTGATTTAGTGTTGGTGTGTCTCGTCCCTGAACGGATGCCTTCAGACACTATAAAAAAGTTGGTGAATCGACGAGCTGGACCTTTTTGGATTTTAAAGAAATTAGGAGAAAATGCATATTTTTTGGAGTTACCCACTGATTAGAGAATTTTCCCTATTTTTAATGTTTCTGATTTAACGCAATATGTTTCTCCACCACATGAATTATCTAACTATCTGTTTGGTTCCAATGTATTTTCTAATGGGTTGGGGGGTGAGTTTATTTCTAGATCGCTCTCTCCATCGGTCTCCAATGGAGTTACGTTGACTGTTTATGAAGAAACATTTCTTCCTTTATTTCCTAATGCTTTTCCCAAGTTTCCCACGACCACCTTTTTACTAAATAGGATCATCAAGGATGAAGTCCTTTTCCTCTCCAAGTGGTGATAATCGTCGCTACTTGATTCGTTTGCGTGATCATCCGGACTCCGATGACTCTTGGCTTCCGGAATCGGAGGTGGCTCTCTTGGATGATGCTCTTCTACGCCAGTACCTGCATGCCAACTCATCGGTGATGAGTCCTTTTGAGTCGAGGAGGATTGATGGAGACGATGGCCCCAACAATATGAAGAAGGCGACGACATGCTTACTTAAGATTTTTCCCCATCTCAAGTCAAAGACTTGCAGCACCGTGGTGATCTTGTGGAGCGACGCTACAATCTCCTCCCTTGGCGATAGTCCAACTTTTAATATTTTATTTTCTTTTATTTGAAGAGTGTTTTATTTCATTTATTTCATCATTAAACATTGGGAGTGTTTAATTTTATTTATTTGGGCTGCATGTAGACTAACCATATGGTGAGCCTATATAAGGCCATGCAATGTAATTTTTGATTAAGTTGAATGAAAGCAAATTGAAACCCTAATTCCTCCTCTTGAGAAATTCCCTCCTCTCTCCCTCTTAATAATTTCGGCCTCACCTCTGTCCTCTCTCCAAACTGCCGACGCCCTCCTCCCTCCCAAAATCCGGCCATCACTCCTCCTCCTCTCTTCCAAGGAATTTCAGCCAACCTTCAAAACCGCCACCTTTTCTCCCTCCTTCCTCCATCATAATTTTCCTCCACCACCACCCTCAAGCCGCAACATCTCCAACCCGAGCGGCCACCACAAGCCAAACCCGACCATCTCCATAAAACCGAAACCCGACCGCCCTCTTCCTTGCAATACCCACCTGCCACCGAAATATCCTTTGGTGGATCTCGACCAAGGTGTGACGTGACGAAGGCGGATGAGTTTCATCTCCATCCAGTGTGACTCCTGCGAAGCCGTTGAAGGACGATCCAGAAAATAGTGAGTCAGAATCATCCATTCTGAATGGGTAACGAAAACTTCTACCTACAAGTGTTTCTTCATTTACTAGATTTTTTATTGTGGTGACAAACTTTAGCATTGACTCTTGATAGCCTTAGAATAATCGTGGATTTCTTCAATCAATTTTGTCGTCTATCTTGAATGATTTAATTTTTGAGAGGTTTAATGAACCTTCGTTTTCTTTTTGTTGGGCGAGATCTACCATTTTTCGAATCATGATTTATGGTAGATCTCTTTGGGTACAGCCTTCGCTCGATCGGACCGGGTGGCTCCTTTTAGCCAGAAAGAATATTGGCATATAGCCTTTTATTCGATCCTAATTGTTTTGGCTACCCGTACATTAGCATCTACTTGATATAATTGCATTCGGTGTGCGCTGCATTTGAAAAATTGTGCGGGTGTAGAATTTTATCGTTGAGAGGCAATCGTGTTTAGTCCATCGTCTTTACGGTGTCAACGTGTGGGCCTACATCACTGGGTCTATCAAATCCTAAATAGTGGAAGCTATAAAAATGACTAAGTATATAGGCGTTGAGTGATTTCAACTCTCTTAATGCCATGCGACATAATTAGTCGAGTATTACTGCCTAAGCTACAGAGTTTATGTCAAAGAAAAATAAGCTATGTCTAGATGCATTGAGTGAAGCCAGTTCACTCAATGTCATACTGATTGTGTCAACGTCATAGAAGATTGACTAAAAAATTCATCTAAGTCCACAAGCATTGAGTGAAGCCAGTTCACTCAATGCCAGATGACAAAAACCTTTGAGTCAAGCTCTAGCAGTCAAAGCCAAGGGGAAAGAGTGAAATAGAAAAATGGCTAAGTACAAAAGCATTGAGTGACGAAGCTACACTCAATGCTCTCAACATCATGCAGTGGAGTAGTTGTAGCTAAGTACAAAAGCGTTGAGTGATGAAGCTACACTCAATGTTCTCAATGCCAAAGAGAGAAAGCTTTGAGTGTAGTCAACACACTCAATGTCTTCATGTAGAGCAAAAATTTTTTAAGTCCAAAATCGTTGAGTATAGTCAACGCACTCAATTCCTTCATGCATACCTGAATTTTTATAAGTCAAGAATCATTGAGTGTAGCCAGTTCACTCAACTCTCTCAATTCCTGGACAAGCTGAGAAGTTGACTAAGTTAAAAAGCGTTGAGTGCAGCTTACTCGCTCAATGCCTAGTAGAGCTGAAAATTTCCTAAGTCCAGATTTATTGAGTAATGCTTGTTCACTCAACGCACTCAATGCCTGGGTACTTGTCTGAAATTTTCTAAGTCCATAATGGCTGACTTCAGCAAAGTAAACAAAAAGTCAACAAAATTTAAAATGACTAAGGAAGAGCTGTAATCCATTACTAACGGCGCCGTCAGTCTCATTATGTTAAACTAAGGATATAATCAGCCATTAAAACATTGATACGTGGCAATCAACTCGATGAATGACTGGATTAGAAATTGAGGATGAGATTTGGATCAAATTAACATTTTGACATAACAATTCATTTCACAAAAAGAGGAGCGGGAGTTCGTCTTCTTCCCCTGCCATTGTTGCAGAGATAAGAACTTCAATTCGACAAATCTGAAGAGTCTCTGAGTTAGCTGCGGCAATCATCATATACTACTGCAAGATCAGAGGATTACTCTGAGGAAGAAAAATCAGTCTAGGCAAGCCCTAGCAAAAGTTGCTTCTCGATTCAAGCAGAGCCAAATCATAATATCAATCTCTGGATCGAGGAAGAAGAAATCTGATATGGGTTTTTCTCAGGACAGAAGGAAAGGCAGATAAATTGAATTATGCCTTATAGGTTAGCTGATCGAAGACAATCATTCACATTATTTCCTCCTTCATCAGCAAGATTAAAATCAATATTTTGAGTAACTTCCAGCACAAGTAGCAGATCATTGAAAATTGTCTTTCTTGTTACTGAGAAGAAGATAGAGCTGAGATTCACTCGGCTCAGGAAGCAGTTGATTCAGAGAACAAAATCTCTTGATTCAAATTTATTTTAATCTTTCAAATAATATGGATCTGTTCAAGATCTGTGTTGCAAGGCCTAGATTTTATAGGCTGTGTATGGATCTATGAGATCAGTATTGTAAAGCCTAAGTTATATAGGCTGAGAGTAGGATCAAGTGTAGGATTTGTGTGTAAAGGCTGATCTCCCAGCCTGTGTTGAAGGGAATTTGTGTCTGTATTAGGTGATCAGGTGACTACTATATGGTGGTGCTGAGTGCCTGTTTTATAAGTCTTAGTGGAGACTGAGTGATCCAGTGGGATCGTGTTGTAATCTTTTAGGAGCCAAGTGAGAGAGGAAGTTGTCTACCTAAATCACCTAGAGGGGGGTGAATAGGTGAGATGTGCGTCTATTTGCGGAATAAAAAAAATTAAGGAACCAGCACAGCACAATACCAAGCAATCACAGACAACAAATGATTTATAGTAGTTCCCCAACCTTGGGTACATCTACTTCCCTCACCAATCTAGTAAACCACTAGACTTGGCTACTCCACTATCTCAGATCAAAACGATCCTACAACTCGGAACAACGTTCCTACAAAAACTCGATCCCAACTGGATCTACACTCGGAAGAAAACCTTCCTACAAATCTCGATCCAAACCGGATCTACAGAACTCGGAGTCAAGACTCCTACAAGAATAAAAGATGTATACAAAAATATACAAACAGAGATATTCAGATCTGGATCTTCAATCCTTTCTTCCTTCTTCAGAGTCAGGGCTCAGCAGAAAATAGATCGAGGAAGACAAAGCGAAATCTCTTGGATCTGAAAAACTAGAATCAGCAAGATCAAGAGTTGGATCTGTCGATTGAGAATAGCTTGATCTTCTGAAACTTCTTGTCTGAATCCTTGGATCGGAGAAGACCGACAACGAAGAAGATGAACAGGAATATGTCGGCGTGAACTTGACGGCTTCCCGATGCGAGCGATAGAAATTAGATTCAGAAATACTTCTTCTTAGGGTTTGTCGATTTGACAAGACCTATTTATAGGACTTCTGTAACGGTCAATACTTAAACAAGTACACGTGGACCAATCAAATTAGAGGATTTGAAATAACCCGCAAAGTCTGGACTTAGAAAAATTCTTCCTGTAAATTGACATACACTAGTGTATCAATGAACTACTCGAGTATCAGGAGAGAGAGACATACTCGAGTAAGCACGAGTCCAGGACTTAGAAAATAATCTATGAAAAACCAGACTACTCGAGTATGGTATAAACTACTCGAGTATCCTGAGCAACCTACTCGAGTATCTGGAAGAACTGACTCGAGTAACCTGAGCAACCTACTCGAGTATCTGGTAAATACATACTCGAGTATTTCAGTTGAACTACTCGAGTAAGTCGATCCACTCGAGTATATAAATTTAACTACTCGAGTAAGTCGATCTACTCAAGTATATAAATTTAACTACTCGAGTACTTGACTTTGGTCTACTCGAGTATATTAGTTTAACTACTCGAGTATATAGATAACCACTCGTGTAGGAACACTTAGGCAAAATTCCGAGAGAGGAAAAAACTAGATACTCGAGTAAGTGAAAGCATCTACTCGTGTATCATAGTATCTACTCGTGTATGTTCTTTGGACTACTCGAGTATATCCAAAGAACTACTCGAGTATATGACTTGGAATAATTTCTCCCTTGGAAATCCATTTCTCCTACTAATGATCAGCAACACTTCAAGGTCCCATGAGTTCAAATGCTTGTGAAGTGAAGTGTATCCCAATAGAGAGGCTACACATGGGTCAACACCATGGATCACACAATGAGGGATTACATTGTATGGTCCTGTGCTAGGTGACCCACTGTAGACTGACATTGGTTTACACTTGACAATAGAGTCCTGCAAGCACATCTAAACAAGTACATCAAATACAACAACAATTCATTTTAGTTTTAGGAGGACTTCTTCAAATTAAGGTCATTGTGGAAACAAGACCCAACAATCTCCCCCTATTTGAAGAAGTCAGAACACCATCTACTAAATTGAATTGCCAGAGATATTAAAACAATATGACGTAAAAGAGAATGCATTGACTTACATTTCTTAACTAGAATTGCTTTGCATTTCTCCCCTTACTGAAATCTTCATTTGGATTTGCATTTTCTTTTCCCCTTTTTTTTCATCTCTATAAACCATTTCCTTTTGCTCTCCCCCTTTCTGACCTCTTTAAATAGGGGACTACTAGAAACTCCCCCTTAATCTTCTAGTTCCAAGAATTTTCTGGAACAACTACTTGTCCAATTGCCAGATAAGAATTTTATTAGCCTATGGACATACCTGCATAAACAAGATTAGAATCCCTTAGGAGCCCAAACAAGATTGGGTCCTAGGTCTTTTGTTAGTATCCTCCCCCTATGAGAGTTAACATTATGAGTGGTCTTTCTCACATTATCAACTTGAGGAGTTAAAACATAGCTGGGATTAAACCAGCAATCTATGGCGAAGTGACCAACCTTGCCACAACACCAACAGTTAAACCTGTTGTACCTTCTCTTATTTTCTTGCTTTACCTTATGGATGGGGGTTCTAGCAAGAGCAACTGACTTGGAGGAGGAAGCCTCATGATTGCAACAGGTACATGGCTTCCTTGTCTCCTTGGCCTTTGTTACACCAGTTTTAGCTTTCGGTGTCTTCTTCTTATTTGGCCCATGATTGTAAGGATCATATTTCAGTAAGGCAACGGTTTGGCTTGGGAAGGCCTTGCCTTTACCTTTGGCTGATTTATGTCCTATACTACTATTTTTTTCAAAGGAGGTTTCTCCATTAGTGATTGGAAGCACAGTTGTAGGCATGGTGAGAGTTTCAACCAGCTTTCGTTCAATGACTAGCTTTGCTTCCAATTCATCCAGGAGAAAATCTTTATGATTTACTAATTCAGTAAAGTCTTTGATTTCCTCCTTCAAAGATTGAACTTCATCTCTGAGAGGGGTCATTTGGTCAATCTCCTCCCTCAGATTTGATTCCACCTCTTTGAGGGATGCAATCTCTTTTGATTGCGATTTGACTACCTTCCGGCATTTGTCAAATGCAGTCAATAAGACTTGATACTGGTTTACCAATTCAAAATCATCCTCCCCAGAAGAGTAGCCATCATGACCATTTGAGTCAGAATCTGAGGCAGAAAGAGGTGTGTGAGAATTTACCTTCCCGGTATATGAGGAGTTACCGTTGTCTTTGTCCTCTTGGTCAGAAAAAGTCATAAGCCCGAAGTAGGCTTCTTCATCCGCACTTGACTCAAATGAGTCAGAGTCACTGAGGGTCTTTGGCTTTTTGGCAATGAAGCTTCTTTCTTTCTTCCTTTTCCCTTGAGGGGAATTCTTTTCTATGCCTCTTCCTTCTTTCTTCTTCAGAGGGCACTTAGTGCTTATATGCCCTGGCTTACTGCAGGAATAACAAACAACGTTAGAAGAAACATGTTTGTTCGATTTAGATTTATACCTGTCATGTCTGCTGTGACGATCGCCATCAGGACGTGATCTTCTGGACGAGGAATCATTTTCTCTCATTTGTTTCTTATTGCTAAGAAACTTCTTGAATTGTCGGGAGAGAAGATGAAACTCTTCATCTGATGAATCTGAGCCTGAGGTGCTTGGCTCGGACTCTTCTTCTTCATAGTCTCCTTGAGTGGAAGCAGCTTTGGCCTTCCTTGAGCTGTCTGCCCTTAGAGCAACTGACATATCTTGGGATGAGGGCCTGTTGCACTCTTCTTCAGCTTTTCTATTATTGATTTGAAGCTCATATGACATAAGCTTTCTGAAGAGGTTCTGAGGGTCAGTCTCTGCTAATCTTCCAAACTCTCTGATGGCACATATCTTGTTGTCCCAATCCTTTGTCAAGGATCTTAGGAACTTGTCGTTTAGTTCACCATCTGTGAATACTCTGCCGTAGTTCCTTAAACCATTGACAATCTTGAAGAAATTTTCATATGTGTCAGCAATAGCTTCCTTTGGTCCTTGCTTGAAGGCTTCATACTTCTGATTAAGAAGGGATCTTCTATCATCCCTTACTTCTTCTGTACCTTCCATCAAGATAATTAGAGATCTCCACATTTCCTTGGCAGATTGGCAGTGAATGAGGTTTTGCAACATAGAATCATTGACTGCACTTGCGATGATGTTCTTGGCTTTCTTGTCTAAAGAGACAAGTGCAATCTCATTCTTATCAAGATCCATCAACTTCTTTGGCACCTCCTTTGTAGGATCACTAATGGAGGCAATCATAGGGATATAAGAGCCTTCCTCCACTATCATGAATAAGCGGGGGTCAACAGCTTCCATGTAAAGTTTTATTCTCTCTTTCCACATGGGAAAGTTTGCCTTATTGCACACTGGGAGCTTAGAAAAATCCTTGGCTCTGTCCATGCTTGAAACTTCTCTAAAGACAACTCGGGTAGGATCAGATCAAGGTGTTAACCTTTTAACGATCAACCTCCCCCTCTGATACCAATTGAGAGAGGAAGTTGTCTACCTAAATCACCTAGAGGGGGGTGAATAGGTGAGATGTGCGTCTATTTGCGGAATAAAAAAAATTAAGGAACCAGCACAGCACAATACCAAGCAATCACAGATGACAAAAGATTTATAGTGGTTCCCCAACCTTGGGTACATCCACTTCCCTCACTAATCTAGTAAACCACTAGACTTGGCTACTCCACTATCTCGGATCAAAACGATCCTACAACTCGGAACAACGTTCCTACAAAAACTCGATCCCAACTGGATCTACACTCGGAAGAAAACCTTCCTACCAATCTCGATCCAAACCGGATCTACAGAACTCGGAGTCAAGACTCCTACAAGAATAAAAGATGTATACAAAAATATACAAACAGAGATATTTAGATCTGGATCTTCAATCCTTTCTTCCTTCTTCAGAGTTAGGGCTCGGCAGAAAATAGATCGAGGAAGACAAAGCGAAATCTCTTGGATCTGAAAAACTAGAATCAGCAAGATCAAGAGTTGGATCTGTCGATTGAGAATAGCTTGATCTTCTGAAACTTCTTGTCTGAATCCTTGGATCGGAGAAGACCGGCGACGAAGAAGATGAACAAGAATATGTCGGCGTGAACTTGACGGCTTCCCGATGCGAGCGATAGAAATTAGATTCAGAAATACTTCTTCTTAGGGTTTGTCGATTTGACAAGACCTATTTATAGGACTTCTGTAACGGTTAATACTTAAAAAAGTACACGTGGACCAATCAAATTAGAGGATTTGAAATAACCCGCAAAGTCTGGACTTAGAAAAATTCTTCCTGTAAATTGGCATACACGAGAGTATCAATGAACTACTCGAGTATCAGGAGAGAGAGACATACTCGAGTAAGCACGAGTCCAGGACTTAGAAAATAATCTGTGAAAAACCAGACTACTCGAGTATGGTATAAACTACTCGAGTATCCTGAGCAACCTACTAAAGTATCTGCAAGAACTGACTCGAGTAACCTGAGCAACCTACTCGAGTATCTGGTAAATACATACTCGAGTAATCAGCTTAACTACTCGAGTAAGTCGATCCACTCGAGTATATAAATTTAACTACTCGAGTAAGTCGATCCACTCGAGTATATAAATTTAACTACTCGAGTACTTGACTTTGGTCTACTCGAGTATATTAGTTTAACTACTCGAGTATATAGATAACCACTCGTGTAGGAACACTTAGGCAAAATTCCGAGAGAGGAAAAAACTAAATACTCGAGTAAGTGAAAGCATCTACTCGTGTATCATAGTATCTACTCGTGTATGTTCTTTGGACTACTCGAGTATATCCAAAGAACTACTCGAGTATATGACTTGGAATAATTTCTCCCTTGGAAATCCATTTCTCCTACTAATGATCAGCAACACTTCAAGGTCCCATGTGTTCAAATGCTTGTGAAGTGAAGTGTATCCCAATAGAGAGGCTACACATGGGTCAACACCATGGATCACACAATGAGGGATTACATTGTATGGTCCTGTGCTAGGTGACCCACTGTAGACTGACATTGGTTTACACTTGACAATAGAGTCCTGCAAGCACATCTAAACAAGTACATCAAATACAACAGCAATTCATTTTAGTTTTAGGAGGACTTCTTCAAATTAAGGTCATTGTGGAAACAAGACCCAACACCAAGATTTTGGAGAAGTGCCTTTTCTAACATACTGTTAGAAAGGCGGGAGGGATAGTAGATGTACCCATATACTGGGGAACCAGTATAAATATCTGGTGTGCTGTGTGTTATTTTCTTGAAAGCAGAACTAACCAAGTAAAGAAGGACCTAAAATAGTAAAAGGTTTTAAAGAACATAAAAATACCTTAATAACCTATTCACCCCCCTCCCCTCAAGGTAATTAGCTACCCTTGTATTCAAAAGCTTTCAGATGTCATCCATGATCCTTAACGGTTCAGTCAAGGCACACACAACTTCGAGATACTATTAGGCGCTATCACGATACCACATGCTGTATTTCCACGATCATGCACGTCCACCATTCTCTCGACACAATCAACATGGGGTGGCACACGTGGAAGCACGAGATGATACCGCACACAGTATCGAGATACTGCATGTAGTAGCGAACTTTCATATAAATTGCTGGACTTATACAAATTTCGGGTACACACCTCTAGGGGATTTCATTCCCTTGCATTCTTATATAGAGATCTCTGAAACTAGAAAAACTCCCATATTCCCAAGAAAGTTCAAGAGCGAAGAAGAGACTGTTCGTGCACTTCAACTCCCTCTATCTTCGTAAGCATTCACCGTCTTCTTCAGAGCTCATTACCAGAGGGAGTTTTAATATTAGTTTTCATATTTTATAATCTTTTTTCTTCATTGTAATCGATAGTAAAATTATCTTCTTGTGAGTGGAGACTAGACCCTTATGTTGTTTAGGGGGAAGTAGCTGCCTTATTAGCAACAAGTTTATCGTGGAGAGATCTAGGGGAGGCTAGTGGCTTTATCTAGGGAGAGATAGGCTATAGCCGGCCGATCCTTGGGAGAAATATTTGTGAATTCACTAAAAGAGGATTTATTCTTGTAGCCTCGATTTCAAGCTTCATTGAAATCACTTCTTATGTCTATCATTCTTTGTGAAATGAAAAGTATCTGTTTTACTTTTAAATGTGTCCTTTATGTATTGTTGTTTCAACAAAGTAGTTTGAAAGAAAATTCATCTTAGTTGATTTTACTATTTTGTCTAGGTCATAAAGTTATAATAAAACATAAAAATCCCTTATTCACCCCCCCCCCTCTATGGGCGCCTCAAGATCCAACATGGTCAGCCGCTTAGAATATAAAAAGATTTCTCATAAGAGATGGATGACTAAAATCATACCCCTGATGTAAAATCCCCCCTTCCGATAATTGAGCATGGCTAAGAGGAAATTTTATGCCTAGAATCGCCAACTTGCGGTGACACCAACTAATAGATTTTTCATCACTACAAGATGTTGATCCTACCGGCTAAAACAAACATACCTGTCAACCATAGTACATGTAAGAAATATGTAAACCAAACCACTATCCACATCACACACACACACACACACACTTATATATATATATATATATATATATATATATATATATATATATCAAAGTTGTCCACAAATGAGATACAAAAATGAAATGATAGGGGCGAAGCTCGGTACAATAACTAATAATGGATTAAGCCTGGTACATCATCTCTCTCAAAACTAACACATGAAAGAATCTCAAAACATCAACTCACATATGTTCGTGGTAGAGTCGTGGTGCGAGGCATCAGCTCCTCAAGTATAGCCATCCTTGCTTACGGGTCCTCCTAAACATCGTGTTGCTGTTCCAGCTCCTGGTGCCCTTTGTGCTCCTAGTGATACGGTCGCATTTGACTGTTATTCATAAAGACTACTTTGTTTTGTCCTCCCTCCCCTCGCGAATCCTAGACACCCAGCGGTAGTGAGAAAGTAGAAGGATAATAAAGAAGAGTATATACAAAGCAGGTGATAGAGGCCTATCTAGTAGGGTATAGTAGTAGTGTATGAACATTAAGGCTATGCTAGCATTTCTACTATAAAGTAGAGCAAAAGTAAAGTAAGCAGGGAGTGCAATAAAAAAAGTAGTTGTTGCTATCTACCATCACAAAAAATATTATTTAACTTATATTAATGCTCATATAAATTTATAAGTTAAAGATCGGATATATAAAAGAGCTTATACTAATTTATATAATAAAGATCTTATTGTATGCAGTGTTAATGTGTGCTTTGTCATCCAATTCTTATGTTATGATTTCATAAAATTCCAACTCACACACAGTCTGTGCGCATAGACCTTTAGTTCCCGCTTTTTGGAGGGTAGCAAGACTCTAAGGTACACACCATCATGGCTATGGGGGTAGTGAAGCAAGCATCTCCACTCCTAGGCAAGTATGCACACTACCAGACCTATACCTCTCGTACACCTTTATACACGTCACAGGTGCACTCTAGAGTCCCAACATACTATTGCTGGAATCCACCAATATTTAATGTTTAAGTGAAAGGTCATTAGGGAAACGTATCAAGACACCAACAAAGTTTCCCTCTAGACCTCTACATGCCAATTCAATGAACTCCTTATTGGTGTGATGAGTAGGGCAGTATAAAAGACCCACTACATCAATATTCACATGCAAATGTATCACCCTCTCAATACACCACAGATCCTCTAACTCTCGGGCATATCCAGTCCTCCAAGTCATAACTAATTAAAAGATCTTATTTTCAAGGTAGCTAGCTACCTAGAGGGGGGAGGGGTGGATAGGTTTTGTCTAAGTCTTTTGAATTTCTTTTGTTTCTTCTTAAGTTACTTTGTGATTGAATAGATGAAAGCTTTTAAGAACCTGCAAATAAAAAACAATCACAGAAAAGCACACAAGTATTTTATAGTGGTTCCCCAAAATTATGGGTACATTTACTCTCCTCCCACCTTGCTAACTTCCTATTAGTCAAGGCACTTCTCTAAAAAAATTCTCTAAAGAGCTTACACCTCAGATCCCTCAGGATATCTCAGTCTCCTCCAATAATTACCCCTGAGCCACAAGGACATACACTTAGTGATACAAGTATCACCTACCTCAGGCAATTAAGCCCTACCACTCAGGATGTAACATCCCATGTTACTTCTAGGCCCCTTAACTTAGATTGGGTTAGGCATGGAGTGGGTGATAGGGATATTTAGCTAGGTTGACCATAGTAGGTGAGTGAAACCATGTGGGGCTCACCATAGGGCCCAAGTAAACCTAAGTCAAATTAGCCTAAATAGGGACCCTAGCCACACCATGACCCCACCACATTGCCCTAACCCGAAAATAGTCTTAGTGGACCATAAGGCATGTCACTAGGTCAACCCCTTTGGCCCTAGTTGACCAAAGTCTACCCTAGCCCTATTTGGGTCAAACTCATACCTTAATGCCCAATTAGCCTTAGTGGGGCACACCCTTGACCCAACCCAAGTTGGGAGGTGCCACTAGGCTCATGACTTTTATGTGGGGTCAGCCCACTCATCATGTTGACCAAGTCAACTCAAAAAGTCAACTTGGTCAACATGAGGCCTAAAGGAGGGAAAATTAACCTAAGCCATATTTCTTTGGGCTAAGCCCACCAAGCATGGCCCATTATCAGCCCAAGGACTAAAATACCAGCCCTACCCCTCTGAAATAGGAGAGAGAATACATGCATGGGGGTATTTTGGAGAAACCACCCAAAAAGAGGAGAGAGAAAAGGTGAAATTAAGAGGAGGAGGCCACATGGCTCCTTCTCTTCAGGCATGACTTGTTGGCAGCCCTCCTTAGAGCTATTAGGAGGAGGTGAGAAGCTGAGGGCCACTTGGCAGCCATGGTCGATACAACCAAGGCTCCAAACCAAGCTTGCTTTGGTTATATCTCCCCATATACCCCACCTCAGTCCAAACCAGCCTCACCATCAGCTTCAGTGAGTGGAAACGAGTGGAGAACGAGTCCTGAAGCAAAGATTTTGGTGAAGAATCGAGAATTTGAGCAGGAGATCGCCGGAGCAGCTCGGCCATGGCAAACCGCCGCCACACTCGCCGCCAAGGCTCGAACCAGATTTGTTTCACTTCCCCTCTACTCGTGCTAGCTTCTTAGATCCATTAGGAGAGATATCAGGCTCAATTTTGTCCGATGCCATGCGAGAAAGTGCGCATATTCCCAAGCTTTTCTTCCCGCTCGGGATCTCCGGAGGAGTCACCTCTGGCAGCCTCACTGCCGGGAAATGCTAGCCCCCACCTTAGTCAATGGGGTGGCGACATCCGCCGGCGGTGGTGGTGGTGGCTCAGTTGGCCGTAAAATGGCAGACAAGTTGACCCTGCACAAATCAATCCCAGCCATTTGCTGGAGGAAGGGGATGTACCGATGTCATCGTTTTGTTGCTTTAGGATTCGTGCAAATCATATTCCTATAGTTTATAAATTAATGAAATTAAATTAAATTTCTGTCACATTATTTTAGTGACCACGCATGTCAAATATAGGGCTCTTAGAGTCATTTCCAGAACATGAACCCTAAATGAACTTTGTATCCTATTGTCTTAACTTTAATATGGCACTATAAACATCAAATTTGGTACAATATTTGCATGTATGGCTATTTTCCTAGGACTGGTCCTAGATT
The DNA here is from genome assembly GCA_039513925.1 of Platanthera zijinensis. Lineage (NCBI taxonomy): Eukaryota > Viridiplantae > Streptophyta > Magnoliopsida > Asparagales > Orchidaceae > Platanthera > Platanthera zijinensis. Next base: position 125,931,785 of record CM077080.1, read on the forward strand.
AGGGCAGAATTTCAAAATGATGCCCAAGTCAAACCAGTCATCCAAATGACCCAAAAGTTTGGGTGCATGCATGTGTAGGGCTTATTTAACCCCTATACAAAAATGAGAATTTTTGGGAAAACATTTTCTACAATTTTTACTAAAATACCCAAAATAAAATAAATGAAATATTTTGAGTTGTGGGACTCCAAATGGCCCCAACTTTTGGTGGCATGTCCTTAGGGACATTATAAGGGTATGTGTAAAATTTCAGCCATGTTGGACCATTGCATGTTGGGTAAACCCACTTGCATGTGTTGGCTAGTTATAGGCTTGGTGTGCATTTAGCCTAAAATGAAATCATGTGTATTCAGCCAACTTGAAACATTCAAAAATCATGATTTTCATTATAGAGACACATGAGGGTGTAATACACCTCTCATAGTAATAATGGGATTTTAGGAACAAAAATCCCATTTTTTAAATTTTTTAAAATTTGGTCCTTTTGAGGAAATATAATTTAAAATAGGTTTACCCTTATTATAAAATGTCCAAATTTTGTTGAGGACTAAGGAATGACATAATAAACAATATAAATAAATTATATCTCTATTAGATTAAGTTTAAGTAGTTTAAGGAGCAAAATGACCATTTTACCCTTATGGAATTTGTGTAGAAATGATGGGTATATTCCTTTGAAAAGTCTGAGAAAATTTATATTGCTGTAATTTAATGTTTCATACCTTGTGCAATTATTTCAGAATTTTTGGATGCAAAATAATGTACTTAGGCCCCATAATGGCATTTTGGTAAATAACTAAAACTGATCTTTTGATAGGCCATTTCAACCTAAATGTAAATGGAAATCTGGACATAGTATTATTTCATTATTATCAAGGCTCTATAATTTAACTAGTATTTTTGAGATAACATTCCTTAAACATCATTTGGAAAATGACAATAATTTGAATTTTTTATTAATTAAGGAATAAATGGAAATACTTAAAGGAAAATTATGATTCTTGGAAAACAGTGATCTTTCTCCATAGTATAGGTCAGGGAAATTTATTTTATCATTAAGATTATAACTTATGATATTTCATGTGTAAAATGACCTGAAGAATTAATTGAATGAATTAATTAATGGTGTAATTAATTTGGAAAAATTATGGAAATCATCATGGTCATCATATAGGTCCATACCACTCTAGGATAAATAATTTGAGGAAAACGGCTAAAGGAATTAGAGGGTCACATTTATGGGTGGTATTGGGGACATGGGTAAGAGTATAACACCAATGTTCATTCTAGAAGGGCCATCAGGGAGTAATATGATAAACAAGCAAGGTAAGGATCTTAGTAGAGGAAATAACCCTAGTTGGTCTCCTAGAGGATTCACTAATCATGTGTGGAAGAGTTCAAGTCCATGATAGCAACAATAACGGGGATCGGCGGAAGACCGCCGCGCTCCTAATAACACCTAAAGTAACAATGAGAGTTGGGCAATAATACTGAGTAGACACTAATAAAAATAATTATCCTTTCGAAAGGGAACTTTGGGATTGTCATCCCATCTTGGTTCTTAGTGCCTTCGAGACCCCTTCAATTGGCATACCTTGGGCAGTCCTGGGATTAACCCTAAACTACTAAGTTTAATATTTCGTAGACCAGAATAGTACACTAGGCTAAGAGGAGTGATACTCATGCTCACCCGTATAGGGTTAGAGGGTTGTGAAATGAGATTAGAGACATGCTCACCCGTGATGGGTTGAAGGAAATTATACTTGATATTATATACTCACTCGTGATGGGTTGGAGGGATTCAGGACAGGTTAGTCCTGTGAGCTGGAGGCTCGGGAGATTTATGTTTGGACAGGTTGGTCCTGCGAACCAAGGGCTCGGGTTAAATCATTGCATTTGAGTAAAAAAATTGTGGTTGGTCATGCGGTACTGGCAAATTTTCACACCGATGGTAGTACGGTGACTCGGGTGAGGTGTACGGGTGGAAGGGCCAATATGTTGTTTATTACTGCAGTCAGGCAGACAATCCTCGAAGACGTATACCCGACCTAAAAGTCTAGCAGGCATCTAGCAATTAGTACGCAGAGACTCTAGAGTGCACTTGGTACGTATACAGATGCGTACAAGAGAGGTCTTGGCTTAGAGCTGTGAACACCTGCCTAGAAAGCGGAAGCGCCCGTTCCGCTACTGTCGGAGCCATGACGGCGGTACCTGAGAGTGATGCTAGCTCTCGAAATGTGGGAACTAAAGGTCTTGGATTTCAGAGTCGTGTGTGTGTGTTGCACTCGCATGTTGCATAAACCATAACATATACATTCATACTCATTAGGTCATATGCTACATGGATCCTTATCATATAAATTAGTATGGGCTCTTTTATATGATAAGTTAATTTGGAAACTCTAACTTATTAGTTTGTATGGGCATTCATATAAGTTAGGGTACGCCTGTGATGGTAGATAGTTTTACCTTTCAGCTTTACCTTACTTTTCTTCTCTTACTTTCAGTTCTTTCCTTTACTAGTACTGCGCTTTACTTACATGTACTATATACTAAGAACTGCTAGAGTAGAATAATAATACCTATTATAACTGCTTGTTTGCTCTTGTCACCTGCTTCCACTTTTACTACCCCTTGTTGTCCTCCGCTTCGTCCTTTTGCTCGGTACCTAGGAGTTGTGGGGCGAGGTGCGGAGGAAACGACTTTGTCTTTTGACTAATGGTCGGTGACCATACTATTTTAGGAGCTCATTGAGATGGAGCACCAGCACGACGAGAAGGCAGGACTTGAGGAGCAGATACCGCTACCACAGACTACTACTACTACTGCGCGTCCTCAGGTGGGACGAGTTTTGATGTTTTGGATTAGCTTCCACTTTGATTTGAGTGAGAGATTTGATATGATGTACTGGGCATAAGCCTTTATTACTCTTTTCACTTTGTGCTCATTGTGGACTGTGCTCTTTCATTCATATATATATAGGATTTGTTCCTGTGACTGTGGACTGGATGTTGTTATAATCTATGTTATACTTCTTCTCGCTTATTGGCCAAACATGGTTGTGATCATACTAGCTGGCAGGATTGACGTCTTTGATGAGTCCCTATTTTATATCTTATTTTGGACTCATCTAGGCCTTTTTCCTCAGCTTTGCACTATCTTTTAGCGCCATTAGTACTCCATTTGGTTAGCTACGGCATTCCACGCCCTGTGCACCTTTTTAGCCCATTTCTGTGCTTGTGTGCATTTACATTCTTGTTATGATTATTATTGTTTGCTGTGGCTACCACGATCGATGTCCCGTGCAGTTTTCCTGCAGGTTTGGGGATCGTGAGGGCATTCGGGATAGGCGTTTCACTATTTTTGGCAAAGGAGTCAGTGGTCGTGCGTTTTTACCCACGCACGACCATCGACCTCCTGGCGCACGATCACTGATCGTGCGCAGCCCGGACTCATTTGTGAAATCTCTGTCTGGAACCTTCCGCACGATCACTTGCCATACCGCGCACGACCACTGCTCGTGCGCCGCCGATCGTGCGCAGTCATACCCATTTTACAAAGTTCTGCCTGGCTATTTTCGCACGATCATCAGCATTGCCTCGCACGATCACTAATCGTGCGCTGCTGATCGTGCGCGACCATTGATTTTCTGATGCAGGTCTACAGGCTGCTCGCGCACGGGCGCTGACCTTGGTCGCGCACGACCACTGGTCGTGCGCCAGTGGTCGTGCGCCCTATTTATTCTGCAAGCTATAAAAAGCCCTGTTCCGCGAATTAGGGTAATGGACGTTGTTACGAAACCTCCGCCAGTCTGACGTTTCGCCCTCCAGTAGTTCCATTCGCCTCCACCTTCATCCCTACCATCGGGAGGACCTTCTCCGGCGATTCCAAAGCATTCCACATCCTCCGGTGATCCTCCCGGCCATTGAAGCATTCTTCTCCGAGATTTCCACCAAGGAAGAAGACGAAGCATACCTAGAGAACGGAATTACAGGCCCTCGAGGTGACAGCTCGGTGGTACCGGAAGCCCTCCTCGTACTGCGCTTGGAAGCGGATTGACAACCCGCACCTCCGGCCAACAACCGCGGTGGATCTTCAATCTCGTGGTTTTGCATTTTCTATCTTTTCTTGTTGCATGGAATGTTTATGCATGTAATGAACATCAATTTCTAGTGTTAATTTGATCGTTTGTGTTTCATCTTGCTTATGAGAATTATTCTTTGATGCGCCTCGCTCCATCTCGCTCCACTCCACATGTTCGTTTCACTCAATTTCACTCCGCACTAATCACCTCACTCGCTAGACTTCCGTCCACTCACCAACCGAAGTACGGCATCGCGACCGCTACATCCATCTCGCCTTTAGAAGCGGTGATTGCGACCTGCATAGTTTACATTAGTGTAATCGGTCGTAAGACCACCAACCAAAGTCCCTTCTTTTTCTGTTTATTTCAATTAACTCTCATAACAATAGTTTTAGAGTCTAAATCGTTCGACGCTAATTGCATTCCTCAAGAGACCGACATCCGGGGATTTATTCCCAAATTTATTACTTGTGCGACCGTTATGCTTGCCGTATTTTATGCGCATCAAGTTTTTGGCGCCGTTGCCGGGGAATGCAACTGTTGAACGATTATGATTTCTAGAAGTATTGGTATAAGAGTTAGTGCTTTTTGATTTTTGTTTCTTTGTTTTGTTGCTTCAGTGGATGCAGGTCTACTGGTTGCTGGCGCACGGGCGCTGACCTTGGTTGCGCACGACCACCGGTCGTGCGCTACTGGTCGTGCGCCCTATTTATTCTGCAATCTATAAATACGCAGGTTCCACCCTAATTTCGGTAGATCGGCAAAGTCCGCCGTTTTTCCGCCATTTTCGTCTCCAAGGAGGGTTTTCACCGCCCTCCATCATCCTCCACCATAGGGAGTTGCTCTGGGCAAGCCTTCAACGCCAAATCAAAGCCGGAGCATCACCTCGGCCTCCTCCTTCATCCCCAAGCTTCAAGCGGAGTTTTGACCGAGCTTTCTCCATCAAGTTAGGAGAAGCTGGAGCTGCCATCTACCGGGTCATTTCAACGAAGAAGATGGGTCCATAGGGAGTGAGTGACAGCCTCCTCTACCCCGGACGCAGTTGAGGACCGAGCTTGGACTCGGATTGACAACTCGGGATTCCAACCGTGAACCCTCAATAAGGCTTCAGATTCGGTCGATTCGCACACCTCTTCCTCTTGTTGTTGTTAGCTTAGTTATTTTCTATGTATTGATGAAGAATGCTTATTTGTAGTTAACATTTACTCTTATTCATGTCTATGTGAGTTAGTGTTTTTGTTATATTTACTTGAGGTGCGCCATATTCCATCCTCCACCATCCACCCTTGCCGCACTAGCAATTGTTAGTGACATGTGTTGCGAAAAGGTGCTCATGACCCTCATTCCGCCAATCTAACCACCTCATCCGCTAGCCTACTCGTCCATCCGCCAAGCGATTCGGTGCATAGCGGCCTGTGTAGTTTCTATCCCGCCTGGCGAAGCATCGCATAGCGGCGCTGCATAAGAGTAGCTTGTAGATTTTACTTCCTGTTTCCACAACAATCAAACCCCCCCCCCCTTTTTGAGCCGACCCGAGGACTTCAATCTCAAGTCCTCCTCGACATTAACTCATCCCTTACTGTGTTCCTCAAGAGACCGACACTCGGGGATTTATTCCCAAACTTTATTACTTGTGCGACCGGTGCGCTTGCTGTATTTTCCACGAATCAAGTTTTTGGCGCCGTTGCCGGGGAATGCAACTGTTGAACGATTGAGGATTTCTGAAAATATTGGTATATGAGTTAATTTCTTTTGCTCTGTTTCATTTCTTTTCTCATCTGCTGTAGTTCATTGTCGAAATTGTAAGTTTTGCACGATGAATCTTTGCAAAGTAGTTGCTTCTGTTTGACTTTGATATTTCCGCAATGTGGGCCAATTTCAATATTCGTTGCCCTCATTGTGGAGATATCTCGCATGCAAGTGATAGATGTCCCCAGAAGTATAGTCCGCAGGAAATTCACGACTCTACATTTCGTAGACATAAGCTGGTCATCCACCGACCCACGGAGCCATTACCGCACTACTTTTTCTCGGCTTTAGCAAACGCTTCACCGCGAAAGCCGGCTAAGCAGTGCATCTTTTGTCGAAGCTGGGATCATGCATTGAAGGACTGCATTGTTTATTTAGCTGAATTGGAAGTGGATAATGAGCCGGACTTCCGGATTATTCCCACTTCCACCGTGAGTAGCACCCCTTCAGCCTCGGGATATGCATCGATGCCATCTCTATGTTTTGGAGAAAGCATTTCTGGTACATGCCCGGATGCTTGTGTTGATCCCCATTCCGGCATGGATACGTATACTTCTGATGAACATGCATCACCTAGCATCGAGTCCGGATGCGAAGAGCCAGTTCTTGACTTCCCGTTGAGTTTTGTACCTCCGCCTTCCGCTTTGCATAGTATTCCTTCTTTTTCTGATATTTCTGTTGAGGTTGATTCGCAGGTGGAAACTAGCACTCTTAGCTTTCTGTTAGATCCTGTCGAGGAGGACATTTCTGTGGTTGAGGTTTCTACCTTCACCCCATGTGAGGATGTCCAATGCGCGGACGAAATCGATGCTGCACTAGGAACTTCTTGCACCATCCTGGACAGTGGTGTTCAGATTTCTGGAATTCCACCAACGGGAGATGATTCCGGGATCATTTCCAAGATTAAGGATTGTTTATGTTATTCTTCTAATTTATTTCTTGACCCCGTTCTTGTTTCCACTTCCCTGCAGGATTCCATCTTGGAACCGGTTCAACCAGTGCAAGGGCCTGTAATGCGGCCTATGTCTGCTAGCAACCAGATGCGGGTGGAGTCGGAAACGACGAACTTCACGAGCTATTTCCTGCCCATGCCTGACACCCATGACAGGTATATTTATACAGGTAGTGGGGAATATGTTCTATCTTTGTATTGGTACCTGGTACCACGTTGCGAATTAGAGCAAATGGCTGAGCATTTCTATTTTCATACGCCAATCAGTTGAGAAATGCTGAGCATTGGGAATAAGTCTTGTTGGGAGACAGAAAACCCAATAGTTATCTAGTTAAGGTTTTCTTTTCTACTTTTATTTTTTTTAGTTGCATTGCTCTTTTTACTCTTTAAGTTTTTGTTGATCTGGTAGCTCCCCAGCGTCCGATGGTTTCCTCTTACGCACCCTCAGTGTCTCCCGAGCGATCTTGGTAAAAATCTGGATCGACGCTGATTTTATTATAACGCGCACGATCACTGATGGTGCGCGCTATTTAATTCGCACGATCACTGATCGTGCGGTCGACCAAGTTTTTATAAAAGGACCGACCGGGCCACACTGTTCGTGTGCCCTAACTCTGCGATCCGCAACTTTGTTCGTGCGCCGTATCCTCGCCGATCTCCCTCTTCCTCCTCCTACTCCGGCAACTCCCTAGGAGATCTCTTCTCCTCTCGCGACTCCAGATCTCCGTTGTGCGATGGCTACTCCCTCCAACCGCAAGATTGTCAATACCTACCGGCGCTCCACTCCGGCTCAAGTTCTAGCGAAGATGGGGACGTTCCAGAAGGATGCCCACACGCGCAGGTATAACGTTTTGAAATGCAACCCCTTCCTCTCCCAGTGTCTTGTGGATTGGGAAGAATTGCGATCCATTGGTGACGGTGGCGCCCTAGCCGATTCGATCCTCCATCTTTACTCTTTCGACCAATGGAGCCACGTTTTCGAGTGCCGCGAACCTAGATTTAGAGAACTCACTTTGGAGTTCCTCTCCACGTTCGAGTGGGAATGCGATACTTTCGGCTATCGACCTGTTGTATGTTCCTTCCGGATGAGGGGACAGGTCATTTCTTTGACCATCCATGAGCTCGGCGTCCGAGCCGGATTTTACTCAAGTGAGTCGGCACCACATGATTTGGGCTCCGGCATCCCTGAAGGTGCCACCCATGCGACTGCTTGGCGTGAAATCACCAGATCCGACGAGGAATATGTGGCTCGAAAGGCCAAGTCTACAAAAATCATATCCCCTGCCTTGCGGTACCTTCAGCATCTCCTTAGCCATTCGCTTACTGCTCGTGCACTTAGCCAAAATGTGGTCGGGTGGCAAGATTTGATTTGTCTTTATAGCATGCTCAAGCGGGAACCCATTCACCTGGGGTATATGTTGGCAACATTCTTCCTTCACGAGGCCACGTACAGCCTCACCGGATCGATTGGTGGTGCTTACTACATCACCAGCATCGCAAAGGGTTTGGGAGTCTGGGATAGCTTACCCCCGATGGAGCAGGTTACCTCGCCCTCTTCGATCACTCGTGCCAGCATGGTCAGTTTCCATTTGCTGCGTGTTGTTGGGCGTAGAGCAAATCGCCGTTTTGAGATTGTGATGTCGGGTGACGCCCGGAGGGCCAGACCAGATGATGAGGAGGAAGTTGCACCTGAATCATCCGCCATGGGAGAGCGGAGAGCTGCGGGAAGTTCATAGCCACGACATTCTCAGTCACCACAGCCGCCGCCAGCCATGCCTCATAGCCAGCCAGGCCCTCACTTCAGTGCTGCTCAGGGCCCGGGCGTTCCAAATCTCCATGAGCGCCTCGCGGACATTGAGGCCTCTCAGTATTGGATGCAAGACCTGGTCTATCAGCAGGCGTTGCGAGGTGGCCTGAGCATTTGTCCACCGCCAGCACGTGTCGCCCCCACCGCTCCTAAGCCCCGTTTGCCACCTATTGAGATCGGCAGTGATGACGACGAATGAGGATGATACATTTTCTCCGCAGCTTCCATTTCATTTCCCTTCGCTCTTTGTTTCTTGTTGGAACATTTTGAGTTTTATTTTATTTTGCTGCAAAAACATTATATACAACTGCTAATACAGGTATTTGGTCCACCTTAAGGACGGTAAACAAAAGGGTTATTCGGGAGACAACCCAAGCTTGGACCTTTTGGTCCCCTCGTTTATGCCTTTTATTTTATGTTTTCTATTTTTTGTATTTTCTGTTGTTCGGCCTAATTCGCAGGTTCAGCTTATCTTTTGTGCGAAGCAGCAACTCCCGCGAATCATCACGCAATCTTCTGGCATGCTCCCCTCTTTGGAGCATAGGTACTCTCTCTCTCGCTTCAGATTTCATTCCTTGGTTGAATGTCTATTTTCTTGCTTATGTTTTCTTTCAAGTCTGGGGGGAAGAGTCGCTTGTGCACTCCACGAGCACATTTAATTTCGCATGCCAGTAGTTTTCCTTTTTGCTTCATTATTTTTGACTCCTGCTGCACACACTTTGGCACCCACATGAGCGCGCACTTGACCACGCGTGCGGCTCGAGTTGATGTATTATTTCGTGTAAACTTTAAGATGGTGGTGCTGACGTAGGATTTTGATTTAGAGTAGTTCGAAACTCGTGCAGTGCTCCTAATTGAGTGCTCATGTTGTGTAGAAATTGTATAGATTTAGTTTTTCTTTATGCTTGCAATTTATATTTTTTTTGCACTCGTAAATACTGTCGGTTCTACGCAAATCTATGAATCCGGAGTAATCCCTCGGTAGTGTAGGAATGTGTGTAGGCATCACTAGCTTTGTATTGCTCGAGTCGGGAGGACGGATCACTTTTCTCGGTGACTAAGAACTTGCCCCGGGCTACTTTCGAAGCATTGGTGCACGGTTAGTCGAGCGTGAGCGTGATGTAGGCCATCACTTTGGCCCGGTTGAGCCTTGCACCCGTCCTAACATAGCCCTCGCTAGCCCCGTTGAGCCTACCTTCCTTTTGTTTCAGCTCCACACTCAATTCACCAATGCCTCAAGCCAATCCTAGTCGGACACCTGCGTCGAGCTCTAGTTCCAAGCATTTTCTCGTTGGGTTGTTGATGTGGGAAGTGGTTTTGTGAAAAATGTGGATTTGCCATCTTGTTATATTTGCTGAAATTCAAGAACTTGAAAAAGAAAAATTTATAAAAGCAAAAATTGTGAAAAAGAAACGAAAAAGAGAAAATAAAAAGTATAAATGAAAATCTGTTTTTGAGAAATCTATTTTGGGGTAGGCGGTGCACACACCCATGTTGTAAAAACTAGGTCTGGGGGTGTGGTGCACTCGCATTCATTTTGCTAGTGGGAAATCTGTAATTGTGCGAGCTCCGTTGGGTTGTGCGTAGCCTTCGTTTTCATCTTTTTTATCCATACCTACGTCTACACCCAAGCCCCAACTCTTCACCTAAAGTCCTACGGATTTATGCTCGAGTCGAACAAGCATCGTGAGAAAGTGTGAACGGGCCAGCATATGGTCCCCGACATTGGTGGATTCCTTTGGAGGTGATTACGAGCCCCGCTCTTTGGCAATGCTCCACCATCCGACTTGCCTATTTTTTTCCTACACATGACCGCGCGATTCTCCAGAAATTCAACCTTTGAGTAGTGACAGTATTTATTTACGTTTATCGAAAATTATAAATTGCATAGCATGATTAAAAACTCCTTCTATTATATTTTCTATGCACTTGTGTTTCTCGATTTCTCGTCCTACTGTATTTTGAAATTACTATGTCAGCTAGCCATTTTTGAGTCCACAAGGTGATTATTTGCTCGGGACGTGCAAATGGTTAAGTCTGGGGGTGTGATGAGTCCCTATTTTATACCTTATTTTGGACTCATCTAGGCCTTTTTCCTCAGCTTTGCACTATCTTTTAGCGCCATTAGTACTCCTTTTGGTTAGCTACGGCATTCCACGCCCTGTGCACCTTTTTAGCCCATTTCTGTGCCTGTGTGTATTTGCATTCTTGCTATAATTATTATTGTTTGCTGCGGCTGCCGCGATCGATGTCCCGTGCAGTTTTCCTGCAGGTTTGGGGATCGTGAGGGCATTCGGGATAGGTGTTTCACTATTTTTGGCAAAGGAGTCAGTGGTCGTGTGTTTTTACCCACGCACGACCATCGACCTCCTGGCGCACGATCACTGATCGTGCGCAGCCCGGACTCATTTGTGAAATCTCTGTCTTGAACCTTCTGCACGATCACTTGTCATACCGCGCACGACCACGGCTCGTGCACCGCCGATCGTGCGCAGTCATACCCATTTTACAAAGTTCTGCCTGGCTATTTCCGCACGATCATCAGCATTGCCTCGCACGATCACTGATCGTGCTCTGCTGATCGTGCGCGACCATTGATTTTCTGATGCAGGTCTACAGGTTGCTCGCGCACGGGCGCTGACCTTGGTCGCGCACGACCACTGGTTGTGCGCTAGTGGTCGTGCGCCCTATTTATTCTACAAGCTATAAAACGCCCTGTTCCGCGAATTAGGGTAACGGACGTTGTTACGAAACCTCCGCCAGTCCGTCGTTTCGCCCTCCAGCAGTTCCATTCGCCTCCACCTTCATCCCTACCATCGGGAGGACCTTCTCCGGCGATTCCAAAGCATTCCGCATCCTCCGGTGATCCTCCCGGCCATTGAAGCATTCTTCTCCGAGCTTTCCACCAAGGAAGAAGATGAAGCATACCTAGAGAACAGAATTACAGGCCCTCGAGGTGACAGCTCGGTGGTACCGGAAGCCCTCCTCGGACTACGCTTGGAGGCGGATTGACAACCCGCACCTCCGGCCAACAACCGCGGTGGATCTTCAATCTCGTGTTTTTGCATTTTCTATCTTTTCTTGTTGCATGGAATGTTTATGCATGTAATGAACATCAATTTCTAGTGTTAATTTGATCGTTTGTGTTTCATCTTGCTTATGAGAATTATTCTTTGATGCGCCTCGCTCCATCTCGCTCCACTCCACATGTTCGTTTCACTCAATTTCACTCCGCACTAATCACCTCACTCGCTAGACTTCCGTCCACTCACCAACCGAAGTACGGCATCGCGGCCGCTACATCCATCTCGCCTTGAGAAGCGGTGATTGCGACCCGCATAGTTTACATTAGTGTAATCGGTCGTAAGACCACCAACCAAAGCCCCTTCTTTTTTTGTTTATTTCAATTAACTCTCATAACAATAGTTTTAGAGTCTAAATCATTCGACGCTAATTGCATTCCTCAAGAGACCGACACCCAGGGATTTATTCCCAACTTTATTACTTGTGCGACCGGTACGCTTGCCGTATTTTACGCGCATCAAGTTTTTGTGTGATTAGTCCCTATTTTATACCTTATTTTGGACTCATCTAGGCCTTTTTCCTCAGCTTTGCACTATCTTTTAGCGCCATTAGTACTCCTTTTGGTTAGCTACGGCATTCCACGCCCTGTGCACTTTTTTAGCCCATTTCTGTGCTTGTGTGCATTTACATTCTTGTTATGATTATTATTGTTTGCTGTGGCTGCCACGATCGATGTCCCGTGCAGTTTTCCTGCAGGTTTGGGGATCGTGAGGGCATTCGGGATAGGCATTTCACTATTTTTGGCAAAGGCGTCAGTGGTCTTGCGTTTTTACCCACGCACGACCATCGACCTCCTAGCGCACGATCACTGATCTTGCGCAGCCCTGACTCATTTGTGAAATCTCTATCTTGAACCTTCCGCACGATCACTTGCCATACCGCGTACGACCACTACTCGTGCGCCACCGATCGTGCGCAGTCATACCCATTTTACAAAGTTCTGCATGGCTATATCCGCACGATCATCAGCATTGCCTCGCACGATCACTGATCGTGCGCTGCTGATCATGCACGACCATTGATTTTCTGATGCAGGTCTACAGGTTGCTCGTGCACGGGCGCTGACCTTGGTCGCGCACGACCACTGGTCGTGCGCCAGTGGTCGTGCGCCCTATTTATTCTGCAAGCTATAAAAAGCCCTGTTCTGCGAATTAGGGTAACGGACATTGTTACGAAACCTCCGCCAGTCCGCCATTTCGCCCTCCAGCAGTTCCATTCGCCTCCACCTTCATCCCTACCATCGGGAGGACCTTCTCCGGCGATTCCAAAGCATTCCGCATCCTCCTGTGATCCTCCCGGCCATTGAAGCATTCTTCTCCAAGCTTTCCACCAAGGAAGAAGACGAAGCATACCTAGAGAACGGAATTACAGGCCCTCGAGGTGACAGCTCGGTGGTACCGGAAGCCCTCCTCGGACTGCGCTTGGAAGCGGATTGGCAACCAAGGAAAACTGCACGGGACATTCAACCAAGGAATGAAATCTGAAGCGAGAGAGAGTACCTATGCTCCAAAGAGGGGAGCATTCCAGAAGATTGCGTGATGATTCGCGGGAGTTGCTGCTTCGCACAAAAGATAAGCTGAACCTGCGAATTAGGCCGAACAACAGAAAATACAAAAAATAGAAAACATAAAATAAAAAGCATAAATGAGGGGACCAAAATGTCCAAGCTTGGGTTGTCTCCCGAATAGCCCTTTTGTTTACCGTCCTTAAGGTGGACCAAATACCTGTATTAGCAGTTGTATATAATGTTTTTGCAGCAAAATAAAATAAAACTCAAAATGTTTCAACCAAAATAGGAGATCCGCAGCGGAAATTGGGATCAAGGCGCCGCCCCGTCACCATGTAGTGGGTCTTCGAGCTGTAAGCTTTGAGGTTCGCCGATGATAGCACCTCCATCGTACAATTTTAGCCGATGCCCGTTGACCTTGAATTTGTCGCCGCTCTTCCCGGATATTTCAATAGCTCTAAAGGGGGAGACTCCGATCACTGTAAAGGGGCCGCTCCACCGCGATTTTAACTTTCCGGGGAATAAGCGAAGGCGGGAGTTGTACATTAGGACTTGGTCTCCCGGTTGGAATTCTTTTGGGATTATGTGATGGTCGTGCCATTTTTTTATTTTTTCTTTGTAGATCCGCGCATTTTCATAAGCAAAATGTCGTAGCTCTTCCAGTTCATTCAGTTGGGAGCGGCGTTCGCCTGCTGCAGTCTCAATGTCCATGTTCAGAAATTTGGTTGCCCATAGCGCCTTGTGTTCTAATTCGACCGGCAAATGGCAAGCCTTTCCGTAGACAAGTTGAAAGGGGGTCATACCGATAGGAGTTTTGAAGGCGGTTCGGTATGCACATAAGGCGTCGTCGACCTTCTTAGCCCACTCTTTTCGGTTGGAATTGATGGATTTTTCAATTATTCTTTTTAGCTCCCTGTTGGAGACTTCTACTTGCCCACAAGTCTGAGGATGGTAGGCAAGAGAGACTATGTGATGAACTCCAAACTTCTTCATGAGTTGTAAGAATGACTTGTTGTAGAAATGGATCCCGCCGTCACTGATGATTGTGCGCGGAGCGCCAAATCTAGAAAAAATATTTATGTGCAAGAAGGTTAAAACAGTGCGAGCGTCATTTGCGGAAATAGCTTCGGCTTCGACCCACTTGGAGACATAGTCAACCGCAACAATGATATAGAGTTTGCCGTGCGGCATGGGAAAGGGTCCCATGAAATCTATGCCCCAAACATCGAATGGCTCACAAACAAACATAACTGTGGGCATCTCTGAAAAGGGTTGGCCAAAATAGGCCACATTGCAAAACATTGCGTGCCGTTCTTGTGGCGCCGAAATGTCCGCTGGCCTCCCGATCATGACAGTGGTTTAAAACGGATTGTAATTCACTCTCGGGTACGCAGCGCCTGATAACTCCATCATTGCACGTGCGGAAAAGTAGCGGGTCTTCCCATAAATAATGTTTGGCATCAGATAGAAGTTTCCGCTTTTGCTGCGATGATAGGCTCGGGGAGACAGATTTGCATGCGAGATAGTTGGCCATGTCTGCGTACCACGGGGTCATCAAGGGGAGGGAAGAGATGGAGAATAATCGCTCATTCGGGAAACATTCAGCTATCGCATTGCGCTCATCCTCTAAAACAGGTCCGCCACTATCATTCTCCAATCTAGATAAGTGATCGGCGATGACATTTTCCGCTCCTTTCTTATCTCGGATCTCAATGGAGTATTCTTGCAGCAGGAGAATCCATCGGATTAGCCGAGGCTTGGCATTTTTTTTTGAATAAATACCTTAGAGCTGCGTGGTCGGTGTAGACAATGACTTTGGATAACACCAAGTACGAATGGAATTTCTCGAAAGCAAAAATCACGGCCAGAAGCTCCTTTTCTATGGTAGTGTAATTGAGCTGGGAATCGTTGAGGGTTCGGCTCGCATAAGAGATGGTGTAAAATACTTTGTCTCTCCTTTGACCGAGCACCGCACCAACTGCAAAATCGCTGGCATCGCACATGACCTCGAAGGGCAAAGTCCAATCCGGCGCCACCAAAATGGGAGCGGAGATTAGCCGGTCCTTGAGAGCTGTGAAGGCTTGCATGCAATTTTCATTGAAGACGAACAAGGCGTCCTTAGTCAATAGATTTACGAGAGGTTTGGATATCGATGAAAAATTGCTAATGAATCTTCGGTAAAAGCCGGCATGTCCCAAAAAGCTGTGGATTCCCTTGACAGAAGATGGAGGAGGAAGATTCTTGATGACACCGATTTTTGCTTGATCGACTTCGAGCCCTCGACGAGAGACCTTGTGGCCTAAGACGATGCCCTCGCGAACCATGAAGTGGCATTTCTCCCAATTCAGGACAAGGTTAGTATCATCACAACGTTGCAGGGCCTTGGCTAAATTAGCGAGGCAGGAGTCAAAGGTGTTCCCGAAAAGAGAGAAATCGTCCATGAAGACTTCGAGAAAATCACCGATCATGTCGCCAAAAATGGCGATAACGCAACGTTGGAAGGTTTTCGGGGCGTTGCACAATCCAAATAGCATTCTCCTAAACGCGAAGGTGCCAGATGGGCAGGTGAATGTCGTCTTGTCTTGATCTTCGGGATCGACTGCGATTTGGTTGTATCCCGAATATCCATCCAGAAAGCAGTAGTATTCCTGACCAGCCAATTTTTCCAGCATTTGATCGATGAAGGGAGGCGGGAAATGATCTTTGTGTGTAACTTCATTCAGCTTCCTGTAATCGATACAAACTCTCCACCCGGTGACAAGTATATTTATACAGGTAGTGGGGAATATGTTCTATCTCCGTATTGGTACCCGGTACCACGTTGCGAATTAGAGCAAATGGCTGAGCATTTCTATTTTCATACGCCAATCAGTTGAGAAATGCTGAGCATTGGGAATAAGTCTTGTTGGGAGACAGAAAAATCAATAGTTATCTAGTTAATGTTTTCTTTTCTACTTTTAATTTTTTTTAGTTGCATTGCTCTTTTTACTCTTTATGTTTTTGTTGATCTGGTAGCTCCCTAGCGTCCGATGGTTTCCCCTTGCACACCCTCAGTGTCTCCCGAGCCATCTTGGTATAAATCTGGATCGACGCTGATTTTATTATAATGCGCACGATCACTGATCGTGCACGCTATTTAATTCGCACGATCACTGATCGTGCGGTCGGCCCAGTTTTTATAAAAGGATCGACCGGGCCACACTGTTCGTGCGCCCTAACTCTGCGATCCGCGGCCCTGTTCGTGCGCCGTATCCTCACCGATCTCCCTCTTCCTCCTCCTACTCCGGCAACTCCCTGGGAGATCTCTTCTCCTCTCGCGACTCCGGATCTCCGTTGTGCGATGGCTACTCCCTCCAACCGCAAGATTGTCAATGCCTACCGGCGCTCCACTCCGGCTCAAGTTCTAGCGAAGATGGGGAAGTTCCAGAAGGATGCCCACACGCGCAGGTATAACGCTTTGAAATGCAACCCCTTCCTCTCCCAGCGTCTTGTGGATTGGGAGGAATTGCGATCCATTGGTGACGGTGGCGCCCTAGCCGATTCGATCCTCCATCTTTACTCTTTCGACCAATGGAGCCGCATTTTCGAGTGCCGCGAACCTGGATTTAGAGAACTCACTTTGGAGTTCCTCTCCACGTTCGAGTGGAAATGCGATAATTTCGGCTATCGGCCTGTTGTATGTTCCTTCCGGATGAGGGGACGGGTCATTTCTTTGACCATCCATGAGCTCGGCGTCCGAGCCGGATTTTACTCAAGTGAGTCGGCAGCGCATGATTTGGGCTCCGGCTTCCCTGAAGGTGCCACCCATGCGACTGCTTGGCGTGAAATCACCGGCTCCGACGAGGAATTTGTGGCTCGAAAGGCCAAGTCTACAAAAATCGTATCCCCTGCCTTGCGGTACCTTCAGCATCTCCTTAGCCATTCGCTTACTGCTCGCGCACTTAGCCAAAATGTGGTCGGGTGGCAAGATTTGATTTGTCTTTATAGCATGCTCAAGCGGGAACCCATTCACCTGGGGTATATGTTGGCAACATTCTTCCTTCACGAGGCCACGTACAGCCTCGCCGGATTGATTGGTGGTGCTTACTACATCACCAGCATCGCAAAGGATTTGGGTGTCTGGGATAGCTTACCCCCGATGGAGCAGGTTACCTCGCCCTCTTCGATCACTCGTGCCAGCATGGTCAGTTTCCATTTGCTGCGTGTTGTGGGGCACAGAGCAAATCGCCGTTTTGAGATTGTAATGCCGGGTGACGCCCGGAGGGCCAGACCAGATGATGAGGAGGAAGTTGCACCTGAATCATCCGCCATGGGAGGGCGGAGAGCTACGGGAAGTTCACAGCCGTGACATTCTCAGTCACCACAGTCGCCGCCAGCCATGCCTCATAGCCAGCCAGGCCCTTACTTCAGTGCTGCTCAGGGCCCGGGCGTTCCATATCTGCATGAGCGCCTCGCGGACATTGAGGCCTCTCAGTATTGGATGCAAGACCTGGTCTATCAGCAGGCGTTGCGAAGTGGCCTGAGCATTCGTCCACCGCCAGCACGTGTCGCCCCCGCCGCTCCTAAGCACCGTTCGCCACCTATTGAGATCGGCAGTGATGACGACGAATGAGGATGATACATTTTTTCCGCAGCTTCCATTTCATTTCCCTTCGCTCTTTGTTTCTTGTTGGAACATTTTGAGTTTTATTTTATTTTGCTGCAAAAACATTATATACAACTGCTAATACAGGTATTTGGTCCACCTTAAGGACGGTAAAAAAAAGGGTTATTCGGGAGACAACCCAAGCTTGGACCTTTTGGTCCCCTCGTTTATGCTTTTTATTTTATGTTTTCTATTTTTTGTATTTTCTGTTGTTCGGCCTAATTCGCATGTTCAGCTTATCTTTTGTGCGAAGCAGCAACTCCCGCGAATCATCACGCAATCTTCTGGCATGCTCCCCTCTTTGGAGCATAGGTACTCTCTCTCGCTTCAGATTTCATTCCTTGGTTGAATGTCTATTTTACTTGCTTATGTTTTTCATTCAAGTCTGGGGGGAAGAGCCGTTTGTGCACTCCACGAGCACATTTAATTTCGCATGCCAGTAGTTTTCCTTCTTGCTTCATTTTTTCAGACTCCTGCTCCACACACTTTGGCACCCACATGAGCGCGCACTTGACCAAGCGTGCTCGAGTTGACACACGTATTTCGTGTAATCTTTAAGATGGTGGTGCTGACGTAGGATTTTGATTTAGAGTAGTTCGAAACTCATGCAGTGCTCCTAATCGAGTGCTCACGTTGTGTAGAAATTGTATAGATTTAGTTTTTCTTTATGCTTGCAATTTATATTTTTTTTGCACTCATAAATACTGTCTGTCCTACGCAAATCTATGAATCCGGAGTAATCACTCGGTAGTGTAGGAATGTGTGTAGGCGTCGCTAGCTTTGTATTGCTCAAGTCGGGAGGACGGATCACTTTTCTCGGTGACTAAGAACTTGCCCCTGGCTACTTTCGAAGCATTGGTGCACGGTTAGTCGAGCATGAGCGTGACGTAGGCCATCACTTTGGCCCGGTTGAGCCTTGCACCCGTCCTAACATAGCCCTCGCTAGCCCCGTTGAGCCTACCTTCCTTTTGTTTCAGCTCCACACTCAATTCACCAATGCCTCAAGCCAATCCTAGTCGCACCCCCACGTCGAGCTCTAGTTCCAAGCATTTTCTCATTGGGTTGTTGATGTGGGAAGTGGTTTTGTGAAAAATGTGGATTTTCCATCTTGTTATATTTGCTGAAATTCAAGAATTTGAAAAAGAAAAATTTATAAAAGCAAAAATTGTGAAAAAGAAACGAAAAAGAGAAAATAAAAAGTAAAAATGAAAATCTGTTTTTGAGAAATCTGTTTTGGGGTAGGCGGTGCACACACCAATATTGTAAAAACCAGGTCTGGGGGTGTGGTGCACTCGCATTCATTTTGCTAGTGGGAAATCTGTAATTGTGCGAGCTCCGTTGGGTTGTGCGCAGCCTTCGTTTTCATCTTTTTCATCCATACCTACGTCTATACCCAAGCCCCAACTCTTCACCTAAAGTCCTACGGATTTATGCTCGAGTCGAAATAGCATCGTGGAGAAAGTGTGAACGGGCAAGCATATGGTCCCCGATATTGGTGGATTCCTTTGGAGGTGATCACGAGCCCCGCTCTTTGGCAATGCTCCACCATCCGACTTGCCTATTTTCTTCCTACACATGACCGCGCGATTCTCCGAAAATTCAACCTTTGAGTAGTGACAGTATTTATTTACGTTTATCGAAAATTATAAATTGCATAGCATGATTAAAAACTCCTTCTATTATATTTTCTATGCACTTGTGTTTCTCGATTTCTCGTCCTACTGTATTTTGAAATTACTACGTCAGCTAGCCATTTTTGAGTCCACAAGGTGATTAATTGCCCGGGACGTGCAAATGGTTAAGTCTGGGGGTGTGATGAGTCCCTATTTTATACCTTATTTTGGACTCATCTAGGCCTTTTTCCTCAGCTTTGCACTATCTTTTAGCGCCATTAGTACTCCTTTTGGTTAGCAACGGCATTCCACACCCTGTGCACCTTTTTAGCCCATTTCTGTGCTTGTGTGCATTTACATTCTTGTTATGATTATTATTGTTTGCTGTGGCTGCCACGATCGATGTCCCGTGAGTTTTCCTGCAGGTTTGGGGATCGTGAGGGCATTCGGGATAGGCGTTTCACTATTTTTGGCAAAGGAGTCAGTGGTGGTGCGTTTTTACCCACGCACGACCATCGACCTCCTGGCACACGATCACTGATCGTGCGCAGCCCAGACTCATTTGTAAAATCTCTATCTTGAACCTTCCGCACGATCACTTGCCATACCGCACACGACCACTGGTCGTGCGCCGCCGATATTCCGCAGTCATACCCATTTTACAAAGTTCTGCCTGGCTATTTCCGCACGATCATCAGCATTGCCTCGCAAGATCACTGATCGTGCGCTGCTTATCGTGCGCGGCCATTGATTTTCTGATGCAGGTCTACAGGTTGCTCGCGCACGGGCGCTGACCTTGGTCGCGCACGACCACTAGTCGTGCGCCAGTGGTCGTGCGCCCTATTTATTCTGCAAGCTATAAAAAGCCCTGTTCCGCGAATTAGGGTAACGGACGTTGTTACGAAACCTCCGCCAGTCCGCCGTTTTGCCCTCCAGCAGTTCCATTCGCCTCCACCTTCATCCCTACCATCAGGAGGACCTTCTCCGGCGATTCCAAAGCATTCCGCATCCTCCGGTGATCCTCCCGGCCATTGAATCATTCTTCTCCGAGCTTTCCACCAAGGGAGAAGACGAAACATACCTAGAGAACGGAATTACAGGCCCTCGAGGTGACAGCTCGGTGGTACCGGAAGCCCTCCTCGGACTGCTCTTGGAAGCGGATTGACAACCCACACCTCCGACCAACAACCGCGGTGGATCTTCAATCTCGTGGTTTTGCATTTTTTATCTTTTCTTGTTGCATGGAATGTTTATGCATGTAATGAACATCAATTTCTAGTGTTAATTTGATTGTTTGTGTTTCATCTTGCTTATGAGAATTATTCTTTGATGCGCCTCGCTCCATCTCGCTCCACTCCACATGTTCGTTTCACTCAATTTCACTCTGCACTAATCACCTCACTCGCTAGACTTCCGTCCACTCACCAACCGAAGTACGGCATCGCGGACGCTACATCCATCTCGCCTTGAGAAGCGGTGATTGCGATCCGCATAGTTTACATTAGTGTAATCGGTCGTAAGACCACCAACCAAAGCCCCTTCTTTATCTGTTTATTTCAATTAACTCTCATAACAATAGTTTTAGAGTCTAAATCGTTCGACGCTAATTGCATTCCTTAAGAGACCGACATCCGGGGATTTATTCCCAATTTTATTACTTGTGCGACCGGTACGCTTGCCGTATTTTACGCGCATCAGTCTTGCGGTGTCGACTAACCCATGAGTTAGTGTCACCGTAAGACAGCGGTTCTTGGCATAAGATCCGGGTTAACTCCTCGGAAGGGGAGATGGATCTTACAAACTTGTATCACTTGAACAAACGATCATATGAGAAAGAAGTCCACAATATTGGAAAACCCCGCTCGAGCATTAGTTTGCGGACAAACTATGCAGTGGAAGCAATGGTGTGCTCATGTGCAAAAGTCACATAAAACAGTCCATTAATCAATGAGTTAGGACAATTTTGACGTTTACCTTACCTTTATGCAACCTCCAAAGAATGTGGTTCCTCCCCCTCCGGCTTCCACTCCTTTCATGCAGACAGAGACGGGACAAACTCTGACGGCTATCCTAGATGCCTTCAGAGACCAGCAAGCCCCGGCACAGCTGCCAAACCAAGGGTCGAGCTGGTTGAATGCCTTAAAGAGTCTGTCCATGCAAATGTACCGCGGGACAGAAGATGTTGTGAAGACGGAGGAGTGGCTGGAGAATATTCAGGAGATGTTAGCTGGCATCAGCTGCCCAGTACGACAGACAGTCCCTCTTGCCACCTCGGTACTGGAGGCTCATGCGAAGAGGTGGTGGAAGTCTGTGCGAGACTCTACATATGATGATAGGGAGCTGACGGATATTTCTTGGGAGGAATTCAATGATGCGTTCTTAGAGCACTATGTATCCTCCACATACAGAGATGCCTTGGAAGCGAGATTTTTGAACCTCCAGCAGGGGAGCAGATCCGTGATCGAATATCAAAGAGAGTTCTCCCACTTGGCTAGATTTGCGGGATTCCATGACTGGGATGACCAGAAGTATGCAAAAAGGTTCTACCATGGGCTCCGAGACTCCTTAAGGCAGCCCTTATTGTTCATATCTCATGGCACCACTCCACAGATTATTGAGATGGAAAAGAAGCTTGAGGCAGACCAGCTAGTGGTGCAAGGCAGAGGAAAGAGACCGCTAGAGGGGTCATCATCCGGAGAGAGTAGCAGGGCATCTTAGAGAGGCAAAGTTATTGGATATAGGAGGGTGGGGGACGTCATCGTCCCAACTTCAGACAGGAGCGGAGGCCTCCTATAGTGCTAGCTCCCCCACCTCTACAGACTTACGGCCCGATGAGACAGGAGGATCATGGCCAAAGACAAATCACATGCTTTGGATGCGGCCAAGATGGGCATATCTGGTCGCAATGCCCACATCAGATCCACCCCCTTCCTCCTCCTCCACCTCCAGTTGCCCCTCCAACACATCAGGGCCGAGGACGAGGACGAGGTCGAGGCAGAGGTTGAGGACATTATGGCCGAGGCCGAGACCGGGAGCAGGTGTATGCGCTAGACCTCGCCAAGCCGAGGAATCCCGAGGAGGTTATCACAAGTAATTAAGATTACTGTTAATTTATTTAAAAATCTTGAATTACATAGTACCCTGATGCCATAGAATGACAACTTGTTTTAAAACTCAAATAAAACCCAGGCATAGTTATGATTAGCGGCAAGCCTGCCCATACCCTCTTCGACACGGGTGCTTCGCACTCTTTTGTGTCGGACAATTTTATTGAAGGACTAGAGGGCGTGGAAAGGTTCCCTGGCATAGAAAGGAGGGTGCGTATTCCTGATGGCTCGGAGCTACGGACCACGGTTAGCTACAATATGGAGGACGAGATCGGAGGCAAGGCATTTGAAGCTCCGGCGGCGGTCTTTAAATTACAGGACTTTGATTTGATTTTGGGCATGACATGGCTTCATTGGAATAATGCTCAGATCGACTGCCCCTCAAAAAGGATCACGCTCAGACATGGAGACTCTTACGTCACTATCTAAGGTATCCGACCTATTCCCCATCTTTTATTATCTTCTGTACAGGCTGTGAAGGCCTATGAGCAAGGGGAGCAGGTGTACCTCATCTGCTTCGAGATGGAAGTGGAAGAGAACTCTATAGATGATATTCTGATAGTTTGGGATTTCTCTAATGTATTCCCGGATAAATTGCCCGGGCTACCACCAGTTCGGGAGTTGAATTTTAGGATCCAATTAATTAGTACCAGTGGCGAGGCCAGTGTCCCGAGCTCCTTACAGGATGGCTCTTAGAGAGTTGGCAGAGTTCCGGACTCAGCTTCAGGAACTTGTGGAATTATGATTTGTGCGTGCGAGCTCATCGCCATGGGGTGCCCAAGTACTTTTTGTAAAGAAGAAGGACGGATCATTGTGCCTATGTATAGATTACCAGGAGCTGAACCGGTTGACGGTCCGCAATACTTATCCACTGCCTCGGATAGACGAGTTATATGATCTGCTGCAGGGAACCTTCTAGTTCTCTAAACGAGATTTACGATCCGGTTACTACCAGCTCCGCATCCGAGAAGGGGACATACCGTAGACGGCATTCAGTTCACGCTTTGGGCTATACGAGTTAACGGTGATGCCTTTTGGGCTCACGAATGCCCCCTCAGCATTCATGACTCTAATAAACCGTGTATTCGAACCCTACTTAGACCGCTTCGTCATTGTGTTCATCGATAATATTCTGATCTATTACCGGACTCAGGAGGAGCACACTGAACACTTGACACAGGTTTTGCAGAGACTGAGAGAATTCAAGATGTATGCGAAGTTTTCTATGTGCCAGTTTTGTCTACAGGAGGTGGCCTTCCTGGGGCACACTATCAATGGGGCTGGATTGGCAGTGGATCTAGCCAAGATAGAGGCAGTATGGAATTGGCCATGACCGAAGACAGCATCAGACATACGTAGTTTCTAGGGGTTAGCAGGTTATTATCGCAAGTTCGTGGAGGGATTCTCGAGGTTAACCCTCCCCCTCACGTCCTTGACGAAGAAGGATGCAAATTTTCTTTTGTCAGTGCAGTGCGAGACAGCTTTTAAGGAGCTGAAGGACCGACTCACCTCATCCCCTATTCTTGCACTCCCATCCGGGAGTAAAGGATTTCAGATCTACACAGATGCCTCTTACCAGGAGATGGGTACAGTCCTGATTCAGCATGGACATGTTATTGCTTATGCTTCATGATAATTGAAGAAGCATGAACATAACTATCCAGTACATGACTTAGAGCTCGGGGAAGTGGTATTCGCCCTAAAGATATGGAGACATTATTTATATGGGATTCATTGTGATATCTATTCAGACCACAAGAATCTTAAATATATCAACAGGCAGAAGGACCTAAACCTGCAATAGAGGAGATTGCTGGAATTCCTCTGTGACTATGATTATCAGATCCACTATCATCCAGGGAAAGCAAACACAGTAGCAGATGCCTTGAGTAGGAGAGCCGACACTTCTGGACCGGAGCCTCAGTTGATGTCTATAGAGCTGATACAGATCATGGAGGACATGCATATTACCATGGTATATTTAACCGAACTAGTGGTATATCAAGAGTACCTGAGCTCAGCGATCAGTGATGATGATATACGGGAGCACATCCGAGCACATCAGAGGCTGGATGTTGCATTAGAGCTGGTTTTTAGTACCTTAAAAGGGGGCATGTTTGAGGATTACATACTGTAAGATGATCTCCTTTGATTCCGTGGACGAGTATACATACCAGCAGGAGATGGTATCCGTGATGACATACTCAAAGAGGCACACTGCTTCAGATATTCAGTGCATCCCGGCATCACCAAGATGTGGGCAGATTTACGGAGGACCATGTACTGGCCTGGGATGAAGAGGGAGATCACATATTTAGTGACACATTGCGAGACTTATCAGCGCGTGAAGACGGAATGTAAGAGCCCAGGAGGTTTACTACAGCCACTGCCAGTCCCAGAGTGGAAGTTCGAAGACATTGTTATGGACTTTATACACAAACTACCTCGCTCCCACTCCGGGCACGATTCCATTTGGGTCATAGTTGACAGACTGACCAAGGTAGATTGTTTCATTCCAGTCAGGAAGGATGCTCCAGTTGCAGTTTTGGTGAGATTATTCGTAGAGCAAGTTTGTCAGATACCATGGCATCCCCAGGACTTTCATCTCGGATCGTGATGGTCGGTTCACTTCCACGGAGTGGAGGGCAGTGCAGGCTTACTTGGGGTCCCAACTTAACTTTAGCACTGCCTTCCATCCACAGACTGACAACCAGACGGAGCGGACAAACAAGACGATGGAGGACCTACACAGATTATGCATATTGGATACGGGGAAGCCTTGGGAGAGACTGCTACCTTTGATCAAATTCTCTTACAATAACAGCCACAAGGCTAGCATCGGGATGGCTCCATATGAGGCACTTTATGGGAGGAAGTGCCAGACACCGCTTTCTTGGGTTCCGGATGTGGATACCAAGGCTCTTGGCTCTTATTATGTGGAGGACACAGAGGCTCAGGTTCGTTTGATCAGGGATCGGATGCTGGAGGCCCAGAGTAGGCAGGCCAAATATTATGATGCTTGGCACCGAAAGGTGGAATTCCAGGTGGGAGACTGGGTATTTTTGAAGATACGCCTGGTGCACGGTGTCTCTCGAGTTCGAAGGCACAAAAGGCTCAGTCCTCGATATATGGGGTCGTACTTGATCCTAGAGCGGATCGGTCCTTTGTCTTATAGACTGCAGCTGCCACAAGAGTTAAGTACACTGCACAACGTCTTTCATGTCTCTTCACTATGGAGAGCACTACTTTGGCCGGAGTAGTGCATTACTACTACGGCTTGTCCGATAACACCTGACCGATCCGTTTGTTTGGAGTCGATCCGGATTGATGATACAGATGTCCGAGTGTTGCGGAAGAAGAAGGTCCCTCTTGCGAAGATGTTGTGGTCCAATCATGGACAGGAGGAACACACCAGGGAGCCGAGGGATGTAATGTTGGAACGACACCCGGAGCTGTTTGCTTCAGGTATGCTATAAATTATGTTTTAAAATTACTTAAATTTTTGCGAGTAGAACCCCGTGGACCCGAACTTAATTTTCGGGGACGAAATTATTTTTTTTTGTTTATTGGAATTGTAACATCCCATGTTACTTCTAGGCCCCTTAACTTTGATTGGGTTAGGCATGGGGTGGGTGATAGGGGTATTTAGCAAGGTTGACCCTAGTAGGTGAGTGAAACCATGTGGGGCCCACCATAGGACCCAAGTCAACCTAAGTCAAATCAGCCTAAATAGGGACCCTAGCCACACCATGACACCACCACATTGCCCTAACCCTAAAAACAATCTAAGTGGACCCTAAGGCATGTCACTAGGTCAATCCCTTTGGCCCTAGTTGACCTAAGTCAACCCTAGCCCTATTTGGGTCAAACTCATACCTATATGCCCAATTAGCCTAAGTGGGGCACACCCTTGACAAAACCCAAGTTGGGAGGTGCCACTAGGCTCATGACTATTAAGTGGGGTCAGCCCACTAATCATGTTGACCAAGTAAACTAAAAAAGTCAACTTGGTCAACATGAGGCCTAAAGGAGGGAAAATGAACCCAAGCCACATTCCTTTGGCTAAGAAAACCAAGCATGGCCCATTATCAGCCCAAGGAGTGAAAGACCAGCCCTACTCCTCTGAAATAGGAGAGATAATACATGTATGGGGGTATTTTGGAGAAACCACCCAAAAAGAGGAGAGAGAAAAGGTGAAATTAAGAGGAGGAGGCCACATGGCTCCTTCTCTTCAGCCATGACTTGCTGGCAGCCCTCCTTAGAGCTATTAGGAGGAGGTGAGAAGCTGAGGGCCACTTGACAGCCATGGTCGATATAACCAAGGCTCCAAACCGAGCTTTCCTTGGTTGTATCTCCCCAAATACCCCACCTCATTCCAAATCAGCCTCACCATCAGCTTCAGTGAGTGGAAACGAGTGGAGAATGAGTCCTAGAGCAAAGCTTTTGGTGAAGAATCGAGAATTCGGTAAGGAGATTGTCGGAGCAGCTCGACCATGGCAAACCTCCGCCACACTCGCCGCCAAGGCTCAAACCAGGTTTGTTTTGCCGCCCCTCTACTCGTGCTAGCTTCTTAGATCCATTATGAGAGATATCAGGCTCAATTGAGCCTGATGCCATGCGAGAAAGTCCGCATTTTCCAAGCTTTTCATCCCGCTCGGGATCGCCGGAGGAGTAACCTCCGGCAACCTCACCGCCGAGAAACGCTAGCCCCCGCCTTAGTGAAGGTGGTGGCGACATCCGTCGGCGGTGGTGGTGGCTCAGTTGGACGTAAAATGGCAGACAAGTTTACCTAGCGCCAATAAATCCCAGCCGTTGGCTTGAGGTAGGGGATGAACCGATGTCGTCAGTTTGTTGCTTTAGGATTCATGCAAATCATATTCCTATAGTTTATAAATTAATGAAATTAAATTAAATTTCTGTCACATTATTTCAGTGACCTTGCATGTAAAATATAAGGCTCTTAGAGTCATTTACAGAACATGAACCCTAAATGAACTTTGTAGCCTATTGTCTTAAATTTAATATGGCACCTTAAACATCAAAATTGGTTTAGTATATTTTCTTGTAGGGCTATTTTCCTAGGACTGGTCCTAGACTAGGGAAAAACTTCAAACTGATGCCCAAGTCAAACCAGTCATCCAAATGACCCAAAATTTTGGGAGCATGCATGTTTAGGTCTTAGTTAACACCTGTACTAAAATGAGAATTTTTGGGAAAACTGTTTCTATAGGTTTTACTAAAACACCCAAAATTAAATAAATGTAATATTTGGAGTTGTGGTACTCCAAATGGCCCCAATATTGGTGGCATGTCCTTAGGGACATTATAAGGTTATGTGTAAAATTTTAGCCATGTTATACCATTGCATGTTTGGTAAACCTACTTGCATGTGTTGGCTAGTTATAGGCTTGGTGTGCATTTAGCCTAAAATGAAATAATGTGTATTCAGCCAACTTGAAACATTCAAAAATCATGATTTTCATTATAGAGACACATGAGGGTGTAATACACCTCTCATAGCAATAGTGGATTTTTGGGAACAAAAATCCCATTATTTGAATTTTTGAAAATTTGGTCCTTTTGAGGAAATAAATTTAAAAGTAGGTTTACCCTTATCATAAAATGTCCAAATTTTGTTGAGGACTAAGGAATGACATAATAAACACTAGAAATAAATTATTTCTCTATTGGATGAAGTTTAAGTAGTTTAAGGAGCAAAATGACCATTTTACCCTTATGGAATTTGTGCAGAAATGATGGGTATATTCCTTTGAAAAGTCTTAGAAAATTTATATTGCTGTAATTTAATGTTTCATACCTTGTGAAGTTATTTCAGAATTTTTGGATGCAAAATAATGTACTTAGGTCCCATAATGGCATTTTGGTAAATAACTCAAATTGATCTTTTGATAGGCCATTTAAACCTAGATGTAAATGGAAATCTGGACATAATATTATTTCATTATTATCAAGGCTCTGTAATTTAACTAGAATTTTTGAGATAACATTCCTTATACTTCTTTTGGAAAATGATAATAATGTGAATTTTGTATTAATTAAGGAATAAATGGAAATACTAAAAGGAAAATTATGATTATTGGCAAACAGTGATCTTTCACCATATTATAGGCCAAGTAAATTTATTACATCATTAGGATTATAACTTATGATATTTCATGTGTAAAATGACCTGAAGAATTAATTGAAGGAATTAATTAATGGTGTAATTAATTTGGAAAAATTATGGAAATCATCATGGTCATCATATAGGTCCATACGACTCTAGGATAAATAATTTGAGGCATATGGCTAAATGAATTAGAGGGTCACATTTGTGGGTGGTATTGGGGACATGGGTAAGAGTATAACATCAATGTTCGTTCTAATAGGGCCATCAGGGAGTAATATGATAAACTAGCAAGGTGAGGATCTTAGTAGAGGAAATAACCATGGTTGGTCTCCAAGAGGATTCCCTAACCATGTCTGGAAGATTGCAAGTCCGTGATAGCAATAATAACGGGGATCGGCGGAAGACCGCCGCACTCCTAATAACACCTTAAGTCATTAGGGTCATTCTAAAGTAACAATGAGAGTTGGGCAATAATCCTAGGTAGACACTAATAAGAATAATTATCCTTGCGACGGGATCTTTGGGCTTGTCATCCAATCTTGGTTCCTAGTGCCTTCAAGACCCCTTCAATGGGAATACCTTGGGCAGTCCTGGGATTAACCCTAAACTACTAAGTTTAATAATTGGTAGACAAGAATATTACACTAGGCTAAGAGCAGTGATACTCATGCTCACCCGTGTAGGGTTGGAGGGCTGTGAAATGAGATTAGAAACATGCTCACCCGTGATGGGTTGAAGGAAATTAGACTTGATATTATATACTCACCCGTGATGGGTTGGAGGGATTCAGGACAAGTTAGTCCTGTGAGCTGGAGGCTCGAGAGATTTATGCCAGGACAGGTTGGTCCTGAGAGCTGAGGGCTTGGGTTAAATCATTGCATGTGAGTAAATAAATTGTGGTGGGTCATGCGGTACTAGCCAATCGTCACACAGATGGCAGCTCGGTGACTCGGGTGAGTTGTACGGGTGGAAGGGCCAGTATGTTGTTTATTACTGCGGTCAGGCAGACAATCCCCAAAGACGTATACCCGACCTAAAAGTCTAGCAGGCATCTAGAAATTAGTATGTAGAGACTCTAGAGTGCACTTGGTACGTGTACAGAGGCGTACAAGAGAGGTTTTGGCTTGGTTGTGTGAATACCCGCCTAGAAAGCAGAAGCGCCCATTCCGTTACTGCCAAAGCCACGATGGCGGTACCTGAGAGTGATGCTTGCTCTCGAAAAGTGGGAACTAAAGGTCTGGGATCTCAGAGTCATGTGCGTGTGTTGCACTTGCATGTTGCAAAAACCATAGCATATACATTCATACTCATTAGGTCATATGCTACATGGATCCTTATCATATAAATTAGTATGGACTCTTATATATGATAAGTTAGTTTGGAAACTCTAACTTATAAGTTTGTATTGGCATTCATATAAGTTAGGGTACGCCTGTGATGGTAGATAGTTTTAAATTTTAGCTTTAACTTACTTTTCTTCTCTTACTTTCAGTTCTTTCCTTTACTAGTACTGCGCATTACTTACTTGTAATATATACTTAGAACTGCTAGAGTAGAATAATAATACCTATTATAACTGCTAGTTAGCTCTTGTCACTTGCTTCCACTTTTGCTACCCCTTGTTGTCCTCCGCTTCGTCCTTCCGCTCGGTACCTAGGAGTTGCAGGGCGAGGTGTGGAGGAAACGACTTAGTCTTTTGACTAATGGTCGGTGACCAAACTATTTTAGGAGCTCTTGGAGATGGAGCACAAGCACAACGAGGAGGCAGGACTTGAGGAGAAGATACCGCTACAACAGACTACTACTACAACTGCGCGTCCTCAGGTGGGATGAGTTTTGATGTTTTGGATTAGCTTCCACTTTGATTTGAGTGAGAGATTTGATATGATGTACTGGGCATAAGCCCTTATTACTCTGTTCACTTTGTGCTCATTGTGGACTGTGCTCTTTCATTCATATATATATAGGATTTATTCCTGTAACTGTGGATTGGATGTAATTATACTCTATGTTATACTTCTTTTCTCTTATTGGCCGAACATGGTTGTGATCATACTAGCCGGCAGGATCGGTGTCTTGCGGTGTCGACTAATCCGTGAGTTAGTGTCTCCGTAAGATGGCGGTTCTGGGCATAAGATCTGGGTTAAATCCTCGGAAAGGGAGATGGATCATACACAGGCTTTGGAGGATAGCCCAACCTTACACCAAACATGCTCCTACAACTCAGAGAGATTCACTCTCCTATAGCTCAGGCAATACTGCCCTACTTCTCAGTGAGTAAAACTCACCTATCTCAGATCCCAGCAGGATCATATACTCAGAGAGGAGAAATCTCCTACAGCTCAGGCAAATTTGCCCTACCTCAGTCCCAAGGCCCTATAGCTCAGATCCAGAAGGATCCTAAAACAAGAAATAATTTAATTAACTTTGACTCAGAGAAATTTCTCTGTGTCAATAACTAGAGCTGAGAAATGTTTGCTCTAACTCACCTCACAGCAGAGAAAAACTTTGCTGGTGGAACTCAAAAGCTTACTCCTGAACTTGCTGTAGAAGACTAAAGATTCGTTGTTCTTCAGTCTTCAAGCAGTTAACTTACCCAGCCGAAGGCTGAAGGTTCTTCTTTCTTCAAAACAATTTCTGATCCTACCGTTCCAGATTGAGACGGCAAAGCTATCTGAACTTTTCTTTGCTGGAAGGCTTCAAGATTTTTTTCTCGACAGAAAAAATGGCGTTGAAAATGAAGTTCCACTTCTTTAGTTTTCACAGGAAAAACCCTTTAAGGTTTTTGCTTTATGGCCCATCACTTCCTTTTGTAGTTTGCCGATCAACGGCTCTTAGTGAACAGTGGGCCCCACCTACAGCTTCTAGTTTCACCTTGCTTTAATGGAAGAAGACATACAGTAGCTTCGCGGTAGAGTTTATCGTGTTCTATAGCTTCTCTGTACCTGATTTAAACATAGTTGACTTTGTTGATTTTGCTGATGTCAGCACCTGTGAACTTAGCCAAAATCGAGCATTAGTAGAATAGGCGTTGAGAGAATAAGCTTTACTCAATGCCAAAACATTTAGACAGATATTTGTCAATTTAGGCATTGAGAGCATTGAGTGAACAAGCATCACTCAACGCGTTTTGCCTTAGAAAAATCTTCCTGCTTCTCTGGCATTGAGAGCGTTAAATTTGTCTTCATCACTCGACATTGTTTGCCTTAGAAAAACTTTCTGCAATATAGGCGTTGAGAGTATTTAGTGTGCATGCCTCACTCAACGCTTTTTGCCTTTCCCAATATTCTGTGTTTAAAAAACGCTGGCTTTAACTAACTAAGTGTTACTCAATACTTATAAGGCTATAGCGTTGAGTGAATTACCTTTACTTAACGCCTATGTGCTTAGACACATTTCTACCTCACACAACTCTTAACTGAGTTCGACGAAAGATGAACTGAGTTCGACGAACGATGAGCTCATCTCGACGAACGCTGAACTTAGTTCGACGAATTAAGAATCCAGTTCAACTCACAGCCTTTTTGCTGTATGGAATTGAGTGAGTTGACTGCACTCAATGTATATGGACTTAGCCACTTTCTCAGCTTGCCACTGCTTTGGCTTTGACTAAATAGGTTTCACTCAGCGCAATAAGTCATCTGGCATTGAGTGGGTCACCTTCACTTAATGCCTGTGGACTTAGACAGATTTCTGTCAGTCCGCGTCTTAGGTAAGTGTTTACCTGACTTGGCCACTTAGACTACCTGTCCCATCACAGTCAACTACAACTATATGTATATCATTTAAAATATTGACTTCCTCAAATCTAGGACAATATGGGCAATGGACCCAACAATCTCCCCCTATTTGATGAGGTCAAAACTCTTAAGCAAGTGAGTCAATGATATACACAGAACCATGCAGTAATAAGCATAAAAACTATATGGTTGAGAAGTGATATATAGTTACTACACTTCCCTGCCTGCAGAGTGGAACATCACTGTACCTACTTCCCCTGAATTGCTGCTACCAAACTAGAACATTAATCTGATCATCTTCCCTCCCCCTTTTTGACTTCAGCAAAGAGCTGGTAGGATTCATTTGATCATCTTATTATCTCCTCCCCCTCAATTAGGCAACAATGAATTGTTGGAATTGTGTTGAACATGCTCTCCCTCAATTGGAGAATCTTCATTTCTGTAAAGAGCAATTCCATCTGCAAATTAACAAATAGATTGCCACCAGATGAGGAGCAACTGAAGCTATACTAAGTTTAACATACCCAACTCAAATTTGAAGGTGTTAAACTTGGCGTCATATAGTGGCTTAGTGAATATGTCAGCCACTTGTTTGTCTGCTGGAACAAACTCAAGGGTGATGTCTTCACATTCGACATGCTCCCTAATTAAATGATATCTAATCTTTATGTGCTTAGTCCTACTATGGGAGACAGGATTCCTAGCCATTGTGATTGCACTAATAGAATCAAATAAGATAGGAGTTCTACTTATCTAGAGGTTGTAGTCTTGAAGTTGGTGTTGGATCTGTAACAACTGAGCACAACAGCAACCTATTGATATGTACTCTGACTCTGTAGTTTATATTGCAACACTGGTTTGTTTCTTGCTGCTCCAAGAACTGACAGGTGCCAGATGTGCTCTTCCTGTCCTCTTTGCAGCCTACAAAATCTACATCTGAATAGCCTATTAGTTCTAACTCCCCATTCCTAGGGTACCATAGGCCAAGATCAGGAGTGCCCTTAAGATACCTCAAAATTCTCTTAGCTGTATAATAGTGTGATTCTTTTGGGCCGGGCTGATACCTAGCACAAACACATGCAGCATACATAATGTCTGACCTACTTGTAGTCAGATATAGAAGGTAGCCAATTATCCCTCTATACAAAGTGTTGGAACACCCTATTACTAATTTGGGCAAGGATCACTATGTTCTTAGGAAATTGTATTGACCTTATTGTATAGTCTTAAAGGTAAATTAGAATGAGTCAAAGGGTTAGAACATAGGTTTGTAAGCTGCCCCCAAGACCTTCTAAGATTAGAATTCAAGTGCTGAAGACTAGGACAATTTTCGTCGAGCTCAGGTCGACGAAACGTCGAACTCAGTTCGACTATCTCTGAGCTCAGTTTAACGAGTCATCGAACTCGGTTCAACGATCTTCGAGCTCAGATTGATGTTTCTGTCTCTAGCTAGAATCCAAGTCTCTGAGCTCAGGTCGACGATAGTTGAGCTCAGGTCGACGATTTCTTTTTCAAGTTTAGATCCTGTCTCAGAGCTCAGGTCGACGATAGTTGAGCTCAGATCGGCGCTTTTCTGAAGAGATAGATGATTTCAAGAATTCAAATTCAGACAGTTATGGAATTTAATCTATTTTATTATCATCATTTATTTCAAAGGATTCTATAGCCGTTTCAACTTATCTGGAGCAAGTTTCAAGGAAGACAAAAAGGAATGTCTTTTAGGACTTTCCTCCAGAGACAAATTTCATTTAAGGTAGTCATTTATGACTTAGTAACCGCTATCTAAAAGAAAGATTTTATGTATATCTCCAGAGAATTATTGAAAAAGAGGAAAAGAGATTTCAATCAAGATTTCTGGGAATAGACTCAAGAGAGACACAAGTCTACAGGATTACCGAGTTAAAATTCATACAAAACACAAGAAATCATACTGTGAAAGAGATCATCAACAGAAAAGAATTCTTCTATTCTACTCCTTCAAGATCTTCTTGATTCAAGTGTTCAAAGGCTTCTTCATCAAAGACTCCAGACACATCACATTTCAGCAACTGCTGAAATCATCTCTTGCTGGAGATCTAAAGTTTCTGAAGACCTATCACCCTAAGCAAAGCTCTTCTTCCTGAACAATTGCTGATCTCAGGGGGAGCTTTGACAACATCATCCACTAGTCTTCTCTTAGACTGTTGACAAAGAAGAACATCAAACTCTTTTCTTTTTCCTTGCTCTGCTGTAAAAGGGTTTCTCAAAACTCCCTTCAAAAGTTTTGTGGCTGGTTTCTGAGAACTTGTCAAAACTCAGTGGTGGCAAGAAACCTGATCAAAAAATCTGGGTTTGGTTTTTGAGCACCTTATCAAAAGCTCATTGGTGCCCAGGACGCCTGATATACTATTCCTGCAGTGGATTTTTACCTAGGGTGGTAAAAGCGTGGATGTACCTAGGTTGATTGGGGAACCACTATAGATCCTTGTGTCTTCAGGTTTGTTGTGTTTTTACTTTACTGTGTGCTGTGATTTTGCTTTCTTGCTAACCTAGTTTTATATACTGCTAGCACAATTACACCTATACTTAAATCAAGTATTCCACTGCAAATAATTTTTTTATCTAGAAAATTATTTTAATATACTCTATTAACCCCCCCTCTAGAGTAAAGGTAGATCTTATCCTCACTTTCACAAAGTTTCATCAACAGGTTTCCCTACCTCATCTTTGCCTACAGGCATACTTGACCCCATGGGAGCTGAGTTCTCATGGTGGAGGAGTTCGCCATGCCAAATTTCTTTATCAACTCCTTAGTGAACTTAGACTGGGATATGGACAAGCCATCATCAGTCTGTCTTACTTGGAGGCCCAAGAAGAACTTAAGTTCACCCATACAACTCATCTCAAACTTCCCGTGCATAAGTTTAGCAAACTTTTTGCAGAGTTTGTCATCAGTAGATCCAAAGATGATGTCATCTACATAGATCTGAACTAGGATGATCTTACCCTTAGATTCCCTTAGGAATAGGGTATTGTCTATTTCCCCCTTGAGAATTTGTTCTCAATGAGGAAACTAGACAAAGTCACATAAATACTCTAGGGGCTTTCCTCAGCCCATATAGAGCTTTCCTATGTCTGTAAATATAATCAGGTGAGTTAGGAACTAAAAAACCTAGAGGCTGCTCAACATAGACTTCTTCTTTTAATTCATCATTCAGGAATGTTGACTTCACATTCATCTGTTAAAGGAGGGGTTAGATCTGACTTACTCTAGACGGGGTGGGGATGAATAGAGCATTAAAAAATTTACCTGTTTTGAACTTTTATATTAGAGTGAAAATAGGAGATACCAATAATATATACAGAAAAGAAAAGCAAGCTAACCTATTCTATCTGTCACAGCCACAACAAGAACAACACAGAAAATGAGCACAACAAGACAACACAAGTATTTTATAGTGGTTCCCAAACTGGGTACATCCACTCTTCTAGCACCCTAGTAGGAATCCACTAGCAGGTTTTGATCAGGTGACTGCCACCACAATATCTATTTTTAGGGAGATATTGCAACCCTTTAGGCTTTTGATCAGGGGCCAAAAAATCAACCAAGCCTTTTGATTATGTGACTTAACAACCAAGTGGTTAACTTTTGAAGGGAGTTAAAACCCTTTTACAGGAGGTGAGAGGAGGTGATGGTGTCTTCCCTTTTCTCTAATCACCATAGAAGACAAGTGGATATTTGATGTTAACAAAGCTCCCCTTAAGATGTTGAATGGTTCAGGAAGACTGGAGCTTTTCTTCAGGGTGTAAGTCTTCAGCCTTATTCTGTCAATGTCAAAATCCAATAGACTGATGTTAAATAGATGTCTCTGAAGATTCCAGGCTCTGAAGATGAAGAAGACTCTTGATTTGTGATGAATGTTCTTCATCAGATTTCAGGATTGACAAGGAAAAGAATAGAAATGTTTTCAACACACAGAAGAAAGTTCTGAATGATCAGGATCTGTTTTAGTGCTATGGATTTTCTTCTCTATGATGCTCTATGAGTATATTATTCTCTGTTATTCTCTGTATCTCCTTGTTGAGTGAAAAGAGAGAATCTCTTTTATATTCTGTAGTAAATTTCTCCTTTAAATTTTTAATTTTGGCATTAATTGCTGACTAATCTAGAGAATACAAATGGCTGGAATGTCTGTCATAAATGAGTTTCCCCAACTGTCCCTAATAAAATAAGCAAGTAATTATCCTGATGAATGCCATAACTAATGCTCCCAATAACGACAATATTCAAAGGAATATGAGCATTAACTACTCAGGAATATTACTGCTTATTAATATAGAAAGTAGGGGACAGAAGGAAGAAAACTTCTCATTTTGGAGCTGGACAGAAATCGTTGACCTAAGAATGGAATTCGTCGACTTGAGATCCAAGATCATCGACCTGAGAATTCCAGTTTGTCAACTTGAGCTCTGCGAACTGCATACTGAGAATGACTAGCCAAATCTTTACTCTGAGATCGCCGAGATGAGAATCTATCTGAAGAAAACTAATCGTCGACCTGAGCTCGAATATCATCGAGCTCAGCCCAGAGAAATAACTCTGAGTTAGTCGATCTGAAATTAACGATCGTCGAGCTGAGTTCGAAGAACTTCGAGCTGAACAATCTGCTCTTTGAATCTTCTAAGTCTGAGTTTTCTGAGGTCCTCTACTGACTAGTCAAAGGAGGTTTAACCTAATGACTTAGCCTAAAACCTAGGACTACTAGACTTGACCTTGGCTATACAAGGTGGGTCAAACTTAACCTAATTTATTGAACCTAGCCCAAATCAACTAGGGATCCAACAATCTCCCCATATTTGGGTGAGGTCAGTAAAACAAATCAAAAGAAACAATCATAAAGCAAGAAAACAAATATCTGACAGAAATAAAACATTCAGCAGATATTTACAAGATGTGCTTCATGATTAAATAGAATAGAGTTCAAAAAAATAAGAACAACACAATAACAAAATCACTATTTCTATTTAGGAATTGCTTTCTCTGACTTCTCAGCAGGTTGTCTGAAGATGATTTCTCTATTTGGATTAGCAACTTCTTTCTTAGATATTGTCATGTCAGATGTACCAATGAAGGTTAGAGAAGTTGCTCTAGGCACTATAGCTTCTGGATGCAGTTTCATATAATCATCAATATTGAAAAATTTATTTGCCTTTGCATACCTTAGAAGTTCTTCTTTTCTGTTTTAAGACAAGGTTGAAAATTTAGACGGATCATTTCCTTCAGCTTTGGCTTTGTTAATTTGAGATTGTCCTATCAGTTCATGAAATCTAGCCATTTTGGCAGAGGTCTCCTGTCTTGGATCTACAAAAGGAATTGGAGGAGACTCAGGCCTTTTTGGACTAGAGTCCTGCTTTGATTCATCAATATTATCTATAGGAGTTCTCTTGGTTGAAGCTTGAGGAGGATGACTTTGAGAAGATTGCATACTACCATGCCTGGAATGTCTTTGATATGTCTTGGTCACTGAAGAAGATTTTTGAGAGACATTACCAGAGGCACCTGAAGAAGGAGGAGGGGGAGGAGGGTATTTCCTAAATTGCCTAGGAGGAGACCTGTACCTTCTTCTCTTCTTCCTTTCTTTCTGTTTATTCTTGGATAGCCACATCCATTGAGGCATCCCTGGGTGTGGAGTTTTTTTTTGCATGATATAGTAAGGGGTGTCATTTGTAGGATTAGGCTTAGGACCAGCCTTTGGAATAATCTTTCTCTTATTTGAAGCTTTCTTCTTAGATTTAGGATCATCAAATCCATCAGAATCATCATCTATGTTATCTTTAAAATAACTTTGAGGATTATAATATAAAGCATGTATTTCTTTTATTATTTCCTCTTAAATATGTTTATCAACCTGAGGAAGAGCTTGAGGTAGAGAAAATACAGGTGAACAACATTCTCTGTGATCATCTGAGAATCTTCTAAATCTTTATCTGTCAATAGAAACACATTCAGCTCAGGATCATTCTATATCTGTGCAATCTCGTGTGCAACAT